>OZ022256.1:51795145-54195145 GCA_963978905.1 Trichostrongylus colubriformis | reverse complement strand
GAGACGTCTAATAGACGAAAGAAAGAAATAAGTATAGCGACTGCTCGACTCAGTGTTTTATTGTATTCTTTAGGTTAGGCATTTGAGTATGGTGAAATTTAGCAAACGTGTTGAGTCTCGATCCTCCCTACCGCAATACTAAGCGGCACCTCTAGCCACTGGAGCATCTCTGATCTATTGCGAAAATACGGCCAATTCATTCTAGCCTAATCATGGTTTATCGTAACAATAACTTGAAGAAATTCTTTTAAAAAAATCTAAAGTAATTACCAAAATATGAAAGGAAGTTTATCCAGTACAATTTAATACGTTTTGATTTATATTTTCTAAATTTCAATCAATCAATCAAGGTCTTGCTCCTTAGGGAATTCGGAGACTTTGAAGGTATTCTTTATTTCAAATATTGAATAGAAAAACGTAGTGATGGAAACGGTCTTTGGTATCTTTTTCTACTTGTTTATTCATTTGTCTTGAATTTATTTTATTTTTATTTATTCATCTCGAATAACTTGGTTATTTTGGCTAATTTTATTAAAAGACCCGTTTTTAGTGACCTTTCAAAATCTATCTGATGTTTATCGATTCAAAGAGTGAAGCTCCTCAGAGAAGAACCCGTAAACCTTCTCAAAACATCATAGGTGAAGCAAAGCAAAACGTAAGCCCCGTAGGGGACTCGAACCCCTGACCGTTAGATTAAAAGTCTAACGCTCTACCAACTGAGCTAACGAGGCCTCAGTGTCAAATTATCGACGAAAGGTTCACAAAATGCCGTAACATGCGAACAAAAAGATGATTTCTCAGTTTCCAAAGTGCATCATGTGTTTTCCTATGTCGCTTTTCAAAAACCACTGCAACTTATTGATTTATTCAGCGCTCATCGGTCTTGAGCTAATGGACGCCTACAACTTGAGTGTTTCATATGAATAGAAACCTGTGCATAACTATCGATAGTATTTCAGTGATCTTCCGTTTTCTATTCTTCAATCGTCATGTTGGTGTACTTTACTCGTGTCTGAGTATACAAGCAGATGGCAAATGTGATGAACGAGCAATTTACGTGATTTCTCGACATGAGACAATTGATCATGCCGAGTTGATCGTGTTGGAGAAAGTGGCCAAGGCAGTTTGTGTCGATCCACATGTGCTCTATCATACCGCTACTTTTGGTCAGTTTCATCTCTTTTGTTTTTTTTTTCTTTTTTTTCGCCTTTTTTTCGACTTGTAGCGGGGGTGACCAGAGAAGTGCAGAGCAATTTTCGCTAATTGACTTTCAGTGCAGCAAAACTAGCACTTAATAAAAGTGCGTACTACGGACACGATTCTTAGAAAATGGTAGCGACACGTCAAATTAAAGCGTACGAGAGTATTTTCGAGAAGATTCCGAGAAAGCCGCATATTGCTTGACAAAGTGAGCAAACTGACGTTGAATTAGATGCAAAAGTGCACAGGATAATGCGTATTCTGCAAAATCGCGTTTTTTACCATGTCATGGGCAACGAGTGACGTGCTGACATGAATGGGTGTGGCTTTGCTCGATAAATCGTATTTAACAGAACGTTACCAGACTAAACGTTCGGCATGTGGCTAATAAACTGTACTATTCGTGGATCGATAGTGCGAGCTGTTCAACGGCTTGGCTAACTGCCAAAAAACCGCTCGTTGCGAAGGTTATTGGTCTGAACGCGACGCTGTTACCAAATTATTGTTTCACTATTCGCTAAAGATTCAGTCATTCCATAGGCTGCGCCATGCACTCGCTTTCATGCGGAATTGTGAGGGTATCAAAAGATGTTATACTAATTCACTCTTGCGAGGGTTAATCGTGTGCGAGCAGTGCCTTTACCCTCCCGAATACAGGTACTGATTTATCGATAGGAGAAGTTGCCCTACGCAAGATTCGATCCAAGTGTCTCATGAATGTATTAGCGGCGCTTTTTGTCACTTACCCATTCCTGGCATCTACTACAATCTATTTCGTTGTTTCCACGATCCAAAGGAATGGTTTACGGAAAAATGAGTTTTTCTGTTACCCATTTATTTATGTTGTATATGCCTAATAATGGCCGAATGACAGGTTCACGTGAGAAGTGAGAATGCGATCAAGATGATACAGCTCCTCAGAGTGGTGGCCGAGGGGCGGGCACAGTGAATGCCCCCCCGTCCTCCGCCGTGGCCGGAGACATATGATGGGAACAAAGTTACGTCAACATCCCACTCTTCGCCTCCCACCGCGGCGGACGACGGGGCGGGCATACCATGAGGCCCCGTCCCCTTGGCTACTTGAAGAGCCGGAATCTCACTTATCATGGGAATGTTTACATGCCGTTCTCATTAGGCGAATAAAACATGACTATATGGGTAACAGAGAAACTCAGTTTTCCGTGAACGATTCCTCCGAGTAAGTGTGGTAGGGGATAAAAGTATGGTGAGAATCGAGAGATTCAAAAGCGGCATCTTTCAATTCCTTCGAGATCAATGGTCATGGTTTATTATCAACATCGAGTTCCGAGCATGTAACCGTAATCATTTTGTCCTTACGGAATACCGCCCACGTTACCTGCATGGACGAAAGTTTGAGAGATGTGTCTCTGCCAGATTTTGATCTTTTTTCAAGTGAAACTCTGCATGTGACTCGGAGTGAACAGATAACGTAACTGCATTGGAATAAGATAAATTTCCATGGTTCTCTTAAATGCGATAGTGCTGGTCAAAATGAGTTCGTCACTACTTTTTGTCATCTCTTGCCCCCTCACCTCTCATATTGGAAACTAGTCGCTATCGACCTCCTTCCTTGAAGCTTTTGTGAGTGTTGCGAGTGCCTCCCTCTCTCCATCGTCCCACGAAAATGCCGTGGATGAATGCAATTTGGTGGCAGGCGAAGCGTTTGACGTCCGCTCTCGTTAGTATTCGTCACGACGTAGGACGGCTTCCGTATTAGGTCAGTCTCCTCAATTCGAGTCGTCGTCGTGCAATGTAACCACGACCGGAGGCACCACCGGATATGCTGCAGCACATGTGACGATCTGATTTCTACGCCCGCCATCTGAGCTGGGAATGCCAGTGGGTAAACGGAAGTCGAGTGAAATATTGAAATTGATATGCTAAACTTTTTGGCTGTCGAGTCTATTCAGGCTAATAGGAGCAGCAATCGTTTGACTATTTTCAGCAGATTTCACAAATAATGGATTTAGTTTAATTCCATTCAGTTGAACCCTTCACCGTGTGGGCGTATCGTCTGGACAAGCTACGCATGACTGGTAAATAGTAATTAGTAATGGTAAATAGTAGAAGCGTTTTGTACACTGACCTACCCATGCAAGTCTTTATGTAAGCCACACACCTATATCGCCCATCGGCACTGTGGTTCCACTAAGTATTCCGATGCGTGGCGCATTCATAAGATGTTCAGCAAACAGAGAAGATTATGCTTCTCGTTCTCACCCTCAACCATAGGAAAAGAGTGATTCAACGGGAGGCACAGAGAAGTTTTTTTTTTTTAAATTTTCAAAGTGACGTTTAGAATTTGCTCAGTTTTATATCACGATACTTTCTTATTCCAATATTCCCTGGAAGTATAAATACGATTTTCTTTTAACGTATTTAAATAATCATAGAATCTCTATATTAGATTCGGTGCATTTTTAAGGTTTTCTGGAATTTCCCGGAGGAATGCCTCCTAGGCTTTGTTCCTTGACAAGCAAATTTCCTGCTGTTCTCTGTGGATCTTCACAGACTACTTGACCTAATGCTAATTGGATTTCGAGAATGTTTTACGAACGATGATGACTAGGCTCATAAAGGGTTTTGACGATGAACAAAAAGAGATGGGCGAAGTTCACCGTAGCCCAAACACAACTTAAAAACATGCGGCTTTCGACCCTGATTCATTACACACTCTTGGACCACGTTGATTGCTGGTAACAGACCGATCATCTTACTAATCACCAGTTGGCTGGCGCACACTACTGTGCGCGCAAAACCATGGGCGTCAGCAGGTCGATCGGCACTGATTTTGTTCTATAAACTTTACTCAACTCACGCTCCACCCATTGTGGGCGGTTCTCCGTTCATTTCATTCTTTTGATGTAACGTTCAAGCTCCACCCACCACCACTAATGCTCCCCCCCTGTACCCAGGATTTTTTCATGACTTTCAAAACTCATACTCATTTCTGATCTTGATCCATCTCTCCCCCATGGCTGGGGCACATTCGAACCCAACTAACAATTTTCGGTCTTAAAAAGGCGCATTCCAGTGCACGACTCGCCCACCGCGGGCGCAGCTCAACTTGGTCCATGAGTGGCCTTTACTTCTTGCCCCATACCCTACCACCCATACGACAATTGTCCTCATCTCCACAGGTCGTGTTTCTTATAATACCTCATTTTGTGACAGACGGAGGGACGGACGGACACACAGACGGCGTTTCATACATATAGAATGGAGACTAACAGATGGGCGTTACTGAGACAAAAAATCAACCTAATGGGACGACAGTGCCACTATGCATCTGGGTGGGCGGCTCGCTAACAGTACTTATCATTCATTTTTAAGGGCATAGCGTGAAATAATCAGGCCTCAGATTCCATGACTGCATCCCATTGAATGCATTGGATCGTTTTAAGTGCTACCCTCGACCTAGAAGGGTTTTCTCACGATTACTCTCAGTTCCTTTAGTAGCCATTCTAATAAAATAACCATTAGGCAAAAGTGCATTCTTCGCTTTCGCTACCTCACGTTTGAGTTCCACCTATATAATTATGTCGTAAATCTTCACTACGGACCATTTGCAAATTTTCACGCAAAAAAAAAACCAAAATCCGCCAGAGATACATCCCCACCCAGGCAAGATGTGAGGGTCGTGAAAAGCGACGGCTGTCACTTGGTCGGTCAGACGATGTAAGAAGCAAATCGAAATCAGACGTCAAACTTTAGATTATGCAACTCTCCGCCGACATCTGCTGAAAGAATGTTTGGCGGGAATTCAAAAAGCCTTGATTTGTTCAGAATTTCGAGTTTTTAGTTGAAAGAATTTTCTCCATATTTCTCGTGATTTTCTGGAGCATTCTATCTGATACTTATTAGTGTGGAGGAGAAGAATCACTGAGAATTCGTGCACGATTCCTCAGGGAATAAGACCCCCTCGGGCATCTTTCAGCTCACGCTTGAACCTAACTATACACAGCCCATTCTATAGGATTAGTTACCTGCTTGAGCCTGACTTCCGGGCATCTATCACCATAATAGAGTCCGACGGGAGCTGTGAGATTTGTTGTTGCCGCCGCTGCTGTCTTTTGGTATCCAGCTATAACTTTACTATATAGTACTACGATCGCTATAATAACCAAAACAAAACATTCGCCCGTGCAATAATAATTTATTTATTCCTCATCAATAATTATGAAATACAAAGATTATTCTTTCATCCCAAGGCACAATAACGTTGGAATGTAGAGATCACAGTGAGTTGTAGAGAAAGGCACTTGGGAAATTTTTTCACATTGGAATCAGAAATTAAATATTGAAATGGGAATGAAAGAGTTTTAGAAACAAAATGCCAACCTAAGAAAGACTTTTGATGATGCTACATGAGAATTGGTCATATGCTCGAGTGGTTAGCGAAGCTGATATTTGCACAGGCCAAAAGTTCAATCCGTTTAGATGAATGTGTCTACGATCATGCTCAACTGCGTCCACCTCACTGTAGTACTGTCGACGTCGAGTCATCAGTTGCCGAATGGGAACACCTGAATACGGAACAGATTATGGTGAGCTTATACATGTTTTCAATTAAATCTAGCCAAAATAAACATGACCGCTGCACTCCTCGCAGCCCCGTCCACGTTATCCCCCTCTAGAAAGCTCCGAGGGTATGTCTCTCGGGCAGATCTCGGCTTTTTTCATGAAATTTTGCGTTTGTTCGTAGTGAAAAATATAAGAAGACTACACGAGGGTAGCTACAAAACTCAAATCACTATGGACGACTTTTTCGTTTATCCCCCCCCCCCTTTCTTGTTAAGTCATTGCCATGAACAGCTTTATGTTTACTATGGATTCTTTACTCGATGGACATTTATTATTATTATTTACTTGATGATATTTTATTTACTTGATGGACTGTAAAAACGCAACAACTGGAGAAGCCTCGTCGTCTTTTCATTATCCCTTGGTTTGATTCCCATTTGGGTCAACAGACCCCTCTGTTATCAAGGAAGGTTAATGAAGTGGAGAATAATTCCCATGCAAATCAAAACAATTAGGTTCGTTATTCATTATGTGTCAGAAATCGAATGTGTCACACATTTGAATTTTTCTGGAATTCAGCCGCTGTTTTAACTAAATGCCCAATAGTAGATTTTATATGTATGTATAAATTTCTTAATAATCTTGGCTAAGAATAAAAGAAGTTAAGTAGTAAGTTAAGCAGATAAAAAGAAGTGCCAGTGATTCTATGCGCTTTCTCTAATGCTTTCCATTCTATTCACTGCTCCCTCGAATATTCTGAAGAAACCTCGTTAGCATAAGCTGTCTGGCATCGCCGTGGGAAAAGCTACGCGGAACGAAAGGGTAACCCGATCCCAGAGCACTTAGACATTTAAGATGCACGGCTTTTCTCAAGTAATCATATTAAAGCAATAAAAGAAGGGCTCCATGTGTCACCCAAACAACTTTCATTATTCATCGGTTGCCCATTACGCCGAGGCGGAAAGGTTACATGACATTCGCCCTTACTACCGAACCACCGCATCGAATTCCGGCAAGGATAGCTAGCTATCCTATTCCTCCGTGGAATGCCATGCATACGTAGAACCAATCAAGAGATTCTCAGGGGGTCGTATTTTGGGTTGGGGAATGAGCTGGGGTTGCTATCCTTCTTGGAGGAGTCCCTCTACAAACATTTTCTTCAAACGACTTTAGACCGTTGATGTAAACCCTGGAGAGAGCACTGACCGGAATGGGTCCTATTTTCGACCACGAAGGATAGTAATTCTTTGAAATTTTTTTCGACGCCGAACTTTACCCACTACCTTACCTCCTACCCACTACCCTCTACTTTACCCACAACTTTTCGACATGCATACCTAGAGGAGGCAACTCCATCGCACTGTAGTGTTCATAACCTAAATATCTTCCCAGAAGCTCAGTAGTTTGGAAGCAAGTCGAACGCGTGGCGTATCACATAAAGATTTATCAGTATCGAAATTTTGGACTTTTATTTGGTTAGGTCACTCATTAGTTCCACCGACTCTATCTAACGCACTCCTTGGGACTGCACATATAAATAAAAATAGATGGTTAAATACTAATCATAATCAAATTCCTTCTATTTTCAGCACACCTATGGACTATTCAAATATCACGCAGTGGCTTCGAATAAACTAATAGCGAATCCATTTGCCCTACGTTTTGATGGCTCAGTATTTCAGAAGATATCCGAAGGGTAAGTATCGTAGCCGCGTCGTCACTTCGTTCTACGCATTAGGGCAGAATGGTAATGGAACACTTGGGAGAATAGTGGGTAGTTCGGATGGATTTGAAGCGAAGACGCTTCTCTCGCACACACACTTGCACTTTTCCATGGAAGACAACATAAATCAACGCCTCCATTTGTCCGAGCTGCTAATCAAAATTACCACATAAAAATCCGACAAAAAACTGATGGAAAGGGATTTCCGCGCCATGGGCATTGGTGCTTGGTACTACAAGTCATTTCCGTAGCTGCAACGTCAACGTTTGAGTAGTGCCTCACTAATTTCTTAGATCTACTTTGTAGTGAATACTTTGCAACCTGCTCAGAAGTAGCTACAGAAGAGTAAAGTTCGATACTATCGATCCTGCTCATTTTCAAATAAAATCCATCTTTTGCTATTACTACTTTGATACCTTCGCTTTAACAAATAAATCAAAGGACAGAAGCCACCCATACTGAGCCATTAAGCTATCCCTTTCTTAGTCTACGCTATGCATGCGACTTTCTTTTGAGAAGTGGAAGAAAATGAAACTTTTTAATGACGATACTAAATGTTGGTCCATACGCTGACTTTTTTAGTCAGTCAATACATTTACTTATGACTCCAGATTAGCCTTAGATCGAAAGCCACCGTAGGAAAAGAGATTTACAGTTGTCCTGGCCATGTTTCATCTGAAGGTGGGCACCCAGCGGATTGAACCGAGCGATTTATCTGATTCCTTCACTCGAGGGGTGATAGTCCGGCTAGAAATTGTAAAGATTTCGTCTCATGTATAGCCAGGATGGAAGGCAGAAAAAGGCCCAACAGCGCCTCATCCTGTGGGGTTTTCCCACAGAAGTTTCCAGTGAAGGCTCTATCCCAGTGGAATATTGAAAGATGCAGCTAGAGCCGGGGACGTAAGAGGTACAAGGGAACACCGGGAACACCTAGACCACCATTATTTTCTGATCCCTCAAAAAGAAGTCTTCGAAAAAGGGACCCGGGAATGGGACTTCTCACAGACATGTCCATAGTGACGTGAAAAAAGGTCGGCTGCTGGGTAGCCCCGCAAAGAGAAAGTGCTTATTCAGTGGAGAGTAGGGAAATCAAGTACATAGTGAGGTCACTGAACCTTTTCGCATCACCGATTCTCTTTTCAGCGATTTCATCATCCCTTTCAATGCATTTTTTCGTCTTTCAGCTATGAATTCTATGACATTGACGAGGATTCCCATTGCATGACAGCGTTGTTTATTTCCGTTGCCCATCCGCTATAGTAAACTGCAAAGCAGCACAGAGCACTGCAAGCAACAACTGAGCCTCACGTAGCCAATCCCTCAACGAAGGCCACATAGGCGCCGAGAGAAGTGTGACACGTAGGAGAGTAGGAGAAGCATGCAAATTAGATGAGTCATGCATCAAGAAAGCGTCCTACTTGCCGCTGCCGTCTTGCGAACAATAGGGAAATTACGACGAGCTGATTGAGTGAATAGACGAGGGTGATTCCTGAGGCGATTGCTCGACATCCATCAGGATCCCCCTATGACGTGAGGCCAGGGCAATTAAAGGCAGACTTTGCGGTAATTAGATGGGTCGACTTACCTTCTTGGATCAGTAGATCCTTGAGTAACTAGTCAGTCTGTATCTTTTTTACGTCGTCACGATGTGCTATCACGGCGCTAAAGCTGCTCGAACCCACTCTGATGCCACCCATTCTGCTCAGTTGACCAATATGGGAGCTCAGGTGGGTGGCGCTGGAGTGGGCTTGAGCAGGTGTAGGACCGTGAGCGCACCGGGTGACGCGAAAAAGGTGCAGCCTAACTAGTTATCCAAGGATCTATTGTTCCAGGGAGGTAAGTCGATCCATCTGATTATCGCAAAATGTGCCTTTGATAGCGAAGCGGAGGAAGGGTGGATCGCCGTGGGAAAGTAAAGGCCTTAGGCTCAGTTTGCTCACTCTTATGGTTGTGGACTGTCACGAAATATACGGCTCCTTACTCCAAATCGAGACATAAATTTCATGAAACTGATTATTGCTGGATACTGGATACTCTCTCTCTTTTTCTTTCTCTCACATTCTCAGCTGTCCATAAATGGACTTTTTCATGGAGAAGCTAATTAGATGAACCTTCACCGCCAGTACTTAAAGGTGACCAACTACCAGCTCCATAAATGCCCCAGTGGTTGACGATTTTATGGGTGTTGCTGATCTGATAACACCAAGGAATTTTATGGACGTCCGTAGCAACGAACGAAAGCCTCTGAAAGTGGCTGATGGAGTCCAACTCAGGGCGTTCACCACGATCGTGCAGCATGACCTGATTGCGATGGCACGACTTTAACCTCAGAGTTACCAGTTTGGGTCACCGAGCACAAAATATTGGAATTATTGGGGTGGTCTAAAATGACTCACACCCAGGCCCTCAAAGCATCCAACAAGAAAATGAAAGCCATAGACTCTCGTTACCTACTGACCATCCTACCTTGAAGGGATGAAGAGCTCTGTCTACAGGAATGGGATTCAATATTGCGCCCAAGTTAATGTGGTGAGGCGCCTCTTATCACTGCGCTTCCCGCACGTTAGTGGACATCGAACAAATAAATGGAAAAATGAAGCTAAATAATGACAACTAAACCCTTTCCCGAACTTGATGACGCCGTTATAGATTTTCTTTCATCAAAATCCAAAGATAACTTCTATTTTTGAACATCTACTCAATGGGACAGCTGATGTTTTCCTTGGAATTCATTGGCGGGCAGCGAGAGGCACGGCAGGATTGCCTTCATTCAGTTTTCAGCTCCAACACAGCAACAACAACCTCGTAACAAAACAAAAGCATAAAAGAACGTCATAGAAATGTGTCGTCACTGTGCTATCCCTTTCAGGATTTTAGATACCTCGCTTAGAACCGAGAATTTGAGCCCTTGAATTCCTAAGAGGGGTAGCGTCCATTTCCGAGTTACCATAGCTATTTCATCTTAGCTATATTATTGCACACATATGTGCCGTGGGCACTCACTTTGGATTGCTAGAACTCATTTGGCGTGAGAAACGGCCAGAAGAGACTTGCACTAGCTTTGCACGAAAACTAATTGAACTTCAGCTGCGAACTTCCATAAGGACCCGATGCGCTCTTATATGGGTAGTGCTTGGCTCTTTGGGGTTGAAATGGAAAAGAAACATTTGCCTAATGTAAACCATAAGATACTAAAATGGTAATCAATAGGAGGCGCTAAAAAGTTCCATGACACCCATATAAGCAAATATTGTTATACTTGATATTACCATGTACTAATATATATAATATTTGAGCATTGCAAAGAATTGTATCACAGTTGTGGATAGGATATCCCAGTCAACATTTATATCCCGTTTCCCTATCGACGCCCCTGAATTAATGAACCTTTAAGGTACTCGATCAATAACTGATCACCGATAAAACCAACAAATTCCTAAATTCACGCACACACAAATAAGAAGGAACATCAGTAATAGTTCTTAGTGTAGTGCACACCATTACCGTATTCCACGTCTATTTTATACCGCCTTGACGTAATCGCTTTATTCACATACTAGATCATTTTGAGATGAGGGGAATTGAACAGTGTCCCTTGTGAAGCTTTTCAAATAGTAAAGGAATAGTGCACGCAAAAATGAGTTTTCTGTTACTCGTGTATTTATATTGTATTTGCTTAATAAGGGCCACATGCAAAGTTTCACGGGAGAAAAGTGAGAATCAGAATAAGATACAGCTCCTCAGTGGTGGCCAAGGGGGCGGAGTCTCAGGGTAGATGCCCGCCCCGTCGTCCGGTGCGGTCGGAGACACATAGTGGGAACAGGAAGTTGCGGAAACAGTTCCATTCTTCGTCTCACACCGCGACGGACGACGGGGCGGGCATCCACGCTGAGGTGCTGCCTCTTCGGCCACCACTTTCAGGTGCTGTATCTTAACCAGATTTTCACTTTTCCGCGTGAAGCTTTGCGGCCCTTATTACGCAAATACAACATAAATACATGGGTAACAGAGAAATTGCGGCTCGATTAATGTTATTTTATTCACAAGGAGTGCGATTACTCATAACGGTATCCAAGACATACGTTATCGCGCAAAGATTTGGCGCAAAGTAGCTTTTTCGTGCTTTTTTAGCGGTTGCTAAGCGGTAAGTTTGGCTCACCTGGATACTTCCTATCGAGAAAAATATTTTTGCTGACTTTATTGGTCCATGCATACCTTTGTATGGTATTTTTCATTGAGACAGCCCTAACATGCTCTGAGTGATGAATTTTCTTCTTGAGACGAATTTCCTTTTAGCACCCTCCACTTCGAAGGGCAAGAGCTCCCAGGGGATTCCCACGGATTTCTCTTAGATTTCTACGTGGACTAATAGTTCATGTGGAAGTTTTCCTCTTGAATGACCTTTTCCACGAATTTATTATATAATCGGCACAGAACCGTCGCTCAAAAAAACACACTTGGAAAATTTGATTCTGCTTTATTGTTAGGAGGGGCAGGTGAGATTGTTCGCCTGGTGGTTGAAATCAGGTTCATATATATGACATCAATCCTAGTAGTCATGCATGGTCACTTTTTGATAGTGACTTTGGGTCTATTTGGGAAAACATGGATCCTCGACTTCGCTGCACACGAGTTGTGGTGTGGACCATGCAATTACCACTACGATTCTAAGAGCTGGTAGAGCGCGTGGCGAACAATTGAATAGTTTCAATCGATAGGACAAAATGTATACTACGCAGGAAACGCGGACTAACTTTATGTGTCGGCACAGTTGATTTGACGGTGGTTGCCAGTGGAGGATATGTTAAGCAATCAATGAGATGCTGTGGAGCCACTTAGAACGCTCCTGATTGGTTCAGAACCTTCACTCCACCATGGGCTGTTCAACCATCTTACTCTAATCCTAATAATGTTCTAATGGCGATCCAGTATTTCCTTGTAAAGCATTAGGATACGGTGATGCCACTTATTTTATATATGGCTAAAAATTTCCAAAATTCATGAAGTACCCATACATTTTCAGCCAAACCGGCTGCACAACATCGCCGGCATCAATCGAATTCTCGGCACGGAATCGTCTACTTGTACGAGTGGACGGCGATATTGTACTGCTACATCCGGCCGCTTCACGATCAGAACTTCTTCTGAAAGTAACAACTCTGAAAAACGCATTTTCCCAATTTTATGGAAAATTTTTACTAATTTCTAATCTTCCTCACCTCATGTACAGGAAGCGCAATTGACCGGATCACTGCCATGTCTGCATCCAATTGAGACGACAAATTCGACTTGTGATGAGTTGATGCCACCGGTTTGTGAAGGTGCCACATCACTTCGTGTGGCTGAACAGGTACTGTAGTTGGGATTACGGTAGTTTACTGTACTAATCGTCGTCTCGTTTAGCTGCACGGTGAATGGGTTTTGCATGCGGCTGATCCTACATACGTGCTGAATTGGAAGTGTGAAGTGAAACCATATGAGGTGGATCAGCACGAATTCGTCTGCCATAGCGAAGGGTACGTTTTATGAAGTGAAGTACGCAGCTGCAGGACCGTTTTCATCTCCAATTTTGTAGATGGTTTGGCGAATGTGAACGGGAAACTCGAGCCGTGCTCACCGTGGACGCATGGGGTGGATTCCAGCTCACGTCATCGTCGCCGATTCACGTCCCTTCAGAACTGATGTCATCCGGCAACCTTTCCGTGACAACTGACCGATTGATACTGATGCGTGATGGTGATCTTGTTGGACGACGTTATAGTGTATGGGTACGGCCCAGTTACGAGCCCGGTGACGAGTTAACGGACGAGTTGTCGCGTTTCTGCATTTGGCCATTGCCCGCGCAAACGTGCACCCGTGTATCGAACTGCTAACATAAATGACAATAGTAGTTGAAGGCGACCACCTGAAATTAACCATTTTTGATTATTGTACTTGCTTTATATTTTTCGAATAAAATTTTATGAGAAAAATACGAACCAGTACGGTGGCTGCTCCAACGGTGAGCGGTACAACAACAAGAAGGACTGTGAGTAGAGAACTGGCAGTTATCGGAGGTTGAGCTGGAGGAGGGCCACCTAAAATCGCAAATTTCATTAAAAAATGTAAGGACTATGAGGCTGAATCGCTGCCAGTAATACGTGGAATAGCCCTAGCAATCGAACTGGTATAAAAGACAATATCAGCTCTCATGTGCAGCAGGGGATCCGGGCAACATCAGTAAGAATTACACAGATTTTTCCTCATTCCATCACTTAATTGCAAATTCCAGAGTGGTTATGTATGAGTCAGCCTGCGGTGGGAATGCGCCATGCAATCATGTCTCTCTGGGAAATAAGAAGATCATTAAAAGTGTTTACAAAGTTGGAAATCATATTGCACCATTGGGAACAGCAAGAATGAAAAAAGCTTTTCTAAACGTATCACGAAAGGGCATGTCCCTGGATAGACTTCGTGTTGTCGTTCTTGAAGCTTTCTTTTCATAAAGGTCGCCGGTACTTCCTAGTTTCTTTAAGAATTTCTGAAGTCCTTCTTTCACGAAGGCCCATTTCAAGTGAGTGAATTTTGAGTGAAAGAGTCTTCTCTGGTTGAAGTATGCGTCACACATTCGCCCTCCCCTCTATACGATAATGTTAGAATTGTGGAAAACGAGAGGATTTTCTTCCCGACGTTATTATAAATTCAGAATCTACCACAGAGACATACCGTAATCAAATGTATTCCCTGTGGACATTTCAAATCCATTCGCGATCACGATGGAGGTCATTCTACCAAAACCTCTAGGATCAGTGCTGGACATAGTATGTAATACGAAGTAAAAACACATTTCCATTGAGAGGAAGTGATATAGTGTTTGTTTAAGGATGTTCGGCGTCTGGTCTACAGTATATATGCACCTAACATTAACACATTTGATTTGACGCCTACATTGGCCACAAAATGAGTGATGTTATCCAATCGTGAAGATGCAGCACATATATTTGACCTTGTTTGTCCTATTCTAAACTATCAAAAGAACCAAATTAGAAATAATATATCAAATAAGGCGTGGAAATGGTATAGTGATAGGATCAAAGCCTATATCAGTCACCGCTCAGCCAAGTCTTCCATCTCTCCGGGGTAGATGAAGGCACCAGACTCATCTGGAAGGTTAAAGTCCTAACCTGTACATCGGCTAGCCCTCGCAACCACTGTAGTATAGGTGAAACCGCACTCACCTGCCACCTCGATTTTCAATGATTTTTGGAACGCGCGGCGTAGCGCAAGGAGGGACACAAACTTTATCTTATCATGCCATTTAGAATTCTGCTTAATACTATGGCCATATTGAAAGTGTCAAATTATTATTGGTAGGTGAACGTTGGAAATTACAAACATCCCAGATTCTTGCAACTTTTCAATAATAATAGACCACGGAGGAGTACATATATTAGATAAGTCAGAGAGATATCTCAGCATTGCTATCCCAGGGCGCCGATCAGTGTGTTCCCGTCCTTTGCAAGCCAATAATTCATAGACACACCCGTAGTTTATTCAGCTGACTACCTTTGAGCATAATTCAGTGTACACAGCAATTACACGCGGTCGGAAATGATAATTTCAGCCGTGCAGGGATTAATTCTAATGCCTCAGCAAGCTGCATGAAATGCACCATTTCGTGTTTGTCAATTGATCCTACGACTATACGCCATTTATCCTTCATTTTTATAAGCTGCCGTTCGACATCGTTAACCATCTGTCCGCCGACCATAAAATCTAGAAGTGACCGCTTCGAGGACGTTCCGTCTGATTAGGAAAAGTCCACTGGGATACAAGTAGTCAGAAACCCAAAGAAAAACAATGGAAAGGCTGAGAGTGGTACCATGGGGCCTTTACCATGGGGCCGTCTGCCTCGAAATAGAATATAAGAAAAGATTGAATAGATTATAAAAACTACGTTTTTCGAAATTTCATGGAGAACTAGTCAATATGCCTCTTTTTAATTAAAAGATGAAAATTAAAGCTCACCATCATCCGGTCGATCGACACGTTCAAATACCAACGGCACGTCATCGGGAGAATGAGTTTCGCGTCGTTGACTGCAACAAGGACATATACTAAAAGTGATCAATGAACTGCTACAAAGAGGTGTATGTCGTTGGGCGCGGCCCCTTACAGCTATTTTGCCAAAAGGGCTCATGAGCCATAGCTGCTACCCTAATGCAGACCATCCGACTCATCTTCCTTGTCAGGCAACTCGTCTACATCACCGAGCTTTGAGATTTTCGTAATTGTTAATTACTCATTAAGGACCTGAATAGAAAAACACTGAAAACTGCTGAGAAGTGACTTGAATCACAACTCAGGACGATTATAATACAACCACCCCGGGGTTAGTAAGCAGTGTTTCCCATCGTTCAATCTCCGGGTTAGGTGATGTGGACGAATCATCCGTCGCAGAAGATGCGCCGAGTGGTTGGCGTTAGGGTGACAGCTACGACCCATGGGCCCCACTGGCAAATGAGCTGCAAGGGGCCGTGCCTTATGACCGTCTCCCCTACAAAGTGGTGTGCTGAGACGGCCACGTATCCGGCCAGCCAATTAAAGTCCGTTGTGGGAGATAATGAGGGCAGTTGTGCTATTTATGGCAGCCAGAGTCAGATCTCATGACAGGAGAGAATTTTATGCATAGAGTGACATAGTCTTTATCTTTATCATAGTCATCAGAGGTCCGTGTATTGAACTTTGGGTAGTGATTCTATCTCAGATTATTTAGTTCTATCTCATCAATTTCCACATAAATGTACCTCAATGATCAGGGCACGAGTTCTTGTTCAGGGCTTAACATTTTCCGCTTAGTTTTTTGGAATGTTCGGTTTGTAAACCGATGATGCTCCTTGAGCGCATGATAAATAAATAATAATAAGTAACAGATCATTCTCTAGTATGGAGAGAACATCAATTAAATCAACGCTCGTAACAGTGAGTCCGAACGCGCACTGAAGTGGCACTACGCTTATATTGGGTAGTCTAAAAAGTCTTTCCGTTTTTCAAACACCGCTTTTTCCCTCCAAACTGCTTTCCAGCAATCTCTTCTGTATATACACATGCAGTACAAGTCCACACGCATCTATAGGTATTATTGTCTTCCATCTCCCGGATAACCCCTTTCGGCAAAATAAACATATCAAAGGCCAACCTTATTTTCAATACAAAAATTTTAAAAAATTTTTTCTTTGAATGGCGTTAGACAGGAAAAGGAAAAGTTGATAATCCGATGGAGCAAGATCAGGGCTATAAGGTGGATGGGGCAGCAATTTTTATCCAAGCTCGAGAATTTTTTGGCGAGTCACTTTTTCAATATGGAAAGAACTTGCCAAAAAATTGCCTCGCTAAAAAATCCTCGAGCTTGGATGAAATTGCTGCCTTATAGCCCTGATTTTGCTCCATCGGATTATCACCTTTTCCTTTCCCTGTCTAATGCCATTCGAAAAAAAATGGAATTGAAAATGAGGTTGACCTTTGATATGTTTATTTTGCTGAAAAGGGTTATCCGGAAGATGGAAGACAACAATACCTATAGATGCGTGTGGACTTGTACTACATGTGTATGTACAGAAGAAATTTTGTGGACGGCAGTTTTGAGGGAAAAAGCGGTATTTAAAAATACGAAGAGACTTTTTAGACTACCCAATACGAATTGAAGCCAAGTGCATATAGCATTGTGGCGTGAAATCGCACTCAGGCGCATGTAGTCGATTATGTACAAACTCTTTTAGGAATTACCCCAACTGAACGATGGTCCTGTGTTCACCAAATCGTCAAAAAATCCTACAGAGACTTTTCGAGGTCCCTGTGTGATTCTTCAGATTCAATAAACCTCTCAATCAGAAACTTTACAAAACCCAAAACCAACATTTTCATCTTTTCTCGCAGATGGGTGGTCTTCTGCGGAACGCGGGAAATTTTCCAAAGGTTCACAGCTTGCAAGCAAAGCATCGCCATAGCATGCACTTGAAATGCGCTGCATCTATGAATATCGTCCGCTTTTAAAAACTTGCACTTATCCAAATTTCATTTGTCGCAATATTTTTTTTCCCTTAAGGGAAATCAGAATGTAAATTTAAGGGTATAGAAGATTTCTGTGACGGCTGTTATCTAACCAATCAATCTTTCAGAGTGCCCTTTTTATTGCTGAGTTTGTCCGTCTTCAAATGCTCTTGAACAAAAAAAAAATCAAACAAGCAAAAGTCGCTAAACAAACCTTGTATGAGATCTGAGAAATGAGAACGTATTACAGAACGGTTGATCACAGGCACATAGATCCGACCAACGATCATCTTCGTCCCTAAAAACCCGATTAAAATACGATATTAAGAATTTCAATGAATCTGACTCTTCACTGATACTATACAACTGTGTTGGTGTGGATGTCGAGCTCAAATTCATCTTTTTTTCGACGATGGCTTAACGAAAAACAAAAGCTTCGTGTTTATGCTAGAACTGATGGCTGTGGACAGCATTGGTGCCAACAGCAGCAGCTATTGGCGCTAATTTGAAGACACAATTCTTATATGGCAGATGGAGACTTAATAAGCCGACGATCTTGCGCGAACTAATGACGACGCTGGAGTTTGCTCGTAAAACACGCTTTTAATGAGAATTTAGGAGCAGCTGAGCGGTTAGGCAGCTCAGAAGAGTTATTCCTTGCCAATAACGACGACATTGGCCACGACTATAACGGCTACATGAACAGTACGGCAGCTGTAACGATACCTAGCCACATATGACGTCACGAAAAGCTGCTACTTTTTTTTCAAAGACCAGACAAACACTATCAAACACTTTGTCGGATGCCTCCTTGGGGTTTAGCACCTTTTTTGGGGCAACAGTGGGTGGATGGAGGTGTCCCCAAGGGGCCGAGATACGACCACATGTCAGTTAAATTAGAAAATGTCACGTGGTAACCGTAGCTCATATTACTAACTCATAACCAGCAAATTGCAGGGCAAAAACTGCTAAATTACATTCTTCTCGTTACCCTGACTACACTTATTTACTCTAGCTGCTTTCCGGTTTCAGGCACTCTTGAAAAATTAGCTGTAACTCGTTCAGCTGAGTCCCGCCCACTTGAGAGGAAGCCCGCCCATTACGATTGGATCTTACTTTTCTTCGGGTGATGTGTGACTTGGCACCTCCTCCAAGGCCTCAATGGGATAATTTTACAGGAATGTAGGATTCCCGTAAGTGGCAGCATAAAGAGTTTCACGGCATTTTTCCCAAGAATCTTGCAGAAGTCGAAAGAAGCAACAATTCAATAAAACGCGTTTAGGTCACCCATTTCAGATGGGTCCTGGATAATTCTATTCAATCGCAAAATGACCCTGATCGAATTGTTTTAGAGACATTCTTCCGGGTCCAGAGATGTTTTCTGGTTATGGTGAATGAATGGGGTACTTCACAAGAAAAAATCCGACAACACTTCCGAACTAGAAAGAGCGAGAAAACTCACCAATAACCCTCACGCCAATAGCGAACGAACCTTGAACACATAAAGAAAACTGGCCGTAATGAATGAAAGATGTATGAAAAAGAAATGAAAAATGACAGGTGTCCTAGCTGAACATGTCTTTAGACAGCTGTTCAACATTCCAGCACTAATTCGATAAAACAACCAGGTGTTCTTCGCGAACGTACTTATTTGTGATAGTTGTCCTCATATCTGCACAGAGTCTTTAAGAGCTATCATCTTACCCTTTACAGGATTTTATGAGATTCTAAACTTCAAAAAAGATCTCTATTATCTCTAATTATGCTGTAATAAAAGTTTTATTCTATTTTGTGGGCCGATATAACCGAAGATGAGACAAAAAAGGCGTGCTAAAGCTCACATAGGCTTGAAAATAATAAACATTATATCAAATAACGAATAAAGGTAGCAAAAAATACTAGTAATGTATTGGTAAGCTAAACGCACTTCCTAACAATATTAACAATCATTTTATGAAGCTTCTAGTGAAGGATACAACAGCTAGAACACCATCACTGATTACGCCATGCATTTTCTTTCTCTCTCACAGTCGCAACCACCACAGTGATTTTCGAAGGCCATACGATGGCAATCAGTGTTCGAACCAGAGTGTCAAAAATGAAACCCTGCAGTTGTCCCTGGGCGGAAGGGGACTGATTGATTCCGAGCGAGTCTTTGATTGAATGGATGCAGCTAGCGCTTTTTACTGCTTCACTAACTTTGAAATGCAGAAAGAGTAATGGTAAAAGAATCTTGCGAGCCAGCAAACAAGGATGCATTGAATGCATAATGCATTTATGCCGTAGCACTAACAAGCCGTTGACCCGGAGAAGCTCTTCCATCTAAACTTCCCACGGTTCCTATAGTTGCAGCGAAAAGTCCTCAATCGAACCTCTTTGCAGCCGTTTTTCGGAAGTGGGGACAGAATTTTGCGGTCGGCTGCTTCGCTGCTCATTTCATATTCTCGCAGGAAAAGCCTCAGGCTACGCTTTGTCACATGTCACAGTGGCGTTGAGTGAAGCAGGACCGAAGATCGGCTCCGTCTGGCAACCGCTCCTCATCACTTCACATGGATGACAGATGCGCCGTAGATGGACGAGATGTTGAGAGGTGATAGCTATCAAATCACAGGAGGCTGGCTGCCAGCTATGACAAAACCGGGTCAGGATAATTTTCAGGAATCCCTCACTTTGTCAGAGCTGAAAGGCTTTTAGCTTATCTACCACAATAGCCCCCATCAATCGTCGCTGCCTTTCAATCGCTTCTCTGTTCCTATTCGTCAATGTCATCAAGTCCGCACAAACGCTGCTGCACGACAGGCAGCTGACGGGCGGCGAGTGATGGCAGACATGCACGGACAGGCCGTTTAACTAAGAGAAGATAACGTGAACGTTTTCTTGTAGCAGTTGTCTATGTCTACAAAAATATCAGCGACATTTTATACAGCTGAACTTCAGACAGACGCAGTGGTCCGAGGGGCCATGTGGGAGTGAAGGGTCAGTGGATCGGATTCCAGACTAACATGTGTCTCTCTCACAAATAGGGGCACAGAAACGTTAACGCACCGGCCCTGCTATTACTGGGAGGCCGATTCTTCGGTAGACGATTTGTAGCTGCAGTGATCATAGAGCTTGAGGTTCGTTTGCTCGAATGAAGTCACTATTAGCTGAGTACTCATCCTAATGCCTTCACAAATTTTCATTGATAGTTGTATGCATGGCTCACTGAAGAAGAGCTCTGTAGCTACTGGTTCATCACATTCCCATTATTTCGTTGTATTTTCTTTGAAAAATTTTCGAATCAAAAATTAGGTTACACGTCGTGGAACTATGACAAGATCCGCAATATTCAGTGATGAACGCGTGCGCGCCAATTTTTTCTGTCTATTTAGCACTACCTAATTTCACGTGAAGTATTTCTTACAACAAAACTGTAGCGTAACAGTGCTGTATGTACTAACAGAGAAGAGAACAGTGTCATTAGAGAGGTGTAGCATTACTATCAATTCTCGACTACCCTCTTGCAGCAAAAAAGCCTAATCGTGCAGGTAGCGTCACAGATGGGTGAAGGGATTTAGAGAATGGATTCGTGGGCGTTCTCATAACACGGGGTATCACTGGAGTCATACCTTTCTATGTGTATCGCCCGCTCAGTGAATGTGATAAACGTAATAGTTCCCCCCCCCCCCTCCACCATTTCTAAATTAGTAGACATGAGGCCTAACAATATGGTGGCTGCCAAGCTGACAAACTGTTTTCGACACATTCATTTTTTGCGCGTTTTACACCAGAATTGGGTTTTTTAGGTAGGAATTTCGAGATTGAACAAAAAATTGGTCTTTATCAGCTATGTAGTAGTAAGAATTTCGCTGTAGATGCTTCCATTTCTGCATATAAATAGATAAAATCTTGTTAGAGTCGTGTTTATAAGATTAGAAGGGGGGACATAGAACTGGTTTGAACTCCTTTACTCACGTGCCCTTAAACGGAGGCAAACCTAGAGGAATTTCCCCTTTGTGCTCATCAGTAGGGGGAGGGAGGGAAGTATGCTCAGACAGAATTAATCTATGGAAACTAGTTAATGAGTTAGATTCAGTATAAACTTGAATAAGTTGGGTTTTGTATTATTTTGTTTATATTTATGCACTAATATGTTGTACAACCGGTCCACAAGTCTTAAATTTCTTGATCTCAACAAAAAGTACCACTCGCGTGGCGCACGAAGCGACTTCTGCATGGAGTAGCTATGCCAATCCTTCTTCAAGGGTTGGTATCAGGAGATAATAAAGTAATAGCTTTTACGAAGTGCACATTTAATCGAAAAAGTCTGCAAATACGAAAATTGTAATAAGCATGGCGCATCTCGGACATTATTTATGAACATCATGTATTCCTGAAATTCTAATTACTGAAAGGTAACCTATTTCTTTGCTTCTTTCCGTTCCGCCCCCCCCCCCCTCCCCTAAATCTTTTCAAACGTAATCTCTTTGTTTATGATTGTATATTCCTTTATAACCCAAAAATGTTGTCAAGTCCTTTAGGCCAAAATCAGTGCTATAACCTTGGCTAAGGGTGAAAGACTCAATCTAGCATAGACATGACATGCATTTGAGAAGGAAATCGCAGGTGGCAGCGCAGAGAAATCGACTTTCTGTCCCATAAATTTATAAAGATGAATCGATCGAAAAAGATGAATGGGCAGTTTTGTAGTGAAATACGAATCGAATAAAGCGCAGAGAAGCAGAGAAAAAAAAAGAAATGGAATGCATAAAGGATTGCTGTCTGCGGGATTGAAGTGTGGTAACAAAGAGCTCACAAAGAAGCAGATGATTCCGCTTCAGATGGTTGCAATTGTTGAATGGAAACATCTACAATGTTAATAAAATTGGAGCTACATGGCTATGAGTGGATATGATGTCATGCTATGTGCATATCAAAAAAGGGCCATAAGGCCCGCAGCAATATGCTCTCCATTCTTTGTGCATACTGTAATGGGTGCACCGCATCCATCAAATGCCACGGCATATTATTGAGTCATAAACGGCGACTGAACGGCTGCAAATATATTCATTTACGATAGCCAGGTAGACGAGAGTTTTTGACTAACTATAGGGAATATAGGATTCAGCCGGGAGAAAAAGATTTTTACGCAAGCACAGGATCCAACATTCCATCAGTATCGGCTCATTCACCCTACCTTCCACTGCCTCCTTCTATGCTCAGACAAGAACGCTCATTCGCTCCTCCATTCATAAAAATTCAGATAATTCCCGATAAAGGAACGAATCCAGCGCATTAGGTGTTCTTCTGAAATAAGGAATTACCGTAATATGCAAAGAGGGCTGCATCGAGCTGCTGCTTGGAATGCTCCTTCTCCTTATCTATGCAGCGTTGAAAATCTCCTTTCCCATGATTCAAGATGCTTTTATAGCGTTGTAGTTCGGCTTTCAAGACTAGTTTCGGGTTACTACACGATATCATCCCTATCCCTATCCCTACTATATATAAAACGCTTGTCTGTCCCTCCGTCCGTCACGAAATTATGTGGTTCAATTACCCAAGTTTGAGGTACAGTCCATCGCGTGGCAGGGCGTGGCCTACGGGCTTGGGTGAGTGGCGAGAGTGAGAGTGTGTGGCGGGGTGAGAGAGTTCGATACACGCGCTCACTTTGCATGCTTTCGTGTGTGACGCGCAGTAGTGCGCGCCAGCCCAACTGGTTAGTTATACACTACAAAACTGCAAAAACTACAAAAACTTGTTAACTACAAACACGTGCTATTCTCGACGTATACAAATCGTTCGATATGAGAAAAAAATATGAGAAAATATCATAAATTTAATGCGATTTCGCTTAAAAAATTAGAAAACTGTGAACAGTAGCAGAGCGACAACATCGGCCACACGTCTTATCACGGCTAGGCAAGCTTCTTTATGAAAATGTGAGTTCAAGGAAGCTGGATTAGAATCGGAAGTGTCCTACCGATTATAAATTTCAATTAGATATACATCTTATTTAATATGTTAGTTATAAAAACAAACGGGCAGAATTAGAAGGTAGTTGCTGGCTCTGACAAAGACGCTGGGACAACTGGCCAGAGACATGCTAAATGGCGGGAACGATTGGTTTTTTGACCAGGAGATCATGTACACAGCGAAACGATGATTATCGGAGGTCATAGTCTACCTTACGGGTTTTTCCATTAATGTTAATAAAATATGTTATACATAAGAAAAAAATTTTGAACCCTCACATTGTTTTTTCACGCATTTAGATTGGCATGAGTCCCTCGGGACAGAACAATACTCAGAATTTTTCACATTGTCGAATTTTAGAAGAAAGAATATTCAGTGCCATGGCGTTATCACTGATGTCACATCTCTACTTATAGTACAGCATTCACTTGAATTATCTGCTCGAATACGACCCCCCTCTCCATCGACTCCATCTCAGGGTGATTCACACAAAGTACGCTGAATTGTGATAAAATTGCTCAGATTCCAGCTTAGGCCGCCGCCATACTTCGCGATTCTGCAATTTTGCAGTATCGCGGCGAAGTTGCGGCATTGCAAACTCCCAAGGTGGCAGAGCGCGCGCGAACATGCGATGCCGCAACCTCAAAGTCGCGAAATCGTTAAATCCCAAAGTTTGAAGACGGCCTTGAGCATTGTTCGAAATTGACTATTCGGATGATCGGAAAAGGCAAAGAATAAAAGACGTATCGATCAGAAGGCGATCAGACGATAAGACGATTACACAGAAGGAATTCGGCCTCATTAATGATGATCCAGTCGCCTGATCACTTGATCACAAGTCTGTCTCAAAATATACCTTACGAATGAACAACAAGTATCGAAAAAAGTGGTTATCGTCAAATATCATCAACTACCCCACGATATACTGGTTCAGTAGCTGCCTCAGTTGATGTCAATATTATCGCAATCCATGCTATCGTTCGGAGAACTTCAGCATATATTCTCGGCCAGTCCCGTAAACAAGAATACGCCATGCATTGGGACAGTGTCCTAACTTATGGAATCTAAGCCATGGGTTACAGAATATTATAAATCAAGGATATGTCTGATCTTTTACCTAATTTGCGAGCAAATAATCGATTAATGCGAACTAGAAACAAAAAGGATAACATTTGAACAGCTCATCAATAAGATGGGAACAAAGCGGATCACTGACTTGTTAGATTACGGTAGAAAGGATGTGTAGGCCCCATGGGAGCCTTTATTTTGCAGAAGTACGCTGCCTCAATCTTGACTCTTATAATATAGTTATCCAAATCCTTGAACGGTTGAGGGTTGACTTAAACCTTGAACTACCGCTTGGATTGAATCAAGCAGTTCGCAGTTTGCAAGAACTACAATCTCTTCACAGTATTAATCACTTGCACCACGCAGAAAAATTTTAAAAAATCTAAAAATTAATTAGACACTCATGAAGCTGATTGGTCTTTTAGTGTTCTATAGATCTAATTGTGTTTAAGTTCTAATTGTTTGAACTGATAAATAGCTAGGTGGTCAAAAAACTGCAGTTGTTTGATTTTCTCCAAGAACCTATAATTCCTTACTTGGAAATAATAATTTTGGTGAATAGAGGAATCCTCATAATTCAAGGAAGAGCTATGGGCATCGTGGAAAGAAAAACCGCCTAGAGAGATGTTCAGCGAGGCGTTTGCACAATTTACGGGCTTCCGGCACGCCTTTTACTCGCCTCAGCAGTTCTTTTCGCCTTGCAAATTAGCCCCTGCCCATTAGAACGGATTGATCGGATTTTTCCACACCATGACAGTATTATTCAGTACAACGTTCAGTACTTACTTATGACATCCAAGTGGCCGTGATCCACAGGTACGTATCACTTGATTGTTCTCGCGTAGAATGCCAACCAAACACACAGCACCATCGCATGCACCATACGGTACACAGTGATCATCCGTACAGTAACATTTCACAGTGGCCGCCACAGTAACGCGAAATGTAGCGCAGCAAGTAAGCAGCGTAACAGCTAGCGATCGCATAACCGCATCACTCGTTTTCGGTAGAAAATCACGTGATCTTGACACGAATACGGTACGTGATACGGTAATACTAGTAGAGTCAGTAGATTGTGTAGTGGCTGACTGGATAGCTAGTCGACAGGAGGCGGGCACTTTTCGTGTCCGTGGAAGGGGAAGAGCGACGACGACGACTACGGACCTGATTTGAGGCCTTAGTGCCGAGTCAATGCCACAACGCCATGGGGCCGTCCCCGGCAGCAGGCCAGCCAGCCGCCCCCCTCTCGCCACCGCCCATCGATCGCCCCGCCCATACTAATTAGAAAATACGGGCACTACGGGACTAGTGTGCCGTTGCATATAATTGCTAGCCGGGTTGAAGCTGTGCCACGATTAGCCGCCACTGCTGAACTCGCGACCCGCCGCCGCCGCCGAAACCACCTGCTGTGGCGGGATGGATGTAATCGGTGGTTTTTGGAGTCTCTGGGGCTTCAGGGACTTCGTTTGGCGTAATTGGCGATTTTTGGCGTCTTTGAAGGTCTCCAAATGGAATTTGTGGCATAGAAAAACGACAGCGCCCCACCCATTGTACTTTTAAAGTGCTGAAAATTGAATAGAATGCTTTTTGTCTCAGCTATTACTATGGACTCACACAGGGTTCTTTACTATCGGGAGTAAACCTCATAGAATCATCGTACTAACTTACTTCTTTCGAGATGGGATATACAGTAGCGCTCAAAAGTCTTCGGCGAAATGGTCTTTCACTTGGGGTTTTTCACTTGTAACGATTTTAGTATGTTGTACTTGGAGACACTGCATACTTAATATACTATTTTGGCGCGCAACGGTGTAGGTTTCGTAGTTATATGAAATTTTTTAATTTTGGCATGCCATCGCTATGTCGTCCTGCTGTGCCGCTGTCATCAAAAGTCGTGGTCTTTCTACAGAATATTAATGTTCTCTGAGGCTTGCTCTTTTTGTTTTTGTATAGAAAGCCGTTTTTCTTAAAGAAGCCTTTTACTTTTTTTTGGGTGGTCTTGTAGAAAATTCTTGTAAAAAATCATGAAAAGTGGCAAGCGGCGCTCAAGTAGAAGGAAATGTTGACAATAGTTTCAGGCACCACATATTAAAATTTTGTCAAATTTGGTCAAGTAGAAAAAAAGTTATGACAAAAAAGTTTTGGCCGAAGACTTTTGAGCGCTACTGTATGTGGCTCCAGGTGTTTCCTGGTGAAAGACTACTACCGCTGGCTCTGTTCGGGTACGCATGCAAGTGCATGAATTAGAGGGAACAAGTGTTTCCATGAATTAGCGAAGTGCAAAGTCACTGGAACTGCCATTCTTTCAGCGAACTGACGCATTGAGTGAAGAGATAAATGAGAGTTTCCCACTCAAACTCCCGACTCACTCATGTGATCGTTCAAATTCCCTTTGAAAAACGTCAAAAGGTAGTTTAGCTATTTTAATGACTTCCGTAATAACGCAATGGAATGCACTGCAATTCTACTGGTAGCCTACTAGTTTTATTGGAATGGTGTGTAATTAACGCGGCTTTTTCAATGATTTTATTTAGCAAAAAATAATAAATTTCAGTAAAGATGTTTGAATGATTATGTTCAAATGAAAACGTGTTCAAATGATTATTTAGTAGCGTTTTCACCATCGCAATCAGAGACTGCTTAACAGTAGTCGTCAATTGTCAATATTTCTAAAATACTATAAAAAAAAGTAACAATAAAAATCCGCATTAACCATGCATCAACTCAATAGCATTTAGAGCACAGATGATGAGGAAAATTATCGTAAATGGTGGAAATAATTGGATAAATGAGATTTTGTACCTATATGAATTTACCACATGTTCAGGAACGGTCCCCCCCACCCCCACTTCGTGGGCACCAAAGTTCCCTTTCGCGGGAATGCTTCTAATTATAGTTCAAACAGGAGTAATAAGTTCCCAGCAATCAATCGCCACTGTAAACTGAAGTGAAGTCCATCTGCTGTCTATGAAAACCTACAAGTATAAAAAGTAAAACAGGCGTTCGATTGATGAGAGCTGTGTGTGTGGGTAAACCTTACGAGAAGTGGTCCTCATCAGCAGCATAAGGCCGACAAGAGTTGGTAGTAAAACTGTCCGTCCGTCTACTGGTACCATACCGCTCACATTTTCTGATTAAAGGAATCGTGCCCGGAAAAAAGAGTTTTCTTGTTACCCATACATGCATTTTGTATTTGCTTAATACAGCGGAAGGAGAGAGGCTCAGAGTAAGTGTCCGCCACGTAGGGCACTGCGTCAACCACAGGGCTGGTACATACCGTGAGCCTCTCCCCTCCCCCACTGCCACTTTGAGGAGCTGTGTCTTAGCCGGATTTTCATTTTTTTTCGCGTGAAACTTTGTATGCAGTCCTAATTAAGCAAATGTAACATAAATATATGGGTATCAGAAGAACTCATTTTCCCGTGCACGATTCCTTTAATCGACACACCGCGACGGATTAATCCACGTAAACGGTCGTAATGTCATAACATCGGAGTGGATAAAATATGAAAAACGGGAGCACTGTATTCGCCGTAATGCGGCGAGTTCATCGATGTGCAAAACGTCGAATTCGATAAGTAGGTCACCAGATTGTCCGTGAAAGCTTACAAAAGAAATTTTTTTAACAGGACTCCAACTTTTCAAAGCCTGGCCAGCTACAAGTAAGTAGAAGTGATGCAGTTTTAGACACAGCTGTAGAAAACCTGGATGAAGTTTTAGATCAGAAACAGCTCTCTGAGATCTGGGAAAATACAACGGTGGAGCAGACTCCAACAAGATCAGCGCGGGTTTGCATACCTGTCTAGGCTGCTTGTCGATACCAAGGCACATTTTTTGAAGCTCCCATACGGAGGGGCTCTTTTTTCCCAAGGTACAACTATCCACTCTGAGCAAGAACAATAACGAAGTTCCAAGAAAATCTCACGAGAATTGATTTTCGTTGCGCTACATATTAGCTGGCTTCCTCTCATTGGCCATCTAAGAGTAGAAAAATAAAAACGCTCAAAAATTCTTTAAAGCTCTCGTCAAATGACTATATCATATTACATATATACAGGAATCAAGTTCAAAATCAGCGATTTCAGTGGCATGGAGGTGCATAACTCGACTTGAGCAGATGCAATGACCTAATATGTACGTCTCCTTTTTCAATACGACATACAGAAAAGTCAGTTGATTTCACTTAATCGTGATCTCAGCCATTACGATGTTTCCCATTAATAAATCACTCCAAACAATGGGGGCACAGCATCGGCGGGAGGATCAAATGTAAGCGTCCGCAATTTTTTCAGAAAACATGCTTGTGTCGTGGTTATTGCAATAAATCAC
Organism: Trichostrongylus colubriformis; assembly: GCA_963978905.1. NCBI lineage: Eukaryota > Metazoa > Nematoda > Chromadorea > Rhabditida > Trichostrongylidae > Trichostrongylus > Trichostrongylus colubriformis. The sequence goes on along the minus strand of OZ022256.1, from coordinate 54,166,299 downwards.
CCAAATATTGTGGAACAGCCCTTAGACGTTCCACGACATGACTGCACCGTTCATGATATGATAAGATCAACTAATAAACATTTGCCATCGCTTCATAACCTCTTGACGGAGAGATTTATCTCACGGCAGATCAAACCTAGAACACCGAGGTGCCGCATTAGTGTGATTACAGAAACCTACATATCATGCAAAGGAATCACTTCTTCTGACAAGATGAAGTCGAGTACATGGCGCATCTCTGAGATATCGATTGATGTCAATCAACACTGATCCATGGCTGTATCATAACCACAAATAACATTTGTTCACCGAAAAAACCATAAAGCCACCAGCAGACCTACTGATCAGCAAATCGTCCACAAAAAAACAAATTCAACTCTGTTAAGGAGGGAAATAACTACACTTTTTAGGCCATGTGTACCTGTTACTTTACTAGGTACGATTTACTTATATGCTCTTTGGAGCCTTCTCTCGCTGAACATTTTAAAAGCCAAATACGCATTCAAAAGCCATCGCGATTCTCAAAGGAATTTTTGTACACGGTGCATTTCATAAAGGTGTATCAATGTCTATAGCCATTTTACTAGGTTAGATCTCCACATGAGGGTCAAGCACGGCTGAATAATCTTCAGAGGTCAAATTTTTTGTTGGAAAGCTGGCGTGTCGCGACCTACCCCTTTCAAGTGATTCTTTGACCCAAAATACAATCTCAAAAAAGCTAGTGTCAAAAAAGCTCAAAAGTTAATCGATAATCATACTTAATTTTAGTATTAGATTGGTACATAATTAATGCGGCTTTTAACTGTTGCGTTTTTCATTTTTCTGTAGTGGGAATGGACGTTTTGACGAATATCAAATGAGGAGGGGTTGGGACACACGGTCAGTAGGGTTACTGGATCACGCGGTGACCATGCACATGCCTTGAACTCGCTCTCTATAACTGTTTTTTAGAGACAACAACGGAACAAACTTTCAAGGATTGGATTTATATGAACAAATTGTCTGAGTTTCACGGTTTAACCAAGGCCTGCGACCCTGTGGGAGCCTGTGGCCCTTGTCCTGTGACATAAATTACTCAGACCATTTGTTCATATAAATCATATTCCCCTTGAAAATTTGTTCCGTTGTTGTATCTGAAGAAAATAGTTATAAAGAACGAGTTTTTAAGGGATGTGCATGGTCACCGCGTGACCCAGTAGCCCTACTGACCGTGTCGCCCAACTGTCACCTGTCCCAACCTACACCCGCGGACCGTGGGTAGTATTTCATTTCTCAAAAATGTTTTTCAAAATCTTCCTCGACACTGAGCTTAACCCTGCTCTGCAATCTTGAAACTTCTGTTGATGTTTCTCATGATCAATCTGAGTTTTTTTTTTTTTTTTGACAATTGCTCAGACAGTTTGCTCTATAGTGGGGTAAACGTGGCTAGACACTAGACTTTACAGTATTTAACGCTCCGCATTGTTATGGTGATACGATTCAGAAATCCTATTTTTCGTGCAAAACATTGAGCGTTAATTTCTTCGAATGCTGTTGGACATTCTATAGAAAACAATGGGTTAGCCACGGCAACGAGAATACAATTACTCGACGTGAAAGTCAAGCCCCGTGATAAGCAACGCGCTTGGAATAACAAATACAAAAAAGGGTCTTTCATTCACAGGAAAGAGAAAAAAGGGGGTGGGTTTCCACCGATTCAAAAAGTACTTATTTTTCTAGATTGTTTTAGGTATAACTAATCTGAAAGGCATCACGGCATATTAAAAAACGCGCAATTCGCATTGCGGGAACATTTCACGATAGTTGCGGGTTATCCGGTTCAATTGCTAATAAGAAGTGCTCAATAAAATTATAAAAAATGAGCAAAGTCCTCTTTTTTAGAAGGCCGAAAATGACCCCCCTCCCCCTCACTGTAACAATTCATTTTTGGATTTGTATGTATGAGATTACGATGGAACCCTTGGACGAGGTCACCATTTAAGGGGTGGAGCCTAGCTGGCTCAGTATTCCCAGCAACGCATTCCTAGTAACCACCCAACCTTGGGCCGCAAAAGAACCCATCCTTTGTACATGCGCAACGCACTATTTCCCCATATAGAAGAATGAAATACTGTAATCATCTGGTTTTGCGTAACGGAGTCCAATACCGAGAGCCGCATTAGTTGGGGCCAAAAGCGATGAAGGTGTTCGACGTCTTATTTCAGGCATAAACGCTCTAAAACCCAACTAATACGCTGTCCTTCGCCCACACCTATCGCTTCGCTGAGAAGGTTACTGATCGACTACCCGATTTTCGTGAATAGCAGATCAATTGTTTCGACTTCTAGAAACCTACACAGAGCACAGTCAAAAGCATTCATGTTGTGAAAAAATCCGGATATTCTAGAATTTTCCAAAAAAAAACATAAGCAGTCCAGATATATTATAATACAAGCATCGAGGTAAAAGTAGTAGAATAGTGGAGATAAAGTATTTTTTCAAGAATTTCAACACTTTGAATATTTTACATTTGCACTTTGAATCTTTATCTGCTTAAGAATACATCTTTAAATATGAGCAATTTCATGAACCTTTTAACAAAAACATTCTTTAGATGTAAAAGTGAACAGACTTCAATTAAGTCCTAGTGTCAAAGCACCGTTGGCAAAGATGCTGTCAGAAAACAAACAGCTTCACGGACGTCCCCTTCTAAACATGTGGTCCAATGCGTAATCGTGGTAGACGTCTATGTACGCTTGAGCTACGTTCACGGCGTGGTCGATATTGCAGTACTGACTGGCGATCATGAACAAGTTCCGCAGTGAAGAAGGAATGTGTGAGCAATTGAGCTGCTGACCATCGCCAGTTCGATTCCAGGCAGACTTGACGTTTGAACAAATCGATCAGCGTCAAATTTGTAGTGTGCACTGAAAACGGAAATTTCGTGCCCATACTGAGAATTTTTCATTGAATTTTCGTTAAATATGTGATATTTTTTCAAGAATACCTCACTGTAGAGCTGCCGTTCAGATCGAAAGAAAAAAATTCGAGGAAATATCGCAAATTGATGAGAAGGTCAACAGTTTAATCAAATATAATATATTATGACAAGATCACTACAATAAGAATTATCCAATTATTTAGAAATTTAATTAATTTTGATATATCACAACTAAATCACTATAATGACAATTATTCAGTTATTATTGTTATGATTATTGTTATTAGATTGTTATTATCACGAGATTCATCATTAGATTACTTATGCTATTATTCATAAATTATTAGTAAACCATCATTGTTAGTACTTTCATGGTTCGAATGAAATAATTTAATTAAAACTGAGAGAAAATTATCATTAATTCCCACCAACAACTCGCAAATCCTCCACTGGAGCAATATTGTCGAAAACGAGCTTTGTTGCATCAGGCATGGTGTTCCAGGATGGCCATGTCTGCTCCGATGGATTCCCCAACACCGAGAATATCCGAGAGATCTGCTCCAAATCGCTGTGACCCTGAATAACGCCGAAATTCAAAGAGCTCATGACTAATGAAAGAGTGAATAGTGGCACAGGCCACAGACACTGTTAATATAATATCAAAACCTCATTATAAATTTTTGACGAATATTTTTGAAAGAGCATAAAATAAGCTTCCGAGTGACTCATAAGACTTCACATTATAATAACAAATTTGCGTCAAATACAAAGAAGAAATCAAGACCTGCATTTCTTTTGCAACAATAATGGTAAGTGCGATTTTGGCAGCAAACCAATCAGGTCTACAATTCCTTGCTTCTTATATATCTGGGCTCCTCATAAAGTAGCATTTTCTAAAAAACCTACTGGAGTAAATAGCAAATAGCGCAAAGGCTAAAAAGAGTGTGCCGCACTTTTCCAATGCGAATCAGTTCAGGCCTATTAACTTTTCATATCCAGGATTTTGATGGTTATTCGTATATGGCAGGTCCTTCCAAAGGTAGGCGCACCTACGCAAGGCATTGTGCAGGTCAAAATTCCACATACAGCCCTTAGTTAGCCCATATAGTTCTTTGCGGAATTGAAGTTGTGGAAACTTGAAAAGATTGATCAGCGATGTCCATTTTTCCTCAACCTCTGAAGAAATTATCCCGGTTCAACAGCTCGGTGATTCATGGGTGTAGGTTGGGACACACGAATTTAGGCCATGACCCTGTAACAGCCTGTGGCCTTGACCTAAGCCTTAAATAATTCAGACAATTTGTTCATGTAAATCGTGTCCTCCTTGCAAGTCTGTTCCGTTGTATAGTCAAATTGTCTGAATTACTCATGTCACGGGGCAAAGGCCACAGGCTGTCACAGGGTCACGGCCTAGATTCGTGTGTCCCAACGTCACCCATGATTCATGGACCACTTGTGGTAGGTGGCATTGCATGATTGACTATCGATTCAATAACGACCTTTTTAGAACGACCTTTTGCTCGGGTCAGGACTCACCTACTTCAAGTCACGCTAGAAGTCGGCGGTCGCACTCTTAAAGACAGCATTAGGAGTAATGCGGTGATGAAGAAATCCCTACAAGAAGTCACCCACATGGTAGTCCTGGGCTTAAGAAGGCTAACTGTGGCGAAATCCCCATGAAAGCGAAATCCCTATGAAAAAGCGCCTCTCCGAGCTGCAGCGCCGCAAAATGCCGCAACCGCCCATCTGCCCCGCCTCTTGATAAGTCGATCCTGCCTCCGGAAGACGAGTTCCCGATTGACTGGGGTGGGAGCGGCCAAGGAAACGCCGCAGGATCGAAGGTTTTGCGGCGCGCTTCCACAGTTTTAGCTTGAAACTCACTCAAAAAAATAGATGTTGTCGTATTTCCAAACATTCCCCTGCGTTTACTTGGCAACATGCCAATGGAAAACTAGATCAGATTACTCCCCTCTTGACGGACAGGTCGTCCGCGTCGAGAATCAACAGCGGGAAGGGGGTCCTATTTCTCGGGTTTAGGCCAATTCCATCCGTTGTTTCTTCACTGTCCTCTTACTAGGCATCTCGCCTTTTACGTTTACTACTTCTTTTACTTTTCGTCCGACTTTACTCTAATCCTGCCTTCAAGTGACTTTATTGACAATGGAAGCCACAAGCCGGGACGCGCGCGTCGAAGCACTGCGCGTGGCGCGGTGACCTAACTGGACAGTCCTGACGCACGCCCATAGCAGGTATAGGGGGTATTCGCAATTGACACAACGCCGCGTTGAGGATAACTCGCATTCCGATGTGGTATGGAGGTATGAGAGCATCAGAAGTTCCTGCATAGTTCATTGTGTTGAGGAAATACCCAATCAATAACTTCCTCATTGCCGATCGAATGCTTACGCACAGCTTACACTGTATGCATTCCTGCTTAGCTATCCCCTGTCCTCTCAGACCTGTCTCCTACTCCTTGAGCTACTTCACTCGCTTTCAGCCTTCTCCGAGTCCTCGAATTATCCTGCCAAAAGGAATTATGCAGGGAAAAACGAGTTTCACTGTTACCTAAATATTTACAAATATTGTTATTATTTGTGTTTTTATTTATTATGTTATTAATACTTATGTTCCTCATTCCTCCCTACGGCATCGGAATGCAAGTTATCCTGAACGTGGCGCTGAATCAATTACGGATACCCCTTGAGGCCGCGATTATACTCACGGCCGGCAGGGCGTGGCTGCATTCACAGGCAGCGTGGGAGAGTGCACGGGGAAGGTGCAGAGATGCCACAGGCAACGAGGCAGGGTGGCATAAGTGGAGACGCAGAATTACGCAGCCACGCCCTACCGCCGGACCGCGAAGTATGACCGCTGCCTAGGCCTGCTACGAGCGTGCGTCGACTGTTCAATTAGGTCACCGCGCCACAATGCTTCTACCCGCGCGCCAACGGCCTTGTTACCCAAATATTAATTTTCTATGTACTTAATAAGGGCCGCATGCAAAATTCACACGAGCAAGTGAGAATCCGGCTAATACAGCTCCTCAAAGTAGTAGCCGAGGAGACGAGGCCTCGAAGTGGGACTGTTTACGTAACTTTCTGTTCCCACTATGCGCCCATGACCGCGGCGGACAACGGGGCGGGCAATTACTCTGAGGCCTCGTCTCTCCGGCCACCACTTTGAGGAGCTGTTTCTTAGCTGGATTCTCACTTTTTTGCGTGAAACTTTGCGTGCAGCCTTAATTAAGCAAATGCAACACAAATATATAGGTAACAAATGAACTCATTTTTCCATGCTCGACTCATTCAAAGCGTGTCGAGCGGTTTTCAAAGTTCGCTCCAACCAGTTCAACAAAAACGGTGGGAACGATTATATGAAGTCCATTGGAACGGCGGATCAAATGGATATTTGGTGGAAGGAGCTCGTTGACTACTAATACGAGTTAAGCGGCGAGCCATTTCCGTAATTTGAGTGGACAAAATTATGACGAAAAATCAATGGCAACGGCCAATAAATATTCACCACCAGTCAACAATATGGCATCCGAATGACACCCAAAACAGCCTGTTCGAGGGCTATTCCCTCTACCAAGAGAGACGACATAGGTCGGGAGACAGTTCGGAGCCAATTCACATTTCTTTTTATGGAACTACTCTTGTAGAGCGTCTGAGCTCTACAGTAACCTCGAAGCAAGTTTCATTCTTAAAAAGCTTACGACATAAAAGTGTATTGTGTTTCTCAGAAAGTTTAGTTCGAGAGGTTCCGAGCTATTTAGGTAGAAGTTCAGAATGGCTTGATTCAGAAAATTCTTTTGAAACTTGTTTACTAGCGCCAACTTGAGCCTGGATGGGTGAAATAGGCTGCAGTCAGTGCAGGATCAAAGACTGGAGTGCTCCGCGCTTTCGCGTGCGACTAGATGGCCACATATCTGGTTTTGTGCTGAAGATCACAGATGCAGTTGATATGCAGTTCGAACTCGTAAGACTAGCCCGGGTGTGCTCGTAAAGAATTTTCTACAAAGCCCAAGGGATAGTCGTATTATAAGGAGCTATCTCAAGAAATTTGAGAATTTTCACGAAAAATAAACAAGGCAAATAATTTCGCTGCAGTAATTGCTAGCCATTGTGTTGAATTGGTTACAACTCGGTAGCTTCATAACCATAGCTGCACAAGGGGTGGGTGTCGACTGGTCGAATTTTTGCGCGGCCGCCCGCGACAAGCGGCGCGGCGTGTGTTTTTTTTCGCGATTGAATATGGCTCGAACGTCATGAAAGTTAAGCCGAAGAGGATCATGAGACTGCAACAACTTGTGAAATGCACATCTGCGATTTGGAAACGATGCGGAAACAACTACAACATATGCGAAATTTCGAAGCCTTCATCTAGCAATCTTCAAAGGTCCCTTACGGCACCAGCCCATTGCGTCTTAAGCGGAATTCCGAACGACTCGTACTGACGGCGCCGCGTGTGCGACGCCATGAAGCGAAAATTCGACCAATCGACGCTCACCCCTGCACAAGTAGCAACTGGGTACAAAACTAGACAAGGAACTAACAGGAAAAAGTGGAGCGGCGTTTACGAATTCCGCCAGGATACATCCAAGTGCCCAAATGTCCACTGATGGCGTGTATTTCCTGAAAATTGATTCGTTACGTCATCGGCGAATTTCATCAATTTCTTAATACAGCTACATACCGACTGCCAAATAGCAGCTCTGGAGCACGGTATTGTCGAGTTGCCACCTGGAAATTAACAAGTAAACAGAAATACACATAGAGACAAAAGAATACAGATTCCTTAACATTTAACAAAACGAGTCGCGAGCTGGCTTGTAGATGCCCCGTAGTGGATTCTAGCTCAATTTCCTGCACCTGCACCTTTGGTAAGATCAGTTCTCGTGAAGGTGCGTCGTGTTTTGATAGCTCTAAGGTCTCAGTCATTAGGCAAAAGCGATTGAAAATTTGCTGTAAAAGGATAGATTTTGAGAAAAAAAATGATAGATGGGATCCTCCGAAGGCACAGACAAGGGCATAGGAATGAGAAGAGAAGGAAAAAGAAGAAGTTGAAAGATAATTAAGAAAAAAGAAAGGAGGGTAATAAGGAGTCGAGAGGGAGACGTAATGGTAAAGAATCAGCTATGAAAATGATCGAAAAAGTGAAAAAAATAATCTGAAAAAAAATAACGAGAGAGGAACTTGGTGTGGTGCAAAATCAGCCAGGTAAAGGATGGAAAGAAAAAAAAAATGGTGTAAAAAAAGTAAAAAAACTAATCTGAAAAACAACACGGAAACATAGGTAGTAAGGACGGCGCTTAGCCGATTTCAAGCCTTTCTTTCTTCTTCAGGCCTCCAGTTTGAGCCATATTTTCAAGTATTTTGTTTTGTTGTCGTGTTTTTCCAACACAAATCCGTCGGTATATCTCAGTATGTTTAGATTTCCCACGCGGCGACCGCAATTAATTGAAAGTCATCAGCGGTTTTTCTACGGCACACACAATGTTGTCCAATGTGTAATCGTGATGTATGTACACATCGATCTTCAACGGATATATGATCCCGATCGGTTGGTTAGCCGCTGGTGACTGATGTTGTAGCACATGTAGCTAGTTCGCAACTATGAAACATATCAGGAACATTGAGGGGAAAAAATTTGTTTTAAAAATTTATTCGTAAAAAATCTCAGTCAATCACATAAAAATTATCAATTTGATGCTTTTGACTTTTGATCTCATAATTGTGACTTTTTTATTTACTTGTGTGTTTTGTTACTTGCGTCTAACTACCCTGCTGCTGTCCGATCTTGAGGTACAGCCATGGTTGAGCTCTTTTTAGCGTTCAAGGTCATGTGAAGCTACTCTCACTCATGTTGTCACTGAACGCCGTGGACAGATTTGAGCGGAAGCCACTGCGGAAGCTCTAGAGCGCGGAAGTCGAAAACCCAATTGAAGCTGTAGAACGGAAATTTTCGACAAGTAGATATCTTGAAACTTTGAGGAACTCTGAGATCTTGTGAGACATCGAAAAGCGAGAGCTCAGCCTTTACTCCTCTTCTTTTTTAACACTCAGTAACTGATTTACGACACCTATACTAACAAAAAGGAATGCATCAAAATGTCATATTGCGCTATGCCTTTGTCCTCCTCTTGGAAGTACAACTCTTGCTCATACAGAACTGATGGATTAATGAAATACAAGGAACAATGGGAGCATCATTCCATAGGCTTGCCACTAAATTGCAAGGAGAAAAAGATCGAGCCATGTTGGCAGGGAGGAGAAGCGATCTCGTGAAGAGTACGCTCCAGCGCGATTGTGCTGTTTCGGCCCTCATTAAAAAATTATCGATAAAAGAGACTAAAAATGGCGCTTGAAGAGTACGATTAAGAATTTTGGATATGAATCAAACCTCTCTAAAAATAGCATTAGGGAACTATGTTAACCTTTTTGGAAGATCGTCCACGGAAGCCCCATATATAGTTCTAATATAATTAAAAACCACACTGGTTAATGCAGTACCTGCACAGAAACACGAAAATGCAGTTTCAATATCCAATGGAGAAATTGGAAAACTGAAAGAACAACAGCTCATTTAAACTCCTGCAGAGCAAAATTTACCCAGCTGTTGGCGGAGAATGCGTGCTTCAAATTTTCGTTCCCAATATTTACTTGCATCCGCTCTACGTCCCTGACCACATGACCAGCGTCTCTTTAATCCTAGCACCCTCGAGGCTCCGCCTCCCCTGACGCCCCACCTTATCGTGTCTTACTTGGGGCTGTGTATCAGCTGGATTCTCTTTTTTTTTCGCATGAAATTTCGTGTGGTCCGTAATAGGTAACAAAAAATTCGTGGACGTTTTTTTTTGACAACTGCTATTTTTGTATTTGATACAACCCCCAAGTTACAACTTTTACGCAAGGTTACGAGTAGCGGTATGATTTTGATTTCATATTCCCCTAATGCCCTTTCCTAGCAGGGTAGAGGAAGGGTCGAATGCCTGGCAGAGAGGTCAATATACACACTCAATAAGACCCCCCCCCGATTCCGGAATGGTCACCTATCCGTGTGTGTTTCTTGAACACGTGAACTCAATCGTTTCTGGTGAGCTTCGAGAAGGAAACATGAGCAACACCTATTTGCTCACTGACTTTTACATGAACGTTTTTCCAACTCGAGCGGCATCATTCGTTAGTGGCAGTTCTGCCCCGCCGCTTTCTTTAACCAAACAACTTGCGGCCTGTTTTTTCATTAGTCTATCCGCTTGAATAAACCGCCTTTCAACCATCGGTTATGGCTCATCAATTCATTCCTCCATATTTTACAATATCAGGGGAAAATTGAGGAATTAAAATCGGATTACGCTTCAATCCATTGGAAAATGTTCTCAACATTGCAGCAAATCTTGAATACGACAGAAGAAACAGAAGAAAACATCGAAATCCCGAAGTGACGTTTTCAAATTTTTTTTCGGAATTTTCTTCGGATTTCAGACCATTTCACCCGTAAACGACGAAATCAGGTGGCACAGTTGGACAAGAGCTTTGCTGACTTAACACTGGAGGAAAAGGAAATTAGGGAGAATGGAAAAGGGAAAAAAGAAAAGAAAAGAGAACATAGACATTCGTTCCGCTTGGAAATCCTCGATGAGCCGATGGGAAGACGTGTTTTTGCTTTTGTTGAGGGGGAGGGTCATAAATACAGAAATACTGGGAAGAGATACAGGTAGTTATCATCGTCAACAGCATCGCATCATCAACACACATCAACCACCAATCATCGATTACGATTGACGAGACGAGACCTGATTGTTTCATTACGGGGATGGGGTCGTATTCAGGTGGGATCAGTTAAAGAGGGCGAGACGCAACTTCTCACCGACGTCGAAGCTCCTTCCCTCCTTAGGCTTAAGCTAAAATTCATATCCCCTCCTATTACAGGAAAAAGCATGTGCCAAAGCATTCGTCCCATCTGCTCTAGCCTAAGCCTAGGGAGGGAAAGGAGCTTCGACGTCCGTGAAAATTTTACGTCTCTCTCCCTCCCCCCCCCCCCCCGTTTTGATGGACCTTTCAGTTGTTTATTTTTGGGTATCACTATGTACCAAAGTTTCTTGAAGAATGATGGGAAACCCTTCGAGTAAACTGCATGTCAAACTCGCGACACAAGCAAAGGGGGGCGTCCAAGGACTGCTTTGAACATGGCATATTTGCACTGTGAGTTTCCTTGAACAAGCATTACACATAAAAATTACAACGAAACTATCACGTGTGCCAGATCTTCTACATTTCCCTCCACTGAAACGGATGTAATTCTACGTTTTTCGTATTGCAACGCCACTCAATTCTTGAAATGATGGCGGTCCATTATGCCCGTATAGGACGCATTTATAATTCAGTATAAAAAATGAGGTCAATTTTCAATGTGAAACGAGCCCATTCGTGAGGTATTGGATTAATGTACATTAGACATACCGGAAAAAGCGGGGCCTATGTGGATAGAAGGGAGAGAGCAGAGGGGGGTTATCTGCCCCAGCCTTCCTACCTTCCTATACACGAATTCAATCCACACTCAGTTGATCGCAATCTTTTTTTAACATCAACATCGTTCCCCTCTCCATATTTACTGAGTCCCTCTGGTCGAGCCAGATTATGATTCAAAGAAATTGGCCTAGAATGTCTCACCTCTGTACAGCGCTGAAAAACAAGGAACTAACATTTTCTTCGTATTCCCGGTCCTCACTCGGAAAATACAGACAGGCTTGACCAAAGTCGGCTATTTTTACGACGTTGCGCGTTGAGACCAATATGTTTTCTGGCTTTAGATCCTGAAAATCAATTTTTTCACAGAAAAAAGAATTTTCGATACAGTTCTCGAAGCCACACAACTTAGTCCAACATATCTGCGGCTGAATACGCTCATCAAATTACAGACGTAGTATCCTGAGTCAGCTTTGTAACTTGAGCTTCATGTTCAAGCACCAGATTTTCGGGCACGATGTACAACAACAGCAGTCATCACAACAATTTGAAACATCACATCCTGTCATTTTCAGGCGGAAAATAGATAGGGAGTGAAACGTTTAGATGTAAAAGATCATGAGGGAAATATTAGATTGGTGCATAATTAATGCGGCTTTTATTGTTACGTGTTTCTGTAGAGAAAATTGACATTTTGACGACTAATAAAAGAAAAGCAGTTTTTGGTTTTGATTATGAAAATGCTCCCGAATGATCATTTAAACACGTTTTTGCCAAACTTTATTACTGTTTTAGCTAAATGTGCAGAATTGTTGAAAAAAGCCGCATTAGTTATGCTCTAACTCAATGGCTGTGTGCTGTTCTAGGAGCTATAAGTCCGTATAGGTACGGTCAGGGTTATACGTGGGCCGAGGAATCCTCGGGCAGGCCTTATTTTGAGCTGTAAAATGGGAGGTTGTATTTCTGAAAATTTCTCGAGTTTTCTTTGACGACCACCTCTTGTGGAGCGATTTTGTGAGTGACAGGGTGGTCTTGAAAAGGTCGTTCATCGATAATCGTACTTATTGTTAGTGGCAGAGAACGAAGCCATAATTATCCAGCTGGCGGTTTTTTTAAAGTGACATCTTACGCATAGGATAAAAAGCATCGGAAGCATCCACCAGGACCGAAAGAGGATTGTATTTCTCAAAATTTTTCCTCATTTCTACGTCTAGCCCTGGTACCAGCTTAGATTCAGTCATGAATATCAAGGAACCGTGAGGACTTTAGCAACCCCCACGGACACCTTCCAGCATTGTGTTCGATGAAGTGACAACCCACGTCGAATATCTCTCATCACCTTACCCACTTCACTCTGATCGCACAAGTTTTTATGTATACCGCTTGAACTTGGTCGCTACGGTAAGTATCAATGGTCTCCACCTTCAAATCCGAGTGATAATTTTACCGATGAATAAAGCATAATGCAGACTAAATGTAGGAAACACATTGAATAAAACACTACTGTAAGATGAAATGAAAGGAAAAACGAGATTGAACACTGAAACCAACTACCGCTAATCGATGTGTGTGTGGATGAGTGATTTTCTGGTGGCAGATACTGTGATCTGTCAACAGGAGCAGATCACAAACACGCATAAATATGAAAAAACAAAGAAAAACATATAATGCATGAATCCTGAAGCCACTATGGGAAACACAACTGAAAAATAGAAAAATCCGTAATAACGACCGCGGTAGCCCTAAGATCTCTGAGCAACCATTAAGAGATTGCTCAACACCTAGAGTAGAGCTCAAGTCACTTGGCTTTTCCGGTGGAGATGATTTGAAAACGGAGATTCTGATTTTTGCAAGATGTTGGTTATCGCCGCAGCTCGCGTTCGAAAGTTACTGCAAGGATGCTGATTTATGGGTAAAAACTTTGGTCTCGCACGGGACCCATACCAGCACTTCATGCTTTTCGCACATATGTGCTAATCCATTACACTACCGAGACCCCTTTCACCTCAACTCAGTTTCTGAATGGTATATGTATCATAGCTTATCAGCACGGATTAGAGGAAGTTTTACCCATGGCTCAGCCTACTTGTTAAACTGGAAAGGTTTCTGTGTCTTACATTGTTATTGTAACTTGGAACTTATTTTTCATAACGCGTCGAAATGGAGCAAGATTTTATATTTCGGAATTTTGTACTTGTAGCCTTTCGAGCTTTACTTCCGATACTTCCTCCGACGTTTATCTGAAATCGTGATTAAACAGAGAAAAATACATACCCGATGCATTATACCACGTGAGTGGATGTGCTTGATTCCTTGGAGTATCTGTATGAAAAAATGCCTGAAAAAAACAATCTTTTGAATAACCGCTGAAAAAAATATGCAAATTAAATGTTGCAGTCATGTCTCCATTGTGAAATAGAAAGTAGAGAAAAGTACTACTATCACAACAAACACGGTCCAGGAACAATATTTCATATAGCTGGGATCAACAAGCCCCTGCTCTGGTCACTCTGGTCAAAAACCTGAGGGAACAAAAACGTTGCCTCGCCATCAACCATAAAAACCACTTTTGGGCCGAGTACCCCTCTGAAAGCCACCAAGGTTCTAAATAGAAAATTCATCTGGATTTTTAAGCGACCGGATTTACGAAATCTACTATTTCTCAAAAAATAGATAAATGGAGCTCTCGAATGTAAAGATAGAAACCTCAAGAATCCGTCATCTTGTGGTCGTCTGGGGTCGGTAATGATGTCATTAAGGTGGTAAGGCACGAATTCAGTGACTAGCGAAAGTGAGTCACGGGAGCAGAAAACGTCGTTCAATTTCAGAACCTGCAATGACCATTCTTTGATAGATACACGCGTTTTTTATAAGTATATAAAAAGAGTCCAAAGATGCTGTTATCCCACCTGAGCCAACCAAGCAACCCTTCTTTGAGGCAATCAAACCCTTGATATAAAAAAGGCTGATACTCGGTTTGTTAAGAAATAAAAGATATACAAACAGCGGTGGTGCAGTGACAGGTGGCGCGAACTATCACTTACACGTTGCTGGCATCTAATCCCGTACTGGTGTTAGTTCAGGCCACCCATGCATTTCCTCCCTCTGGGGAAACGAAGTGGTACGAGACTCCTCCGGGAGAATAAAAGCTAGTGTTCTGGTCATTTCAAGACTGCTAATTCATAAATGTGACGAAATCTTAAGCAACACCAAACTTTACCCTGACTTGTACAACAGCTGCCCCCCCCCCCCCGAGTCATTGTAAAGGCCAATAATCACTCTTATCTGCCACTACGAATTTGGATGGATCTAGGATACGCGGCGCATCCCAAAGGCCAGATGGTATTCACCTCTACCGCGAATTTGAATGGAACTAGGTACGGGACGCATCTCAACAAGGGATTGATTAACGTAGAAAACTTTACCTTTTTATCCCTTACTCATTTACCAGACACGTAAATAATACCCATCTTTATGCTATTATATTTTGCGATTTTTAAGAAAAAGTCGATGAAGGACTGCGATATTTCCCTTGTGCAACTTTCAAAGGTGCTCCAATGAACAGAATTTTCGGAAGGATAAGCATGTAGAACTTTGTAAAGTACCAGGAGGCTGTCTTCATTAGAACACAGCCTGTTAAACGCCGTAAACTGTCCTTTAAGTCAAAAATTTTTTCAGAAAACACAGAATGAGCTCTACCTTTGAATGATGAAGGTTCCTTAACGCACAAAGTTCTCGTAGTATTTGTAAACGATTTCGTGATGTTACCGTCATCTTCTTGATGGCAACCGTTTTCCCGCTCTGTAATTAGATTCCCGCAAATATATCCACAATTTCAACGGGAAAACTAATATTCAATTTTCACCAAAAACCTTGAACTACCATCCATAATAGTGAGTTTTGTAGGTATGCATCCGTACCTCCTTGATCCTTGCCTGCAGTACGATACCATACGCTCCTTGTCCAGCTGGTCTTATGTTTTCGTAGCGGTCCATTCGATGACGATGACGACGTCATCGACGAGTCAGAATGGGCGATCGACACGATTCGCTACAGTCACGACATCCTGTAATGAAGCCTTTGGTAACGGCTTCTGATAAAATTCAAGGCTTAGGCTCAAAATCAGTGGTGCTCAACCGCGAATGGCCATGCATCAGACTCCCTCATAGGATCAAATTCAAGGCACTTCCAGGTGTCGAGGAAAATGGCCGCCTTATTACGACCCCCTCCCTCTACAGAAACCGGATAAGACCTCCCCTTTTTTGACCTACACATTCCAGTAAAAATTGCCGAATTGTGCAAACTAAATTATCAAGTACCACAAATGTCACCAGAGTGTAGAAGCCCTAATTCTTGACGAACTCTGATACAGAATTGACATAGATTCAAAACAGTAGAGTGACTGATCAGATCCGAAACAAAAGCAAATTTAATTAGGTTTTATAACATACCCCGGCTTCATTAAGAAACGTTCCGCTTCTCATCACGGCTGACCGCAAATACGACCACCCCCCCCCCCTTGTCGGAGTACCCTGATTAGACTTGTCAGACAATAAGATTTTTTTGGGAAATTTTCTGACGAGGAGTGGAGTGGGGGAGTTACCGAGTGATATAAATGATGAAGTAGACACACTCTACACTCTACAAATCACAATGGAAATCGTACATGGTGCATCATATGGGAGGGATCCCGTAATTAGTGTTCTTTTAGAAAAAACCTATTTCTAGAGCAATCGGAAAAGAAATATCTTGGAGAAAATCGTGCTGAAATCATCGACATCTGAGAGATGAGCGAAGCGAATCTCGGTGAAATTGTTCGGCGTAAAGTTGTCATGGTAACGTCGTACACAGCTTGGTGAGCTCTATGAGATCATGGGAGTCACATTTGCTTAAGGTCACCATAGAAGGATTATGTTTAAGTGATCAGCGTACTTACCCTTTATGAGAATATAATATAAACCACCTATACAAAGCTATAACAATATAATTACGCAATTCAAGCAGAATGAGGTCATGACTTGGCTAACAAAATTGGTCTAGTTTGGACACTGCATACTCGCAGCTGCTGAGTGAAAACCGACTCTATGAACGGAGTACTGTGGACTAGCTTTCATGGTCTATTCACTCATCCATTCGTTTTCCTATCTATTTATTCAGGTATTTATTTATTTATGCTTCAAATATCACATAGAATGCAGAAGGGCAAAGAAAGCATCTAGCAGAATTAATAAAGGGATCGTACGCACAAATTCATGATTCTAATTCTTTTCAAACCACTCTACTAGATGCAGTATATGAATAGGAACACAATATGAACCGAGAAATCTCCATTGTTTCAAATCAGAAATCAGAAAACTAAAATAGAAGTAACTTGACTGAATTCTCGCCGAGCAACATTCGAACAACTGTCGGCAGCATGAGCGCAGTTCATATTTTCGCGCCCAATGTTGATTTGCTTTGCACTCTGCGGCTCTGACCACGTGACCGTCGCCTCTTACTATTAGCTCTTGGAGCCCTTTGGATATCGTCTTCACGGACTTCGTAGATCCCCCCCCCCCCACCTCGGATGTCGGCTTGAGGAGCTATATCTTAGGGGTTCTTGTTTTCTAGCGTGAAACATTGCATGCGGCTCTTAGTAAGGGCAACTTATATGCATCGGTGTCATAAGGAGTTAAATTTTCGTGGACGATTCCCTTAAACTATAATACAAATGAATGTCAAACGGGTACTTGGTTAACAAAAACATTTTGCTTTCGATATTAAATATCGTTATTGAGAATCAAAAATATCAAAATTTTGTTTGCGATATTGTTACATTCCATGGTTGCTTGAACCTAAGCAATGTGTGAGAACTGACAATGTACATACAATAAGCAAATCATGTACATACAATACCTTGGAAGAAGTTCATATCGTAATCAAACCACAAAATCCCAAATAATTACAAAAATAGCTCTGAACAAGGACAAGACAGCTCCTGTTAGACACATACACAAATAACGGTCAGATTACGATATACACCAAAAAATAGTTGAAACTAAGAGAAAATTGCCTAATTCGGTTACGATGCCTCACCGACCTCTCGGATAAAGCTTAAAATTCAATTTCCCATATTTCTAATTCCACCCATTTCGAAAGAATACCGAATAAATTTGGAGAAACTCACCCTGGATGTTACTAGAAGGTTGCTGAGTTATGGGCAAAAGCTTCGGTGCCGGACGGGACTCGAACCCGCACTTCAACCTTTCCGGGGATATGTGCTAATCCATTACACTACCGACACCACCTTCACCTTAACTCAGCTTTTGGATGGTATATTTACCATAGCTTATCAGCACTCACACGTATAACGTGTTGAGCCGGTTGGCCAATATCGGCATCGAACCGTGAAGCTGAAAGCCTAAGTAGATATTGATTTTGATGTTTTTGATTTTTGATAGCTGCTGATTTTCGCCGCAGCGCGCGATGCGAAAGTTACTAGTTTGCCCATAACTCAGCAACCTTCTAGTAACTTTCGCATCGCGCGCTGCGGCGAAAATCAGCAGCTATCAAAAATCAAAAACATTAAAATCAATATCATCCTGGATGTTTTTTTTTACTCGGCTCCTTCCCAGCGACTAATCCACATCTTCATGACTACGGATTTACTCCATTTTCAAATGCATTTGACCTATGACCAGTCGGTAGCAAACTTTAATATTCGGCATTGCGTCAAAACACTTTGAGAGCCTAACAAAAAACGCTGGGTAAAGAATCCACGTGATGATTGCGAAACTCACAAATCCTTCATTGGTTCATGCTTACTGAAAGATTGAACAGATTTTAAAATGAATATATAAAATCAATCCCTGACAAGAAATGGGGTTTGGTGCAGAGATATACAAAGAACAAGGTAAGAAGGAGCAGACCCGAAAAAAGATATGTCAATGTCACAACAAAATGAACACGCATTCCGGTCGTGGCGCAGTAGGAACCGGAGCAGCGTCGCGAATGCGACTTGCGCGGCGTGTGCGATGGATGCGCTGAATCATCGAAACTGTAAATCATACGGTACGACGCCGCATGGGCTCCTTCTGCACCGCAGCCTACACGTCCCTTGTTTTCACATCATACGAAAAATACTTAAAGAGCAATAAATGCTCTCCGTCATTTTCCCTGCCAGAAAATCACATCATAATTTTTTACTAAAAATACCCAACAACACTACTTATCTGGCTCATATGGAAAATTAACAGCGAATTCGAAGATACAAGTCACTTGAAAGGTTGGCGTGGCGATTCTGCGTATTTTATTGTCGTATGCCTCGCAAGTTGTCGTACGTCCGATGTGCCATGCCACTTTACCATCATGACCCGTGCCTTCACACGAATAGTTAGTATTTATTAATAAATATGACACGGTACAGAATCGTCCAAACGTGATCAGATGTCAAATTATGAAAGGCTTATTTTGTAAACAGCTCTATTTTCCCCTAACACCTATTTCGATATCTCGAAGTATCCGCAAGGCAGCTTCTTCTTTGTACGGTGGAGCTGCTACTTGCACGTTCACAGGATATCCTATACAACCCTGAAAATGGTTCGTGATACGCCATGCACTAAATTTCCTTTGGGAATAGTTGACGTATTCGAAGGTATACATATGGTGCATGCAATCACTATTGCTAACCTTGCAAGACTCCTTGGCAAGCCTATACCATGGATCTGTTTCTGGATATTCCTCCATCAACTTTCTATCATCTTCAGTCGTCACTTCCGTGACCTTGACAACTCCTAAAACAAAAATTGAGAGAGAACCTTACTCAGACGGATCGGTGTGTAACCCGTGACTCACCTGCTGCAAAATCAAGAAGATTAAAAACTGCTGTATAACAGCAGGCCGCGAACAGTTTAGCTGGTACATGATGTTTCGGCGCTGTTATTACCTGCAAAGACCTATTTATGAAGAGTTTGATTCAAAAAAAAAACTGTTTAGGTGTCCGAACCTGAGGTGGACAAAGAAGTGCATCCAACTTCTTCTCCTGCATTAGTACTACAAAGTCCCCTCGGTAGTCTTCAATATCAGCGTAAGTTTCCCGAAGTTCTGAAATGTGCTGTTAACTGTTAGCTGAACAACTGAAAGCAGGGCAGAATCGGTTACAAAACATCTTAAAGGAATCGTCCACGGAAAATGAGTTTTTGTGTTAACCATGCGTTTATGTTGTATTTGCCTAATGTGGGCCTCATGCAAAATTTCACGCGAAAAAATGCGAATCTGGCTGAGATACAGCACCACAAAGTGCGGTCCCAGTGGGCGGGGCCTAAGAGAAAAGCCTCGTTCCGTCGTCCGCCGTGGTCGGAGACGCATTGTAAGGGCAGAAAGTTCCGTAAACAGTCCCATTCTCCGTTCCCAACGGCGGCGGACCACGGGACGAGGCTTTTACTCTTAGGCCCCGCCCACTGGGACCGCACTTTGTGGTGCTGTATCTCAGCCAGATTCGCATTTTTTCGCGTGAAATTTTGCATGAGGCCCACATTAGGCAAATACAACATAAACGTATGGGTGACACAAAAACGCATTTTCCGTGGACGATTCCTTTAAACCCCCTGTCATGCGTCTCTACCTGGTCGGCTAGTGCGCAGACGGATGCGCAACGGCTGACTCGACATATATTTATGGGAACTGTCGTGTTTCGTCCCACTCACTGATGATCACACCTGATCGGGCGCTCACCGGTCCCGGCGCTACTTACCTGCCGAGGTTACTCGAAACGGCAGAGAACCAGAAAATGGCGGGAGCTGTTCGAAGGCGCCCCGGTTCCGACAGTCTTACCTCGGCAGCTCCCCGGCTGGGTTGTCCCGACTCTTGATTGCGTCCAAGCCGGTCAATTGTCTTCGCACAAACCTAACCCGGCCGTAACCGAACCAGCGACCTTCCATGCCGTCTCGCTCCTCCGCAGTTATCACCGGTATCCAGTTATTTCGAGGCTCTGCTATTCCGACGTGCCTCGCAGTCGACAGATAACTGCTACGACGGACGTAGCGCATGGATGAGCTACTGCGGAACGGAACCTCGTTAGCCCTCTCGTTTCGTAAGCTCTAAGCCCTTTCGTAGTCATTTTTTTCTTCGCATATTTATTGTTTCTTATTGAATACTCGTATAACATCAACGCTGAGTGCCACGAGTCAGGGTTGATTCTATTTGAAGGTTAGAACGAAGTCTAATTATTCGATGTCCAATTGATGTATTATTTATATTTCCCCAATTACCCTAAAGTCTGATAGATAAGTCCGCCCGCACGCGGTGTCACGCGCGGCAGCAGCGGACGCTGGCGCAGTCTTCAAAGAGCACAGGATCGCAATGCACCCTTCATTATTAAGACGACAGAATTGTAGAAACTGTTTATCAAACTTCATTTTTATTATCTGGAAATACCACATATCAAAATCTTCGTTTAACCCGTGTAACGATGATCATTCATCTTAAATTTTCTACACAATCTCCATTTCATGGTCACAAGCATTCATAACATTAGAATTCTCACTCATCTCATCTAACAATGGTTCTTGGTTGAAGGCCCTTAAGAAACTATTAATAATCTCTCCTCAGAAATTGGATAGAATTTGTCGCAAACTAAAGCAGCTACCTCTCCGTGGCTCATCCTTTTTCCTGACGCCGCTTTTGGTATATCTGGCTTTTGTTGGGACGGCCATCCATCGTTCCCATCCTGCTCTCAAGTTGCCCTCGAACGTTTATTAATGCCAACGTAGACGGGCTCGATGACTACAAGGAGGGCTTACATCATTGACGCGGCAAGCAGAAGCGCGTTTAGCAGAGTAAAAATAAGGTGAAAGACGCATTTCTGCGAGGCTTTGTGCACCATCATCATAACAGGAATTCAACCGCTATTTCATCGCCAAAGCCATCGTTGCATTGAAACCCCCGTTGAACCACATTCTCCTCTCATGCATTCACCTTTCGTACGACCCCAATTTTACTTGGTACTCGCTTTTATATAAAAAAAAGCCATATGCAATACAATATAAACTCGTTAGTAGCACAATCCAAAAATCATAGCGTCCTAAACTTCCTTCATCTTTGGTTCTTTGAAGACTGCGGTCGCTTGTGCCGCGTGCGGGCGGACTTATCTATCAGACTTTAGGGTAATCGATCTATCGAAGTGCAACGCGTGCTCGTTTAACTTAGTTGCAACGTAGTCGGTAACGTAGTATGTATACAAGGGATAAAGCTCATAGTGAGGCACGACCTATGCATATCACGACGTAGGGGCAGCTAGGACCTGCCATTTGTACTCGCGCAGGCAATTGCACGTGCGGGCGCGGCGTAAGTCCCCGTAGTAACCCTTACGCCCACACTGGCGCAAACCCGAGAGCCCGATGCACAGTGCCCCGGAGGTATGTGATATTGCGGGATAAGAAGCGCCCATGCCGGCAAGACAGGAGCCCTTTGATGACTTAAAATGGCAAGCCTGAGCGAAGGAAACTGATGGTGGGTGTTTTGTAAAGGGCGTAAAACAAACGTAGTTAAAGACACCAGGAGGGGGTAATTTTGGCTTACTGTAGAACAGACGTAGTGTGGACGAGTTTGAGTGGCCGCCATTGCACAAACTCGCCAATTTGACGCCTTGGCATGGTGCCAAAAGGAGATGATTCTATTATAGATTTGTTTTTTCCTTTTAGTTTTTACTTTGTTCTTTCTTATATTGTTTCTAGATGTACTTACGGGTCAAATAAAGTAGGGGGGGGGGAGACGCAAAATTTTCACCCACGTCAAAGCTTCTTTCCCTTCCTAGAGTTAGTTTAAAGCAGATGAGACCTATGCTTTGACAGATGCTTTTTGATGTGGGAGGAGGGGATATCAATTTTAGCCTAAGCCTAGTAAGGGAAAGGAGCTTCGACGTCGACGCAAAGTTGCGTCTCCCCCCGACTTTATTTGACCCTTCTGAGATTTTTAGGTGTAGAAATGCACAATTAAGAAGATCCATAAGTGAACAAGTAAAATATGTCACTAGAAAACAGTCCAAAGAGGAAATAATTCAAAACTAAGGTTACATCAGGCCGAAGACAAGCTTTAAAATGAACGAAGCGTGGCTCGGCCATCGAAGCTTGCAGTTCGGACGGAAGCGCGCCCTGGGGGCAAATAGCGCCCTATAGCGCGTTTTTCAACGCCGGTTTCGTTACACATTGTATCTACCGGACCCATATGTTTGTTTTCAGACGCCATTGTTTTTGTAAACGTTATTCCGCCCTTGCCCCTCCCGGTGCCTTTAAGGCGCGATTTTCAAATCGAGTTTGAGAGATTCGTAAGTTAGAAGACTCCTGCTGGATCGAGAAGAGGATCGGTCTCGTAACTGCATGAGTGAAGGCGGCGCCTGTAACCAGTATTTCGATGGTCACTCCACTCACCACCAGTATTCAACGCCATCGACTGCATCATGTTGGCCAGACGTGGGAAGATGAGCTTCATCGGATAGGAGAGTATACGTTGCAGCCAAAGCGGAATCATAAACAACGCGACTTGTGCGTACAGTGTTGGATCAATAATGTCCTGAAACATCAACACAACAATCGATGCGATAGTATTGATTGATTTACTATATACTTACATTGAACAGCTTTTTCGTTAAAAATTGTCCGCCGTCGACACACACTGCACGAACGAAATGGCGCATTATGCGAGGGATGGACGGTGGATGAAACGGTACCAGCGTGTGTCCTGCCGCCTCGAGATGACTTTTGGCTTCCAGTACCGCTCTCTAAAAAGCTATTCGTGACAGGGATGTCAACTGACAGCTAAAGAAGGTGAAGGCATAAGGCCGCGTTCATACTTTACGCCGGCAGAGCATGGCTGCGTTTACAGGCAGCTAAGCAGAATGGCACGAAGGAGTTTCAGAGAAGATGCAGACAAGGAGTCACGCAGCCACGCTCTGCCGCCGGCACCGCATTGTATGAACACGGCCAGATGAGCGGTGGAAACTTTTTGGGAAAGGAGGCATGTTAATGATCAAAATGAAATCGGATGGACGATATTCTGGTAGTAAAGGCAACACCATCGGGACAAAAACGTAGTATCACTAAATTTCTAGTGATAAATTAAGTAGAATATTGTTCTGATGTCTACTACCGTGATCTCGGTCAGGGCAAAGGTAGAAAAGAACATATTTTCAGGATTTTGGGGGGTTTTCCTGATTTTTCTTCACCCGCATTCTTTACCACCGGTAAAATCTTTGCTGAGCGTGATGACCCACGAAAACTATCGTGAACTTTGCCTTCAAATCGAGGTTTATGCTCTCATGACAAGCTAACACTGAAGCTGAGGTCTGTAAGCAATCTTCTGCGGCATAGGATAAAAACCAGTCCAACACTTCAGGGAACGCAGGGTTGCCTACAGTGGGCGGTGCTATCTTTGACTAGGCGGAGTCGCGCGGTAGAGTTGAGTGTTTGATGAACGCGAGAACCGAAAGCATGCAGTTGGTCAGCAGTTCTAGCGTGTCAGTGGGTTTCAATGCTTCTCCGCACTACTCTTTCGTGAGACCTCTGCCTAACTAACCAAAGATCCTAACAGTGAGGTGAGTGCAAAATGTCGGATGGACTTTGTTCATTGCGTGCTATATCTCACAGGGATTCTATTTAAATCCTTTCCAGGGTGGCAACAATCCCTTCAAGATTTTACTGTTTCATTTGGAATCACTGGAATAATCCACACCTGTATAGCAGGAATGGGTGTGAACCATCCATCATCAACATAATACCCGATACGATATGTGGTGCCTTCCTTATATTGCTCCTCGTTCCACAGCACTGGTGGTACATATGGGTCTTGTATCGACATCCAGTCATCACGCCAAACCTATGAAAGGAAATGGAAATGAGATTTTAGATATTACTATTATATTCAACTTTTTTGTCATTATTATTAGCATACCAGCATATTAGAAAAATTATCAGCATATTAGCATATCAGAAAGCCTGAAACAGCCAATTTTGACCTCTCTTAGGAAATCAACGGTTGTCTCGATGTCCATGGTCATCGGGCCGTCATTGGAATTGATCAATGGCCGTCCCGGTACAGAACCACACACTCCGCGATGCGAAAATCGCAGATGAGAAGGCTGAAAACTCTATTTCAAAATAGATACATTGTCGTTTTACATAAAAATTCCCAAAAGATATTAGACTTTTTGGTTGAAATCTAATTTATTCAGACTTAAATTTAAACAGGCATCCAAATTCGAAATCAAATACTCATCAGCTTTGAGTGTATGTAATTTTTCAGAATAAGTTTGAGAATGTAATCTTCCAGTGAATGTCGGCATACCTTGATCCCAGCGATTCCGGTGAAATGACATGGCATTCTGATCGAACCACCAACATCACCGCCTATGCCTAAAATTTTGTTTGAAGACAGTGGGAATGTTTTTCTGCAAATTGCCGAAAATGAAGAGGATGTCAAGTTGTGTGGCAGTATGGGAAAAACCAAATCATTTGGACGAAGACCCATGGGATGAAGCATCATATGCATTAGCACATCAACGTTCTGTCAGCGATCGTGTTTTCCCGCGTGCCGCCCAATGATCCATCGATCGAAGGCATGCTGATCTACAGTCCATTTCAGAAAGACTGAATGGGCGTGTCCTGCGGACTTGTATGAACGTGTATCAAACTCTCTCAATTCTCTCACCCCGCCACACAGTCTCACTCTCGCCATTCACCCAAGTGCGTGGGGGGACACGCCCAATCAGTTTTTTTCGAAATGGACTATACATATGTTACGTAGCGGTGGTACATGCACATGACAGCTCGCTCAGAGGAATCGTGGCGCATGCTTATGTTATACTGGTGACAAACCGCATCGAAAACGCTATTGACAGTTTATCCGCCTGACTCCCAGCTTTTTTTCACAATAAACACATTTTGCCTTTCTGAATAGTTGAATTATTGTACCCAATGAGTCCCAGAGGCTGCGCACTTGCAGGTCTCCGGTTCGATGATACGCTAATTCGAATGCACCGAAAAACGGTATGAGACGTAGCAGAATCGTTGTGAGCAGATTCCAAGTGGATTCCCTGACGCAAGCAGTTTTCCTTCCTTATTCGGCTTTCAAGATGGCCACTGCAAGAACCTCCTAGCAACTCACCTACTATTGAACCACCAGCAGCAATTATTGCTGACTCTCCACCAGATGAACCGCCAGGAGTGCGTTCTCTATCCAACGGATTGCTCGTGGTTCCTGACAAACCGGAATAATGATATAACAAAGAGAACCCTTTTTCAAAATTATCAATTTGATGAGCAAAAAACTTCTGACAGCCTTTTGAGCATACCGTAAATCGGATTGGAGCAACTGTATGACAATAACGACTGAGGTACATTTGTTTGCACAAATGGGATCATTCCTGAAAACTAGAAAGCTTAGATGGGATACGCCATGCATTAGAACACTTGTGAGAACCTCTGATCAAAAAAAGGTAGTTTAGAAAAAATTGTAATAATGTTCCAGCATGATTGTACCCCCAGAATACTTTCGCCCATTTCCATCCACTTTCATGAGCTTTGCCACGCGATTCCCACTACAACGTTTTCCATAAAAACTTCTATGCCCTTTACGGTCAGGCTCGAGATCTAGCGTAAATACGTCAAGGCGTCCTACCAGGCGCCAGAAACATCCCATCATTCCCTTCAAATGGAGCGGACATTTTTGAATTTTCCTACTACTTCTACTTTTGCCAGTGCCCTGTGTTGATTGCATTATCTATAGTTTGCACCATTAGTTTTCGTCAATGTGTTGAGTGGCAAAAAATTTAATTACGGTATACCACTTGACCACATTCTGAACTTATAAATGAGTTAAATTATTCCGAACTTTTAAAAATTACCTTGCAGCTCTGCCGTTATGACTTCATGGGAGCGGGAGGGGTAAGGAAAAATTTAGAACTGTGAATACATTTCTCTCAAAACAAACACTCCAATTCAGAAGAGATGATACGTGACAAAATTCGCAATGAAAAAGCGCTGCTTGGGGTCTCCTTACTATCCCGCATCACGGCGTGTCGTTCTGAAGTTCATCAGACGGGCGAGTTGCCGGCGATGACGGTATAACGTTCACGGCCGGGTGGTTTCGCCCCTAACCCGTCTGTAGTCTAACTCTGGCTAGTGACGCAGAGAGGCGCGAAAGGTGACGAGTGTTCCCGGGTTCTTCGCCGTTTAATCGTTCTTTCTTTACTGTTACATTACTGCACACATCTACTTTCTTCTACATTTTTCATGTTCCATAATCCGCCAGATTTACCACTTCCGACGAATTTGATAAGCTGGACACGGAGAGTAGTCGTATCCATTAAATCTCGTGTTCCATAAACTGTAAACTCCCACTTTGTGGATTCCACCCACAAATTGTATAACTAATGTTCAAAGGTTGGTTTAAGCGGACTAAATAAATAGATAAAACTCACCTAATCGTTTTATCTGTTGCACAAGTACAGAGTCAACTTCCGTTGGAGCATTCACATCCTGTGCAAAACCTCGAGTCTGGTCATAGCCTTCGAGCTGAAAGCAATACACCTCATGTTATCAAAAAATTGCCTTGTAAGAGTGCCAGACGAGAGGGTCACTTTCCTGCCTCTCTGATCCTCACTGCATGCTTATAATAGCAGTTCAGCACCGACACTACCTCAAAATATTGAAACGTACCGGTACACACTCTTTGAGACTGATAGGCACACCAAACAGAGGCGGCTTCGTAAAGGCTTTTTCTTGAGCTTTTCTATCCCATTCCAGGGCCCATTGTTCTGCTTCCTTAATGAATTACTACAGTAAGCAGCTGCTATAAAGGGAGGAAGTGCCATGAAAAAGTTTGTCCGTAATCACGTACTTTAACAAACATCACCACACAATTGGTGGTTTCGTGTGCCTTTATCGCTTTCCACTGATAAGTTCGCAACACTTCGATGCATGACACGGCACCAGACAGGAGATTTTCTACAAAAAAGTGATCACTCTCAAAAATTTATTCAATTTTAATTTCTGGAGCATCAGGCATGCATGCTACAAAAATAAAGTTTCTCAAATAGAGTGATTCATAAACCATTGCCGGTAATTATTGCAATTGAGCGAAATTAAGAAAAATAATCTAAAGTTTAATAACCCGGTGGAAGGCGGAAAAATCACAGAATCCTCTCAACAGAGAGACTCGAACTGACTCAATCGACAATGGCCATCGGAATTGGAAAATCGGAACAGGCCTATGCATGAGATGAGTGGCGAGTGTCCCGATGACACAAGTCACCCATGAATGGGCGCCTCGCAAGACGACTGATCGAAGGGAGCGTTCATGAAATATAACTTCATCTGTTATCCACATATTTATGTCATATTCGCTTAATAAGGGCTGAATACAAACTTTCACGCGCATACACAAAAATCCATTTGAGACAGAGTTCCTCAAAGTGGCGCACGACGAGATGAGGCCTCTGAGTGGGTTTGAACGACCTTCAACGACTGATTCCAAGTATTATTCGATAGTATGCTGAAGAAAAACACCAAAGAGTAAAGATGACATGCGTGGTTAAATATAGGCATAAACGACAAAGTTGTAACCTTTTTACTAGAATGAAGTACGGACATAATGCATAAAAAGGGGGGGTCAAATCAAGTCAGGGGGGAGACGCAGTTTTGCGTCAAGGTCGAAGCTCCTTTCCCTCCCTAGGCTTAGGCTAAAATTGATATCCTTTCCTTCCACATGAAAAAGCATCTGTCAAAGCATAGGTTTCATCTGCTTTAGCCTAAGCCTAGGGAGGGAAAGAAGCTTTGACGCCGGTGAAAATTTGACGCAAAGTTGCGTCTCCCCCCCGACTTGATTTGACCCAAAAGGAGAAATAAAAAAATGAAGAAAATAAAAATGAAAAAATTGAACATAGAAGTAAAGTTATCGCATTTTGCCGAGCATAATTTCAATTTAAAAAGTACAAAAGATAGGTCGTATATCTAGGAATTATTTTGCGTATATCTCCAAATCCACAACAGAAAACCTTGTGCTGATAAGAATGTTAATTTTGTCGTCATCTTACGGATAGAAAAGAAATTCTGTTGACCTGACCTAGTCGAAACACTTGCACTCACCCCCTCTCCTATGCTGTGATTGGTGGATGAATTCGAAATAAGCCTTCTACTGCTGTTACCCCTTCTGATCCATCATCAACCATTGTGAAACACGTACTAATCTTTGGCAATCGATGGCTTGAAGGAGAGAAAAGCCAGATGGAATGAAATGAAATATGGGTGAGTGGCAGATAAAATCAATCACGGTTCCATTAGTGACAAAGTGCACACGTGAGCCGCCTCATCGATCCCCATTTGCCAGCAATCAGAAGTGATCTGTTAGGTGGATTACTGCGCCCAATTGAAGAGCACAACTGGTATCCAAGCCCGCTCATCCTTCAACTAGTCTACTTCTCACTGCCTATCTCAATCCCCTCCACAGCATCGGTCATTTACAAATCTCCGAATAGAGCCCTTAGGGCGTGACCAAAGATCACCGACACAATGCGCCACATTCACGCTTCGAAACGAAGCCGCGTTCATACTTTGCGGTACCGGCGGCACGACGTGGCCGCGTGTCTCTGCGTCTTCGCCTGTGCCATCCTATCTCGTTGCCTGCGTCGTCTCTGCATTTTCCCGCTGCCATTCTGCCTCGCTTCCTGTGAACGCAGCCACGCCCTGTCGGCGCTGAGTATGTACGATTTTCTTTTGCGATAGCGTGACGGGAAGTGTAATGCTGAGGGTCATGCTGTCCTTCACGATGTATTTTGTCCACGTAATGAAACTCTTCCTTTTTTTGAGCTTGCGTATCAACTTGTCCTAAGGTTGAATATCAATGGAGACATTGACTCCACATATCAATTAATTCAACACTTTGTAGACCAAGCGCCTACTAAAGCGCTCATACAATCTCTAGTGGGAGTCAATTAGGGGGGAGGGGGGCAGCAATCCAGAAGAGTTGATCGGTGATAGCGTTTCATTCTTATTTGATTAGAGCTTCAGCCGTAATGGTGACCGCTCTAAGGTTCAACTAGGCCTAATAAACTTGAAAAACAAATAAATTAAGCACAAAAGTATTTGAAAACCTGTAAAAATTCTAAACACTGCGAAAAGAGGTATGAAGAAATGTCAGAAAATATCTATGCATTACGTTGATAGGGAACGAATCTTAGCGTGTGAATTACAGACCTCTCAGTCACTACAAGAATGCTGAGTTATGGGCAAAAGCTTCGCTGTCGGACGGGACTCGAACCCGCATTTCATCCTTTCCGAGGATCTGTGCTAATCCATTACACTACCGACACCCCTTTTACCTTAACTCAGCTTCTATATGGTATATTTACCATAGTTAGTGTAGTAACTTTCGCATCGCGAGCTGCGGCGATAAACAGCAGTTATTGAAAATCAAAAATATCAAGACCTCTCAGTTGTTGAAATGTCCATGAAGCTATCGTATCTCTACGCTGAGGATCCAATTGTTCTGCTGACTTCAGTGCGATATCCTTTGAAAGGTCCCGTTCACGACGACGTTTTTCGATTATTATGGACAGCTCCTTTTGTCGCTAAATCAAATTCAACTCAATCGTCATATACACTATTGAAAGGACTAATAAATCTGCAAAGAAACTGAGTTTCCAAACAGCGAAATCAGGTGCAAAATCGCCTCACACTACCGTGAAGCGTCAATTTGCAATGGAATTTACTGGGGCTTCTAGAGGTGCTCAAAGACAAATCAAGCAAAATTCCATGATGCACCATAACCTTTCCTTTTTCCAATTATTTGCCTAACTAATGCAATTGAGCTATTATCACCATACACGGGCTTAAATATGCGAGAAGAGTATAGTCTACGTGGGGAAGACTGGAAGAAACCAAGCAAAGCTTACACCCTTATTTGGATTTCACTGCAGATTAAGTGAAGCGAAAGAGAAGGAGCACAAGTGTCATTTTTGGGTTTCCATTTCTCTGATTTTTCTATGCTTTATTTAGCATTTTTTCACGATGGACTATCGCATGAAAATTATATCCAAGACAGCGACATTGAACTACTCCTTGCTCTATACTTTGTTCGGCCTCTTTGACTCATTGCTGAAGAAATACGCTTCCAGGATCTCTCAGGACACTAAATCAAAGGCAAATGCATGGCGCACCTCGAAAAAGCCATTGATCGAAGATAAGCTACCCAGTTTCGAAAAGTTTCGAAGTATTTAGAAATTGAGTTTTCCTCTATTAAAAAGTAGAATCGTGGCAACGAAATACCTGTTGTCTCCTGATATAGAGGTAGGCCAGATAACTGACAACGCCCAGAACTAGCGCTCCTAATATGAGCATAATCCTGAAAGGTGAATTCCCAACGGACCTCGAAATAATCATTGCCAATAGCATAATCATAGCTATAAAATTTTAATTACGAATAATACGAATAGCAGGGAAGAAGAGGGGGAATGGAGGAATACGAGACCAAAGATGAATCAATAAGGCAGCAAGAGGTGCAGCACCGCTGATCGATAGAAGGAAAGTAATGTAAAGAGGCAAAAACAACTTGGAACAGTCTTCTCTTGTATTCTGTAATAAACCGGTTTGTCACGAAAACAAGCAGGTAATCACGCGATTTTTCGGGTAAACAAAGCCAAGAGTAAGGTCTGTTTTAATAGCAAAATGGTATAAAGATCAAATATACACAAGCAGATTTTTTATTAAATAAATCTTCGGACACAGTTTGGAGTTGTTTGACCGCGGTAGACATTCATCGCCTTGATCATTGCAGACAGGGATGTGTGCCATTAGGACAGAAAATTCGCGTTGCGGTGTACGGTATGCGACGCGGTGGCGCGAACGCTACGCGCCGTACTATATGGGTCCTAAGCGATGACGTTGCTTTACGCCTTATTCTAGGTGTAATCGCTTCAAGACTCAATTAGTACGACGCCCCTATCTCTCACCATCACGCACCACCTCGCTGCGCGCCAAACGCGGTCACGCGAAGTTTTTGTCTTAATGATACACACCTTGCAGACAGCATTCTGAGAAGGAGACAATCAAATGTCATCCAATGAAGGTTCCTCAAAGACACAGAAAGTGATAAGTTTGGATCAAGTAGTGCAACAGCAGAGAAAAAACTGGATGGAACGGCTAAAAACGCAAGAAATAAGACCCTCTTCTCCCTGCTTCCCTTTTACCCTTCCACATCACCAGTCGCTAAGGGGTGGATACAGATAGCAAGGGGCTATACCAGCCTGCCGCAAATGCTGCCCCGCCCTCGCAGCAACTCGGCCACTGAAGTTTGCAGCTCTAAGTTGACACGATAAGATCGCGATAAAGATTGAGCGACGCGTTTTTTTTTTTGAAGTGATTTCGTCAAGATCATCCCTTCTAAGCTCGTATCTTCAATTACAAAGAAGATCGTTCTCAGTACCGCTTTCCTTTGTAGCCCCATCCCGGTACCTTCAGAAAACCTCGCCGGAATTCGAGGCAATAAAATTCTCACGGAATCCATATCCATGCTTATGCAAAGTAGTACACCGAGTACTATGGTAACATAATAAGCCGAAACAGCGGAAGTGGCGCACAAGCTGTCGACTTTACTCAATCCCTTTCGGTGCGCTATGCTATGGGTGTGTGCAGATATGAGCGAATCGCTTCGCGGTGTTTCACCCGCGGCGCCACCAGTACGACTCGCCATATCGATTGCCCTTAGGAACTGGCCGATCGTGACTGCATCACGTCTGCGCTTCCACTCATGCCACACTGCTTCGCTTGAAGGCTGCGATGCCCTGCCAATGGCACTCGCACCCGCCGCGCCACTCGCCGCGGGCGGCCACGCGATTCGCTGTCATACCTACACACTCCACTGAAAGATACCAGAAGGGGTGAATCCGGCAGGTTCACGAATATGAAAGCAGGGGTGCTCAACACTGCAACAGCAGAAAAAGAACGAATTAAAACAGAGAAAAACTAGAGAAAGAACGAAGTAAAACAGTGAAAAACTAGAGAAGTAGAAACCCGGATATCACACTTCTTCTCCTTCGCTTTCACGCCCCTCAATCGGTAGTGATGTCCTCCAAATAATTTGATACGGTTCTGAGGGGTGTGTGCAGATATGACAGCGAATCGCGTGGCCGCCCGCGGAGAGCGGCGCGCCGGGTGCGAGTGCTAGTGGCGGGGCATGGCAGCCTTCAAGCGGGACAGTGTGGCATGGATGGCAGCGCAGACGTGACGCAGTCACGCTCCGCCGGCTCCCAAGGGCAATCGATACGGCGAGTCGTACTAGTGGCGCCGCGAGTGAAACTCCGCGAAGCGATTCGCTGTCATATCTGCACACACCCCGTTTTGAGCCTTAAAAGCTTGAGCATTTTGTATCACACAGACATCGAGAAAGAATGAACCTATCCTCCTATCTTTAAAATGATTGCGAGATCGCAAGAATCGCAATCATTTTGAGGATAGGAGGATAGGTTCATTCTTTCTCGATGTATTCTCCTCGGCGGTCACCAGTGGAGTTTCCTCTCCATTCAACACCGCCACTGAATCATCAGAAACGCCCACTTATGACTGAATCCATCTATCGTCGAAAAGCTGCTGCTGTCTCATTTCTTTGGTATGCTCCGCCATATCCGGTAATAACACCAACGACAAGATCCGAGCACGGACCTCAGTCAACCGATGAGAACCTGCCGGGTTATGTTGAAAAAGTGCTTGAATGTAAGTTTTCTACGGAAATTAGAGCCCTCCTTCACTCGAGCTCCTAGTTGCTTTTACTGACAAATGTTCAGAATGTTGCATCTTCTCTAGAATATTCTACAGTAACTATCAGGCTCAATGTTCTTTGAAGGCGTTGCCTCGGTAATTTACAAATAAAGCATCGATATTGTCTATGGCAGCAAGCTCTGATAGAAAACATGTCAGTCGAAGAGTCCTCGAAGTAGGAAACTAGGGCATATGCCCTGCCCAGGCCACGCCTCTTGGGCTGCGCGGATGTTTATGATCTACGAAGAAGATTAAAAAAAAGTAATTAGGTTTCATGAGATGCACACTCCCCTCCCCCCCCCCCCCTTATTGAGATAACAAAATTGGATGTAAATCACACGTTGAATTTTACAGGGTTCCGTAAGAACGATGAGTATAATCGTAGGATGGGAAAAACTGAAAGAAGCCGATCCACATCTGCTTTCATTTAATTGTTATCAAATCGCATTAGCTCTTACTAGAAATCTTTTGTAAATAAAGTTGTTTGGCATTATTGTTTGTTGATGCATTCCACTAAGAGCCCCAATTCATAATTATCTGCACTTTAGAATACAAAATAATTTTTGCCATCGGAACCAGGCGATCGCGCGATTTAAGCGACTCAAGCGATCAGGCGAAAGGATAAGATACAGTAGCGCTCAAAAGTCTTCGGCCAAAACTTTTTTCTCATAACTTTTTTTCTACTTGACAAATTTGACAAAATTCAATATGTGGTGCCTGAACCTATTGTCAACATTTCCTTCTACTTGAGTGCCGCTTGACTCTTTTCATGGTTTTTCACAAGAATTTACTAAAAAACCACCGAAAAGAAAGAAAAAGGCTTGGTCAACAGAAACGGCTTTCTTTACAGAAACAAAACGAGCAAGCCTAAGAGAACATCAATATTCTGTAGAGAAACCACGTCTTTTGATGACAGCGGCTCAGCGGGACGGCATAGCGATGGCACTCCAAAAACAAAAATTTGCATTTAACCACGTAACTTACACCGTTGAGCGCCAAAATAGTATATTCAGTATGCAGTGTCTCCAAGTACAACATTAAAATTTCTCCTGGATCGGTCCATTCGCACAAAGTTACAAGTGAAAAACCCAAGTGAAACACCTTTTGGCCGTAGACTTTTGAGCGCTACTGTATATATCGATCAAGCGATTCAGGCAATCGCGTGATTCGCGCGATTCACGAAATTCAGGTGACCATGCGATTCAGGCGGGAAGGATAGACACGTATCAATTAGATACTAAATGATATGTCTGGTTCGCGTGAATCGCGCGAATAGTGCGATCGCCTGAATCGCGAGCTCTGAACAGTTCCTTGAATAGACACGTATCAATTAGACATTAGAATCATTCAAGCAAACAGTTCCTTGAATGTTATACATTGACATGTATGATCCTGTAATGCTAGTGGTACTGTCTAGGATTCATGTGAAGGCATGTTACTGTTACACAGTCAACAAGTTGTACCCCCCTCCCCTCCCCAACCGTAGTGAATCCACAGAATCTACGTATTCCACAAAGATAAGGTTTTCCGAAAAACCTCATGAATTCCACCAAGTTCCAAAATCCATTTGATTGATTTGATTTTATTTTAATTAATATTATAAAATGTTTATATAGAAATAAACACATATGTTATAAATTACATATGTTAATTAATAAATACAATTAATTATAAATTACATATGTTAATAATAATAATAATTAATAATTACATATGTTAATAATAATAATAATAATTAATTATCAATTAATTATAAATTACATATGTTAATTAATAAATACATATGTTATAAATCCTCTATAGCTAACAGTGTTAAAACCATTGATAATTTTGTAAGAAAGCTACTTAACTGCCTTAATGATTATTAATTCGTATGGTTTATGCGTGGATAGAAATTAGTATTTACATCATTTACAATTCATTTATTTAGTAATTGTAAGTTCACACAGTAAATCTAGTACAATTCCATTAGTATCCCTTGCTCCACTACACTCCTTCAAGTAGCTATTGCACTCTCATTTATTGATTGTATGCCCCCCCCCAGCCATTTCCTGACCTAGTAGAGACTGCGTATCAAACATAATAATTTGAATTGTGGCCTTTTTTCACCTTCATTTAACTATTATCTATCTGTACTTTTCTTTGTTTTTTTTCGTTGTTTCACCCCATTTTCTTTCTAACAATCCTTTTGCTCTCTCCACTCAATCTCTCACTTCCTATTCACCTTTCTTTCTCCTTTTCTATAGATACTAATATCTAATACACCCCTCATGTATTCACCAACCCTTTCTCACTGAAGAGCCTCAGGGTTGGAGAACACAATGGCTCGTATGAGGTTTGAGGCGAAACGAACCATTCTTATTACAGTTTTTATACTAACTTGTATATCTTTTAACCTTTTTTTTCATTGAATGTTATACATTAACATGTATGATCCTGTAATGCTAGTGGTACTGTCTAGGATTCATGTGAAGGCATGTTACTGTTACACAGTCAACAAGTTGTACCCCCCTCCCCTCCCCAACCGTAGTGAATCCACAGAATCTACGTATTCCACAAAGATAAGGTTTTCCGAAAAACCTCATGAATTCCACCAAGTTCCAAAATCCAAAGTGTGACATCGAGAAAAACAAATACTCAGGAACAGGAATGGAACTTGTCTCGAACTCTCTGTGGAGCGTGTTTACCCTATGAATCGAACACGAGAAAAGTACTGGAAAGGACAGACAGAAAAGGGATTAATTTCGACAATGTTACAGCAAAATTTCGGGGGTTAGAAGAGTTTGGTAGTGGGTATCAAAATGCTCCCTACATAAGCCATACGTGTGACCTTACAAAGTAACTATCATACACCAAATAGTCACGGAAACGATGAAAAATTTGAAGAAAGTCTCGGAAACATTGAAAAGTTGGGAGAAACTTCTCAATAAACTTTGAAAAATATTAAACATCGAAGCCAAAAGTCAAAGGAAATGATAGAGTCATGCGTCGGAACATACTGACCACACGTAGACGATGAGATATCCTACAATTCGCATTTTCTGGCAGCTGTATCAGCCATCTCATTACATTATCAAAAACCTATCTGGCTTTTTTGATGATAACGTCATGTTCAACCCCCAATGAGCGTAGGCAAAGTCCATACGATGATAAGAGCTACAGTGATCAATAAACAGTGACAAAACAAGTTCTTCTGATGTGAAAAACTTCCGGAAATACTTCTTTACAGGCGAATCAGATTAGCATCATCACTTCCTCCACGAAAAAATGGTCTTGGAAAAGCGACGCGGTCAATGATAACGAAACCTCGTAAAGGCTTTATCAGCACAGTGACGCAGGAAACGATGATTTCTGGGTTATGCAGAAATCACATCTATCCAGAATAAGATCAAAATTAATCTGAAAACAGGGATAGGGGTAAGATGTGTGATGAAAACTAAGTGAGTCATCCAAATGAAGGTGAAGGGTTTAAGAAGACTGCCGGGTCACCCAACTAGAAGCTAGGGGTGTAAGGAGATGACATGTGGCGAAATCGCCAGTGAAAAGAGCATTCTGAAGTTTGGAAGAGGTGTTTTTTCAATAGCTGCCACTTGTTCCATTCCAGTCCGACACTTTACAGAAGGAATCGTCCACGAAAAAATTAATCTTTTTGTTACCTTTATCTTTATGTGTATTCATGCAGTTTCACTCGAAAAATGGGAATCCGGCTAAGACACAGCACCACAAAATCTCGGCCGGATGGGCGGGGGAGAGGTCTCCCAGCGAGTGCCCACCCCGTCGTCTACCGCGCTCGTAGACGCATTGCACGAACAGAAGTTACGTAAACAGTCGCTCTCTTCGTTCCCAACAGCAGGGGACGACCGCGCGGGCATTTACTCTGCCGCCCCCCACCCCCCCCCCCCCCCCCATCCCCCTCCTCGGTCATCACCACAGCATAAGTACTATATGGGTGACAAAGAAACCTACATACTTTACGTGAACAATGCCTCTAGCCTGTTCCGCACTTTGGGAATCAGCACAGAGAAGGTCTTATTTCTCTGATTTTCGACGTTTTATCCCGTTTTCTCTTCACTTTCGTGCTACTAAACACCTAGAATTTCATATCCACTGATTTACCATATTCGCTCCTGTCACTGCTTACGGGAGGAGGTTCATAGAATTTCAAACAGTGAGTGAGCCAAAAGCATCCGAAAATTCAAAGACACAGAAAATTTTGTCAAATAGAAGTCGGAAAGTCAGCAATATGTTAACCAGGTCAATCTTGTTGAGCCACATGCAGAGCTCATCCAGTTGAACTCATGAGGACCACATACGTAGTGCAACCGCAAGCACCCATGTCAGTTGTTGCGTCTATATTTTGTAAATGCTAATTCACGCCAAAATGACCGAGATATGTTTTAACTATGTTATCAACACGACATAGCTATATTAGCCACAACAAATCACCAACTATTCATTCTTATTCATTTATTTTCGATAGAGGATTGAACTCAGCTCGAAACGTAGCGCAGCAACGTTCCATAGTTAGGTGGATAATACATCTAAGGTACTGTATCCTATAAAATAAGGCATATATGATCACATAGAAT
The DNA here is from genome assembly GCA_963978905.1 of Trichostrongylus colubriformis. Taxonomy (NCBI): domain Eukaryota; kingdom Metazoa; phylum Nematoda; class Chromadorea; order Rhabditida; family Trichostrongylidae; genus Trichostrongylus; species Trichostrongylus colubriformis. The sequence goes on along the minus strand of OZ022256.1, from coordinate 54,128,540 downwards.
TACAAATGTATTATTACTCAGTAATAGTATGCACTTTGTGAATGAATTACGCTATTCGGTGAAAAACATGTGAGTAAAGCTCATACAGAGTTAAATAACACCGAGATAAATATGCATCGAACAATGTGAGACTTGCAACCTTTATTTCAAAAGACATGAAAAGGCCTTCACAAAATGGGTTGCAGAAAAAAACTCATCATATTTTATTTAAATTTTTGCGACCGATTTTGTAAGAGCTTTTCGAAGTTTTGTAATGAATTTTGCGAGTATCACATTGTTCAATACATATTTAGATCATCATGAAGCTTCGGCACAAGAGAATGCTCAAACAACTGAGGTATTGAACTTCAAGATCTGTTAAGCCAAAATTATTTCCCAGTGACCGCAATTTCAATGTCTCTCAGAAGACGTAGGACAATTTCTTCCCTATATGGTGGAGCAGCCACTTGAACATTCACCGGATAGCCACCCGAGTCCTGCAAAAAAAGTTAAAAATCACGGGAAAAGGAAGTTCAGAGCAGAAGGAGGAAGTGACTAGCGATGACAGTAATTGGATAGTTAAGGGGTCCAATTTCTCACAAACACTCGAACGGCAATCTGAATATGATGTGGTGGCCACGATGACCTAGGATGTGTGGCAAAACACTCGAACTGGGTCAGCTGTGCGGGTATGAGGCTATTGACTCCTGGCGCGCCGTCAATTTCTAATCGGAGCAACAAGACAATTGTCGTACTCAGTCACGCGGTTGCGTGGCGCGACGACCCAATTTGAGTGTTCTGTCGCACACACGACCTCACCATGTTCAGGTTGATAGGATCGGACGGATTTGAACAATCGCAGTATTTATTTTTGCCTGTAGAGTAAGAGTGATGATGCGTCTGAGAAACAGCTACAGATGCAAAAAAGGGAAATTCTTCACTTCTTCCCTTCCTTTTTATATTCAGAACGATCATTTCCACCATTTAGTGCCACCCAAGTCCTAATCATATTAAATCGGCCTTCTCACAGAGTCCGGTGGTCACATCCCATATTCATATTACAACTCTCCGATAGTTTTTTATTCTCCAAAACACTTCAAAACCGAACTTTTGATGGGTCTCCAAGCGTCACGGCGTATTTCGGCAATACATTAATTATTCCTCAAATTTAGCTGGTAATGGTAAAAAGGGTCGTTATTCGAGTCTGCTTGAATGTACCTCACCTTGCATGCGTTCTTCGCTGTTCTATACCACAAGTCCGTTCCGGGATATTCGTCTCGTAGTTTTTGCTCATCACTTTCGTTCACTTTAGTGACATTTACGACTCCTAAAATCACCCCACCATTAAACCACGGAAAGCAATAACTGGAAAAAAGCATCATGGATAAGCAATCTTGCCCATTTCTACATCGCCTCACATTCAACCGAAAAACAAAAACTTAGAAAACCAAGAGATTCGAATTTGATCGCATACTTATCCAGCAACTGGTAACTGAGAAATTTAGATAACTTTAGCTTATCTGATTTCCCTCCAGCAATTCACCAGCAAAAGAAAAAAAACTACAGTAGGAGGCAGGGCACACCCAGGTGTCGAGGAAAATGGCGCTTTAGCACGATTCCCTCAGCAAGGATCCGAATACGAGGCCCTTTTTCAACATCTTCATAACCTCTACACCACTAGTAAAAGCACTGCCGATTGCACCGCACAATTATTTTATTACTGTAATATTTGTATTGACCACTCAAATCCAAACATATTTTCTTATATACTCGGGTAAGCTGACGGCGCCTTCTGCTTACCCCCCTAGCTTGGGACCACTGCTGACCTCTGATAGTATGACCGCCCCCCCCCATATCCCACCCGTAAAAACAACCGAGTGATTGTCTTTTGTTGGACATCAGACTCAAAACTATACAAATTTAGGACGGCATCCATAGCCTTTGTGTTACCCCGTGTAGAAAAAACTTGTTATCGATGACCTAACAAATCAAAAGTTTCGTGTCTTCAATAGACACCTGAAGTATTCATGGCGCAATAAAAACATTGACCAGACAAGACCAGAAGTAGTAATATTGGCAGATTATGGAATATAAAAGTAGGAGTAATCAGCAGTGGGATAGTGGAGAGAACGAAATAAAAGAATAAAGAATAGGAAAAGAAAATAGAATAGTAAATCCCCCTGCTTTTCGCGCCCTGGAGTAGATGCAGTCGGGCGAGGGGCCAAATCAGCCGGCCGCGACGGCCGCGAGTGTTGTTCTGCCCTTGTTGTAACGTCGGCTTATGCGAGGCGGCACGATTCGCAGTGCTGCGGGACCGTGATAAGACCCCATGCTGCGCTGTTTCAATGCGAATTTCATAATACTACACCTTCTGAAGTGGAATGTTTGCTTCAGAGACTGATTAATGTCAGATGTTTCGTTTCCTACGAACCACAAATATTTATTTTCAAAAACCATGAAAAAAATTCCGAAATTCTAGCTCAGCGCTTACCTGCTCCAAAATCAAGTAGATTGAATAGAGCTGTGTAACCTACGGCTGAAAATAACTTTGCAGGTATATCGTGTTTTGGTGTAATCAGAACCTAAAATAAAGACTGCTATTCAATACTGAATTTTCAATTTTTTTTTTCAAAAAGCTCTTAATAGATATATAGAATTTAAGTGAAGAACCTGAGGAGGACAAAGAAGTGCATCAATATGATTTTTCTTCATTAGTTCCACCACTTCACCACGATATTGCTCTATTTCAGCATATGTCTCACGAAGTTCTGAAAAAAGCAACTTATCAATAATAAGTATTATCTTATTATTTACTTATTATTTATCTATTTAATAGTAGCCAACTTTGTTAGCGAATAAAAATTTCAGAATGAGCTATGACCTTGTTTTTTTGAAACTTATCGAAGCTTTTTTCTTGACCTCCGAAAAGAATGCATGCATTTGAAACTACACGGCAGCTATGCAAAGGAATTGCTATGCTATCTGTCCTCACTTTTGCCCTTCTGGAGAATTTGGAGCCCATCTAATCTTTTGGTTTTCCTTTCCGTAGCATTATTCGGCTCATAATTTCCTCTTTGAGATTTCACTGACCCTTCTCACTGCCACTACCTAAACAGCGGGTCGCTGCAGCAATCAATTTAATAGAAACCAGGAAAAGTCTGGTATTGGACTTGTTCAGGAAGGATTAAAGAAGTTCTAGGCACTTACCTACAGTACTCAGAGTCATCGCCCGCATCATATTTGCTAGTCGTGGGAAAAATTTCTCCACGGGATAAGCCAGAAGCCGTTGTATCCAAACTGGCACCAGAAATATCAACATTTGACCATAAAGTGACGGATCAATAATGTCCTAAACAAGACCCGATTATATTATTTTCGATAAACTCGTAGAATTTTCTTAGATAAATAGAAACTAAAAAAGCAAACGATATAAAAGACTCACACTGGAAAGTTTATTGTACACGAATTGGCCACCATCCACACAAACAGCACGAACATAATGTCTCATCATCTGTGGTACTCTGGGGGGATGGAAGGGGACTACAGTATGACCGGCAGCTTCCAAATATGTTTTGGCTTCAAGAACTGCACGCTAAACAGTTACAACTCATTTAGTTACTTGGTAAAATAATATGTATTGGCAATTATTTATTCATATTTTTTATATCATATTGTTATGTAGGGCTGAGGGGTGTGGTGAGTCGCACGGTACGGGGATCCAATTCCGCATCAATACGCGCCCACGCCAACCAAGCCTTTCATGGGGAGAGGCTTTTGGGGGGCTTTGCCTAAGAATTTCCAGGGAGGAGCTTGACAACGTCCTCAGCAATCCCCCATGTGCGACGTTAAGCCGGGTCTCCCTCCCCCCTCCCTTCAGCCAAGTTGACTCCATACTATCCTTTAAATTTTATTGTTATTACCGTATTCTGCTGTACAGCCTTACCTGTATCGCTGGTACTGGAGTAAACCAGCCATCATCAATATAATATCCTACACGGAACTTGTTGCCTTTACGATACATCTCATCGTTCCATACGACCGGTGGCACATAGGGATCATTCTCAGTGATCCAGTTATTGCTCCACACCTGAAAGTTAAAATTACAATTCATTGCTATGTAACATAGCAATTGTGGCTCCTACAGCTGGACTTAGCGCCTTTCACGCCAACAACATCAAAGACTTACATGCATTGGCTAAAAACTACCAAAAATTCCTTTTGTAAAAATATGGATAATCCAAAATTAGTCAGTAAATTTAATCAAACCAGCTCGAGATTGCTTTAAGGCGGAGAGACCACTCATACGTATCCTACAAAATCTAGTGACATACTACTCCAAGTACTATACACTAAGAGTCCGCAGATGTTAATAAAATATTTTCAACAATCTTTATGAACTTAACATTAATCCATTAACTTTAAATCATTAATCTTAACATCAAATGATCTTAATAATCCTGATGTTAATCCATTCCAGCGAGAATTAAGGTTCGGTAGAAATCCCGAAATGTAGGAGAAATTGAGTCTTGAAAAGATTGGCTGTGGTTGACAAGGTCAATAAAACCCACACATCGACGGGGAAGATCAAAATATCAGGATACGGTTACCATGACAGCTGTGATTAGTGCGTAAGAGATAAGTAGTGCAAGCGGAAGTCCGCTCAAACTCACATCATTCATTGCTACTCACCAAAATAGATTGTCAAATAAAAAAAGAGTAAGTACCTCTTTGAGGAAATCCACCGATGTTTGTATGTCCTTGGTCATGGGACCTTCATTGGCATTGATCAATGGGCGACCTGGTACAGCACCAGCATTACCACGGTGGGAGAATCGGAGACTGGATGGCTAAATTATTCGAAGTCACCAAGAGAACGATGCTAGATATGGTTAGCGTTCATGATATTTATTTATTTATTTGTTTATAGATGACAACAATAGCTAGTGTTAATATTTACAATTATAGTATTTAAGGATATTTACTATTATAACATTATATGTTTATCGTTTAACATTTTTATCTTTCATCATATTTTATTAGGTTGTAAGGAAAGTTCTGGCCGCTTTTTCGCGTTCACAAGATAAATTTAAATATCAGAGCGCGTCAACATGAATCAGCTGACATTTAGATAGACAAAAAGTTGCTCTTTCAGAATATATGTTTCATTTGGGATGCCACAAGGTTTTCGAATCATTAGGGAAATTTTAAAGTGCTGCGAAAATGGCACTTTTAAGATGACTTCACTTCAAGAGTTCTTGTTTAGCCGAGTCCCAGCGAAGGTGACCAAAAATGTGAATACTGCAAGAGGAGGGGGTGTATCACTGGAGGGAACACATTGTCTCTGGTTTCAGAAGTACAGAAATGAGAACGAGCTGCTTGGATTTTCAGTTGATCAAATCGCTTTAACTAAAACGGCAGAAGGCGATGAGCGTCCATATTTGCAGGGGATATCCACAAGTATTGGCCCTCAACAAGCAACCTTAGTTGACCACCTCAAGTGGCCTTTATTTGGAAAAATCCAAAAAAATTGGTGCTGCAGGACCCCTCACGGCAGTCATGCGCAAGCGCACTTTTCACAAATCCTCTTCCACTAATTGAAGCAGTTGCAGGGTAAGGCCCTTACTCGTCTATCATGTTCATCTGATCTAGCGCTAACTATGCCCCACTTCCCAAAACATCTGGCCAGCTCCTTCAGTAGCAGTGTGTTTAGAAAGAGTGGCTATTTGGAGTCGACTTTTTTTCATTTCGCGCAATATAAATTATCACCCCTTTATCAAATTGAGATATGTAGGTATGCATAGTGTTGCCAAGAGTGTAGCGAATCTAATGGTGCTCATTCTGTGAGAAAAGATGCACTCTGAGCCGAGTTATGATCTCTCGAAGTTGAAATTTCAAAAACCGGCCAAAACTTTAATTACAACCTAATACTATTTCATCTTTTTCTTATATTTCAAATTTTATGAATTTGCCAGTGAAAAGGGGTCATATGACTCCATGTGTATGGAACAAAACAGATGAGTGTATGTACCTACAAATCTACTGTGTACATCTGAAATAGATCCTAACACTGCTATGGGACTGTGGACTGGCTTTCTCAAAAACTTTTACAAATTTGCCATAGCAACTCAAACTTCTGACAGCCTGCACAAGACAGCAGTGGATCTGTCCCAAAAAAGGAATTGTAATTGTGGAAACTGGAAAATTAATTGGAATTCTAGCCTCGCCAATATGAATGTCTCTGCAAAAATTGCAACTTGTTCCCTACAACGCAGCACGGGTGAGAAACAAAGGGCTCCGCCAATATTCTTCCAATTCTAGATCGATTTTGGTCGCGATCCTAGTCCAATCCAACAACGGCGACGTGAGTATCGGCGTATAAGCGCACTAGATTGAATGACCAACCTTGACTAATATGCATACCAAGTGGTCGCACTACAAGAGGTGCCAAAAAAGAGTAATGTCGCTCACCTCTCACATACGCTAAGTATACAAAGCATAAGGATACGAAAGTTGAGACTCACTACTTTCACCTTCATCAAAATACGGAGCCTTCAGTCGGCGCACTCGGGCTTCAGAGCCCCTACGGTATCAAGGTCCGCTTAAACAGTGGAGCCAAGTTGCGGGGTAGGTCTTGTGTGGAAAGCTTCCCAAGGATAGGCCCTTCGGTTCATGGAAGTTACAGAGCCCCTGCTGCTTGGACAGGGCGGCTACGATCCGAGGTGTCATTTTTCATGCCTCAAACCTGTCTCCGGAAGGGTATTCAGAGGTGACGGCACGTTCTGGTTCTTGGAAACGAAGGATGTTTAGAGCCTGGAAAAAACGGAATACTCAAGGGCGTCACACAATATGAATACCCTAAGGTACCCAGAGAGAACGGACCTTAGTAAGGTTGTGAGCGAGAGTAACGCAATCTCGGATTTTGTCGTGGTGTGGTGACACATCATGTTCGCTCGGAATAAGTTCCCGATCCTGTTCGTGCAGAATGACGTTACGGAGTTTAGTGATAGAGTGAGGTGTGTTCATAAATTCGGGGATGGAAATACCCCGCAAAAATTGCTGAAGTTCGACTAAAGTAGGGTTGAAAGTGGAGGAGGAAAATTGCTTTTTTGGCACCCCCTGTATAGCTCTGAATAGAAACCAAATGACGGCGCATCCCAAGAGAAGGGTACGGTAAATTCGAATGTTCAATTCTCTGCACTTCCTGATTGCTCAATTTATATATAGCATGTTCTAATAGATGCGGAAACAAATCCGTTTGGAAATGAATCAAAGAAGTAAACAGATAAACAAAACAAATAAAAATAAAATATTGGAAATGAAATAAAGTGCATCCTTTACTATGAGTTGAGATACCTTGATGCCGGCCATGCCTGTGAAATGACACGGAATACGAATCGAACCACCGACATCGCCACCGATCCCGATTATGGACCCGTCAGCCGCCAGAAGCGCCGCTTCACCACCTGATGAACCTCCAGAAGTCCGCGATCTATCACCAGGAGTGTTTGTGGTTCCTCAAAAAGCGCTGATTAAGTACACAAAAGTAGTCTTATAGAAATTCCAAAACAACTTACCATAGACAGGATTGCTACAACTATAGGCAAGTAAGGATTGAGGTACATTTGTTTGAACATATGGAATAAATCCTATAATTATAACTTTATGGGGAAAAATAAAATTACTCGGACAACAAAGGGTACCTAAATGCTTGATCTGCTGTATTAGCACCGAATCGGATTTTGATGGCTTTCCTATATCTTGTACGAAACCACGAGTTGTATCGTAGCCTTCCAGCTGCAAATAGAATGCAAATAAAACATTCTACTATGTTCCGTGTCCTAGGTATTCCATATCACCCCCCTTACAATTCTATGAACAACTTTTTCCGTAAGTTTATTCCACGGCGATCTCATGAGATAGAGCTAGTCATAGCAACGCTGTCACCAACATAGTCTGCAGATCAAATCTCACCTAAGCCACTTATCCACCAAGCAGAACTTTTCTCACAATGATCAGTGGTTGATTTAGACATCGACAGACCCCAAGATACAGGGTGGCTCCTAATTATTTGCGCATGGTTTATTACTAATAACTTCAACAAAAAACCACGGTTATGCAATCTGATACAACTTCTATGTAGAGCAATGTCTAACAGTCATTCACTTGAGAAGATGTTCGAAATGAGATCCTTTTGCAGCAATGCAGGCCTTCAGTCTCTCCTCCACCGACATCACTGGGGGCCGCAGGTAGGTGACATCGATATCGTCCCACGCCTTCTGAAGTGAAGCTTTGAGAGCGTTCAAACTTCGCTGCCTTCTCGACGAGACCTTCTGCTGCAGGTAGCGCCAACAGCGAAATCCGTCGGATTCAGATCAGGCGAGTTAGATGGCCAAAAGGCCTTCGTCCAGTAGCCAGGAAAGTGACTCTCACAGAGTGCAAATGTGGATCTCGCAGAATGAGCAGGTGCCCAGCCCTGTTGGAGCACGCATTGACCACTGACAAAACTTTAAGCAACTCAGGGGAGTCTTTGAGTGCTATCTTCCCAAAGATTAAGATTTTATTAAGTTGTAAGGAACGTTTTGGCCGGTTTCAGCTATTTCAAATTCGAGAAATCATAACACGGTTCAAACTGCATCTTCTCTCACAAAATAAGCACCGTTTGATTCGCTACACTTTTGGCAATATCATGGATATTTGCATATCCCATTTTGATGAAGGGCTGGTGATTTATATAGCGGAAGGCGTGGGACGGTATCGACGTCACCTTCCTGCGGCCCACAGTGATGTCGCACGGTGGGAGTGGAGTAGAGACTGAAGGCCTGTAGTGCTACAAAAGGAGCTCATTTTGAACATGTTCTCGAGTGAATGATTGTTAGACATTGCTCTACATAGTAGTTGTATCAGATTGTACAACCGCTGTTTTTTGTTGAAGTTATTGGTAATAAACTACGCCAAACTACGCGCAAATAATTAGCAGCCACCCTGTATATGGGAAGACTTGAATCCTTGATAGGAAATGAAACACAGGCACATCTTAAGCTGCGTTCATAATTTGCGATGCCGGCGGCAGGACGTGGCTACGTGTCTATAAGTCTCCGCCTGTGCCACCTTGTTTCGTTGCCTGCGTCGTCTCTGCACCACCTCCGTGCCACTCTGCCTCGCTGCTTGTCACTGAGCACATCCACGCCGAGCTGCGCGCAATGTATGAACGCGGCCTTACAGAGATGAAGTGATCAACGCCACAACAACGTTCAGATTCATCATTCACCAATAATTATGTCTCATTAAAAAATTTAAAAAGCATAAAGTTTTCTTACAGGTATGCATTCCTTCAAACTGATCGGAATTCCAAAAAATGTCGGCTTCACGAAATCAGGAGCAAGAGCTTTCTCATCCCACTCCACCGCCCATCGTTCTGCTTCCTGAAATCAGAAACGAGCTGCGATCTCCCGATCGCACAATCTTCTCAAACTCCACGTCCCTATGTTTATCAAATAATTATAATAATTCAATGTAATAATTATAATAATGTATATCAATATATGATAATATTCATAATAAAGGATAAAGGATAAAGTTTTTGGCGTTGATCAATCTCTTTGTGGGATGCGCCGCACATTCTAGTTCCATTCAGAATCGTAATGGCTGGTGAATGTGATCTGGCCTATACACGACTTGCGGTGGCCAGCCGATGTACAAGTCGATGCTTTTATCCTTCCAGACGAGTCTGGTGCCAATTTACCTACCCCGAAGGAATGAAAGGCTTGGTTGGCGTGGGCGGGCGTTAATAAGGGATGTGATCTCCGCACCATGAGAGTGGAGTGTGCGCCATCTGTCACTACACCACCTCCGCCTAATATTTATTATAATATAATATATATCAATATAATAACTATATAATCATCACAATAATTATAATAATTATAAAGAGGAAGTGATTTTCCACTATACCTTAATGAAGAGCGTCACGCTATTGGTTTTTGAGTGGGCTCGAAGTGCTTTATACTGATACGTTCGCAAGACTTCCAAGCACGACACATTACCTTTCTGAAGATTCTCTGCAATGATAGGAACTGAGTACAAGCTACCTTTCCTTTCAGTCATGCCATTCAATGGCACACCTCGTGATCATCAGATTAGTCGACCTACTCTTCTGGACAGTAGAACCTTGGGTACATAACTATCCACGCTGCAATTTTTTACGCCTCCAGAATAGGCTATTGAAGCGTAACACCAGCTAGAACACTCGTAGATCCGCCCACTTGAGCTCCCTATTGGTCAGCTGAGCTAGTTAGCGTGACTTCGAGCATGTGACGCGCCGGAGACTCTTGGCGGGAGAGAGCAAAAAGGGTACAAGCTGTATAACCATCAACCATCCCAAAAAGGAAAGCCGACTTAGCTGATGTGATCACAAGAGGCGTTTTTAGATTAAATTTGTTCGCGAAGGTAAAGGATTGAAAGGTTGAGCAAGTAAGGGAGTCGAAGAAACTGTAGCAGAGGGGGTTTTAAAGCTACGGATTCCATTCTGAATAGTCAACTGTTGGAGGTTTTCGAATCGCTCAAAATTACTCCAAGGCTTTGGCGTAACCTACCTATAGATACTGAATGTTCGTACCACTTAGTGGCGAAAATCTTGTGAAATCTAAGACATCCTGCACCAACATTTTCACTTTTACCCTGTTGGGCCTACTTTTTTCATCTTTCTATTTCACTTATTTGATACATCATATTTTCAATAATGCGCTCAGGAAGACAAAGGAATTATGGCACGAGCAACTGGCACCATCATCATTTTTTATAGCAGAGACTCAATTTCTGAATCGAATTTCGCTCGAAACTGAGACCAATGGTGTCTTTCATCTTCCTGGGCTGGGTTGAATCGCACCATATCCGTCAGATCAAACAATTCATGAAGTAATATCCTTGGGAGGGGGGGGGGCTGGTTCCCATAAGCAATCTGACCTGAATCGTGGGGACTTAAAAATCCATGAAAATTGCATTTTGATGTGTTCACCGAATGCAAATGCGACTAAGATTCATGAGGAAGTACAACGGGGCGCATCTACTATTTATGCCCTCAAATATCTCACATTTTATGCAGACATCCTAATCTTTCGAATGTTTGTTTGATTTGTCACACGGAACATAAGAGTGGATCAGTAACACTTAGCAAACATTTGCAGGATCGTCAAGATCGTTCATAAAACCCGCCGTGGGCCTATGAATCATAACATCATGGAAAAACTTGTTGCTCTTGAAATATGTCGTCCTATGCAATGGAAACAACATAATAAGGATTTTACCGAGGCTTTAAGCCACTTTCCAATAATTTTCAAGCCCTCACCCTCTAGCAGGTTGTAAACAATTGAAAGCCTTTGATTTGAATTGCGTATGACTAACAACCATCTTACCTCTTAGCTCTTGAAAATTCCAAGCAGCAATCTCTTCTCTCGTTGCAGGGTTTAGTTTAGCGCACGAAACTTCAGTCATAGCAATCGACTCACATCGCTCGTGCTCTCGTTTCGCAACCACGTGAAGCAGTTTCCGCTGCCTCTGCAAGAATCATGCGCTAATTTCTTGTATTTTGTGTCTGTCTGCAGCATTTTTTTTTTTGAATAAATCGACTTAATGAGCAATACCAAGAGAGCCTGATTCAACGGTTCGCATTTTTTCGAATAAATCGACTTAATGAGCAATACCAAGAGAGCCTGATTCAACGGTTCGCATCCTCCAGGAAGGTGAAAAAACTTAAATCAAAGGTAGCGGACACGCTAAGCCTGTGGGGTGGAGTGACAGCGAGCGTTGTAAACCTTCACTCGGTGGTCGCTCTTATTCGTGGGGCCATCCATGTGCTTGCTCCAAAACCCGTCTTCACTTCTCCCATACGTTCCGCGCTTTTACTGCTCTGAAACTGAGCAACATATCAGTAATTCTTACCTGCTGCCGCCTAGAAAATAAATAGAATAAGTAGGCGGCACCCAAAACGAGAGCCACCAGCAGCAGCATCCCGGCTGAAATGACAAGGTGTTCACGGACGGTGCCAATTAGAGCAGCGAAAAAATGTGAGTATGTAGTTCAAAACGGAAATTTAGAAATCTACGGCAGTGAAAATGTACAAAGGGTCAAAAAGGTCGTCTATTATAATTGTGAACCCTAATATTATCGAATTATCAGTATAAAAAAGTAAAGTTGCTGAGAAGGTTCTTATTATGGTCATAGTAAGGGATGCGTCTCTTGCGACAGGGAAGAATAGTTGCGCTGGCCAATGAAGAAATCTTGAAAATCATACAGTCATAGGCTACAAGTTTTGCAGCCGCGAAGTCCCAGATTTTTCCATTGAAGTCAGCTTCCCTTTGGCCATTTTTCACTATTTTGATGCGCTTGCAAAAGCATGAAAATGTTTCCATAACACGGCAAGAAAATAGGCTAATAAAATGTGTTATTTTAATTCAGTAGAATAAATTGCAGCCTAGAGGAATTTGGCTGGTGGGGTGACGGTGAAAAATAAGGAGGTGGCACGGAGAACAAGGAGGGAAGTGTGTGGTGGCCTTGACCATGAGTGGTGCGAAAACTAAACCGCTACTCGACCTTTGGTGGCCTTCAACAGGGCTGCCGTAAAATGAAATTTTCGAGCTAAAATAAATTAATGATGCGAAGTAGCAGAAAAGCGTGCACAGTTCAGCACTGCCCATCAAAAACCGTAGATATTCCCCCTCACCCGCGTAGAGTGTCACTGTAGGGGCCAGGTTCTGTGAAGTAGATGGGGCCTAGTGACACCATCTACACTTTACAGAACCTGGCCCTTACACTGACACTGACATGAGACAAAAACGAGGAACGAGCTCGTGGTGATAGGACATTTAATTAATACATTCAAAAAAAGGAATGTAAATGAAAAAATAACCCGGAAGAAAAATCTAAAATATCTGTTGTCGTAGAACCCTTGGAAACGTTTTTAACTATAATAGCAGCAACAACGGCAAATAAAGCGCATGTTTCGCCATTGGGAGTCACGACATTTACATAAGAGGCACGAATCGATGTGTTACAATAACCTAGGGGAGAGGTATTCCACTGTGGGGTTCTCTATCGTGACATATAAGAAATGCTAGAACAATATCCTGGGCATGATGCAGGGTATTATCTCGTGAGCTTCTGCATATTTGAATAAATAAACAAATAACGAGAAAAGTTGGGCGTACAAAAGATCGGAAAAAAGTGAGCAGTGCCATAAGCACGACGCCAAGCGCGATGGTTAGGATGATTCTTTGAGAAAATACTGTATGCAAACATTCAGCATCGAGCCAACGAATATTTCAAGTTCGATTTGGAATCGTCGTTGATTCACGAGAAGGCAAACAGCACTGTGGGAAGGCCAAAGTTTACGTATGAGAAACAACGGGGCACCATAACGACCCCATGTATGATCTTCAGTATAAAAGGATACAGCGCTAAGCAATAATCAGATCTCTCTACTAAAGATCAGGGAATTATGCCCTTTCGAGGCTGCATCTCAATAACAGGAAAATCAGCAGGATAATACCATCTCAGAAACCACCGGGCATAACACCCTCTGCCGTGAGCTATTCATTTTTTTTTCAAGGGAATTTCATAGCCTACGGCAAATGACACCTAAACACCTAGCAATGGTCTATCGAGCGAAGTGGAAAGAACTGCTCTTTTTTCATCAGCTATGAAATGCACGAGGCATCCTGAATGCGCGCTTTTTTTATAATGAATGTCTCTTGATACATATGACCACAAATACAAGTAGAATGGGAAATTCTGTTTTCCTCCGACATTATGCCTCAACAAGCAATTCTGTCGGGAACGTCTCCACAATAAAAGGGGAAAAACATTCTTTCGGAAATTTCTTGCCTGCATGGCAAATTCAGAGCGAACTCCGAGAGACGAGTTGCGTGCGGTAACGGAGTAACGGTGAAACCGGGAACGCTACCGTATCAGAATCAGCTGAAACCGCTACTATGACCTGGGAGGAACGTCAAAGATGTTGTTAAACTTAGATGAATCATATTCACCTTATTCAGCAAACACTGAGTCACAAATCACACCCCATTTGGTTCACGAGAACTCAAGTAACTTCAAGCCGAACCTTCTTCAACAGTTGAAGCCGTTCGAAGTTTCTCTCATGTCTGAAATGACACACCTACAGCTTTCCGTGAAGGACTACATCCAGAGACTTTTAGCACTTACTTTCCGTAAAAGTCCCAAGAACGCGGACGACGAGGTAGCAACTAGCATCGCCTTCGCGCCAGCACAGTCCATGGTTCGAATCCCCTACCCGACAATCATCACCTTTTCATATAAGAGTTTCTCATATAATCAACAGATACAAATACCTTCTCTCAAAATCCTTTCACTATGAACCCTTCCTCATTTTCCAAAAAAAAAACATTTTTCCCTATTGTAACTAAGAATTCATTAACTATCTCGTAATTATCATAACAATACAAAGAAAAACAGATCAAAAACAATTTCAAAAGAGATACAAAGTGTTGACAGAATTTCTACAGAATTCTATTTTTAGAGATGAAAATATCGCTAAGTATTTGGTTACATTACAAGATCTTTTTACAAAAAATATTATAATACAGAATAATTAGTTAGTTGAAAAGTTATGGCCATTATTGAGAGGACATAAACATGAGCACATTCAAAATTGACAACTAATGTGATCAAACCAGAACTATCGCGTTGTACTTCACTCTTGCTGCTGCTTCCAGCCTTGTGTTTACATTCCTCAGCATTGCTATTTGCATAGCAATCATTTTTCAGGTTGTAAACACTGGAAGAACTGATCAAAATCAAAACACTACAAATAAAACCCCAATGACACTCTGAGCTTTGCACAATTCACAACAAACTAGTAAATGATAAAAGTATTGAATAAGTGGCTAATCCTATCAGGTTGATATGAGATTAATTTAAATACTGCATAAATAACTGTATCAAAGTTGAATATGTATTTACATGCTCCTTCAAAAACATGAAAAATAAAATGAAAAGAATCGTTGTCAAAAACCGCGCTGTTGTGTACTCTGAATAATTTATCCTCAAAAAAGCTAAAACCCATATGGCAACATACTGCCAGCCCTACAGGCTGGAACGGCTAACACTGTTTCAACACGAGGCTATACAGGTTATCGGCACCTAATTAAGAGAGCTCTGTGTTTAGAGATTCGTTAACGGCAACATCGATTTCAAGATATCATCAAACTAGCTTTCATCCATTGTCGAGGAGGGTTTGTGATCTGCCAGATCCCTCTGAGCCTGGAAACGTACCGATTCGTAAGCAGCAAAATCATCCATCACATCAATTAGCTGATCATTTGATATTTTAACTGATATCTTATCAGTTATTTCCCATTCCTATACCATCCTTTTTCCATATTTATGTGAGCTGGCCCAGCACTCAGACACCAGATGGAGTAATTCTGTCCATTCAAGGAATATGATAGTCGATGGGCTAAGTAGCGCAACAGCAGGGATAGAATTGCATTGGGTGGGGTACATTGGTCAAAAACGCGATAAATAGGACCACTTCTTCATCATTAGCCCACGAGGAGTATATGTAGACGGCGAGGGGATATGTCAGCCAGCCGCGAACGTAGCCCCACCTTCAAATAAACTCAGCCAGTGAAGCGGTCCAGTAAATAAAGTAAGAGTAGTAAGAGGGAGTAAATACAGTCCAGTTCCCGAAGGCTGGCAGGGCGTGGCCTACAGAGTTGGGTGAGAGTGTGTGGCGGGGTGAGAGAGATCGATAAAAGTCCGTAGGCCTCGCCCCGCCAGCCGTCGGGAGATGGACTGTAGATGCACGATGAGACCGCGAAAGAGAGACCCTGAAGGCACGTTTTTTTTGCGAGTCCCGCTACAGCAGCTATCTTTTAAGCTAGAATATACGTTAGCAAAGAGCACCGTTCCCACTTCTGCCTTCTTCAAGGCCCCCTTCCGGTGCTTCTACCAGAAGGATGAAGCGAGCGAGGAGCCGCAAGTTCGAAGGGTAATCAAATCATGCTGGAAGAAGCGTGGTTTTAAACAGTAATATGGAAATAAGGCACCGCATATTCGACTTCGGTCTGAGGCCAATAAGTAAAATTACACACTTATGGGAATTAACCTTAACCTTTTGAGGAGGAGGGGGGGCTAAAATCGATTGGAAATGCGACCAAACCAAGCTCATACCTTTCCAACGTGTACGTGTAGCACTGAAAGAAAACTCACTGCAAAATCCTCAATTTCATTCCATATTAATCTCCTCCATTCGTCAATATTTGTCGTCTCAACGCCTTCATCCAATTCTAATACTTCCGATGTCGGCTCATCAGATGCGTCATGGTAAGCAGCTAAATACTCGTGCTCCATCGCTTCTGCAGCAGTTGGCCTGAAAAAAGGATTCTGAGCGGCCCACAAATACTGTAAAAAGTAAAAATGTCCACGGTCCGCAAAATGACCACATAGCTTAAAATCTTTGAACAACCAAAAAACGGGGTATACAATATATCTAGGGGAGCAATAATTATAGAAAAACAGTAACTCAAAGAAGCACGTCTAAATAACAATGCTTGGAATCCAATAGAAGAGCAATAAACATAAAGCATAAGAGTTGCCCACCTGTAGTCAGGATCAAGTTGAAGCATCTTCTCCAACAAATCAATAGCAGCGGGACTGGCTGTGGCAAACAACTTCTTGAAGTCCTTCCTTGGCATTTTGGGAAGATTCCTAAACGAACAATATTTCTAGAACATATCTACTAACATACCTAAAGCACAGTACTTAACATAAATTTTTGACGCAGTCTTCTTTTTCCAGCTCATTTTACCTCTCTAAAAATGAGGATAGGATGCCCTGACATCCTATACCTTCCGCTTTGCATACTTATCAGTAACGCAACATCTAACTTCTGACTTACCTAATATAATTTCTTGCCTCTTCAGATTGAATTTTTGCCAGAAATTCCTCGTTGGGTGTTCCAACTATATTCATTATGCGTGTCAATTGATCGATATCTGAAAATAGAACTAAGAATCGGAAATAACATAGATTTATCAGTGTGAAAAGTGCTAATCAAGAAATCAGAACCAACAGGACGAGATATAAAAATGTAGAATCGTGGCAAAAAAAAGAAGCTAAAAAGGAAAAACTTACGATCTGAGCCTGGGAACAATGTTCGCCCTGTGATAAGCTCCGCCAAAATGCATCCAACAGACCAAATGTCCACTGTAATACAAAGCAGAACAGTGTCTATTCGAAAATGTACACCTACTGAGACTGTAAGATAAAATTTTAAGATTACCCTATCAATATGGAGATGAATTTTCTGAGTATTCACTGAGAAGTTGATCAAGTCAAAAGTGTATAAGTGTAAATAATGGAATATAAACATCTACTATCTATTAATAGCTGATATTCATAAATCTAAACACAATAACATTGAAGTCAAAGACGAGGAAGAAAATTGAAGGCACGAAGCAAAAACAAACGCCAATACACTTCCCCCTCTTGAATACCGAATTCCAGCAAACCTCTAGCAGAGAATTATGTGATTATGCATACTAAGAGAGACAGGGCAAGTTATACAGTGATTTTCACAAAGCACTCCAACAGATACTGATGATCGGAAGGGACTTAATAAGAACAAAACCAGATCAAAGAGCTGATATGAAGGCACCAAACTAACCTGTTTGCGAGTAATGCATCCAATTGAGCATAATTTCAGGTGCACGATACCATCTAGTCGCTACATACCCGGTCATTTCGTTGTCGGTTTGTCGAGCGAGGCCGAAATCGAGTATCTCAAAAAAATCACATTCTCGGGAGAAAAGGTAAACCAAATCAATAAAGGACCAATTAACAGCACTCTTCAAGATTCACATTACCTTCAGTTCACAATCCTCATTGACGGCGATATTGGAAGGTTTCAGGTCGCGATGAATTATCCCTGCCGAGTGAATATACTGAAAAATCCGGTTATGTCCGAGAAATATACCACCTCCGAATATTTAGTTTTACTCGGACGAAAAACTTTCAAGAAAATACCAAAACAGCAACGAGCAAGACAAAAGTGGCTTGCTCAGGTGGATCTGGACCTCCCCCGTTTGACTTGCCCCCTTCCTGATCTTTCCTATTCCTATACTCATCGAATATCACGGGCCCACCAACTTTTTCACCATGCACAACCACAAAATAAATTTTTGCACAACGAAAGCATACCTTAAGCCCTCGAAGTGTTTGGTAGACTAAAAACTGAATATGATCATCGTTAAGACGTTGAATTTTAAGGATATTCGACAAATCAGCACCCATAAGCATCGAAACGAAATACCTGAAGCAAGTGCAAATAGAAAAACAAAGATCAAAAAATTATGAACCACTGAGGAGCGGACAATTGAGATCTAAGCAATGATAAGCTTTTGCGAAACTTACACATCTACCAACTGTTCACAACTAGCATCCGGGGTGAATACATCTAACATATCAATGACATTTTCGTGATCCATTCCACGTAACAAGCGAAGTTCTCTGGAACAAAGTAATGTTATTTTACATTTTTGTATAAACAAAAAACACTAGCTAATGCTAGCTTAAACCTATCCCTTGACAATGCCATGTATCATTTCTCTTTCTAGGACCAGTTTGATATTTCATTTCACCTTTGTCTGCCACGCTATAAACATAACCCGGGTACCGAAGGAGGCAGCGCAGAGGGCGAATTTAACACGCCTCTTCGAAGATCCCAAAAAATCTCTGTGAGTTAGGTGCGCATTCAAATCCCTTTACATACCTTATTCACTGAGAATACAGTCGCATCGTCTGGGAAGACAACTATGGCGACATTCCCAGTGAAAGCAATACTCCTGAGCTTTTTCAAACAGCTGCCATCTCTTTTAGCGTGGTTCGCCCTTGAGAAAACAGTGATAGGAGAGAGGTACTAAAGCTCGGGTTTTTGACTTTTCATTCCGCCACCTCGATTTTCATAATCAGTGAGCTTTTCGTATATGCCCAAAATACTCCTACCATTGCTTTTGAACGGACACAATTTCATAAAATTATGTGTAAAGCACCTATACGTTCTTCTTGCATGAATTATCGACTGGAACGGTCGATTGAACTTCTTGATAGCCACACGAGTATTCGTTCGTAGACATTCTGCGGCACTGCAAAGTCACACTTCACTGCTACCAAATGTAATACATTTGTACTCAAAAATCAAATAATTACTCCATTCAACAAATTACCTAAGAAAGGTGAGAATTCTGAATATAAATTTGGTTTCAATGTATGAGTAAACCGCCACAAGACACGGAACAGAGTTGAACCGCAGGACGCAAGAAAGTAGTGTCTTGATTTCGAACGGAATTCTCAAGATTCAATCCAGAAGCATACACTACTGTCGTTTGAAGGAGCTCACCACACTGTTCCATACGCTCCTGTGCCAATCGGAGTGAGGTTCTGATAGTAGACCGGCACTGCCCACACCGTTCGGTTCAGTTCGACCGTATAGAAACCTGGCTTCATCTCCCTTGGTTCACCCTCCATCCTGAGATACTGGCATTATGTTCATTAGTTCGGTAAAAAGAGATTGTGAGAATAGCAAATACCACTCGCTGAGAAGCAAACACGGAATAAGGCTGAGGCCATACCTTGCGATCCGTGGGATCACTGGACGGTCCGCACGAATCGTGAAGTATAACCTCAATTCAATGAAATCACAGCGAAGTTGACTATGGCAAAACCCTTCCCAAAATAAGTTAAGGTGAAGACTGAATCCCTTCATTCGAAGGCCCCAATTCAATCAGAGTAATGAAAAACCGCGAAATGGACCGAAACTGAATCAACATAAGAGGTATGTTCAACTGATGTTTACGGAAAAAGCGAAAGGAAACAACGAGTATTCCGGCCCATGCGCCCCAAAGTGCTCAGGAACATAAGATGGAACAATTAATTTCATTAGAAAGTTGTTCAACAACTTTCTTGAGTTGTTGCGGGTCGAGCGAAAGTGCGAATACGATAAAATCACGACCAAGTAAAATAGAAGCATAATATAGGAAACAAGTATCAGTGTCGCCTGGAAACTCAACCATTCTCGTTATTATAGAGTATTTTATTGAAATAATTTATTCATTAGTATCCAAATAAATAAAGAATATTCCGACAATACCATAGTTCTTCATATTGAGATCCATGACGAAATACAAGCGGCCAACTTTGGCAAAATTCGAGATCTTTCAATCACGTCAAGGGACAACTAGCAAGGACAACAACAACAAAAGCAAATACACCAGAAACCAGAAAACATTTACAGTAATGTTTTCTCGCCTTAAAAGGTAGATGACAATACTGCCACAGAACGGCCACTTTCATAAATCGAACCACGCGTTCGGATAGTGCACGCGTGAAATCGATACTCACCTACTCTCGCACGCGTAAAATCGATACAAGTAATTAATCACCAAGAGGGTGGATGAATGAATTATGAAAGCAGCCTACAGCTAGAATAACTGTATCAATGATATACTTATGAAAAAGGGTCACATATAGTACAGTTCTCAAGAAAATCATGAACTAATAACAATGTGACAATTCCATTTGACACATCTAATTAAACTTTGGCTTATAATACAATTACTTCCATTGAACCACATAATGATATGCTAGCATGACTAGATCACTATCCTGCCCTATATAGACATCTATGTATAATGTACATAGCAAAACTCCCAAGGAAATCATATTTCAACTCATTTGAAACTCCGCAAAACCGATTTGTTTGAAAAAAATATGAAGATAATTTTAAGATTTTCCGATGAATCCTGACAAAAATGCTCACGATGTAGGTGGGAAATAGTGATTTTTGCTAGCGTTATGAATAACGCAAATCGTTTAAATCGCCTTGAACGAAAAGCGCATCTTTTCAAGGATTACCACCCCAAGGAAGTTGATGATAAGCCCGATCAGCTTTAAGAGAATGGCGTGACTCAATTTGCTTAATCTAGATAGGAGCTTGGACCGCTCCCGTAACCACTGGCTACATGCCAACACTATAGAAATAAAGCTCTTCCCATCACCACGTTTATTTCTACATTCCAATGACATTACTCTGAGTAAGACTCTAGAATTTACATCCTTTTACTATATTGTAGCTACCGAAACCTTTTAACAGCTGACACCGGAATTTTGACTAGCATATTGGCACAGCGAGATGTGTGATACAAAAACCTGCTGGCTTTAATTTTGCACAAAAAAATTGCAAAAACAGACATATGGCACGTTAAAATCTCAAGGGTGCTAATGAACCCTCACCATCTTACTACCTACGAACTAACTTCAGCCATTTACGCTTCCAAATTATTGTTACAGCAAACTGGGGTACGTCTCCTATTAATTCTGAGCTTGGACAAGCCTTCGGCCGTCAGCGATTTCTCATCTCAGTTCCCAAAATATTAGAGCAATAAAGTGGTAAATATTCTACTATCATTAAAACCGGTTGTATATGACTAGATCAATAACCACAAATTCTGTCTCGGTGAATGCAAGAAACAACAATAGAATTTCATAGAAAAGTGTTTCAACCTAGAAGCCTTTTATAAAATAAAATCTGAGCGAACTGCGTGAGGAAATTAAGGAAAGCGAAGCAAATCGAATAAATAAGGAAAATGAGAAAAAAGTAGTAAATCGAATGAATAACTATGCGCACTTATAAAAACACTACGTACTCAAAGAAAGCGATCTGTTTAAGGCAAACTATGAAGCTGGAAGTAAAGACTTACTAAAGACTTACAAACTATTGAACACAGAATAAAGGCTTTCAGAAAACATCCTCACCCACCACATCATCAACATCACTGTCGTCGTTCACCGAAAACGAAGTTTGTTCTTCCAGTTCGATCGAACTTCTATCCTCTATCACATCACCACTCAGATGACTTAATCGTCTTGAACACACACGGAAGGTTTGGATTTCTTTCCAAATCAATTCTGAAAATAAAGAAGGTAGGGGAGATTTGAATTTTTCTCAACCCCGCCATTGCTCTCAGTTGAACCTGTTCTGCAATGGAGAGATGAGTTATTTTTTTGAATGAGCGATACTCAGGACTCACTACCCAAACGCATACGGAAACAAACGAATTCAAGCAATAAAGTGTCGCTGTGTAAGATAAGAAACAGAACAGGGTGATCGCTGCAAGACACAACAAATGCGGCGCCCCTGGCTTGAACGCTCCGCGCTAACGTCGCGCACCGTTGTGCGGAACCCTATTCGATGGATGGAGAAAGGAGGATGAGGTTCCCCGTGTTAACCAATCCCTTGTTGGGATGCACCGTGCACTCTAGTTCGATTCAGATTCGTGGTAGCAGGCAAATGCGATATGGCCTATGGAATGACTTGCCGGGCCAGACGATGCACACAGAAGTCAGTGCTTCCCTCCTTGTAGGCGAATCTCTTACCAATCCCTACACCAGAAGGATGGAAGACTTGGTTGGGCAGGCGGACATTGATGCAGGATTTGATCCTATCTTGTAAATGGGGCGCGCCACCTTTCATTACACTACCTCCGCCTCCCTTTGGGATACACACCCACAAATATTGACATGAATTATTCGTTAATGACCCTGATCGCCAACAGCTTAGTGAATGTAGCGGGTGGTGAGCGACTATAAACGACAATGAGCGACATCACACGATCACAGTTGAGACTACTTCGCGACTTCCGGGCTAGCAACAGTAAGTGACCGGCGCACAAAAATAGGCGATCAACGCGATTACAGGAAACAAGGAGTTCTTGAGGTATTGTTCACAGCTGGCGGTCGCACTGCCTGAGATAAACAGGCAATAGGTGAGGTATGTACGACTATACTTGGCCTCATGCAAGAAATAAGAAACATATCATCTGATAATTATTTGCCTATCAGCCTGATCGCATGAATCGTCAACCTTTGCGACGCCCAATTATGAGCTTCGGTGCCGGACGGGACTCGAACCCGCACTTCATCCTTTCCGGGGATATGTGCTAATCCATTACAATACCGACACCACCTTCACCTTAACTCAGCTTTTTGAATGGTATAAGAGCGATAACACCAGCGATTCCAAGCAACGGGCGGGCTTGATATCAGAGGTATCGAGTCGATCGTGCTCATAATCTCGGCTTTAGCATCGATAACAAGTACAACACAATCAAATAAACACTAAAAACAATCTCACAAAAAAAACAGTGAACAAAGATTTTGATATTTTTAATTTTTGATAACTGCTGTTTATCGCCGCATCTCGCAATGCGAAAGTTACTACAAGGATGCTGAGTAATGGGCAAAAGCTTCGGTGCCGGACGGGACTCCAACCCGCACTTCATCCTTTCCGGGGATATGTGCTAATCCATTACACTACCGACACCACCTTCACCTCAACTCAGCTTTTTGAATGGTATATTTACCATAGCTTATCAGCACTCATTTACCATAGCTTATCAGCACTCATAGCTAATTTCAACAATTTTCTCTACGTAAAACCACGGGATTAATAATAATTACAATTTGCCAACAAGGTTGTTTGGTGGAACTTTTATTGACGGCGTGACGTTTCGATGTGATCGTCTTTTATTGACGGCGTGACGTTCCGATGAAATCGCCTTCCTCAAAAGCCTAAACGAGGCTCAATATTTAGGATTTTCATCCACTATACCACCGAACGCCTCACCCCCTGGCGGTTCTGACGGAATATCAGGGAAACCGCCGGAGAAACTGTGGCGACGTTCCGTTCTCGCGGTGGTGACCTGAGTGAATTCTGCTCTCGTGCGAGAATTCTTCGGCGGTTTCCCTGATGATCCGTCAGAACCGCTAGAAGGATGAGCCTGTTGGTGGAATAGTGGATAAAATCCTAGGGCATGAGCCACGTCAAGGCCTTTGGGGGAGACGATCTGGTTGAACGTCAGGCCGTCCATAAAAGTTCCACCTAACGACCTCGTTAGCATAGCAGAGAAATTTGTAGAAAATTGCAGTAAAGCAACGAGCAGAAATTATGCAAAAGTTGTTGCAAAAGCAATCAAGGAAAATAAGTTTTTGAAAGCAAAGTGCAACTAGAAAGCGGTATTGAGCGATTGCTGCGACACCATGAGACATTAGGTGTGCACCATGCATGACAGCAAGAGAAGTGCAGTAAAGTCGCTTATGACACATGCCAACTGCTGGAGCAGTTCATCTCAGAGTCAAAATACGGAAAACTTTCGCAAAATAAGTGGTGAAAGCAGACCTCTCCAATCGTCTAGCGATGTAGCCGCTTCTTCTTCTGCATCTATACCAACTTGATGATCAGCCACTGGTTCACCTTCAGGATCGCGACAATCTCGCACATACGCGTGCTCCAGCGCCTCATTTACGGATATTCTAAAAACAAACACTCGAAATCCCTTGATCAATCCTTTATCTGCATGACAACAACTGCCAGTTAAAATATGGCAAACTGTACCTGTCATCGGGATCCAACGCTAACATATGACCTAATAAATCCACGGCATCTGCCGAAGCATCCGGAAGCAGGGTGAAGAAATCTACGCGTGGCATCCATGGCAAATTTCTGAAACAACGATTTACCTAGTTTCAAAGCCCATTAAGGCCACTCCTAGCAGAAGGCAAGCAAGTTGAAAGAGCTATATATACAGTAGCGCTCATAAAGTATTCGGCCAAATGGTTTTTTACTTGGGTTTTTCACTTGTAACTTTTTTGCCTGGACCAATCTAAGAGAAATTTTAGTATGTTGTACTTGGAGACAGTGCATACTCAATATACTATTTTGGCGCTCAACGGTGTAGGTTACGTGGTTATATGAAATTTTTTGTTTTTGGAGTGCCATCGCTATGCCGTCCCGCTACGCCGCTGCCATCAAAAGTCGTGGTCTTTCTACAAAATACTGATGTTCTCCGAGGCTTGCTCATTTTGTTTTTGTAAAGAAAGCCGTTTTTCATGGCCAAGCCTTTTACTTTTTTCGGTGGTCTTGTAGTAAATTCCTGTAAAAAACCATGAAAGGAGTCAAGCGGCACTCAAGTAGATGGAAATGTTGACGATAGGTTCAGACACCACATGTTAAAAATTTTTCAAATTTGGACAAATAGAAAAAAAGTTATGACAAAAAAGTTTTGGCCGAATACTTTTGAGCGCTACTGTATATAAAAATAGAAAATATGTTTGGATTTACTTTTCGATTTACGATCAATAGATGCAAAGCATACAATTGCATAGTTCTTCCATTCTGCATGAATATAAGACAAAAAAGAATCATAAATGGAAAACCAGCAATGGAAAAATAAAATTATTTCAAATTTTATTGGCTTCTTCTAGTGAAGATCCCGTTTCGGCAAAGTAATCGCGGTTTCACGCTAAATTCATGTGCAGCGCGTTGGAAATATCACTCCACTGAGTTCTAAACGACTAATTCACAGGAAACTTCTAATTGAAATGACTGAGCGAGCACAGCTACAGTCTGGCATTTTACCGCGATAGCGGAAATCAGCCAGCATCAATAATGGAAGCTACAAAGTAAAAATTATACAAGTAAGAAACACAGAAAGCGAAACTTTTTATGTGGAGTTGACCCACCACCTTCAGGATGATTAACTGTCGATAAGCAAGGGGGTCTCACTGTTAGACAAAAGCAGGGAGATTGCACTGAATCAACTCCCTCGACGACATGTTGACTCTACAACACATCACCTTGATTCCTCTCGAATGGAGGTGGACTCCCACGATAACACTTGAAAACAAAGGGGCCGCAGCAAGATTCCACTTCCAATAAAAAGGATGAGAAGGGGAAAAGCAGTGGAGAGGCATAAACATTCTTTCGCAGAGAAAACACTTCCCTAAATCATAAATAACGGACAATTTGCGAAAACGCGGTCGCATACATCATAAAATAGGAGGGTCCTGCAGGTGGCAGGCACTTTGTTGGAAGAGAAATCGCTGTCAGAGTTGTCTCATACCAATGGTAAGCGAATACCTAGCTTTGGTCTAGTCAAGAGGCGAGAAGGTTGGCAGAATCCAATATAGCGCTGCAGGTGGGAGTGAAATCACTCGGACTCATTGTCCTTCGACACATGACTGATCGCGCTGCAGATTCATCGCCGCCACACTCGCCCTTAGGTGAGAGCGCATGTTCCGCCGTTAAAAAATATTCTGTGGCTGGTACCAAAGAGACACGAATGAAAAGAGGCTGGAAACGAAATGTCAGTGCTTCTGCAGTGGTCAGTTTTCTATCATCGATGAAAGAATACTAGAGGCATACAGCAAGTAAGAAGTAAGAGAGCCTTGGTTCAAGAGAGATACCACGTTGAGGCAACCCGTAGTCCTTCCTTTCTAAATAGGTTTAAACATTGTTTTTCACGCCCAGAGGGAAGGATGTTCGCGGTCTCCGCTCACGAGAATTCGCGGTCTCTGCTCACATATCCACAACGATAGCTGCTACGACAGAGGTAGCGAATCTACATGGATTAAAGGACGCGTGCGTGAAGGCCACCAATAATGCCGTATTACTTCAGATAGCGGCATTGGGAAAAACACGGATGGAGCAGAGAAAACACTAAAACTGCCATTTACTGTATCCCATCCGTACATCTCGCACATGAACAATATTATTTGAAAATTTCTTAGTTAATTGAATCAAGAGCGAATCAATCAATCATGCGAGCGATAAAGATCGTTCTCTAGAGCCGATACCATACAGGCAACTCTGAATGTAGACATTCAAAACTCCAGAATAACCTGACGAAAAGTGGACCACAAATTCATGGGCAGACATCAGGGCAACTGGGAGAACGTGGATGAAGTGAACGCCCACGACTCACGTTTTTCATGCATTAGCGTGCACTATGCTACTCGAATACACAGCAAAGACAGACGAACGGGTACAGACACCCACTCAACTCACAAAAAGATGAGAGCAGAGACGACAAGTGAGAGGAATTTCCGTGCATTGCGCACTTCCACAAGAAGATAGGCTCACGAAAGAATGAGAACCGAATCAGACGTTTCAAAAACAACGTGTTCCATCCAGGAGAAAATGCAAAGAGTGGATTTCCTTATAGAATGAAAGCTGAATTCAGGGCGAAAATCAGCCAATCAACATCCCTCTCAGATATTTCCCAAATTATATAGGGTGTGCCAATAAGCGCGCTCCATCTTTGACAGCTTATGGCGACCACGTTGTTTGTGGTAGAGTTGTCAAACCTAGTTGTTATTATTCAGTGTATCTTCACAAATCACCATGCACCAATTCAGCCGTGAGCAACGTGTGCAAGCCATTAAAGGCACCATTGGGGGTAAGGGAAAATTGAGATCTGGGAGTACATATTCTCTGAAAACGAACCTTCTACTCTAGAAGAGGTCATATGTTGCGAAAATCGCACTAAAAAACCGCGGCTTGGGGTCTTATAACGACCCCACAGCTCGGCATGCCGTTATGCGGTTATGCGGCCGGGGGAGTCGCCGTGGAGAGGCGGGACAACAATCGCGGCCGGCTGGTTCAGACTCTGGCCTGTCTTCAGTCCACTCTGGCTAGAGATGCAGAGTAAGAGAGAGTAGGGAGATTTTCGGGCTCCTATTTCTCAGTTTTTTCGCCGTTTTATGTCGTTCTTTCTCTACTGTTATATTGCTGAGCACCTCCACTTTCGTAATACCCACTTTGCCAAATTTACCCCTAACGGTGTCTTTAAAAATTATTACAAAAGTCATACATCGGTTCGAGCAACGCTCCACGCGCTCCGCCAGTTCCTATACAGATCCATGATAACGAACTTTTTCTGGCATGAAATCGACAATATGGATGTCGAGGATATGTGGTTTCAGTAGAACGGCGCTACGAGCCACACAGCGCGCGCCACAATGGATCTTCTGCTTCGGAGGAAGGGTTATCTCGCGCGGAGGGACATCAACTGGCCACCGAGATCGTGCGGTCTCACCCCACTAGACTATTTCTTGTGGGGTTTTCTTAAATCGCAGGTCTACGCAAACCAACCACAAAACACTCATGACCTCAAAATCAACATACGCCACGTCATCGATGACATACAGCCCGATTTGTGCGCCAGAGTCATTGAAAATTGGACTTTTCGTATGCGCGCCACCAAGCGAAGCCGAGGTGGCCATTTGAACGATGTTTCCATATAATGTCTTTGGATACTCTTTCAAACAATAAATGAATTTCATTTATACCTCTCACACAACTTGCTTTATATCATTTAAAGATCGAGCGCCCTTATTGGCATACCCTATATTTTTCAAACTCAGCATAAAAAGACTAAGCCAAAGTGCAAGGAACAGCTAACATAAGATAACGTGCTTAGAGTTCTTCAACAACTTTAGAATATGACCAGCTCATTTTGTAACCGTGTCACTTCACTGTTCTGAACACCTATGCAACGATCCAGTAGTAATAGTACGAGCAATCCCCTAAGGCAGAAGACGCTTCTACTTTTCGTGCGAATGAGACGCCCAAAGCAAATAAATAATTTTGCCAAAGAACCGCAGATTTTGTTCTACCTTAATTCTGACAGCAGAGTCTCACAAATTCGAAGTTTTTTTGAGTCAATAATAAAATCAAAACGAGAAATTGTCATTATTAGCCGAATAGGACAGTTTTTAGAGTAATATGATAGGAGTCTTTATGTTAACCAGCGTCTATATCTTTCCCGTTTTCAGATACTTTGACTGTCACCATAACAGCGTAGACGCTTATAAATAAATGGACTGATAAATAATTAAAATTCCTATATTATTATTAGTGATAAATCCAAGACCCAAAAACACAGAAAGACAGAAAAATTGAATAAAGATGTAATAACCGTCTCGATGCAAGAATACAGTAGAAGCATCATCTCTCTTTAACTCCTTCCCCCCCCCCCTCACCCCAGGCCGCGAAATAATGTAAAGAAAGAATTATGAACCCCACACCTAACACGTGCATAATCGTCGCAATCGCATGATCGCCAATCTCATTGCCATAAAAAAGGCTCGATGTACACCATCACTAATCAGCACGCTCATTCGTTCATTCATCTTGTCCCACCGGCAGTCTCATTTAAAAACGGATCATGCAGCTTTGTCACGCAAGACATCAAGCGCTGCAAAGCTCATGTGGCGAGATTGTCTAGACCAAAGGCTATTGAAAAATGCATGAAATACCAGCACCCGACTCTGTGGGCAAGATATTCTGCTGCTGATTTGAAAGACGATGAGTAAGCCGAAATTATGAACATCTTCTTCAAAAAGGGTTAAGTGGCGTAAAGAGGCAGTAAAAACACATACCTGAACCCTCTTCTAATTCCAAATGGGTGAAAAAGAATATAAAAAGCAATTCAAAAACATTTCACAATGTGGCCCAATACTTTTCCCACATAATATGAAAAAGAAATTTAAAAAAAGGGTAAAAAGGGAAATAAGAAGGGAAATATGGAGAAGGAAGTATTAGAAAAAATACAAACGTAATATGATAAAAAAAACTCTAAACTAGAGGACGCGCAAGAAGTTATCCTGTCTGTTTTTGTATAAAGCGTCAGCAATTTCCTCAAACACAAACTAGAAAGTCTGGAGCAGGTATCAAGGTATATCAGAGACTATATATGACGGCTACGGGATTATAAGTAGCTGAGAGAAGTTGTAAACACGATTAGGCATTAGCTAACCAACTATCTTAATAATTCAAGGTACTACTAATTTTGGTGTCTAAGCAATGACTTCCACTTCCATCTTCAGTGGCTGTTCATCCAGTGCGCTACTTTATAAGGCAAAACCAAAAAGCTCCCACAGCTCCGGTAACGCATCGTACATTGATCACAGCCCTTCACTTCCCACCGGACTATCTGCAGAAGTTGCGGAGCAGAAAAGTAAGTTGAAAGGTATCTTGCCCACAACAGAAAAAAGTACCGCGGCTTCAAATGAATGGAGCAAGATGTAAAGATCAAAGACAAATTAGGCGAAGGATGCAAAATGCAGATTGTAGAATTAACGGAAAAACCAAGACGAAGTGATAGGGCCACATTTTGCAATTTATTTTATTTAAATAATCAAACGAGGGCAAAGCAGCACCATCAAGCCAACTTCCGTGAAACGTTCTGAGGATGAATTTCCAAACACCTACTAGGTGACGGAGAACAGAAAAAATGGCATAGAAAGAAAATATAGAAACTCATCAAAACAAATTTCTACATTGCTATTCAAATTAGCATGCATTACTCCCTGACTCACCTAATATAGTTGCGAGCCTCTTCCGACTGAATTTTCGACAAAAAATCACAACTCGGTGTACCCACCACACCCATAATCCTCGTTAATTGGTCGATATCTGGAAATGGAATTGATCTGGAATTAATGACAACTTCCAAGATATGACAACCAAATTCCTCAGCCTCGTAGTCGGGTTGAACCGAAAATAAGATTGAAAATGACAGGCATCGATTTTTTTACGCTGTGATTCACAATGACTCTCTCGCTTCACAATCCAGCCATTAAAAAGCGATAAAATATCAAATAGCGAACATTGAGAATGACTCACGATCATCTCCTGGGAACATTGGTTTGCCAGATACAAGCTCGGCTAGAATACAGCCAACCGACCATATATCAACTGCAACGAATCATAGACTAGATTCGCTCCAACCTTGATCAAGACCAAACATCAAAGCGCAAGTTCAGGACGGAGAAAACTATGAGAGATTAATGCAACCAGCAGCCTTCACCCTCAACAGAAAAAGGAAGAGAATAATCATCTGCAAAAACGTGGAGCATGAATATAGCAGGGAACTGTTATACGCCTACGATCCCTACCTTTCTTTTGAACACTTATCTCACCAGCAAAATGTTTTTCTGCTACCATATCTCCAACACTCAAAACACCTCAATCAAAAAATGGGTGGAAACTTTGAAAGGAATTGAGCGATGGAGAAAAATTAAGCAACTCTGTCTTCATCAGAATGCCTCTCGCAGCGATGAACGCGAGACGTTTCTATCAAATGATTTAAAAATTGCCGAAACAGCCTATACGTGATGCGCTACACGAGATACGTGATACACCAAGATACGTGATTTCGAGCGACACGCCAACATGATCCAGACTACAGCGCCTTCTCCCAACATCTCATAATCGGATCCTCTCAAATTCCGCTGAGCGAGAAAGGCTTCAGACAAAAATTCTGCCCGTGGAAAAGATTGAAATGGCGTCAGCGAGTTCGTGAAAGGATAACTTCAACGAGGGACATTAACAACGCAATCAGAACATTTTCGCATTTGGTAGCACTCATGCTAGTCTGCAAGAAAAGAAAGGAACGAAAGAAAATGGAAAGAAATAGGGAGTATCCAGACCAAAAGATGGATTTGAGCCCTTGAGCTTGACAACCAGGGTACACAGTGAGTCGAGGAATCTTCGCCATGGTGATCGTATTTGACGGGCGGGATGTGGGTCGTAATGGCAGAGGCCAGCAATCGTCTCAGGCGGCGATGATAAGCGGAATCAGCTGACCCGATATGTATGAAAATATGATTGAATTCAGTGCCAACACAAAATCATAGTAATAAAATACTCGGTAATACTATGCAATCAATAGCTGGTACTGTAGAGGTTATGTAGATGTGAAAGGGGGTCTTATTTGGGTCCCTGTTGAGGGAGGAGGAGAGAATCGTGCTGAAGCGGTCATTTTTTGCGAATACTGAGTGTGCCCTGTTGGCAGCTCCTAGTTACAGGCGCCCTTCCATTGAAGCATTTACAGCCGTAGCTATAGTAGCTCGCTCAAATCGCTAGCAAAGAGAAAAAACTCGCTTCACAAGCAACGGCTGTCCAAGAACTTCGGCGGAAATCCGAACACAGAAGAACATTGCAACGAACAGTGATTAATTTGCCGGTGCCTGTCATGAAAAAAAAAACATCGACAACAACAAAAGCACTATGAAATATTGCAGATTGCAGAAACAACACTTCATCTCCCCAGCGCTTTACAAAGAGGGAGTTCCCATCGCAACGCTCTTATGCTAATAGCACCCGTTACTCGCAAATATTACATATACAGTAGCGGTCAAAAATATATGCGGTTTTGGATTCTAACCATAAATTTGCTTGACGGTTACATTTCTCATCCAATTCTTTTTGCGTTTCGAAAGCAATTGGTACTCAATGAAGCAAAGTATCTCAGCTGGATAAGGCGCTGGATGGAAACTGAAAAATTTATTTAACTAAAAATGACAAAATCTTCCAAAAAATTCGATCAGCAATAAAAAGCATATACTCATCGAAACGAGCAGTGTGGACACGGACTGAGGCTAGGACTTTGCTACACGTCATTTGGAATCATGACAGCACTTTACACCACAGAGGCACGTTGGTCATTTCAGTTGAATAAATTTTCACTCTTCACCCTGCACCCCATTCTGCTAATATGCTTTGCTTCATTGAGTACCTAGCCTCAAAAACACAAAAAAAATTCAATGAAAATTGTGAACGTCGACCAAAGTTGTGGTTAATAACCAAATCGCACATATTTTTGACCACTACTGTATGTGGTCTTGAATTACGTGATCTCTTGCATACTTTATTCTCATGAACTCATTGTTCTAGTGTAATGTCCTTATCTACTATTATTACTAAATGGAGTAAAAAAATTTTGCTGCCAAGCACAAGGGAAGTTGATAACGCGCAGCATTTGACATTCACGATGATGAGAAGGCAAAAATGTTGAAAGTCCTTCTTGCCTATTTGCTTGGAAGATTATAACATGATAGCTCATCCAAAGAAATTTACTGATACTTGCGCAGATAGCGATCCTAATTTTTCAGCTTTCTCAAACT
Source organism: Trichostrongylus colubriformis (assembly GCA_963978905.1). NCBI lineage: Eukaryota > Metazoa > Nematoda > Chromadorea > Rhabditida > Trichostrongylidae > Trichostrongylus > Trichostrongylus colubriformis. The sequence goes on along the minus strand of OZ022256.1, from coordinate 54,095,726 downwards.
CATTTCGAAAGTCAAGAAAAACACATATCAAAGGAACTGAAGCTACAACAGTACATATAAGAGACGAGAAAGCCTAGAGAGATGTGCGACCACTAGAATTCGAATAATGGTTTAAGAAAACTTTTTCCTATCTCATTCAACTCCTGCTCAAGGCCCCCTTCTTCCGTTGCGTAATAGCGGAAGTTAGATCTTTCAAGCGCAACTCTTGGTAAATTCGACATGTGTACCAGTGATTATGAGCCTTTAAGTAAGCGACGATCGGCACCTCACAGTCTACAAAAGGAACGAAGGCGGAAGTGAAGAGACGAGGTGAGAAAGCATGGAGAAACAAAGATAAAAACGGGGAGGCCTTCGACTTCTCCTTCCAATCATGAATCGTAAAAAAAAGCCAAACGGACTAAAAGGAGGAAACAATCAATCTAATAAGATCAGAGGACCAGAACCGGATAGGCGACAAGAAAGTGACAGAAAGGGAACCGGATGTAAGATCGCTGCAGAGAAGGCATGACTGAAAACATCCCGCGCTGGCGCTGAACTCACCATCACATTTGGAACAGCTGGCTGCCAGCCTAGCACCGATTTCGGTGCTCGGGGAATAACAGCTGATAACACTTTCAGACAATGAAAATTCGTGAATGGGAAGACAGTAAATATGATCCTGGCAGTGCCAGGCGAAATCACGCTACCAGCATGATAACCGAATTTCATTAGAATGAAATTTTATCAATAAGAATTTTCTTGTCTTCAGAATGATAGAGAATTGTAGCCCCTTCAAGACTCCTTTTATCGTAATGAACCTACTCAACACCGACCGTGTTCTGGGAATCAAGAACGAGTCCAGTCTATGTCATTTACGAACACTCGAAAAAAAAAAGAATTGAAAAGGGCAATTAGTGGATACAAAATGCGAAAAAGAAAAAAACAGGAGAAATTGAAAGAGTGAAGGAAAACTACTCATGTGCAAAAATTTAAACTTTCACTTCTTAGCTTCCCCCCAAGACTATATGAGTAACTATTATATTTGTCCTTATAATAGTTTCGCAGGAGTGGGCTTACATTCTGGTTCAGTGAGCAGCAAAAGCGCGCTATAACGGGCATTGGACTGAAGCAAACGAATTCGGTGAGTGGGCGAGTCAAAGAGAAAGTTGCTCTCTAAAGTTTACTTTGAACAATCACAAACCATGTAGCCAGCACAAAATCTAAAACACAGCCGATCTCTCGTTTAACACCTCTTCACGTATCATTAACATCACAGCTAATAAGCGTATTTACGACTGTCGTACACATATTCTTTGGAACTTCACGTGGTCACTTGTTCCATAATATTGGGTCATTCCATAAGTAGTGTCGTTTTTTTCAAGCAAAAATTTTTGCCATAAATTCACAAGTTTTCGCAGCATATCACATATAATTCGGAAGAGAATTTTCTGCTCTACAAAATGGCTTCTTCAGTTTTAGAGTATGTTAGAATGGCGCCGACATTTAGGCTGGCGAAGAGGTAGGTCCAGCAGACAAAAATTGGCCAAACCGGCAATCAATTAAAACACTATATTTTACTTGAGGGAAACTAACCAATCATGTGTTCCGTATTTAGCCCCGACATCTTCTGCAAGTTCCACCAGTCGGCTGCTTAAAAAGTCACGTCGCTCTTTTTCCACATTTAGTTTTTCCGCAACAACTCGGTGATTTTAGACAATTTCTTCGCACGAAGGCAAGAAAATTTTCTCAACCAATCAGTTGAAAGAGTGGTGAAATGTTAAGAACAGGTGGTGGGTAGGAGCAGGGAAATACCACTGACCGGATTCCTTGACTTTCTTATGGAAAAAATAAATTGTGAAAAATGTCAACTGGACCCCTTTCACATGGTATTAAAACTCTATCTGAATCGCAGCCAAAACAAACTAGAAAGATGTTTTCGATATAGCAGAAAAAGTTCTTCGGAGTGGTTCATAAAACAACTCTAAGCAAGGAGTTTGAAAGAAAAAATTTCATTTTGAATAAGAGTGGGTGATTTCGAAAAAAAGATTTTAGAAAAAGAACGACCGGACTTCTTGATCAACTAAATGTTGGAAATTGTAGAAGAGGTCAGGACTAAATACTCGACACATGACCGGTTGATTTTCCTAAATTGAAATATAGTGTTTCAATTGATTGCCGGTTTGGCCAATTTTAGTCGGCTGGACCTACCTCTTCGCCAGCCTGAATGTCGGCCCCATTCTAATGAACTCAGAAAATGAAGATGTTATTTTGTAGAGCAGGAAAAACTCTTTGAAATGATATATGACATGCTGCAAAATCTTGTAATTTCATTGAAAATTTATGCTTGAAAAAAAAAACGACATTACTTATGGAATGACCCAATACAAAGCCCAATGCATTACCCAAAGAATATTCACGACCCTACTTACAACTAGCGAGTATTCCTATAATCATTGTAATTTACCTACTAGTCGATTGGTGCCTTCTGCATGACTGACCATTTTTCTATTTTTCTTGTGGCTGCAGGTATAGAATAAACCTATGATTTTGCAGATTCATCCCTCCCTTTCTAATGGTTCCCTTGATGGTAAAACTCATGGGCACGCTCTAGGTATGTAAATGAATGCGTTCGCTCACCCATTCAAGAATGGGATTGATTGGCCCAGGAAATAGGATTTCCGATCCGATTTCGCATAATGATGAAGTGTCGGGTTGGGACCGTTCGGCTGTTGTCTAGGGGTGTTGGTCGATTCCTTCGAAGCTTTATTGGAAGCTACCGCTCGGCAGTTGACGTGGAGGATAAGACTAAGTATGGCTTGCCACACCCGCCTTATATAGTGGCGAAGTGGGCGTGACCCTCAAGGGGTCCTACGGTGAACATAGATACTGTACATTTCAAATAGCAACGTAAAGCAACGAGGTAAGGGGGAAATAACAATACCAGCGAGGTAACGTTAGTTCAGGGCAAAATGCTATAGTTACACAGCACGTATATAACAAAACAGTTATACTTCGTATCTACATGCCGCCACTTGGTGGAGAGTCGTCCCGACTCTTAAGCTTCTCCATGTCCGTGACGTTGCGAAGAAGCTGGGCTTGACTGACGTGTTCGCTTCGTTGTCTTGTTCGGGACTGTCGGCTTGAGCATGATCGGGAATAACATTTGGTCTCCTTGATCGGCTCCTTAAATGAATTCGTTGCGGCTTCTCCTCATCGACCTGAGACGTTTCCTTGACCATCGACGTCCTCCATCTTGTATCGGTCTTCGGAATGAGATTGGACGACTGTGACTGGCACGTGCACGATCCTTCTCTCTTCGTCGGCCGTCGCGAAGCTGGGTAGACACGAATCTCATTACATGATATTGGTGAACTATTTGGTGAGGTTCTCTTCCGTGGACGGCCCCTCTTTCCGCGACTCTTTTGCGTTTCTATGGGCTCGTCTGAAATGGTTGCCGGGAGTTTCCTCAACACATCAAACGGCACCCTCACCGGTTCTTTGTTTTTGCCAATTAGCGTTATCAGGGCACTATTGTCGCTCACGCTGATGATTCGGTAAGGCCCTTCCCAAGGATTCGTCAACTTGGGATTGCGTGTCTGCCGCTCACTAGGAATCTTCAGGTATACTCTGTCACCGGTGTTCAAAGTTGACTTGCGTACTCTATTCTTTCGGTCGTAGTACGACTTCATTCTGCTACGCATTCTGTCATTCATTTCATGCGCGTACTCCCGTGCTACTTGCGTTCCAACAGCCAGCTCGTGGACGTAACTGTCCAAGTCCACCATATACTCACTAACTGGAGTGTCAGGCACTGAATCCCACGGCACATATGCGTCAAAGCCGTGCAACAAGAAGAATGGCGATTCTCTTGTCGATTCATGGACGCTGGTGTTGTATGCGAAAACGCAATATGGCAAGATCTTATCCCATTCACTGGGGACTAGCACTTTCTTCCGCAGCATCTTGATGACGGTCTGATTGAACCTCTCGGTTATACCACTTTCACGGGGATTACACCCTTTCGTGAACACGTGTTCTATTCCTAGGATCTTTCTCAGTTCTTGCATCATTTTATTGTCGAACTCTCCTCCTTGATCGGAGAGCACACATTTTGGCTGCCGACATCCTTCTGCGACCCATTTTTCAAAGAATACCCTTGCGACTGTTTCTGCCGCCTTATTGGGTATCGCATATGCTCCACCATATTTTGAGAAATGATCGATAACGGTAAGGATATACCGATTTCCACTACTGGTTAGACCCATTTCTAACACATCGATGCCGACTACCTCGTAGGGCTTTGACGTAACGATGGGTTTCAATGGAGGAGCCTCAGAAGGTTGGGCATTGTGGCAAAAACATTTGCGACATTCTTGCGACCACTTTGTTACGTCACGACTTAGTGACTCCCAGAACAGTCTTTTGGATAACTGCCGTATCAGCTTCTTTGGACCGAAATGTCCGGCTAGTAGACCAGCGTGCGCCTCTTCAAAGACCTTTTTACGCTGCGAAGGAGGGACAACCATTCTGCGTAGCTCATTTTCTAACAGTACGAGCTTTCCTTGGTCCATTTCGAAGTCAGCGACTTTGTACTTACGGGCTTCTCCCGGGAATATCACGTCATTGTGCAAGTGTCCTTTTTCCAGATCTTCAATGACTTTCCCATATACGGAGTGCTCTCGTAACTCTGTGGTCCATTCTTGTTCCTTCTGCATCGCTCCTACGATGAGTTCGTTTGGCATGGGCTCTTCGATATAAGAATCTTCCAGGGGCACTGCCCCGCGGCTCAGAGCATCTGCCACCTTGTTGGCTGCTCCCTTCAAATAGATCATCTTGATATCGTACCTCTGTAATTCCAGAGCCCAGCGAAGGATTCTAGCTGGTACGTTGCTCCTTTTGAAAAGAGCTGTTAGTGCTTGATGGTCTGTGAACACCTCAGTGTGAAGACCATACACAGACATGTGGAATTTTCTCAGGGCGAAAACTACCGCAAGTGCTTCCAAATCTGTCACATGGTAGTTTTTCTCACACTTGGACAGACCCTTCGACGCGAAAAATATGGGGTGCAATAAGCCATCTTCCCCTTCCTGGCTCAATACTGCTCCTAATCCTTCTGTGCTGGCATCGGTATGGATCTTGAACGGTCTCTTCCCACTTCTTGCCGCTTCAACGTCTGGTTGAGCGAGTACTGGGGCTTCCGTTATGATCTTTTTCAACTTCTCGAACGCTTCCTGCGCAGAAGGCGTCCAGACGAAGTCTTTCTTTTCCGAAGTCATCTCGTGCAGCGGCGCTGCAACCTTCGAGAAGCCAAGCACAAATTTTCGATAGTACGAGCACATGCCCAGGAATGATCGGAGATCTGCACGCGTTTGTGGAAGTGGGTATCTGTTGATAGCTTCCACCTTTTTTGGATCTGTGTGCAGTCCATCACCGTCGATTACATGTCCCAAAAATTCCACTTTCTCTTCCATTAGCACACACTTCCTCGGATTAAGTCTTAGTCCTGCTTTTCTCAGGGCTTTGAAGACGTCCTCCATTACTTTTAGGTGTCGCTCAAAAGAGTCTGTAGCTACCATTATATCGTCCAAGTAGCAGAACACTTCACCGTTCAATAATGGTCCGAGTACTATGTGCATAAGACGCTGAAAGGTTGCTGGAGATGCTGCCAATCCGAATGGTAGAACTCGGAATTGGTAGAGCCCTTCCGTCGTAATGAACGCGGATTTCTCCTTAGCGTCTTGCGAAAGGCTTATTTGCCAATATCCTGATGAGAGATCTAGAGTAGAGAAGGTCTTTTTGCCTTTCATACTCTGAAGAATTGTGTCAGTGTTAGGCAGTGGGTAGCTGTCCGTCTTAGTAACCTGGTTTACCTTCCGGTAATCAACGCACAGTCTCAGCGTGCCATCTTTCTTTTGAACTAGCACGATGGGCGATGCCCAGCTAGACTTGCTTGGTTCAATTACCTTCCTTTTTTGTAGGTCGGTCAGGATTCCTCGAAGCTCTACCTTAGTGCCTAGCGGCACCGGTCGTGCCCTCTGCTTGATAGGCTTTGCGTCACCAGTCTCGATCGAGTGCTCAACTAGTGTGGTTTGGGTCAACTCCTGTTCACTGACCGCAAACACGTCGCTATAGCTTCTAACGAGATCATCCAAACCTTTCTTCTGTTTCGCACTCTTATTGCTATACAGAAGTCGCAGCAGTTTTCCTTCCCGGTTTTCATTTGTAGCCGCCGTGCGTTCGAGCATATCGCCATAGCTCTGTACTGGCTCTGCTTCGACTATCTTCGCCGGCTCATACGTGCCCACCTCTTCCCCCTCGCGAAAGATTTTTGCTCCTGCAAAATCATTTGTCACGGGGATGTTCAAAGAGTGGCTTGCCTTGTGGCAAATAACATCCGGTACTAAACTGCTTTTCGACCAGAGAATGCCTTCCTGATCACTCTTTGTGCATCGTATTGGAAGCATTTTCGTCTCGCCTGGTCGAAGGTATACTCGATCGGTTACTACTGCTTGTCCAGTAGTCGACGGATTCTTCTGGCTTTTGAACTTTTTGCACCTAGGCTTTCTTCGGGTAGCCGTCTGTGCTTTACCGGATTGTTGTTCGTGGGTATGACTCCTGCTTTGCGTAACTAGGCTAATACCGAGAGCTTGGAGAGCGTTAGTTCCGAGAACTATTGTATCGTCTCCTTTAGCCCTTACGAACAACGTAATGCGGCGCTTCTCGCCGTCCTCGAGCTGCAGTGTTAACCTCACCGCTCCGTCAAATTTCATCTGGTTGCCTGAGGCATCATAGATCGGCTCCTGGTTTTCTAGCGGGAATTGCTCAACGTCTTCATCGAGATGGAACCCAGATCGTTCACCTGCACGTAGAACTTCACGTGGAATTATACTGATCTGTGATCCAGTGTCTAGGAGCGCTGTGCGTGAAAGTCCCAGCAATTTGACGGTCGTCGTCATTCTCTCCCCTACTAGATCTTCACATCTCGATGGCGTGACACCTGCTATACCAGTGCGCTTGCTTAAAGATGCGGTGTACACACGTGGCCTGTTCGGCTCACTACCTTCATTTTGAAGTGCTTGAGACTTGGTTCCACCACGTTGCTTGCAGTCTCGTGAGAAATGTCCATACTCCTGGCATTTGTTGCACTTCCGTGCCCCTTTATTAGCAACTAGCCTTCGGCTATCTTTGCCTTCAGTCACTGCGTCTGCAGGAGGGACCTCCTGCTTTTGACTGAATCGTGGACGAGTTCTCTCTAGCGGTCTACGTTCTTCTGAGGCAGAACGTTGTGATTTCGAGGCAGAAATGGTCTTCTTAGTGGCAGCTGCGAGTGCTCTGCTACGTTCGCACCTCTGCGCCAGACTTTTGACCATTTCATATGCATGCTCCTTCGGAGCCAACTCCATGGTCGTGTACAGCTGAAGGTACTCTGGCCAGTCAGATAATTGCGCAACTAATTCTGACGCTCGTGTGCGCGACAGTTCTTGATCGGAGGCCTCTGGGTACGCTTTTTGCGTGATTCTCTCCAACTCCACGCAGTAACCCGTTACATCTCCTTCTTTGCGCAATGTCTTCAGCTTCATGTAGGCATTCATTTGTGCAGACGACTCGTTCTCTTGGAACTTTCCTCGCAACGCCTCGATTATGGCATCAAAGCCTGCTTCTTTGATGGACCTGGGTAATGCCTCTGCCACGGATCGAGGGAAACCGTCTAGTTTCGAAAATAACAAATGCACAAGCATGTCGTCCTCAAGTCCTAGGCCTTGGTATTTCAACCTGAACTGAGCAAGAAATTCTCCGAACCCCCTTCCGTTCGGGTCACTATACTTTTGCACGTCGGGCAGGGTCAGCGCAGCGAACGTACGAGCCATTTCAACCCCTTGCATTGAACCCAACGGTTGATCAGAACACCCACCTTGAACCTTGGTGGTCGGCCTCGTCTCTGTCCAGCAGCGTTCCTTCTGCTTCTGCGGGGGCTTGTTCCTATTTCCGAGCTGAAGTGTGTCATAGCTTAGACCGGTAGGCGGCATGATACCATCGCCTTGAGTTGGACACTCTGGAGTACGCTCCTCACCTTGTGCGGCGGCGATCGGATCAAACGTTGCGTGATACTCCAGGTTGTCGAACTCAAACCGGTTGAGCTGCTTGATTATCGCGGGGTTCGAAGCCGCGCTTGACGATGCTGTACTCTGCAGTGGACCCTGAAGGGATCTGTCGCGGATAAGTGGTGACACCGATCTGTTTGTAACACTTTTTGGCAAGCCTGTGCTTACAAGTGTTTTTACTTGATCCACCACTTCCGTACTGTCCACGTTAAGCAGGAGCGCTAATTCGCGCATGCAGCTGTCGTCGTGTTCCGCTTGAGCTAGCTGCTCGCTTAGTGACACTGGAATCAGCTCTTCTACTTTCGAGCTTATAGAATGTAGCCTCTCATAAATAGAGGTCAAGTTATCGAGCTCTCTCTCTAGAGCCTTGAAGTCACGCTCGAAAAGCGTACCAAAAATATCTTCTATTTGTAGCCTCTTTTCTGCTGGCAAACTTTCGTTTATGCGGCTTGAAATTATCATGGGCATATCGCGAAATGTTTGAAGTTTGTCAAACATTAGAATCTGCGACACTCGTACTTGCAGTGCGCTCTTCTGCGCGATCTCTTCTACGGTGCCCACTAGAGTATCGATGGACGCTTTCATCGATGCAATCTGCTCGGATGCGGACGGCTCATCGAGCAGAAGACGCTCTAAATCTGCCGCTTGAGCATCCTCCATTGGCGTATCGTGCTCGCTCATGTCGATTTGAGTGACGTTCAATCGATATGCTGTCAAGAAGTGCTAGAGGGATGTCTCGATATCTCTACAGAAGAGTTTCGCAACACTAATACCCTCTCCGCTATGCACTACACTGATCGATACACCGTCGATCAATATCCTGGTTGCCCTCGGATATGACCGGTATGCACACACAAAGGAATTGAGATGCTACGACACCTCTCGCCTTTGCAAAGTGTGTTTCACTGCCTTGTATTGCGGCAGGTGCTCGCCTTCCGGTTCTCCGGCTTCAGGCGGTTTCCAGCTGCTTCTTTAGGTTCGGCCCCTATGTCGGGTTGGGACCGTTCGGCTGTTGTCTAGGGGTGTTGGTCGATTCCTTCGAAGCTTTATTGGAAGCTACCGCTCGGCAGTTGACGTGGAGGATAAGACTAAGTATGGCTTGCCACACCCGCCTTATATAGTGGCGAAGTGGGCGTGACCCTCAAGGGGTCCTACGGTGAACATAGATACTGTACATTTCAAATAGCAACGTAAAGCAACGAGGTAAGGGGGAAATAACAATACCAGCGAGGTAACGTTAGTTCAGGGCAAAATGCTATAGTTACACAGCACGTATATAACAAAACAGTTATACTTCGTATCTACAGAAGCAATTTAGAAGATGTGACAAAAATGGAAATGAATAAATATGCTGGAAATCCTTTTCTACAGTAAATGTATACTTATTGAGCCACTAATCCTAATTCAGCAATCAAACATACTCAATCGAACAACGAACACCTGTAAGCACTACAACAGAAACCCTTGCCTGAAATACTTGCGTTTCTACCTCATTTCGTGGAAAGACATATGTACAATCAAAGATGTTTGAGCAGACAGAGAAGCAGGCTGGATAATAACTCATTCATGATAACTCCGTGCTCGCAATACCTAGATATGGGAAAAAGATCCAGATCTGCAATTTGGGCATGTTGAAGTGTTAGATACTAAATCCTGACAGCCCAACTATTCGCAGAACTGGCCCATAATTTCGCCATTAAAGGCGCAATAAAACTGTGAAGAGGAAAAGCCGGCAGGCGAAGCGTGAAACACGAGCACCATGCCAAGGACGGAAAACTACCAATAATTTGATGGGCAGACAGAGAACCGTGAGCATTTTTTGATGGGTTCTTAGAGTAATACATGTTGATATTGTTACATCATATGTTATCCATATTGCACCAAATAAAGGGACCTGTCCAAAGGTTGAACTCAGACCACTCAAACTCAACTGAAACTCATTCAAACATCTGTTGTTGGATCGTTTGAACTCAAAACAGTTCTCGTATCCACACTATGAGATATCGCATGAAAACACTCATGATCATATGCACAACAGATGACGCTCTAGAACTTCAATAGCCCTCAAGATCTTTAGTTCACAAGATATATCCCGTGTTCCACTTCGGCAACTCGGTACACATGCGAAGAAGAGGGTACAGTAAGATCTATCCGCATTAATAGAAATGCAGAAAAAGTGGTGACAGGTTCCTAATAACAATGTGTGCTCAAGATTGTTACCGAAAACCGAGAAAGTGTTGAGAAAACATTTTGAGTTGGTTGACGCTGAACATGACAAAAAGAAAGCAATATATGGCCAAAACTCTTGCGCTTCGGCAGTGTATCGTGGTCCACGAACATTAAAAACGTTTGAAGCTTACGTTTATAAAAACTCAATTGAGCGATGACTGTGTATTAGTGGTGATTTTTTAGGCCTAGAAAACAGCTCTTGGATTACTGAGGTTCCGAGGGATATGAGGGAGTTTCGCATGTTTTTGTGATATTTCAGGGTTCGGTGGAGAAGAAGAAGCCAGATCTTCTCTTATCAATTCCTGGACCCAGATCTTGTCTTATTAATTTCTCGAAAAAAAAAACTAGAAGAAGATCACAATGTCATCTTCGTCAGATGGCAACCAATACAAAAAAAGATAAAGATAACAAATGAATGAATAAAGATGAAGGCTACAAGAGAACACGCAGTCAAGACCAACTAAGCTCGCAATGAAGAAGTTTTGAAAAAAAAGCCATTTCTTTCTATGCATGAATTTCGAAACGACCGGGGTTTATCAAAAATATAGACGGATCCACAGGATGAAACTATTAGGAAATGCAAAAAAGCAAAAATGGGAAAAATCACAAAAGGAAATTAAATGGGCACTCTGAAATCTTTTGATTCTTTTCTTCCACAGATATGATATCCAAGAAAAACAGTGCTATGACAGAATGTAATAAATCTGATTTAAGAGCACAATGATAGGTGACGCCAAGAATCACAAGAGCCATCATAGCTTCATAACTGCATAACTTCACCATGTTACCATACACAAGAGTAAATTTTATTAATAATGTATACCTGTCTGCGTATAATGCATCCAATTGAGCATGATTTCAGGAGCTCGGTACCATCTCGTCGCCACGTAGCCAGTCATTTCAACATCAGCCGCTCGAGCCAGGCCAAAATCCAGGATCTGAAAGTTCACTGTAACAAAACACGCGTCAACACTGACTGAATAGGAAGCACGCATGCAACCCTTATAGAAGTTGCCCACACTTCCTGTGTGGAAAAGAGACACCACGCACACTAGAATGGACTCGATGCACGAGAACTTCGCCTAAAGAGGACCCGACAGACTCAGGGTAAAAATTGAAACCCAAAAAAGCAAAGAAAAGCAAGTAACAAAACAAACCTAACAACTAAAAATGATCAGTGTGAGCAATTTGCCATGGATAATCAGAATACGGGATGGTTGATTAATTGATATATCGTCTTCATTGAGGCATCAACTGTAGGAACTGGCTACTGGACAGACGCAGAGTAGGGAAAGAATGTAGAGCATCCAGATTATCGAATACGAAAACAGCTTTTTCAAACTACGGCAGTGCAATCATTGCAGGCAAGCCAAGAAAAAACCCAGGCAAGTATGGTGATGATGAAATAGAGAAGGATGGTGAAATAGTGAAAATGGGATCTTATCACCCAGAGATTCACCCCCTAGCTGCATCTGCCCTAGTCTGGGTATGATCGGTAGAACCATAGTCCTGCGTATCATAGTGCTGCCATTCATTTTCTGAGCCCATATTGAACCTATATTCCATCAAAGACCGAAATAGGCGCGGTGGCACTGTTCAAAATCATGTTCCAAGACTCCGATGGATCTGGTTAAAGAGCACATTTCGAGTTTTCATGATCGAAAACGACAGAAATAAAGCTATTTTTATTGGGAAACCAGCGCGCTTCGATCAATAGAACCTTTCAGTGCGTTAGAATAGCTTTCTAGCGTAAATGGGTCATAAATTCTGGGCGAAACTTGACTGAAACGATTTACCCACCTTCACTTCACCATTCTCATTAACTGCAATATTTGACGGCTTCAAATCTCTGTGTACAATTCCAGCCGAATGAATATACTGAAGCACATTCAAAGATGGTGGAAACAAAATCAAGCTAAAATAATAGGGCCGTTACCTTCAAACCTTTCAAAACTTGATACAATAAAGCCTGTATTTGATCATTCGTCAAACGTTGTATTTTTAATATATTCTGAAGATCTGAGCCCATCAGGACGGATACAAAATAACTGAAAATTTTCGAGCATTCCTTCATCCACGAATGTGACTGTGAAGCAACAAAAAAAAGCAACTCACACATTGTTAAGCGATGCAGCATCTGCGTCTGGTGTAAAGACATCAGTCATTTCCAGCACATTCGGATGCTTCAATGTACGAAGTAACTTCAACTCTCTAGAAGGAACTTGTCAAGCTTCTGGAGACTTCAAAACACTTCAAGATAAAAGTAACCCGAAATTCATATAACTAACCTATAAGTTCTCTTGGCATGTATAGTGCTCTGAAATGGCCGAAAAAACTTTTTGATAGCCACTCTCTCACCGGTGCGCAAATCCTCAGCAGTGCTAAAAACAAATTATAACAAAAGAGGGATTGAAAACTTATGACACAGAAAGATAAGCTGGGAGAAAGTAGATAGGCGCAAATCGATGGTATCGCGGCAAGTGTATTTATTACTGCCCAACAGACTTTCGATTCAGTACTACAAATTGAATTCTCAATACGCCCTTTCTCTTCGATACATTAAAACTCAATCGTAACAAAAATACTTACCACACAACGCCATAAGCACCCTCGCCCAAAGTGCGCAATCGATCGTATGCTTTTGGAATAACCCATCTGGTCTTGTTTAGTTCTACCTTAAATGGAGAAATGTCGAATCTTGGAAAACTAAATGTCACAATAAAATAGAAAAGCACAACTCTCATATTATAACAATTTAAAAATAAAAACGTACTGTAACATATTCAATTACCGTAATCCAATTACTCGTACATAAAAGGGAATTGCACTTGGATAAATTCCTTTCAACATAACTAGCTCACCTCATGAAATCCTTCAGGTGGAGGGCGTTCTGGAGGCGGTGGCCCAAAATTAGCAAAGAAAACACCTGGCTCGGCCGAGGCCATCGGTCTGCGCCTCGGGCAATTCATGAAGACCAAGGGTGCCGAGCCCGAATCGATCAATTTGGATCAGAAAAACTAGAACGCACTCTCATCGCCGGCCACGGTTCAACAATTATCGACATTCCTTACTCGAACTGTAAAACAACATATAAACTAGCAGGTTTACATCAAACATTTGGAAACACTCTGAAAGATTAGTATAAACCGTGCAGGAGGGCAATTTCAAAAAAAGGCAAGTACATGATCATTTGGACGCTACTGCGGTCAATTCTATGGGTTTCTCTCTATTTTTGCAGTACCAAAATGCACAAAATGGTAAAATTCCCACTTCGAATTTATTGCGAAGCATAACGAAAATAAATAGGAGAGAAATACTTTGTTCAGTATACTACTGCCACAATCGATGTGTCCATACTCTGCCAGATCTTCGCAAGTGAAGGCGCAGAATAGCAAAATCGCTCAGTTCGACACCATCCATATATGATGACAAGTGTAGCAAGCGACTGCCCGCAAAAGGACAAACAATGATTTGCTGCAGCTTATAGGAATGACCCTCGTTTTCCTTTTGTTGACACATATGGACAAACAACAATGCGTGTACTGTAACGCGTTAGTTGTTTGCGCCGCTTGCATGAAGCTGTTTCCTCGCTGTCCCGTCAACGACAGCTGAAAACAATTGCTCACTGTGGAGCTCACCTCACCCTTACTTTTTACAGCCCCATTCATGACCGCAGCGGATCTGCGCTTGAACAAATGCGGCACCCACTCTCAGGGAGTAATGGCGTGGCAAATTCCAAACTACAGTCAAAACAGCACAGTGGATGGTACGGCAATTTCAAATACATTCAGGATTCTAACCTGTTCAATTGAAACAGAAGATAAATGTTTACTAAAATTTATACAAATCTAATAGTATTGCATTGAAACTTATCAAAATATGAAAGTGAGCAAGTTATGTGAAATTAATCGAATATAATGACTAAATGTCCACTGAATCGTATCACCATTCAGGAAAGTCATACCGTAAGTTTTTAACACGCACAACGTGAATTCACATATCAACAAATAAATATCACCAAATAAGTCCTATCATAATCAAATTATAAACAAACGTCATACAGAATACACAAGTGGAAAGTGGAGTTCTTAGAATGCCATAATTTAACGGAACGAAAAACACATCACACTAACGTATGAGAATAAAGAGACAGGTTTTCAATTCAGTAATAAAGCGTGATTAGAAAGTGAAAATTACCGAAAGTGAAAGTTAAAATGCCCAGATCTACTCAATACTCTGTATCTGAGGGAATTTCCGGTGAACACTCGTCACCCACAAAGTTCTGGATTTCCTGCCAGATAACGCCTGAAAGTAGAAACGTTTTGCCGTTTTTGAATAAAAGCTGATTTCCAACAAAGAGCACCACTGAGCCTAGACAAAAAATCCACATTTCCGAAAACGTGAAATTAACTACCTTTCCACTCGTCACGCGTCCTACTCGGATTATCATTCAAGTCGAATGAAGATGTGGCAGTGGGTTCGTCCGTGGCATCCACATAATCAGCGAAGTAAGGATGTGCCAAAGACTGTTCAACGGTAAGTCTGAATTATAAGAAAGACAGTTCCTTAGCAGCTTACACCAAAAAAAAAAATAAAGAATGATATTATACAAACCTTTTTTCAGGGTCCAGCACAAGAATTTTGTCTAGAAAGTCTACGAATAAACGAGGACAACCAGTAAAACGTTTAGCGAAGTCTTGACGTTCTTGATGGCGATACGACTCGACAACACGGCGCGTAGCTGGGCTATTCGCCTCTATCTAGAGAAAATGGGTAAGATGTGAAGTATGCGGTGGCCACGATAAATGCCCATTAACCAGCCTATTCCACGTGGCGCTTGACATAATGCTTGCTTTTTGGAATGCATATTGACAGAACACAATCAATCAAATCCAGAGAAAAGATAATAGAACTATCAGAAGGCTTAAAACCCGGACAAAAACTACCTTTCTCATGAGATCCTCGTCAGGGCTGCCACATAACTCCGTTATCATTTCATATTGTGTATTAGCTGAAACCATCTATAGCAATCAATATCCTCCTATTTGAACAAACTATTAGATTAAACAAAAAATGCTGCCAGACTCACTATCTTCGCCAGGAAATAACGGTTTTCCTAACATCAGCTCAGCTGTAATGCAGCCAACGGACCACACATCAACTAAAGAAGCATTTTCATGGAGCGTAGACATAATTGTACCGCTAGCCAGCCAGTAAGTGGAAAGTGTTACAAAGGGTAGCGAAAAAAACACGGCCTTATACAGCTAGCCAACTTCGGGCTTAGAACTTACCTTTCCCAGGAAAATACAGTCCATTTCACAGCGCTAGATAGGGCGTGGCCTGATTGGCGAGAGTGAGAGTGTGTGGCGGAAGGACAGAGTTTCATGCACTCTCACCCAAGTCCGTAGGCCACGCCCTATCAAGCGCTCCGAAATGGACTAAACATCGATGCGAATCAGTTAAACGAAAAAAAAAAGCTCAGGACTGATAGGCAACGAAAATAATAGGAAGTCGCCGTTCATGGAGTTCACAAACTAAAAACAATTTTATGTTCTGTATTTCATACAGGCCACCATTCGATTTAAAGGTATACAGTAGGAGGTACAGATTCTAACGAAGCGATCTACCCAGTAAAATCCCCCTGATATGTGTCACGTGGATACAACAGAAAAATGAACCATTGCTGAAGGTGGGGGCGTATAGTTAATGGATAATCAGTTCCAGTAAGATCTACCAGCTCTGAAACCGCAGTTATCCCTGCGAACTTGAATATCGCTGCTAGCTTGGGCAGAAATTATGTACATACCGACCCAAAAACTCCACAATATTGAAGATAACAGAACCGTTGGGCCTAATATATTTAATCCTTATTCAAGCGCAGAAAGATTGTAACGTGTTCACAAAATATAACAACGCGTGAGTTAAGACGAAAGTGGATTGAAACGAAGGTGGATGGAAGTTCGAAAAATACGTCATTACAAACTTCTCCATATGAAGAGACCTAGCGTATAATTTTAGCACAATCAATCGAAAACAAAGTCAAATTAAGGGCGAAGAAAGGAAACCAAATGCCAAGGTGAATAAAATAACCAAAGGCTCACCTTGCTCATTGTATCCGTCAATGTTCCAATAAATTACTTCAGGACTACGATACCATCTAGTCATAACATATTGCGTTAATGAAGTATCAGAACGTTCCAGAGAACGTGCCATACCGAAATCCAGCACAGTAAGGTCACTATCACATGTTAGTGCTAGATTACCTGGTTTCAGGTCCCTGTGAATAATCTGCAAAGCAATACCGTAATGAACATGTTCAAGATCACATCAACCTTCTCAATAACAAACCCACATTTGCAGAATGTATATATTTCAGAACCCTCAGCAGTTGATAAATGATGAAAGGAACGTGTTCAGGAGTTATGTGAACTCTCCCAGTCACTTTTTGATCATGCAAAATTTTCACAATACTGTCACCAGCGTACTGAGTAACAACGTACCTAAAACAAACACGGGGTAAAGTAAGAACCTTGCAAACTTGCGAGGTGAGGTTTTACTTGATTTGGATCATGATATTGTGCAAGAAGAACAATTCAACACTGCACCCTTCAATGGCAATCTGGTGGCACCGACTTTTATCTGACTCCTTGCGCACTCAAAGACACAAACACAAGGAACAACACTATAGTAAAATTATGAACAGGTAAACCGTGAAAAAAAAACACTACAAAACTACAACTCACAACTCCTTGAACTCATGCTCCACATTGTTCGGCGTGTAAAGATCAATAGCTCGGATCACACCATCATGTCGCATGATTTGCAAAAGTTTGATCTCACGATATATCATTCGCGCCTAAACTAGAACTGTTTACCGTCACACTCATGAAATCCAGGAAAAATTTTTCAAAATGCAGGAGTATGTTGTTCGTCAGCAGTTGTTGACGTGTATCTCTTCTTTGAAGGACCTAACCATAAGAACTCAGTCAGTCCTAAGCTCCGCTCACAAGAATGCAGATGGGCGAACCTGAGCATTAT
The DNA here is from genome assembly GCA_963978905.1 of Trichostrongylus colubriformis. Taxonomy (NCBI): domain Eukaryota; kingdom Metazoa; phylum Nematoda; class Chromadorea; order Rhabditida; family Trichostrongylidae; genus Trichostrongylus; species Trichostrongylus colubriformis. Next base: position 54,078,378 of record OZ022256.1, on the reverse strand, counting down.
CCATGAACGGATCCCTAAATTTTTTCACAGCAACTTCACGGATTGCTCCATCGCGACATTTGACAGTAGTTTTTCTGCAAATGAAAGTTTTTTGCGTCAGCAAAGAGCACATACACGACGTTATGTCTTTAAAATCAAATTTCACACGTTAATCCATTGTCGTGTTGTACTACTTGTTATACTTACTTTTTTAGAAAAAATTTTGGATAAAAACAAAGCAGTAAAACAAATCCAAATGAAACAAAGTAATTTCGCACACAATAAAGAACAATTCAGTCCCAGTCCCTGGTGTAAATTAGCTTTCATGCTTGGTATCTGCTCCAAGTGATCCTTATTGTAAAAATAGTGTGGATGAAAAGGGATGAAACTCACATCACATTCCCATAAGCACCGGAACCAAGAAACTTGATATCTTCACGAGAAGTTGAGTAGCCTTCCGGAAGAGCGAAGTTCACCGTATTTACAGGTACGTAATTGAACCTTCGCTGGATAGGGATGTGATCCACTGGAACAGTGGTCCCGGTTGAGGCCGACTGCTGGTCCATCGTCTGCCGTTCCAGACTGGGGCTCGCCGTCTCTGTCTGTGTTAGTGGAAGTGGTGTCGGCTCTTCCGAACCATTAAGTACATCATCGCTATTCTCGGGAGAGTCGTCCTCGTAGGATATCGTGCTCTTGCCCTCAACCGATAAATAATTATGTAACTCCTAATGATTCTAAAAGTACAATTATTATATGTTAGCACAGTCACACAGAAAACAAAAAATAAACCCATGACGATAGCGCCCTTTGGGACTCTGCGGGCTTCGCAGAACCGCGCGATTTTTGCCTGCTATTTTACTCTGCTGTGTCTACGGTAGGTCGTTTCTGTGTCTCAGTCTGTGCCACATTGCACCACTGCCTGTGAACGAAGCCCCGCCCCGCTGCGGGTATCATCGCAAAGCATGAAGGCGGCCTTTTCGTCGCACGCGATGCCATAGGACACGTAGTTTTGAAAACAGTTTGACGAAAGGATTCCCAGAGCGTGGGTTTCATGTTGAAAACATTAGAAGAGATTGTGATCGTGCTTGTTTGTGATTTTTCAAGAACGATTCACGATTTTGGTGTAGGATACAGAAACACCTAATTCACTTCACAATCATTTTAAGAACCACTATAAGAACAATAACTTGTTCCAATCGAAAACATGGCAGTGATTCGAAATGCGTACATTGTAAAGCAATCGCCCTGGCACTGGCCTCCAATACCAGTGTCACTTAATCAATTTAGCTCAAGAATATCCCCGGAGTGAAATAGAACTAAAAACTTCAATAGTTTGGTAGTACTTCTGAATTGCGTTCTATAAGGCAAGTACAAAGTACTCCGATAAGGTGCGTTCATTTGTGAAAAAGGAACTGAAAAGATATGAGACGCACACAGCTCACAACGTCCCATGTGCCCAGTTGAGGATCAAAGATATATGAACGTCAATGGGTTAAGAGATAAGTGCGATTATCAGATGCGAAGCAATAAGAGGTAAATAACATAATTGTTGAAGCAAAAAATGAGCCAGTACAATCACAGTACAAAAGTCACAGTGGACCTAACAATAAGACATTTCGGCTGAGACGAGTAAGTATGCTCAAAACAACTTTTCCTACATGGCAATCATCCGTGGGACGGATAACGAACCAGTGTAAGTGGGGCTGCAGCTGTCACCCTCTTAGCGCTGTTCTCTCTACGAAGTGCATGAATTAGAAAGAAAATCGACAGTCCATGGCAGAGCTAAGCCATCACTGGATGCTACACAATCTTGCGACTAGGATGGCTAATTTAATCGAAATGCATGCAAAAAACGATGTGCCACGACATTTTCTTTCTTTTTTTTTAATCTTCGCATCAACTTAATCAGCTCTTGCAGATAAGGTCGTGCTCCTAAAGTCAGCTGCTTTCATGTGAACAGGCATATAGGCGTGTGGCCAAGAAAATAACTGATTGCACGTAAGCAAACCACAAGTGCAAAGTGCACAAACAAAACATGAGCGTAAAATATGCTTCAGCAGATACCGTTCGTTCACTTCGTGCGCTTCCCTCCACCATACCTTCTACGAAGTGCTCCGGATACGCAATAGGTGCAAACTTCACTACGATAGGTGACGACTTGTAATCATCGATGGGAGCTAAAAAGGTAAAATGTGGAAAGCAGGTCAAACGCCACTTTAGCACAGAAGAATTGTATGCAAAATCAAGGCTTAAAACAATCAAGTCGTTTGTCATGAAAAGCCATGAGTAAAGCACGATGACTCGGGAAGTAGGTAAAAAGGTTTCTATGGACTAAGCGTGCAAGATAGCGGGAAGCAACTCCACTTACTTTCACACCGCTACACATGCGTGTTCAAGGAAGCTGCAGCTATAATGTACGATGGAATGAGTAATTAAAGCACTACAAGCACGTGCAACAACAAAGACAGCAAGTTTTACATGTGGCGCTCAATGAAAATCCATAAAACTTCGGCGAACAACAACAGCAGCAGCATGTTGGGAGCAATGAGTCATCCACCACCTTATCACGAACGGTGGGCACCACCCACGAAAAATAGAGAACGTACTTTGCTGCTTAGCTAGTGTAAGCTCATATTATTCGGCACTATTAACCCAGAGCTACCCCACTATCCCCAACCGATGCGGTGGAAGAGGTGATTTTTGGAAAACTTTTCGATTTGGCTGAAAACTTCTACCCGTGGGTAATTCGACCCGTAGAACACGAATATGACATTCGTTTGGCGCGAAACTGCTTGGCGCCTGCGCCATAGGTGCCGACGTCACTCCAATTTGGCGCCGGCGCCTCTGGCGTCATATTCGTGTCCTACGGGTCGAAATACCCCTGGGTAAAAGTTTGCAGCTAAACTGAAAGGTTTTCCAAAAACCACGTCTTCGACCACATCGGTTGGAGAGGTAGTGGGGTAGCTTCGGGTAAATAGTGCCCATTATTCCAATGATCACATTTCTCCTGAGTCTATACGGTTGATTTTAACTAGATCATTTTTGTCCCTTATATGAGTAGATAATCGGTTTTGAAATTGTGGTATATTTTGTGAACCAGTCTTTTCACACGTTAACATTCTTAACATTTCATTTTGGGCTACAGTCCGGTTCGCAGCGGATCTTCACTGTCCAGAGAAAGTGCATAAACTTATTTATTTATGTAAGAACATTGTTATCACAGCTCCTTAACCTATGCCTTGTATTCCAATAGGTTCATCACAAGTAAATGTAGGAAAATAAAGCGGAGCTGAAATACAATATTTCCTGCACAGCACCTCTTTGGGTGCGGAGAAGGGAGAAAATTCACTTTCCCAACATTGAACTCCTTATATAACTGTGAACGAATTAATCAGCAGACGACACTAGTCAAAATGCTTTTTATAGTGGGATTTTAAATTTGAAATATGTAAATTTTGCTCACAAGTTACATTCACACATTAGTAAATCCTCCTACTGAGGGAATCGTTGATTAGTCAAGAAATACATAAATGCAGAAAACCCAACGAACCAAACTTGTGCTTTCGTGAACGGCGAAAACAGTTGAGCGAATTACCCATAAAGGTATGAAGACATAGGCACCCAGCACAGCAACAACACAACCACAATCACGATGCGACCGACCACTTCACCCGTATACGAACTCAACTGCAATAAGTGAAACGCCAAGTATAACGAAGGTTTTGGTCGGCAATTATGAAAGAATACTACGAATCAAAAAAATCGGGCCTCATTAAAGCAAAGCAGAACGACACTCAACATCTTTATGGGTGATTGCCTCAATCAATAAAGGAAGAAGAACCACTGTTGCACTTTCCGAAACACGACAAGACGATGCACTAAACGTAATCCAGGAGAGATCTATCAATACCTGCAGCGTTTCAGAGTGATACGCCAGTCAGTGAGTTGATCAAAGTATAAAAAGGTTCATGCAATACTACTAGGGTAGAACAAAATGTTTTCCGGGGAAAGATACGAAATCCTCTCAAGACAAATACGGAAAATATGGGAAAACGGAAGCACGATTTATAACATAAACAAAGTACTACAGTCCGATAGTCCGAACAATGGAGAAGACTTACTGACACTGCTGTCAGTATCTTTACTCACACGACAGAGTGGAAGGACTGATAGAACCTCGCACAGAATTCACATTCAGAAGAGCACTAATACAGAAGGAGCACTGAGTGCAATGGGTTTAGAACACTATTCTGTAACAACACTTTTTCCAGAGCAACAGCTATTTTCAGCTGATCACTCAATTAATAACATCGTAAACACCCCGAGCCCGCAAATGGTCTGTATTCGGGCAGGACGAGCATCTGCTCTACAAACTGCAGGCTTCGGTTTGGTTAACTTCAAGGCTGTGAAGTTGGTTGCACCAGATTTCTATCATACCGCCATGCTTTTTATCCACCCATTCTCCGAATTTTGGAGAGTGCATATTTTATCATAGAGGGACCAACTACCGATTCAGATTCTCAGGCAGCCTCTCTCCGCTAAGCATTACTTTGCAATCAGATTCCAGCAAGTTTCATTTGACCGTGATTTGACTGTCAAGCTCTCTTCCATTGCACGGTGTTGTGTGAACAGGGAAATTATCTTCTATCGCACGGCCTTGTGGAAAAAAGGAAAATAAAAAGCGTATTGTTACTGGACAAACTGGTTGACCGGAAGATATTCAAACCCTTGTATGGGAGGAACACTTCCATACCTCATAAGTTTCAACGGCGGGCACTATAGTATAGCAGCCGCAAGCAAATGGCGATAGTAGTGAGAGTGCGGTTTTCGCGAACGACTGAACAGTACTCGACTGGAAACACATCCCCAATCTGCCGCATGCGCATAAGGCGAAGAACGAGGAAAGAAGCGCCATATCGGGCCTTCTGTGTAATCTTTGTAAACACGCAAGCAACAGCGAATGAATAACGAATAACAGAAAAGCTAATTGCACTCTCTCATGCACATGACAACACAAGGAAGTCGTTCTATTAGGCCAAAAGCGATCGTCTGCAAAACGTAAAAAAGACCACTAAAAAGTGCGATGTTGGCATGGTTGCCCAATAACTCACCTGACTAAGCACAGACAAGTAGGATTGGCTTTGCGGAAACCACTTCTCCTAAATGTCGCCAGAATGGGGCCTGAAGAGGTTGACCGCATATCACATGAAAGATCAATATGCTTAAACATTTCACCGCTATCAGGTTAAATTCATATCAAAAACTGCGATACACTGAGATATTTATTGCAACTTTTTAGAAAATGATCGAACAGTTGCATGAGCAAATGGAGCAAAGATAATGTATATGTCAGATCGATGACAGATTGCCAAAACTAGTCGAAATCCACAAACGGTGTAACATGGCGAAAACAGGAACACAAACATTCCAATGTGAGTATAACAATTGAGCATAAGAACAACATATTGTGAGCAAATAAGGGAAAAAGACTTCGTAACGAAATCATACTTGGCTATTTTCCCTATAACGGGACCTATTGATAGAGTTACGTGTAGATGAATTCCTATGCAAAGGACCGGCACTTTTTGAACGTTTATGACTACTACTATCTGATGGCCTACGACTAAGCGTTGAACCAGTCCTTCTGCGATCCCCATAAGTGGATCCTTTCTCGATGCCGTAATGGTATCTAAAAAGAAGAAGATGACAACCAAAATCAACTAGAAGCTTCCAAAAAATAATCAAAATTGATACAATGATCTTACTTAGAGACGCTTGTTGCCCGCAGTGTATTGTACGGACTTGCTACGAAGATGCTACTCGGAGACTTGCGGTGTAACGACAATGTGGAACAGCCCGGGATTCTGCAAAACAAGCATATTCATGGCAACCCTACAACAATGACCAAGCGCAAGTGAAGTTCGATCAACAATAACTTCTCCTCATGATGAATAGTTTCGAAGAGCGAAAAAAAGAAATCATCACGAGTTACGAACCAGCGGATAAGCAAAGTTCAAAACGATCTTTAACAAAGAAAAAAAAACTAAAGATGGAGAGCTCGAAAAATCTCAAACATACATTAGCACAGGAAATATGGCGCCCTGAAAGTCCACCACACTACGCTGTCAGGATCCCACTACACCAATGAATTAAATGATCCTTATTTCCACCAAGCAGACCACTATGCAAGAGCTCAATTATGAAATGACATAAGACTCGGTAGTTAAACAATGAAAAGACGTCCCCTCCCCCCGCAACCAGTGTCCTATTCCCTTCTTCGAATAAAAGATAGAGAAGATAGCACAAAGCTCCAGAGAGAAAAGTCTCAAAAAACTCACACTGGTGGGTATAACTTCATTTCATCATGCGGACGAACAATGGATGAGTGTGCATACTTATTCTCCAACACGGGATAAGCTGGAGGTGGAAGTGGTTGGTAGGGATGTTTCTCGAACACTGGAGGAAGAACCTAAAGCAGAGCGGCTGACCTAAATCCAATGAGGCTGCGGGTCTCCTTGAGTTTGTATGAATTCAAGAGTACCTTAAAAGTGTACGATTTCAGTGAAAGGATGAAAATCCCATGTTCTACAACAACAAAAAGTGATGGGAACTGGATCAGACACCAGCTGAATGATGTGCCTATTCTGACCGAGTGAACACTTCCTACTCAGGGTGTATTGTACTCTTTCACAGTATTTTGACAGTATAGTATGATATGAGCAGAGGGAGGTGTAGTGACAGGTGGCGCGCACTCTCACTCTCAGTTGTGGTATCAAATCTCGTATCAAAGCTCTCCCAGGTCAATCGAGCCTTCTTTCATCGTTCCGAAGTAGTTGAAAGCTGAATCAGCACCAGACCTATTGGGGAGGATGGAAGTACTGAAATGTTAGTCGGCTGGTCCCCGCGACCATTGTACAGTATAGGCCAAATCGCATTCACTACGTATCTGAGGGAAAATAGAGTGCGCAGCGCATCCCAGTGAGGGATAGATTAACGACGAAAACTTAATCAAATGGTACGACCAGTTATAGTTGCGCGATTTACCTGTCACAGGCATTGTGAGTTCTATACGCATGAGTTAATGTTAACAGTATTTACTCAGCGCCGTTGTGCCTTGGCATAGCTAACCATAACTTTTTCGAATTCACGTTTATGCAAGTAGACCCACTCATTAGTGGGACCAAATAGTCCTATCGGTGCTAACGCAATGAAATGCAAATTGATCCCACAGAAGTCCCTCAGAGATAATTATATGTGGAGCTTTTCATTAGATGGTCCCACCTTTGCGAAAACACCCTTCAGTCACTTAGTGTTGTAGCCCATTACGCGTTCCGAACCTTGGGAGGTCTAGCCTAACAGTGCCGCTCCCCCCCCCCCCCCTCCCCCTCCCCTCCCCAGAAAACATCTCATTTTCGCATGCTTCTTCTGCGGTGACATCTACTGCAGCGTTTGCACCTCGCAGAATGGCTGAAAATGTACTACGTGGACGTTTTTTTTTTTGGGTGGACGTGCTATCACAATGATAACACGGCCCTAGACTCCAACATCGAGTAGTCTCCCTTGCAGCGTATGATTTTCTCTGCCATTCCTTTATAACAATCACCCGATGACGGACAGCCATACTGACAAAATTGACAAACCGGCCGGCAAATAGACGCATGTTACTGTTTATATAATGGAAGAGACAGGATGATATAAGCGACAACAGAAGCCTACGCAAAGCTAGTATCATACCTGATGGGTGGTTGTTATAGTGGTAATCCTAGCTGGCTCATCATGGCGTTTGGTGTGATGCAAATACATCTTGAAGAACTGTAACACAATCATACACACCAACAAAAAATTATGTTCTAAAAATATTAATATGAAGGCTGTGAGTTTTCTGAAGGCTCTAAATCTAACTCACACTGGACGTGATGATTGAATACAGAACAGCTCCTAATAAAAGGACGGAACCAACACCAAATAATAGTGGTCCAACAACTTGGATTGGCGGCGGACGCTTCCGTCTGTCTGGTGACCATGTCCAGAATGGCGTGTCATGCTCTACGAAGAAACCCATGTAAACCTGAACATTTCCTTTTTCTGATTCTATCATACCCTATATATAAACCAGGAGTTTGGTTTGTCCGTTTGCGTGTGTGTGTGTGTGTGTGTGTGTGTGTCCGGTTCAATTACCCAAGTTTGAGGTACGTGACACTATACAGACCCTCAGAAGTTAGCAGGAAAGGTCGAGCCAAGTGCTGGCTGGGTGAGGCGTAATGGGGGATGTACAGAACGCACATCGACTTTGTCGATATCGATTGAATCGATCGATATTGATCGAAAATATCGGCTTTGTGCAGACGGCTGGAAACGGCTCATGTACCCGATCCAACGGAAGGTCGGCTCATCAGCGGGAAAGGTCGGGTCAAGTGTGGGTTGGGTGGGGAATGGTAGGAGATGCACTCATGAAAGTTGAAATTCTGCAACACACGCATCACCGATCGATATCGATTGAAAATATCGGTTTTTGTGCAGAAGGCTGGAAACGACTTATGGACCATACTATTGCTTAAGTGCTCTCATGAAAGTTGAAATTCTACAACATCATGCATCACCGATCAATATTGATTGAAAATATCGGTTTTTGTGCAGAAGGTTGGAAACGGCTCATGAACCATACTACTGAGTGAGTGCCCTCATAGAAGTTAAAATTCTACAACATCACGCATCACCGATCGATATTGATTGAAAATATCGGTTTTTGTGCAGAAGGCTGGAAACGGCTTATGGACCATAATACTGAGTGAGTGTCCTCATAGAAGTCAAAATTCTACAACATCATGCATCACCGATCGATTGATTGAAAATATCGGTTTTTGTGCAGAAGGTTGGAAACGGCTTATGGACCATACTATTGATTAAGTGCCCTCATAAAAGTTGAAATTTTACAGCAACATGTGTCACCGATCAATATTAATTGAAAATATCGGTTTTTGTGCAGAAGGCTGGAAACGGCTCATGGACCATACTATTGATTAAGTGCCCTCATAGAGGTTGAAATTCTACAACATCATGCATCACTGATCAATATTGATTGAAAATATCGGTTTTTGTGCAGAAGGCTGGAAACGTCTTATGGACCATACTATTGATTAAGTGCCCTCATAAAAGTTGAAATTCTATAACATCATGCATCACCGATCGATATTGATTGAAAATATCGGTTGTGCAGAAGGTTGGAAACGGCTCATGGACCATACTATTGATTAAGTTCCCTCATAATAATTGAAATTTTACAACAACATGTGTCACCGATCAATATTGATTGAAAATATCGGTTTTTGTGCAGAAGGCTGGAAACGGCTCATGGACCATACTATTGATTAAGTGCCCTCAAAGAGGTTGAAATTCTACAACATCATGCATCACTGATCAATATTGACTGAAAATATCGGTTTTTCTGCAGAAGGTTGGAAACGGCTTATGGACCATACTACTGAGTGAGTGCCCTCATAGAAGTTAAAATTCTACAACATCACGCATCACCGATCGATATTGAGTGAAAATATCGGTTTTTGTGCATGGACCATACTATTGATTAAGTGCCCTTATAAAAGTTGAAATACTGCAACAACATGCGTCACCGATCAATATTGATTGAAAATATCGGTTATTGTGTAGAAGGTGTCCTTACTGCACACCACTTTACTGGATTATGTCACACTCCGCCCACTGTGGACACTGTTGACGGGCCTGCATTAAAATGTTCGGTGTTTAGATGAAAATGTCTATAGTTCGTTGGGAAAGAGCCCAGGTGTCGGGATATCATACCTCATATATAAATCAGGAGTTTGGTGAGTCTGTATATCTGTGTGTCCACCCTTTGGTTCAACTACCCAAGTTTGAGGTGTAGAGGGCGTGGCCTACGGGCTTGGGTGAGAGTGAGAGTGTGTGACGGGATGAGAGAGTTCGATAACGCGCTGACTTTGCATGCTTCCATGTGTGACGCGCAGTAGTGTGCTCCAGCTGGCATACCAAATTGAATGAGAGTTTTAGCGCATCGGCGATTTGGCGTGCCACGTCACTCTAGCAACAGCGGTCAGTTGAACGCGGCGTGTGTCAACGTGCGGTTGGTTTCTTTTTCTTCGCTTTCCATTTCGTGATTTTCCATATCTTATCGAAAGCCGATATCTGTTATGGCAAATATCCAAAATCGCGGATGCGCCAATACTTTCACCTTCCGATTAATACGTATCTTATCCTTTACGCAAACGCGCCAATTCTCTCGAATCGCGGATGCGCCGATCCGCCACTTTTCTCAAATCGCAGATGCGCAAATGTGCTCATTTTCTCGATCGATACGTGCATTTAACTTTACGCCAATGCGCCAAAACTCTCATTTAGTTGGGTATGGCATAACAAAATGAATGAGAGCTTTAGCGCATCGGCGCATCCGCGATTTGGAATTTTTGGCATGCCACGTCACTCTAGCAACCGCGGTCAGTTGAACGCGGCGCGTGCCAACGTGCGGTTGATTTCTTTTTCGCCTATTTCCTTTTCGTAATTTTCCATATCTTATCGAAAGTCGTTATCGAAAGCCGCACGATGGCACGCACCGCGTTCAACTGATCGCGGTTACAAGAGTGACGTGGCACGCCAAAATTCCCTAATCACGGATGCGCAAATGTGCTCATTTTCTCGATCGATACGTATATTTAACTTTACGCCAATGCGCCAAAACTCTCATTTAGTTGGGTATGGCATAACAAATTGAATGAGAGCTTTAGCGCATCGGCGCATCCGCGATTTGGAATTTTTGGCATGCCACGTCACTCTAGCAACCGCGGTCAGTTGAACGCGGCGCGTGCCAAGGTGCGGTTGATTTCTTTTTCTCCTATTTCCTTTTCGTAATTTTCCATATCTTATCGAAAGTCGATATCGAAAGCCGCACGTTGGCACACACCGCGTTCAACTGATCGCGGTTACAAGAGTGACGTGGCACGCCAAAATTCCCAAATCACTGATGCGCAAATGTGCTCATTTTCTCGATCGATACGTATATGTAACTTTACGCCAATGCGCCAAAACTCTCATTCAGTTGGATATGGCATAACAGATTGAATAAGAGCTTTAGCGCATCGGCGCATCCGCGATTTGGAATTTTTGGCATGCCACGTCACTCTAGCAACCGCGGTCAGTTAAACGCGGCGCGTGCCAACGTGCGGTTGATTTCTTTTTCTCCTCTTTCGATTTCGTGATTTTCCATATCTCATCGAAAGCCGATATCTGTTATGGCAAATATCCAAAATCGCGGATGCGCCAATACTTTAACCTTCCGATTAATACGTATCTTATCCTTTACGCAAACGCGCCAATTCTCTCTAATCGCAGATGCGCAAATGTGCTCATTTTCTCGATCGATACGTATATTTAACTTTACGCCAATGCGCCAAAACTCTCATTTAGTTGGGTATGGCATAACAAATTGAATAAGAGCTTTAGCGCATCGGCGCATCCGCGATTTGGAATTTTTTGCATGCCACGTCACTCTAGCTACCGCGGTCACTTGAACGCGGCGCGTGTCAACGTGCGGTTGACTTCTTTTTCTCCTATTTCCTTTTCGTAATTTTGCATATCTTATTGAAAGCCGATATCGAAAGCCGGGCGCTACTGGAGTTAGGGGGGGCCACTCGACAAAAGCATAGGTAGCGCCCAATTTCTGCTTATAGGCACTCTCAAAGTTATTTTATGCCTAGATACAGCTAACTAACTTAGAAAACGATTAAATTAGGCCTCCATTAGCATATAACGAGAAATTTACTTCAACTAGACTGAACAGCCACTTACGCGTATTCGCCTAAGCCCAGGGAAAGGGAACCTTCTTCCCAAGGCTTAGGCTAACATAGGATAGAAAAAAAGCATGAATTTTCATCATCAAATCATTTCTTTGTAATATTCGAACCCGATTCGGCAGGCGCTATGACTTCTCTGCGCTCCTTTAGAGACGCAGAGCACAGTGCGCTGGCCCCCCCTAACTCCAGTAGCACCGAAAGCCGCACGTTGGCACGCACCGCGTTCAACTGATCGCGGTTACAAGAGTGACGTGGCGCGTCTAAATTCCCAAATTGCGAATGCGCCGATCCGCCAATTCTCGCAAATCGCGGATGCGCAGATGCGCTCATTTTCTCGATCGATGCATATATTTAACTTTACGGTGATGCGCCAAAACTCTTATTCGATTTGATATGTACGCAGCATTAGAAACTCTTTTCATTGTAATTCCGCTCTGAACCACTTCTTTGAAGCCGACGATGCCTGCTCCTGACATGTGACGCCCAAGTGATGAACGGTTTTGCCCCACCGAGGTTCGTGGCTGTCCAGTACTATTAGTTCCATCTACATTACCAACGAGTGTCGCCCATTCCGCGTAATCAGGAGGTTGTAGCTCCTCAATTCCAACTTATTATTATTTACTTTTGCAGAATACAGCTCTAAAATGCTTTTCAGTTCGTACATTTCTGCGAGTCCCCAGCCACATGATCTCTGCCACCTACCGCCATATAGACGTGATCAACTGATATGTGGGGCTCTCTGTTGATCTTACCCATGCGCGACCCGTATTCGGAAGACCTCCTCGATGCCGACGATGCCTGCTCCTGACATGTGATGTGCCCAAGTGAAGAACGGTTTTGCCCCACCGGGGTTCGTGGCTGTCCAGAACTGTTAGTCCATCTACATTACAAACGAGTGTCGTCCATTCTGCGTAACCAGCAGGTTAAAGCTCCTCAATTCCTACTTTTGCAGAAGCATAACCTATAAATAAACAAGGAGTTTGGTGTGTGTACTATTGTCTGTCCGTTCGATTCTCCGTTTTACCAGTAAGACAAGTGGGGAGGTCAGGTCAAGTTCGGGTTGGGTGGGCATGGCCAAGATGATCAGAGCGGACATGGGCAAGCCTGACTCCGTCCGCAGTAGGCGGGGCGTTCGCTGCATTGTCTTCAGATCAACGCTAAAATTCTTTCATCTCAAACTTCCACGGGCAGCGGGAGAAGGTGAACCAAGATGAGATCGGAGTATATGTAGCAGTCAAGGGAAGCCCACCTTCAACGGGCGGAGCGTGCTGCAAGCGGCCGGTGCTTACTGCAACTGTTCATAACCCAGCTCCAGAGCAGTCTAGAGACTGAGGAAAAATCGCTGGAGATCAGCGAGATCTGAGCTGTTTCCAGTATATTTGAAGTGAGGGAAGACCCTCCCACAGTGGGCGGTGCAAGCAACCGAAATCGTGTTCACTCATGAAACATCATATTCTTCTCTAGAGCGGTCGAGGGACGGGGTGAAAACCAAAATGTGTAACAGCCGAAGTGGCAAAAATAATGCCAAATGATCACGTTAGGCGGAGCCTTCGCTACGATGTTGATTGAAAATATCAGTGTTTGTGCCGAAGGCTGGAAACGGCTTATGGACAGTTGAAATCCTATAACATCATGCACCACCGATTGATATTGATCGGAAATATCGGTTTTTGTGCAGAAGGTGTCTTTACTGCACACTACTTTACCAGACTATGTCAGACTCCGCTCACTGTGGACACTATGGACGAGGCCTGCGTTAAAATGTTCCGTGTTCAGATGCAAAATTCTATAATTCTTTCCAAGGAGCCCATTAGTCGGGATAACATAACCTATATACAAACCAGTAGTTGTTGTGTCTGTTAAGTTGTCTGTCTGTCCCAAGCGAAATTCTATACTGCCTGAAAAACAAGCGGGGGAAGTCAGGTCATGTTAGGGTTGGATAGGTTTTGCTAAGAGATGGACAGGTAGCACATGGACCATGTCAGACTCCGTCCCCTGTGGGAGGGGCGTGCGTTACAATGTTCGGTGTCCAAATGCAAAATTCTATAATTCGTTCCAAGAGAGCCCAGGAGTCAGGATAAGGTGGGCCAAAATGAGTCAAGGGAGTTTGTGACTGCTGAAGAGACCTACCGGCCCCTTCGCTGTAATTCGTTCCAAAAGAGCCAGGAGTAGCGATAAGGTAGGCCAAAATGAGTGAAGGGTGTATGTAGTAGATGAAGAATACACGCCTTCAGTAGGCGGAGCACGCTCCACGTAGGTGGTGCTTAACGAGCGTTTATAAGTTGTCTCAGGTGCAGCCCAGAAACTGCGAAAAAAATCGATGGAGATTAGTGCTGTCTAGGCGGTGTTGCACATTATTGAGGTACAAAAAATAATGTCAACTAGAGTGACAAAAATAATGTCAACTGATCACGGTAGACGGGCCGTCATCAGGATATTGGCTGAAAGTATCGGTTTTTGCGAAAGGCTGCAAACGTCTTATGGACCATAGACTCAGTGAGTACCGTCATGAAAGATGAAATCCTGGAAAATCATCAGCAAGCCACACCAATAGGTGAAGCTGTTGCAGAACTTCAATGAAGTCCTATTGGTCGACATCGATCGAAATCATAGATCTCTATGCAAAGAGCTGAACAGGTAATGGGATCTCATTGAATGATTACAGTCGCAGAGGTTGAAAAACTGCAGCATCATGTGCTATAGGTCGTAATTGTCGGTTTTCTTACAGAGGGCCGGGCAATGAGATGGGCCACACCAGTGGATGGACATAATTGCAGAAGCTTACATTCTGTAGAGCTTATTGCATGTAGATCGATACCTATTGCTATAATGGACCTTTGTAAAGAAGGCTGTAAATGGACTACCCCTCAGCACAAATGTAAAATCTATGTATTGATTTCCGCCAAACCACATTGCTGTGCAATTTCTTTTACATCATTTCGCCCACAGCCCGCTTCGCACCGGTGTCCCGTAACGCGATGTAGATCGCGAAGCTCACCTGTTTACATCATTTCGCCCACAGCCCGCTTCGCACCGGTGCTCCGTAACGCGATGTAGATCGCGAAGCTCACCTGGTATAGATAATAATGGCACAATTCATCCGAAGTCAACCAATTTTTCGATATGTCCCTCCTTCGGGGTAGAACATAATCCTACCCAACCACGAATAAGATGCTGTCACGTACGTTTTTAGGAGATTTGTGATTTAACTTGTCCAAAGGAATGCATCAAACGTTTTCGTTTCCAGTGTATAGTCGCACTTCTGTGGTCTGTACTTCAGTGGCTAGAAACAATCCAGAAAATGGAAATTCGTCTCCAGGGCTACCAGGGAGACGAAGAATTCTAGCCGAGATTGGAGCTTTCAGTTAAACTCGGATGGGAGAGATGGTCAACAGGAAGTAGTGTCAATAGCAATGCAGTAAAAACAGTACCATGAGCGCTCCTCCCAGGATCATGAAAACTCCAAACGCACATATGCACACGACGGAAGACGAACCTCGAAACTTTCTAAAACGATGAATATAGTTGAAATCATGTTCGAGAGTATGTAGGATGCTCAGGGATGAAGGGAATAGGCTGAGGAGGAGGTCACATCAAAAGAAAACGATAGGAAGCATTGTTTTCTTATGGATAGGAATATAACAGAGCTTGGTCAATTCCAACATTCACCATGTCTGACAAAACAGGGGTATGGTTTCGCTGTGAGGAAGGCATAAGTGGCATAGGTCAGGAAGAGCAACTCCGTTCACCAGCAGGTCGAGAACAATGCGCTGATCTGCTTTGAACGGTGCTCTCACGCGCATGTGTGCAAATGCCGCGCCTTCCTGACCCGTACGCCTGCACGGTAGGCTGTGATACCATGGTGGATAGAACTGAATGCAAGAAAAAGATGGTCTCAGAAAATATCAAAGGAAAAGTGTGTTCGAGACTCACGTTGTACGATATGGAAAGAACCCAAAGTGAGCAGGATAGAGCACGTCCCACCCCTTCGGGTAATAATAGAAGTATGGATCCCTTTGAGCCATTGGACCAAAGTGTAGAACACGCTGATTGCCTCAAAACAAACCATTTCTAACCACTTCTTTTCACCAAAATGCTACTCACCGGTCCACTGAGATGGGTCTAACTCATTAGGCGTTTGTATCATTTCGTCCTTCTTATGCGTTACTTGATGCAGTTTGTCTAAAATGTCACAAATCAAGGAAATTTCGATTTGAGATGATGCGACACTTGTTAAAAATAAAAAAAGAAGCGGTGTACAATACTACACGTTTTGTAATTATGTGAAATTTTGTTTATACCTTCTACAATAGCCTTTCGTACTTTCAAGTACCCCAACATTAAACACCGCAAAGCTCAGCGATCAAATCTAGGGGCGGAGCGGGAAAATCTATCCAATTACCCATTTTTAAGAGGTCACACATTAAAGTTGAGCAAGTAACACCTGAGAAGATTCACCCGAGGGAATGTATGAATTTCAGTGTGAGAAAACAAAAAAAAGAGAATAGATGGCCTGATGCAGAGCCAGGCATCGAAAGACATCCCCTTTCTGCGAAAACCTTTATGTCAAAATCATGATCCCGTCAGGTGTGAGCACTTTCCAACGGCATTTTACACTAACGATGATACGGGTTGAGCATAAGGTATGAATGAGCAAATGACATTTTCTAGCAAACGGTATAACGGACAGAGAGCACCGGCCCCCTCATTAGTATTTACAGGTTTTGGTTCTCAAAAGTAATTTGAAGGCACGACAGGATCGATATTCAAGAAAGATCGATAGCAAAGAAAGAGCACCGCCGAGATTGATTATAGGTAATAAATATGCTCTCATCAATCAGTCGTGTAATACTCAGTAAAACAGAGACAGGTAACCTTCCGAAACTAATTTAAGACGCAACAGAAAAATCCACTGATAGCACCCAATAATAGCAGAATTGGAGGGAACAGAAATTAAACAACTCACTCTGAGCTCTGCGCTTTCGTTTCTGATGTTGTCGCTCAGTCTGCTTTGAGAAAAACAAGTGAGTCCGTACACGGTCTTGGCCGTCGGCCGCGCGCCCCGAGCGCTTACCACCCATCTGTAAAAATTTTAAAAATCATTTTCTATCCTATTTGCAATGCTAACGGTCAGCTAATCCACAGAATTTTATGGCTTTTCTCAGACAACTTCAGATGCACCTACCATCAGCTAGAACACACCATCAATTTCCACTTTACCTAAACATTTTACCAGCACAAACTCAAACAACTGAATGGAATATAAATTTCCGACTACAAAATGAAGATGAAATACGGTTTCGGTTGTATAATCGCAGGATACTGCAAAATAAATTGTCTCTTCCGCAAGCACTGTCCATGTAAACCAGCCAGGTTTTTAGTCAGCTTTACTTCTCTCAAGCAAATTTACGGCTCATACATACGCTTCGAAAAAGTAGGTCCTTTTAGTGGGAAGGATACTGCGACAGAAATCAAAAATCCACGCGAGCGAATCAGTGCCACTGGCCCCGATAATATCGCTTTGGCGTGAAACGCCGCGAAAAGCTTCAATCAAAAAAACTGTTCGAGCAACTACCAGACAAGTTCTGGACCATCCAGGCCGATTTTCGTTTTTTTCATTTTTTGTCTTGCTTATTTGTTTATTTCAAATTATATTGTCAAGGCATACCTAGACACCTACAGACCAGAGCAGGAGATGGTCCTTTAGCGCGAGGCCAGGGCGATGGAATAGACAAGGAAGAAATGTCCATCCAGTAATCTCATTTTTCTGAATGTCTTCGCAGTGGGTCATGGATATAACCACGAAAAGAGCACAATCAGATTTGCAATTTATTAATCTACAAGGCTACACAGTCGAGCAGCTCACAGTATTATTTCGCGGAGAAACTAGCATCCGAAGGTAAGGCAGTGTTCATAGTTCACGATTCAGGCGATCACGCGATCGCGTGCTTTACGCGATCGCGTGATCGCCTGAATCACGTAATCAATATATATCTTTTCTTTTCCGCCTGATCGCGTGATCCACGCGATCGCGTGCTTTCCGCGATCGCGTGATCGCCTGAATCACCCAATCAATATGTATCTTTTTCCTTCCGCCTGATCGAGTGATCGCCTGAATCGTGAACTATGAACCCTGCCTAAGGCCGCATTCATAGCCACCGTGATTGGCGCATCGGCGCGTAGGCGCCCCGGCGTGGCATTGTGATCAATATATATCCTGTGCATACTCGTCGATACGCCTATGCGCCGATGCGCCCAAAACGTTGGCGAGGCGTGGCCAGGCGTCGATGAGTATCTTTAACTTCATTCGCCGATGCACCGATGTACCAATCACGATGGCTATGAACGCGGCCTAAAAGTTACCACCGCGCAGCTCTTCTCTTTTTCTCTAAATGAGAGGAAGACATTTTTCCATGGAAAGCATTGGCTGTCAGAATTCCCGAATTAATTGAGCGGAGCCTCCACCAGATACGAGCGGGTTAACATACAATCTTTTCCCTCAGCTGCTGCTGATCATGTTGGACAGCCATGCAAAGGTCCGAGGGAAAGTAAGAGGATCATGACGGGTTCAATTTATAGCTTGAGCTGGTGCGTGCTCAGTTCATGTTGAAAGCTAACTCCATACTTTCAAGTCTTCCTCACTCCGAGAGTATATCTCGGTTTGCAGTAATGAGAGTGGAGTGGGTGGCCACACACCTCAGAGAGCGCCCTGTCATATGACCGATGGACTGCCTGAGATCCTTCTCATGATCATGGCCTAAGGCATAGGTTGTGAATGTCATTGATTGTTACTGAGTACGCTTCTTCAGAATGAACTCTTTACTTTTGATTGCCAGTGCTTTATTTGGATTTGGAAGGCCGTAGTCCCCTCAGTTGCGTGACTGATACTGTCCACAACTGGCCATTGGAAGATCTTAAGCAGTGGTCGAGAAAATTGAGGCTAGGAAGAGCGGCGCGCAAAACTTGGGGCATTGCCAGTGTAAGCAGCAGCAACGGTTGAGCAACTAATTCCAATCGTTAAGTTAGTTATTATATAATTCAGGCGAAAAGCTGATATTTGGGATTCCTCCAAAATTTTTACAGCAATAAATTTAAAGTGGTTCGGAATTCATGAACAAAGAATGGTTCAAGTCCAATGATCTTCAACCAAACTTGAATGCTTCTAGTTCAATAACTAAAACATATTTGTAAGAGCTGAAACAAACGTAGGGAATGTAAGGCATTCCAAAACGAAATGAATTGTAGAAGGCAAAAGCTAGTGGCAGCTACCTACGATGTGCATTATGGGCGAGCATTACCTGCATTCCCTGCTCTACCACCCAATCCTATCCATTCGATCCATTCTCTCTCACATATGTTACTAAAAAGCGCCATTTTTCGACCAGGTGGTATTTACATTTAACTTGACTACTATTTTTTTATATGAATTAAGTAAACATACATATGTATATGACAACGAAAATTCAAAAACCATCTTAAATTTACCTTTAGCGGCAAGCCAATCATTTGTCATGCCTACCTTCGGCAATTAAAAGATCTCATTAAATGAGAAACACAATAGGTCAGTGAAGCATCGGAAAGACACTGAAAACAGAAACCCACTCCTATGTTTTCCCCAAAGACTTCTCAAATATCAGCTCTGTTGCTTGAAACCCTCTACGCGGACAGAAGCACTATACACTAGTCCAACACAGAAATCAATCACAGAATTAAAAACGTCCCCATAAACTGTGATTTGCAGTAAAGCAGCCGATCCCTGTATGCGATTGATGAGCAATTTATACAATTGCAACATTTCACTTCTAAGATTTATTCAAAAAGACGTACCATTTTTTAAGGCTTGCTAATCCAGTCGTTGCATAGTGGCAGGACTATTTCAGTCGAATTGAGAGCTTGCTCGTTTCGACGTTGAAATTCGGAATCGTTGAGTCGACTGCCTGCACCACCCTCCCAGGTGTTTGGTGGTCCAAATGACGGAGAAATCTCTCAGCTATAGCCATTGACATGCTGTGTGATAGTGCTGGACAGCGTGTCCTCCGTGAGCAAAGGCGAAACAGATGCCGTCGTCCCTCGGGCAGCCGGCCACCTCCGGGAACTCGTCCACAGACGAGCTGTACCGCCGTTCGCGCGCGACGGACCGCCCGTCGCGTCGATGTCGATTCGTTGCTTCCGTGTACTCTTCGTCCGTCTGTATTTCGACATTCTTCATAGTTGTGTCTTTGAAGCCTTCCTACTGCCTCTTTCCCGTTTTATGTAGGCAAAAGAAGGATTTCTAAGTCTCTAAACATTCGTGGAAGAGATTTGATCCATTTTTCGCCTTATTTATCATATCGCCAACTTGCAGTGGCGATTCACCAAGTGGTTTTCTGCTTTCATTTGTTTTATGTTTCTCATTTTACTATTTCCACCATACGCCTACCGGTGTATGGATTGCTGTTTCAGGGTGCGTGGTATTTTCCCTATTTAACGTCATCGTTGAATGTATCTTTCAGGGTCAATCGGGCTGAACTTGAAGCGATGTCCACATTGGCACGTTCAGGAAATGTGGCCACAAAAGTGGTAAGAATATAAGTTTGCCTATACTGCTGTAGCACTGTTAGGCAGCGCTTATGCTCTTGAAATTAGCACAGTTACTGGAATTGTGGAATTATAGGGAAGGGAGGAAGTACATGCACATTATGAGGCTTGTGAAAGTTGTGGAAAATCGATGATTTGTAATTGCTTTCCACGGTTTCAAAATCACACAATTCACCTGATTGCTGCGTAATTCCGCTCAGATGTTCTTTCGATCGATATATATCGAAATTTTCCCAAGCTGCCTCAAAATACCACGATCGATCTTGATATTGAGCGTTGTGTCAAGGATAGCTGCTTCTCGAGTAACTAATTGGGTGAAATTTATCTTTATAACTTTTTTAAAGCATCCACAGGCACACATTCAGTGGCTTACAGCTCTTTATCCACCTTGGACAGGAGGACGAATAGTGGTTAACTGGTAATATGCCATAGACGTTATTGCAATATGTGGCACATAACCCTGATTTTACCCAGATCGTTATGCTTAACTCTTACGTATAGTTTATTATCATGCAGTTGGCCTTCCTCTTTTGAATCACAGTGTTTTTAACTCTGCGGCAGCTGAAATATTGGATGTAATATCCATATTATATTATATTTTATGGAGCGTGCACATAGCAGTAGCCCGTGCTTCTGACTAATCGACTTTCCTCCTCGGAGATTCATCTTTTCAGGTTTGTGGATCACAGCACCACACAAGCTTTGTCGTTGCGGCTCCTTCGTCTAAGGTAGTTAGTTCCTATTTATGATTTCCTAAGAAATGGCATGCTGATAGCTAATTCAGAACTATTTGAGGGTTCTCGATCATCTTAAATACTTTTGCTTTCTTTTGATTTGAGCGCTGAATTGATCAGGCGTCCGAGGTGATTGCCCAGGAAAAACTCTATTGCTATTAGGAGAAGATTTGTAATATATTTGCCTGGCTCGTTGAAATGCCCATTTCCACCACTTAATGTCACTTTCATTTGCTCTTTCACAAAGTAGTTTTCCAATCATTGGACACTGGATCAAGAAATTCATAAGCAAGATGGAGCAATCATTCTTTATCTACTAAAACCATAGAATTTGTAATAGTGCATCACCAGCAAGATTTTTTCTCGGTGTTTTGTGCTGAAAAAATCAAATGGGTGTCTCTGCCATCGAGGGAGTTGAGGAATCCTCGGCGGATTAGAGTGCTTAGTTTTACGGAGGAAGATAAAAATTATTTGTGGAAGGGGGGGGGGGGAGGGCGAAAATTATTAGGTTGTCCGAAAAGTAATGAGACAAATGTCGTAGTGCAGTGATTCGTCGGTAACTTTATTACAAATCAATATCATTTACTATAATATTCGACATTGTGTTCCTTCACATACTGCCATCTTTGCGGCAGAGATCTGATTCCATTAGCAAAGAACTCCGGAGGCTTCGACTTCAAGAAGTTGTTGACAGCTAATTCGACGTCCTCCCGATTGGTGAATTTTTTTCCAGCAAAAGAGGATTGAAGAGAACGGAATATGTGGAAATCTGATGGAGCGAGATCTGGTGAGTACGGTGGATGGGGTACAAGTTCGATCTCCAGCTCTCTCAGCTTACTCTGGAGTCCTTTTCGACGTGTGTGGCCTGGCGTTATCCATGAGGAGTAGGATTTTGCCTCCCCCACGACGGCGACTACGCAGAATTTCAGCTACTCTTTCCAGCTGAGTACAGAATCTTTCAGAGTCGACCATAGAACCAGTTGGAACCAGTTCCCAAAACACCGGGCCTTTAATATCCCACCAGAATGAGAGCAACTCCTTCTTGTCATGATCGGGATGTTTCGGCTGTGGTTTCGGCAATTCATCGAAGTCGACCCAATGTTTTCGGCGCACCGTGTTATCGTAGACACAATACTTCTCATCCATGGTAACGATGGAGTCGATCCAGGAAAGCGTGCGATGACGGCTGAGCAGAGAAGTGCACACTTCAACACGCTTCATCTTGTCGTGAGGGCTGAGAGCGTGCGGAAGAACCCGAGGCAACTTTGCCACTTTACCTGACGCACGAAGAACATCGTGTACCGTGGATTTAGGAGCACCCGAGGAGGTGGCAAGCTCGCGCACTGTATCGTTAGGTCGTTCCTCACAGATGGCAAGTATGAGCTGCTTCTTTCGCGTCAGTGGACGTCCTGAACGACTACAGTCTTCGAGACATTTCCCTCCTTTGTCGAACTTGCCGTACCATCTGAAGCATGTCGCTCGAGAAGGTGCTTGATCCTTCATTTCTTCCAGCAAAAGCCGATGGGCCTCATCCGCGGATTTACCTGAACGATAGTGTAGAAGGAGAGCTGCCCGATACAGCTTTTTTTTCTCATCCATCTTTAGCACGTTTGTGAAAGATGAAAACAGTATGGACCATATGCCTTTGGTGGCATATATGTACTGGACTTGAAACACTAAATTCCAGAACTTTGTCCTCTCACGACTTCGACGTCCAAAAATACTTAATGTTGAATCTCACCACTGCATTTGTCTCATTACTTTTCGGACAACCTAATAGTAAAGGATTGAATAGATGGAAAGGTGTGGGGTCGTTTCCACTCCTCTTTCATGGGCAGTGTTTCAAGGGGGCTAATTTCCCCTTGGTGTACCTTAATCCACAATAAGGGGCAGGGGCTGGCATCTTACTGTGGGCGCGGTTTGTATCCAAGCCTAGGGGAGAAGCAGTTATGTTACTCCAGTAAGGGCGGGCAAAAAGATACGCTCGAGTATGCAAATTGACCCCGAAGGGTGCTTCAGAGACACCAAAATTTGCGACATCTTCTAAGATGCCCCCCCCCCACCTCGTTGCGATAGCACAATCTAAAGAATAGTGCCCTATTTAAGTTTTAGTGATTTAAGCATAATCATCTAATCACATCATAATTGATTTCGTATCATAATTAGTTTCGTTTACATATCCTGTTGTCTCAGTGATCCCTCATTTTTCAGGTTACTCCAATCAAGGATGTCGTCACGGAGTTTAAAACTCCAGACTCTCTGCAAGCAGCAGCAAGCCGCGGTACTAACCATAGAGGTTTACTTTCGTCGAATTTCGCCTTCAAGGGAATCAACGGTAAGTTACTCTAAGCCAGAAATCATCAAATAAAATGCGCTAAGCTGCATTATAAGTCCCATTATGTGCTTGTTCAGTCATTATGTTTTTTCTAGTTGATGAAATTATTCATAACATTATTCAGACTGTTTTCACGCCTTTAATCAAGAAGCTTTTTGTCCATGAGTGACTTTCAGTGTCATCTCGGCGTATGGCGCATACCGATGTGAAATTCCCGGATTTCTCCAAGTACCGGAGGGAGGTGACGCTGGACACACAAAAGGCTGCTCGTGAGACCGAAGATCAACGGCGTTCTCTTTCTCATGCTGTTTACTACGGAGGTATGCCTAGCATAACTAGAAATACTTAAAGAAAAATATATCTCCCCCTTTAGCTGGTGGTGTGATGAGTCTCTGGGCTGCCAAAGAAATAGCTCAAGTCTCGGTTCTATTCAAGGTGATGTTGTTCACTCCTTTTTATTTCTCAACCTTCTTTGTCAGCTTCAGTATATGTATGCAATATCTTTCAGGCTATGGCTGCCGATCAGCGTGCCTTAGCTTCGATTGAGATAAATCTGGATGAGATTCCTGAGGGCGTGACGAAGACCTATGAATGGCGTGGGAAGCCGATTTTTGTTAAGCACCGGACACAGGCCGAGATTGAAAGGTGTGGGCTGGCCTCAGCGTTAAGTTGAAAATCCGTTCGGTTCTGGTATAGTTGGGCATGGATAAGCTTTCGGCTTCGGAAGTGTTTTTTGTTTGCTTAACAATTTAAGCTTCAATTCATGTTTGACATGATTTTGAATGTTGTTGCGTTTTCTAATTAAATGCTTCTGTCTGTTCTCAAGTTTGAGAGCTGAGGGGATTCTATTGTAAGTCGATTATGGGTTATTGGTGGTTGGCTTTTAAATTGTTATGTGGAACTTCGTTACTGTCATTCTTCTTGGGACTCTAATATTTCTGAATTACCGTAGGTAGTCAAATACCATATGTAGTATTGACGGAAATGAGAATTCATAAAAACCGTTAATCTCATCGGTTGTTTACCGTGTCGCATATTTCCAGAGAAAGAGCTGTGAATGTGTCCAGTTTGCGCCATGCGGAGCATGACGAGGAACGGGTGCAGAAGCCGGAATGGTCGGTGGTAATTGGTGTTTGCACTCATCTCGGATGCGTGCCAATAGGTACGTTATTAAAACGAATCTGAAATTTCTCTATTCTTCTTGTTTTTTGTTTATTACCAGTCGGTTGGCCGGTGCAGCCGGTCAATTCTTCCGTGGTGTGGCGAAGCTTGCTGGCTTTATCGGCTTTGCAAGAAGGTTAGCCGGTTCGCGCGTGCTTAGCGCGCATTGGACGGCAGGGAAGCTCGTGGTGAATGGTAACACGTGATGGCAAAAATTGTGGTTCAAACTTCTACCATCATCGGCTTTGGTTGACATTATGAGTAATGTTGGTGCCTAGTGCACCTTAGTCGATCGTCTGTTCCACGTCTGTTACAGTACAAATACACAGAACATGATTGGGGTCTTTACTATTGCCTATTAGGCCACACAATAACACCGCAGACAGGAGCAGCAATATCATCTACAGAAGCAGTGCCGGAGCCCGAGGCTCGGCAGGCCGGTGAAGTCCCGAACGTCCGTCGAGAATGAGCCGCGCACCGCCATCCTCTCCGCCTCGCTGACGCCACCGCACCCTGGAATGCTAAACATTATCGGGGAACTGTAAGAGGCTAACTATCGATCTTTCTATGAACATCCTACGTCCTCTACACCTCCCCCCCTTTCACCCAGAACGTCCGCCCTCGGACGTTGCAATCTACCCCAGATAGTAAGAAGCGAAGAAAAGAAAATGGAACGGGAGGTTGTATAAATCGTTATATAAATTGTGTTTAGATAATCTAGTAAAGGGAACATAAAATGAGTGGTAGAAAAGAAAGAAAATATATAGAAGTGATAAAAGGTGAAAAAAGGGAAACGAAAGGATATATAGAATGAGTATATATAGAATGACTAGCGGAAACTACTATTGATATGTAAAAGAATATAAAAAGGGAAAGAAAAGCGAATAACAAGGAAAGTTATTAACCTTATTCTATGCGAAGATGTCGGGGAGCAGGGACGTCTCGACGATCGCATCGTTGTCTCCGGCCCAATCGATCAATCGGCTCCAGTTGGAGAGTGTCCTCAGAGCACGCAGCCACCCTAGAACAAACTGTCCATGCTTGCACCTGGTCAGCGCTACATTCATACGCTGGATGTCGTTGAGGAAATCCCCAGTGGCGGCGGTGACATCCGTGCGTGTTGTCAGGACGATCACGACGTCCATTTCGCGGCCTTGGACGGAATCGACCGTGTGGACCGGAATCCCTAATCGATCCGCATACTCCTGGAGTCGTAGCTGTTGTTCTTTGTAGAAAGAGATGACCCCGATGGAGGAGGCGGGGACATCCCTGGACAGGCGAGCCCTAAGCAGGTCGCGGCAGCAGTTTTCTTCTGCTTCGTTGTAGTACGACGTCGACGAAGCGGTGTACGAGATCCCTCGCACGTTGACCAGGACAAATGGGACATCCGGGTTCGGCAGGGAGATACGTTGGATCAGATCACTGCGCCTGTGCGCTGGCGTTCCGCTGATTAGAGCCCCGTCATACACGAGCATGTTCGGAAACTCGTTCAGAGCGGGGTGGGCGCGGAATGTAGTCACCAGCGGAGCCAGTGGTACGTCTTTCCTCATCAAAAGACTCATGACTCCTCGTCCACCGAGTTGCGCTGCCAGCGAATTCCGCGGGCACCGTAGATGGGGTTGAAGCTGATGGACGTCTCCGATGTAAATATGCCGACTCAGTGGGAACCGCGTCAACAGTGAAACAAAGACGGGTTCGGGAATCTGGGATGCCTCGTCCCCGATGATAGTCCGACAGCAAGCGAAGGCTTCGTGGAAAAGTCCTCCTGGCTTGGTGGTGTTAAGTAACGAAGCCGTCGTCATGCAGATGATGGCCGGGAACTCGAGTCGAAGTAGGATGGCCACTGCCCGTTCCGTCGCTTCCGAGTTAAACATTTCCGCGATCCGGTATTCCTCGCGTTCGTCGTCGGACAGGTGGACCGTGCGCTCGGGATGGAACAAGAGCGTCTCTATAAGACGACGGCCGCGCTGGTAGCGGCGGAGACGCCGGGCCTCCTGAGGCGTGATTGAGTCAGCGTATTTGTCTAATAGACCCTGCAGAACCGCGTGGAGATCCACGGGCGTCGTGGGGGCGCCTTCCTGCAACGAAGTGTCGGCCACGAACCGGAGGACCGGCAGGTGGTCGTATTCATCCAAGCCTAAAAGTGTGTCAGTAAACTGGGCGATTGCCACATTCGTTGTCGCGGTTGCGATTACGAGACGACCAGGCTGCGCCAACCTCGCCGCGATCACTGCACCCACTACGGTTTTGCCGGTGCCATACGCCGCCTGTATGGCCATGATGGGATACTCCTCCATACCCATGCGTACCGCTCGCGCCTGGTCTGGTCGGAGGTATAGTCGTCGGCCCCTCAGGACTACTGCGAGGTCGTCCGGAGGTGGTGGAGAACGTGCCCGGGACGGCCGGTCCCTTCCCCCGTACACCTGGTCCAAGATGTCGTTCGCCGGCATCCTAGCATTGGGGTCCAGTGAGGAAAATAGGTTTTCGCTCGCCAATATCTCGAACACGGGGTCGGTTCCGGTTACGGCTCGTGTCAGACGCACGCAGACGCGAACTTCTGCCGATGAATCCCCGAGAAGGATCCCATTATAGAGGATTGCATCCCGAAACTGATTTTCCGTCCGGGTGTCGACGAACAGCTCGACTCGTACGATCTTGTTGCTGAAGTCGTACCACTGACGATGTATGCGAGCGCGGGCCATTGCTGTCGAGTGCACCACCCAGATATCCACTCCACGCGTGCGAGTCCAACCACCTTCCGTTGGCATCGATGGCAGTTCGAGCTCCAAGCGCAACGGCAAGGCGTCGACGCTTGGGACGAAAGCCACGAGCTCATGGGTCCTCTTGTCGTCCGTTACGAAGGCTTGCGATGCGAGAGCGGCACTCGCTACTGCGAAAAGCTTGCCCATGCGACGGCGTGCCACTCGTCGGTGTCGATCGTATCCCGAGAAGCCGCCCAAGCGATCCTCGATCCAAGCCCGGTGTTCCTGGGGCATCATGTCGACTCGTAGCGGGGTGATGGCTTCCCCTGGATGAGCCGGGAGGAATCGCTTGATTTCATTGAGCAGAGTCCGCTGTGCTTCCACAGAGATAGCTGGGTGACAAAATCGCATCGAACAAGAAACGTTCGTCCTCATCTCGGCGAGAAGAAGATCCTCCCGCTCGGCCTGATGAAGCGGGAAGGTACACACCGACGGAGCCAGGCGGACGGATTCGTGACAACCCTCGAATGCTGCGTATACGTGGTTGACCGCGTCCCCGTGCCGTCCTCGACGCGCGACCGACAAAATCATCCCGAGTACGTTGCGCCGGGAGGCAGCGGGTGGTACCAAGATGAATTCGTGAACGCGAAAGAAGAAGGGCCGCGCGACGTCCATGGCGGAAGGACGAGGACGCCTGGCGCTCCGTAGAAGTTGATTGCGGTCATCGTGTTCCAGCGCCTGAGAAGTGGGTCGCAGGGTGAGGACCCAGACGAAATCCTTCACGGAAACGCGTGTGCGGTCGAACCCCCGTGTGCGGGACAGATAGTTAACTGAATCCTGAGTCATCGGGAGGCAATGGAGTTCACGATGATCTGGTCCAGGGATGCAGAAATCCTTGGCCTCGAGGATGACGCCAGAACCGTAGTAACGGTTAACGACTTGGTAAAGTACGGGCTGGACGTCATTTTCCAGGAATGGAGGAAGGAACTGCATCATTGGCTCGCCGACCGATGCTGGTAGACGACTGATGATGTGTGAGTCGTCTCTGTAGGTGTCCTCGAGTAAGTCGTTGAGGAGCTGGACCGCGTGCTGACGGAACGCGATGATATCCTGCATGCGTTGTAACTCCCAGATGGGAAGCGGGTTAGCTGCCGATGGTGTTCCCACGAAACGTCGCGGAAAAAGTGATCGCACGAAAGATGAATTGAAGTAACCGCGAGGATGGATCGGGCGGTAGACATGAAGAGGCAGCACGCCGCTGACCATCTCTTCGGTAAGGCCTGTCCAATAGTCGCGTTTGGCAAAGTACTTGCCCCACGGATGGAGGTGGATGAAATCATTCGTGTAATCCTCAGGCGTCGTATCATATCTCGGTGAGAAGGCAGGATGCGGTTGAATGCCCATGATAGGCGACTCCTCTGGTATGTAGCGAGCCCGCTTAGGTTCCCGAACTGGTGAGGAGCTGGATGGGGTCGAATGAACTCCCGATGTCGGGACGTCACGATAGGTCCGGAAGGGATCTGCGTGACTCGGACCAGCGATCAGCTGAGCAGATGATGCGGAGTCGCGGGATGATGATGGTCTTGTTGTTCCCTCGGAGCTCAGCGACAGTTGCTGAATCTGCCGCGCCGAAGCTAAAAAGAGGACATGAGTGGAGATCTGTTAAGGGTAGTTGACAAAAGTATGTACCTGCCCAGGGGTCTTCGAACGCTTGACGGCGCCCCAGTGGCGGCGAGACCGCCGGACGGCGAGACGAGGAGGCAGGTGCCTCGGAGGGGTCTGAACGTTGGGTGTATACCCGTTGCTGACGCGAACGCGTCGACGCAGAGTCTGCAGAAAACGTAAGAGATAGACCGACATCGCCAAAAGAAGCCCTATAAAACGAAGTAAAGTAACCTTCATCGACGAGGGAAGACGGCTGAGAGGTTTGACTATCCGTCAAACCGAAGTCATGCGAACGCGGAGGAGTTGAAGATGGTGAGGACATGATTACGCAGTCGAATGCTGAGAACACTACTCAGAGCACCTATCTGAAATGAACCAGACTGAGGTGATGCCGAACTGCTGTACCCGAATGAGTCAACGACGAACGACTACGGCCAACGAAACTGAGAACCGCGTACGATCTTATGTCAAAGGTAAGAGATTCGTGCTAACGAACGAGGAAAAATCAAGAGACAACAGTGGAGAAGAATATTGACGTCCGGATGGCGATCGCGCCACCTCATGCTGACGACAGCCGTTTCCTGAAACGTGTATTGTAGTGGTGCGAAACGGTTGATTTCAAGTGGTGTGGTGTAGTAGTGATGGTATGTTCGTATCCCAGCACTGTTACTGGTTGGGCGTTAGCCGTTGTTAGTAGTTGCTGGTCCACTTCCGGAACCCAAGGTGATGTAAAGACTGGCCCGGACAGCTGGAAACAGCGTTTAACCTGATTCATATGCACCCGCTTAGGTGGAGATTGAGGAGCCGTGATGCTAAGAAGAGTGAGGTGAGGCGGATCCACTGAAAGGACGCGGAACTGACCGAGCCATGGGTAGCACAACTTAGCGGAGAGGCCAGGTTTTGGTGCATAGTCGCGTAAATATACGCGATCACCGACGGCAATGTCCAGCGGCGGAAGACCAAAGCGGTCGTAGTGTTTCTTCATAATTTCGCTCTGTTTGTGGTTGTACGCCGCTGCTGCGGTCCAGCAAGCGTGAAGGGTCTTGACGAAAGACTCTTTATAAGCCCTATTGTCCTCGTCGGAAGGGGGGTGATTCTCCCGACGATGTTGCACGAGCAGGTCGATATTGAGGACGGGATCACGCCCGAACATCAGGAAAAAGGGCGACTCATTGGTCGAACTGTGTATCGAGGTGTTGTACGCTAGTACGCACGCGGGCAAAAATACGTCCCAGTCCGATTGGTTAGAATTAATATAGGTACGGAGCATTTCCTGGAATGTAGCGAACACGCGCTCGCATGCCCCATTGCCTTCATGGTGATACGGGGTGGTGAAATAGCGTCCGATATGAAGCAAGCGACCAAGTTCGCTCATGAGGTCTCCTTTAAGATACGAAGCATTGTCGGAAATAAGCGTTGTCATCCCCCCGAACACGAGGATACAGTGGGTCATGACGGCATGTGCCACTGTTAGTGCTGTGCAATCCGGTAAAGGGGCTGCTATCACGAACTTGCTAAAGTGGTCAATAAGGCAGATGATGTATTTGTTGCCTTGAGCCGAGCGGTGATAAGGGCCGCTGAGGTCCAAGTAAACCTTATCGAATATGGCGCCGGCGTGGACGGGGATCAACTGTTCCCTTGAACGAGGGTGTGGTCGTTTACGCTGACAAGCGTCGCAAGAGCGTACGTAGCGGAAGACATCCGCTCGCATGGTCGGCCAGAAAAATCGACGGGCGATTTTCGCTAACGTCTTCTTCCAACTAAAGTGGCCGCCGGCCGTGGGACTGTCGTGAAGGGCCACACAGATGGGCTCCCGCAATGCTTGCGGGATAAAAATGGTGGCCCGTGATCGGGCGTTGGGCGAGCGTGCTGCTCCAACATGATACAAGCATCCGTTCTTGCGTATCGTGCAGTGGTCGATCCACTGCATCGCTGACTCCTGTACGGAGGTCGGGGTGTCCACTGGAAAGGAACCCGTGTCAAGGAAATGCATGATAGCGCTACATAGCGGGTCCTGCTTCTGAGCCAGTAGGGCGTCGTAAGGTCGGATCAGGACCGGAGGCGGCCCGACAGGGTCAAATGAGGATGAGCGTTGTGCTCGTTGGAGGAGGCACCGAGGAAACTCGACAATGTCGTCGCTCTCGGTGGTTCCATCCACGAAACGGTTGTGGGGATCCACATGGCGGCTGAGATGGTCGGCGATCACGTTAGAGGACCCTTTATGGTACTCGATCGTGATGTCATAGCTCTGAAGTTCGACCACCCAACGCGCCAGATTGTCATGTGGCTTGCGATGGCGCAGCAGGTAGGTCAGTGGTTGGTGGTCGCAAAGGACACGGGTGTGATTGCCGTAAATGGTTGATCGAAAAAACCGTAAAGCGCTAATTATGGCAAAGAGCTCGATATGTGTGGGACTCCACTTGTGCTGGGGCGGGGACAGCAATTTGCTAAAGTAGCCGAGCGCGACTGGTGGCGAATCCGGGTTCTGTATCTGGAGCAGAGCGGCTCCTACCGCCACCTGGCTGCCATCAGTATGCAGTATAAATTCTTTGTCCTGTGGGAAAGCCAGACAGGGGCGACTAGTTAAGATCTGCTTGAGTTGCTGGAAGGCACTTTCTTGTGGCGCTTCCCACACAAACGAAGCCTTATCCTTGCAGAGCGCGTACAAAGGGGCTGCTATGGTCGCGAAGTTTTTGATGAACTTGCGGAAGAAGTTAGCCATCCCCAGAAATCCCTTGACCGCTTTGACGGAGGTGGGAGCCGGCATGTTCTGAATGGCGCGGATGTTTCTGTCCGCGGGAGCGTACGAGGAGCCGGAGAGTTCATGTCCCAGGAAAGTGATGGTAGACTGGGCCACGGTTGTAAGCTTTTTCCCCGACACCTTGATGTTAAAGGTGCGGAACCGTTCTAGTACCTTACGCAAGGAGAGAAGGTGAGCGTCGAAGTCGCTGTCGAATACAATGATGTCATCTAAGTACGCGAGACAGTTATTGTCTAAGCCGGCTAAAATGCGGGACATCGCCCTGCAGAAGTAGGCCCCTGCATTGCGCAACCCGAAAGGCAGATAGACGAATTGGTATACCCCGCGATGAGTCGCCCAGCCGCACTTGGCTTGGCTCTCGGGAGATAATAACAACTGCATGTACCCGGACGCCAGGTCAAAGGAAGTGTAAAATCGCTTGCCCGCTACCCGCTCGAGTAGATCCTCGATCCGCGGTAGCGGGTAATGATCCGGTACCGTGATCTTGTTGAGGGGTCGGAAGTCAAGGCAAACCCTTAAGGAGCCGTCCTTCTTTTTGACAAGGACGGTATTGTGCAACCAGGTAGTATCGCTTTCGACGATTCGACCGGCCGCTAAGAGTTTATTGATGTGATCATCCAACTCTTTTTGGAGCCGCGCCGGTATGCGCGTGGGTCGATATCTAGTCGGAGGAACCTCTGAGGTCGTTTTGATGGTGATTTGGGTGTGTTCGTATGACCCAAGATCATACGACGATAACGAGATGCGATCTTGAAACTCTACAAAGAGATCGAAGAGCTGCTGACGTTGCGCTTCCGTAACGTCAGCGTGGGACAGGTCGGGTGTCCATGATGACGCTTGATTGTCGGTAGCAGGCTCTGCCACAAGGGAGCAGGCGCTGCTAAAACCGCTGATAAAGGTCCAGTATGGTGCCGTTAGGGAGCTCTACGACCGGACGCGCCTTCGTCAATTGTTGATTCTTGTATAGAACCTTTGGTGTGTTGGACGGGTTACTGATCATCAACCGAGGGTTGTTGACGGAAGACACCGCCGGAGCCACAAAAAGGTTGTCCGGCGAGAGGAGTGAGCCCTCCACGAGCATAGTGGAGCGGTCGGAACTCGGCCGTGCCACTTGACACTGGACCATGGTTTCTGACACCGGGGGCAAGACGACGGTGGTGGCAGCCCGCACGTCGAGGGTGTCCGGTTCCCTTGCGGGTTGTGGGGACGGGGCGACCGCTCCGGCTGCCAAGATCGGTATCGCGTCATCCCCGACGAGGAGGATGCGCTGATCGTAGTTGAGTACCCACGGCGGTAGCCGCTGTAAGAGGTCATTTCCTAATATAATATTGTAGGCGTCGACCGCCCGCGGAACGCAGTCCGCTTCCGTGAAATGAACGGTGTGCGATAGGGATTGTTTCCCAATCTGAAGGGTTACTGCCGTAGAGCCGACAAATTTAACCGGAATCCCTGCCATTCCTACCGCAGCTGGGACAAGGCACGGGTTGAGGTGGAAAATACCCAACAACGGAAGCAGGGTTTGACTAGCGATGGTGATCCCCGCGCCCGTGTCTACGAGCGCCAGCATGTGCACCCCGTTAGCCTTAACTGGGATTTGTGTGACAAAGAACGGCAGGGGGCTGTCTACGGACATAACCGCCGTAGGGACGAGAGATGCCCGAGGCGGCCAGGACGACGACGTATCGATTTGGATCTGAGATACGCTGAGGTCGAGGGGCTGTGGTCTATCGACCGTCAGCGAGGGCACCACAGGCCTCCTAGGCGTGCTGGTAGCTAATGGCTCGGATACCGTCCCGTAAATGGCCCTATACCATTTGGGGGCACACCACTTCAGGTATAATTTAAAGGCAAAACGAAGAAAGTGAAAAGTAACCAAAAGTGACGAAAAAGAAATCCAATAATCATAAACCGAAAAATTCCAAAACCAAAGGAAGAAACTCGAAACCGGTGAACTAACCGGGGCTCCTCCCGAGTCGGAATCGGCTGAGCGAGAAGCGATACTTTCGAAATGGTCCACCAACCGACTATGGTCCCGCGCTACCCACAGTTCTTGTAACTGATGATTGTCGGCGCCTTCGCTGAAATTAGTGAGTACTAAATTATGAAATATAGTGAGAGGGGGGTCCAAGGTCTGAAAAGCCCCGTGGGGAGGTTGGGGTAACGGCAGGATTGCGCCGGACGGTAGTGTCGTCCATGCCCCACTAAGCGGCGAAAAGCTACGAAAACCCTCGGGGGTGTGAAGCACCACCGGGGAGACGAAAGAACAGTCTACTGGGTTCGCGTGTCGCTGAATGATACCTGTGAGTGGATCTAGAAAGGCTTGCAACTCCCCTCCGCTAGGTAGACGCACCTGTATCCTTGGGAGCGTGTAACAGGTTGCATTAAATGCGATCAGACGTGCGGACGACAACGCAAGGCAGCGGTGCGTCTGCACGTATCCATCTCCCAGGTACGTAGCTGAGATATCCCGTCTGCCCAACAGGGAGCGCATCACAAGAGTGGGTTGCGCTGGCAGGGCGCCGAGTAGGGCGCTAGTGAGGTGATTGAGGCGGTGGCAGAGGTGTTGTAGCACACTCCGGTGGAGGGCATTGGCCTCCGTGTAGGCGGCCCCCTCCACGGCTAAGAGCTGGGCCGACAACTGATTAGTGGTAACTAACCCGACGTCCTCGTGCGCGTGGCGTGTGTGGCGGCGTACCATCATAACCGCGTAACCCTGATCAGTGACGATTAATTCCTTGGCACAATCCGAAACCACAGACGAAGCATTAGACCACGACAACGCTAACTCTCGATCATCGCTGAACCACACGGAGCCCGTGCGTCGACCGGAGAGTTTGGCCACGAAGATATACTCGCACCTCTCGTTAGTATCGGGGGTCCAGAGGAGCAGAGATCCATCGGCCACGGTACAGGAACCATCCGCATAAGAACAAGCCGACAAATCACCCACCGGTGCCTGGGGGGCCCGATCGGAGTGCCGGGCGTGGACCGTGGTGTTATACAAATAACAGTTCCAGACCTCCAGCGTGTGGGAAGTGCAGCAGCCGAATGGTGCCGACGGAAACTCGAATTCCAGCGAATGCCCCGTACGCCATACTCCGGATACCTCCGTAAGGATGCCATGTATGCAACGACGATGCAACATCATTTGCTTACACTCACCTGCCGAAACAGCGAGTGAAGTCTCGTGGTGGGATTCCGAATGTGCCCCGAAGAAACTAGTGGAATACGTGACCGAATGTTTAACTATTTTGCAAAAGACTGCGGGTGTAGAGTACAACTTTGTGTTAGGCCGATAGAGGCGAAGCGACATAGGCGTCGATGGGGTCGAAACATTGGGCAACATGCCCGAGCAATTGACTGAGGACGTTGGGAGGCGAAACGTCGTCGGATTATCCGACGGACACAACCAGGCCTCCAGCGAGGCCGCCGGGGTGATGAATACCGACAGCAAAGCTACCATGAGCAAAAGCAAACGGACATCTGGCAGGGGTGTGGTTGAAGAACGACGAGGTACCGGCGGCGTAACAGTCACCGAAGCCTGCGTGAGCTCCTCATTACGCTTGAGGAGGGCGGCTATACGGGCATGCGACTGTTGAAGTTGGCGCTGAGAGTCATCCAACGAGGCCGAAAGCTGACGTAGGGTAGAGAAGGAGCCCTCCTCCTCCCCCGACGCGCCTCTGATTTGGCTGAGCGCGTGTGCACCTGGGAGGCGCGGGGCCTCCACCCTAGGTCTATACGCCGGAGCACCCTGGCCTGACGGGCGACGTTGAAGCTGATGGGATCGAGGCGAAGGACAAACTGACGCGAAGTGACCGGAACCGTGACAATTGAAACAGCGTGAGGAACCCGAGGGGCGGTTAGATTCCGATCGCCCCCAACGCCGTTGCCGGCTTGGGGTTCTCGCCGAAGGGACCGGGGAGGGGGAAGCCCTATACGGAGCGCTGCCGGCGCGTGGTCGCCCGGACCTGGAAAGGACCTGTACTGGGGCATGAGGCGCTGAGGGGTGCATGAGACGGTCGGCTGTGGCTTCGCTGAGAAGCTGTTCGACTGTCTGGGCCTTCGCTACTGCTTGCTCGAACGTGAGGGGGTTCTCCAGTTTAACAAAGTACCCAACGTCGGCACGCAAGCGTGCGACGAATTCCTCCAAAACCCGGTCACGCTGGATGGCGGGATCCTGACCTGATGTAGCCGCTCTTACCAAGTTAAGAACTCGGTTGGCAAAAGCCGTGCAGGATTCGCCAGACTCCTGGCGACAAGCGGAAAGCTTCTGGCGTGCGACGTACCGTTGTTGCGGACTTTCAAAGAACGACCGAAGATAGTTGACGACTGAGGCATAATTCTTCTGCTCGTCCGCACTAAGCTCCTCTACCTTTTCGCGCGCCACACCATCCAAGTGGCCAATGAGGAAGTAAGCGCGTTGCTCTTCGGTCAGCTGGACCGGGCGCATTCGCATAACGTCCTCAAGACGGCGCAGCCAGATAGAAAATTGCGCTCCATCTTCGGCGCAGCCCGAGAAGGGGGTGATGCGTGACCCATGGGTATCTGGCTGGAACATCGCCACTACCGGGAGACTATCGAGCCGACGACTTACCGCCGCAAAGGAGTCATTGAGACTCGCTGCGAGAGCCGTGTTGCCCTCGTTGATCTTCTGCGTAAGCAACGCCGCTGTTGCCCGAGTGTCGTTCCATACCTGAGTTATGGCCGACGACGTCGCATTGCGTAGTGTTTTGGCGTCCCTACCACATAGGGGGGAATCGTCCTCCAGTTCGTCGAAGTTAGGCAATGAGGATCCTACTCCATGCTCCGTCTTAATTAGTCTGGTGTCAGAGAGCTGGGTCCCGGACCCTGAGAGAGTTGATGACTTGGAGAGAGAACGCGTTACTGGCATTATGAAAGAAAAGTAAAAACGTGCCAACCGACGCAAACGAAGAAAGAGAAAAAAATAAGTGCCAAGCATGCTGGCTGGTAGCCTATATAGTAGCTCCGCCACTGGGGGGGAGGCAAAGAAAAACAAATACAGAAGAATGTAGAGAATGCTCGGAAAGCGGAAAGAAGCGGAGATAAAACGCAAGATTGCGATGTGTATGTGAAAAGCGTTAAAGCAGAGAGAAAATAACGCCAATAATGTTATGTTATAATACCGTGAAGCTAAGCGGAAAAAAATGTTTTGAGAACTTAGTGCGTTCGCTTCACAACGCGAACGCCTGGGGAAGCTGCGCTACCGTAATCCCCTATTGTAGACTCCGCGTCGCCTACGCGTGTTCTGCGCTCTCTAACCAGCCAACGACGGGGTTGGCGTAAATGATGGAATTATGGTGCTCGGCACCCGCCAAGGTAATGTGGTTTGGTATCCGCGGTTCTTCGGCTTCTGCGCTGCATAGAATTGTCCAGGGGTGCTGAAAGACCGCCGACGACGTAGGCAGATTTTATTAATCCAGTGTGTTTGCGATAGCTATTCTAAGCTGTGGGGGATATGTGGCAATCCGGCAGATGCCCTTATCATAGCGGCCACTGCTTCGGGGTTGCATGCTGCCGCTAGGTTTCGGGGGTGTCATTGTGAGTAGTCCCACCGGGTACTGAGTATGTTGACTGCGTGAGCCGGGGCTCCGATATTACCCATGGGAAGTGTTATACTCCCGTGGAAGTTCATCCCCGTGTATTCGCCGTCCATCCATTCAGGAAGCGCACTGGCTTTGGTGTATGGCGTATAGGGAATGAACGCCTGAGCCGTGTGGCACGGATCGCATAGTCTCCATATATCCCTCCTGATGATGGCGCCAAACTGAGTACTTCCAGAACGCCTAAGTCCGGGCCGAACCCACAATGTTGCCTGCGCGTGGTGGTACTCATTGCCAACCTCCCTAGTTTCTTTATGCAACAGGTCCACATCGATCACGACTTTGCCATGGCCGTGGCCATGCAACCCTGCTATAACCTCGCAACAGCTTTCCGTTCTGCCCGCCGCTGCGGTTGCCGGGAAATACCGTTTATTGGACAGTTCTGCTTCCGCTCGTGACTCTCTCAATGTTGGTTCTTTTCACGGGATTCGTTCTCTGGCACGTAAAAGGGCGTAATCGGCTTCCGCCTGCATGTCCCTTAAACGGCATCGTTGTTTTGCACGTGCCACATATTACTTTGCAGACGCTGGGCGCAAGACGGGATCGTACCTTTGGAATACGATAGATGTCGCTGGGCAACCTCCTCCACTCACTCGTGCGGCCATCCTTGTGCTCTAAGCTGGCCCGCGCGCTGGTATCCAAGCCGTCCGGGTCTGATAGTTGGCTGTCCACGTGTTGTCCACAACCTGCACCGCGCGGGTCGGGTCATCCGCTAGCGACTCTGTTTCGTTTACCCTTCGTATGAAGGGATCCATGCCACCCGCACTTTCTGAGTCACGCGAACTCCGACTTAGAGCGGCACCTCGTTTATAATTTAATGTATACCCGTACTGCACTCTCGACTTTTCCCGTCTTGCTCCCACCCATAAGTAGGGAGGTGTAATCATCCCGTCGTCGTTACTCGTACCGCGTCGATTGCTTGGTGGAGAAGACCACTCCGCTCACCCCTGTGTGTTTTGATCCACCGAGACGTCGGTTAAAATAGGGTGTGTCATTTCGCTCCACCAAATTTCACATGGTCCTCCCTTTCCCACCGGTAGGGGGGATACCATCCGTGGTTCCTTATCCCATTTCCACTGCCTGCTCGCTAGACAGTTCTTCGCGCCGTTTCCTTAACCTCGTACCTTCTTTTATAGGCGTGGTGCAAGTACATATGTTTTGGTTCAATTCCGACATCTCGGAGTGCTGACGACTCCCTTTGGTGATCCGCGTCCGGATCGTAGACAGGGCCCTGTTGAGGATTTCTGCACGAGCAAACTAATCCAAGTTATCCCTGGTGTCCTAATATTAAACTCCTTGAAGCTTCAGAACCTGCGGGAGGCCTCTCTGCCTTCGACCGCCCAGGACCGGTCCATTCATTACCGCATTTCCCAGCCTTCTTACGTTTACTGCGCTTGGAGCTACAGGGAGAGACGGCTCCCTATGACGATCGTCACTTTCTTCCTCTGCTCATTACCGACATTTTGCGGGCTGGGGCTATCACACCGTGCACTGTACTTCATTAAATTTGCATGCATTCCACTGGTGCTTTCGCAGGTATTTGGGGTCCGTGTTGCGGACACCCGAGTGGCCATCTCGGGTGTAGGGTAAGCGGAAGGGGGTGGGGGGTTGAAAAAACGTTGTTAAGAGAAAAAAGAAAATGTGTCGAATACGACAAAATATGAATAAGGAGGAATACAGACGGGCAGCTTCAGCTTAGCAGGCGAATAGTGGAGAGACGTCGGCAAAAGTGGCTGGAAGCTTGATATTCCAAAACGATAAGCGTCCAGCGTTCCATGGGCTACGCATGCTTTGTATACGCTATGCAAAAAAAACAAAACAACGCCATGCTGGATTCAAAATGCCAACGTCATGTTTCCCCTCGCTAGCCACGCGAAGCTCGAGATGTGCCTCGCGATAAGTGTCGGATAACTGACCGTATGGTCACCGCGAAGCTATTGAACGATTAATACGAAAGAGTTCGATGAAGAAAAACGAGTGAAGAACTAAAAGAAGATGATAAGAGTTAAAAGAAGGGGAAGGAACTTATGAGAAAAACGAAAAGAAAGAACGAGAAAAGAACGATCGGCCCAGGGCCCCCGCAGCTAAGAGGAAATCCCCACGCCGCGCCCCTAGGGACCGAACTTCAGAAGAAGTCCCCCCCCTTTTTTGCGTGAACCCCCCCCAATGTCCAGGACCACCCAGCAACCAAAACGAAAGCCGATAAAATGTAAAAAAGAAACGAAATCTGATAAAACGAAAAAAAACTAAGAGGAACTAAAGACTCACCAGTACCTGCCAGGCAGATCGCACTCGCTGCTACCAGTAATGTTGGTGCCTAGTGCACCTTAGTCGATCGTCTGTTCCACGTCTGTTACAGTACAAATACACAGAACATGATTGGGGTCTTTACTATTGCCTATTAGGCCACACAATAACACCGCAGACAGGAGCAGCAATATCATCTACAGAAGCAGTGCCGGAGCCCGAGGCTCGGCAGGCCGGTGAAGTCCCGAACGTCCGTCGAGAATGAGCCGCGCACCGCCATCCTCTCCGCCTCGCTGACGCCACCGCACCCTGGAATGCTAAACATTATCGGGGAACTGTAAGAGGCTAACTATCGATCTTTCTATGAACATCCTACGTCCTCTACATATGAAACACCATACATACTTACAACCCTTGCTCGTCCAAGATGGCCCCTTTTAAGGTAGTAGTAGGCATAAAGCCGAGTATGAAAAGCGGCCTATATCAAGGTAGTAGTAGGCATGTTGATCCGAATAAAAGAAAGTCGAAGTGTTCAGTAGTACAAAAATGAGGGTGCTGTCAAAATGTGAGAAGTAATGAAAAGTTAGACACTCTTCCCACCCGGTCAGCCCCGATAAGGAAGGGACGATCTATGCTTAAAGGTTGGTAGCTCTCAAGAAAGGCGATTGTCCAAAGCTCGAAGCCCTCTCTCGCCGTAAATCTGCCACATATAATTTTCTCGGACCTGTTGCCTTCATCTGGTGACTCCCTTGAGACCGTATTACCCACAGTACCCCTACCGCCACTTTGAAAATTTCTATACCCTGAGAACCTCTGTCACCGTCTCAACTGCCTTCCATGACTCCTTAAGACACGAGGGAGCGATAACAAGTGACTATGAGTGCTCGACTAACGTCTGTGCACCCACGATCACTTTCCACAACTCCCTATTCCCTTTCTATGATCTCTTCCAGGGAACAGAAAATTCCTGCTGTATATCCTACTCATGTCTAGGGTCCCGGAGCCCAATTATACATTTTTAAGCTCCATTGAGCCTACCGTAGGCGAAGCTAGCTTAGTTCCGATAAGCTACGTACACTTTGCTTAGTCCCCTCCGAATCCTAACTTGCTCGACTTCTACAAGCTCATTCCTGATTCACCCGATTTTTGACCATTCCTGTTTGTGCCCTACCCTTGGTGTGCGGAGTTTGGCTTACTTCTCATGTGCTCTGACGCTTGGTCAGACCCTACCAATCCTACTTGCCCGACCTCTCCAGGCTGCAGTTCATTGAAGAATGCATTAAGCGACGAACGGACAGACATACACACAAACAAACAAACACCACAATTTTCTGGTTAAGTAATGGATTTCCGTTTTTTGCCTGAGAATACTCCATAAGGCAGTTTTTCTTATTTTTCCAGCAAATGCCGGTGATTTCGGTGGTTATTTCTGCCCATGCCATGGCTCTCATTATGATGCATCCGGTCGTATTAGAAAGGTACTTTTGTTCTTATATAACAATTGCTGACTTAGCATGGTTTCAATTCTACACATGAATTCAGGGGCCAGCTCCGTTAAACCTTCATGTGCCAGCTTACTCGTTCAAGGGCAACGTTGTTGTGATCGGCTCCAACTGAGAGGGCGATTAGTAGACTTGTACCACCAGCTTCCCGTTGGTACTTATTTTAAGATAGTTTAGAGTGTAATTGTTAAGTGTTCAGTAAGGATTCACATTTTCACTCTCACTTTTTAACAAGGATTACACATTGAACGATCCTGTGGATTTGACCTCAACACTCGTAGAATTAGATCTTATCAGAGTAAATGTTGTATTTCCAACTTTGCGTTACATTCAGAACGATCAACACATCTGCAAACAGCATTTCATCAAGGGCATTAGTGGTGAATGAAAATATTCAATGAAGAGTAAATAAAATCCTTGTATGTGAGGAGACATGATTGGAAAGAAATCCTCAGTAAAGCTGTAATACTGATAAAATTAGTCAATGGGGAAGGAGGAGAAGACCAAGTGTTATTTTCGTGTGGCAAGCGATAGAATGAAGCTCTGTTTTCTGATGATAAAAACTGTATCCTGTAGAGGATCTTGATCGGCACACAGCGAATGCTGCCTCCTACGTTTCTTTTCGACAGTATAAGTCCTTCTACTTGGCGATGCCGGCAGCAGGGCATGGCTGCGTCTCTCTGCGTCTTTGCCGGTGCAACAATGTCTCGCTGCTTATGAACGCGGCCATGCGCTGTCATCTGGCCCACCGCAAAGTATGAAGGCGCCTGGTGTGATCTGACGTCCGTCGCCATAAGTCTTCCGGCAGGATGACGTGAGGTCACCAGGATCGCGTGGCGAGCAATCTACTACAAGAACGTTGACATCAGCATTTTCGTGAACTAAAACTTTAATTACGGATTGTTATAGTAAGTAGTATGCATTTGCTATAGATCTTATCTGCTTTCAGTTGGAATTGTGTTTAATGAGAGATGTTACAACTTATTTATATTAAAATCCAATTTTAATATATTAATATTAATATTCATATTAAGCTCACCAATATCTGTCTTTATTCTTTGGCCCTTGTCTTCAACGTGAGTATACCAGCTACGTCGCAGAGATCTTGAAATCAATAGTGAATTAATCGTCTTGCAAAGTAAACCCCTTTCGTAGGTGGCCTGATCCAACACATCACCGGAACATTTGATAAAGCCCTCAGGCAGCACACCCCTAAAAGCTTTAATTACCTATGTCATTGGAGTGTATTGGCTTACTCGCGATTATGTGGTCACCGTTTCTTAGACGAGGCTTCTGATTCTATCGGCAATCTATAAGACTTATCCAAGAGCCATATTTTATCTAACGGACCCTTATTGCTAACTACTGTAAGCAGCACATCTTGGAAAGGACTTTCATGTGCCAGTTCGGGTACACCGAGAGTCAAGGATTCCTCGACAGGGGGTGGGGGGTCGTACTTGTAGGAGGGTGGAGGTCGTACCTTCAAAGACCAGCAATAAGCACTAAAATCTAAACTCTCAACAAGCTGATGAGAAGCAACGGATATTTCACCGTAGATCCGTGTGACAAAATGTAAAATAAATATCTTTTTGCCTCTGTGAGGGATGTATAACAATAAAAACACATTGCGATTAGTAATCCGGCAACAGTAACTGGTATTGCAGATTCCAAAAAGAGGGGGTCATATTCGGTCGCTGTAGAGGAGGGGGGGTCGTACTGAAAAGGCAATTTTCCTCGACACCTGGGAGTGCCCTGGTGCCGGTGCGATGGCGTAGATGGTTGTCAGCGTATTGGTAGAAGTGAGTGGTATTTTTTGTGATCCTCAAGTATGCCCTTATACAGATGACCTCGGAAGGTCACCTGTAAGGTTTTTAGATGGACGAGCGAGATCGATCGTGTCCGCGTTTGCGTCATCTCGTTCAACGTCACCCGCTAGTGAGCGCATGTGCTTAACCAGTTCCTTGCCGCCTGTTGGTGGTAACGGAACAGTTGTGTGTGTGCCTCGTGTGTTTATGCTTGAATCATCCTTGTG
Organism: Trichostrongylus colubriformis; assembly: GCA_963978905.1. Classification (NCBI taxonomy): domain Eukaryota; kingdom Metazoa; phylum Nematoda; class Chromadorea; order Rhabditida; family Trichostrongylidae; genus Trichostrongylus; species Trichostrongylus colubriformis. The sequence continues at coordinate 54,035,225 of OZ022256.1, read as the reverse complement.
TAGCTGTGCTGTACTATGGTACTTCTGCAGTAGTGAGTAGCCGATCATAGCCATTGTAGCAATCTTCTGTCATATTTAGCTGCTATTGTTCTAGTAGGCCCAAAAATATAGTTCTGTTCTGTATTTTTGTGACTCAGTTTTCCAAAGACTTTCAGATCTCAAAAACCCGGGTGTGTAGCCTTAAGTCGACTTTCCGCTTCGCGGTGTTGCACCCGGCGCCATCAGTAAGATTTGCCGCGGTCGGCTGGAATTACCTACAAGGGGCAAGGAGCTGGTACCATTGTCCTTATAAGAAATAGCTTTTTATCTCATCATTATCCGAAAACAATTACTTTTTTACTCTGAAAAGACAAAATGGTAAAATAAAAAGCAAAAGAAACAATAGCATACATGATAGCAACCCTAATCAAGAAGTAATTAATTCGGGCGAGAAACTTTGAAGGGAGTGTACGCAGTGCACCCAATCACACGCGACGAAGTCCGCCGCGCACGGCCGCGCGAATATTCGACTCAAGGCTACGCACCCCGAAAACTCTGCAAGAATCTCAGAAATATTTTTCTCATACTTATAATCGACATGATAATGACATGAATCAGCAAGTGTTCTCGAAAACTACATTTATTTACTCCACTTCGGTAAAGGCGATGAGAATAAACGGCGGTACAAGGATGCTACAACGATGCTGAATTATGGGTAGAAGCTTTTCTCACGAACGACACTCAAACTCGCTTTTCATCCATTTCGGACGTTAACCCATTACACTACTGACACCCCTTTCCAACTCATTATCTCGTGACAACTTTTGCTTCGCGCGCTGCGGCGAAGATCAGCGGCGAACAAAATTCAAAACTTCGAAGATGTAGAAATATTGAAAGATGTGGTGAGGGTTGATCGGTGGAAAAAATGGAAAGTAAGTTCATGGTTGTCACAGTTTGTGTGTGTACCCTTACATCTGGATTTCGCAGGACGACGAGCGGCGTGCGATGTAATGTGCGCGAGCTATGCGCGTCGCGGCAGTTGAGTCTTAAAACAATTACGCAGCAATGCTAAGGGTGCGATACGCTGTTGACTTCCAATCGCTTCGGGGCCCAACAACATGACGCCTTCAGCTCGCCCGCATTGCTTCGGTTACGACATGCCGCGGTGCGAAATCCTGACATAATGGTACACACCCTCGCAGTTTCCAAGCGCAGCAAGTGGTTCCCTACGTAAAAATGACGCCCACTTCAGGAACTTCTTCAACTCCTTGATCCTGAGCTTGAATCTTCATTTACTCTCCCTATACATTGCGTACTCCTGCCGCCCACGTTGACCGGGCGCCAAAATTAGGTTGATTGGTTGCGCAGCACAGTGAGTAGAGGTTTGGTTATCACTTGCACAGCGCTTGGATCTTATTCTGCCCCTCCCGAAGACGACCAGTTGACTAGACGTCCATGAATCAACATGTCGTCGCTTTGTACTGATCAAATTCACCACGTTCCTTCCACAATTTCTTCTTACCTTATTGATCGATCTTATTTGGATCGATTGGTACTTGTAGAGTTACCATAATGTTTGTAGACTATGCTCTCATGATTTCCAATTTTTTTGGACCGTTCTGGTAATCCCATGGAGTGGGGCCAGCCGTAGCTGAGCAATCGATCATTTGGTCTTTAATGAGTAGCAATTGCTCACTTTGTAGTTTGTTACCGCAACTAGGCTCACAACTGAGGCTGGCCGCTATATGTTGGAGGATGATCAGTATTTCAGATCGCCATCATACTCTGCGGTGCCGGCGGTAGGGCGTTGCGGCATTATCTCTGCGTCTCCACCTGTGCCCCTCTGCCTTGCTGCCTGTGAACGCTGCCACGATCTGCGTGTAGTTAGTACAGTTAGTGCCGCAAAAGTGTAAAAAATTACGCGCAAACGCGTTTTTTATCGTTTTTACTCTATAAATCAATAAATTAGATTTTTCTTAAGAATTTTATACATTTTTGGAATTGGCTCGTCGAGCTCTACAAGAAGGTGCTACAAGTCTCTGGTTTTCTTGAACTTAAACGAGGCCTTTTTTCACATCCTGAAAAGTTTGTGTAAAAATTTCTCCAAAATTCAATGCGCTGGCAATGAATTGCTCTCAGAATCCTAGTCCAAACTGCAGTTGTATAGGAATTCCAAAGTTTCTGCCGTTTTAAATGAGGTAACATTCCTTGGTGTGACCCTGAATAGCGCTTACGTGCATATTCTGTTGAAAAACCGTGCTTTTCTAAACACATCGGGGGAAATTTTGTTGGAATCTGATTAGCTGAAGATGGAATTTTCTAGGATCCTGGCCTAAAGAAACAATTGCATAGAAATTTTGAAGATCCTGCCATTTTAGATGACAAAACGCTCCTTGGTGTGGCCCTAAACAGCGCCTTCGTGTGTATTCTGTTAAAAACATCCATTTTTGAAAAGTTCGAGAGAAAATTTTTTCGGAATCTGATTAGCTGGAGATGAAATTCTCTGGAAACCTGATTTACGGTAACAGTTGTATAAGAATATCTAAGTCCCTGTCAGTTCACATGCAGTAACGTTCCTTGGGGTGACCCTAAAGCAGGGTCAAGCCTCCGTTGAGGAATCCTCAACGAGGGGGTCGTATTTGGTTCGCTAGGAAGGGGGGGGGGTCGTAATCGTTTAGGTACGCATTGATCAACAGAATTTCTGAGGCTGAGGGTCTAAAGTGTAAGGAGAGAAATGATAAAACTGACTAACTGGGTTTGAACCCGAAGCTAATTTAACCTAATCATCATGGAAACCTCATGCATGGCGCGATCCACAACGAAGCCAACCAATGCCAATAACCCTTTCATTGGTCCGCCGGCACCGAAACCACGTACAGAGACACCTCCGAAATTCATCGATTAACCATGGAAAGCGATATCTATCAACGGGTACCACCGTGGATGTACACTCCAGAAACAATGAGATGAAAACAAAAATTAGCTGATATGGATTTTTTCCATTCTTACTACGATCGCAAGTACGTAATCTAGTGTTGGCGGCCACTATGCGGACCGGAAAAACGCTTGTATTCATTGAGAATGTGGATGAAATCCTCATGCATGGCGCATCCCACAGAAAAGCTGACCGACGCTTCTCGCCTTTCCACTAGGCCTCCGAGAGCGAAGGATGCATACTGGAAAAATTTCAGTAACAATGAATCGATTTTTGGAGAGAGTCATGGGAAGATCTCGCAAATTCGACGAAAAAAAGCTTTCCTCAACCGGCTTTTTTGAATTTTTCTTGCTTCGTTTTGAAGATATAGCACAGCTCAGGTAGTCATTCGAAAGCGACAACCTAGCCTTCGCGTCTCTTCGGCCACGTGAGAGCGTCATCGCAAGCGCCGGGCGCTTTCCCACGGCCGTGCAAGCGAATGACTTGAAGGCAAAGAAGAGACCGAAAATAACGACTTTATCTCATCGGTAAGTTTTGTATATCATTCGATAGCTTTTTTCCTAGGAAAGCGATTGGTATATATTTCATTTGCGAATCTGCTCTTGAAATTGAGTTGAGAGATGGTTTTTTGACGGAATGTACACGGAGGCGCTATTTAGAGCCACACCAAGAAACCTTACTTCATCTGAAGTGACAGGGACTTTGATATCTTATACAACTGTTACCGTAAACTGGGTTTCCAAAAGATTTCATCTCCAGCTAATCAGATTGCGAAGGAATTTTCTTTCAAACTTTTCAAAAATGGTTGTTTTTAACAGAATACACGATTTAGAGCCACACCAAGGGACGTTGCCTCATGTGAAATGGCTGAATCTTAGTAATTCTACTCAACAGCAAGCTTGAACTTGGATTCTGAGAAAAATTCATCGCCGGCGCATTAGATTTCTAAGAAATTTTCCCTTGAACTTCTTAGAATGTGAAAAAATAGCCTAGTTTCAAGCTCAAGAAAACTAGAAGCTTGTAGGATCCTCTTGCAGAGCTCGGTGAGCTGATCCCAAAAATGTACACAGTTTCGATATAAAATCAATAATTAGTTGATCTGTGGCAAGAAAACAATAAAAACCCGTTCTCGCGCGTCTCATTTCGTGCAAAATTCGCATTCATGGGCTACGACCTCATCCTCAGCTAACCCAAAAAATATTATATGCTGACAGCCTCAAGACTTAAAGTGCTACACGCTGTAACACAGCCTAATTTGTACACGGTTAGTGCCGTAAGCTTGCTTAGAATCGCTCAAAAACGCGTTTTTGCGTTAGCTATGATTTTTCCCCTTATTAATTATTGATTTTTCTTCAAAGATTTATATAATTTCGGAATCAACTCATTAGGCTCTACAGGACAGTGTTACTGGCTCTTGGTTTTTTGAGCTCTGTATCAGACCAGCACCATCTTGCAGAGCTCGACGAGCTGATTCCTAAAATATGTAAATGTTCGATAAAAAAATCAATGATTAACCGATTTAGAACAAAAAAAAAAACGATACGAAATGCGAGAACGGCTTTCGCGCCATTTTTAACGCTCCTACGGTACTGACTATATGAAGGCGGCCTTACCGAGTTTTTGCTTCTTCTGAAGGATAGAATTCTTGGAGCAATCGTCCATAATTGCTTTTCGAAGTGACTTTAACACACCTATGGATCCTCACTACTCTACTACCTTCATGCTCGGTATTAATCGCTATTTAAACGGATCATCGGCATACTTGATTTTTTGCGGACCCATTGTGTGCCCCTATTATATCGCGCTTGTGGAGCCTTTTTTCTAGTTGTTTGGAACTCCTTGCGCTCTCTGACCAGATCTCTTGATGGAAGCGGACTCCTCGCGGGACAAACATTCTGAAATGGCCCTGTAATGATTACATAGTTTCACAGGTTCAACGTAATCAAAATTTCGAATTTATTAGCTATGCATTCGTGCAGAATGCTTCAGGAATCGTGGAGGAAGCTTTTTTGGAGCTTTGATTGTTATAAGTAGCTCGTACTCAGCTAAGGCAAGCAATTCATGATGTCATTCTTTGAAAAAAGTCGGTTTTTCTTAAAAAGAGTAGTAACCACACAAAAATGTTCTGTAAAGTTGACTGAATGGATCGTATAAGGCTATTATCGCTAACACTCCTCACATGATATTGAAAAACTGTTGGAACGTGTTTCGATCGTTTGCGGTGGGGTAGACTTCGATTTCTCATGGTCACCGCTCAAAGTTCACAGATTTTTGGTCAATAAATATGTTTATTGCTTTACGGTGAATCTAATTATTAGAGAAAGGCAAGGCCACCGTAAAGCTTAGAAAAGGAGTGTGTACTAAAGACACTAATGGCAATTGAAACCTCTGATTTCTCAGGAACCGCCAAAAGTTTTGCTAAGCGCCTGGATTAGTCGCTCCGATGCTAAGATTTGTCACGTCCCGGATTTTACTGTTCCCAAACTTCCCAAACATCTTATTACCTGCTTATTTCGATCTTTCGTCATTCAGATTCCGTTAGCGAAGCCTTCCAATCATTAAAAGCCACATTTCGCGGGGCTATAGCTCTATGAAAGCCCCAGAAACGTATTGCGATTGTCTAAAAGCGATGTTCTACGAGTTTCTTTTCACTGCTTTTGTTAACGGATGGCAGAGAGATGGAAACTTGTTGCATGCTGCAGAGTGGTACGGGCGGTGGTGCAGGGATGACGCAGGCAGCAAGGCACGATGGCATAGGCGGAGACGCAGAGACAACGCAGCCACGCCCTGCCGCCGGCACAGCAGAGTATGAGGCCAGCCTTACATGCTAATCTTTCAGAAGGTTGGGACTATCAACTTCACTCCTCTTTTCTTTTTTCGCTCTTATCTATTGCACGCTTTCATATGATATATCAGAGTTCCATATACTTCCATAATTCAGCCACTACCTCGTTGGTCAATCTGGAGTGTAGTGCATTTGAAACCGATGCGTTGTCCTGAAGCGCACCGCGGATAGCACCATATTCTGCCTTTTATATTCGCTAATACTCTTCAAAAAACTTTTCACCTCTTGCTCACTACTTCTATGTAATACTTCCAATTACTTCAACGTCATAGGCGGTTCGAAGCGTACTCTTCGTCTGCAAACAATGGCATCAAAATCACAAGATCGTTCGTGTCAGTCTACTTTGTTTCTGTTAGTGGTGTCCTCCAAATCTCTAGAAGTCAATCATTGCAATCTACCATCTGAGCGTGATATTATTGAAGCGCGAATGTCTTCTACCAGGTTCGGTACTTGAGGAACCCTTAAGGGGATTGTCCAGATAAATGAGTTTCTCCGTGATTCATGCATTCATATTGTATTGGGATGTGTAAAAATAGAAGGAGATTTAACTAATTCTGTTTTTCTGACAGCACAATACAAACATATATCGCACTTGCCAATAAGGTCCGCATGCAGAGTTTCACGCGAAAAAGTGAGAATTCGGCTAAGATACAACACCCAAAATCCTCGGCCGGGTGGGCGGGGCCTCCGAGTAAAAGCCCTGCCCCGTCGTCCGCCGCGGTTGGGAACGAAGAGTAGGACTGTTTGCGTAACCATCTGTTCTTACAAGCGTCTCCGAACGCGGCGGACGACGGGTCGGGCACTTGCTTTGACGCCCCGCCCACCCGGCCGCGACTTTGTGGTGCCGTATCTTAGCCGAATCCACATTTTCGCGTGAAACTTCGCACGCAAACTTCGCACACATTATGAAAAAACAACACAAATATGTGGCTTACAGAAAAATTCATTTTTCCGTGGACGGTTCCTTAAAGAAAAAGAGTGAAATGGATGCGGCTTCTCATCCTGTAGAATAACGATCAATGTGAAATATGTTCTTTTGAGGAGACTACCTGGTTAAGAGCCTCTTGCAAGTTCTTCGCCAGTTGTTTATTTCTGTAAGGCTTATGCTCTCACCATCCAAAAGTGTCATGAAAACATGTGATGATTGTTGATCAACACCAAAGCTGTGTAGCGCGCTTTTATCATTTCTCATGTGTAAAGTAAGGTCAGCCAAACACTGCATAACCCGCCACTCTCGTTTAAATCAGTTGCTATCATATGAGCTTATTTATTTATTTATTTATTTATTTATTTATTTATTTATTTATTTATTTATTTATTCAGTAGACATGTTCAGGCGACATTGTGACAACTCGAACATTACACAAAGAAAGCAAACCAAGATTAACCACCAAACTGTGAATTCAACTTACATAAAATTACTAATACGTTGTTTAAAATTGGAGTACTAGTAAAGCAGAGTCTAACCACTTTAGGACAGGACGGGGCTTATTGTTACCTCTGCATTATTATCGATCGATATATTACAACTATATTAATCAATAATACTCAAATCGAATGATTGAACGTTTTCAATAATGCCATGAAATGTTATGGAATTCTCCTGGCAATCCTCTGTTCTGGTGCTTATTAACACGTGGTTTAAAACTGATGAATCAAAGTTTCATCAGTTCACGACAGGACGGAGCTTATTGTTAGCTATGCATTTTTATCGATCTATATATTACAACTATCTTAATCTTAATCTTTAAGCTTTTGCCCACAACTCAACGTATGTACTTGTAACAACTTTCGCATCGCCGGCTGCGGCGAAAATCAGCAGCTTTCAAAAATTAAAGTCATCAAAATCAACTATTCTAATCATTTATCACTCGAATCGAATCATTGAATGTTTTCAGTAGTGCCATATAATGTTATTGAATTCTCTTGGCAATTCCCTGTTTTGGTATTTATTGCTATCGACGTGGTTCACCTGTGCCGTTTTCCTGTGTATTGACTCAGATGATCCGTTAGAGGCATAAGAATGATGGCTATCCTCGTTTCACATTGCTTTTCATCGTATTCAAAGGTCTTTAATGGTGACTCAATTTGTACAAAGGTGCTGCGTCAATGAGCGTTCAAGCACTGGACGTTATTTGCTTTGGTATGAACTCATAGCACATGTTTGTGCTCTTCACGACGGAATCTATTTCCCATCTAAGGATAGGAATATGGAATGGTGGAAGTTGATCGTTTTCTTCCCGATGCGCCGTGCATATGACTCAAAATTGTTAAAGGAATCGTCCACGAAAAAATGAGTTTCTGTGTTACCCATATGTTTATGTTGTATTTGCCTAATGTGGGTCGCATGCAAAGTTTCACGTGAAAAAATATGAATCCGCCTAAGATACAGCACCAGAAAGTCTCGGCCGGGTGGGCAGGGCTTTCGAGCAAATGCCCACCCTGTCGTGCGCCGTGGTCGGAGACGCATTGTAGTTACAGAAAGTTACGTAAACAGTCCCACTCTCCGTTTCCAACCGCTGCGGACGACGGGATGGGGCTTTCACTCAGAGGCCCCGCCCACTCGGCCGAGATTGTAGGGAGCTTTATCCTAGCCTAAATCTCACTTTTTCATGTGAAACTTTGCATGCGCCCTGTACTACACAAATACAACGTAAATATAAACAAATAAATATGTAGGTACAATATAAACAATAAAATATGCGGGTAATAAATAAACTCAATTTCCGTGAACGATTCCTTTTAATTATTTGGATGTGTAGGAGGATGACCACCTGGGAGAATGCTGTGCTTATCATGATATTCCAATAAGGATGATTGGTAATAACAGCGAAGGGTAAGGACGGAGTTTCTGGCCTCAATCATTTCCCTCATGGCTGCTGGTGATAAAGAGAGCTGGTATTTGGTCTAATGACGATGAAAAAGAAAGTGGAGCCACTTGTCACTACGCATAGATAAAACATGTGTATAACAGTAAAAAATAAAAAAAGACAAAAATGGATTAGAGTTTCCGATGTTAGTAAATCTCTTGTTGGGATGAGCCGGGATTTTAGTTTTATTTACAGTCGTGGTGGCAGGTGAGTGTGATTTGGCCTATACAGAGAGTTTCCGAGGGTAGCCGATGGACTGGCCAGTGTTTTTATCTTCCCGGACTAGTCTGATACCAATACACCTACCACGTAGGGTTGGAAGGCTTGGTTAGCCTGGGCAGGCATTGATGTGGGATCTGTAACCCGCACTATAAGAGTGGAAGTTTGCGCTAGTGTCACTACAACAGCGCTCACAATAATGATGAAATAAAAATATCATTGATTAACCATGGAAAAAGCTGGAGTGGCAAACACGTTGCGTCCCGAAATTTGCATAGTAAGCCGAAAAAAGCTAGCATGATGGTATTCCCAATAGCGTTGGAAGATTTTTCGCACTTTCGCACTGATCTGATTTTCACTGTTGAATTTGATGTGTTTCTCTTTTAAAAGAACCATCTCAATTATTCAGGCGCTTATGTGAATAGACAGTGAGAAAGTGTTTCAAAAAGGAGTGATGAAACCCCGGAAAGTCACACTGCTGTTCATTTCATATTAATTTATTCTGCTGTTCAATTTTTTTACGACTCCAGTGCACTGAATATGAAGTTCAGATATATGCAGGCAATATTGATCGGTGCAAAATGTATAACTATATTCTTTCCCTTTTGGGCAGATGCGTAATGCTGCTGATATATTTTATTATTAGTAAAAGTACATATATTTGTTAGACCCACCCGGTCCAGTTCCTGAACCCCTAATTCGGTGGTTCCAGTCGATTACACTACGCCCAGTTACTTGCGCGTCAGAAGGGTCTAGCTGTGCCACTCGACAACACCTTTGCTGGTATCGCTGTGAACTGGAATGATACGCAAAGGGTTCTGCAGAGTACTCGCCGAGCATGACGCAATAAGCAGTTGGATCCAGGGTCGAGCCTGGCGTCGAGGAAAATTTTCGAAAACGGTACCACCCCTCTCCTTGAACTCTTCTGGAAATAATATGTGAACGTTTTTCTAACAATGATTCGACTGCTACTCAAACAATAAGGGTAATGAAAATTCGATATTATGTTTACGACGTTGGTTTATACCATGACATTTTTGGAATTCTCCCAAATCGCTTTTGGGAATTCTCAATACGATTCCGAAGCAGTGTAGAAGGCCTCAATGATGGTGATTACATTGATAAACATCAGTTGTTTTCTCTCTGGTCCGATGGCCTTCCCCCGGTCGGCTCATCTGAAGCTGCCGTCGTCGCGGGCCGTCCGCTTGGGTCTGGCCTGATCCTACTGACGCAGTTACGACCTAAAATAACGGCAGAGATGTAAATCACAATCCCTTCCTGCAGAGGTTCAGAGTTTTGCATCACAATCAGTTTGTCGTTTGGAAAGTATGTAGGGCCAATGTGAAGAAATATGGCTACGCAAAGACTAGCTTGAACGGCGAAAACTCGTTCAAGAGAAAAAATAGAAGCGAGATAACAGCAGTTATAGTTTCCAATTTTTTTGCAACCGATTTTGCCTTTTGAGTCTTTTGGAATAAATTCACAAGTCTCACATTGTTCAATACATATTTAGATCAACATAAGGCTTTGGGACAAGACAATGCTCAAGAAGTAAGACCAACAAATCTTATATCATATGCTGAGTCCACGTTTCGTGTCCCTATTGCTGCTCATACGATTCCACATTGTGGGAATTTCGGGGCTCTAGGATTCTATACAGATTCGCTCAATGTTCTGACATTTTATTGCAACCTTCATGAGACGATTCCGTATGAATCGCGTTTTTTCTTTGTTTGATGACCATGCATAACCGTTGAATCATCTGTTGTCTGGGCGAACCTTTTTTGGGAACAATGCCGTGCCACAATTCAAGTCGTAGACATTTGGACAATAGCATTAAGATATTTTGCTTCGTTCTATTGATCCCTTCGATTTGATCTATTCTATTGCCCTTATCTTATTATAGCTATCACACAAAAACTTCATTCATTCAATTGAACTAATTATAATCGCTTCTATCTCAACAGTATTGTACCTTATCTTATCCTTATCTGTGCATTAATTAATATAACACAAAGAGCAAATAAAACCACTCATCATTTGATAGAAATAATATTTTTTAATATTGTGAATACTGAGTATGGATATTATTTGAATATTGAATGATATGACAGGTGAATATGTGAATGTGAATACATGTGCATACATGTGGCTATATATCATTTACTATATTTATTTATTAAGTCCCATGCATATTTATACATTATTTATTACAGATTTTTTCATTTTATTCTTTTTTTAACTTATCTTATACTTTCTTTTTTTTCTCTTTATAAAGATAGGAGACTGGATCTGGTGATGAAATGGTCATCAAAATTTTTCTTGGGATCACTTTCATTCGTTTTGTATCATCCGGAATGCGCCATGAATTTGACTTTCCACTGACGATTGAAAAGCATGTTGTATACTATATTACTGTGTTTAGATACTTAATAGTGTTTGGATGCTTATATTTCGAGCCTGTTTGTTCCGTGTTTTTTTTCTAAGGTTTCTAGAACATCTACTGGAGGCACGAAACGTGGGGTTTTCTGGGCAAGGTAAGATCTAGCACTGGATTAACATACATAGCACTGCAGTGATAGCTGCGACCCTTGTTAATACTACCTGAATCCGCTTTATGTAAATGTGGAATCAATAGTTTGCCTGTCCTGTTTTCAATGATGCCGCCGCAAAACCCGCCACCATGGAATGCGGGCGCCGCCCGCCTTGATAAGGGGTTTGTGGGGTCGATGTTTGTTCCCCGTGTGTTTCCAAAACGAGCCCTCCAGGTGAATCGATTTTTGCGGTCTGAAACGTTCAAGAGGTGGTTATTGTCACGTTCGCGGAGCAGTTTATCCACTGTAATACTAGGCATCATGTTCCTCTACTGCGTGACCACTCAAGGTGTACTTGACCATCGGCTGGAGTGTTTGAGTAATTTTTAAGTGTGTCCTTTTCTCATAGTTTTTAGCCTCACTTGCTTGCGTTCTCTCTCGACGTACCACTACCCGACAGCAGGTCCACAGTTGTACATCAACGGTTCAAGTCAATCTGGAGCCATTTTTTGGATTTTTTCATCAATTTTTGATCAGAACTTTTTCAATTTGAATTCTGCAGCGAGTGAAAGTGTCCTCTTTTCGCCAATGCGCTATGTACCAGCGAAAATGGGAAAGTCTAAGGCTATAGTGATATAGTTCGTTGATGCTATTCCGCTTATAATACATATTCTCGAATTCATTATTTTTTTATTCAAGTCCAACTGATGTTTAAGAATATAATAACCATCAATGGAATTTTTACGTCACCCAAAATTGTGCTCATCATTTTCTAAAGCAATTTGGGAAGATTTCCAAAATGTTAAACGTGGAACACAATTTATTAGCCAACGTAATACTTATAATATCGAATTCTCACCACCTTTATTTTTTAATAGCAGTCAAAAAGTAATTCTCAGGTAAAGTTATTCGTGCTGAATTCTACGGTTTTCCCAAATTGGAAAGGAAACACACAGTTTTGCATAAGTTTTCCTTCAAACTCGTCTCACAATCGATTTCATTATTAGGTACATCTCTTGGTATAAGAAACTAAATCTAACTGATTTTGCTAATTTCTTCCATTCGGCTGTTTTTTGACCTTAAAGTATAGCGAAGATCAGAGATCATATTGATTTTGGGAGATCATATTGACATTGTTGACGAGTGCAGCATTGCGCGGCTGGGTGGTTGTTGGCATAAGCTGTTGTCCGTGTCGTGAGGAATTTTTGAACTTTGAAAGCTGTTCATAGATTTTTCAATACACTTTAGTTGTCAGCCAGCTACATCCTCTCGTTGTTTCGTTGTTCTGATTTTATTTGAGCTGGGGGGGGGGGGGGGGGGGGGAAATGGCTTATTCGCCACGAAGCGCCTTTATGATTTAAGGTTCGTACCCTCTGTACAATCATTTCTACATGTTATCCCCCGTTCTCTCTTCTGGATTTTTTTAGATGGGCTGGGATGTAGACCCAGATGCATTGGCCTGTGATGCCTGCCAACATATCTGCATAGCATTTTAAAGTGTTTTTCTACATACGTTTCGTTCATTTATTTTTGAAACTACTATGTTTTTGCTATTTTTATTGTTATAATTAGCATCACCTGTTATTTTCGTTATTTGTTATTATTGTGGCCTACCTTATTGTCGTATTTTTATGTACTCCAGTGTGGATGGTACACTGGCAGTTCATTTTTTTTACATACGTAGTTCGTGGGTTCGATGTGGTCTATGATTTGGCCCAACTAAATCAGCTGAATATCTCACAGAGTTTCTCAGAGGTATTATACTTTCCTATGAGAATCACGGGTATCATCAATGGCTTACCCTTAAAAAACTTTTTATTGTTTACTACAAGGATGCTGAGTTATGTGCAAAAGCGTCGGTGTCGGACAAGACTCGAACCCGCACCTCATCCTTTCCGGGGATATGTGCTAATCCATTACACTACCGACACCTCTTTCACCTTAACTTACTTTTGAATGGTATTTTTGCCAATCAAAAATATCAAAACTTTTTATTGGGTAATTATGCACTTATAATAGTACCATTTTGGAGGGAAGTCGAATATATGGCACAGCATGTATGTAGTGTGGAAGATTCTGCAATGAGAAACGATGCATAGGATTGTTCCGTTCAATAACATTCGGACATATTTTGACAGCAGTCACTGTATCCTTTATCGAATCGCCATTCAAAATACGGCCTGTTCCATCACCATACAGGCAAACAATTATATTATTGTATTACGATTGCAAACTGATTTATAAGCGCTCATTCTTCCATATATGGCCATTTGAAATGATTGATTTTTGATTTTTTTTCGTGGGATTTAGTGGTGATGGCTGTAATTCTGTGTGAATTTGCGTTTCAGGTCGTAGTTATCTGGGACTTGGAGGGGTGCCGCAATAAATTGCATTACTGGGTGTTGGAATAGGAGAATAAGGGTGCGTTCATGGTTTGCGGTGCCAGTAGTTTATGTGGCTGCGTGTCGCTGTCTCGTCACCTGCGTCATCTCTGCACCTCCTCCGTGCCACTGTGCCTCGCTGCCTGTGAACGCAGTCACGCTCTGCCGGCGCAAAGTATGAACGCGGTCTAAAGAAACGTTGAGGCTCTACCACTCACTTCTCAAGACATCACGGGTTTTGGGTGTGCGAAGGCTGTGCTTCAAAATAAACCTTTTTTTCTCAAAAGTTTTAAGAAAAGGCCATGTATTGTGTGTAACACTATGAAAAATCGTGCTAACCCGCGACTCTGAGCTCCATATCTTCTACTTCGGAAAACTACTATTATGACATCCATTTGAAGAGAGTATTATTTTTATTGTATAGTAACTAATGCTTACCCATTACCACTTAAGTTCCATAAAACCCTTACCACTGTAGTCTGTAGATTAACCACAATAAAGATGTACATGTTCAGACAGTTCCATGTTTCTGGGAATTCGTTTAGGGCAGATTCCTATTCTCTACTGCATTTATACCTTTGCCAGTGTTTTCTAGATTACTTTTTTTGGTTCAGTCGCGGAAATCAAGGGAAGGCCGAATTTCCTATATCACAGGGCATTTCCCATTTTCTAATTTCCGGTGCTGTCAGCGAGTAGAAATGAAGCAACCAAAACTATTTCGATGTATCTTGAAATTCTGTGCAAACCATCCTCCGTTGCATTCGATGTATGAGCTCGAGGGTATTTGCATGCTCGCCTGTGTAAATAGGTGGTTATTTTGAATGGTGTTCATTCATCCCCTACGTTTCCCTCCAGTATTCCACTACATGTGTAGAGAAGAACCAGTCCAGTATCAGAGATGTTCATGTTTTTGTCGCAAAATTCAATGGCTATGTTGTGTCGCAGCTCAACAGAAGGTGGGCCGGGGACTGCGACACAGGCGGATCCCGCGACGAGCCCCTGCCCCCCTGAGTATTCGATGCGCCCATTCGCGCGGGAAAGGGGAATCGGGGGGCAGCAGGGGTCGGAGGGCGTTAGTCTTGTCTTCGTGCCACCGGGAAGGGGAACCCGCTGTGTTGTCCGTCAGCCCCCTCGTCGCGGTATCCGTCGCTGTTCACCGTTTCGAGGTAACAGGAGTGAATTTTAGAATTCCAGGTAGACACGGCCCACCGGCCAAGTTTCATTGACCTCTTGTGAATTGCTATAGCTAGTTAAACCGGGACAAGCCCCGGCCTCAACTTTTTTATTGGTATTCTCAATTCAATTTAACTGCTATTCTCAGAAGAAGACGAGCCGAAAGGTTCGCAACTACTGTTATTCACTTATTGTTCGTTACTACTTTCCGAAGAGTACCCACCGGAGTCCGGCAGTTGGTATTTCTTGGTATTCCTTTAGTTGCTGTTATAAATTTCGTGTTTCGTTCCACGCTCGTCACACTAATCAGGTGAGTAACTATCCTTGTGTGACTGATTGATCCGTGGCGACCAGAGCCACCCCACAAACCATTCCACTGAACCACGGCTTTGGCGGTCACGGATTAATACATGGTGCATCGGAGGTGTTAAAGAACCAAGGAATAGGAAGATCGAATAAACCAAGGTGGCCCCAAGAAGGAGAAAAACAGAAGAAGATTTCATTTTCATTGCCTTTTTCATCGCGTTCCGGGGCAAAAACCAATTTCATTGCCTTTTTATCGTGTTCCGCGGTAAAAACCCAGAGTATCGATTCTAATCAGGCGGGTCTCATATCGATCGAGAGGGCGCAGCGCGAAAGAAAAAAATAGGCGGGAACGACGACGAAAGAACAGTCAACTTAGAGCCTGCAAAAAAAAAAGAAAAGAGAAAGGGGACCACATCAAGAGCGTGTGGATTTTTTCTATTTGTTACGTTGATCGGTTTCTGGTGCGTTAAAGAAAAAAAAAAACAGAGACAGGGGTCGGAAAAAAAAAAGATGTCTGTGGAGTCAGCTAAGAGATATCTGAGAAAAATTAAAGAGAGTGCACAAGGTCTACTCGCAACTTCTATAACAACAGTGGGGCAGCAAACAGCGCCAAGTGGAAACTCGGAAGCTATAAAGTTTTTAAAGGAGAGGTTAACTATAATAAAACAAAGAACCCACCGATTAACGAGAATGAAGAAGAACATGCAGGAGGCCATGGAAAAGCTGGCAGAAGTAGGACTGCAAGGAGGAGAGGAGGAAAAAGGAAGTGTAGAGGAGATCAATAGAGAAATGGAGGCGGCCACGGACATCGTTATAGAAATGGAGGAAATGATAGACCAACTGTCAGACAAAGAGATAGAACTCAACCAAGAACTAGAGGATAGGAGAACACCGAAGCGGGAGATGAAAGAAGAAGAGGAAGAAAGCGATCTTCAGGGAATAACAGGACAGATACAACCTCGAGTACAACTACCACCCAGTAGAATACCAGCGTTCTCAGGAAAAAGCTGGGACTGGGAAAATTTCTGGCAGTTATTTGAACACAATATTCATAACCAGCCAGTATCGGAGGTAATAAAGTTCAACTTCCTCTTAGACGCAGTACCAGCGGAAATAAAAGAGACAATAGGAAGATTCCGAATATCCAGGGAAGGATACGACGAAGCGATCAACTGGCTTAAAAGACACTATGAAAGGGATGACATAATCATCGAACAACTCTATACAAAACTAGAAACAACCCAAAATACAGGAAACTCGACAGCGGAACAAAGACGACTGTTTAACCAAATAGCGACGACGGTGACCCAGCTACGGAACAAGGGACAAGATGTCAACCATCGCCAACTCCTCACCCAGATCACAAGGAAGTTCGAAGAAAGGATACAAGAGAAGATAATCGCGAAGAAAGCAGAATTGATACAGTCAAACTTGTGGAACTGGGACAGTCTACGCGAAGTCGTAGAGGACGCTCTATCTAGGCGAGAGCTGATAGAGGAAATGCGAGAACTGGAGAGGAGAAGAGGCGAACCGAGGGAAAATCCCACTCAGGGGATAAGAAAAGCGGCTCCCAGAGAAAAGGGGCCAGCTTGTTTGTACTGTAAAAGGACGAACCATCCAGCAAGGGAGTGCAGAGCGGTACCCGAGAACGAGAGAATTTCGTTTTTTAAACGCAACAACTTGTGCCTGAATTGCGGGCGAAACAATCACAGGGTAGCGGAGTGTTGGAGTCAAAATTGTAGAAGATGTGGAAGGAAACACCACATCTCCCTGTGTGGGATAAGGTCAGAAACGACAAGCGCCACACAGCCAAGAATGGAGAACGAACAACAGACGCAAGCACCCCCACCGACTCCAACAAACAAGGGGAGCACGAGTCAGCGCCGGAGTCAAAGAGGTCAAAGGCAAGGAGAAAACGCAGGTCACTCAGTTCAAAATCTTGTTGAATCCGAACAAGAACACGAGGACCACGTAGGTAAGAGAAGACCGCGAAAGGAGAAATCAAAAAAGGAAGAAAAGAAAAAGAAGGAGCATAAGAAAGAAGCCCAACCAAACAGGAAAACCACACACCTTCTGAGCGGCACAGTACAGATACGGGGACCCTACGAATCCAGAGAAGTCGGAATACTCCTGGACACAGGTTCAGAGCTGTCATTTATTGACAGTAAACTAGCGGATGACCTCAAGCTACCGGTACTGGCCAAGAAAACTCTCCGCATCAACACATTCGGGTCCAATGAAACAAAACAAGACGACTACGAGCAGATTCAAGTAGAAGTAAATGGGGAGAAGGACAACACACACAGCCTGAGGCTTTTCAAGAGCAACATAATCATAAAAGCGAGCCCCCAAGCGAATCTGCAAAGGGAAGACTGGAGGTTCATGAAGGACCAAGGAATCCAGATGCCATATCGAAGAAAACAAACAGCACCACAAATCCTCCTAGGCTGCGACCAATTGTGGGAAATCATGAGTGGCAGCATGATGAAACTCCCATCCGGGTTGCACCTCATAGCTACAAAATTTGGGCACATGGTATCGGGAAAACCCTCCACTAAAGAAGAAACTGAACCAATAACGATAGCACTGAGCACGGAGGACGAGAGAGACAAATGGGACAGCTACTGGGCACTGGAATCGTCGGGAACGCAAGAATATACAGGAACTCAAAGGCAAGAAAAGGAAGAGACGAACCGTCGAGTCCTGGAAAATTTTATAAGAACAGTACAGAAAAGAGAAGACGGCTATTATGTAAGGCTACCGTGGAAAGAAGGACACGAACCATTACCCGACAATAGATATATTGCAGAAAGAAGATTGAGGTCAACTTTCGAATCACATAAGGAAGACAAAGCATTTCTTCAAGAATACGACAAAATATTCAAAGATCAGGTAGAAAAAGGGATCCTAGAGGAAGTAAAGAACCCGAGAATCGGAGGGAAAAGGATGCATTACTTGGCACACCAAGCCGTGCTAACTCCGAAGAAGACAACCACGAAAATGAGAATCGTCTTCGATGCCTCGGCACACTACAAAGGAAAACCCTCACTCAACGACACACTGCATCAAGGGCCTTTAATCTTACCGAAAATAATAGGCATGATAATGCGGTTCAGATTAGGTAAGATAGCTACGATATCCGACGTAGAAAAGGCCTTTCTACAGGTCAGATTGCAAGAAGAAGATCGAGATGCAACGAGATGTTTGTGGGTCCGAGATATTAACAAACCCCTGAGCACAAAAAACATAATCGTCTACAGGTTCACCAGAGTAACGTTCGGACTCAAATCGTCCCCGTTTCTATTAGCAGCTACGATAAAGTTCCACGCCGACAACGAGGAAGTTGGAAAGGAAGTAGCAGAAGACATCAATAAGAACCTCTACGTAGACAACCTATTCATGACGGCTGAGTCGACAGAGCAGGCACTGGAGAAATACGAGGAAGCAAAGACGCTTTTCAACAAGCTCAAGATGAATCTAAGGGAGTTCACATCGAATGACGAGGAATTCAACAAACGAATTAAAGAAGAAGACAGATCTCAAGAGACAAACCCTTCAACGTTAGGAGTGACCTGGAATACAGAAGAAGACAAATTCATCATAAAATACAGGCCTCTAGAGCTACCGAAAATAACAAAGCGAACCGTCTTGAGGAATATAGCATCGATATACGATCCTATGGGATACCTGATTCCACTCACACTCCAACAGAAGATATTCTTCCAGAAGTTATGGACAAAAAATTACACATGGGACAACAAGTTGACGCAAGAAGATATCGCAAATTGGAACCGAATCCGGTCGAAAGCAAGCGAATTCGAAAAGAGGGTCCCAAGGAGAATAGCTGATAAAGCAGCAACGCATCAGCTGGTCGTGTGTACTGACGCCAGTAATGAGGCAATGTGCGCAGTAGTGTACTTAAGGAACAAAGAGAGCCAAAATATCCTCATCGCCAAGTCACGGCTTCCCGCACTTAGGACGAAACATACAATACCGAAACTCGAATTAAACGCATTAACCATGGGAGCACGCCTCAGTATCAACACAGCGACGGAGCTAAAAGGACAAATCAAAATAGACAGGATATTCATTTTATCAGATTCAGAAATAGCCTTGAGTTGGGTCAAGAACTGCACGGCCCACACGGATAAAGGAATGCTGGTCAAGAATAGATGCAAAGAAATTGCGGAAATATCAGAAAACCTCGCCAAACAAGGGACACCAGTCCACTTCGGCCACATAAACACAAAATTTAACCCGGCAGATTTGGGCACAAGACCGCATCCGGCACACATGTATTAATCCGTGACCGCCAAAGCCGTGGTTCAGTGGAATGGTTTGTGGGGTGGCTCTGGTCGCCACGGATCAATCAGTCACACAAGGATAGTTACTCACCTGATTAGTGTGACGAGCGTGGAACGAAACACGAAATTTATAACAGCAACTAAAGGAATACCAAGAAATACCAACTGCCGGACTCCGGTGGGTACTCTTCGGAAAGTAGTAACGAACAATAAGTGAATAACAGTAGTTGCGAACCTTTCGGCTCGTCTTCTTCTGAGAATAGCAGTTAAATTGAATTGAGAATACCAATAAAAAAGTTGAGGCCGGGGCTTGTCCCGGTTTAACTAGCTATAGCAATTCACAAGAGGTCAATGAAACTTGGCCGGTGGGCCGTGTCTACCTGGAATTCTAAAATTCACTCCTGTTACCTCGAAACGGTGAACAGCGACGGATACCGCGACGAGGGGGCTGACGGACAACACAGCGGGTTCCCCTTCCCGGTGGCACGAAGACAAGACTAACGCCCTCCGACCCCTGCTGCCCCCCGATTCCCCTTTCCCGCGCGAATGGGCGCATCGAATACTCAGGGGGGCAGGGGCTCGTCGCGGGATCCGCCTGTGTCGCAGTCCCCGGCCCACCTTCTGTTGAGCTGCGACACATATGTTTATTTTCTTAGCGACACTGAGGCTATTATGTATTGGTTATTGTGTACTCGTTGCGCTTCAATCTATGCTTTCGACAAAAATCAATTCAGTTGTCGTCGTCGGTATCACGAAAATATCATTATTTTAAAAAACTATGAAATTGCATATTTCCTCTAATCATGGCAATCTCATTTCGGTCCACAACAGAATACAGAAGATTTGAAGACAGTGATAGGGGTAATGTGGGTAATGGGAACTGGTCAACGAATGGTCACGCAAATGAAAGCTGGGGGCTCCGAAAAAACTATATGTAGCGAAATTCCCGATGAAAAAGAGTGCCTCTGGACTTTATAAGAGCCGTCTTCTTCAACAGCTACCACTCGTTTTATGGCAACTCGCCCCTTCTTTCAGGGCGACCCACCTCTTTTGAGAAGAAACGGGGGAGAGTGTATTATTTCTAGGGTTTGTTACCGCTTCATTCGGTCGCTTCTTCACTTCCGTACTATTGAGCATCTCGACCTTCATATTTAATGATCCTCCCATTTTTTTGGGCCCGAATTACTCCTATCACTGCCTTTAAAGCTGTTTGGCTTTAGTTGTAAGCAAGGCATGCAGAATTAAACCAGCACCTTGACCTGCTCACGAAAAGCTGAGACACGAGGAGTGTCGAATGAATTTAGATACGATGATTTAAGTTGAAGGCAAATTTTAATCCGAGATTCGAATCTGGATTTAGTATTTCTGGGAATGTACTAAAGTAAGGTTCACTGTTTGTAACTGCTAATAAGCGTGGTTGTACGGCTGGATGGTAATTAATTACGGTAGGTTGCGTTTGAGGGTACGGCATGATGTCGAGGAAAGTGGCAATTTCAGTGTGACTCCCTCTACCACGTATCCTGACGGTCGGTCGACACCCCCAGCGACTGCAATTGAGTCTGACAAGCGGAAGGGGAGAGGGCTAGGCAAAACCAAAGCAAAAAAGCTGAACGTCATCAGTCTGTCGCTACATTACTGCCCCTTCCACTTCTTGCTTAGGCCCTCCTCTCAAACGGCTACACAAGGCCCCTTGTTGAAGATTCCTACGCCCACACTGTACCTATCTTGATGGCACTGAAGACCAGAAACACGTGTAGCGGTGATGAGTGTGGAGCAGGGTCAAGCGAGGCATTGGAATTTTTTTTTGGAAAACCCGTTACGACTGGGCGTTTTTGAGGCTCTCTGTGCCTCTATGCGTCTGTGCCTATACTCGAGCTGTCTTCCATAAAAAGAAGAAGGATGGTCAGTCGGTAATCATACCATTGCTGTTTAATGCTAAGTGTAATTATCGATTGATGGCTCACCGACCCTATATCTCCACATACAATCACTGAGCACAGCACTGGAACGATGCTTGAAGGAATCCTCACGAAAAATGAGTTTTTTTGTTACCCATATATTTATGTTATATCTGCCTAATAAGAGCCGCATCCGAAGTTTCATGCGGAAAAGTGAGATCTCGGCTAAGATACAGCTCCTAAGATTCTCGACCGAGTGGGCGGGCCTCCGAGGAAGAGCTGCGTCCCGTCGCCCGCCGCAGATAGTACTGGAGAGTAGATCTGTTTACGTGAATTTCTGTTCCTACAATGCTCTGCGAGCGCGGCGAACGACGCGGTGGGCACTTGCTCAAAGGCTCCGCCCCGTCCGAGACTTTGCAGTGCTGTATCTTAGCCGGATTCACATTTTCGCGTGAAACCTTGCATATGGCTCACATTCGGCAAATACAACACAAATATACGAGTAACAAAAGAACTCATTTTTTCCGTGGACGATTCCTTCAAAGTGCAAGAAGGATCACAGGGCCTCATACTACCTCATGTCATGTTTTCCGTTAGCCCCAGCGAAATTCTCGGAAATCGCTGGCAATAGTATCTGCCGCCATATTGCTGGGATTTTTTCCCAGTGCAATTTCGATCTGTTCATAAGCCCTCAATGCTATTGACACTGAATGAACCCGCTGAGTGACGGTGGTGGCGGGCTATTCAGCAGCGACGGCTATGGAACGAACCTCGTTTTTTCGTCATAATGTACAGTGCCCGTTGTGATCGGTGTAAGCAAGGCTCTCCCTGGTGTCGGGGAAAAGCCGCTTCAGTACGATCCCCCCCCCCTTCCTGCAGCGACCAAGTACGACCCTCCCCCTTTTTTGACCTCAACAATACCAGTCAGTGATGCCGGATTGCATAGTTGCTTTGCGTTCCATTGCTATATATCCTTTTTTGAGGCAAAAAGATATTTATTTTACATTTTGTCACATGGATTTGCGGTGGATTACCCTTTGCTTCTTTTTGCTTTAGATTTTAATGCTTATCGCTGACCCCCATCCTCCTCCCCGATCTAGTACGACCCCCCTGTCGAAGAATCCTCGACTCCCGATGTACTTCGGGTGTAAGTCTTATTTGTATGTATGTTCGTCATATCGATCTATGCCGTATAAGTCATTTTTGGCGGGGAGAACTAGCCTCACAGCACGTATTTTGCTGCGCTGCTGATGGTATAATGTCATCTGCCCTTTATATGTTTGTCGTGTTCCTTCTGTCCCTCTACACGGTCGCCCTCGTCTCATCCATTCGTGCTATCGCCTGTTTTTGAGCCAACCATTTGATTACAGTTCACGATGCCGACGTTGAATCTCGCAGCTTTCAAATATCCGCTCGGTATCATACGGGTCGTGGAATTCGTGAGTTTTTGGAATTTTCAAGTATAATTTCATGAATCAGACGTCAACACCAAGTTGAGGCACCGTTCAGAGTTGGCGAGCGAATAGGCGAAGGGGTAATCGATAGGTGTGCGGAAAGATAATAGATAAGTGTACAGTCCTGAGCCCATTCTCCTAGACGTTTGCATTCAACTCTGAGCAATGCCTGTTTTTTTAACATTTATTTCATCGATTTACTTTCTTTTCTAACTATTCATATTTCAGATCTTCATTGTCATAGCAATAGCGGCCGTGAACAGTTGGGGCTTCTCAATATCTTACAACTGTCCTGAAAACACTGCCACTCACACAGCTAAAGTATCCACTTTCAGGTGATCCTTGTGCGTTTTGCAGTGAGATGGGTTTCAGCTACTTTAGTCAGCTAGCTTTCTGTTTTTAGCGCTCCAGTTATTAGTGCACTCACGTTCGGATTGGGGGTTGCCCATGGGACTAGGGATAAGGGGCGTATATACCGAAACTGATCCAGTAAAACGATTGGTCAACGCGATCATTTCAATGAACACGCTGGCATTTTGCCAACCTATGTTACGCCCAATCAGACGCATCACAACCCAAAGTCGGTGTTCATACTCTGCGGTGCCGGCGACAAGGCGTAACAGCGTGCCTCTGCGTCTCCGCATATCCCACCCTGTCTCGTTGTCTTCGTCGTCTCTTCACTCTTCCCCGTGCCACTCTGCCTCGCTGCCTGTGAACGCAGCCACGCCCTGCCGGCGCAGAGTATGAAGGCGGCCCCTTGTGAAGGGACAGTTCTGATCCACTGTCATCTTGTCGCGTGTGTTCTATGTCGTCATAAAGCACGGCACCACTTATTTGCCCAGGCTGTTGCCTAAGCCTCAGTTGATGGTGAAACCCTTATTCAAGTGAGAAACTACCACGCAAAAATGATTGCCCTCCTCTCCCAGCTACATTAGCATCGTGTTCGCCAAGTATATTGGGCTCGGAGCCATGTTGCAATGCGTAGCACCACCGGTCAGAAAATGATGGTGTTCCATATTTCCGTATATGCATTGCTTTTGATAACGACAATTTACTGTTGACTTTGAAGCGAAAAATTACAGAATTAAAACTTATCACTGGTTATCGCCATTTTCACTTATTTCAGTTTGGATGAGGTTTCAATAGAAGATTGTAAAAACACCTCGTCACACCTATGGACTTCGGACGATAGCGTTGGAGGGTAAGACAATTTCTTGCTCTTTTGAGAAAAAAAGCAACTACCGAATGTAATTCTAATGAATTTCAGAAGTGCTGGATTTTTCTATTTCGTCAATGTGACCGCCTTGATCTATGTACTCATAATAATGTTTGTCTATGTGATATTTTGGCCGCTATATCAATCGGAGAAAAGAGTCCCACTTGCGGTAAAACATTCGATTTTACGTCACCAGTTGGCGGGCGCACACTACTGTGCGCGAAACACCATGTGCGTCAGTAGGTCGGCCTGTATTGCTCTTTTTCTTGAGGACAGAGTATTTCGTGCACACCCAGCCCACCGTGGGCGGAGCTTAAATTAGTCCATGTGTGGTCTTCACTTCTTGTCCCATGCTCTACCCATCCAAACTTATCCCCATCTCCACAGGTCGTTTTTCATGTAACTCCGCCCACCACTTTAAATGCTCCGCCCACTGTGCCCTGCATTCTTTCCTGACCTTCAGAAACTCATCCCTGACCTTGATCCATCTTCCCCCTGTGTTTGGGGCACATTCGAACCCAATCAACAATTTTTGAACATTCCACGACGGCCCCGCCCATTATGGGCGGAGCTTAACTTGGTCCATGTGTGGTCTTTACTTAGTGTCCCATGCCCTACCCATACCGCAATTGTCCCCATCTCCACAGGTCGTTTTTCATGTAACGTCCAAGCTCCGCCCACCACTTTATATGCTCCGCCCACTGTGCCTGCATTCTTTCCTGACCTTCAGAAACTCATCCCTGACCTTGATCCATCTTCTCCCTATGTTTGGGGCACATTCGAACCCAATCAACAATTTTTGAACATTCCACGACGGCCCCGCCCATTATGGGCGGAGCTTAACTTGGTCCATGTGTGGTCTTTACTCAGTGTCCCATACCCTACCCATACCGCATTTGTCCCCATCTCCACAGGTCGTTTTTCATGTAACGTCCAAGCTCCGCCCACCACTTTAAATGCTCCGCTCACTGTGCCCTGCATTCTTTCCTGACCTTTAGAAACTCATCCCTGACCTAAATCCATCTTCTCCCTACGTTAGGAGCACATTGGAACCCAATCAACAATTTTTGAACATTCCACGACGGCCCCGCCCATTATGGGCGGAGCTTAACTTGGTCCATGTGTGGTCTTTACTTAGTGTCCCATGCCCTACCCATACCGCATTTGTCCCCATCTCCACAGGTCGTTTTTCATGTAACGTCCAAGCTCCGCCCACCACTTTAAATGCCCCGCCCATTGTGCCCTGCATTCTTTCCTGACCTTAAGGAACTCATCCCTGACCTAAATCCATCTTCTCCCTACGTTAGGAGCACATTCGAACCCAATCAACAATTTTTGAACATTCCACGACGGCCCCGCCCATTATGGGTGGAGCTTAACTTGGTCCATGTGTGGTCTTTACTTAGTGTCCCATACCCTACCCATACCGCATTTGTCCCCATCTCCACAGGTCGTTTTTCATGTAACGTCCAAGCTCCGCCCACCACTTTATGCCCCGCCCACTGTGCCCTGCATTCTTTCCTGACCTTCAGAAACTCATCCCTGACCTAAATCCATCTTCTCCCTACGTTAGTTGCACGTTCGAACGTAATCAACAGTTTCGGGCTGAAAGCCAAACATTCCAGTGCACGCCCCGCCCCCGTGGGCGGAGCTTAATTTGGTCCATGTGTGGTCTTTACTTCCTGTCCCATGCCCTACCCATACCACACTTGGCCCCATCTGCACAGGTCGTTTTTCATATGATACCTAATTTCGTGACAGACGGAGGGACAAACGGCTTAGCGCTTTATATATAGTAGGGATTGGACATAATGCGGCCTTCGTACTCTGCCGCACTGACGCGGCTTGGTGGGGCGTGCAGACTGATCTGATAGATGCATTATGCGATATGAGACGCAGAGATCGCACTCTGCGTCCCTCCCCCTCCCATTTCCGGCATCAGCGAGACGCGGAGATGGCACTCTGCGTCTCTTCACACGGCATCACCGCCGCAGAGTATGAAGGAAGCTTGATCCGACATGGCGTTGGGGATTGTCAAGAGATCATTTGTATGGTTTAGGATTTGGCGATCACTGCCCTATTCTTCATTATGTTTTTCTTCTGCTCTGCAACCTGGTGGGCTGCATCAAACACACTAGGCTATGCCACTGGGTAAGCGAATTCTTTTTATCATTTTTTTATTTGAATTCTTGGTTTTTGTGCTTTCAACAAACTACTACTTTAGTGATCAGCGCATAGGTGAACTGTTGACCTCAAATGAGGCATTCTGGAAAACCAATCAGATAAACAGCACCCTGACTTTATCAAGGGACACCAGCAATGGAAAACTTACGATTTCTGTGGTGAGTTTTTACTTTGGCAATTATTTGGGAATATACAGAAGTTGCAGCATTATTAAACCATTATACATGGGATACGCCACGCTATCAACTTTTGTTTGGTGTAGTATAAGCTGTTGGATGCACCACGCGCTACACCATGACACTTATGTTGTTGCTAAACTGTGGATTGGTTCTTATTGTCTAATAACCTCTACATTGCTCATTGACCATACACGGTTTTCCCTGAGAAGAGTATATTATAATTGATGCTTGCAGCTCTAACTATAAAAGAGCTTATAAAACACTCTTTCTCTAAAGGAGAAAGGATGACGAGTTGAGGGAGAGAGTATAGTTGCAGATGTTGCATTTCATGGACACCCTTAATATCCCAAACTTATAACATGTGTAAAACGTGATCTGCCGGAAGAAATCTGCTCGTGAAATCTATAACCTGAGCCAAAAACTTGCCAACCGCTGCGTTTACTAGCGTGTGCGACAGGACACCCGAATCGAGTCAGGTTATGCAAGGAGGCGGCCGTTTCCTGAGGTGCCGCGAATCACTACTGAAGAAGCAAGGCACTCGTTGCGTGCGGTGATGCAGCCCGTGTGGCGTGTCCCAACTCGAGTGCGCTGACGCTCACCTTATTCAATTGGTAGACTGGAGAGTTCTCCTCATTCATCGCTCATTGAAGGTTTCAGGTGCCATACTTTTGTTGACCATTCAAAATGGATGTAGAGTGCCATGTAGTCCAGCATTTCAAAAAAAAAAAGAAATGGATGACTGAAATTCTCAGAAGTGGCCTCTATTCTACCAGTTTGTTTTGTCGGTGGACGTGTTTTCCGGCGCATCGCATCACTAATGTGTTGATTGCCTGCGTCCTATTTAATCTCCAAAATCACCTTACCTTAAAAACCCCTACCGAAGATGAGAGTGTGGCGCATCTA
Organism: Trichostrongylus colubriformis; assembly: GCA_963978905.1. Taxonomy (NCBI): domain Eukaryota; kingdom Metazoa; phylum Nematoda; class Chromadorea; order Rhabditida; family Trichostrongylidae; genus Trichostrongylus; species Trichostrongylus colubriformis. The sequence continues at coordinate 54,007,845 of OZ022256.1, read as the reverse complement.
AAAATATTACGAAAATCATAAAATCAACAGTGCGCTGATTATCTTTTGATTTATGGAGCCGGTTTGGTTTTTTCTTTTCTTTTCTAACTGAGTAAGTTAATTTCAGCTAGCCGATTGGGTGTGCGTGTTCACATTTGCGATGAATTGTTGGTTTGTATGGAAGGAGGTTGTGCCGAAATCAAATCAAAATCCTTCACAAATTGCCTAAAGTGATCTGTAGATGCTATAAGTATTCATGAATTATCTGCCTTTATTTTTGTTGAATTTTAATTTCACTGTATAAACAATATATTTAATAAGGACATGTGGTACTTTATGAATAGTTTTCTGTGATTTTTGTTTCATTCAGTTCAATAAAATTCAACTGTAGTGACTTGAGATCGCATTATATTTCAATTACAGTCAAAATAAAGCTAAAAACTTCCGTGAAAAGAATGCTCAAATTTTTTTGTGGGGCCACGCCACGGCTTTTATAGTTACTTACATCTGTACAATTTTTGGATGCATGTCAAGCCTCCGAAAAAAAAACTTTTCTACCAGTCTATACCTAAAATTCTACCTACTTCAACCCGTGCTGGTATGAAATTTGAAATTAACAGTCTTGAAAACTGTAATCATTATGTGATCAAACTCCTCGTACGGTTATGTGGATAGGGGGCTTTAGCGGACTATAATTCCACATAAACACTACACGGGCAGGACTCGAAGGCGATGCATCTATGTAAATTGGGATGTGCGACAAGACACTCGTAACGGATCTGGAAAGCACTCGCGTCTCCTAGGCGGCGTCAGACTTCACGATTGTCGGTCTTTGCCGCGGCCAATTCACAAGGGTCCCAAAGACACTTGTCACACGCGGCGACACCGTATTGTCGTTCACCCAGATCCACACCCCTCATCGAAGGAGTCGTGCGCGGAAATGAATATAATTCCACATAAACACTACACGGGCAGAAACACAGCGAGAAATTCACCTCATTCCAAGACAAAAATCAAAACACTGGAGAAGCAACAACACGTTTCAAGTCTAACATTTGAACAACCGACAACAGCCAAAGCGCAGTTCACATTTTCGCGCTCATGTTGATTTGCCTCCCACTCCGTCCCTGATTACGTGGGTGTTGCCTCAGTGCTCCTCAGCTCTCTGGTGTCCAAGACCACCCGGACGCCTCACCACGTCGTCTGCCTTTTGGGGGGGGAGGGGGGGCTCTATCCGATTGTATTCTCGTATATGCGCGTGAAACTTTGCATGCAACCCTTAGTAAGCGAACATGAGACAAATATGTGAGTAACAGAAGCTCAAACTCCCGTGGATAATTCATTTGATCAAAGGATGCTAGCAAAAAGAAAAGGAGTGACGCGAAGAACTGACTGTGACCGCTGGCTGAGAATTAGGAGCGATTTCACAGTAAAATGGAGAGCTGATGGTGAATACTCGAGAATGTTGGCTAGGCAATCTCCGGTGTGTTACACGACTGCAAGTTAACATAAAACTGAGATGCTCGTCTACTTTCCCCAGATAAAGCTATTTCATTGCAAAAAAAAAGCGAAAACTCTATCGGCTTTTAGTTTGCCGACCCCTTCGATGGCGGGGCATTACTTTTTTGCGGCATCGATCATGTGATCATCAATACCGATGTGATACACTGGTGTATTCTCCAACGCAGTGTATTTTGACTGTCAATAGGTAACGCCGCTACAAAATCACTTGAAATGATGACCTTCAGTTATCTTCGGCAGTGACTGCCATAAATGGCCGCAGCATAAACAGGGGGTGCCAAAAAAAAGTAATTTTGTCTCCTCCCTTTCACCCCACTTTAGTCGAAATACAGCAAATTCTGTTGAGGTATTTTCATCCCCAGACTCAAAAGCAGACCTCACTCTATCACTATACTCCGTGGCAGCCTTCTGCACGAGCAGGAACGGGAGCGAGGAAAGAGTGAACAAGATGTGTCACCTCAACTGTGCAAAATCCGGAATTTCGTGGCCCTCGTTCACAACCTTGCTGAGGTCCGTTCACTCTGGGTACCCAAGGGGATTCATACTGGGTGGTGTTCCTTAACATTCCGTTTTTTTTCGAGTCCCCAGCGTCCTTCGTTTCCAAGAGCCAAAACCTGCCCTTACCACTGAAACCCCCTCCGGAGGCAGATTTGGGCATAAAAATGATATTCGGATCAGAGCAGCCTTGTCCAAGCAGCAGGGCCTCTGTGACTTCCATGAACCGAAGGGCAAATCCTCAGGAAGCTTCCCACAGAAGACCTACCACGGAGCCTGAGTTCACTGTTTTAAGCGGACCTTGATACTGTAGGTACTCCGAAGCCCGACCGCGCCGAATGAAAGTCCATATTTTTATAAAGGTTAACGTAGGGAGCCACAGCTTGTTCCTGCTCTTAGAGGAACATTTTGGGAATATTTTGCCCCAATTCTTTTATCTCTTTCGTTTCCCTATGTTTTGTATAATTGGCAGATGTGAGCCGTGGGCAAAATTACTTTTTTGGCACCCCCTGTAGGCAGTCCACATTATCCAATGTATTCAGGTAGATCAGAATGATCTTCGGGTCCATCACGTCACTAAATCAATGGGATGCAGACAGCAGGCCAGTAGCGCAGAGACTGTTCCATGAAGTTAAACTTCATGTACTATTCCATTGATTCATCATCCTTTCTTGGGAATTTCTTTCTAATTGTTTTAACCCTCTGATTATTAAAAATTTAGCGCCTCTATTCTGCCAATCATGATTTTTGATCTCCTTGTCCAGAAGTTCCTAATGGCTTTGACAATACAGCGATACCCACAGTAACCAATAAGCAACTTTGCGCTGCTAAATGTCAGAAAAAAAAAACAGTGCCTTTGACCAGACAAAATGCGTCGTTCACGTAAGGCCGCGTTCATGCTCTGCCCCAGAAAAGCATAGCTGCGTTCACAGGCAACGAGATAGAGCGGCACAAGGCAGGTGCAGAGACGGCGCAAGCAACGAGACAGAGTGGCACAGATGGAGACGCAAAGACACGCGACCATGCCCTGCCGTCGGCACCGCAAAGTGTGAACGCGGCCTAAGGCCGCCATAATACTCCGATGCACTCGTCGCCGGATGCAGCAAAGTTTGAAGGTGGACCATACATGAAGTACCTAGAGGCGTGGGAAAAGCAGTTCAGAGGAAGACTGTTTGTGAAAAGTACCGGTTTGGCATGCTATAATATTAAGCACTATCAATGAAAGATTACAGTCCCGCAATTTGTTCCTGAATCCATGGGTGGCGATTCAGGCTTCTCGGATTGTAATTTCTTTTTTCGGGATCTAACCGTAAAACGATACAGCTTCCCTACATTTGTTCTTTTCACAAAGGGCAAGTCATCTTAAGTCATACTAAATGGTAAACGGACAGGCAGATGCCTGTCCGTTTGCCATCCCATGTCAAAAAAAAAACATTATTGACCCACCAGATTCCGTGGATAGAGCTACAATGCCCGTAGTCGATACCCACCCAACACGCGGTGTCATCCGGTATGAGTTGTTTAGCGGCACTAAAGCGACGGACGCTTGCCACTGCATCAACGCTGCATTAGGCAAGGGATGTGCGAGTTACGAGACCGTGCGCCTCTGGTTCACCAGCTCCAGCAACGGCGAGATTGACATGGAAGACAAACCACGCTCAAGACTGTGTACCTCTGGGACGTGAGGAATGCTTCTCCACCAGGTGCTGGTACAAGGTGAGACAGTCACCGCTGCCGTATGCACCCACCAGCTTCGCAGCTCGCCGTCGCCGTTCAAGAAAGCGCCGGAAAAGGTTCGCGGTCACCCTACTTCATGGCAACGCCAGCTCCCAAATCGCGAAAGGTACCCAGGCCAAGCTACACGAGCTCGGCGGGGATGTCCTGGCCCATCCGCCATACGCTCCAGACATTTCCCCTATTGAATATCACCATACCCATCCTCTTGAATCCTTCCTGGTCAAGAGAAAATTGTTGATTATGACTTGCTTGCCCAAAGGCGATCGCTGACTTCTTCGACTCTCAGAACCCAGAGTTCTGGAAGGAGGGGATCAACGTACCCATGAGGGGGCAGAGTGTTGTCGATAAGAATGGTAAATACGTTGTTGCCTGATCGTTGTTTGTTGGAAAAAAAATAATAAAAAGGATGATCGAAGAAAATCCTACAAGACTTTTGGGAAAACCTACTAAAATTTTTGTAGTCGTTAAAGTCATAGCCATTTGAAAAGCTTGCGCTTGAAGCGTAATGCCTTTGAGCAAGTAGAAGCAAATTCGCAGAACCTTTTTATTTAATAATTTCGTTAAAAATGCCAAAATGGTATGATCCTCATTAAAGGCGAGTAGCAATGACGTCCCGTACGTACTTACACTTTTCAGGCAACAGCAGTGCTCCGGTCCTACAGCACTGGTAACTCCCCTTCCGCTACGACAACCCACAAAACCTGCTTTGCATGAAATTTCGCAAATGAAAACACCAAGTAAAACGTATTTATATGTGAGAAACTAGGAATCTTTCCGTAGACGATTCCTTCAACAAGTAATGATAAATGTAATTTATGACAAGAAAGCACATCGAGAATTCAACTAGCAGTTCTAAGACTAGCGTAAAAAATAAACAGATCACGCAAAAAAAGCAAACGATTCTATGTGAGAAAAACGTTCACAGGGTAGTCATCAGTGAGAGTCAGGAGTGGTGAATTAATGACATGGCTATTCCTCCACACTTTTGACTCGAATACAAATACCATACCAGCTTTTAAATTGAAAGTAGTATAGTGCTAAAAATGAAAGTCACTTATCTTTGTCAGACACTCTACTCCTCATTTCTTTATTCAGTTCATCAAATTTGGCCATCATTTGATTGCGGCAGTGATCACTGAGCTCTTCCACGCTCTTGAAATTCGAAGGATCTATAGGTGGTAGGAATTCAACAAGGCAATCGCCACTATCGAATTTCCGCTTTGCCTAGAAGAGGACAAGAGTTAGAGAAAACGGTAATGGTAAGTTTTCTCGAAATAATAACTGTGTACAGATGTATTCCTGATACTCACAGCATCGTAGAAGAAACTGTGCGATGAAAAGACACAGCATACCACGGGAACCTGGAAAACCAAAAGTTTAAAACCATATGATAATGGGACGGCCACTCTGTAGGCATATGGATCGCTGTGTAAATGGCTCGACATCACAGAAAATGTGAACAACATGGTCTGCGTCAATGTCGTCCGTCTTCTACCTCACTAGCTTCACTATACACTAGCGCTCCTTTTGTCAAGTCCCTTGGGGAGCGCGGTTATGAACTCGAGCAATAGCGGATACATGTCTGGCCTCAAATAAAACGCTTACTTCTTTAGATAAAAGAAAACGAGAATCTTCAATGAACCAATACCGAACTTTCCTTCAAGGAAGCCAAATAAAACGACCCACAATGGTGAACAAGAAAGCGCATGAGTTGGGCAAAGCACTTGGCATTTTCTCTATCTGCTCCAACTACGAGAGGTTAAGAGGTATGTCAGTTCTGTATCATGACATCAGGAGTAACGCACTATGCTAAAATTGACCATACATCTCGAAAAATTATGTACAACGAAAGTGAAAATCGCAGGACTTTCGAGTGAAATTGAGAACTAAACATGACTTCTGTCATCATTCCAAAAAGCACATAAGAACAAAAAATATACTTATCACTCCAGCGCCTGCGCCGAAGTGCTACGAGTTGATTGTAAACCATAATAAGGTGGGCGCCAGTGATGTGTGGCCACGTGATTCGCTCCATTGTGTGATTTTTGATTCCAGTGGACAAACCCCCCCCCAATCGGACAAGACAGTAGCTAGCAAGCTAACGTGCACTTGAATTGGAAAAATGAACTGTTTGTGTGTTGACTGCACCAGCAGCCGTTCGAAGAAAAGAGAGAGAGAGTAGTGTTCTTGAAGTATTTGGCGCAATATCCTGATACGCAGCAACCAAAGCATTCCAAAATATTTCCGGCGCTGAAGGACGTTGAACTAAGAACCGGGCTGAATTTGGTATCAGAATTCCCATGAAAACAACTACATCACCATATACCCGCCACTGTGGATTTTGGCCATTTCCAAGACGTTCTTCTCAAAATAACCAGATAATAGTGTGCGTCATGGCCATCCAAATCACCGGGTCACTCGAATTAGGTCACCGTGCGCGACGAATTTATTGTTGGTCCCGTTGCCCAAGTCACAACGGACCAGAGAAGAACGTATGGCCAGCGGTGAAGCAATTCGGACAGCGCGATGACCTAGTTGAACAGTCCTGACACACCCCCAATGTACCAGTATTTGTCGACTGCAGTATAGCAGCACGAACGAAGTTGCTACGACATTATTTAGGTTCAACGCGACAAAATATAGAGCAGTACTAGAAAAAGACAAACCTTAGCTTCCATAGACAGAACAAATGCACCCTTCTTGAATGGAAGCATAGAGCTCCCTGGATTACGTGTTCCCTCCGGATATATCCACACCTTACGCTGTAAGGCGGAACAGTTAAAGAAAAAACTACAGTTAAAGAAACTGAAGAATTTCTAGGACAGTTTGACTTACGTGCTCCTTAGTGATAGCATCCAAGGTCGAATCGAGAGCCTTATGCGCTTTTTCTTTACTGAAGCGATTGATAAAAATAGCGTTGCACATATAGGCACAAAGGTTGAATCCTGGCAGGTATTTGAGGCTACTTTTCAGCATCACAACACAGTTTTTCGGCCAGCAATACGACATTCCTGAACTGTAGATTTTTTCACACTTTCATTTATTAGAAGCTGAAGTTACGAATTGTCACAACTGTACATATGTATATCCCTCAGACGCCCTCTTACCACCGATGGTGAGCTAACAAACGATTTTCACCCATCCCTGCACCCTCCAACCGCACGTATGGTCAGTGGAAGACTAAGCATTTTGTAGAAATCCTATCATTATTCTCAAAAATCAAACCCTAATGGATCAATTTTTAGGGGAAATGGTGCATCCACAAATAAATTCTGAAAGAAGCGATCAACGAATCAAAAATAAAATCAGAATGTAGTGCGGCTCTGCCGTATGTCATTCCATCAGAAAACGTGGTGCTGAAGTTGTCAGAATATACCCAAACTTTCATGAACAACTTCAAAAACAAACACTTACCGAGTACATCGACGGCGCTTTGATGATTAGCAATCAGGATAAAAGCTTTATCACTGTCCAAGTAGTGTTTATTCCGTAGTATGAAACGAAGTTGTAGAAAAGAACAGAACGAATGAAAAACAGCGAACATTCTACTGAAACCGCACAAATAAACATCCAATACTAATGCCATTCAACAGTAATACGTCTGCTATACTAATGAGGGGGCATATTGTGAATACTGAGCAGTAGCAAGCTTTCATATGTCAGTAATCTACCGTAGATGCTACATTTACACGTTTATGAACCTTTGAGGCTGATGTGAATATTCAACATTGATGAACTGGCATGTTACGGTTACATATTCAACACGTTCCCCCTCCTCATTAATATAGCACCGTAAAACGAAAAAATTGTACTTGCATCCACTCACAAATGATTGTTTGGCGTCCTTCCAAAGGGTAAACTCATAATACCTCCAACTGTACCAGCTGTTATGATCGACATCAAGTAGAGGGTTACTTTCACGTAAAATCGAACCGTCAACGAAATGTACGTCAGTATAAGTGCAGCACATATTGCCGAAATTGTCAAAAGATAACAGTGACATGAATAATCATCTTTCCCATCAGCATCCGTCATACCTTCAATAACCACGATTACAGATAAAAAATTCACAGTGAAATAAAGTGAACGAAGAAATCGGGGAGCGAAACGAAAACAACAAACTCGTCCCAATCGACCGCATGAACTGCTGACACACACAAACAACCGCATGACATCAGGACAACACGGGTTGAGAATTTCTCAGCGGAGGGTCATATTTTGATTAGTTACAGGGTCTTATTTCACATTAATTTAGTTTAGTCGCATAGTGGTGTCGTCGGTGGTAACAACAAGACCATAACAACAACCACCAACATTTTCTCCCGGTCACTGGAAAATACTTTTTGGGTACTACGTAATGTACTTAGGAGGGCCACTCCCTTACTCGATCAGGGTGCTAAGGTAGTTGGGGGGGGGGGGGGGGGCCACTCGATAAAGGCAAGAGTCGCGTCCAATTTCTGCTTATAGGCACTCTCAAGGTTACTTTAAGCCTAGATACAGCTAACTAACTGAGAAAACGATTGAATTATTCTTCCACTAATATATTACGAAAAATTAGCTACAACCAGACTAAGCAACCACTTACGCGTATTCGCCTAAGCCTAGGGGAAGGGAATCTCCTTCCCCAAGGCTTGGGTTAACATAGGAAGAAAAGAAAAGCACGAATTTGCTTTACAAAATCGTTTCTATGCAGAATTCGAACCCGATTCCGCTAGCGCTATGGCTTCTCTGCGCTCTAGCCATGCGTTAGAGACGCAGAGACACTACTGCAGTGGCCCCCCCGAACTACCTTAGCACCCTCGAACAGTTTTGCAATCACATATATTTCATTTGAGCCGTACGGTAAGGGCCTCTCCCTAAACTAAAGCTGGAGCCAAAAACTTAAGCAAAAATAGTGCCGTACGTTCAGCCCAATGGAATGTCCCCCCCCCCCCCCACCCCCCTTTCCCTCCCCAACCACATTAGCACCGTTTTTTGGTATGGACTGGAGAAAAGAGGGATCGTTTCGGCAGGCAGGAACCAATGAGGGGGGGAGGATCGTGTAGACGTGGACAACTTATTCCTTGATTCCCGTTGTATCCTGCCCCCCCCCCCCCCCCTCCCCTCCCCGAACCAGGGTACAGTGTAGTGTGGTGTCGAGAAAATGTGTACGTGTTGACCACTGTGCAGAGATGGAGCTCTACAAGATCCGCTACGGTCAGTCGAGGGTTGAGAAGTACAGGTAACTAACTCGAAGACTCAAAGAAGGTCACATTTGTGACCAATGAAGTGAAATCTCAGGGATAGAAATGGGAAGAATAGGTGAAGGAACGCGATAAAATTAATTTTAGGGCACGTCACTCGATGTGCCAGCAGATATGAACGACATGATATGGTTACGCTGACGTCAGACGCCCTGATTTCGCGATTCTGCCACCTTACAATGCGCGTTTCGCATGCGAAGTCGCAACATCGCCAAATATCACAGTTGCAGAGTCGCGAGCGAATATATGATACCGCAAATCGCGGGAACGCAAAATCACAGTTCGCAAAATCGCGAAGTCTGACAACGGTTTAACGTGTGTGTTGCATGAAAATAAAACCTGTCATATATCATATGTACACATGATTGTCATGACTACAGAAAGGGCGGGGTGGAGAACAAAGTACGGAGGGGTTATCAGCGAGAATACAGAACGCTGCAGCTGTCAGGTCATGGTTCATAAATAAGGCCGCGGTCATACTTTGCGATGCCGGCGGCAGGGCGTGGCTGCGTATATCTGCGTCTCCGCCCATGCCACCCTGCGTCGTTGCCTGCGTCATCTCTGCACCTCCCAGTGCCACTCTCCCTCGCTGCCTGTGAACGCAGCCACGCCCTGCCTGCGGAGTATGACCGCGGCCTAAGAGTTGCAGCGGAGATAGAGTATTTTCATGGTCTACCAGCTGCCAGCACACAGAAAAACTTAGCGAGAAAAAACTTGGAATCTGGATGGGCATCAAGGATCGCCTTCATATTCTGCGGTGGTGCCGACTTCACAGATAGCGAGGCAGAATGGCACGGGATGAGACGCAGAGACAACGCCCACACTTTGCCGCCACTGCTGCAGAGTCTGAAGGCGCATAAGCAACGAGGTCAGCCGGTGCTAACGGTAGGGCGTAGCTGCGTGGTGTCTGCGTCTCTGAGCATGCCAGTCTGCCTCGCTGCTTATGAGCGCAGCCACGCCCTCCCGCCGTACCATCACCACAGAATATGATGGCGGCCTTAAGGTTCATTCATTGAGGGTAGAGAATGTGCACTGGAAGCATTTCAAAAGGTAATTTTTTCCAACGATTGAGAGTTTCCATCATTTCAAGTTGAGCCTCAAGGCAAGAACCGGGTCATACCCCTCATTTTGAGCATACCCAACTAATAGTTCAGGACCCAACTAATACGGCGCCGCTAGCTCGTGCTCATCGCGTCGCGCTCCACATCTTGCGTATTTTCTGTCCTGATGGCACACCATAAGACAAAATTTTGCAACGAGAAGTGAAACGTGCGACGCGATGCGTGCGAGATAGAGGTGCCGTAAATAGTTGGGTCTCAAGGCCAGTATAGTGCCCTAAACCTGAAAACAAGTGGAAGACACCGTAATCACCTTAGGACCCACACGGGTGTGGACGTGCCATCAAGCTTTAAAGGAATCGTCCACGGAGTATGAGTTTTTATGTTACCTTTATATTTATGTTGTATTTGCCTAATAAAGGCCGCATGCAAAATTTCACGTGAAAAATTGTGAATCCGGCTAACATACAGCACCACAAGTTTTGGCCGGGTGGGCGGGGCCTCCAAGAAAGTGCCCACCCCGCCGTCCGCCGCGGTGTAGACGCATTGTAAGAATAGAAAATTACGTAGACAGTCCTACTCTCCGTTCCCAACCACGGCGGACGACGGGACGAGGCTTCTATCTGAAGGCTCTTCCCACCCGGTCAAGAATTTGGGGAACTGTATCTTTAGCCGAATTCTCATGTTTTCAGGTAAAACTTAGCATGCGGCCCTCATTGGGAAAATACAACATGAATAAAGGGTATTTAAAAAAACCAATTTTTTCGTGTACGATTCTCTTAAGAACAGTATCTAATAGGCAAAAGTGATAACTACGTACTCCGAGGGCCCTACCACATCAATCCTTTATAACCGCTCCTCTCACAGGTTGTATAGCATTCATCCTATAAAAGCCACATGGAACTTGCTTTATCTATAGGCTGTTCCACGAACTGGGACCAGTGCCCTCTCCTCTTTGCATGTTGCCGTATCAGTCCACTCACAGTCACTCCACGAAGTACTGTTATCAGACCACTGCAAACGCACACACAAAATTAGTTCCTTGCGTAGGAGAAGGAAAATCAACCTGAGTTCAACTGGTGACAAGGCAGCGTTCATGGCAGTGGAATTACTGGAATTGTTGAGTTTGCGTTTTCTCGGAAGAAGGGAATTATGGTTTCTAATTCCCTCGACTGGGCGGACCATGGCAAACGATACGTATCTGATTTTTTTTCCGCGGATTTCACGATGCCACATACCCACAAAGTGCTAGATCCGCGATTCTCCCAATCGATACGTATCTTTGCCATTTCTCATCAATTCCACAATTCTGCAATTGTACCACTTCCATCGCTATAAACGCTGCCTTATCTTTGCATTCGATACCACTTGCAAATTTTGAATTGAGATAGTCTCATTTTGTTAAAAGATCGGTAGTGGTCAGACGGCTTTATGCAGCTTCTTTTCTTTTGGGTTTTAAGCATCCTGATTTTGCCGTTTATTGCAGGTGAGTGTAATAATAAAGAATTAATTTTAGCATAATCTATAAAAAAATCCAACACCGGATAGTAATTGTGTGTTATCGCAATGAGGTGTGGGGGGGGGGGGGATCCCACTATGCACATTATTTCTACCTAAGCTTAGAAAGAGAAAGGGACCCCCTTTCCTCCGCCAAGGCTTAGGTTAAATTTACGCTTGAGTATACAGATTTACCCTTCAAAAATTCCTGCAATATGTTAAGATGTGCCACCTCTTATACGATGCCCCCCACCTTCATTACGATAGCACCGTAAAAAGTGTAGTTTGAGAGATAAGCATCGAGAGTTTGGGGGGGATCTATCTTATATTCAATTAATAGTAAATCCGGTAGGCAGTATTGCTACTATCAACGATGTTTACCTTCATAAATACGGATGTGTAGCGTTATGTCGGATTTGTGCCTTGCGGCGTTGCACTCGTGGCGCCATCAAGCACGAATTGCCGCGGTTGGTTAGTATTCCGCTCATGATGCAAAGGGCTTGTACCATCAAGGTCCTTCAAAAATATAGCTATTTATCTCACCATTATCTGAAAAAACAACTTCTGCACCCCAAAAAGGCAAAATAGTAACATAAAAAGTAATAGGAACGATAACATCACATAATAACAATACTGATCAAGGAAAATTAATTCGGGCGTAAAACCTTAAAGGCAGTGTACGCAAGGTACACAATCAAACGCCAAATAGTCCATCGCGCCGATTCCGCGCACGACTGCGCGAAAGTTCGACGTAACGCTACACACTCCACGAATACATATAATATAACTAGAAAATCCCGGAAATATAAATTTGCGAAGAAACGAGGCATGTTCACTTAGGAGCCGTTCATACTTTGCGAATATGAGATAGAGATCAGTCGCCAACCAATCTACGGGATGACGTCACATAGACCGTTAGGTCACGCAAAGCCGAATCGATGCTGTCGTCTGCGGAGCTCGCGCATCTGATTGACAGCACGTACAATTTGGCAAGGTGCCAACGAGTTCGTTATCACTGGAGTGTAATGGTAGCGCCACAATCATGCCCACCACTCAATATTTGTGACGTCACTCATCGCATGCCGACTGCCGAGTTCGAGCACCCGTGTGGAAAACATTGGAATGACGATCAACTAAAGGTCGACTAGTTGGGGGGTCTTATTTGCTTCGTGGTGATTCGTACTGAACAGGCGGAGAAGGCCGCCCTCAGACCGCGATTCTGCGGCGTCGCGCTTTCGCAAGCGATACTACGATCTTAAGAATGTGCAATGCCGCAACTTCGCGTGCGGAGCAAAATCGCACAGCAAGTTTGCAAATTCTGACGAGGCCCAATTGACTTGGGGAACGCTTAGCTGAAAAATAAGGGGGGGGGCTGTATCAAGCAGAAGGGGTAGGGAAAAATGATCATACTACCTTCTACTGAATATGCAGATGCGGCCAATTTCCCTAGAGATTTCCGACTTTCACAACTTTCTTCCTGTCGGTGCAGCCTTTACCTTTGCCAGTCCCGAAAGGCCGCGGTCATACTTTGCGCACAGAGGCCGGTGCCTGCGTCTAATTGACGCAGGTCTCGGTGTCAATCTGGAAACGCGCTACGTTTGCAAAACGCTCTGCCCAATCATACAACAGTATGGCGATCGTGGCGATAGCCCATGAATTTAAATTCGAATTGGGCATGGTATGGCACTGTGCCAGGATTCGAAATCGAATTCGTTGGCTCTCAACCCCCTCATCATGCATAGTTTGGTACTATGCCAGAATTCCAGTTTGAATCCCTGGGCTGTGGCACGATCACCAATACTGTAGTATGGTTGGGTCCAGCATTTTGTAAACGGAGCGCGTTATCAGATTGACGCCGTCTTTGGCGGCAGGTGTCAGTGCGCAAAGTATGACCGCGGCATTATGGACTGCGACGGTTGTGGTGACAGAAAGCCGTAGCCATACTTCGGTCTACGCGCATTGCTCACTTCGCACAAAACGCAGATGCCTCATTTGAATCCCGTGGCTGTCAGTGGGAGACCACATATGCCCTTATCACGAGCTCGTGTTGCGGCTTGCGCCGCTGCACCAGCGTTTTGTCGCAAAGTATAGTGCAGCGTTAGTAAAAGTGCCTTAAAGGCAGTTTTAAGGGTAATTCGGGCTGAATATGGAGGGATCATTACATATGAAGGTTGAGGTGATCCATAGTACGGAAGTGAAGAAATAACCGAATGAAGCGGTAAAAAACCCGAGAAATAAGCCACTCTTCCGACCATGCATTCTCGAAAGGGACGGGTCGGGCCGAAAAATGGTCGGGGTGAGATAAAACAAGTGGCAGATGTTGAAGAAGACGGCTCTTATAGAGTGCGCAGGCCCTCTACCTCATCGCAATTTTGCCACTTATGGTCTTTTTAGACCCCTAGCTTTCATTTGCGTGACCCAGTTTAGAAGTTCCCTTTACCCACTTTAACCCTATCACGGTTTTTAAATTTGTAACAGATTTTCAATATATCTCAATGCTTGGCTATACTATTCATTTGTCAAACACCTAGACCTAGAGCCCAAGTGTCGTGCTGCGGGCAGATAGGATGCTGGGAATACACCATCGAGAAGTTGAGGGCACGGTAGTGCAATAAGTAAATATTTTTTGCGGAAATCATGTGTGTAGTTTTAAGACCCGGTCCGAACCGATCGTTCAAGGGATAACTGCGCATCCTGTGATAACGCTGGTTATTTACGTTTTTCCTGGACTAGGTTGCTCAACGTTTTGTCCAATTTCTTCGTCATCCCCACATTTCAGGAAAACGAGGTGGAGGTGGACCAAGGCCAAGACCACGAGCGCCATACGGGAGGAAACCTAGTAAGAGGGTGAATACGCATTACTTCTGAAGATCTCTTTTATTCATGGTATAGTTTTCTTCAAGTGAAAGGAAGCAGACAAAAAAGAGGATATAAATGGGGTCCATTTATGGCACACTGCACGATAACTAGATAAGTCAACTTACCATCTTGGGCAGCAGTTCGTGGGAAAACTACTTATCGTTAGGCTGCACCTTTTTCGCAGCGCCATGGTGCGCACTCTGACACCGCCCATTTTGCTCAGTTGACCGGGTGTGCACCTTTAGTTCCAATAGTGTACTGTAGGTGTACGGTAGTATAATTACAAGATTACTCAGGTCACTTCGCACCTCACCTCGCACCTCCTAGCCTTGCCGGTGGGGTGACCTTTCCCAATGCCCGCAGTGACATTTTCCCCACTGACTGAATTTACGATATGTAATGGATCCACTGGAAATTGTACATGTGTAATTACAACTATAATTATGTCTTTATTACAACGCTTTTATTATTGATAAATACCTTCGGGGCACTTTACCAACCATATTTGATCCATTAACAAAATTTGAACTAGGCATTGGTACACCGCTGCGTATCACTTGTCGCAATCCCATTACTACTGCTCTTGTTGGTGCTCCGTAGAAGGAGCTAGAATGATAAGCACCTATACATGCACACGTTACATTGTTATTAATCAAACATTTTGGCTCATTGTTTCCGCAGCCTTAAAAAAGACCATGAACCGTATCCAGTCTATTGGAGGTTAGAGTCAAAATCTTAATTTGGCTAGGAACAGGGGCTCTCAAAGAGAGGAAATGTACGGAAATGGATAGAAATCAGGGAAATCCAGAACTTTGACTCTACCGGTGATCCAAACTACTAACCCATGCTCATCGTTTCCCGTGTGTGTCCATTGCCTTATCCACCATGCCAGCCAATCACTTCACATGCTCACTCGGGGACCAAGATCAAAGCGAAAAATGTGGGGGGGGGGGAGGTCTTGTAACAACGAGATAGATTGGTGTCCGCTTCGCGCGGGCCCTCAGACGGAAAGCAAGCATAAGTGAATAGCCTTGAGTTTAATACCTGAACTGAAGTCACCTGCTCGAGAGAAAATGTCTTCATTTCTCCTTTTGAGAATCATAGGGGCGCTCCACAAAAATGGACACTATTATGCTTCATGCACGTGCTATGATGCAAAAAACCGTTTTCAAACAGTGCGTCATGTCCTGAGAGATCTTGTTAGTCCCAAATAAAACATGTATTTAGCTCCTGATAATTGATAAGATGGGCTTCTGCCACTTATTGAAGGGCAACTCAATTTAATATACCCCATATTATCGACCTTGATATTCTGTTATTGATATTAAACTTTGAGGGTCTGGTTTGTATCGGTAAAGTTTCACTGCGAACTACGAACGATTTTCTATTTATTCTCTTTGTCCTTTTCCCTTTTACATGTGCATTACATTTTTACTCAAAGGTCAATAGTCGGTGCGAACAATTAAGTGGGGCCACCCCATAGGCAAGGCTAGGAGGAGCGAGGTGAGGTGCGAAGTGACCTGAGTAATCTTGTAATTATAATACCGTACACCTACAGTACACTATTGGAACTAAAGACCCTCACCCAGTTGACCAATAAGGGAGCTCAAGTGGGTGCGGTCGGGGTGGCTCCCAGCGGGTGAAGCGCCGTGATGGCGTACCGTGGCGGCGCGAAGAAGGTGCAACTTAGATAGTTGTCCAAGAATCTACTGCCCCAAGAAAGGAGTCGGTTTATCTCGTTATTGTGGCGTGTGCCTTCATGGAGAGCAACATCGGAAATCGGAGTCATTGTAGTGGAGTGACGAACATATTGTAGTGAAAAATGAAAATAATGCAAAGCCTATTATACTTTTGCTTTAACAGTTTATCCGTCTGCGCGCTCGCCGATTAGTTAGGGATGCAGACTAGGGAATTTTCTAGTTGTCTCATGACGCATCCGAACTACACAGCGATATTATTTCCGCCAGCGGACACTGGAATCAGAGTTTTGCACTTCAGGCCATTCCATGAACCTGTGAAAATAGGGGTGCGTTGACAACCGTGCGCTGTGTGAAGGCAAGAGTGACGGGAAGCCGTATCTACACTTTGGGCTATCTATGTGTGTGCCTTGACCGTCTCCTGCGAATCACAGATGCCTCATTGCAATCACGTGACTGTCACCGGAAGAGCACGATAATTTCTTATCACGAGGCTTCCGTGGCGGCATGGCCGCGGCCATACTCACCGCCGGCAGGGCGTGGCGCGTTCACAGGCAGCGAGGGAGAGTAACACGGTGGAGGTGCAGAGATGACGCAGACAACGAGGCAGGGTGGCATATGCGGAGACGTGGAGATACGCAGCCACGCCCTGCCGCCGGCATCGCAAAGTATGACCGCGGCCTTACGTTTCTGCATCTGTGTTTCGCGCGAAACGCACCTTAACCGCGAAGCATGAACTCAGTGTTAGTAAGAATGTTCCGCTTTTCGATGTTCAATGTTTCCCTGCTACTTCTCTGCACCACTGATTTATGAGCGCTATATTTGGTAATTATGGATATATTTAGAAGCCTCGGAAGCAACCAAAGAAAGGAAAAGGCTCAAAAGGTTCTAAGAAGAAAGGGAAAAAATCAGATAAGACTGGAAAGGGAAAACAGTCCAAGTCCAAGAAGTCCAAGAAAAGTCAGAAAGAAAAATCAAAGTCCAAGCCAAAAGAAAAGGATAAAAAGCGAAAAAAAGACAAGAAAGACAAAGGTGGTGATGGAGATGAGGGCGGTGGCGGTGGAGGTATGTTTTGCCAATCTCAGCATCATCTTCTAATAGAGTCTTTATGACTTGTCATCGATCGAAATGCAGATCAGAACTAGCCCATTACATCCAAATGAGGGTGGGAGATGGTCAAGAGTCATTGTTGGAAGAAAAAGTCCACGATAATCTGATAAGTCGACTTACTTTCATGGGGCAGCATTTCTCGAAGTGAATAACCACGCTGCACCTTTTTCGCGCCGCCACGGTGCGCCATCACAGCGCTACTCCTGCTCGAACCCATTCCGACCACACCCACTCGAGCTCCTTTATTGGTCAACTGAGCAAAATGGGTGGAGTCGGAGTGGGTTCGACGAGGTGTACCCGCGTGATGACGCACCGTGTGGAGTGAAAGAGATGCAGACCCGATAGTTACCCAAGGATCTACTACCCTAAGAAGGTAGTATCTTAGGGTAGTAGATCCTTGGGTAACTAGTTGACTTATCTGGTTATCATGGAGTGTGCCTCTAAACGCACCTAGCAAAGTAGGGAAAAATCGAATCATATTCTGACATCAGCAGTGCCGTAGAGTTCGAATGCATGCTAGGAGGAAGCTTATCCGTTCACTATTCCTTATCTCCAAAAACCTCAAACTGTGGCGCCTCCCGAAACCATAAATGAGTGAGCGAAAAAGAATTAGTCGCTGTTCCTTGAAGAAATCGCGCATGGAAAATGAGTTTCTCTGTTACCTTTATATTTGTTTTGCATTTGCATAATGAAGCCGCATGCAAGGTTCCACGCAAAAAGGTAAGCAAACATACAACTCCTCAAAGGTGGCCGCAGGGGCGGGACCTCAGAGGAAATGCCCGCTCCGTCGTCAGCCGCTGTCAGGGACGAAGAGTGAGACTGTTTATGTAACTTCTAGTTCCCACTATGCGTGTCCGACTGCAGCGTACGACGGGGCGAGCATTTCTTTTTTTCGCGTGAAACTTAGCATGCGGCCCTTACTAGGTAAATACAACATAAAGTTATGGGTAACAGAGAAACTCATTTTTTCCGTGCACGATTACTTTGAGGGTGTGCGTAAGAGCAGTCTAACTAGGTTAGGTCACGCGAAGAAGCTTGGCCGCGCCTCTAGCACGCAACGGGACCAGCAATAAACTTGGCACGTGCAGAGAAGCAATTCGCATGGCACGGTGACTTATTTGGACAGCCTTGATGTACATTTTTCTTCTCTGAAGTGTAAGCTTTCAATCATTCGTGAGTGGCCCTGTTGCACACAACTGTTTGATGTAGCGACGGACGTGATCAACTACAAATACTTTGGTGCTTTTGTGACATGGTACAAGCTCCAGGGAAGGGAGCTCCTGCATACTCTGCGACGCTAACGGTGGCAGGTTGAAGCGAGTGAAGACGTAGAGTGTTTCTGCGTCTCATATTGCACCTGCGTCTACCAGATCGCACTCTGCCTGCACCGGGGTGTATATCACTAGGACAAAACCGTCGCGTGGCCGTGTTCGGCACGCGACGATATGGTGCGAGCTATGCGCGCCGCATTAGTTGGGTCCTGAAGCGATTACGCATAGAATGAGGCGTAGAGCAGTGTCATCGCTTCAAGACCCATCCAATATGGCGCGCATAGCTCGCACCATCCCGTCGCGTGCAGAACACGGCCACGCGGCGGTTTTGTCCCAGTGATATACACCCGCCTGCACCGCACTCCTGCGTAGCATCGCAGTGTAAAAGTAGTCATAGAGGTGCCACTTTTAGGGATTTCATTCCCACAAGTCACCGTGTAGCATCGCAAATGCTCGCCCGAGCCTCTCTAAAGTAAAAGTTCAAATGTATAAAGTTTTTTGGCGTTAATCAATCTTTTCTGTGGGATGCGTCGCACATGCTAGTTCTATTCAGAATCGTGATGGCTGGTGAATGTGATGTGGCCTATACAGTGACCTGCGGTGGCCAGCCGCTGTACAAGTCAGTGCTTTTATCCTCCCGAGACGAGTCTGGTACCAATTTGCCGACCCCGAACGGATGGAAGGCTTGGTTGGCCCGGGCGGGCGTTGATGCGGGGTTTGATCCCCACACCATGAGAGTGGTGAGTGCGCCATCTGTCACTACACCACCTCCGTTCCCGAGCCTCTCTACCAAACACATGACGCATTCAAATAATTAAGATACGCTGAACACTCTATCATTTATATATGAAGTTATACCATGCTAACTATGTTATGCCTAACGTAAGTATGCATTGATAGATGACGAAAGTGGTGGAGGTGATGTTGCGGACAGAACAGAACAAGACCAGGGAGCGAGCCCTGAACCAGCAGCAGAGCAGCCAGGTGGAGAAACCACTCCAAGACGCTTAGGTAATCTTCACTTTATTGAACAACCAATTCATGTTACTATTCATTATCAATAACAGCTGCTCCCACCGTGACCGTAGCCGCTGCGCCTGAAGTGATGGCAGAAATGCGTGAGCATCGGAAGAGAAGCCGATTCAAATCCGACGAAATCAACGCAAAAATCACTCTTGAGCAACTGAAGGTATTGTAGATTGTACAATGAGAACACACATTCAGGCAAGTATGAGGCTTCGGGACGACATGTCGCGGCTCGGCTGGGCGGTTGCCCTCCTAACCGTTAGCGCGACATCATCGTGATCCGGGTCTCCGAACCCTCGCGCCACCCTGCTGCTGTGCCTACGGGCTGCCACTGACCACATGGGCTTACCTGGGGACCTACTGCTTTCACCACAGTATGGCCGCCGCTCCCCGGCGGTACGGTCTCTAACCCTTGACTTACCGGGCTAAAAGGCATCGGCAGCGGAGCGCATTCGCTACGACTGCCGCTCGACACTATCATGCTTCTATCTTACAGGCTACCCTGTTTATGACATCAAGTACAGTGATTACGACAACCATATTGATTATATATACGACTGTTCACATTAGTCGACCTACCCTTATCATCATGCCGGATCTCAGGTCCGACCCTGCTTCATCCCCCAAGGGTCGGCCAAAAGATAGTAGCGGTAAGCGGTGAATCCTGTACCCTGCAGGCCCCTTCTCAGCCGCCTGCTGCCGCCCACGTCCTCGGGTATACCAGACGTGAGCATACCAGCGCCCGACCGCACTGCGTCTTGACGGCCTGCAAAGCAGGAGATTCAGATCCTCGTCCTCACTCCGGCCTGGCATCCTCACTGCTGACGCACGGCTCTCCTTTCCTTCCGGAGGAAGCGGTAAAGACACCGAATGGCAGTGGCGCCCCTCTTGTGCATACGGAACCACTGCTGGGGGCGGGGCCGCACGCGGTGCGCCCACAGGAACAGTGGCGAACAGCGACAGGACAGTACAATACTCACAATCAGAGATATAAGAAAGAGAATCTAATTTCCATTCAGAAATCACACTAAAATTCTCATTCTTACAAACTTCTTTTCTTAAAATTATAGGCGAACAATGAAATGTAAGATACCACCAAGTTACCGGAGCATCTAAACGCAACCAGTTTCAGGACGATACTGGTCAACCGCGCTTCAGTTCAGGACGATTTGGAGCGGTGTTTCTCCTACCGGAGTCTTGTACACTTCAGAAAGTTCAGTCATTTAAAGAAGAGGACGATGTTCAGAGTCAGAGTGACTAGTGGTTAAAGGGATTTCAGCTTCATTTAATGTTCTAAAACTTTACAAAAATATTAAAGATATCGTTCTCTGACTGCCACCCTATGCCAAAACCAATTAGCGTATGACGAAGTGTGATATAATGTTTAGTTCGTCATTTTACGATGGATGGATCAAACCTCGACCGTAAAATCTGCAAAGCGTGCTGAAGAGTAACTGTGCCTCACTACTCATCATGTGTACCAGTGGCAGGTATTGCCAAAAATTATAAATTCAAAACAATATTTATATGCATTGCATTTTTCTGCGAAACATTGGACAACTTACAACCAATAGGATCAACAGATATACTTTCAACCAATAAAAATCAACAAAATAATGGAAAACAAAGAATTATACGGGTACAGACAAATCGACAATTACATGTGAACTTAGGAATACCACCGGAACTTTCTGTACCAGAAAGATGTAAAGGATCAATTGCACTGGTTAGTATCGGGGAAAATCATTGTCCACTTCATTCGCCCACGCTTCATACCCACCACGAACATCACGAATCCGTAATGAATGGAGTTTTTTCTTGAGAATTTCTACTGCCAACTGAGAGTCATTCCCGCGGTGGCATATCACAAACACTGAAAAAAAAAAACCAAAGTGAGGCCCTACAATATAAAGGACTAGCGCGAAATGAATTCACCTAAGTATTCAGAAATAGAACAATTAATACTAACCTTCCTCTGGATGATCGCCTGCAGATGTTAACCCTAACCGCTCATTGATTGATGCAGTATCAAGCTGTCGAACTTCGTCCAAGGTTATGTCTTAACATAAAAGTTGAATCACTCAGCATCTTCCTCAAAGAAAATTCTCGCTTTCTGAAAAGATTCTCAACCTACTTTTGGCCTCATCAAGGCTGGCAATAGCGAATTCATGGGGAGGTCGAGTATCGAGCAGGATTGGAGAACCAGACACTCGAATGTTGGCGTACTCAGTCACGCTAACTCGATCATCAGGTGACAGAACCGATAGATTCTGGATCTGAAAGTGCAACCCACTATGAATTCATTATTGTGCTGTCACTACTTGATCTCAAGCAATCCATGAAAAAATAATTGGAACGAAATGAGAACTCGCGAAAAGGCGCAGACAAAGGAAAGAGCATTAGAGACCTTAGAAGAAGATGCATAAAAGGTCTGTAACGGTGGCTGGGAAGAAATTCAAGTATTCTTTTCCTAAGCTACATTTAAGGCGACTTATGTAACTCAATCTTACCTTGTCACAAGCTCCTGATCCACAAAAGGCAGCATAATCGATAAGCTCAGTGATAGTGGGTTTATCACCACAGACATCGCACTGCTTATTCCGATGTCGCAGTTGGATGGTTCGCGATCTTCCACAGCTTCCATCGAAGAGGTATAATTTCGAAGCATAATTAGCTAAACCAATGAAAATCAATAAATAGGGTCGAATCAACCCGGTTTTTATAGCCCAAACATTCAGTTTCTTGATACACACTTACGTGCAAGTCCTGCAGCTATTTTTAAAACTTCTAGAGCCTGCAAACTGCCAATAACTCCAACTACAGGTCCAAGCACACCGCCTTCGCTACAATTTGTCACATGTGCTGGATTCGCTGGTACAGGAAATATGCAGCGATAGCAAGGGCTCCTCTGGAATCAGCCACGTTAACAAGATTTCAAAAAGATGAAGTGGTTAAAACCTCACCTCTCCATTATCATCAATGTAATTGAACACTGTTAGCTGACCCTCCCATCGTAACGCACTGCCACTCACCAGGGGTTTACCGAGTAGAACACATGCGTCATTTATGAGATACCAAAAATGGGAATCTCAAGAAAATAGTCGAATTTACTCGAAGAGGTCTCTTACGAATACCTAGTCGCAGGATTATCAGAACAATCCACCACGATATCATACGGCTTGAGGATGTCCAATGCACAATCACTATCAAGTAATATGTTGTGAAGTACGACGTTTACATTACTGTTGAGCCTGAAAATGAAAACCTAACATGAAGGCAACCGAGCATTTTGTATAGGCTTCAGAGAGTTACACTTTCTGCGACAGCCCACTTCCCTACCCACCGAGCATTCCCTGAAGAGGCTTTGGAGAGGTACAGCTTTGAAGACAGGTCAGGTCGGTATTAGCTGAGCTATCTTTCGATCAACCAATATACAGATTCTAACTTGTTCCAAGAATATCACCTGCATAGGAGAGAAAGGATGTCATATTGCATTCGCGAGTGCCGACATTGGATGAAGCATGAGAACGGGTTGCAGTGGTTTCACCCGCGACCAGCACGCTACAGAATCTCTAACAAAGACTGCATGGTAGTTTCTACAGTGCAGATGGGTAAGAGTTTGTGGAGGAAACCTTTTTGAAGACATCCTCTTGGTTGGTTAACTTCATCATCAGCGGCGACACATATCATGTGAGAAGAGGGGGATATCGGCGAATGAAAAATGCACGTAATATGTACGAAAAGAAGAAGAAGAATGGAATGAAACACTAACTCATTCATGGATTGCTTGAGAGATTCCACCTTTGGCTTGCCAATCATGCTCTCTTTGTGAGCCACTTGACGATGAAGGTTATCAGTTGCGACCTGGAAATCCTTTCTGTATCAAACAAAGAAATGAAATAACAGGAAGATGGAAATAGGTCCATTTCAGAGCGCTTGATATAGGGCGTGGCCTGAGTGGTGAGAATGAGAGTGTGACGAGAATGGGAGTGTGTGGAGAGAGTAAGAGTGTATGGCGGGGTGAAAGAGTGTGATACACCCTCACCCATGTCCGTAGGCCACGCCCTATCAAGCGCTCCGAAATGGACTGTATTGCCCATGGGTCTAGAAATGGGTAAAGGTGACCAGCCAATAAGAGCCACTCGCAGCTCTCCGAGCGAACTTATTGATTGACCGCCCGCCCAGTTTCAATAAAAGAAAACCCCTTTCCTTGTCGAATGCAAAATATCTCAACCAGGAATCCTTGGTTCTTACCTCGTCATAGTCAACTATTCCTATAGTGTGTATTCCAGCACCAGCCAAGTACATAGCAACCGGACATCCAAGTCCACCAGCTCCAACAATAACAACATTCGCTGACGAGACTCCCTGTTGGCCTTAAATTACTAGCAACACTAGTTTTTAAGAAAAATCTGCAGATTGTTTCACATTATACTATGCTCATCGCGTGCATGTACCGCCCACATGCCGCCAACCCCTCAAAAAATCAGTTCCGAAGGCCACAAGGGCACCATTTTTATCTGAAGCGCTACAATGTATACATAGAAGGTACAGAAGGCATTTTGTAAAGTTGTCTCCCTGACATCAAACAAATGGCAGATGTAAATCGTAATGATGCCTGATTGGAGGCAGTGTGTAAGAAACTGTTAGAAGAGCGAAGGGCTTGCTTAGCACGCAGAAAAGTCGTGTAGTCCCTCAGTTGACTAGTCGCCCCTCTGCAGCCGCATCGAAACTTCCCCAAAAGTGTCTAAAACAGTTCATGCACGTACCTCGGACTCCGAAATCTTGAATCAATAGCTGACGACTATATCTCGCAATTTGCTCCTTCGATAAGGAATGATTCGTTGTCATTTGTATCTATAACAGTTCTCACTGAAAAGGAATTATGATTCAGAGCTATTGCAAATAAGACTAATGGATCGATAGCTTTAAATAAGCGACCATTTGCAGCATCTCCCATCACTAAGTAGGCGCCGAATACGGTGTCTGTAGTGAGGTACGTACAAGACAGTTGCTCATGCCTTTTTACAAAAATCACGGCGGGATTTGTGTGCTGCTGCTTTAGTGCTATGCCATCATTTTGTTAAAGCTGATGTTTCTTGAGCCACTTCTCAATTTCTTCTGCAAATATGGCCTATTCCGCATCTGCCCACGCAGTCTGAGTTTGAGCTTTGAAGCGTGCCATCGATATCAGTGCGTGACGCTTATCAAGTGATGGATATTCGTGTTAATTGAACTCTAGCACCAAGTTTTGTTGGTTACCTTATACATGCACGGATGGGCGCTACTGGAGTTACGGAGGCCACTCGACAAAAGCATAAGTTGCGCCCAATTTCTGCTTATAGGCACTCTCAAGGTTATTTTATGCCTAGATACAGCTAACTAATGAGAAAACGGCGCTCATGTATTATGGGGGTGGCACTCAAAAACAATTTCTAGGAAGTGGAAATTTTTTCCTCACCCTGAGAGTTCAACAAGGAGCTCCCAGGAGTGTCCTCAACCAGAAAAAGGATGAAAAAATATTTGCTACACTAAAAAATATCCACCCATTCCGAAGCTCCTTCCCCTCAAGGCCTAGGCAAAAACCACATTCCCCGGTTTGCACTGATATTTTAGTTCTTGCAACACCTTAAAAAACATAATACTAGAATAGGCACGCATAAAACCTAATGATCAAAAAAGAGACAATGAAATAATTAGGAACAAGCATTTAGCCTAAGCCTTGGGAGGGGGGGGGGGGACACTTCACACACTGGATATCATCAAGGGCAGTCATGATTTTGTTTGTTTATTTACCTTTGACATTATAAATAAAAACATCCTAATGACAATCGGACACGTTGATATTACATGTTTTGAAGATTAGTAATGGAACTAATTCTTTGTTATAATTTCAAATGTGTTTTTGAGTGCCACCCCCATAGTATATGAGCGCCGAGAAAACAATCAAAACTATTCCTCCATCAGTATAAAACGAGAAATTCACTTCAACTAGACTAAACAACCACTTACGCATATTCGCCTAAGCCTAGGGAAATGGAATCTCTTTCGCCAAGGCTTAGGCCAACATAGCATGAAAAAAAAGCACGAATTTGCTTTATCAGAATCGTTTCTATGCAGTATTCGAAGCCGATTCGGATAGCGCTATGACTTCTCTGCGCTCTACCCCTGCGTTAGAGACGCAGAGCACAGTGCGCTGGCCCCCCCTAAGTCGGGTGTAGGTTGGGACACACGAATCTAGGCCGTGACCCTGTAACAGCCTGTGGCCTTTGACCTAAGCCTTAAATAATTCAGACAATTTGTTCATGTAAATCGTGTCCTCCTTGCAAGTCTGTTCCGTTATATAGTCAAATTGTCTGAATTATTCATGTCACAGGGCAAAGGCCACAGGCTGTCACAGGGTCACGGCCTAGATTCGTGTGTCCCAACCGTCACCCCCCTAACTCCAGTAGCACCCACGGATGCACTATACAGTTATAAGAGCAATCAGGGCATGAGTATTATATTGTGTTCCATCTTTCAGTAAATAGCTTCGAGGATCCATAATCGGGTGCTCATGTAGTTGAGAAGGACACTCATTGTCATGTTGTCGTCTCTTTCTCTCGCAATTAAGCCTAACTTTAGGGGGGGGGGGGGAGCTTCTCCCTACCAAGGCTTAGGTGAAAACCTATGCAAACTCGCGCCGGACGCCGAGTACAGTGTAGTGCCCCCCCCCTTACATTAGCACACGCAATCGTACCTTGTTTTTGCATTCACAATTATGCTCTCCATTAAGGGTGCCAATGTCGAATGAGTATTCTAGGCATGCTGCTGAGGGTATGTGGCCGCCAGCGGCAGTGGCGTGCTCTACAACCCGTTCGGAACTTGTCGTCACATTCTGAACCGGCAGATCCCAAGATGGAGCGAAAACCGGACTTGTACAGGTAAGTCTCAAAGATATTATGACTCTTTTCTGTGGTCACTGGGACGATAATGTAATCTCTTATCTGTTGTTTGCTGAGTGTTGCAAATTACAATCTTTGATTATTTTTCAATAAAGAAATCAGGTCAATCAAAGTGGCAGGGTGGGGGGGAAGACGCAACTTTTGACCGACGTCGAAGCTCCTTCCCTAGGCTCAGGCTAAAATTCATATCCCTTCCTCCTTCATAAAAAAGCATCGGTCTCATCTGCTCTAGCTCAAGCTTATAGAGGCAAAGGAGTTCGACGTGGTGAGAATTTTGCGTCTCCCCCCCCCCCCATTTTATCTGACCCAAAAATCTCTGAGTGAATGCTAGTGCTATGCAGCCATGAAGTAATCCAGGGAGTACAGATCAAAACATGGGAAAGATGGATTCTTTTGTGCGAATACCACGAAGTACCGTTTATAGAAATATCACGTATATCAAATATTTTGTTGATCAAATCAAGATATAATTCGAACTTGAGCAAAAGGATTGTACACCTCTTAGAAGAACACGCTTTGGTTAGACGAAAATTCAGGTTTTCATCTTTAACCGTGCATAAGCACGTTTGATTTGTAAGCGGTCATGTCGTAGCAATATCACTGGGCACAGGGGTAGATTTCGTTTCTTGCGGGTATTACTAACTCGGTTGCTTAATCGCCGTGACAGTGCAGACGATCTGTACGAGCAGTATTAGCGAATTTGGCTCAATACAAGTTTTTTGCTGTTTACTATAAATTCGCGCTTGATTCGTTCTGATCTTTCCCTCGCTTTTTCACTTTGTGACAAGCATGTCAGTTATCTCATTCTTAGTGCTTTGCATGGATAGTGCATGACAAAAGTTATCAATTATCTCTCCCGCAAGGCCTTTCAAATAGTGCAAGGTGAGCGAATCGCCTTCCTTTCAACAAAGCTGATCGTCCCATGCATTATTTCTCGGTCATTCAAATTCAACCACCCTTTGCGTTCTATGAGCCTTCGTTGAAGTCGTTTTTGAAGTGCTCCGTGAAGAGCAGTACAGCGACAGGCTTCTAGAATCTTGTTCCAGACCTGGAACAGACTCCTACGCGTATGACAATCCTTGGCCGAAGCTCAACGGTGGTCGACTGGACTGGTTGTTTGGTGATGGCTGGAGACGCCCATTAGCTAAGGATCAAGGTGCCAAACTGGTGAGTTTTTCTCGCATGGATATCTTTGAACAATCATGAATAAAACAACGAAATCATAATGGTATTCATAGAATCGATAAAGTATAATGTGGACCGCATTGCACTATAAAAAGAAGCAGGTGTTATCACGAAAGTCCATACCTGAAGAAAGCCCACTTCAGAATCATATAAAAATAGGTTCTTAGTCTGGTATTTTTCAGCGCCGTGAATGGATTTGGTTTGGGCGGGTATCCTACGATGAACACAAGGACTGGTCGAAATTCCACCAGGTTCGTTTTCTTTTTTTCACTTAGCTCAGTTTTTTTCATTTTATCACTACTTTACTACTCTTGGATTTTAGTGATGATTCCAGTGAATGGATTTATAATGTTACTTTACGTGTTCTAGCCAATGACTGCAATTTCCCGGTTAAGTTTTGCAATGCAGTTACGTTTTCATCTAAAACAGCTAGTAAAGGATAAAGGGAAAGTAAATGAAACATCAGATCAATAGTCATATTTGATGGTGTAGTTTTGATAGGTGTCTCCTGAAAACTGGAATGACAGGCGCTCGGCACTATGTATACATATATAACAAATAATATACTCTTACATGTGAGTGCTTACCTCCGAAGAGTTGCTGTCTGAGGTTTGACAAGGGGCTCCATACCATTCCATACTATCCGTGAAAGTATACCGTATATGTCGCACCTCCGTTGTGTTGCAAAAAAGTTGCAATGTCACGTGCTTATCCGTTGTATCTAATCATGAAAAAATACATTATGTCGTAGAAATCTTCACCTAATAGCGCCAAGCACCTGGTAACTGCTGGGTAAGATTAAGGAGGTTCTTTCTCGTACACTCATGTTTACCTGTGGTTACGGTTATACCTTGTGGCTTGGTTATACTGGAGTATGCTATTTTCTCTCAACAACTCAGCGGTAATGGACTCTGAGTGATGGCAGATCGTGCTAGCCTTCAGCCTAAGCATTCACTGATGCGTAGTGACCTGTCGGTGCCAAACGTTTTGCTGTGTTTTGCAGCCCTTACTATTCTGACACTCTGGTTAATTGTTTTCCTTCAGGATTCATAAAACTCGCTGGTTTATGACTATTCACGGATACTTTTATGGGCGTAGGTTTTACAAATGTAGATCTCAAGCGTACACAGCCTGAAGGCTCTATTACCCCTTTGTTGCATAGGAAGAGAGTGATTTCTGATGCCATGTTCTTGCTTTCTCCACTGCTTTAAAGTAGGCAGCGCATCTAGAACGTTGGTGATACATAAGTGATAAAGTGAAGCGCGATTCACTTGAATGCCTCTATTTCAGGGCATGTTTATTCTCTGTACATTACTAACTACGTGGGTAACATGTTGGATTGCATTCGCTCGTCCTGACTGGTACGCAGTTTTTCTTTTCATTGCTGTCGTTCTTTTTTCGATGTCCCTTTATCTTTCCTACCCTCACTTTGTAATTATATGTTGATTTATTTGCATTTTTCTGTTAAAAGCTCGTTAGGTGCAATTTATTCACTTCATTGGTTTAATGGATTGTTTTTATCCAGAATGAATTGTATTCTCACTGCTACTGCTATCTTGTTTTTATCAATGTTCCAGGCCAATGGGTCGTGAATGGGCTCTTCGTGAAGCACATTTAGAAATAGCGAGACGAGAAAAAGCTGGCCTACCTCTTATCAGTCCAGACCTAATTCCGAGGTAGGTTTCTCTTTCGAATTTTTTTTTGGATATTTCGTGTTTTGTTGCTTGTTATTCCAAATTCTCGGTGTTTGTTCCAAATCTTTCTTGTCGAGTTTAGTGTTTGGCGTCATCGCACCGTGAACCATTTTAATTTCTGAGCATGTTGAAGAGCGCGGTGGTTCTAAAAAATCAATAAAAATAGAAACTATGCACGCTCCTGAATGGTTAAATTTCAGGGCACGAGTTATGGCCTCACTTCCTGCCGATGAAGAGCTCCGTGACTTCGACATTTTGATTTAAAAGTCAAGTTTGGTAGATTCTAGTTTATGGTTACATCCAGGATATTAGACAGTTGTTATATTATGTTCGCCATTCATGAACAGAGTCAACTATGAGCTTTTATGGAAGAAAGTTGACCTATAGGTGTGATTTTATGTGTTTATGGTTTTAATGAAGTCATAGGAACTGCTCTGTTGTGTGAGCTAGTATATTTGAACAAGTCGTGGTTGATTAACTTGGGATATCGTTGTATTCTTTTTAATAAATACGGCTTAGTTTTCAATGAGACTGCGTGTGAGTTTTTTTTGTTTTGAGTCGGCGTTTTCGTTACGCATTTCGCATTTGGTAGGATTGTCCTCACCAACACCCAAGTTGATCCCTTTAATAACGGTGTTTAGGTGGGTGGACATATTGTGTATAGGAACAATTGAAATGGGTCTGAAGCCGCATGAGGCTTAGACAATGTTCATACATGGCGACCAGTTACCGAGAATGCACCAGCACGCAGGCGTTACTATGAACGTGGTGCTGGGGTCAATGACAGTAACACTAATGCTAATGAGCGTAGTAGTGGCCCTCTTAGGTCGCGATCATACCGCCGGCAGGACGTGGCTCCGTTCACAGGCAGCGAGGGAGAGTGGCACAGGGGAGGTGCAGAGATGACGCAGGCAACGAGGCAGGGTGGCATAAGCGGAGACGCAAAGATTCGCAGCCACGCCCTGCCGCCGGCACTGCAGAGTATGACCGCGGCCTTACTGTTAGCTGCGGCACTCGGAGAGCGCGCGTGCGATATGTTGTACTGCTTCCTATAGCGCGCGCTCGCAGCGATCGAAAAACGGATGTTGAGTATGGACGCAATCTTTCGCTCTCGTGCACAAACTTTAACGTATTTTATGTGTCTTGTGTAGTCTCTAGCTCAGTCACAATTGTGACAAGGTCGCCCAAGTACCTAATTCGGAGTTAGAAACGACTGGTACCTAAGATATAGGAATAATTAAATGAAAGCTTTATGCGTAAAGTGAAATAATTCAAATCAGATGTTAAGTAATGTTTGAGCTTGACGGTGATCAATAGGAAAGATGGTGTGGCATGTGAGATCTACTTCATAAACAGTCTGAGCATAGTTTAACATTTCCACGGGGGTTTTGCCTTATGTACTGGGTTTTTAGCTTTATTATCGACACTGCGAAGCCGTGACGCCGAAGTGCTTCGCCAAAGACGACCGCCTCGATCGGAGTCACTGGAAAGTTGACATTAATCAGCTAGTAACTCTTGATTCCTATCCAAAAGTGTAAGTCTCTGTTAGAATACATAATTTGTTCTGGGAGCAAATGACACAATATTACCGTTTTTTCTTAGAAATTAGTAACTAACAGAATTTTAAAACTAAAGGTCGTCTTACATTTTTCTTTGTAGAGCCTCAGCAAGTACATTAATATCTAATGTTGATCCGGTTTTCGATGTCAGCCCTTTCGGATAGAATGTTTTGTAAAGAGGGATATCTGAAAAAATTAAATATACATATAATAATAATCCGGCGAGAAAAACCAGCTTGCACCGCTGAATATTTTGGTAAGTTCTTCTTTCTAATTGAACTCACTTCCAAATAAGTGGACAACTTTATAGCCTCGTTGATGCAGCGTGGCCGTCGCCACACTGGCTGATTGACCGTATATGACCAGAGTTTGCTTCGCCAGTCGAGCTGACGCCAGCAATGGCGTCTCGAAATGGTTACGGGAGAGCATGAAACGATTGTAGTGCTCTGCTGAAACCAGAATCACATTACCATCATTGTACCCAGAAATATTGAAATTCCATTTTACTTGAAAATTTTATGAGCTTTCGTCTCTCGACTGAACTATTTGACGGAATATCTCTCCACGGAAAAAGAAGGTGAGCCGTATGAAAAGCCAGGAGATTTGGAGCTAATGGGCTACGCTGAGCTGCAGATGAGGAGGTGGTGCTACATCCAAGTAAAGATGGCACTTAGGTACGACGTAAGATAGCAGCACGAATAACCTCGCCAGTTTCCTTCAGCAATGTCTAAAGCAATCATAATAGATCTACGTTAGTGCCTGAAAAGAAAAAAATGGACGTAAATTGACGTGTTCCTTCCTGAATATACCATACAGCCTATTTTGGAGCGTTTGGTAGGGCGTGGCCTGAGTGATGAGAGTGAGAGTGTGTGGCGGTGTGAGAGAGTTTGACGCACTCTCACCCCAACTCTGTAGGCCACGCCCTATCAAGCGCTCCGAAATGAATTGTACATTCAAATTCACTTGAAATCGCAAGGGCAATGGAATTGGTATTGGCAAACTTAATAGATTAGAAACACCATTTTTGCAAGGTATTTATTTTCTTCCGACAACCAGGTATCAAGAGGTTATAAGGTTTTGGTTTGAGCATTCGTGGGAAATCGATCCCCGTACAGTGATAGCTCCGTTACTTGTCATAGATAATGTTCAGTGCCCCAAAACCATCACTTTCGCCAAATTCATATAATACAGTTTAGGCCGCCTTCATACTTTGTGGTGTCGGCGGCAGGACGTGACTGTTTGTCTCTGCGTCTCCGCCTTTGCCGCCCTGTCTCGTCGCCCGCATCGTCTATGCACCTTCTTGTGCCACTCCGCCTCCCTGGCTGTGAATGTAGCCACGCCCTGCCGGCGCAAAGTATGAACGGAGCCTTAGAATCACTCACCGGTGATAATGTGTTCTTTCGTGTATTCCGTAGGATCATTGATGTCAACAATAATAAAATCTCCCAAGGGTGTCGCTTTACCGTCGTGTCGTAATATGAGGAATCGAACCTGCGGAACATTATTTTATAGTATTCCTGTTCCAGAGGATAATATATGACTTACTAATTTATGAATATCGATCGCTAAGTAGGTCTCTCCGGCCAAAAGCATCCATACACCATGCGAGACTATAGACGCCCTGTTGTGTCAGATAACGCTCTTCCTTCTGACCATGACAGCTCGCTAAGAACTTTTTGGATTTTTGCGGTTCTGATATGACGGCAAAGTAGTTCTGTGGAGAGAAATTCAAAAACCACATGAATGAATACAATTTGCATTATCGTGAAACATATACAAAATGTGCAAAATCTATAAAATATTATAAAATATAAATGTTATTTATAACGTAGGTAAAGGATGGACTATAGAAAACTAAGAAACGATATGAACTAAGATAGAGATAAAGAATGTTGAAATATCAGGATCAGAACAACTTCTCCAAGAGTGCGCCGTGCCCTTGACTGGCGTCCACATTTGAAGCGCCTTATCGTACAATACAGGTTTAGTGATCGAGTTATGAGATAATAATCTCCCTTCTTGTAATCCGAAGGCTACGAATTACCTTGGAACAGCTGAGCCCACCTCTAGGAATTTTAGTCGGATTGAGATGACGGAACTCGACACCCGTCCAGCTCCTCTACTGAAGTGTCCTCAGATGGCGCCAGGTTATATGCGCTGAAGTGGTCACTTGAAGGTTCGTAGCAGTCTATGCGAGGTAGTAGACATTTCTCTTATTGTTAGAGTCACGTGGGAAGAGTTTACTTTTTTTGGCGAACACGGGTTTCAGTAGACACCGTAACCATGCTTCTGCATTTAATGTACTAAACTGCATTGTTATGTACACAGAGGTTGCCGTTGTTTGGAAAATGACGAGAGCTATTCTAACTAAAGTACGGTAACCGGAAGGTTACGGTAGTACACAACATCACAGTGACAGAGATAATGTTGCTGTACACTCCATGCCTCCCTTGTAAGGCTTCGTGGTGCATGGGGAGAAGAGAGGGGGAGAAGGGAAGTTTTCCTCAGTGCGATGTAGGCTTCTTTGTAACGATAATCCCATTTTTTCAGAGAACAAAGCAGGAGAATAAGCGGCCAACTGGATCGATAGAAAGTGAAAACAACAGTTTCGTAGAAATAGAAGATTCGTGAAAGAAAGAAGAGTTAGTGTCAACAGAAGGCACTCAAATAAGGCAGCATTCGCTGGAAAACTGAAGGGTAGGGAAAACCTTACCAGCGAGCTTTGCTTGAAAAGGCAAGATGGATAAAGTTGAGGCACACACTCATTGGGACGTCCATAAATAAATGATACTGGGATTGTAGCGGTGATGCGCTGAATAGCAAACTGGAAAGGATTATTGTACTTGCGTTTACCATCCAAAATTGTTAGCGGTATCTCCCTCAACAACGTCCATCTGACTTTTGTGCCCAGAGGGAAAGGACTGCCACCCAAAAAATTCATTTGGTGAATCGACTGGTTCAATTCTAGTGCTGGAGTTGACATCCCTCTGACTTACGTTGTATAGGCAATTTCCACCACAAACTTAGCTGGATCGTCATTGTGACGTTCCGAGTTTGGTATTCAGAAAAATGGACCTAAGGCCAAAATGTTGCGTAAAAGGTAGCTCTTTCGTATCAGAATTCCTCCCTCTGTTGCCAAAGTCCCCCCCCCCCCTTCTGGCATTATACTTTTGACTTCTCGGCATTTCTCCCTCCTAACTGGCTTATATCTTTTCTGTTAGCATACGATTTCAGACGCTCAGACGCAGGGCCCAAAAAAATCTCTATGTGTTTATATAGCGTCGGAAACCGATGATCATCGATGGTATAACAAAAAAAAAAAAAAGAAAAAAGAAAAAAGAGAAAACATGAAGACAGAATGGGCTGAGAAAATCGGTGAATTACTGCATAATTTGGTATCCAGGACGGAAGCTGTCAAGTGGCTTCGCGACAGCGTTCGGAAAAGCCGATTAGAGTCGCTAGGAAAAGTGCAACTAAATTAGATTCGAGTTAATAATGGCTTGTTCCGGATATTAGGGAGCATAAAAATTGGAATTACATGTTCAGTGATATGAAATTCAAGAGGAAATAATGGACAAGGAAAAGAAAAAAATGGAAAAATCAAAATGAACTATATTTAATCGATAAAAAGAGAAATAAGCCTAAAAACCAGAAAATGTAGTTA
Organism: Trichostrongylus colubriformis; assembly: GCA_963978905.1. Classification (NCBI taxonomy): domain Eukaryota; kingdom Metazoa; phylum Nematoda; class Chromadorea; order Rhabditida; family Trichostrongylidae; genus Trichostrongylus; species Trichostrongylus colubriformis. Next base: position 53,973,306 of record OZ022256.1, on the reverse strand, counting down.
TCAATTAGTCAGGTGGCTCGATGTAATGGACAAGCTGGTAGGGTGATGATGCGGTTTATATGACCAAGGTCGCCTTGGCAACGTATCCTAATCGGGTTCGATGACAGCCGAGACAGGAGAGGGTCATGCTACCACCGAGGCACGCACGGCCTTGGGAAGGGCCTAAATCAGCATGAAGTTGCTGGTTCTTCCACGAAATACACTTTTCAATAAAAAGTAGATGATAGTATAAAACAGCCGCAAGTTAATTGGCTTGAGCCTCCAAATCCATGATGCATAATTTCAATTGATGGGATATATCTCCATGTGATACGCAATTGATGACCTGACCTAGTCGGAACGCTTGCAAGTCCCACTAGCTTGATAAGGACAAAGAAAAGCAGTTTTCACTGAGTTTTATGAGCAAGGCAAAGGTGTCCGAAGCTACTTTACAAGATTTAGTAAGAGCTGCGAGCTAGGCGTTTACTAAATGCAAGACCATTTGCAAATTTAAAAGCAGGAGACTATTTCAAAGGATAGAATTTATTTGAATACTGTTCTATCGGATTTCAATGCTATGATGGTGTGCGTTTTGTTGAAGCTCTTCGTTCTGGAATAGGTTAAGAAAGGCCGGACGGTGTGAAGCTACAAAATTATCGAATGGGGCGGGGAATACTTTCTGATCGTTTTTCATATAGGAACATCTTATTTTGATTAATAAACTTCCGCTTGAAAAAAAGAACGCGTCATGACGCAGCCCGAAAGCAACAGGAATTTGGGAAATGTGAGGAATGAGAGATTTGCTACGATGACCTGCTACACTGCTTGCACCCGGTTCAAAGCACATTCTTTTGGAAAAGGGCGTAAATGGTATTTTCTAAGCTTTCATACATGGACATTTGGGAACGTCATAAATCTACAAATTATGTAATGATATTCCCAAATATGTGGTTCATAGGTCGCCACATGGGGATGCCGCTAATGGATCTGCAGACTGTCTGTAAAGTGAAAAAACGAAATGCACCTGTAACGTCCGCTAACAAAATGTTACGAAATGCTATTGGTTGGCGAACTGGATCTATCTGGCTAACTGCCAGCAAACTGTTTTTACATTTAGAGAATTTTAACCAGACCGACACCTCGATTTCATATGTACCTATTTTATGAAAAAGTGGGCAAAAATTTCGCGTAACCAGAACATGACTGCTGCTGCAAAACTTTAAATTCCATAAAATTCGGAGGGGTTACGTTTAACAAAAACGTGAAAAAACTTCCAAACTGCTTTATAAATAAAAAAGAGTTTATTTCAAATAGGTAAAAATGGGGTATCCACGGAAATACAATATCATAAACTCATTCCGCAAGTTCCCATATTTGATTTTTTGCAGAGCGACGGAGGCTAAAGGACAAATCAACAGGATCCGTGGTAATACAAAAGCCCCTCGGCGATAGCAATACTCGCTTCTCTTTGCTGCCTGTAGAGCTTTTTTCTTTTGATATTTATGTGATCAAAGAGCTCTAGAACAGTCTATAACACCACATCATCCGCCGAATAGGTCTTGAATCTTCCATGATTAAATAAATAAATAAATAAAAATATATATAAAATGAGCAGAATAAATCCTGTCTTCTATTTAGAGCGGGTCTTCCTCAGGCATGGACACATTCGAAAAATTTTTGCGATACTGATAACTTGCGTGGTGCTACATACAGTAGCGCTCAAAAGTATTCGGCCAAACACTTTTTGTCATAACTTTTTTCTACTTGACCAAATTTGACAAAATTTTAATATGTGGTGCCTGAACCTATTGTCAACATTTCCTTTTACTTGAGTGCCGCTCGACTCTTCTCATGGCTTTTTACAAGAATTTACTACCAGACCACCGGAAAAAAGTAAAAGGCTTGGCCAAGAAACGGCTTTCTTTACAAAAACAAAATGAGCAAGCCTTAGTGAATATAAATTTTTTGTAGAGAGACCACGACTTTTGATGAGAGCGGCACCGCGGGATGGCATAGGGATGGCGTTCCGAAAACAAAAAATTGCATTTAAGCACGTGACTTACACCATTGAGCGCAAAAATAGTATATTTAGTATGCAGTGTCCCCAAGTACAACACACTAAAATTTCTTATATCGGTGCAGTTGCAAAAAAGTTACAAGTGAAATCCCAAGTGAAAGACCATTTCGCCGAAGACTTTTGAGCGCTACTGTATATGCATTAAAGTGCAATTCTAATATCCATGCTCTCTAATAGTGCGGGAAGGGGCATACACGGCGTACAGGAAGGGGCACATATGTATGTATAAGAGAAAGGATACGGCGCTCTGCTTAATCCCAGAGGAAAAGAAGTTCCCAGGTGAGTGAATGAATTTTTAATTCGTCTGTCTAACATGTTTCGCATCGCGGACTGCGGCGAAAATCAGCAGCTATCAAAAATCAAAAAAATACATCAAAATTAATTCAAAATCACCACGGCAATTATTTCACTCGTTTTCAGAGCCCTTTTCTCCATACAGCAGTATTGTTGGGCAAAAAACCATCGGAAGTCAAAACGATACATGTTAAGGCATTTCACTGCCCACAATTAAAGGAATCGTTCACGGAAAAATGAGTGTCTTTGTTACCTATATATTTACGTTGCATTTGCCTAATGTAGACCGCAAAGTGCAAAGTTTCACACGAAAAAGTGCGAATTCGGCTAAGATACAGCTTTCCAAATCCTCGGCTGGGTGGGCGTGGCCTCCAAGTAAAAGCCATGTCCTGTCGCCCGCCGTGGTCGGGAACGGCGAGTGAGACCATTTACGTTACTTTCTGCTCCTACATGTGTCTCCGATCGTGGCGGAACATGGTCCCATCCCCGCAGTCTCCCACCAGCTGCTTGTTCAGATGCACCTCCTCTACGTTCTGCTGCTCCTTGTAGTTTCAGTAGTGGCCGCTCCAACAGAGGCTCCATCAGAAACTTCAACAGCAGATTCTACCGCTGCACCTGTAGAGGTAAGCTTGCCTGGGTTTTTTTGAAATTAGCTACTCACTTTTCAAAGTACACACTCTCTTAAAATGAATTTTAATTGGAAAACTCAATTATATAAGGAAAGACCGTTCTTCTCACATGAGTTTCTACCTTTTTTGCAGAAACTGATCTTCATGACTGGCTTGTTTTCTTTCAGGACAACACTTCTACTCCATATGCTCCTCGAAAAACGGGGAGATTTATACAAAAGTGCATTTCTAGAGGGTTCAGACCGTATGGACCTTATGGACCGTATGGACCATACGCTTACTATGGACGCAGATACGGATACGGACCGTATTACGGTTAATAATCAGGTCGCGAGTATAGTAACTGGACGAAGTTATATGAAATTATTTTTCAAATCATGCAATTGTTCCCTTGCAGCGAAAAAGTTTTGATTCGTAGTAAACATCGAGAACGGACGGCGCAGCTTCAAGCCGTGAAGGGCGAAAATTACAATTTCAAAAAATGGCATTAGATGGTTATATTAGTTTTATCTACCTGGAAGACGGAAAATATTTCCACACAAAATTTTACAACGAGTCATGGAGCTGGTGCTCTTGCCATGATGAAGATCGGTCTGACTAGTTCAAAGGAACCCACTTCGTTGCCTTCAAATTTACTTTGAATTTAACATTTACCAGCAGCTGCACAAACGACCTATTACGACTGTTTAGACATTATCGGTAGGAAAGCTTTGGAAGGCATGAAAATTTCCTACTAATGATGAGCCAGCGGCTGACCTGTTTTAAAGTATAAAACGAATCTATAAACACAAAAACATTTGATCTTGTAAAATCACAAACATTCATGAGTACATATCATAATGAATGAAGTTCTGTCATAAGAGTCTTTAGCAAAGAATGAAGTTGGATGTCGGTGTTTACGCTGGACTGCACATAGGGTTCCTGGCGAAGCCTTCGAATTTAAAGAAAAGCACAGAAGAAGCAGAGTATGAAAGAGAATCAGGGAAAAAGGATGATAGAGCGAGCAAAGAGAAGTTCTCGCAGTTTTTTTCAAAATTGGAAGGGAATCGAAAGAATTCAATATGCTTTTTTTACCGCAACAGTTCAGCCATATAACAAAGTAGATCAATAGCTCTGAAAGGCGTGGTTTAGTCAAAGCACCTCAAAAACCCTTTCAAATATTAAAACCGAAATTAAAGCGCATGGCGCATCCGGTGAGCTCGATCAGCCTCGAAAGCCTGTTCATGCATCTTCATATAATTCTGTTTATAATACTGTGTAAAGACTGCCAGTTGATCTTGAGTTCGTTTATTTGGACAAGCCTAACGACCGGTTTCAAGACATCGTAACAGGGTTAATGTAAAATTGCGCTTACTGCGGTTTTCTCGGCTTTTTGCTTCCGCTAACACATCCCCTTGATCCTGTTCCTTATGCTCCTGTGAGGTCTACTTGCCATTCAATCGATCGGATCTAGTCAGCCATTGGCTTTCCGGCGATTTCTAAGTTTGTCCTCTCTATTCTTATCATGGCCACGAAATAGGAGCCGTTTTTGAGCCACTCCTTTTTTCTTTCAATGCGACAAAATTGTTCCGCTAGTAATATCTATTCGTTGGGAAAAAAGTCTCAAGAATTTGAGATTTTTGCTTAGGATTCTCGCTCTCGTTTTGATGCTGCGCGGTTGTATTGCACTGTTTCGAGGGCTATGTACGTAGATGTGATTATCAAACATAAGCTAAAAATTACACCCATCTTAAAATTTTATTGAAGAGTATGTGCCCACCCTGTCCTCCGCCGCAGTCGAAGACGCATTGTAGAAGTCGAAATTACGTAAACAGTCTCTCTCTCCGTTTCCACCGCTGCGCATGACAGGACGGGGCCTTTACTATGAGGCCCCGCCCAACCGGCAGAAAATTTGGGGAGCTGTATCTTACAAGGGAAGGACCCGAAGTCGAAGCCTATTCGGAATGGGATATATATGATCCGACGTATTTTGGGACGCTGATCTCGAACCTGCATTCCAAATTTGCAGAGCGATTCTCTGAGCGGAGTTATGGGGGTTTTTTTTTGTTGAAAAAAACAATACTATTATATGGTAGGTTTGGAAGACCGTAGCACGCGAGCCAGACGTCCTCACGCGAAACCAGTGCGATTTTCATGTTTAGGGTACCTTCGAAACTTACCATATAATAATATTGTTTTCAAAAAAATCTCCATAATTCCTTTCAGAGAATTTCTGCAAACTTGGAATGCAGATTCGAGATCAGCGTCCCAAAATACGTCGGACCATATGTATCCCATTCCGAATGGCCACTTCGACCTCGGGTCCTTCCGTTGTTAACCGGATTCTCACCTATTCGCGTGTTTGCATGCGGCTCCTTATTAGGCAGATACAGCATAAATATATGGATAACAAAGACACTCATTCTTCCGTGGACGGTTTCTCAAATACTGTTCTATCGGATTTCAATGCCATGCTATGTAGTCTGCGTTTTGTTCCTTCTTTCTAGAAAGGCTCAGAGAACGTATCGGTGTGAAGCTACAAAATTATTGGATGTGCCAGGAACAGTGCTTTTTGATCATTTTTGATAAATTAGATTGTCCCAAAAGTCTTGTAGGATTTCTTTTCGACAACTACTTTTTATGATTATTTCTTCCAATAAATGACAAATAGGCAACAACGTATTTACCATTGTTATCGACCACACTCAGGTGGGTCGCCTTCCCAGAACACTAGGTTTTAAGAGTAGAAGAACTCAGCGATCCCCTTTGCAAGCAAGTTATAATCAACGAATTTTCTCTTGGCCAGGAAGGGTTCAAGAGGATGGGCAAGGTGATATTCAAAAGGGAAAATGTCTGGAGAGTATGGCGGGTGGGGCAGGATATCCCAGCCGAGATCCTGCAGCTCGGCCCGGGTACTCTTCGCGACGTGGGAGCGGGTGTCCTCATGAAAGAGGGTGACTGCGGCCTTTCTCCGGCGCTTTTCTCGAACAGCGATGGTGAGCTGCTGAAGTTGGCGGATGTATAAGGCTGGGATGATTGCCTCGCCTTGTACCAGCACCTCGTGGACCTGGCTTGTCTTCCATGTCAATCGCGCTGTTGCTGAAGCCGATGAACCAGCGGCGCACGGTCTCGTCGCCCTACATCCCTTGCCCAATCAGCGTTGATGGAGTCGCAAGCTTCCGTCGCTTTCCGCGAGACCACTCACAGAGATGACACCGCGTGGGTGGGTATCGACTACGGGCATTGAGGTTTCTCCATGGAATCTGACAAGCCAATATACACTTTGCTAGAAAGCTTAAAAATTGTTTCACCGTATTCCTGAACCGCCTAGATCTGTCTCGAATTGAACAAGAGTTGTTGATGTTTTTGAAAAAATCCTAGGAAAAAATCCTAGAACTCTTTTAGTACAACCTAATATAAACTTCTTATTTTGATGATTAAGCTTCCGTTCGAAATAAAAAATAGCACGTCATCACGCGACCCGTAAGCAACGGGAATATGAGAAATGTAAGGAATGAGAGATTTCCTACAATGTGAGGGATTTGCTACAATGACCTGCTACTGCACTGCTTGCTACCGGCCCAACACATTCCTTCACGAAAGAGCGTTGGTCATACGTTCCTTGATGAAATGCTATTTTCTGACTTTCATACAGGGACGTTTGAGAATGCCACAAATTTACAAATTATGTACAGTCCATTTCGCAGCGCTTGATTGGGCGTGGCTTGCGAACTTGTGTGAGTGGCGGGAGTGAGAGTGCGTGGCGACCGTAGACCGCGCCCAATCAAGCGCTGCGAAATGGACTTGTACAGTGTTCCCGAATATGTGATTCATGTGTCGCCGTAATGAAAAGTAGGCGGATGCCGCTAATGGATCAGAGTGCTCTGGCAAAATGAAAAAAACTAAATCCACCTGCGACGTCCGCTAACAGAATGTTACGAAATGCTATTGGTTGGCGAACTGGACTGGCTAACTGTTAGAAAAATGTTTTTACATTTGGAGAGTTTCTACAAGTCCTACACCTCAATTTCATACTAATTTCGTGAAAAACTGGGCAAAGTTCGCGTATGCAGAAGATTGCTGCTGCTGGAAAACTTGAAATTCTTTGAAATTGGATGGGGTAGCATTTAAAAAAACCAAAAACTTCTGGATCCGTTAATAAATAAAAATCAAGTTCACTTTCGAATAGGTAAAGATGGGGTGGTCACGGAAATACATTATTAGTAATTCATTTCACTACAATTTTCCTGGTTTGATTTTTTGTCCAGCGACGGAGGCTAAAAGACAAATAAACGGGATCCGCTGTAGTACAAAAGCCCCTCAATGATAGCAATATACGATTTTCTCTTCTACCTTCTGTGCTTTCCTCTTTTATTATTTGTATGATCGAAGAGCTCTAGAATAGTCTACTCACATCCACTAAATAGGACTTTAATTCTATTTGAACCTTTCCATGCTCAGAATAAATCTGTTCTTCTATTTAGAGCGGGTGTTCCTTAAACATAGACACAAAAAAATATATCTAATGTCTCCATGATGTGTCCATTTGATAATGGGTCCTCGGTGCAGATCTGCATCTATCAGCTGCTCATTCAGATGCACCTCCTCTATGTTTTGCTGGTCCTTGTAGTTTCAGCAGCGGCCGCTCCAATAGAGGCTCCAACAGAAACTTCAACAGCAGATTCTACCGCTGCACCTGTAGAGGTAGATTTTTTTCCGGCTCGACTAGATTTTTTTTTCGAAATTAGCCTCTCACTTTTCGAAAACCCACCTTCTAAAAATGAAATTCAATTGGGAAACTCAATTATATTAGGAAAAACCCTTTCTTCTCACATGAGTTTTTATCTTTTATTCAGAAACTGTTCTTCAAAACTGACTTGTTCTTTTCAGAACAACAATTCCACTCCATATCCTCCTCGGAAAACGGGGGGATTTATACAAAAATACATTTCGACAGGAGGCCTCCCTTTCGGAACGTATGGACCTTATGGACCATATGCACCATACGCAAACTATGGACGTAGCCCGTTCAGATATGGACCATATGGGTATGGATCACATGGATATGGACCAAGCGGATATGGACTAAACGGATATGGATCACCCGGATATGGACCGTATGGTTTCTTCAGATAATACTCAGGTCACGATTGCAACTGGAAAAAACTACATGAATTTTTTCCAAATCTTGCAATTGTTCCCTTGTAGCGAAAAAGTTTTGATTCGTAGTAAACATCGAAAACGGAAGGCGCGGCTTCAAACCGTGAAGGGCGAAACTTACATTTTGAAAAAATGGTAGTAGATGGTTCTATTAGTTTTATCTACCTGAAAGACGGAAAATATTTCCATACAAAATATCACAACGATTCATGGAACTGGTGCTCTCGCCATGATGATGACCGGTCTGACTGGTCCAAAGGACCCCACTTAGTTCAGCCTTCAAACTTACTTCGAATCCAATATGCGGTCTTCGATATGCGGTTTTACCAGCAGCTGCACAAACGACCTATTACGACCTTTTAGACATTATCGGTAGGAAAGCTTTGGGAGGCATGAAAATTTCCTACTAATGATGAGCCAGTGGGTGCCCTGCTTTGAAGAATAAAACGAATCAATAAATACAAAAACATTTGGTCTTGTAAAATCACAAACATTCACGAGTACATACCATAATGACTGAAGTTCTTTGTGAAGAGTCTTCAGCAAAGAATGAAGTTTGATGTCGGTATTTACGCTGGACTGCACACAAGGCTCCTAGCGAAGCCTTCGAATTTCAAGAAAAGCACAGGAAAAGCAGAGTATGAAAGAGGATGAGGGAAAAGGGGTGATAGAGCAAGCACATGAGAAGTTCTCGCAGCTTTTTCCAAAATTGGAAGGGAATCGAAAAATTCAACATGCTTTTTCACCGCAACAGAATTCACCCTCTGAAAGGCGTGGTTCAGTCAAACACCTCAAAAACCTTCTCAAATATTTTAATCGAAATTAAAACGTAGGCGCATCCGGTGAGCTTGATTAGCCTTGGAAGCCTGTTTATGCATCTCTAAACAATTTTGCCAGTTGAGATCTTGAGTTCGCTTATTTGGACAAGCCCGGCGACCGGTTTTAAGTCATCGTAACCGTGTTGGGGTAAAATTGCGCTTACTGCGGTTTTCTCGGCTTTTTGCTTTCGCTAACCCATCCCCGTGATCGTGTTCAGTACGCTCCCGAAAGGTCTCCTTGCCATTCAATTGATCTGATTTCGTCAGCCATTGAATTTCTGGCGATTTCTAAGTTTGCCCTTACTCCATCTTATCATGGCCACTAAATGGACGCCGCATTTGAGGCATTCCTTTTTTTCTTTCAATGCGACAAAATTGTTTCGCTGGTAATTTCTATTCGTAGGGAAAAAAGTCTCAAGAATTTGAGATTTTTGCTTAGGATTCTCGTTTTCGTTTTGATGCTTTGCGGTTGTATTGCACTGTTTCGAACTAAACGCTATCTATGGACGTAGCCCGTTCAGATATGGACCATACGGGTATGGATCACACGGATATGGACCAAACGGATATGGACTAAACGGATATGGACCACACGGATATGGACCGTACGGTTTCTTCAGATAATACTCAGGCCACGATTGCAACTGGACGAAGTTATATGAATTTTTTTTCAAATCTTGCAATTGTTCCCTTGCAGCGAAAAATTTTTGATTTCGTATTAAACAACGAAAAGGGACGGCGCAGCTTCAAACAGTGAAGGGAAGAATTACAATTTCAAAAAAAGGATATTATGTTTTTATTAGTTTTATCTAACTGAAGGACGGAAAATTATTTTCATACAAAATCTTACAACGAGTCGGAGCTCTGGCTATGTTGATGACCGGTCTGACATGTCTAAGTGAACACACTTCGCTCAGTCTCTGAATTTACTATCTTGAATCCAACATATGGGGTTATACCAGCAGCTGCACAAACGATTTACTCCTCAATGATCATTGGTAGGAGAGCTTTGAGAGGTGTGAAAATTTCCTATCAGTGATGAGCCAGCGTGTTTTAAAGAATAAAACAAACAAGTAAATACAGTAGCACTTGGTCCTGTCGAATCACAATTACTCATGAGTAATCAAAATTATTCATGAGTACATATGATAGGTTCTGTCAGAAGAGTTTTCAGCAAAAAATGGAATTCGATGAGGATGTTGACGCTGAACAGCTTGTACGGCTCGTGACGTAGCCTTCGAATATCAAGAAAAACACAGAAGAAGCAGAATATGAAAGGGAATGAGGGAAAAGGGATGATGGAGCAAATTAGAAGGTCTCGCAATTTCCCAAAATTGGAGGGGAGTCGGAGAAAAATTAATATGGCTTTTACCGCAACATAATTCAACCATATAAGAAAGTAGATTAATAGCTCTGAAAGGCGTGGTTTAGTCAAAGCAGTCTCAAATACCTTTTTAAATATCAAAACCAAAATTATAACGCATGGCGCATCCGGTGAACATGAGCAACCTCGGAATCCTGTTCATGCATCTTCATATAATTCTGTTAATAATGCTGTGTAAAGACTGCCAGTTGAGATCTTGAGTTCGTTTATTTGGACAAGCCCAACGACCGGTTTTATGACATCGTAACCGGGTTAGTGTAAAATTGCGCTTACTGCGGTTTTCTCGGCCTTTTCCTTCCGCTAACCCATCCCCGTGATCTTGTTTCGTTTGCTCCCGAAAGGTCTCGTTGCCATTCAATCGATCTGATCTCGTCAGCCACTGGCTTTCTGGCGACTTCTAAGTTTGTCCTTACTCTATTCTTATCATGGCTGCTAAATAGGAGCCGCATTTGAATCCTTCCTTTCTTCCTCAATGCGACAACTTTGTGGCTTCGGTAGTATCTATTTATTGGGAAAAAATCTCAAGAATTTGCGATTTTTTTCCAAGGATTCTCATTTTCGCTTCGTTGCTGTGCGGTCGTATTGCACTATTTCGAGAGCACGTGCGTAGATGTGAATATCATACATAAGTCATAAATTACACGGATTCATAAAATATCTTTGAAGATTTCGAAAGTTCAAAAGCATTTTTCGTCCAATTTAGGGCTGATTCAAACTATAATTCAGAAAAAGAAAGTATAGGCAAGTAGACCAGCTCCTATGCCCATGGTCCAGGACCCAATTCTTGTTCAGTGTCACCACAGTCAAAAAAACGTTTCGTGCGGGGCTCATAAATTTCTACCTGACTCTTCCGGTAATAAAAACATTAACACATCGGTAATCGCATTCAATGCATAGACTAGATCGCATTCAATTGCCACCACGATTCTAATGTCGAGTGAAATACGTGGCGCATTTCAAAAAAGATTGGTCAGTGTCGAATGTTTATCTATTTTATTCACAGCTCATTCTTCCAAACCTCTATCGGAAAGGTTTCCTCAGCCCACTACTCGTTCTGGTCACAAGTGAAAGCCACACCTCGAAGGTCGACTAACTAGTCAAACCGGTCTCAGAAACTGCTACAGCTGGTATCAGAACAACAAGCACACGTTTTCTTTTGAACACTTGTCACATCAGTTCACTACGGTACCATTCCTTTACGCTCTGATGGTTTTTGGTTTCATAATCGCTCATTAATCACATGCACTTCTTCTACTGAAGCGTAGTGCACAGTGCTTTGTCTCACTAAATCACAATAACGAGGTCAAAGAACGAGTTTTTGGTTGTGATCTTGGACCCATACCTTGGAGGACTCAGAGTTCCTAGAGAATTTACTGACCAAGATTTGTAAAACTTCACCTAGCGCCAGTAAATCCCGATAGGCGACTAGAGACGTAGCGTCAGAGGCTCTTATTAGATCCGCTAGTGAGGTTATTTTCGACTCTGAATGAGCATGCAAAAATATTAGCAGCAGACCGAACATACATGAAATCATCACTTTCTAGACTTGAATATGGTATATGAAAAGCGAAGATTTTTTCAATAAAAGTCGGTATGTACATATGTGTAGCGTCCAGAGTTTTTTGCACAGATTTAATAAAAAATAAAATCAAGCTAGTGATAGAGATGAGCTATACTACGTATAAACGACGAGTGTTTTACAAATATTGTTGTCCAGATTTTCTTGTAAAATGAAGCCACATTGATTGAAATAATACTTAAAGAAGACTCCATTTCGTGGCCGTCAACAGAATAGGTATAACTTTGACTTTTCGTCTTATCACCATCCGATTAGCTTATTTACCTATTTTGACGACTAGCTAGCTGCCTTATCATCTGTCTGTGGTGTTTTCGTTCTCACTATCGCTGTATGGGATTCCACTTCCTACAAATGCATTCTAGTCCTTTACTGGCTTTTAAAAATTAGTATTTTTTGTCTGGTCCAATGCGAATGCGTTTTCCGACTTATTTCGGTAGAATAGATTTGCATGTTTATAACTATTCATTTATCATGCATTGATATCGTGAGACAGAGTTGATGCTCATGAGGAAACACGGTCAAAAGTTTCGCTACTGCTCCATCGAATGGCCAAATTATTGTCACAGCTGCAGGGATGATCAGAGATCTTCGTCGTTGAAGTGTAGTGAATAAATTAAAAAGCATTCGCCATTTCAGTGATAAATTAGTCTGCCTCGTCAACGCGGAGAATGCGGGATAACAGTAGAAACGTTAAATTTTGAGTAAATGGATAACAGCAGAATCGTCAATTTATTAAAATTCGTTATGTAGAAAAGTGACAGTGGAAACGTTAGGTTTGGAGGAAAGCAAACAGTAGAATCCTTAATTTTTTTATAATTTTCTTATCTGAGTACAACCTTTCGTCAGGAGAGAGGCATCAGACTTATTCTGTTAGCGAAGAAACGACCACTTAATGGCTATATTCCTTTTTTTCCTCCTTATTACGTAACGTGAACCATCATGAAAGACCTATTTTTTCGATGAAATTCCTGGTTGCTGCTTCATGTTACTGAAGCTCCTTTGACAATAAAGAGTCTCCTCCAACATCACTCACGAAGCGCCGCTGTGAAACGCTCGTTAACTCCATCAAGGATCAAATCCAATCAGCCTTGACGGAAGAGCATGCTACGCTTTCTCCACTGTCTAGTATAGTCTAGGGAACACCTGATAAGAACTCGACTGCAAGCCATTGCAGGTCATTTCCAACGTAGCGTAGTGTGCTGTCTTGACGGTCACGGTACTGGTTCTGGCTGCTGCTTGTACTCATTCATGTTTATCATTTGATCAGTTGACGATCAACCAAATTATCGATTCCCATTTCAAGCACTGCACCGATGGTCGTTGTCTGTCCGATCTATTGGATTTGAGAGTTTTTTTTTGTGAATAAAATAGCCTTTCAGCATATTGCAGCAATCCACCCCTTATTTCTCCATTTGTTCTGATTTTTATAATGAGGGGGTGAAGCTCCCTGCGTTTACTGACTCCTTGTCTACTGTATTTGAATTTGAAATTGTAGAAAGGTGATTGTAAGTGTATGAATGACCTTATAGATAAGCTTTGTTCATAGCAATATTTTTATTGGCAAAAGCAAATTTTGTTACAGTTATCAAAATAAGAGGGGTAAAGGTCCAGTTATGAAACCCAACGGGTGCATGGTTATTGAATTATACCACCACTTCTCTAAAAATGATATTTTTGCGCTATAGTATAAAAATCTGGGAAAAATGTTTTGAGACTCTTATTTTCAGCCCTGTCAGTGCGCTTATTTTCGTCAAAGGATATTGCGTTATTGTCACACACAAAGCTATCTATTATCGATCGTAAGGAAGTAGCAACTTGAATTGATTGAGAAAACTGCTTCTTGAGCCGGAAAAATTGGAATTAGGATCCTGCCGCTTTGATTCATAACCGTATCCTTTTTCTGCCATGTGTCCATCTTGACCGTTTTACATGACATTTATTAACAATCTTCTGACCAGTGATCTCCGTTTATTCTCCATGTCAGGATCCTTCAGCTTATCATCAACTTCCGAAACATGAATTTCTTTCATCTTGATCGATGTGCACAGTACAACCAACCATTAGCTGCTCGTTTTCCTTCTAGAGCACTAAATCTTGTAAGGAACCACGTATTACGTACTATTTGATCAAATATACCACATATATTGTAATTATTCTGATCCGTTATCGAATTTCACCTTTTTCCACTTAGAGGAACAATAGCCGTGACGTTTCCGATATGGGACAATTATTACCCTAAAATCTGTTAGATAACGCCGCCCTCGCGCGGTGTCGCGAGCGGCAAACGCAGGCGCAGCCCCCAAAGAATACAAGATCGCGATGTACCCTTCAGTCGTAAAGATGGCAGGATTTTGGAAAATGTTTATTCAACATTATCTCTGATACTTGAAAAGTTGCCCTACGCTGGTTTTCCTCCTGTGAGTTATCTTCTGTCTGTTCATAAGGCTATAAACAAAGATGCCGACGCCTTGAAATAACGCCTTCCTTATTCCTCTGTCAACCGACACTTTCTGCTGCACGTAGATTTATCGGTGGAATCTTGCGGAGGCAATTTTATTATTTCTCCCGTATACTGCTGAACATAAGTTGTCCAGGTATAGGGCTTACAGATGCAAAAACTTGACGCGGCAAGCAGAAGCAGGAGAAAAATAAGGTGAAAGACGCATGTTCCAACCGCTTTTTCATCGCCAAAACCATCGTAGCATTGAAACCCCCGTTGAACAACGATTCTTCTTTCGCTCGATCGCTTTCCTCTGTCAACTGTAAAGTTTCCGTGTTCCTCTCCCGCACGACCTTAACTCTATTTGCTTCTCGCTTTTATACAACCCACGGATCGCAGCTTCCTCAATTTCCTTCATCTTTGGATCGTTGAAGACTGCGCCTGCGTGTGCCGCTCGCGACACCGCGTCGGGGCGGACTTGCATATCTATCAGACTTTAGGGTGATCAGTCAACTAATCTGTCACTCAAACTTTAAGATCTCCACTTATCCGCCTACTACGTAGAAGTAAAAAGGCACTAGCAATTACTGTTTAGCTTTGTCCATTGCACGTTCTATTAAATCGTGGCATGAATAATGACCGTTTTGAAGCAAATATTTTATATCATAACTCGCTTCAAAGTGTTGCTTTTCAATCGAAATAACGACCAAAAGAATCAACATATTTCTGCCAACGAGCAGGTCTTCAGATATTCCGGCATCATAAAATTCTGGAACCTTGGAATCGACGAAATCGTTGATTGCTTTTCTACGTCGTCTTCATTTCGGTAGCATTCCTCGCGTAAGAAAATTTCGAAATGCTTGAAAAAGTGATAATCCGTAGGAGAACGGTCTGGTGAATATGGAGGATGGTCGAGAGTATCATATCTCAACTCTATCAGTTTTTTGTTGTCATCAATGAATCTTGCGGTCGCGCGTTGTCATAGAGTAGGATCGCGTCCTTACTATTTATTAATGCCGGCTGAATCCGATGCAAATTTTGGTGTATTTTTCGATTTCCTCGGAGTATTTCTACGCTGTGATGGTTTCTCCTGGAATCAGGAAGTAGAGATGGAAATCCGGCTGTAAACACCGAACAGTCACCATGACCTTTTTGTGGTGCAACTCCGGCTTTGCAAAATGTTGAGAGTCTTCGTCGTGACCACTGTCCTGACTGTCGTCTATTGTCGTATTGAATTCATTTTTCGTCACACGTCACAATGCGTTGCACACTGCAGACAAGGATCGTTTTTGTTCCACAAAAAATGAAGACGAACAGACTTTGAGACGACAAAATTTCTGGTGTTCAGTCAGTTGATACGGGATCCACTTGTCAAGTTTTTACCTTCCCAGTTTTCTTCAGATGACTCGCTACAGTTCCGAAGTCAGATCCCAGCTCTTCAGCAATTTCCCTTGTGATGCCTATGGGTTGGCTTCTTTTTGTGCCTTCAATTCGTCGTCTTCACCTTCCGATGGCCGTCAGGGTCCCTTCTGATCTTCCAGGTTAAATTCTCCATTTCGGAATGTGTCGAATCACCTACGCGTGGTGCGCTCATTTGTAGTACTTTCGCCCCATGCGTTGATGATATTCCTAGCTGCTTCCGCAGCATTGAGGCCGAGTTTGTATCCTTGAAACATGATGAGACGGATCGGGCGTCTTGACAACATCTTCGCGTGTATCCCGAAATCTTAGAAGAAATGATGACAGAGAGATGGGGAAAATTTGTACGATAGCTTGAAAAATGTGCTTCCGAACGATATATTAATTCCTTATTTGCCTAAGTGTTCAATGAATTATGATCAGTGGAACATAGCAAAAGCGAGACGGTCATTAATTTCACCACGACCTAATATATTATGTATATAAATCCTGACACACCGACCATTCACTAGAATATTTTTCGTTTTTTCCTTGTTGCACCCCACGTAGACCATTCGAAGCAATCAACTTTCAGCGTATAGCCATCACCCACCACAATCTCTATGTCTGAGCTTTCTGATGTAGAATATATGCGCATTCGCCCAAGATGCCCTCCCATTCCTATTCTGTTTCGTTTGCGGCTCTATTACAATCTTTTCGACGGCTTACAAACATCGTCATAGACATGCAAAGGCTATAATTTTCCATGTCTAACCATAATAGCCTACATTAGAAGCTGAGATATAGTATTAGGGTGTCCATAAAGTTCGTTGGCCATTTGTAAACAGCGTCGCGTAACACAACGCATTGTGATTTTGCATTGTGATTTCGCAATACTGAGAGTACTCGCGATGGGCTATCATTTGAGCTGGCTAGCTCTCAATTTCCTTTCCTCCCCTTCCCACAATAAAGCAGTGAAGATGAGTAATAGACACCACTACTACTACAACCTAAGCATCTCCAGACGTCAGGCCACGACGATGCGTCAGCAGCTTGGTGATAACACCCCTTCTAAGAACTGAATGTCAAAATGGTGGACTCGCTTCACCAATGGAAACTATGGCAGCGAAGATAAAAATCAGTGATAATTGATAAAATCAGTGGCGTCGTCCACTACAGCATCCTACCCAACAATGCCACAGTAATGGCAGAGACCCTCTCTCGATACATATAATTACAGGAGGTCAAGGTGAAAGCTGCCGCCTTGTCCCAGAAACCTGCAAATCCGTTGTTGCTCTGGGACAACGCGCGCCCCCACAAAGCGAGAGATACTTAGGTCGTCCTGGACAGGCTGGGCATCAAGACGATCTCGCATCCACAGTATAGCCCGGACATCAGTCCATGCGATTACCACATCTTCCGGTCCATGCAAAATTTCTTGGACGGAAAACAGCTGAAGAACGAGGGCGACCTCGAGGACGTGATCGAGGACTGGGTCGAGTCGCGGCCGGCCGGCTTTTGGGAGGATCGAGTTGCCTCTCTACCCAATCGTTGGCGAAGTGTGCTGGGTATGCATGGAGATTATATCATGGACCTGTAAGTTCAACTTGGTGAGTTATCTTTACAATTTCTGAAAAAAAAAACGAATGGCCAACTATTTTTATGGATACCCTAATAGCCGTGCCTGAATGCTAGGTGGTCCCACTAGCCACCACCACTTCCAGTGCTCGTGCACTACCGTGCGAGCGATAGTAACCTAACCTGTCAACCTCGCTTAATCATACTAGTTGCCCTTTCCATATCGGCTCCTTCAAGGACAGCCAGACCAATTTTGTCGGTCACTTTAGCCTTCTATAAGTAGCAGTCCTATCGCCAGAGGTTTTACATCAGCTCGCCGATCTCCAGGGGGTGGGGGTCGACTGGTCGAATTATCGCTTCGCGACGTCGCACTCGCGGCGCAGTCAGTAGGAGTCGTCTGGGGTTCCGGTCAAGACGCAATGGGCTGGTAACCGTGAATGACCTTTGGAGATTGCATCTCTTTTTAGCAATATGTTGTGAATTAGAACTTCCTAAGATTGCAATATGAGTTCTCCATCGTCCCTCAAAGCTAATAAAAGTATAGCTATCACTGCTTCTATTGCATTTGAGGTTGTTGTTGATTATTGTGTTATCTTGATAGGTTTTGTCAACTTTCAATGCTCCTGAAGGATTTCTATGGATCACTCACTGCAGAATGAGAGAGAACAATAACAGTTACCTTTAATATTTCAGTTTGTCACAGAAAGCATAAGTACAAAAGCAAATAACCGCCCCGCGCTGAGAATATGTGCAATCTTTAAAGATCCCTCACGGTACCAGCCCACTGCGTCTTGAGCGGAGTTCCAATCGACTCGCACTCGGGCGGTCGCGCGAAAATTCGACAAATCGACCCTCACCCATCTCCAGGTGCTTTCAACCTCCACACTTATATAATTGCAGTGATAGTATGATTCTTCCCTCCTTACCATGTTCTAGTATCTCTGGTTCTGGTGTATTCCCATGAAGCTTAAGACGGGCTATTTGCAAAACCTACAAAGGTCAGGACCCCCTCATAGAAAGTGGAAATTTGGAAAATCAGGTCCGAACTTTTCTGTGCTCACTTCGTCGCCATTGTTGTCATTCACTCGTCTTCTCTTCTAAAGAATATTGGTCGCCTGTTTTTGTTCAATTCGATTTCATAATAGGCCGCATCACAGCTCTGACAAGCCCATATTGGCTTCCTTTTCTTTTACGCTACCTGTAGTTCACTGGTCGTAAGGTGAAATTGCCTCCTGCTGCCACTAAATGTTATGTAGTCTATAGATTTCGAATACAGACACCGCTTATTTCAAGTAAAATGGCAAAAGTGGAAAGGCGTTGAACTCGCTTTGGACAGCACTTGTGGTTTGTTCTCTCATTTCAACCAGGCTCAAGCCTGGCGTCTAGGAAATTTTTGAAAAGTATGATCTCCTCTAAGTAACGGTAAATATCGATCCCCACTTTCTAACTCTGCCCCCTCCCCATCCCCCCCCCCCTCCCTCCTTAATCCTCTTCTCTCGTAGTTGTTCACTTCACCGTGAAGGTTGTAATGTTTTTTTTTGCAATTCACCATTTGACCTTGTTCGAAAAATGATTTATCAGTCGTTTTTGCCATAAATAGTACGTACAGGTGTCCTAGTTGTAGTGAATCAACGTTTGAACGCGAATCGAGGTCTCTCGCCACATTTTCTGCTACCGCACTCTTTCTTAAAACTGACGTTGGCTATTTCATTTCATTCATTTTTACATATCACTGCTTTCATTACTTTGCTGAAACAAAGACTTCAAGCCACGGTCGGACTACTAGCCGATTATAGACGATAAGTTCCACGTTCATAGACGATGTAGTTCCATATGAAACGAGCTAGCTTCTTAAGTTAAATCTCATAAAAGTCACTAAAGTCGCCCTTATGTATCACCCACATCATTATTGCTAGACTTTGCTTTTAGGCCATTTCTTCTGCTTTCTATTATTGTTAGATGTGCAGTTTAAATGTCTATTCTATAGGTCTCATGTAGGATAAAGCGGTGTGTGGTAAGTATCGCTCCTTTCAAGAGAATAGAAACGAAAAGGATCTCGAATGGGTGCCCGCCCAGTTCGACTAAGATCTACCTCCCTGGGGTGGGTGAAAAGGTGCTGGGGTTGGTGAAATGGTACCACACTAGTCTGAAATAAAACGACTCGAACATCAGTTGAGCCTGTAGGTCACCGTACTGGCCATGTTCACCTGCCGGTACGATTCTGAATGGAAGCAGAATGCGTGGCGCATTTCAAAAAGTGATCAATACCTTTTGCTATTTATTCTTATCATTTGCAATGTTTTCTATTCTTTTTTTCATCTCGAATTCTCGGTGGGCATATCCTTTATCATCATGTGAAAGATCGCAAATTTCTCGCATTCGATCAGTCTTGGATATGATCGGTTAAACCGTTCAACCTAATTTCAGGGCAAAATACCGACGGCGTTCATGACAACACAATCAAAGTTTTTAGGGATAGCGTTGGGTGCTGGGAAGCAGAAAAATGTGAGTGAATTTACTTCAACCTGCTTTGACCCTCAAATACACTCTTGAGATAGAATTGATCGGCATTAACTACTACTACT
Organism: Trichostrongylus colubriformis; assembly: GCA_963978905.1. Taxonomy (NCBI): domain Eukaryota; kingdom Metazoa; phylum Nematoda; class Chromadorea; order Rhabditida; family Trichostrongylidae; genus Trichostrongylus; species Trichostrongylus colubriformis. The sequence continues at coordinate 53,953,406 of OZ022256.1, read as the reverse complement.
ATAAAATTTGCGGTGAATACTAATTAATGCCCAGCTTGCACAGTTGCCAACCGATGGTCTTTTCGATAACGGAAAACGGGAATTTGTTCATTTAAAAACTGAAAAAGTGGTAGCCATGTTCGACTCTCTATGAACCTCGGCATTGCTTTAAATGTAGTATTTAGTGTTCAACTGCTTGGAGGTTGCTAACAATTCTTTATCGGCCGACGTTTTGGCGAAATCGCCTTCTTCAGAGCCTAAAAGAGGGAAAAAGTCAAGTCATGACTTACCCGACCAAATATCTCATACCTTTCTGAAATTCGATCCCTCTCTAGAACACCCGCAAATACTAGCGAAAAACACTGTACCTTCACCAGTCCACAAGATCGACTGCCACCGACAGGAATACCGGAATAAATGAGGTCAGAGTCCCGTTTGAAAAGCTAATCTTGTATAAGGGGCGAGTTCCCGCGTGATTGCCAGGCATTCTCCCCTGCGGTTAATTTTTGGATCCTTGAACTGGATTCACAGTGCCTCAAGAGTTTTGCGCGCCATTACTTGAGATTCGTGCGCCAATATCTCAACCGTGACCTCAAAGTCCTCGCCATTGTGGGATTCTTGCCTGTGGCAACCTAAAGGGGTCGATATGCGTGACCTGGCCTTACCATCTAAATGCTCCTTAATGCGCACATTAAGGGGTCGTCCTGTCTCCAATGTAATCATCTCCACATTTCCGGCAGGAAATTCGATAGACTACCCCTGTGGCAGTACAATCTCCTTCCCTGCCAGCAGGACATATCATACAGTTGGATGAGACGCAGATTCGGTCATACAGACGGTTTCGAACCAGGCGTTTCTTTAGGTTGTCTGGAGGAATCGCCACAATTCCAACCATGCTTTCTAGACCCGATCTCCTCAGACACTTCCTTATGGAAGTATTAATTTTGTCGGAGATGAAGGGTAGTAGAACGGGGATTTTCCCGGCTAGAGGACCATCAATAAATCTACGGTGTAGGGCACTTGTTCTGGTTCTATGCCTTGGTGACTGGAGGTCGTAGCCATTCAATGCAGCAAGTTCTTTAGCCTTAGCCACGGATTCCTTCTTTTCATCCACTCCCGTGCAGACGCTTGCAGCAGTTCGAACCATGTTTCTGACGACCGCTCGTTTTGTCTGGGACGGATGCGCTGAGCGATAGTGGATGATGATGTTTTTGCTGCTGGGCTTCCTATACCATTTGGTGACATAGGTACCGTTGGAGTCCGCGGGTTTTGGCTCTACCTTCATTTCGAACCTCAAAATCGAGACTCCATGCTGTCCTGTGCTTTATCTTCTCGTCAAAACACATAAGTTCTCGACAGAGGAAGACTTGACTTCAGTCAATGCCTCGTCGATTAAGGTAAGGCCCATTGTTAGTTGTGTAGAGGGTCCTACTGATAGGATTGCGTGGTTCCTTAACATTATTTTAACACAACTACTTCAATACATACCGTCGCACCTTCCGAACACTGGGACATTTCTAAGCCGTCTTCGAAGCGTGTCTCTGAGTAGTACCACTGTTATGGAATCCTTTGACGTTGAAGCCCTCTACACTAACGTCAGCAACGAATATGCTATGGAGGCTGTGTTTGAATTTCTCACCGAGCATCGTGACCAGATTAACATGCATGGTCTCTCTATAAGTCATTTAATGGTGTTACTCAAAAAATGCCTCAATTGTAACATCTTTAGATGGTCAGGGAAGTACTTCGCACAGACCAGGGGCTTAGCAATGGGACAGCGGCTAGCACCCATTTTAGCCATAGCTTTCATGGCTAAAATAGAAAATCCCGTGCTAGAAAGGCTCCCGTTACTCTACTGTCGTTACATCGACGATTGTTTCGTAATTTGCTCCACACAAGATGAAATGGACAAGTGCTTCGAACTGATGAATAGGCAATCTGAGCACATTAGACTGACGCGCGAAAAGCCCTCGAATAATTGGCTTCCATTCCTCAACGTCCAAGTCAGGTTCGATAGGGGTACCTATGTCACTAAATGGTATAGGAAGCCCAGCAGCAAAAACATCATCATCCACTATCGCTCAGCGCATCCGTCCCAGACAAAACGAGCGGTCGTCAGAAACATGGTTCGAACTGCTGCAAGCGTCTGCACGGGAGTGGATGAAAAGAAGGAATCCGTGGCTAAGGCTAAAGAACTTGCTGCATTGAATGGCTACGACCTCCAGTCACCAAGGCATAGAACCAGAACAAGTGCCCTACACCGTAGATTTATTGATGGTCCTCTAGCCGGGAAAATCCCCGTTCTACTACCCTTCATCTCCGACAAAATTAATACTTCCATAAGGAAGTGTCTGAGGAGATCGGGTCTAGAAAGCATGGTTGGAATTGTGGCGATTCCTCCAGACAACCTAAAGAAACGCCTGGTTCGAAACCGTCTGTATGACCGAATCTGCGTCTCATCCAACTGTATGATATGTCCTGCTGGCAGGGAAGGAGATTGTACTGCCACAGGGGTAGTCTATCGAATTTCCTGCCGGAAATGTGGAGATGATTACATTGGAGAGACAGGACGACCCCTTAATGTGCGCATTAAGGAGCATTTAGATGGTAAGGCCAGGTCACGCATATCGACCCCTTTAGGTTGCCACAGGCAAGAATCCCACAATGGCGAGGACTTTGAGGTCACGGTTGAGATATTGGCGCACGAATCTCAAGTAATGGCGCGCAAAACTTTTGAGGCACTGTGGATCCAGTTCAAGGATCCAAAAATTAACCGCAGGGGAGAATGCCTGGCAATCACGCGGGAACTCGCCCCTTATACAAGATTAGCTTTTCAAACGGGACTCTGACCTCATTTATTCCGGTATTCCTGTCGGTGGCAGTCGATCTTGTGGACTGGTGAAGGTACGGTGTTTTTCGCTAGTATTTGCGGGTGTTCTAGAGAGGGATCGAATTTCAGAAAGGTATGAGATATTTGGTCGGGTAAGTCATGACTTGACTTTTTCCCTCTTTTAGGCTCCGAAGAAGGTGATTTCGCCGAAACGTCAGCCGATAAAGAATTGTTAACAACCTCCAAGCAGTTGAACACTAAATACTACATTGAAAAAGTGGTGTTCAGCGCTGATTTTTGTCGTCATTTACCAAATACTATGCATATTTATGTTTGTTACAGTTCTAACCTAGAGTTCCATTGCTACCGTAGTTTTGTGAAGAGCAAATTGTGATTTCAATGTACCCTAGCACCGTGATGGCTATTCTACTTTCAAGGTAATAATCGCCACTTGTATCGGATCGGCTTGTGTTGCCCTTATTAGTTATTATGCCAGTAAAAAAGGTAAATGCTCTTGAGATAATCGTTGGATTATTTTTATACAATAATGACATATTTAGATGTGCGATACTCAAAGTTATCTACAACATCTTCAAGTAACAAGAAGAAGAGGAGAGCTTTTGATCCAAAGTTTCTACGACAGTTACTCATGCTTCTTAAAATTATGGTACCTGGGGTGTTTAGCAGAGAAGCTGGAGTTATTGGTGGGTTTCTGGACTCCTGATATCACATTTCTAAGGATAACATCTTTCTGGACTCCTGATATTACATTTCTAAGGATAACATCTCAAACCTGATTTCGTTTTCTATCATGAATATAGTGTAAATAGAAGTGGACCTTCCTGCTAAGGTGTAGCCATCTGGCGCGGGGACAGGTAGCTGGTCGTAGCGCTCTACGCTGCCTTCATACTCTGCGGCGGTACCGGCGACTGGGCCTGGCTCCATTCGCGGGCAGGCGTAACGCAGCCACGTCTGTCGCCGTCACCTCAGAGTATGAAGCCGGCTTTGCTGGCAAAGTGGTCAAATAATCAGATTCGTCGTCGTAATAGGGTAATTTTCAGGTATCCATTCAATGATTCTTGTATGTCGGACGTTCTTGTCAATTTATGTGGCTGGTTTAGAAGGCCGCATCGTCAAGGCGATTGTGCAGAAGGTATACTTCGATTACAGTTCTGAAAAGTGATCAACTACTATGATTGCTGAAAATATGCAGTCGTTTTTGACGGCTATACAGGGGGTCCTCTTCTGCATTTTTCATTTTCATTCTCATGTTGTTGTAAGCTAAGTAGTACTCAACATGGGCGAATTAATGGCCTACCATCAGATTGAGTACTCAAAAATAATGTTAATTAGTTTTATCCTCTTTGATGCGGAGGTGGTGTAGTGACAGGTGGTGCGCACCCCACCCTCATGGTGCAGAGATCAAATCCCGCATCAACGCCCGCCCTGGCGGCCAAGCCTTCCATCCTACCGGGGTCGGTAAACTGGCACCAGACTCGTCTGGGAGAATAAAGGCACTGACTTGTACATCGGCTGGCCACCACAAGTCATTGCATAGGTCAAATCACATTCACCAGCCACCACGATTCTGAATGGAACTAGAATATGCAGCGCATCTTAAGGATGGAATGATTAACGCCGAAAAACTATATCCTTTATCCTTCTATATCCTCTTTGCTAAGAAAAGTCAACTATTATTGAATTTCAGGATGTGAAAAAATTCACTCTGCAACTCATCAGATGGCTACTTGTTGCTGTACCGGCTACCTTTATTAATAGTATGATTAGGTATTTTGAGAGTATCCTAGGATTAGCGTTCCGTTCTCGTCTGATTCAACACGCCTACAAGCAGTACTTTTCGGTGAGTAATTCACTCAAATAAATCCTAAAAAAAACAAATTTCTTGAGAGATTAGTCGGCCCTGTTCGATAAAATGAAAATATATTAGGTTAATTCATAATAAATCGGACAAATGGTAGTGATGATTTCTAGAGATCATAACTCAGCAAAGAGTTAACGAAAATGGACGAGCGAGGTACCGTTGGAATGAGTATGAAAAGCTCTCCAAAATACCGTGAAATAATCAGTCCAGAGTAGTTTCATTCCACTACCATGCCGCACGATTTCAAGCCGTCCAGAGACCACATCCGCAACGTCATACTATTTCTACGCTATCTGGCCATAAACCCGCGGATATCGGCAGACGTCTGAAAGAAGTTCACAAGGAGCATGCCCCCGCCAGAAGTACAGTGTACTTGTGGCATTCGAAGTTTGCGTCAGGCGACTATTCCATCGAAGACGAAAACCGCGGTTGGTGGAGAGTACACGGCGTAGAGTACTGGGAGCTGCTCGATGAAGGTACAACAGTATGCGCCGACGTCTACGTTCGTTAATTACGAGAAATGAATGCAAATGTCCAAAGTTCGCTACGGCGGCGGTCACATGTCTACTTCCAGCACGACAACGCGAGACCGCACATTGCGAGATCGACCTAGGCCGAGCTGCTGTCGTACAGTTGGACCGTGCTTCCACACCCACCGTACTCCCCAGACTTGGCCCCTTCAGATTTCCACCTTTTCTCCCACAGCCAACGCCACCTGGACGACCAAGACTTCAAAACTCGCGACGACTTCAAGACGGCACTCGGCAACTTCTTCGAGCTCCAGCCTCCGGCCTTCTGGAGCAAGGGCATCCATGATCAGCCTAACCCGTGGCAGAAGGTCATCGATAAAGATGGAGCATATTTCAAGTGAATCCCAGTTGTCGTTAGAAAGTTGTACAACAATGATTAAAATTTGCCAATTTGTCCGATTTATTTGAATCAACCTAATACATACAGTTGCAAAGTGATTGGACAGGACGCATGTCTTATTCACTGGGGTGTGTGCAGATATGACAGCGAATCGCTTCGCGGCGTTTCACCAGCGGCGCCATCAGTACGACCTCGCCATATCGATTGCCCTTGGGAGCCGGCCGAGCGTGACTGCGTCACGTTTGCGCTTCCATTCATGGCACACTGCCTCGCTTGCAAGCTGCCATGCCCTGCCAGTGGCACTCGCACCCGCCGCGCCGCTCTCCGCGGGCGGCCACGCGATTCGCTGTCATATCTGCACACACCCCTTTCACTGACACTCTTCAGAGGCCCCACTGAAAACTGATGACATGCTTTCTACATACCCTGAGCGATAATGGCTTCATTCTTCGATATTACTGTGACTATAGTCTTACCCTACTAAGAAAGTCATAGTGAGTAGAAGGCTGGCATTAGACGACTAAATAGAAGCTGGAATCGAGTACTTCTGCCTCTGCAAAGTGGTCAAAATTGAAAATCAACACGAGATCAGTATACCCATGTGAGCCTTACGATGAATCGCCCGATAAGCTATAGTATTAGGTCGTCCCGAAAGTTCCGGAACACCTCGACCACTTTTTTTCAAATTTATTTCTTTACAACATAAACACATTTCAGCCAACAAGATATTCACCATTACTATCTATCACCTTCTGTCATCTATCCGGAAGCTTGCCAATCCCATCCGCCCAGAACTGTTGAAACTGCCTCGCGGAGAAACGCTCGGCCTCCATCTCGATGTCGCGCTGCTTTTTGAGCTGGTTCCCCTTTAGGAAGTTTTGTAGAGGGGCGAACAGGTGGTAGTCAAACGGTGCGAGGTCGGGGCTATATGGAGGATGTGGTAGCACTTCTCAGCCTGGCGTCGCCAAGGTGTCCCGGGTGAATGTAGCCAGATGTCGGCTGTCGGATAGGGCATGGGGTGTCCAAGTCGAGAGCACTTTCTGGCATCCCAGCCGAGTGAGATACTGATCGACTGTGGTGTTTCCACAACCGAGTAGCAGGACTACTTCACGTGTGCTTGCCGTGGGGTTCTCCTGCACAGTTCTCCTGAGAAGCTGATCGTCAGCTCAGATGGACGGCCACTGCGTTGCTGATCTTTCAGGGCTATATCTTCAGAACGGAAGCGGGTGAACCAAAGGTGAATAGTTGTGCTTGCTTCGCATGCGACGCTGATTATTTGGACCGCTTCCCTTATAGAACTCCCTCGGTAGAACTCGTAGAGGTACAATGCTCGAAGTGACGTCTCGTCCATTTCGAGCTCTGTTTCTTTTGTGGTTAGGCGCGAATCCTTATATACCTATGGCATGGAACGTTCCTCAAAGTCAATCGACAAATGCCCTGGCTATCCATCGTGGGAAGGCCCGAAAACCCTTGTCTGCCAAGGTGTTCCGAAACTTTCGGGACAGCCTAATATTTTGAGCTACAGTTGTTGCTTGCTTCTGGAATACCTTTTTCTGAATGAGCGGAGCTTGTAAATTCGATGGGAACATAGCACGGTCAAGTGGGAGCGCGCACGAACTCATACGATCGTGGGAATCGCAGTTCCAGAAGGTAGAATCGCAACCTTGGTTTCCATTAAAGGAATCGTCCACGGAAAATGAGTTTTTGTGTTACCCATATATTTATGTTGTATTTGCCTAATGTTGGCCTCATGCAAATTTTTACGCGAAAAAATGTGAATCTGGCTGAGACAGCACCGCAAAGTGCGGTCCCAGCGGGCGGGGCCTCCGTGTAAAAGCCTCGTACCGCGTCCGCCGTGGTCGGAGACGCATTGTAGGAACAGAAGGTTACGTGAACAGTCCTACTCTCCGTTCCCAACGGCGGCGGAAGACGGGACGAGGCTTTTACACGGAGGCCCCGCCCACTGGGACCGCACTTTGTGGTGCTGTATCTCAGCCAGATTCACATTTTTTCGCGTGAAATTTTGCATGAGGCCAACATTAGGCAAATACAACATAAACATATGGGTAACACAAAACTCATTTTCCGTGGAGATTCCTTTAAAAACTTTTCCTTTTCAGTTCACTACTATGACTTTAAATGTCGCAAACACCACTTGAAATTATTTTGCAGGATAAAACCTACTATGCGGTGTCCAATTTGGACAGTCGTCTGCAAAATGCTGATCAGTGTCTCACCGAAGATATCACAATGTTCAGTCAAAGTGTAGCTCATCTCTATTCACATCTCACTAAACCGATTCTCGACATTGCACTTATATCGTGAGTCATCGTATTCGTTCGATCCTCTATAACCGTTGACTTTTAAAGCGTAAGCGCAAAAAAGCTCACATTCCTCCCCTCCCCCCCGCCCCACTGTAACAAGTCCTGCTGCGAGGGAATGTGAGTTTCAACTTAAGATCAGGGAGTAGGAAAAAGCTTCGAGATGGGTGAATCAGTTACTATGTGCAAAAATGGATTTTTTATGTGAGATACGGTTCACCTTTCCCTTTCCTTACCTCGTCCCGGACTGATCTTAAGATGCAAGTAGAAGCCTGAAAAGTATCAATTTTGACAGTTTGCCGCAGGGTATACACCGGAGTGGAGGATTCCTCGATATGGGGGGGGGGGTCACATTTGATGGGTGAGATGGTGGTAGGGTGTTATTGCAAAGGTCAGCAATAATCCCAGGCTAGGTGATAAGCGGAACGTGCCGTCAGCTGAAAGAGAAAGAGAAAACTGTAAGAAAATGTGATTAAATTTGGGTGATCAACGCAATAACAGTAATAGAATACTCAGTAATACTATGCAATCGGTAATAGTTACTGTAAAGCCCCTGTAGAGATTATGTATCATAGATGTCAAAAAAAACGGGGGAGGTTTGTACTCGGATTCTCGTTGGGGGGGGTACTATACCGGTCATCTTCCTCGACACCTTGGTGTGCCCTGGCTGGCAGAATGCCAGAGGGACTGCGCGCGACACGCGCCGCGTGAATGGGTGGATTTATTGACTGGACCCAACATTGTGAGCGCTATTAGAAAATGCTGGCGAACGTGACACGGTTCATTCTTCCCACTTCCCATCACTAGGCAAGGTTTGTGCAGACGTTTAAAGTCAGCTATTGCGGTCAACCGCAGAGAGCCGCTAGGCTGCAATCGACAGTGTATACTCCATTTCGAGCGCTTGGTTGGGCTTGGCCTACGGACATGGGTGAGTGGCGAGAGTGAGCGTGCGTGGCAAGAGTGAGACTGTGTAGCGGGGAGAGAGAGTTTGATACACTGTCACCCAAGTCCGTAGGCCACGCCCTATAAAGGCCGCGCTCCGAAAGGACTGTGCTTCGTGTGATCACATCGCGCCTTAATCGCTGGCTGTAAATGCACCGTTGTAAAACGTAGGATGTCAGATGTGAAAGCTTGAAACAGATCAATAAAATGTGAAAATATAAATAAAGCGTCAATATGCAAAAGGTAGATTCTTTAGTGTCATTTATTCATTACTTAATTCCTCTGAGAAATGGAATTTGCAATATGTATGTAATATTCTGCATCTCAGGTTTACACTGGTTTCATATGCGGCAAGCCGAGGTTCTGCAGAAAATGTCATAGTGCCATCAATTCTTGCAACATTTGTAGTCGGTGCTACCGCTAGTCTATTGAAGTCAATCTCTCCAAAGTAAGTTCCTTTTTTAGAAATTATATTTTGATTACTTGTTATATGCCACTGAAATTCAACTAATTCTCCTTGGATACTCCTATCCTTTATACTGCCAGCACAGCTTTGGAACTATTTAAGCGAAACATTAGTTTACCGAGTAAAATTTGTAAGACGAGCTCAAATTGTCTAGTTTACGTAATTCACATGCAATACAGCGTTCTGTGGAGGTAAATACCTCCACTTGCTTTTGAAGCTGTTTTGATAGCAGCTGGCGGTTGCGGCTCTCATGAAATGAAAAACTTCCTCCTACATAGTTTCCTTACCTCAATTTCGAATACTGATTCATTTCATTTTCCTGCCTTTATAAGTTCCCTCAAAAGAATCTAGACACGTTGATTCAGATTCGGTAACATGGTAGCAGAAGAGGCGAAAAGGAAGGGATTTCTGAGATATTTACATTCACGTGTTATCACCAATTCCGAGGAAATTGCTTTTTATGGAGGTCATGAGGTACGTTTTTCATTGCCACTGCGCCAAGTTTTCAGTGAATCGAGAATATATTATAATAATTCCAAACTTATGTTGATTTTGTATCTTCTTAACATTGCTGTTGCTGTGTAGACATCGAGCTACCTCTCATGAGAGAACTGAGTAATTTAGGCTGAGTTCAAGCAGCTCAACAAAGCGTATGGCGCTTTGACGGACCAGACAAAGTTGATTTTCCGAAAAAGGATCCTCTATATCATGGTGGAGCAATTTTTGATGAAATATGTCTGGTCCGGTACTGGGATGGTGATGATTGCTTTACCAATCTTGGCTACTGAATATGCTACACCTGGCAGTAAGTCATTGCTGTATAATTTTCAGTGCTGTACACTTGATTGTACAATTAAAGTTTTCAATTAACAAAATCCCTACTATATATAAAGCGCTAAGCCGTCTGTCCCTCCGTCTGTCACGAAATTCATATCTCGCGTCGCAGTAGAGCTGGGAGTCTGATTTTTTAAAATGATATGAGGGGTGGTAAGGGAACATCAATGTTGGGGGAACGGAAGTGATAGCAACTGATAAGGGCTGATAAGGAGCCTCGAAAGGCGAATGGCGAGAAATTGATATCTCGCGTCGTAGCAAAGCTGGGACTCTGAATTTTTGAATTGATATAGGGGGTGGGAAGGGGACATCAGCGGTGAGGGAACGGAAGTGATAGCAACTGATAAGGGCTGATAAGGAGCCTCCAAAGGTAAATGGCGAGAAATTGACATCTCGCGTCGCCGCAAAGCTGGGACTCTCAATTCCTAAAGTGGTATAAGAACAAGATTGACGGGAGAAATTTTGTTCCCCTTTTCCGTTTTTGCGAATTCCCCATTTCTGAAACCGTTCGAGTGATGGGTTATGGGGACTTTCGGTTCATGGGAAAAAAGCAATTCCGATCAACCTACTTACGCCCATGGTGTTATGCGCACGGTAGTGTGCGCCAGCCAACTGGTTATTGAGATAACTTGGTCAGTGTTCGAATCGTCATTATAGAAACTCGACGCCTCGATGATGAACCAGATGGTGGTGTGTCAGAACGAACGCGTGGCTTTGCTACTGCTAAGAATCTACTTTATTCATCAGCAGATGCCGTGGAACGTTTGATGACTTCATATAAAGAGGTAGCACCAGGATTTGTCAGCCAGAAATTGCATTCATACAAGTTTATGAGATTTTTCTGCCTTATCGAAGTGTCACCTTTCTCTTCACTGATGTTTTGAGTTGTGATTCTCGGGAACAGTCCTTATATCATTCCTTTCAGATCACCGAATTGGCTGGTTATACATCTCGAGTACACGAGATGTTCGAAGTGTTTAACGATGTAAAGAAGAACGTGTACCGGCGCACGCTAGTAAGCGGCGATGAAAACGGAGCCGCTCGCGGCGAACGCATGGATACGTCACGAATCGAAGGTATGTGCACATATCCGTTACCTCGGGGAGGCCACTTACGCCAGAAAATCGCGTGGCCGCCCGCGGCAAGCGGCGTGTGCGAGTGCCAGAGGCAGGGCATGGCAGCGTTCAAGCGAGACAGTGTAACAAGGGTGAAGGAGACAGGGTGGCATGGGTAGAAGTGCAGAGGTGACAGAGCCACGCTCTGCCGGGCTCCCAAGGGCAATCGATTCGCAAGTCCCGCTAATGGCGCCGCGAGTGCGATGCCGCGAAGCGATTTTCTGGCATAAGTAGCCTCACCCCCATTACCTGCAATATGGTTATTCTTCGAATTTCTCTAATAGCCACTTTTTGTATTATTTTGGTGAAAAGAGTTGATACACTGTCAAGGCGTTGTAACATGTGCTAACAAAATCTGGAATTTCAGGGCATGTACTCACTTCTGTTGATGATGCCATCATTTTTGAAGATGTCCCAATAGTTACACCTAATGGCGACGTGGTAGTCAGAAATATGACCATAGCGGTAGGTTCTCGCAAGTGATAGAGTTTCTACTGGTGTCCACCATATTCTAATGTAATATTCAGATCAAACCCGGTATGCACACGCTTATCACTGGGCCCAATGGATGTGGAAAAAGCTCTTTGTTTCGAATATTAGGCGGCTTGTGGCCAGTGTATCGAGGGAAAATCGAACGGCCACGACCTGATCGTATGTACTACATACCGCAACGACCATACATGACATTAGGGACATTGAGAGATCAGGTTCGTTACGTAATATTTAAACAGTTTTTACCTTATATACTTTTGTTTGATCCATCTCAATACTTACAATCTGTCTCTGCATCTCTCACCCTTGATCAGATCAGGTTCTTAACTTCCCATGGAAAATCGAATTTCGGGGAATCGATAAGGCCTTGAATGTTGATTGCAACCATGAGAACCAAAACTGCAAAACGCTGAAGCGAGTAGGGGGGGGTCAAAGTTTGCTTGCGATGACTCATAGCCGGGGTACATTGCTTGAAGTAAAGCACCAAAGAGACTGACCGTCTGTAAGGCAATGATCACCGTGGTTCATTAGTAGCGGACTTGCTTCAGAGGTGTGGGCTCGCCTCCTCAAATTGGCCTTCCAATGAGTCACTCCAGGCAGCCGGTCAATGAGTCATCGCAAGCGAATTTAGACCTATCCTGACTCGCTTCGGTGCAGCGTTTTGCAGTTTTGAGCCGCGTCAGACTTCGCGATTTTGCGATACTGCAACTTTGCGGCGTCGAGTTTTCGCACGCGATACTTGACCTTGAGATTGTTCAGTGCTGCAACTTCGCGTGCGGAGCTGCGGCGCCGCAAAATCGCGAAGTCTGCGCTAGCCATAGTTCTCATTTCGAAGTCAGCATTTGAGACCCTATCGATTCGCTTAGGTTTCATTTTAATGTCCCACAGGAAATTAAGACTCTGTTTGGTGAGTGCCATAGACAAGCAGATAGTATGTGAAGTGGTCGAGTCAGAACACTAAAATGACTAGAAAGATGATACGGAGGAGAGTGGAATGAGTGAATCGTTTCAGGTGATCTACCCCGACACAACAGTACAGATGCGTCAGAAAGGTGTCACCGACGCAGATCTAGCTCACATCCTCGATGTTGTTCATCTGTCTCATATAGTACAAAGAGAAGGAGGTAGGGTCTACGTATTTCTCATATAATAAAAATTTCGTGAGCTGCCTAGTGCGGATATACTTCTGTAGACGTCCCAATCATTGCAGAGTTCGTTGAATTATCTCTCATGGATTTTCTCTACTTTCACAAGTTATTGATCGGTTCTTATGTAGTACAATCGTGATTTTAAGGTTGGAATGCACAAGATGATTGGATGGATGTATTGTCTGGTGGAGAGAAGCAACGTATGGGATTGGCCAGGGTTTTTTATCACAAGTGAGTGGTAATATTTGTGATGGTACTCCATTCGTAACTATTGATTATTTTCATGTTTGTGCACAAAATATCAGTTTAAGCGATGGTTTCTAAGGTGGTTTTTTGTTCGATTGGATTTGACCCTGTACCTAACATTCACTCCTCATAAGGCCGCGTTCATTCTGTCGGTACCGGCGGCAGAGCGTGGCTGCGCGTCTCTGCGTCTCCGCCTGTGCCTCCCTGTCTCGTTACCTGCGTCGTCTCTGGACCTCCCCCGGTGCCACTCTTTTGCGCTGCCTGTGAACGCAGCCACGCCCTGCAGACGGAAAATATGAACGCGGCCTAAGTCGAGGTCTTCAATGATATTTTTTTGCATGACGACTTCTATAATACCGAATTCTTGATAGCTAGATTGTTTTCCTTAGCGTTCTCATCCCAGTTAGTACTTTCCAGACCACAATATGCTCTTCTCGACGAGTGCACGTCTGCTGTGTCTATTGACGTTGAGGGGAGTATTTATCAAGCGATAAAAGATAGCGGAATCACTCTGCTCACCGTAACTCATCGACCGAGTCTCTGGTAAGAAAATTTTTATCGATGTGTAATTGTTTTGAACCGTGTTGCTCATTCGAAAATCCTGTGAAGGTTATTGCGATGCTGTCCAGCTCTAATTGAGTTTCGGCTATGCTTTGAGGGATGGACCTCAGAAAAATGAGTTTCTCTGTTACCCATATATTAATAATAATGGATTTGCCTAATGTGGACCGCATGCAAAGTTCTACGCGAAGAAATGTGAGTTCGGCTAAGATACAGCACCGAGAAGTCTCGGCCAGGTGGGCGAGGCCCCCTAGCAAGTGCCCACCGTGGTCCGCCGCGTTCGGAGACGGATTGTAGGAACAGAAAGTTACGTAAACAGTCCAACTCTCAGCTCCCAACCGCGGCGGACAACAGGACGAGGCTTTACTCAGAGGCCACGCCCAACCGGCAGAAAATTTTCGGAGCTGTATCCCAGCCGAACTCACATTTTTTTGCTTGAAACTTTGCATGGGGCTCTTACTGGGTATATACAACGTAAAAAATATATGTGTAACAGAAAAGTTCATTTTTCCTTAGACAATTCCTTTGAATATTCGTGTTTTAATTCTAGCTTGTTTTTATATTTAACTGGAGCGAAAAACTTAGGCCTACCTACGCCCTTTCAGTCTAATGCGAATAAAATTATTGATTGGTGCGGTCACTCCGTCAATACGTATTCAACACAACGTCACTCCTTAACATATCTCCCAGTGAACTGCGGGGAGGTGCACACTATGACCACGACCTATGTTGGTTAAAAAAGAGTCGAGTGAAAAAACCGAATTTACTATGTTCAGGAAATTCCACACAAATTTACTACAATACGATGGTGAAGGTGGATACAGATTCACCTCACTGAACGATTCCACAATTGGAGAGCGGTTGTCGTTGGCAGATGAGAAACGACAGATTGAACAAAAGCTCTGCGATGTGCCGCAGATGAAGGAGCGTCTCATAGAGCTGTGTCAGGTAAATTTCGTTTATCAGTTTGATACCATCCGAAGAACGGCACGCTTCAACAATGAAACGTTTGTCAAGGTGTGGTGTGTGAAAGTGCTAATAATATGCATGATCTATTATATCATCTGTGCTTCGATACTCCTTGAGCTGCTTAAGTGAGCCCTTGTAGCGTATTCACTTTACACTCCAGTGCTGGAGTGATCATCTCAATTCTTTACGCTAGAAAGGAAAAATCTGGGTATGCCGTTTGCGAAAGTGTTCATGAAAACATGTCATCACAAAAGGTTGAGCTGCATTCATTGAGATTTCTGCTTGTACCCCTGAAGTGCCAGTCGGTTGTCGCCCTTCTATCAATAACTGTCGGGCAGCATCCTTGATTATTGTGTTGTCAGTTCCATCGGCGTTCTAAACCTTCGCTGTGGCAACCGTGATTGTCGCGACGCGAGGCGCACCCAAGGGCAACTGCAGTCAAGACGGGTGAGTGTGCCGCGTCGTGTTGCCTAAGATAACTTCTAGGGGATACCGCTACAAGACATTGCCACGCGAAGAAGGCGGTCCTGCCCCTAGTTGCACCTGTTTATAGAATGACAGATGCGATAACCTTCGAGATGACCTGCCGCTGCGTTTGGACCACTGCGCTAAGATATTTACCATCCCGGCCACTGCGCTTCACGTTGGTGCCATGTGCTAGTTAAACAATAAATCAATAATCCGTTATGACTGTACGTGTTGACCGATGTTAAGTCACATGCGCATTGAATCAAATGAAAAGGCAAAATACTATGTACCACAAGAGAACGTAACAATGAAAAGGGAAATGCAATTTATACATAACTACAATAGAAAACAGAAACCTAAAAATACTTAACCCACGGGATCGTTCCTCGCCTTACTAAGGGCCGTGGATCGCCATCAAGCCCTCGTCGTACCCGACGCCGTCGACCAGGATTTCGTCGGCACGTCCGGGCGCACGTGGGCAGAGGACGAGGGTTCCCGCATTCGTCCGTCCATGTTCGGGCAATCCTCCGCTGCAGTTAGTACAGGTCCGCGTAGATGTTGCTCGGGGGAAGCAATTGCGCGGTCGAACAGCAGACGAAGACGGCACAGGACGATAGGGAAGATGGCGTGAAGACGTCAGGTGCGAGAAGCACCGACCACGCGGGACGCTGGCAGGAGAAGAAGACAATCGATCCAATTTGGGCCGATGGCGGCGTGATCTAGAACGTTCTGCGTACGGTTATTTGCGCGGTAAGACCCCAGTGCGTGAGACCGCTGATCCCCCTCATGGTACCTTGGCCAGATTATAGATATCTGCGCGTAAACATGACGGAACGGCCACAACGGGGATACTGGTAATGAGGAAGTCGTGCATGAGTCACGACAGTGATGGACCGCGGTCATACTTGACGCTGGTCCTGGCGGTGCCGGCGTCAGTGCGCAAAGTATGACCACGACCATAGGAGATATCAGACATGTCTAGGCACACCGACACTCCGAGCTACACAGCTCCCTCATGGATTGAACTATTAGTAACATAGTCCGGTCAATTTCGATTAGTGGAGGGGCGCAGAATGCAAAATCTTTGTATTGCTTACCATAGCACTACACACACCTAAAAGCACACAAAACCTGCCACGACTTCATTTCCAAAGCGTGTGGTGGCAGTGAAGATTTCTCAATGGAGATAATGTGAATTTCAAGTCACGCATCCACCCAAATCCATATTAACCTCACCGACCTGCCTCTCAGATAAGTCTTTGCTGGTACATCCATGAACTCTGCTTAATACCATAACCCTTCCGTAATCTTGCTATCTTGCAGTCAAAAAATTCTTTCAAAGCACAACTATTTTGCACTGCCTATTTAGATACTCGGAGAAGACGCCGAAGCTATTGCTCTGGAGACGGATGGTAGTGTCGACTCATGATTATGTTGTTTGTACTGGTAGAGACTTCCTCCATTGATGCTAGTCGTTTACTATCTCAGAATCTTTTCACTTTATTGTTCAAAGTTCACTGACCATGTCTATTGTATATAGGGTTTACTCGATTCTGTTTAATAAAAGGATAAAGAGTTGAGTGCATATTCCTTCTGAGGAACAGTTAAAGACACCGGAAGGGGGTAATTTGACCCACGGTAGAACAGACGTGGTGCGGACGAGTTGAAGTGGCCGCCATTGCACAAACTCGCCAATTTGACGCCTTGGCATGGTGCCCGGAGGTGTTTCTATTATAAAGTTGTTTTTTCTTTTACTTTTTCCTTTGTTCTTTCTATATTGATTCTAGGGACGGAGGTGGTGTAGTGACAGGTGGCGCGCACCCCACTCTCATGGTGCGGGGATCAAATCCCGCATCAACGCCCACCCAGGCCAACCAAGCCCTCCATCCCTCCGGGGTCGGTAAATTGGTACCAGACTCGTCTGGGAGGATAAAAGCACTGACTTGTACATCGGCTGGCCACCGCAAGTCATTGTATAGGCCACATCACATTCACCAGCCATCACGATTCTGAATGGAACTAGAATGTGCGGCGCATCCCACAGAAGGGATTGATTAACGCCAAAAAACTTTATCCTTTAACTTTAAACTTTATATTGTTTCTAGATGTACTTACATGAATGCTAATGTAGTTGGGATTGGCCACTCCACTGCGCTGGTAGTCAGCGCTACAACTAACGTTGTCCCGCGGCCCGTCTCCTATAGCGGACAATTCGGAATGGATGCGCTGATGCGAATGGGATGCGAATACACACCGCAGCGTCGCGCTTTTGATTCCTGGTTTTTTGGCCGATTATCGCTTCTAACCTTCAGTGTTCGTAACAGAGTGCTCATTTCTTTGCATCATCCTCTTGTTTCGAACCCCTTCCGGTTCCTTTAAGCAATGGAATGCCGCTTAGTATTGTAATCTCCACTCAAGGAACTGCTCCGCTCATTCAAAAGAAAGCATTGGATCACCTCGCTCAACAAAATCATATCTATTTATTCATTTCAAAAAGGGAAGGCAAGGCATCTCAAATCGGGTAAATGCTACACTTTTTTGAATGTGTTACGTTACTGTGATACTGTTACCTACGTAATAGAAAACGAGTGATAATTAATGGTTATCATCATTTACAATGGCTAATCGTCATCATCTTCATCTTGATCCACTGATCGCCGACGTTGTTGCTTCCGTTGCTGTTGCAGCCGTCGTTGTTGTTGTTGTCGTTGTTGTTGTGCACGCTGTTGCTGCTGTAAACGTTGCTGTTGTTGCTGACGTTGCTGCTGCTGTTGACGTTTCTGTTGTTGTTGTTGTTGTTGTTGCAAACGTTGTTGTTTCTGTGGACGTTGTTGCTGTGGACTTGGCTGTATTTTCTGCGGTTTCTGCTGCCGCTGTTGACCACGTGATGGTACTCGACGGGGTGATGTTTTCTTTTGACGTGTTCCTGGCACATTCACAACCATGCTTGGAATATGTCCGGCAAGATGTTTCACTTTTGGCTTACGTTTACCATTGTTCTCATCAAATACCACCGCGTCAGCGTTTTCTTCCGTTCGGGTCCTTGTTGTTTGAGTGGTCGAGCTGCGGCTCTTGAATTTCTGTGGTGGTTCAGGTTGCGTGACCCGAGAATTTGGTTCCACGACTGCTTCGTTTGAATCTACCCGTGGCCGTGGAACTTCTGGTGCTTCGGCTGTTTTTTTAGAGGGATACGAGGGTGATGTTTTGTGCTGCCGTTGCCTAAGACGGCCGGATCGCGTATCTTCGTCAGCCATCGTCTTCCCTTCTTCAAGTGTTCGCGTAGTTCTGTCAAGTGTCTTATCAGTTTTCAGATTGACATTCACCATACGGCGACCCGTGAGTGGCGGCAAATTAACACGCAAGTTCGGGGCCCATTCCAGGATCAGCGGCCTAAACTGATGAATCGTTGCCTCCGCCCAAATTATTCAATTTTACAAAATCTACTGACCCTTTGAGATGAGCGTCTATGGCTTCTCGTACTATTTGCTTTGCTAATTGATGATCAAAATTGTTGCCAAACCTCCGTATGCGATCAAAGAGTGCAAATACAAACGGTGAATCGGGCATTTCACGTTTGCCTGCAACTGGTAATATACTGCGAACCGGATGAGGAAATCGAATCACATAGTTTTCTGTGCTATCCTAAAGAGGAGAGTTTTCACCCCCTGTGCTCGGCATCTGACGCATTTTTGCTTGACAAGGAATTTGAGAAGGGAAAAGCAGGGCTCGGACATAGAATATACGGATATGTACGCTTATGACAAATTTTCGTTTTGCGACGTCGCGCACACGGCGCCGTCAGCACGACTTGCCGCCGTCAGTTGGTTCCGCTCAGGACGCGAGCGTCCGGTACCATGGAAGTCCTTTTAGTTATAGCTGTTTATCTCATCATTATCTAAAAAAACAATAACTTTCGTGCTCTAAGAAGACAAAATAGTGGCATACAAAGTAAAAGAAACGATACCATTACATGATAACAATCCTGATTAGAAAATAATTAATTCGGGCGTAAGATTTCGGATTGTCGCAAAATACGCAGTCACACGCGAAGGAATCCGCGGCGCCGCGCGGAATTTTGTCATTGGCACACACCCGCAATAGACGGTTTATATGCAGATTGACTTGTCAGTAATGCTTCGTTCAACAGTCTGTGAGATGCACTCCCTTCCACTCATCAAAAGAGCACTCAGTTTTCCATGCGATAATACCTACGCCCTTGCAGGTCCAAGATTGCTCATTCGAGCATGCTGGCGACATGATTTTCATGTTGGTTCTTTGAAAGGTAAAGGCACCAAGAGGGATAGCTTGTTCAGGGTGTGGCCATTGGAACAGAAAATTGCTTCGCGGTATTGGGTATGCGAAGCAGATGTGCGAGCTATGCACGCCGTATTAGATGGGTCCTGGAGCGATGACGGTGCTCTACGCCTCATTCTAGGTGTAATCGCTTCAGGACTCAAACAGTACGGCAACCGTCGCTCGCACGTCACGCGCCAAACGCGGCCACGCGAACTCTCTGCTTCATTGCATACACCCGGGTGGCTGTGCAGCGGCGTGGCCTGGCCATTGTCCCGACTCCACCAGTGAGGCAGGGGAGACGAGCGTTAAGATCGTGGATCGCCGCGCGCGGCAAATTCGGACGACTTCAATCAATTAGCACACACTGGATAACGTACACATATCTGTATGATTATGTAGATAGCATACATATACCTGTATGATCATGTAAAACTAACGGTACTGTTCAACATTCAGCAAGCTGTCACCACCCCCTCCCCCCCTATTATAGCACCACCTTTTTTTTGCCTTTTCTCTTCTAGTCGGTTTCGCTAATTAATGTTTATGGTTAGCTCTCACCTATTTGAAGTTTTCACTCACTCCACGTTTGAACAAAGGGCAACGCAACGTATGAGGCGGAGGCGCAACATTTGCGCCCCATTGCAAAGCGCATTGCGAATATCGCATCACGCAGCGTTGAAGTCTCCCGAATTCGCCGCGCGTGGCGACCCACGATCCTAACGCACCACACCCGTGAGGCAGGACAGGGGAAAGGTGTTTTCGATGAAAGTGGAAAGACAAGGGGTTACTACTACACATGTTTTATGTTTTTTAATTACGTTCTTTACCATTGCGAAACATTTAGCAGATTGATTGGAACTATTCGGCTACTACAACCCCAGTGGGGGTCGATTGGGGCAAAAAAATTTTTTTGCTAAAACTTTGCCTACAGGGGTGATTGAGGCCCCTGATCACGAATATCACATTGGTTTTGAACGTTGGCGCAATTTTGCACCAAAATGGCGCAGCTATTGCACCGAGGTCATTCTCACCAAATTTGGTAGAAGCTTGGTTAGAGGGGTTATCTGGTGCCCTGATCACGAATATCACATTGATTTTGAACGTTGGCGCAATTTTGCACCAATTTGGCGCAACTATTGCACTGTTGCTACCACTCTTCACTGGTTTTGTCACACACATGCAAAAAAGTTTTATACAGCCGGTTTGAAATTAATGGTTTATACAGTCATTAACAAAAAAGGTTTGAAAACAAATGCGATATCCGTGATCAACAGCCTCAATTACCCCTATAACCAAGTTTCTATCAATTTTTGTGAGAATGACCTTAGTGCAATAGTTGCGCCATTTTGGTGCAAAATGGCGCCAACGTTAAAAATTAATGTGATATTCGTGATCAGGAGCCTCAATTACCCCTGTAGGCAAAGTTTTAGCAAAAAAATTTTTTTGCCCCAGTCGACCCCCACTGGGGTTGTATAGCCGAATAGTTCCGATTGATTCCATACACAACAGTTGACTGAGTTACCTGAGTTACCCACCCTGGCGCTTTGAGTAATAAGGCTGGCGCTTGATTTTTCTTTTGAGTTCAGACAACATTTTTATCCACGGAAAGTTGGTGGGCTATTTGAGTGAACATTCCGGCTGGTTAGAATAAACTCACCTTCCCAAAAAGCCTCTTTTTCTCTTTCCATCGCCTTTTCATGATGCATTTTCATCCAAGGTAACGCTCCCGGAACCAGCCTGGAAAAAATCATTGAGGGGAATCTCATTAAAGTGTTAATTTTAAGAAAAAAGAAGGCGCATACAGATCGATTAAGCAGTAGAACCACGACTCAACATCTCCTCGTTCTCGAGCTGGCCCCCGTTTATGAGCATCTAAACTCCAATACGGCAAAGTGTAGCCATCAGGGGTACCATATCTGGGATGGAATATGTTAATTATTATGGAAAGCCAGGGGCACAAATAGAATTGTTACTCGATTACTTGTTACGATTGTTGCTGTGTTACTAAAATGTGGCGCAATAGTAACTAAAATGCGCCCACTCAACTCAAAAGGGTGCACGTTGCATGACCGCCTCACGTCACAGATCCGCGCGGTTTAGTTCCATATGCAAGCGATGGGCACACTAGAGAGTCCACCAGAGAACGCAGCTGTAGCGGTAGTAGACCTACTTCTCTAAGCTTATGGTATTTTCATTTTTTCTCTCCTACTAAGATTTTGACTTGTGTATCAGTTAAGCACGGAAGACGTATCTACATCGCACCTGATTTTTTTACCTATTTTCACGGTTTCGCCGTAATCTATCAAATAAATTCGAGTATTCATCTGGCCGGCACCGATGCAAATATTCGTGAGTTTAACATCACGATGAGCATATCGCAAACCGTGAAGAAACTGAAATTATAAATTAATTCAGATGGTGGCACCACTCAGTATCAAATTTGTTTTATTCTTGACTACTTTATCCATAGCTGACAGTTTAGTGTTTTTGTTTGTTTAAGCATCTTATACTTAATAAATATACTTTTTGTTAATCACTCGCTCATGAGAGGAAGTTTGACCTTGACAATTATTTGAATTTGCCAAAATAGGATGCGTAATAGGAATCTTGAATTGGGTCGAGTCACGAAGCAGCGGCCGTGCCCATTGGCGGCGGCCATTCCACGGTAAGACCAACGAAACACTTGTCGCGCACGGTGACCCAATCCGAGTGTCCTGCCGCGCATCCGTCAGAATGTCTTCTGTGCATTGTGTTATATTCACTTATCTGCCACTCATTTTACCACAGATTAACCTACCGCTAGTGCAGCTAAAACCTCGTGTGCAACATAGTAAGTTGTGGCTGGCTTAAATGCGGTGGTTTGTTCACGAAGCTTCTCGAGGTTACGATCCAAAAGGTTCATCACTGAAAGGAAGGTTCGATTTTATCAGTGATTGTTATTAACAGTATATTGATTGAACATTCATTCACTACTCTTTTTCCCAGGTGTGCGCCTGGATTGTTCAACTAGTCACCGACTGCACGATCTGCGTCGTCGTGTGCGCCAAATGCCTTGCCGGTCCCATTGTGAATAGGCCGCGCGCCTTAGGCACAATCGCCGCTTGCTCACGAGACCTAACCTAGTTGAGCACCCCTGACACACACTCCTCAACCCTTAGAAAGCTAGCCTCGTAATGCAGATGTCTCATGGCTGAGTAGCGTCAGTTCAGAATGCGTTTCGTGAAAAACACGCCACGTCGCGTGCGGGAAATTTGCGCGGGAATCTTGTCGAAGTAGAAATTAGGGTGCTCCCTCAGCCTGGGTACACTTCTCTCCTTTGATTTAGGCAGAAATTCACATCGTTTCCTTCTAGACACGTTTAGGCTAACGTAGAAACGCGTAGACGCGACGTGAGAGACACACGGAGGCGTAGAAATGAGGCCCTCGAAGTGCTTTCTGCGTGGTATCAGGTGTATTTGGTGCAGCGCGTTAGTTGCATTACAGTTCCTAGCATCTCTCTGAATACACTCCATTTCGGATGCCTGATAGGGCGTGGCCTACGGACATGGGTGAGAGAGTATCAGACTCTCTCACTCCACCACTCACTCTCACTCTTGTCACGCACTCTCACTCTCGCCATTCACCCATGTCCGTAGGGCACGCCCTATCAGGCTCTCCGAAATGGAGTATATCTGTATACTAACCACACAACTCACCTATAAAAGGTAGGTCTGCCACTCGTCCACTGTCGAGAACAATAGGACTGTATGGGCACTTGCTCTTCTTCAGCTCATTCAAAATTCTAAGTTCACGCTGAAAAAGAAGATGTAATCTCACTGAGCTAGTATTCTTCCTTGTGCAGATAGATGAAAGAGAGATTAAAATTTTAGAAATTTATGTATTGAACAGGCCTTCATTCGTAGAATGATATTCACACTATACGGCCTTATGCTGGTTTTCATTGCAAATAGAGTATTCTTTTCCACTGTCTCATTGCTGAATGATACATACTGTTGAAAACTCGAAAGGTCATTTCGCATTTTCCAGAATGAGGGCTCGGGTCACCGTCATTGGTAGGGAAGCGCTAGGGGCGTATCACAGCACAGCATTGCAGGCTGAGGGCGTGGTGCGAACGCCACCCCTTCTCACACACTTCCTCCAATGGCGATGCGAGCTTTTCTTTCGGCGAATGCGGCCAATGTGTTTCAGTACAGTTCCCCTTACTTTGCACAGACTTGGCGTGAGATTAGATAGAGGGCTGTGTACCGTCCTTCATTGTATTTCAATTGTACTTCGTAGCGATTGAATTTACGATCCTCTTCATCGAGACTGGAATTACATGGGTATAAGTGGACCAGACATTTCTTAAAAAAATCGTCCACGGAGAAGAGTATTTCTGTTACCCATATATTTATGTTGTAATTGCCTAATGTGGACTACATGCAAAGTTTCACGCGTAAAATGTGAACTCGGCCTGGATACAGCACCACAAAGTCTCGACCTGATAGGGGGGGGGCCTCGGGGCAAGTGCCCACCCCGTTGTACGCTGCTGTCGGGGAGGCACTCTAGGAATAGAGAGTCACGTGAACAGTCCTAATCTCCGTTCCCAACTGCGGCGGACGACGGGACGGGGCTTTGACACGGAGGTCCCGCCCATCCGGCCGAGGAATTGGGGAGCTGTATCTCAGCCGGATTCACATTTCGCATGAAAGTTTGCATGCGGTCCACATTGGGCAAATACAACATAAATATATGGGTAACAAAGAAACTCATTCATCCGTGGACATTTCTCTCAATGCCCACGTATATATACGCTTGCTCAGCAAGTTTCATTTCTTCAGTCTTTGAGCATGTGTTTTTCATATTCAGACCAAATGACCGTTTGCGTTTGCCTTTGTTCGATCATACTATCTGTTCCATTTAGTTCCCCAACAATTCTTTTTTATGTACTAAAGTTCAGACATGGCGTCAGTGCTGATGCAGCGTAAGGGTGCCGTGGGAAGGTTCGCCACAGGTGCACGGTGTCGCAGCTGAACCTTAGAGCTCCTTATCTCTACCAATACTGTTCCTTGCAAACAGCACAGCGTAAGATTTCACCATACTTCATGCATCACTGACGTTCAAAGTCCGCAGACGTCTTTCCAAGAAATGTTGTTCAGGCGCTACCGCGGTGAGGGAAAGGGACATTCTATAAATTGAACACCTTAGCATCGCTGACATATTAATCGGCGTACTCAAGCGTATTTTTTTGCCTAAGAGTCTTGGGAACAGGTCTTTTCCCTTTTGGAACTGAGACAAAAATAGCACCGGATCCCGTGCACAGTGAGTGTCCTTCTCACCGTGATTGCACCGTAGTTTGAAGACACTGAGGACAATTCTGGCTTACGGTATGAGCTCAGAGGCAAGGATAGGGGTGATGTAGGTGTAGGGATCTCAAAATGGAAGCCACCAAATAAGAGCTACGGGTGTGATAAGACTATTTGAGAGAAAATTCCGGGCGAGACGAACGTCTCTGAGCTATGAAGGAGGCGTCTTTTTCAACGGCTGCCGACATCTCTACCCCAACTCGCTTCTTTTTTCACCTCCGCCCGCCCCTTTGAGAATCAACGGCGAGAAGAGAGTCTCATTTCTCGGGGTTTTAACCGTTTCTCGGTTCCCTCTTCGCATCCATATTACTGAGCATCTGGATATCAGTAATCTTTCGCATTCTGCCAGAATTATTCCAATCACTCCGTTAGATTTTTTGCATTGTCTCTCTTGTCTGTTGCTGTGTGCTGTTTCACTCGTTTACCATCATCATAGAAACCAGATTCGCCCTACAAGTCATGACAGTGGCGTCAGGTCGCCTGAAGCGTGCAGTTCGTGGTGGGTGTATATCGTTAGGACAGAAACGTCGCGTGACCGTGTTTGGCGCGCGACGAGATGGTGCGAGCTATGCGCGCCTTATCGGATGGGTCTTGAAGCGATGACGGTGCTCTACGCCTCATTCTAGGCGTAATCGCTTCAGGACTCAACTAATACGGCGCCGCATATCTCGCACCATCCCGTCGCGTGCCGAACACGGTCACGCGACATTCTGTCCCAACGATATACACCCGTTCGTGGTGGAGCGCGTTAAAATTGCAATAACGCCCAAAGGCGCGTTTGACATGCGATTTTCGCGACACATTATCTCTTCTGAAAACGAATGTTCGTATGCAGAGGACCATGCTTACAAAGTTAACCTCCGTCTTCGGCAGTCGAACTACGTTGGGCACACAGCTACATGGCTTTGGCTTTGAAGCGAGGGGAGCAACGTTTGTGTCATGTCCTTGGCCGAGCGCTATCCATATAATCTCTCTCTCATGCGGATTGCACAGAGCGGCGACGGTAAATGGGGATATGTACCCTAATGTCAGGATGCCGCACGATGGCGAGCGGCGTGCGACACAGTGTGTGCGAGCTATGCGCGTCGCGGTAGTTGGGTCTCAAAACGATTACAACGTAATGCTAGGAGTGCGATACGCAGTTGACTTCTAATCGCTTCGGGACCCAACAATTTAGCTCGTCCGCATTGCTTCGCTTGCGACATTCCGCAGTGCGGCATCCTGACATTAAGGTACACATCCCGGTAAATGGTGAAGTCACATTGCGGCCGCGCGGTCGTAGCAAAATCCTGGCTTCCCACCCTCTCGCTGTGTAGCACATCTGATACCACGGTAACTCTTTACTAACTCCTCGCTGGTGTGGGCGGTCGAAGTCTTCCATCGTCTCTTTTATCACAGTCATTAGCTGCACCGTCCGTCAGGGAAACACGCAATGTGAATGATTTACACTGCAGTGTCTTCGAATATCATTCTTTATTGATCTGAAACGGTCGAGCCGATAAGACTGCCTTCACACTCTGCGATGTCCGTTGCAGGGTCTGGCTGCGTTTTTTTCTGCGTTTCTCCAATTGACTCATTGCCTGCTTCGTCTCTGCACCTCCCCCCCCCCCCTGCCACCCTGCCTGTGAACGCAGCCACCCCTGCTGCCGCCCGCTGTGATGGCGGTCTAATCGGTTGTGTTTCGCCACAACTAGGAAAATTGTTATACGTCCCACTCGACAGTGTATGTGCAGCAGATTCTCGTAGGCATTGGTATTGAAAACTCACTTGTCATCAGTAATTATTAGGTCGCCCGTCTGTAGATCACTTTTCCCTCTGATAAACATGTCCATAAGTGCCGCTTCTTCTCTCTGCAAACAGCAATATACTTCAGAGCATTTCAAAAACTGTGATGCTAGTAGCAGTTCCAAGCATTTGCACCAAAATGAATCTGCCAGTGCCCATTGCGTCAGGTCGGATGCGTCGAGCAAAGTACCCGCAGATTTGCGCGGGAAGGTGCATTTGCTCCTTTTGCAGCTCGCAACAAGTCGCATAGCACGACGTCGCGATGTTTGAAGTCATGGCTCATTTTAAGTGCGGGCGCTTGTTTAGCGGTCTACATTTTGATAGTATGCAGACCTACTCATACATAATGACGAAGAGAAATGTTTCACCTCCAAATTGAGTTTCCCGTCCATCCCAGCTAGATCTGGTCGTTCTTCTTCTAAAATCCGAGTGCTGTACCATGGTGGATGCTTACGTGGCTTTAATGTAGCTCCAGGTAGTATCTGAACGACCATTTCAGGGAATTCGCTGAAAAGTCACATGTAAAGACCAACCTGTTGCCTTTTTTGTGTGAATACTGGTAAGACGTTTTGTTTTGTCTTTTCTGACACTGTGGAGCCGGAGTCTGTGTCTGACAAATCATCCTGTAGAGAGGAGCCATTCAGAAAGATTCGAAGTCTGATCAGTACAACCTGTCACTCACATCATCGCCAAACTGATTCGATTTCTTCTTCTTCTGAAATGAGAACTTAATACAAAGAAAGAATCGTAATGATGTAGACAAAGCTGTAGTGATTTAACAAGTAGTTCCAGAGCAACCAGCGTGGGCCAAACAGGACGCCAACGACATCAGGAGAGATATTGAAGACATACCCCCATAGCGGCAGACTGGATGGTAACAACGGCGAAGAATGAACGTTACCAATGATCCGCACCAGTGATATTGCTTGTGTTAACAACTCACAACAAACACTGATCTAGTCGAATTACCAGTTCTCACTAGTCGTCTGAGCTTCCATTTTTGAAGGCACATCCCGTTTCCGCGAAGGAGGGCATTCGCTGGCTCATCATTGGCTGGAGGGACTTGGCGCCGGGCGTTTCCTTCTGCAGAGGTACAGATGCGACCGGGCCACATTTCTCAAACATGCTCCTACTGCTTGGTGGCTCAGCGAATTCTCTCTTTTTAATGGAGCGCATTGTGCGTTTACGATCCTGGAGGTGGGAATACGTTTGGGAGTGGGTATGATAGGAATGTGTGTGTTTATGGGAGGTATGCTGCTCCAAGACGTAGGTGGTGTAGTGGCAGGTGACACGCACCCCCACTCCCATGGTGCGTGGATCGAATCCTGCATCAATCCCTGCTGAGACCAACTAAACCTTCCATCCCTCCTGGGTAGATGAATTGCTGCCGGGCTCGCCTAAGAGGATGAATCCTCTGACTCATGCACCGGCTGGCCCCATTGTATAGGGGCGAAATCTTATTCACCTGGCCGCGATTTTCCATTCGGAGGAGTTCGCGGCGCATCTCACTGAAGGATTAACGTCAAACGCCAGAAACTATATCACTTTTGAACTGCTTTGATTAGGAATTGCGATCTAACACCTCTCTATCAGTACTCTGCTAAAGGTTGTGAGTCGTTTTAACTGAAATTGCCTGCTGCTGCTGCTGCTGGAACTTGGAGAGAGATCCTACGTGAGGTTCCCAATGGTGATTTGAAGATGTGAGTGGTAATCCATCTAGGACCACGGGCAGTAAGATAATAATAAAGTATAATAAGAATCGCTCTAAGCTCTAGCCAGGGTACATGGGGAGTCGAGGACTCCTCGACAGGGGTATCTATTGAACCGGCCAGAAGGGGGTCGTACCTGCAGAGATCGGCGATAAGCATAAGAATCCAAATTTTCACTAAGCAGATGAGTCGAGGGTATTTTACAGCGAATTCGTGTGAGGAAATGTGAAATTAATATCTTTTTGCTTTGGGTAAGAATCCGAATTCATAGCAATAAAACGCACTGCAACTATGTAATCCATCAGCAGCTACTGGTATTGTAGAGGGCAGGAAACGGCGGCTGTAATTGGCCCCCGGAGAGGTATGGTCTAAGATATCGTGGATACTTCCTGCTTTTACGAGGAACAAGTTAAATGTGTGAAGAAGATAGTAGAATAAATGCGTACTTTTCAGGTCAAACGGCATCATTTATCAACGAGCGCCTTCGTTGATAAATGAAGCAGCAGAAGAACAGCTTTGAACACTATAAATATCTCTGTACAGTTGTACGTGCAGTCGTAGATGAGGCAATAAATATCCATGCCATATCTTTCTGTGATGACGTCATAGGAGACTTTAATAAAGACGCTCATTGCTCTCACCAACTTGGGTATCTGACTGGATATGCCACATCGGCATTTTGCTTATCAAACAAACCATGTGGGCTCTCAGAATAGATGCCATAGTACGAGAATGACATAAGATTTCGAAAAAAAACCCTGAGGGTACGGAAATACTTCGTAAATGAGCTTATGTCACAGCTGTGCAACTAAATGTGTAAAAAAGGGTCTACAGCACCGCTCCGGAAAGGTGCGGAAATAGCACGTGTCGTGACATGGGGTAAGCTGTGTGGGAGCGAGGGGTGTAGAATCGAGTATCCGAGAAGGGCGCAATCCCTTACAGAGTACCTGTGGCACGTTCTGAAAAGTAATCCTAGACTTTCTGTACGAGTTCACTATGCTGAAGAAGACATTTTGCTTTATGTCGAGAAACTTGTTAATCTCCCTCACTTTCTTGGGAATTGGAGGGGGTTTTCAGACTGAAAGTATTCAAAATCGATACCACGGTGATTTGCATACTTGCTTGTTGATCGCATGTTGCAAGAGAAGATTATATGCAATGAACACGATAAGCTGTAGCTTGATTCAATAGAGAAAGGACTTCTGAAGGAATTCAAAAATGGACTGGAAAGTGCTGTTCAAAAATTTGAAAAAAGAAAATCTTGGAACTGAGCACAGTCCGTAATAGTGAGCACTAGTATATGGAAAGGTGTCGTTCACACTCCGAAACAGTTACGAATGTAATTAACAAACGGTGTAAATTTTGAAAATTAATTAAGGTTTAATCACTCACTACCGTTGAAGGTCGTTGGATGGTGTAGAGGTTAGCGCGATAGTCTCGTGTTGAGACAAGAGCGGGTGTTCATGGACGAAATCCTGTTGGAAGATCTTTTGCTTGTCTTGGGTCGATTACTTCAATTCATGGATGTATGTATGCAACATCGCAATCGTCTAATAGGGGCATTGGGCATATTTCTACAACATATGGTTTGGTTGTGTCATCAGCCGTTGGTTTTCTCCATGTACTGCATTACTAAAGAATCCGTGAAGGTAATCTATGAAAAGAACTCGCGTGTATACGTTGCACAGGTTGTAAGGAAGGCAGCGCAATATTTTCAGTAGAGTACGGCCACAAGGTTGGAATAGATGTAAGATTTTCCTCTAGCCCGCATTGTTGCATGGATTCTTGGATGACCCCTCGATGCTGGAATGAAAAGCTGTTGAGCTTCAGATAATTGCCAAGGAAGTGAAGCAGCCCAAGCAGGAGCTCACGATGCTGTGATCCGTATTTTTGTTTAATTTCTGGATACATGGCGCCAATAACGTGGTGAAGATGTTGCAGGGTGCATTTGCAATAAGTATTCCATAGCGATAATTTAACTTAGTATTCGTTATGGGAATTTCGTATAGTGTACGGGGCAACAAACTTGCGATCTATACGGTGCAAGATTCTGAGGCACCAGGAAAAGGTTAATCTTCGGGGGTAGTATAGGGGGTGCTAAGGTTACTCTCCATGTCTCGGGCACTTCGAGATATTTCTTCGTGTGATGCTCAGGCCACGGTCATACTCACCGCCGGCAGCGCGTGGCTGCGTTCACAGGCAGGGATGGAGAGTGGCACGGGGGAGTTGCAGAGCTGACGCAGACAACGAGGCAGAGTGGTATAGGCGGAGACGCAGAGATACGCAGCCACGCCCTGCCGCCGGCATTGCAAAGTATGACCACGACCTTACGCTCGTGATCACTTCACCAAATGAAGAAGTATCTCGAAGAGCCCGAGACATGGAGAGGAACTCCAACCCCCGCATTATAAGAGACTATATCGTCGTCTCGCGTGGCATATGCGTGTCTGCTGCACGGGTGTATGTCATTAGAACAGAAAACTCGCTTTGTGGTATGCGACACAACAATGCAAGCCATGCGTACGCTGTGCGACGACGATGCCCAAAACCTCATTCTAGCGCAATCGCTTCAGAAGTCAACAAATACGGCGCCCATAGCTCGCATCCTCATGTCGCGCGCTAAAAGTGTTCACGCGAATTTCCTTCCCAGTGGCATACACCCTGCTGCACCTGTTGACTGAAGAGGGTAGTCAACGTGAACAGCGCTCAACCACGTGGAGGGATTAGTGAAGCCTAGAACTAGCGCTGGATTCAGCTAATTAAAGACACCGGGAAGGGGCAATTTCGGCTCACAGTAAGACTACCGTAACGTTAGCAGCTTGTTAGGCCATTATTGCACACACGACACCTTGCTATTGTGCCGAGTGTGAATTCAATGGATTTTTTTGTATCACGAACAGTTTTTTCTTATTCACTCATTCTCCTTCACTTATTTTGCCATTGATTGTTTCAGTTGATTGCTCTGTTTCATGTTCCAGTTATTCATCATGAATGAAATACACCCTACGAGACAACAAATGACGCATTCACGTTCGTTGGGTGTGGGTAGTCTAGAAAAGAGTCCACAAAGTTCTCCCCTGCCTAAAGTTCTCCTATGCGAGGAAGGGGAGAACTATCCAAACCCTTTCCTACGTGACCCCACCGAGCGTAGTTCGGTGTCGTAATTCTTATTGACCGTGCAGGAAAACGCACTGCAGGCAGGATGAGACGGAGTGTTCAGTGCGGGAAGTTGACTGTCCTATAGCCACCACGTACGCGGGGTCGTGGGTGAGGGAGGTTTTATCCCTGAACTGCATGATAAGATCGCACTTTGCATGTATGCTATATACCGTTGCTGTAGGATGGGTGTTTAACAGACCTTCGCGTATAATCAATATACCTATATCGTGGATCATCAACTCAGTGGGGGGGGGGGCATTTCGAGAACACGCTGTCCGATAAGTTCAGATAATTCTCCCCTTCCTTACATAGGGGCTTTAATTTTATTGCATATCTAATTGCAAGGATAGGTATGGGGTTCATCGAAACCGTACAATTAGATATGCAATAAAATTAAAGCCCCTATGCAAGAAAGGGGAGAACTCTCTGAACCCTTTTCTACACGAACCCACCGAGCGTAGTCCGGTGTCGCAATCCTCGTTGGTCATGCAACGTATTGCAGCCAGGATGACATGGAGTGTTCAGTGCGGGCAGATGGCTGTCTACTGGCCACCACGTACACGGCATCGTGAATAAGGAAGTGTTTTATCTTTGGATGATCACATCAGTGAGCGATATACCTAAACTACATAATGATAGGGGAGCTCTATCGCAGTGTGCATGTATGCTGTTTACCGTTGCTATAGGATGGGGGTATAATTGACGTTTGTGTAGAATCAATATACCTATATCGTGGATCATCAACTTAGGGGGGAATTTCGAGAAAACCGTCCTATGACTTTGCATAGTTTTGCCCTTCATTGCATGGGGGCTTTGATTTCATTGCAAACATACTATCTACTTTCTACTGTCTATCTACTTATACAGTTTCGATGAGTCCTGTATCTATCATTATATGTCTCTGGCAAGGGGCAACACTAAAAATCTATAGAAAGGGACAAAAAAAAAAAGCTTTTCCACAACACAGAGTCAATCTCTGGAAATATGTGTTGTTGTACATCAGCCAAATCATTGCCATTCCAGCATTTAGCCTCATCTTCCATCACTACTTGGGCACCTTTCTGGAAACTTCCATGCCATAAAGCCTTACCATGATAGTCACTCAGGCGCTACAGAAGGTAGACAATGAAGCAACAGCAGTTATCAAAAATCAAAAATATCAAAAGCATCGAGCATACTTTTCCTCTCCTCTTTTGGCGCTCTTACAGCACCTCTAGACAAACAAAGTTGACCTAGGCTTCAGAAAAAGAGGAAGGAAGAAGATTTCTGCTCTCCGTTTGGTGCGAGCGCAGTAATATTTATCCTAGCGACTGTATTTTAGTCCTACGCTTCCCACTCGCCTTTTCAAATCTGCTAGTTCCTTTTCTGAGTGAGTGATAGAATGTTGAAAAAACCTGTGCACCCATCTTCTCTTTGATCTCTGATCTTTGCTCACGGAAATCAATGGCCACTAGTGACACTGTGATACAAATGAATGAAATAAATGTGGCGTTCGGAAGTTTTCGAAGAATAACACTCGTTCCACCTATCTCTAAGAAAGTCTTACAAAGTTCTCCAGATTTCTCACATCAATAGCACTACTGAAAAATTCAAAACAGCTAGTATTTCTTAAAAATGCATCACCGTAGAAGTGTGAATTTTTGGAAAAGGGTTCACTGGAGTACCAATTTCTGTCTAGAATCGAGCAAAACCACTCATGAATGAAAGTGGTCAGAAAGTAATGATCTTGCCGAATGTATTGACATTTCTTGGCTTCAGATGCCTGACTAAAACTTCCATCTGAGGAGGAGTTCACGGTACTTTCCTCGCGCCTCGTAAAGTCAATTCTCTTTTTTTGAAAATGAAAATAAAAAGAAGAGAAAATTGAAAACAATTGAATTTTTGATAGAAGAAAATTAACGTTGATTTTATAGGAAGAGTCGTGATTCACCGTTCGACCTCGAGAAGTTGCTGAAAGACTAGAGCTGGCAGGATGCCCGTACACACGCCCGCGTTTAAGCCAAGCCCACCGAGCATGCAAGGCTCGAAAACGTTGCCTCTCAGAGTATCTCTCTCTGCTTGTGCGCGCCAAAGCGTAGTTCTTTGTTGTTTTACGTCATGTCATGTCGTCCTAAGGCTGAGGTTATACCGTGCGGACCGTCCGGAGCGCACGGTCAACGGACCGTCCGGAGCGCACGGTCAACCCGACGAATTATCGCGAAATTGCAGACCGCGACGCACGCTACAGTAGTTGCGCGCGCCTACCCAGTTTTGAATGTTCGGTGCATCTATGTATTGTACATCAATTTTTTCCGATTCGTTTGTAATTGCGTGTTCGTGTATTATGTTTATTTGCTTGTTGTTTCACATAACGTGTTTTCGTTTCCGAAGTTGTTTCCGAAGCTCCCAAAAGCTGGGTAGTGCTCGCGCAACACTGTAGCGTGCGTCGCGGTCTGCAATCTTGCGATAATTCGATCGTGTGGACCATGCGGGTCGTCCGGACCGGACGGTTTGCACAGTATAACCTCAGCCTAACGGAGCAGACGCGCATCGCTTATCTGCTATGTACGCAAATTCACCATCATGCCACCAACAACTTGCAGTGCAGTAACCAGCCCACGTTTCCTCCGCGGAGTTGCCCACATCCAGGTAGCTTTCCGTTACACTACTTGTACCTTTTCCTCTTCATTTAAATCGCAAGTCCATAGATTACTCTATCCATTGTTCGTAGTAGTCCACTGTGGTCTTCTCAATATTTTATCTGACAACTTACTCTCCTCACATTCATCATTTATTCGGTGTTCTTGTAATTAATAGCCTATTGTTATTCCTTACATGTAGCATTTCATAAACGTATTCATATCTTTCTTAGTACTTCGGTACGGACAACTCCCTTAGGTTGTACGCTCGCGGTGATGTGATAGGATCGAAGACCCATGTCACACATCGGTCTTCGGCCCCCTGAGCGTTCAAGTTGAAGGAACCGCACGCATGGTCAGTGGGAGGAGGGGCCTGAACGAGCCGGGTGACAGCAGGCATTGGACATCACAGCCTTGGAGCATTTCAAGAGACGCAGATAGTTCTTTACCCGGGTGTGTGCGGAAATTCCACCTTCACGTCCCGATCCGTAGGAACCACCGATCGTATCCCCATACGAGTCACGATAGGCAAATCGCCTTGAGAATCTGTAGCCGTGAGTCCCCTCTTCGAAGCAATTGGATCGCCTCTGTTAAAGTTGCACAGTGAAAAGCGCTGAGATTTACGTATGTGCTTGACATGAGGGTTTTCAACTAGGATGACTCGCCAAGGATTTTGTTTTTGACAATGCTTCTTCTTACGGTCAGGATACGCTTTGAAGTACTAGTTAATGACTTTCAGTAATGTAGTTGAAGCGTCCAACTTCCCTACCACTAGATTCCAGAAATTTCCAAAAATACAGGAAGCAAATTATTCATTACTAGTACATGTATAAAAGTAAACAAATACAAAAATACCCGTTGTAAAACGATGTCTTCACGATACCTGTACAATAAGCTTACCGAAACAAAACAAAATGTTATCACAAGAAAAGATCACTTTACAGATTTGATATGCCGTTACAAAGGATATAATACAGGGATTGATGATTTAATGTGATCAATCAATCAATATAATTTCCACTGCAAGTGAAAAATCAAGTATCAAATGCCTCACGAGTTCATGTTTTTGTACGATAGATGATGGCGTACACGTATTGATATTTAATCCTGGGATTAAAGGCAGTGTTCACTTAAGAAGTCAATGGCTAGTCCATGTAGTCTGCGAAAGAACAAATATGGTGCTTCAATCCCAATTTACTTTATCTTTTTGCATCTAAGGGCAGCGATAGGAGAAGTTCGGACGAAATGTGAAAAATAATGAATATTACGGACGAGATGATCAGCAGTATGACGGTCAAGAGAAAACGGAAGTAAATGACCAGGAACCCGAAAAATAGGACTTCCTTTCCACCGTTGATTCTCGATTCCACCACATGTAGCTGAGCCGAGTGATCAATGTGCAGAAAAGGCGGGCAAACAATACAAAAACTTAGAAGGCATCCTATCGTTAACTGCAGACGAGCGGAGACATGGGTGAGCATAATGAAAAAGAAGGAAAGAATAAAAAGAAAAACTCGCAAACCCTACGGGAACCAAGGGCCTGCGACATTGCTGTTTG
Organism: Trichostrongylus colubriformis; assembly: GCA_963978905.1. Lineage (NCBI taxonomy): Eukaryota > Metazoa > Nematoda > Chromadorea > Rhabditida > Trichostrongylidae > Trichostrongylus > Trichostrongylus colubriformis. Next base: position 53,917,813 of record OZ022256.1, on the reverse strand, counting down.
CGAAAGCGCGCCGCGATCGCTTCAACCTTGCTGCTGAGCCCCTTGCCCTCTCCTACCCCAGCCAATCGCGGATGCTCGTCGCTAGAAGGCGGACCGACCAAGAAAGCTCAAAAGGTCGTTACTGCTACAGCTCAGAGGAGCGCCTTTCGAGGGGGATCGGAAGACTTCTTAAACCCCTAGTTTTTGAGAGAATGACTCCTTTTAGGGATTCCTTATCATCCACATTACCCCTATCACTGTCTTTAAATGGCGTTTCAGAGCAATGGAAATAGCACCAGTGGACTGGACGAGTTCCTACAGCATACATTCGTTCATGTGCCACTACTATTTCTGGCATGTCGTAAACCAGTGAACACTTCCCAGTGCATAAAAATATTCAGTTTAGTTTGATAGCAATAAGTGATCTGAGGTGTAGCGCAATGAGGTCGATGGGTGGAACATGGGAGGTGGACCCGTTTCATGAAGTGCTCCATCCTGTCAACCCCATTGAGCGCTTGTGCTGCGAAAGTCCCCTTCCAACTTGAAAGATGTTTAACAAAAATAAGAGCCATGGAAACTTCTTTAGTGAACACTGCCAAAAGAGAAGGGACCAAAATGACACTCAAAACCTCATGTTCGATAGAGTTCGAGAGCTTCCAGAATGGAACGTTTTTCCATGATTGTTGTCTCTTGTGTGGCCCCATTCTGTTCTGAATATCACGTCAAGCTCACTTCGTCCTACACCTACAGATGAGTCTGCTCGGTATCCTGATAGAATTTCAAATTGGTGTCAGATTGTCGGCTCTGAAGTGGCGGAGTGGCTCCATAACTCGAATTATACCGTACCATACCCTGCGTAGGTCCATCAATTATTGTTTTTGCTATGTCTCCAACACAACGACTAGCGTTGGACCTGAAATCATTTTAATAGGTTATGGCGTATGCATGACTCGTTGACTGTGCTTATGCAAGTTTTTATCAGTTATGATATCATTTGATATTAGTGGTAAAGAAGGGTCTGCAACTGGCAAGGCTGGGCATGTAATGTGGGCGGGTACAGGTAACGATCAAGATTTCGATTACACAATGGAATATTCATTTCGCTGCTACTAAAAGATCGCTTCACAGACGTTGCTTGATAAGAAGCTGTTCGTCTTTTTTTTATTTTTAAACAGTTCATATATTTTTGAATGAGGAATTTCTTTTGAGCGGTATTATTTGAGCCGTTTAGTGGTCAAGCGGAATCCTCTATTCATACATCGAACAAGTTTTCAGATACCCACTATCTTACAAGGGGTGTAGGTTGGGACACACGAATTAGGCCGTGACCCTGTAACAGCCTGTGGCCTTTGACCTAAACCTTAAATAATTAAGACACTCTGTTCATGTAAATCGTGTCCTCCTTGCAAGTCTGTTCCGTTGTATAGTAAAATTGTCTGAATTATTCATGTCACAGGGCAAAGGCCACGGGCTGTCACAGGGTCACGGCCTAGATTCGTGTGTCCCAACCGTCACCCTCTTACAAGTACCAGTGGGATCAAATTGTTCAGAGAAATGGTTCACAGAAATTCGAAATTTTTCTTATCCTCTTACCGTTATGTTGTATTTGTTCACGACGGATCACACACAAAATTTCATGTGACAAACCAAAGTGCTCCAGAGATTTACCTCCTCTAAGTTCAGACCAAAGGAGTCGCACCGGCCTGGCAGCGAGGGTTGGAGCAAAGGGCGACGGTCTTCAGTCATTTAAAAGGCAGCTTTAGGGGAGATTCGGACGAAAAGTAAAAGAAGTAATGAATATGAAAGCCGAGATGCCTAGTCACAGGACAGTGGAGAAAAACGGATGGAAATGGCCAAAAACCCCGAGAAATAGGACTCTTCCCCGCCGTTGGTTCTAGGTGCGGACGACCTTTCCGTCAAGAGGCGGGTAGTCCGCATAGGTTTTCCATTGGCATTGCCAAAACGTAAATATTGAGGGAATGTTCGGAAATGCGACAGCATCTAATTTCATGTGGTGAGGCTTCAAGATAGAAGTGATAAAGCGCGCTGCGATACTTTCAATCCTGCCCATTTCCTTGACCAACCTCACCGTGACCAACCACTAATCACGTCGCCTGGAGGCGGGCTGCCCTAAACCAAAGCGGCTTGCCCTGACGAGGCCCCACCGCCACACCTCAAGGGAGCGCCTTCCGCGGGGGATCGCCATGCATAGGCCTTTCAGAGCCGCAATTTTTCACTAAATGACTTCTTTTGGGATTTCTTACCACCCACATTACCCATAACACTGTCTTTAAGGTCATTGGTCTTGGTTTCGTACCGCCGTCGTCTTGTCTCACAGCCCTCGCAGCGCAGCTCACGTCACCCTCGTAGACGGAACTTGAATGGGGTATCTCTGCCGAATTTTGATTTCCGCGTGTAACTTTGCATGTGATCCGCAGTGAACCAATACAACATAACAGTGGAGAAATGAAAAGAACACACACTTCTTTCTGTCAATGGAGTGATTGGTAACGAAATGACTTGAGAACAGCCATTCTAGACCTTCCCACTCCTTTATCATGAGTACTGTGCTTGTGACAGTTTGAAATTGATTTTACAAAACATCACAGCTTACCTAGGACTTTTTGCGTCAGAGTTATGATTGTTCACATTCATCATAGTGACCATGCTCGTATGATCCTCATTACTAGAGCCATCACCTTTCATCTGAAAATTACTAAATTTCATTAACAGTCAATTCTTTCACCTAAGGTCCGCTGTCATCTGCTCAAACAAAAGTCTTCAATACAGACGCTTTACTCTTTCAGTAAGCGGGGGTAAAGGGGCAAACTGGTGCCGTGGGGAAAAAATCAGAGAGATAGACAAAGAGGCTCCCGATGCCATTGTTATGCACGTCGACTTCAACGGTGACTTCTTTCAGGGGTGGCTCATTGTACTGACTGCAACGGCTAGATACACAGCAACATACAAGCTAACTCGTCCACTTGAGGGAGGAGCGCGGAAGGCTTACAGCCTTACCTATTTATTCAAAAAGCGCGCTTTGATGCGAAATGAACCACTTATATTTCGCTTGAATACCTAGCTTCCATTAACTCAAAGAGAGCAGGGTTTTTAATTTTTGAACAGCCTCAGTCAGCAAGCTGTTTGACGGAACATTTATAAATTTCATACCTGAAGTTGTGTATTGAGAAGTCCATAAAGAATCCAATTAGATGAACTTCCAAAATATGGTAACAAATGAACGCAGTAGATCACAAAGAGAAGCAATTCGCTATTGGTTGTTGGTAAACCAGCCAATGACATGACAATAGCGTAGAGCACAGAGAACCTTCAAAGAGCAAATAATAAGAATTTCGAGACTACGTACGACCTTTAGCTGACCAATAAGGTGTCCAACAAACAAAATAAACAGCAGCAATCAGTACTGTATACATAACGACTCGTCTGAGTGGTATGGATGATCGTGGCAGCACTCTGTAATCATGCTTGGTTTACAAGAAATAAATGGATTTTCAAAATGGAAAATTGTAAATAGCTAACCGTTTATGAACGCACAGTTTACGAATAAGTTTCCAGTTGAAATATACGATAAGAATCAAGGGAACGACATAGCCAAGAATGAAAGTTCTGGAATGAATCGATACTCGCGACGATGGCTCGCCCATTTGGGGCTGAATAAGAATGCGCCTATCGTCTAGATTTTGGTATTTTCTATCAAAAATCCGTGATCTCCTCGGATGAACGTTAAACACAAAAACTCTGTTCCTCGTTTATTGAAAGGTTCTGACAACACTGTTGTTACGCTTTCTAAATTCACCTGGAACCCACTCATAAAAACTCTCATCCATTTTGAGGAATCCGAGGACCGGATTCCAAGGCTCTAAATGCTTATCCCTAATTCAAAACACCGAGAGGGTGCAATTATGGCCTACGGTGATCATTTGCAGTTCGATCAGATTGCTGCAATTGCACACACGACGCTTGTGCCCAGTGTAATTTATAATCTCGTTATTTGTAATTCACTCCAATTGTTTTTCAGATCGGATTTTTTATCATGAAATTTTTTGTCCTTATTCTTCTGCTTGTTCTCCTTTTCTTTTTTTCTTAAAAGTTGTTGCTTAAAGTTTCATTTGTTTCATACCAACATGAATGAATGAAATACGCCCTACGAAACAAGAAATGACAATCACGTTAGCCTGTGGCCCCATCTCCTACAACGGGCAATTCGCAGTTTGCAATGATGTGCGTGAGATCGCGAACGAAGACCACAACGTCGCTGTTTCAACCCCGAATATTCGCTTTAAAACGAATATTTCTTCGACGGGCGTAGGTGGTGTGGTGGGAGGTAGCGCGCACCCCACTCTCATGGTGTTGGGATCAAATCCCGCATCAGCGCCCGCCCAGGCCAACCAAGCCTTCCATCCCTCCGGGGTCGGTGAATTGGTACCAGACTTGTCTGGGAGGATAAAAGCCTGACTTGTACATCGGCTGGCCACCGCAAGTCATTGTAAAGGCCACATCACATTCACTAGCCACCACGATTCTGAATGGAACTAGAATGTGCGGCGCATCCCAGAAAGGGATTGATAACGCCAAAAATTTATCCTTTATTTCTTCCACATTCTTTTGTTCCTCTACCCCTGCCGGCGTCTTGGTAACCCATTACCATCGCTAAGATTTCCTTTTTAGCTCTACCCCATCGTCAAATCAACGAAACCTCACTCCAGCAACCATTAATTTTCAGATGCAATAACCGAGAGCAGTCTGGCATGTACCGCGGGCAGTTTGTTCGCGTTTGTTTGAAGAGCTCTCAGCTGCATCTTAGAAACATATTTTTTGAACTCTATTCAGTCGCGTTTCCGCATTTTTTCATGTAATGGCCGAGAAATACTTACGTTGACGTAAACCAATAAAAGATCGGTGGCGGCATCATATCCGAACATTTGAAGACTCGAACTCGTGTGATATTGTAACTATCCATAGCCTTCAATTCATGCAACACCATCTCTTTTGCTCGAGCATAGGTGAGCATCGGTAAAAGAAGAAAGAACGCCAGAATTGAAAGACCTGAAAAAAGTTTTTCAGTTGAATGTCATAACGTCCGTTTAGAGTCGTAAAAAATAATGAAAATAATGCGAATTGACTTCTCTACGGTAATGTCCAGAGGTCACCTATCACACACTTTTGACATTTTCAAGTGGCACTACTCCAAGGTGAAACCTAAGTTAGCGGAAAGGTTTTGCTCTAGCCGTAGTGCCAGCAGATCTCAACTGATCGGGGTTAAAAGGTGAGGCATGGAATTACTGAAAATAGATCTCAACTAATCGAAACTCACAGGTGATCACTCGGAGTACGAAGGATCGACTTCGTAGGTAGGTGTGGTGCGGGTGACATATGGCTACGTAACGATCGAAACTCATGGCTGTGATCAAAAACGTGGACACAATTCGACCCACTGAACCACACACATGATGCAGCTTACACATCCATGTGCCAAAGATCCAAAAACCGATGACGCTGTCCTGAAATCACTGTTTCAAGCTAACCTGGTCCTTTTTTTGTGAGGTTTCGCTGTTTACGTACTTTTCTGTTCCCACCATGCATTTCCGCCCGCGCCGGACGACAGGGCGGGCACTTACTCTGGGGCTCCGCCCTGTCCGCCTATTGGAGAAGCAGCATCCTAACCGGATTCTCAATTTTTCGCGTGAAACTTTGCATGCGGCCTCTATTGAGTTTCGCACACGATTCCTCCAAGCCACAATCCACTCGCGGAATAGCATCCATGGACGCCCATCATAAGATACATTCAACGCGGGAGAGTGTAAAAATTGCAAAAAAAAAATAAAAAATAAACAGCATCAAATGGAAAACTCACTAGAATCGCTGGTGGTAGACTGAGGCTCATTAGAAAATCGCAAACACATAAGGCGGCAATGTAAAGAATGGCGTTGTCTCCTTGTCGTCGACTCCTCGCTCGTCGATCAGCCATTACACCACGGATTAGCGTCAGAATTGACGAATTTCCACAGACTCCGACAACGAAACACAGTACGAACACGACTACTACCAGCAGAACCTTCGGTTGTAGTTCCTAAATTGGAGGAAATAAACTAAGAATTTTTGTCCTTTTGAAAAAAAATTTGAAGATACTGATTTGTCCAGTGAACATTGGTTCAAATTTTCCTGAAAAATCGGTTATTTTTTTCTGTTACATCCAGTGTACAAATGCACCATAGCATGCACAAAAGCGTTTCCCATCACTGAGTAACTGCTATGTCACTGAAATTGAAGGAATCGTGCAAGGGAAAATAAGTTCCTGTGTTACCCATATATTTATATTGTATTTGCTGAATAAGGGGCGCCAAAGTCTCACGCGAAGAAAATGAGAATCCGGCTAAGTTACAGCTTCTCAAAAGTGGTAGCCGGGGGGGGGGGGACGAGGCCTCAGAGTAAATGCCCACTCTGTCTTCGTCGTGGTCGGAGACGCATAGTTGGGGCAGGAAGTTACGTACATATGCAGTCCCACTCTTGGTCTCAGACCGCGGCGGACTACGGGGCGGGCATTTACTTTGAGCCCACACCCTTTCGCCCACCACTTTGAGGATCTCTATCTTAGTAGAATTGTCACTTTTTCGCGGCTCTTATTAAGAAAATACAACAGTATATGGGTAACAGAGGAGCTCATTTTCCGCGCACTACTATTCCTTTGCAGCGGCAGGCGCTCTACGGATTACACAGTGACCCATGCACCAGTTCCTGAGAAAACGAATATAAAAAGAACCCTTTTAGCGTTTCAGAAACAGAATATTCGTGTGAGTGTTCTCTCATATATCTTTATAAATCCATCCTCTACAGTACTCTACAGTGCTTATGTAGACACCTCAAATTTCAGTTCTACTAAAACACTTTTTATTTCCTCAACACACAAGTTTTCACTATTCAATTCCCCGCATGCAATAACTTGAGAATAGATTATCTGGCAGGGTTTTGTGAGCGATTTGACATATCTAACAGGGTTTTGCGGGCGATTTGATAATCTTTTATCATTGGAAAAATTTTCTTTATACCAAAAGTATAAGGACACCTAATAAAAATCAAGCACATCGCTAACATTGAATAAACTTAGGGTACTTCAGAGTTTCGAATGAGCTCAAACATCTTCTTCGGTGTGCTATTAACCAAGTTTCCGATAGTTGCTTCATCGGCATGGGTCATGGGTTACATCATAGGGGCACGGAATCACTGAAAACTTATGAATTTTTCTGAAGGGGAAAATCCCCATTTACTCAGTATTGAGCCGATATTGCTGACGTTTCCTTAGACTTACTACTTGCGCATTTCCGGTTGAATGTGCTGGATTATCATATTTACGATTCAGTTCGGAAATGTTTTGCCCATTTGAATTTCATGTGGGAAATGACATCACAAACTATGGCAGGCTACGGTACTCGTCTTTGATTCACCAAAACACTCAGATTTGCAGATAATGCGAGATCGACAGACTTTAGGATTTTGCGATTTTGTGGGGATACGACTCCGCATGCGAAAACATAACATTGCAGAAACTCAGAGCCGCAGAATCGCGTGCGAAAGTGCCACACTGCAAAATTTATTTATTTATTGATGGACATGCCATATTGCATGTGATGAGAAAGGAAGAAACATAAATTGTGTATTCGAAAAGTCGCAAAATCGTGGAGTCGTAGAACCGCGAAGTCTGTGGTCGGTCCACGACTTCAGTACCCCCGTCGTCTATTCATCAGTGTCACACGAGATTAGAAAATTAATATCTGTGGGGGTCGTATCACAGCTCCTGACAGGATAAAATGCGAACGCTTTCATTCGGGCTCTAGATGCATTCAAATGATTCTTGAAGCTTGATTCCCGTCTAAGGGCCCGTGCGAAACGGAAATTAAGCTGATGCTTTGTCAAAAGATCGCTATACAACATTATATAAAAATACGTGGCGCACACGTGTGTGACTGATCAAAGCGCAGTTTAGTCGTTTTCATTCAGAATTGCAACATCTCAGATCTCATTTCCTGTAACAGCAAGCTGTACATAAATAAATATGTAAATAAATATGATAGATAAATAAAATAAATAAATAAAGTGGCTGATAGACTCCTCAAAATCCCAGTATGTGTAAAAACAATGATATACTGAGGAGAGTAACCAATTGCTTCAGAGTGACTGTTAAGCATAAAGTTAAGAAAACAATTTTATATGGTATTATATAGTGGTCTTTTAACAAAAAATCAGCTTAATTTCCGGTTCGCACGAGCCCTTTGACAAAAATCAAGCTTTCTGCAATTTTAATGTAGCGGTTGTTTATCGCTGCAGCCCCTTACAAAGTAGTATGCTTATTTCTGCAAATGCAAACATAACGCATCATCGCCTTGACTCAGCCGGAAATTCCGGAAATGAAACACCAAGTTCCTTGAGTGTTTTGCATTTTTCAAAATCAGTCATTCATATGGATACGCAGAAAGGCTGATTGTTACATTGATCTTATCAATGAATATGCTTGATGATCTCTGATGATCAATAAGGGGATTATAAATCCAGTTCAGGGAATGTAAAGGATCCTCATGAGTATGAACCAATTCGTACTACTTGGCAACTTGGTACTGCCATTACCAATGCTAACCAGAAGCTGAGCATCTGTGAATGGCATTAAGTTATCTGATGATCTGCACTCAACCTAAAATGGCTATTGATGGGCTTTATGCCACTAGATCGGGTGTAGTTGGTGTAGTAACAGTTGGCGCTCATTTCATCCTTCATGGTGTGAGCATTGAGTCCCGCATCAATACCCGACCGGGTGTGTGTACACTTATGACAAAAAATCGCTTCGCGGTGTTGCAGTCGCGGTGCCATCAGCACGAGTCGTTTGGAATTCCGTTCAAGACACAATGGGCTGGTACCGTGAGGGATCTTCAAAGATTGCAGTTCGGAGACTTCGGAAGTTACTGTTTCAACAGATAAAGCTGCAGACGACTCGCCCTCGCCGCGCCGCTCGCCGTGGGTGGCCAGACGAGTTTTTTGTCATAAGTGTACACACCTCCGCCCAGTCCAACGAAGCTTTCCATCCCACCGGGGTAAATTGGTGCCAAAAGAAGCTATGGGAAGATAAAGCACTGACTTGTATATAGATGGCCCCGTAAATCACTGTGTAGGCCAAGTCGCATACTCCCGTCTAACGATCCTGAGTGCAACTAGAATCCGCGACCTTTCTTAACAAGAGATTGATTAACGCCAAAAAACTCGATTGTTATCCCTTCATATGGAAGCAATCGTGGTGAATATTCAGTCTTCAGTAGTATTCAATAAACTCAAATATTATTAATTATGGTCTATTGAGGTCTTCCCTCTCATCGTAAGACTTCCTTGAAGCTCACGAGCCGAAAACTTTAACTTATTTTTCTGCTATGAAGTTCTAACTCAAACCGGTCCTCACCTCCACTCGCCATCGTCCCCATTCAGCCTCATTTTCTAGCGCTTACCCTCTCAGCGACTATTTTCTGATAAATATGGTGCAATATCCCTGCCTCACGAAGATCTATCTTTTCTTAAAATTGATGACAGAGCGTTTTCAGACAAATGAGCCACCACGACGAAATTGCCTCAACGTGAAAACATGGTTAGCTAAGACCAAAACAGGCGAAAAATTAATTTGAATAATGACCTTTTGGCCGGTAACTGTAGTGAAATTATTTGAAAATTAGCTAGACACCCTCAAATATCTTTGGAATTACCTCAGCAGCGTACCATGTTGGTATGCAGTTACTATAATACTATATTTCTATTAATACTTATCATACAGAAATGTGAACAATACTCGAAACTGGGGGTGGATAGCGGCTAAGGACAGTTTCTAGCATATGTACATAACCGGAAGGGAAGTAGCTATAATTTGCAAAGACTTACTGGATAAAGAAAAATAACAAGTTTAACCAACAGTTTCCCAAAGAATTAGCTAGACGAGGGAGGTTAAGTTGAAAAGTTCGGAATAATTTTTTCAAAGAGCAGCTCAATATTAGTTCCCTTTCAGATCCAAATCCATCTAGCGATTGTTAAAAGAGTGGCTGACTCATGGAGTATATTAAGACAACCATTTGAAGGCGATCACGTGATTCTTTCATATAGTTGATCGTTAGAAGGTACGAAATTCAATAATGGAGTTGAAGAGTGGCTCAGCTCTTTGAGGCACAACTCCGAACATCAACTAGACTGAGGCAGAGCTATTTCACGCTCTTAGAGTGATCTTTTCCTTTCCACATAAATATACCAAAATTCTCCCTTCAATTTTGAAGTCATTTTGAATAAATGTGAAAATGCAAATAGGCGGAGACCAACTCAGCTTCATTTTACAATCCATTAATATTAGGTTGGACGGGAAGTTCTGGGACACTTTTTGTTTTTTCCTGTAGAAACCTGTAAAGCTTCGGGAGCATTTGGTAGTGGGGGGTATATGAAGCGTCTGAAAAGGGCTTCTGAATAGCACATTCATATTCTCTACGGCTTCAACTAGCAGTGAATTTACGGCAATTTCGCGAAAGGTGCGAAATTCACGAACACCGCCTCGGTTCCTCAGCATGCGAGGCCACTAACAAAATTAACCAGTCGATGGACCCAGGTACTGTCTCTCATATGGCGGCAGCCCGATGGCTCGATCGGCTCAAATTGGAACAGGAAAATATTCAAAAAATTGCATTGAGAAAAAAACTTTTTTTTTTGAAAATTTTCAAAAAAATAGGAAACTGTTACCATCCAACACGACAGCCACTGCCGATCTCTACTGCAGGCAATTGGACACCGGAGCGCCAAAACTTACCGGAAAAATGGACCAAGACCTCTTCCTCCACGATAACGCTCACCCACATGTGGCAAAGTTGGCGTGTCAAAGGATCCAGGACCTCGGCTGGACGACGCTTCCCCACCCACCATATTCCCCGGACATGTCCCCAACTGACTACCACCTATTCCGGTCGTTGAGCCACTTCCTTGACGGGCGACAGTTCAAAGATGACGACGATCTCAAGAGCGGGCTCCAGAACTTCTTTGACCAGAAGTCTCCCGAATTCTACCGGAAGGGTATCTACGATCTTCCTGAGCGTTGGCAGTACATTGTAGATCACGATGGTGCATACTTTGGTGACTGAAGTTACATGTGAGTAAAATTAAAATAAATTGAATTTTTCTCACAAGGTGTCCCAGAACTTCCCGTCCAACCTAATAAAAGCTGAAAAATGACTGGATGTGTGCCATGAAGACAGAAAGTTCGCTCGCGACCTGCGTCGGGTGGGGAGCGATAGGTATGGACAATGTACTAATTAGTTTCTGAAGCAGTGATGGTATGATGCCTTACTAAACGTAATCGCTACAGTACTCAAGTAATACAACGCTCCCAACTCCCACCCATCACGTTACGGACCACAGGCGCCACACGATTTTGTGACCTAATGGCATAACACTCAGCGCGTTCCCCGCATAAAGTACTCTTTAGAGTTTTGCAGAAGGCGTTATGCTTTTCGAGAGCATTCCAAATTATCGCAATACTCCCATTACTGATTTACTGCAGCAGCCATAGCTCACCGAGGAGACTCTTTTATGAATAGTAGCTCGGAGAGAAGCACATTAAGTTTGATTCGTAGCCGTTTTGAAACGGCAAAAAGCGATAGTTATGAACGTTCACGGTGAGCTCCTGTGACATATCTCAATCTTCACATTTGAGTGTTTCGCTCTGTTATTTATTACACACACTGAAAACGCAATCTAGCTTACTATTTCAGAGAACACTCTACTGAGAGCGGCTATGGTAAGGATGCCCTAAAGACTAAAGAATAAAGATTTACGTTAAGTAGGCCTTTTTTAAGATGCGCCAAGCATAGGATTTCTAGTCACAAAGCCCTGGCATTGGAAGATTTGATTTCCACAGCTTCTGCGGGTGCCTACAAGTACGCAAGCCAGCATTTTGACCTATTGAAAAAAGAAAACACTAAATTAAAGTGGCAAGTTTCCCAAGGATCCACAAGACGACGGAGGTCAAAGCTAAAAAGTATTTCTTAAAAAAGCAGCTTAATAGTTGTAATCCTTAAACAGTAGATTTCGTTGAGCCGTCAATGCAATGTTTCATTCCATCAGGAAAGTTTGGCGCCAACTCACTCACTCAACTTTCATCTTAATTGAATGCTCATTTCCAATCCTACCGTAACCTACCAAGCAACCAGCTGTCCTTCTTCAATCAGCCTATTCAGCTTGTTATCCGATACATCAGCCTGCGTGGATACGGGAACAGGATCATTTCTCATTCACGACGGTAACCGAAATAAGGATCATTTTTCATTCACGAAATAACCGAAATTCCCAACTGAATATGCTTTCCACGTTTAATTCAGGTGCATAATCGGTTGCATGGGTAAGATAGAAAGACTCGGAAAGCTGTGCTAGCCTCCCGTCTCAAAGGCGAGTAACAGGGCCTGCGAAACCTTTCGAGATAGTGGAATACAAGTGCTGCGAAGGGGATATTCCAGTGCTACCACTATGTCTTGCGCCTGGCCTCTCCCCAAAGCGCGTGCTCTCTCATTTCGCACGCTATTCCCTCTACACTCGACGGATCGTCCACAATTGAAAGGTTTTACAATATTTTCAGTGCTTTCAGGATTTTATTCCTTATCTCTTCCATTGTCGATCCCTTGGGTACTTCTATTTTCATTTTTGAGTGCATGACTGCACCAGGGAATTAGTGAAATGTGCTCCTGAATCGACGTGACAGGTACATGAACGTGGCAGTGGAAACGATTCCGCTGTCCTTCGATAATCGAAACGTGCAAAACTCCTTTTGCGGTGACTGCTGGTGGGAAACCAATTATACGACCGGATTTCGGAGGCGAAATCCATTTTCAGCGGTTTCATGGACGGAAATGGACATGCTTTCGTCAATTAATTAATGCAGAATAAAATATACTTGGAAATTTCAGTGCACTTAAAAACGTCAAGTGGAATCGGTGCGCCGTTGGCGTCATCTTTGGTGTACTCATGGGACCTTGGCTGTGGAATTGCACAGGAAAAGTATTAGCGAAGTCGCACTGTGGTAGGATGCAAGCTGGGCATGAAATGGTCTAAAGCAATTAGGTGGGACGGTTCTTAGAACATTATATTGTCCATGCTAAATGCTGTGGTGTCTCCACCCCCAGCCTATCACCCGCAGGTGACACCCATAGAAAAGATCCATTTTCGATTTTGTGGACACAACTACAATAGGGTGTTTTTAAAAGCACTAAACAATATCATTGGATGGAATACACGTTAATATTCATTCAAGAATGAGAGTGGATAAATTTCTCGGTGTCATTCATTCCTTTCCTAGAATGCGCCGCGCATTCTAATCCCATTCAGAATCGTGACGGCAGTTGAATGAATGAATGGACTTTCGGAGGCTAGATGTTGTACAAGACAGATTTTCATCCTTACACACGAGTCCAAAACGAACTGATCCACCTCGAAAGGATGGAAGCTTGGTTGCTTGGTTGGGCATTAATGCGGGAGTTGATCCCGGAGTGGGAATGCGCCATCACACCTGCATTACACCACCTCCGTCCTGATACTCGACTGATGATAATAAGTCTTCTCTCCTGCGAGCATTGCAAAGATCCTTTCAGAGCAGAGTGAAGCATCTTATGGGAAGAGTAAGCCGGTCAGAAACCCCTTGAAAGGTATTTTTATCTCAGAGCACCTACATGCCATCTTGAGGAATTCGTAGTGCGTGGCGCATACTACTGGTACGTTGGGTTGACGTAATGTGCCATCATGGCTTGTAATCCTAACCCTCTTCAGATGAGAACTGTTTGGAAGTCTATACTCTGTATCAACTTGATTTCTTTCATTTTTCCTACCAGTTCTCTAAATTAATACTGATCACGGGCGTATTCTTACTGCTTTTTTCGAGGTGGTTGATTTTTCAGTCACTTTAAGGGTGTTAGCGTGAAGTGCAAGTGGCCCTAATGTGGGTGGTAACACCACTTACGAAGTGCGTGAACATTTGTGCCTGATTTTGAGGTGGAGATCCCCCTGAGCCGAGTGCGAAATCGCACTATTAGAGCCTCGAACGGAGAATGGCTCAGATGAAGTGCAGTAGTGGCAACAATGACAAAGACGATTTTCTAGTCCGCTTTACCCTTCTAAGGACGATGACAAATCCTTAAAGTGTCAAGCGGACCAGAAAATCTTATCTGAAAATAAAGCAGGTGTCAAGGAAAAAATGAGAATAAGGAAGGAAAGAAAAAGAATTGGTTTTCAAGTGATCCTTTGTCGCAATGCGCCATGCATTTTAGATGCATACGGAATCGTGGTGCAGGTAAATCCGATTTGGCCTGCGAGGGCCAGTCGATGTACAAGTTGAAGTTTTTATCTTCCCAGTTGAGTCGGTATCATTCACCTATCCCTAAGGGATGGAAGGCTTAGTTAGCATGGGTCAGCGTTTACACGGGATTCGATCCTCTCACCATAAGCGGGAGTGCGCGCCACCTGCCGCTGCACCTGTCCTTGGAATTTCCTAGATGGCTTTTTCGTAGACCATGAAGCTAATATGCCCTTCACCAGGAGGAATTCACGATTTCTCCATTCCCTCAACTACCACACCCACAACTGATTAATTTCCCTCACTTGCGCTTTTTTACTTTGATGTTTTTGTTTTATGAATCACTGTGCAAGCCTACGATATGAATAAGTGAATAAGGAAATGAATTTACGTAAACATCCATTCCTTCACAACAACCTTGAAATAGATTTTCAGAAATTTGCACGATTCTTGTCGGACGTTCATTAGGAAGAAATTCTATGGAATGATTAGGTGCTCTTCATGTGCATCATAACCCTGATTTATAGGCTTCAAAAATCGGAGATGCTACTCAAAGCTGCTATACGTCCTCCCGGATATACACATGGTTGTCAAGGAAATATTCTGAAGGCTTTAAGAGAATATCAACATAGTAAACAACGTTTTGCAGCATTGGATTAAGGCACCGTTGCCAGTAGTGTTCAAAGGATCGAGCTGCATTTGTGCCGAAAAAGTTTCCACTCTTTTGCAGGCGTCAGCTGGAGTATGCTCTAATAGTCTAAAAGCACTGTATAGGGTGGCTTCAAAAATGACCACTTTGAAACCACCTGTTCTTCCCTGATGATGCCTGCTCGATACA
The DNA here is from genome assembly GCA_963978905.1 of Trichostrongylus colubriformis. NCBI lineage: Eukaryota > Metazoa > Nematoda > Chromadorea > Rhabditida > Trichostrongylidae > Trichostrongylus > Trichostrongylus colubriformis. The sequence continues at coordinate 53,902,634 of OZ022256.1, read as the reverse complement.
CCTTCTCCCACACCACACCATACTAGGCACCCCAAAGGAGACTACGTACTACCGGACATTCAGTGTAGGGCCTTCCCCAGAACAGGTCAAACAGCGCTCGTGGTCCGAGTGAAAGGCTTTCACCCTGGTGAACTCACCCGAAACGAATCGCGGTATACTTAACTGTGTAAATACGAAAGGAAACAGATCAATAGTAAAGCATGCTATCCAGAGATGCATCATAAATGGGTCTACAAACAGTAGCGCTCAAAAGTCTTCGGCCAAATAGTCTTTGACCTGGGTTTTTCGTTTGTAACTTCTTTGCAACTTCACCTATCTAAGAGAGATTTTGGTATGTTGTACTTGGAGACACTGCATACTTAATATACTATTTTGGCGCTGAACGGTGTAAGTTACGTGGTTAAATGCAATTTGAGTGTCATCCCTATGCCGTATCGCTGTGCCGCTCATCAAAAGTCGTGGTCTTTCTACAAAATATTGTTATCTCTGAGGCTTGCTCGTTTTGTTTTTGTGAAGAAAGCCGTTTTTCTTGACCAAGCCTTTTTCTTTTCTTTGGGTGGTCTCTTAGTAAAATCTTGTAAAAAACCATGAAAAGAGTCAAGCGGCACTCAAGTAGAAGGGAATGTTGACAATAGGTTCAGGCACCACATATTAAAATTTTGTCAAATTTGGTCAAATAGAAAAAAGTTATGACTAAAAGTGTTTGGCCGAATACTTTTGAGCGCTATTGTATGTTCCTGAAGGACCTGATGAAGCTCTGCATTCCCTGGATAACGCCTGGAAAAGGAACAGTAGTGGAAGCAAGGCTAAAAAGGCTCATCTGTCCAAAAAGTATAGAAAATGGGTTATAAATCTGTTTCTTTGCAGAGAACTAGCGAAACCCTAGGACTGGCTTCTTTTTGCCGAATATTTTTGATGACAGCTGAAAAGGAGTTCTTTACTCATGTACTCTGCATGTGAAATAATGCTGCAAAAATGCGGGTAAAACTGCTAATTAAAATTTGAGAGCTCGTTCAGCACTTTTTTATGTTCACGAGGAGAATACAAAAAGTTGAAGAAAAACGAGTGTTGGAGACTTTTCGAGAAAACTGGCTGTGAATACGTGATAGTACCAAATATTTCTCATTCTTTGAAGCTTTTTAGGGAAAAATCAGCACGTCAGTCATGACGAAGGAGGTGAGAGAAAAAAAGAAGGATGTGAATGCCTATAACTCGTTAAAATTGTTTGATGGGGCCATCGCATCGTATGGAGCGAGCAGCGATAAGAATTGAGTATATGTAGGAAAAGTTTTACACTTTTGAATAGCACACAATTTAAGAGTTGCGTTAGTATCGATTTTCGATCTTCGATCTTCATTCAGGACCTACTTTATGTCGAATTACTTGGCAAAGGTTGGACCCTCCTTGAAAAATGCCGTCGAAACCTTTGGAACAAGCCGTGAGCAAGGAGTTCAACTATCACTCAGAATTACCGAGATTTGCTCAAAAGCTCAGGCTAAGGTCACCCAGGGTTCGATTCAGAGTCATCAAGGTGATTTCTATTGGGTCATTCCATAAGTAATGTCGTTTTTTTTTCAAGCATAAATTTTTCCTATGAAATCACAAGTTTCTGCAGCATGTCATGTATCATTCGAGAGGAAATTTTCTGTTCTACAAAATGACGTGTTCAATTTTCGAGTGTGTAAAAATGGCGCCGACATTTAGGCTGGCGAAGAGGTAGGTCGACCCGACAAAAATTGGCCAAACCGGCAATCAATTGAAACACTATATTTCACTTTAGGAAAATCAACCAGTCATGTGTCGCGTACTTAGCCCTGACCTCTTCTATTAGGTTGTCCGAAAAGTAATGAGACAAATGCAGTGGTGAGATTCAACATTAAGTATTTTTGGACGTCGAAGTCGTGAGAGGACAAAATTCTGGAATTTAGTGTTTCAAGTCCAGTACATATATGCCACCAAGGGCATATGGTCCATACTGTTTTCATCCTTCACAAACGTGCTAAAGATGGATGAGAAAAAAAAGCTGTATCGGGCAGCTCTCCTTCTACACTATCGTTCAGGTAAATCCGCGGATGAGGCCCGTCGGTTTTTGCTGGAAGAAATGAAGGATCAAGCACCTTCTCGAGCGACGTGCTTCAGATGGTACGGCAAGTTCGACAAAGGAGGGAAATGTCTCGAAGACTGTAGTCGTTCAGGATGTCCACTGACGCGAAAGAAGCAGCTCATACTTGCCATCTGTGAGGAACGACCTAACGTTACAGTGCGCGAGCTTGCCACCTCCTCGGGTGCTCCTAAATCCACGGTACACGATGTTCTTCGTGCGTCAGGTAAAGTGGCAAAGTTGCCTCGGGTTCTTCCGCACGCTCTCAGCCCTCACGACAAGAAGAAGCGTGTTGAAGTGTGCACTTCTCTGCTCAGCCGTCATCGCACGCTTTCCTGGATCGACTCCATCGTTACCATGGATGAGAAGTATTGTGTCTACGATAACACGGTGCGCCGAAAACATTGGGTCGACTCCGATGAATTGCCGAAACCACAGCCGAAACATCCCGATCATGACAAGAAGGAGTTGCTCTCATTCTGGTGGGATATTAAAGGCCCGGTGTTTTGGGAACTGGTTCCAACTGGTTCTATGGTCGACTCTGAAAGATTCTGTACTCAGCTGAAAAGAGTAGCTGAAATTCTGCGTAGTCGCCGTCGTGGGAGAGGCAAAATCCTACTCCTCATGGATAACGCCAGGCCACACACGTCGAAAAGGACTAAGAGTAAGCTGAGAGAGCTGGAGATCGAACTTGTACCCCATCCACCGTACTCACCAGATCTCGCTCCATCAGACTTCCACATATTTCGTTCTCTTCAATCCTCTTTTGCTGGAAAAAAATTCACCAATCGGGAGGACGTCGAATTAGCCGTCAACAACTTCTTGAAGTCGAAGCCTCCGGAGTTCTTTGCTAATGGAATCAGATCTCTGCCGCAAAGATGGCAGTATGTGAAGGAACACAATGGCGAATATTATAGTAAATGATATTGATTTGTAATAAAGTTACCGACGAATCACTGCACTACGACATTTGTCTCATTACTTTTCGGACAACCTAATACAATTTCCAATATTTAATTGATCAAGAAGTCGTGTCGTTCTTTTTCTAGAATCTTTTTTTCGAAAGCACCCACACTTATTCAAAATGAAATTTTTTCTTTCAAACTCCTTGTTTAGAGTTGTTTTATAAACCACTTCGAAGAACTTTTTCTGCTTCATCGAAAACACCTTTCTAGTTTGTTCTGGCTGCGATTCAGATTGAGTTTTAATACCATGTAATAGGGGTCCAGTTGACAATTTCACAATTTATTTTTTCCATGAGAAAGCCAAGGAATCCGGTCAGTGGTATTTCCTTATTCCTACCCACCACCTGTTCTTAACATTTCACCACTCTTTCAACTGATTGGTCGAGAAAATTTTCTTGCCTTGGTTCGAATAAATTGTCTAAAATCACCTAGTTGTGGAAGAAAAACTAATTGTGGAAAAAGAACGACACGATTTCTTGATCAACTATATATTGGAAATTGTAGAAGAGGTCAGGACTAAGTACGCGACACATAACTGGTTGGTTTTCCCAAAGTGAAATATAGTGTTTCAATTGATTGCCGGTTTGGTCAATTTTTGTCGGCTCGGCCTACCTCTTCGCCAGCCTAAATGTCGGCGCCATTTCCTCTCGAATGATACATGAAATGCTGCAGAAACTTGTGATTTCATAGGAAAAATTTATGCTTGAAAAAAACGACACTACTTATGGAATGACCCAATAGATACGACAAGCTACAGTGCCCTCAAAAGATCTCAAGCCTTTCGTCACATAACCGATAAGCAGCACTAGAATCCCCTCTCCTATCCTCGTGTTTTCTACTTTGATCATGTCAGCATATCTCAAGCTGCTTTCTTCAATGCGTAACATCCGATTTATGCTAAGAGGGACTTGAATTTCCTGGAAAGCTCATATGATACCGTCAAGGATTCTTGTGAAATCCGGATGTGTATGTGCGACTATGGCCAGAACACTTCCGGCGTAGTGTCTAGCCTGGGTCCAAATCACCAGGGAGCGATATCGGGGGACCAACAACTGCATGGCTTTTATCTGATTTGACGCATTGGTTTTTGTTCCAGCTGCATGTAATGAACGATGAATCATAGAAGTCGGGCCTGGCCAATCAAATTGGATCCATCAAAGGTCACTCGAGAATTGAATCAGAATCCCCGCATTCAACCCCGTGCCATTTAACGCCAATCAAATTCGGATATAGTGACTATTGTTACCGATATCAGAAGCACTGCCTCAAGAGCAATAGTATGCAGTCCCTGTTCGTCTGGTGCTCAACTGGAACAGCCGTTAAGAAGCCTGATTGGGTGATATTCTGAGTGCCGAAATTCCTTTCTCAAGTCGCTTAGGAGATTCAACCACTGATCGCTCCATTCAATCATCGTACGTCACCGCAATTTTGCACCGAGTCTAATTATATAGCCTGGAACTTAAAGGAATCGTGCACGGAAAAAAGAGTTTTTGTATTACTCATATATTTACGCTGTGCAGGCAAAGTTCCACGCGAATGAGAAACCGGCTAAGATAAGCTCTTCGGAGTGACCGTCGTAGGGGCGGGACCTCGGAGCAAATGCCCGCCCCGTCGTCCGCCGTGGTCGGAGACAGAGTGGGACTGTTTACGCAATACTCCCCCAGCTATGCAATCCGACCGCGCGGACGACGGTGTGGTCACTCATTCAGAGGCCTCGCTCTCTTGACCGCCGCCTTGAGTAGTGTATCTTTGCCTCTCACATTTTCGCTTGCAATTTTGCATGCCACCCTTAATAAGCAAGCACAACATTAGTATATGGGCAGTACATTAGTAATACATATAAAACTTCAATTTTCCACGATTCTTTCAATCGATGATATCTTCATCACAATATATAATAGAAATCTAACTATTAAAACTACGAAGGTGGTGTAATAACAGGTAGCGCGCATTCCCACCCTCATTAGCGCTAAATGCCCGTCCCACCTAACCAAGCCTTCATCCTTACGGGGGAGGTAGATTAGCAGCGGACTTCTTGGAGAGGATAAAAACACGGGCTATACATCGTTCAACCCCGCAAGCTATAACCCCGCAAGCTATTGCATAGACCAAATCGCATTCACTTGCCACCACGAATTTGAATCGGACTAGAATGCATGGCGCATCTCAACAAGGGATAAAGCTACATGAAAATCCTAATTTTTATTTTTCAAGCCACTAGAATGACTTCTTCTCATAGGATTTCTGTTCTGAAATAACCAAAGAATCTCGAGAACTATGAAATATGGTCGTCGCCGAGAACAAGGCAAAAGCAACACGACCCACTTCCGATTCACAAGAGATTATTTAAAAAATTAAGACCCTTGAATCAATCCTATTAGCTATTCGTGTGATGGCAGCAGACTCATGGAATGAGACTCTTAAGGGATCACATCAAGTGCAATTCCTTGAATTATGCAGTGCTCGACGACCCCATCATTTACGTGACCGGACATTCGTCGGGAAAATTACCCTTTTTCGAGCTGTATTATTCACTATATTGTTTACCAAAACTATCCATTACCATTATTTTGTTATTGGGCCACTATTTACTATCATTTTCCTCAATGAAAACCATTATTCTTAAGATGTTTTGCGGCTGCTCTAAGTTATACCTCATTGTAAATAGAGGATAAACATCACGAATCGGATTCCATTTCGCGGTTTACGAGCAGAAAAAAACAAAAACAAAAACGCCTGCAAGATTGCCTGCCACAAAAGCAGCTGAGCAGAAAATTTGAGATGATGAAAACGCGACGATAGTATGAAAATTGCTTTCACCCATTTCTTCAAGGGTTATCAGATATTCATGAATATCAGGATAGAAAAGCACTATCACACTTCTTCCCAGTTTTTTCATGCAAAACTTTAGATAGTATCTAACTCCCACACAGCTACTTTCTGCACATTTACACTCTGTGGAATGTGAAAGCGCTCTCCAGGTGCGATACTGTGCACAGAACCGCTTGGACCGGTAAGGGGCTCGAAACGCCATTTGCGATCGGTTGTGTAGTTTATGTCGAAAAATCGCGTGGCCGCCCGCGGCGAGACCGGGTCGGTTTTTCTCGTGCAGTTACGTACATAACCTTTGAGGTTTGACGGCTGAAGTAGTTATTCGTTGATTATTAAGCGTTTTTGAGTCGACGTTGTTTGACATGTTATTTTTGCTGCCGTTTTCTAACTTTTCAATTTTTGTTTTTGGGTTAGTTGCTTTAGACGCCCAAAGATTGAATGTGGTGAAGAGCGCAGAGGGCATCCCACTACGGACATTGATCACTTTAGCCTAGAAGAGGATAGGAATCACTCTTCTCCGCTAAGGCTCAGGCAAAATCAAGAAAGCAAAATACCTGAGAGTGCAGATTGACCCCTCGAAAATCCACTCAAGTTGCTTACTGCATCATGGTTCTAGCTATCTAAACACAACAAATGCAGTTTTTTGAAGGGCTCCCACGGTGTCATAATTACGGGTCTTGAGCGGAATCCCAGATGACAGCGGCAAGTCGTGCTGATGGCGCCGCAGGCCTCGTCACGAAGGATCTTTCGACATAAGGCTACACACCTCTTCCGAAATATTGGAACTGCGATCACCCACTACGCTACCAATATGTACCTAACCTGCCTAGCAGAGTAGACCAGTCGTAGGTGATCACCAATCACAAGCATTAATACAAATGATCAAATTGACTTCGATTTATGCATATTTCTTCATTGGTCATAGATCTAGTGGATTCTATGTGACAATTTCCACTGTGAACTTCTGTTCATCATTTACTGGTTGCTAACAATTTTAATCTGCTCATTACCTTTGCGCTTGCAAGTAGAAGGCAAATAAAATCGGTTCCATCAAAGAGCTAGCTCGGAAAAATAGAACGTGTCAAATCCTACGAGATTTTGAGAATACAATGGACAGGGTACTGTACTACAATATGATGTAACAGTAATGATACTAGCACCATTGGTCCGTACTGCTTACATATAAGGCATTGTAGCAGATCTGGACTTCTATCGAGAATTGATGAGGGTCCTAATTTGGGTTGGAAGTGTAGTCGTATACTTCGAAAATTTTCCTTGACACTAGGCTCAAACCCACTTTGTAGCTGCCCCTTGGTGACTTACAACCCAGATTTATAGCAGTCATAACAATTAATCAGCTAATTATGTTGCAGTCTTTACGACCAGCTCCATCCAGCGAGCCATAAATCGTTAAGCATAAGCTCAAAGAGGCAATCAAGCCATTTACAGTTTGTGTCACTACCGAATGTTATGATACACATGTGCATAAATAGCGCATAGAAATGATGCTATTTCATTGGCTCAGGTAACAACATAACTGGTTCAAACTTTTCTCTATTTCTGTTTCTTTACTACAAAAAAAACCCACAAAATTTCAAAACTGAAATCCTTTTTATCAGGAAGTCCCACTTTAAAGTTCTAGTACGCTAGTGCAACCTAGCTGTTCCTTAACAAACAATAGTGGGCAAGTATGCAAAAGAAAACCTGCATAGTGTAAAAATAATTGGGCTTTGTAAAGATGGAGGGAGTATGAAATATAAGCAATTGCCGAGCAAAATTACTTTGCAACTTAACATTATTGCAACGAAAATTGATATCATAGGTGTGTGAAGCTAATAAATGGGAATCATCACATCATTTTTCTTTTACACAACAAAAAACTAATTTAGTGCAGATGTTTTGAAAAATTTTGCCGGAATTTTTCCATTTGTCATAAACATAAATGTGAAATAATTTTCTTTCCATTTTTGGAAGCGAGAACTTTAAAATTCAAGTCAATAATTCCATTAAGTATTTTCATTACCCATATCCTTTTGAACTACTACCCAACGAAAATCATTATAGGCAGAACTAATCGGAAGTGAGACCAACCAATCCACATATAAAGGATTTCAACTTCAGCGCTGTTTATCACAGTATGTTTGCTGTTAATTGTTTATCTGCCGCATTCAGATGTGGATGAACACTTTCCGGAATTACGTCGTGATATTTCAAGAAGCTGACTCAGTGTGACACGCGATTCGATGTTGTTGCTGGTGGGCTTCACTTCACCACACTCGGAAAACATAAAGGCTAGAAGACAAGGTTTCCGGCATTGAGAGGACTTTTGGAACGCGCCATGCATCCCAGTTCCGTTAAAAATCGTGGTAACAGAAGATGCAATTTGGCCTATATACGCAAGTCCTGTGGGAGCCAGCCGATGTACAAGTGAGTGCTTTTATCAGCTCAGACAAGTCTGGTACGAGTTTACTTACCCCGGAGGGATGAAAGGCTTGGGTGGGCTGAGCATGAGAGTGACTGTGCGCGCAATCTGCCATTACACCGACTCCGCTTTAGATTTAATTCATGACTCAAAATAGTCAGGGTAATGTAAAATTTTACATTTTTTAAAGACAGACTGAAAATACCAACTGAAAAGTTTATACATTGCTGAATTTTAATTATGCATCATTTGAAATGGTCACAGTAATATAAGTTGCTAAATTTTCTAAAAAATATAATGAAAGTACCTACTGAGTATATGATACGTTGCTGGATTTCAATTATGCATTAACTTTTAAAATAGTCAAAGTAATCTAAGATTTTACTTTTCTTCGAAAACGTCCTCAAAATACCTACTGAGTATTTGATACGTAGTTGAATTTGAATTATGCATTAACTTATTGAACACCACGTTGAACCATTCATGGAGGCATATTCAGCAGGAAGGTGCTTGGAAAGTCCCTAAGGGAACTCAATATGCACCCAGGATTGCAACGACATTTTTATGCATTTTGTCACATGCCAATACCATCAGCCGATGTTCACGCTAGCCCTTTAATCCTCGCTGACAAGTCTATTACCGACTACGTTCACAGTGGATAAAAAGTTCACATAAACTGGATAGAATCTGCCAGCGGGGGACTTCCCAAAAGTGCACATTCCGGCCGTCTTGATCATTTTTTCATGGATGTCTCCTACTTTTAAAATTAATTGCTGGGATGAGTATTTTTAGGGAAAGCTCTTTTCACCATATATAAGCATGGTTACGGTATGAGTGATTTTTATATTAGCCTCAGTTCAAGTGAAACACTGAAATGAATTTTTGTCAAAGCGAACGGCGGTTCCTTATTTCTACGCATAGATTTTGAACTGAAAACTGTCGTCCAAAAACAACAGCTGGCAAGCTCTTTTCCAGCCGACACAGAATCGCCACAAAAAGAGGAAAGAGTGTTTCTGAAGGATGCTATGGAGCCTTCGATACCAACTTTTAGAAAAGAACATTTTGAAGTAACTGAATTACATGACACCAAATAACTCGTACCTGTATAGGTGGGTAGACATTCCGTACATAATAACCGACCCCAGGTGGGTCCTGTTGAGCACAATACAGTATGCCGTTTGGTCGAGATTCACAATGTTCCATGTCAATAGCAGACATGACTCGACTGTACCTAGGAGCAAAGATTTCGTATTCAACGACCATTACGATGACGTGAGCAGACGACGGTGGCGAGAAGACTCTTCAGAGATAGAGGTTAACGTCGAAATGGCAGAGAATACGGTAAGTAGACAATCCACAGTAATACGTCGAATACGGTAGCGAATAGGCTGAGCAGAACAGAGTTAGGGGTAGCTGATACGAAGGCAGGCAGTGGTGACCGTAGAATTTTCAAGGACTACCACTGATCGGATATGGCAGAAGGAGCGGGTGGGGCGTGGCTATGACGAGACGGAAATGGGTTATCCCATTCGCCCGCCCCTCGAAATTTAATAGCACCATTATGAAAATGCAAATATGGTTTAATATGAAATGGCGGATGAAGTGGTGGTTGAAATAAAAGCGGAATCGATGGAAAAAACCTATTTGCTAAAGCTTTATATGGTTCAATATGAATACATATATGTGAAAAGCATAGAGAAATGTTAGGCTGTAGGATAACTTCGCAATGTGCTATCTTCCTTTCCTCCACATTTTCCAAACATTAATTGAACCAAGAAAAATGGAACGACACGTGCACGGGATTGAGGTATTACCCTCCCAAGAATCAAAGGAATCATCACGGATTTTAATGTTTTCCAATCGTCAAAGGCGGTTGTTTACTTGTGACAAGTGCAAAGTCTCACGTAAAAAATAAAAACAGAAATCTGACAAAGATACATCCCCTTGAAGTTTCGTCCACGCTGGCAACCTGGGAGGCACCGCCAAGGCTGTGGGGCGGAACGGCGGTGACCACGTGTCCGAGAGACGATGTGACAAAAAGATCATGATCAGTGATCTCAACGAATATGAAAACCACCGACGATTTATCATGCATAACTCATAGCCCCGCCCACGATACCATCGTGGACTAAGCTTTTGATGCATCTGGATTTTGAAATGTTCGCGTGGGGCTTTGCTCTTGGCCCCTACTGAACATATACGACATAATAATGAGGGAATATAAAAATCCCAGATTTTGGGGTGTTCCCTTTAATGCAATTATAGACGCAAAGAATGAAGAAGCAAAACCCTCGACTCTAGGCATCAGAGTCTCCTCAAGTTCCACAGCCAATGATGGCGTCATGCAATCCGTAAGGATAGGTGCTATCAAGAAAGACGTCAGTATTTGCCAAGAAGCCTTGGTGTTCGATGTTCTATTACCCTGAATCCTGTCAAATGAAGCTTCACTTGCAAAAAAAAAACGATAAAAAATGTGCACTCAGAGATTTACAGGAAGCACCGCATAATACGAAATCAACCTGAAGATTGCATTGATTATTTGTCATTTCAAAAACCAAGCTTGATTCAGCTAAATGCAGGAAAATTCCATGTTTGAATTTCTATTGAAATTACTCTGTCAAAACAAAGTACATAAACAGAAACACGAAAGGAACCGAGAGATTACCTTTGTTCCAAAGCAGAAGCCATGTGGAAAAAGGACAATCCTTTTGAATTCTCGCCGAGCAACACTTAAACAGTTGTCGGCATGCAAAACGCAATTCGAAGTTTCACGCTCAATTGGGGCTTCTCACTCTGCACCCCTGACCACGTGACCGTCGCATCTGTGTCCCTGAGGCCCTCGTCGTGGTCACGCCCCTTCGGACGTTCTACCTCGTTGACATCACTTTGAGGAGCTCTGTCGACTGGATCATTGCTTTTTATGAGTGAAACTACGCATGCAGCTCTTAGCAAGCAAATACAAGATAAATATGAGAGTTACAGAAGAACTCTGATTTCCACGGACTATTCCTTTGATTCCCACTTAGGATGGATATACATAACAAAGAAAGAATCAAAAATAAGGTTGTGTTAAGCGTGTTGACCGATTTCTCTACGCCCTCTTGTACTTTCTGAAGGAGCGGTGACGGCACTAGGATGAAGAAATACTTCAATGGGGCTCTAATCACCAACTCACCACTTAGGTTCGTTAGGGAATGTTATCCACTGAGGAACGTAAACAAATAGTGAAAAAAAACGTCACATGGCAACTGATACCTTACAAATATACCATATACATTTGCACAGCTTTGATGAAATCGAAAACAGTGATAGGATATTGACAACAAGGTTGCGGAAGTGAAGTAAGAGTTTGAAAATGGAATTCTTAACTTGCATTTGGTTGCTACTGAAAAGTGAGTACCAGTGTATTTTCACGAATACAGAGAGAAGTAAGATGATTACATTAGAATTTTAATCAAAAACAAAACCTTCGAATATTTGACTGTTGGGCAAATTGACCACTCAAGAAACCATGGCACTTTTGTCGCTATCAATTTTTTATTGGAAGTAAAATGGGAAATTAACGTGATAAACAGTAATTAACGTGAGAAACAAAGAGAAAATTAACTTTTCGGTGTTGATCGACTTTTGTGGGATGCGCCGCGTATTATAATTCCATTCCAAATCGTGCTGGCAGGTGGAAGCGATTTGGCCTATACAATGACTTGCAGGGGCCAACCGACGTAAAAACAGTGCTTTTGTCTAGCAGACGAGTCCGGTGCCAATTCGCCTACCCCGGAGGGATTGAAGACTTCGTGAGCTTGGGTGGGCATGATGTGGGATTTGATCCCCATATCATGAGAGTGAAAATGCGCGCCGCCTGTCACTGCACTGTCCTACCCATGTACTGTTGCTATACAATGGGAAAATTGAAAAATATAATGAAAGTAAAAAAGGAGAAGATAATGAAAGTATAATGAAAGGAAAATAAAAATATAATGAAATTAATTAAAGTGCAACTGAAAAAATCGTTCCTGTTTCTTTAACACAGCTATATTAGTGTATGAACAGTGGCAATCTGATGTCTCATATAGAATCCCTGTTAGAATTCGAACAATCCAATCGAACCGCCAAAGGATTAAGCATTTGATTTGGTAGTTAGCATCTCCTAACCTGAAAACAATCTTGAGCCCGTGAAAAAGACAAGTGGCTTGCCAACGGCAAAGGAGACCTAATAAATCGTACAATGAGTACATGCCAGCATTTGAAAGCTATACACAGATCCCTTACACATCCAAATGGCTCCATGATTATGAGTGGCAGTTGCCTGCGTGGCGCATTCCAGAAAAATTGATATTTTTTCCATATAGAGTACATGGAAAAGAGTTTAATTGAAGGTTCTTCAATATCATCGTAAATATATGACGACAGATTTCAAATTGGTCAGGCAAGCGATGACGGCGCCTTTCCCATCTGCACATAAATCATGCAGTAAAATGTTGTAAATGAAACGACAGTAAGGGAAAAAGGGTCGAATTACATCAAGCACATCCAAGCTGATTGCGAATGGCTCTTACAACAGTACAATTCCTTTTTGAAAATTTACCAGCTAGTCTGGGCGAACGCACGACAACTTTATAAGTTCAGCATACCACACAAGGGTGTACCATAACCATAACTAAATATGATCTTACGTGGGAGGTTTTTCACGTCATGGCACTCTTTTTGAAAACATTTGTTCCTATTGTATCAGGGTACCTGCAGGAAACATATAACAGACGCCCACTCTTGCTGAGCGGGCCTACGAATGTTGAAAAATTAATGAAATTCTTTTTAAAAAGGGCGACCTCCTCACGTCTCAAAAAACCGTTTTCAAATAGCGCTGTGACCTAAAGGATCTTTCTTGTTAGTCGTCTAATAAAGTGGTGTGTTGTTGTAAATGCACACAATAACCTTATAAAATACAAAAATAGATGCTTACCCTTTTCTTAGTTTTTTTTTGTGGTTCACTAGAGTCAAGTTCTAAAATAGCTGATGGTGGCGAATTGATAATGGTATGCTATCCTATCATAGATTGAAATTGTTCACAAGTTTTTGTGATGTTCCGTGTAGTATATTAAACTGGCAGGTGAAATTTAATACATTTATTTATTTATCTGAATAAACTGAATACATGTCCTAAATGTTTAAGTTTCTTGGACTTCACAAAAAAGAGATGTCGAAAGAGCTCAAAAGGAGTGTATGCAAAATGTATCAAACGGTATTATCACGGGAGCACCGTTATTCATTATTGTTATTATTATGTTATTGTTACATAAGCTGAAACAAGTTTCAGAATCGAAATCCACTTCTAAGAAAACATTCGAAATCAGTCTCTCAGTTGGTTGTGAGTCTGAAGGTATAGGACTTTGATAGTAGGCAGAAAATGAAGCGCTGCGGGTGGTGCGAGGGGATCAAAGAGAGTTGTCGTGTGACAAGATGATCACCATTTTTTGAGGAGGGATTATAGAACGACGTATATTATATCGGGAACTCTCTATGCATCCTTGCCAGTATTTATTAGAACAATGAAAACAAATAACAAATATTTTCATGGATTACCATTTGAACAGACAATGGGTAGATTGCGAAACAGCCAAATTCCAATAAATAAGAAAGGCCTACGACTACACGCACCTTCAAGATGACAAAAATTGAGTGATTAAAGGATGCGTTCGTTTCTATCGTGCATTTATGTACCAAAGAAGGATCTTAACTTCTCATGGAAATTTGAATGGAAATTAAGTTTCGAATGCTGATCACAAATAAAGGAACTCAATTTAAACGTGCCACTTCTGACTGAGTCATGGTCAAAGACTACGATGATTCATAGGAGGGGTAGATGCTTGAAATACCTTCGATGGAGCTCATATATGAGTTCCGTAGACTTTTTCTTTCCTACAAAACGGTACTACTTGCTCTTCGATTCCTTTGATTGCCTGATATTTGTGAGGTTTAGAAATGAAGTACTAATCTGAATGCAAAAAATCGCACTTCCGACATTCCCTCTTTTTCGTCGCCATCGAGGGCAAAAAATGTATGCGCATGTATTTTCAATAGAGCTTTTTCAGCTCTACAAAATGATGTTGTTTGTTATGTTAATCGCTCGATGTTGTCTGTTTTCGAGGCTTGGAAATGCAGTACTCAGCAAAAATGTGCGCTGTCGGTATCTTCTTTTCCTCGCCTGCCTTCGAGAGAGGGAGGGAATACTTATATATGCTTTGGTAGAGCTCTACGGAGAAGTGCCACTCGTCTTCTGGATCCTTTCACAATTTGATGTTTCTGAGGCTTAGAAATGGGATATTCAGCGAAAACCCACCCGCACTTTTTCGCCTGTACCGAACTCTTTTAATGTACAAGAAAACCCTCAACATAACAATGAGTGATCAACGATGTCCTTTTCCCTTATTTATTTCATCTGGAAAGGTCAGCTCTTTTGGACCTTGATGTGCCAGAGTGCAAATTTTCCCCACAATTACTCCACTTTAAAAATAACAAGCAGTCAAAGATCAAAAACACGCGAAACCGCATGGTAGAGCTGAAGAAGCTCTAACGAACCATACGCTTTTTTTAACCTCGATGACAGACGAAGAAGGGGAAATGTCGGAAGTGCGAATTTTCACCTTCAGACACTTCTGAACCTCATAAATATTAAGCAATCGAGAATCAAAAAAAAAAGTGGCAACTTATTTCTAAACTCAACATAATTTCTGACCGCTATTGTAGGCCTCCATTTCTATGGAAGAAGTTAAAATCCTTCCTTGAAATCGCGAATTCAGAGGGTAATTGAGTGCAGTGCATGCTCGTATGCTTGACTATTATTCGGGTGGCAGCCGAACCTTCCTTTGCCCCGGTGCCAGTTCGTACAAATTTATGTGGGGATGAGAGAATGACATCAGAGCGCTGTGATCACCAGTTTCGTAATTCTACCATAGATCTCGCAGTTATGCGGTATTCGTAACATTCAAAAAAAATGTGCAAAGTTAATTGCTCTCGAATAATTCATTTATGGAATTGAAACTTTTTGAAAGTATAGGTAAGTGCTCGATAATCAAAATAAATAAATAAGTATTTCTGAATAAATTAACATTATAAAAAGTGGTGCCAATTGGTTATAGGCTAAGTTATTGAACTGGCAGAGATAGCGAGCACTCATTAACGCATACGGTAATCTTTTCGAGTAATTAGTGAACATTTTTCTGTTACCATACACATTTCAGTTATCAAAAATCAAAAATATAATGAGAAATCAGAATTATAATAAAGTAATCATAAATAGACTTGATTAAACACGAGCCGCCGAAAGCACGAAACGAGTTAGATATTTGGACGCCATAAATGCCAGTCTTCCCAGAGATTGCCGGCATGCATCGATGCAGTCGGCGATCATTTCGAGTAATTAGTCGTTTTTCTGTTGTTTTTGTTTACCATGCACATTTCAGTTATTTGTTTGTGTATAGATGGATGCTTCAATTCGAGGAATTCGTTTGTTACCGTTATTGATCCCCACCTTTTACAATAAGCCCCCACTTGAGCTAATAACCCATAATTTCTGCTAAAAAATGAATAATTATTCCTGCGCTGAAGCTGCCCTTCGTAATGCGTCATGCGGCAATTATCTTCGATTACTCATTACATAAACAATTTCCCTGAAATCATCAATCTTGGTTTCCTTCCTACAGGGCGTCCCGAGCACTTGACCACCACCGTTCTGCCTCACAGCATTCGCGGCCCCGCCCACCATACCCGCGTAGCCAACACTTCGAAGGAATGTATTTTTGTTGCCGAATTTTGGTTTTTTGCGTGAAGTCTTGCATTAGGCTCGTAGCGAACAAATTCAACGTATTAATTGTATCAGAATGAGAAACCCCTCACTCCCGTGGGCGACTCCCTCAAGGGTCCTAAGAATGTCAAGGAATAAGAGGCATGCACTAAGAGATTGCCGGATTGTAAATATCCCCATAGTACCCGTGTTTTCCATTCCATTAACAAATTGCTTTTGTTTTGCGTCACTTTTATCTAATCCGCCGAAAATCAGCCGATGGGATCAAGGCGTCCACATTATGATTCTATCGAGCTCTGCTAAACTCACACGTGTTATGAGTGAGCGCGTCATCCAATTTGAAGGTACTGAAAGACAAAATCTACATAAAGTTGTTACAAGTATGCTGAGTTATGGGCAAAAGCTTTGGTCTTGGACAGAGACTCGAGCCCGCACTCCACGCTTTCCGGGCATACATATGTGGTAATCCATTACACAAGCAAGACCCGGAAAGCATGGAGTGCAGGTTCAAGTCTTGTCCAAGACCGATGCTTCTGCCCATAAGTCAGCACACTTGTAACAATTTTCGCATCGTGGGCTGCGGCGAAAATCAGCAGCTATCAAGATCAAAATATCGATATCAGAAAATATAACGTTTTTAACGTTAATCGATCCCTGGTTGGGATGCGCCACGCATTCTAGTCCCATCCAGAATCGTTGTAACAGGTGAGTGCTATTTGGCCTATACAACGACTTGTGGGGGCCAGCCGGTGGTGGTTTTATCCTCCCACTCAAATATGATACCCATCCACCATCCACCTACACCCTAAGAGATGGAAGTGTTGGTCGACCTGTGAGGGTATGGACGTAGGATTCAGTCTCCGCATCATACGAGTGAGAATGAACCCCATTTGTCGAGATATCACCCCTAACATATAAAAGTTAACTGTATAAATGAAAAGAAATATAATGTCGAGGATACAGAAAAGGGAGAAATTAGAGACTTCTACCAACGACATATATCCCACTGACCATGTTGGCTGCCCCCAGTGCGCAAATGGGCATCTAAAGTTGGGACAGCCAACCCGATATGTTCCATATCAACGCTGTTCTCAAATGCGATGCTGCCTCGTTGGAATGTGTTTTGAAGGCATCGGGTAACGTTTACGGATGTCACACATTTCCTGGAATTTAGACAAGCTATCCAGTGCACTCACTCAAAGCAGGGATCCTCATCTATTCACCCATTATAGAAACTTCTGACCCACCGGCAATTGTTCCAAATTTTTCTGAAAAGAACTTAAATGCTATCTCGAATATCGATTGATCAACATATGTTATTGTGCATGGATTATACATTTCCGAATGTCTCCACAATTTCAAGGGCAAGTAGGGTGGACGGCGCACACCGACAAGCATCAAACCCAAACCCTGCTCTTTTTTTCTAGGATTTTCGCGCGACAGGCATCAATTTATTGCAAACACAAGGATGATTGCTCGGTATGATTGGGATTCCACCAGCATACCAGCGTGTTTGTGGAAAGACGCCTCTTGCGACAGGTCTATATCACCGGGAGCACAGCTTTGATGACTACTTTCCAGTAACGCCCAGAAGCACCTACTACATAATCCTGTGAAACACCTCAAATTTTGTACCCAGAGCCCTGCCATTCTCTCAAATGGCCGAAATTGCTAAAGGTCACCTTCACTTCACTCCCGTGGCCGCCATAGCTCAGTCGGTTAGAGCGTGGGTCTAATAAGCCCAAGGTCGCAGGTTCGACCCCTGCTGGCGGCAAAACCGTTTTGCAGGCTGTCTCAGGGCCGTCACATCATATAAGGGATAAAATTTCGTGAAGAAGATTTCTTTCAGGCAGGAACTTGATTTTACTGCAAATCAGCTACAAGAATTTCAGAGTTGGCGGTTCGGAAATAAGATACCTATGGCAACATTAAACATCCCAAAGGCTCATAAGGTACCCTCCAGATATATGTGTATGGGGCAGTGTGACTGTCACGAGTACGGGAATAAATAATAACTAATGAGGCTTTTTTCAAAAATATTATTAAGCAAATACTAACAAAATTTAGCAGAAACGTGTTAAATGATTATTTTGGAGCGTTTTCGCCATAGCAGTCAGGAACTGCGTCTCATTCGGTAGACGGCAAAACGTCAAGTTCACTAAAGAAAAATGTAACAATAAAAGGCTGCATTAATTATGCACCAACCTAATAGTTACCGACACCTCTAATTGCTCTGTATTCAGACCACATAACCTGATGCATGGCACTTTGCTACGAGCACTCATGACGAAGCGCGATGGCGCTATCTATGGTTATTCGGGTTCATACTCAACAAAGCGTTCGAATACACGACAGAATTACCTTGTTGAACTTTTTGTTTTCAAGGAGGTGGTAACAACGATGAAACGGAGAAGACATTGAATTAAACTGCCGATTCTTCAAAACCAATAAAGCGTTTTTCGTTGTTTTGATGGAGATTGTCTAGCACAAAGCCGCGTGATTTTTACGTCTTCGTTTTTCCAATGTCTGTTATTGTCTCAAATCTTCACTTGATATTCGAGAAAATATGAAAAAGATGAAGTTTTCGACGTTATTCGATCCCTTCTATGATAACGCCGTCACGTGTTCTAGTTCCATACGAAATCGTGATGGCAGATAAATCCGATTCGACTTATACTACAAGTAGATGTACAAGTTAATAACTTTTCTTCCCAGACGAGTATGTTACCAAATCATCTACCCAAAAGGAATTGAAGGCTCTGGTTGGTTCGCGCGGGCCTTGGTGCGAGATTTGATCATCGCACCACGTGAGTGTGCGAGTGGGTAATCGCGCCACACCACTTACGCCTATGCGACAATTGACTTATCTCACCAGGTACGCCTAGGGTCTTCTATAGACTTTCAGGGAATCATTTCTTCCCACATACAGGAAAAACATCGATAAAAATCAAATACCCTTGCGTTGGGCGTCTCCGATGCAATCACGAGAATACTTTTTAATGGCTTTAAAGAAAAAACACTTTCATTCAACGTATTCGCCGTTTAATTGTCACAATCTCCATTGAAAACAGAAAGTTCATAAACATCCACATCCTGCTTTGTGATGGACCAAAAATTGGGTCAGGAAGGACCAAACGTTAGCCGAGGAATACCCAGACGAGATTTTACCAAATATGAGTCACACTGAGAAGGTGGGGGTTCAAGGTGGATTTTTCGCTAGTTTCTGAAGACTATCTAGAGCTTCACTTATTCTCCTCCATCAAGCTGATATGGCGCAATTCTACGGCATCCCCACATGCCCACGGGGTGACTCATCTGTATGCTTTAGGACTTCCTGGCCACCATGGAAATGGAGAGTAGAGAGTGAAGGGCATTTTGTGGGAGTTTTGGGTACCACACTTGAAATGAATGTCTCGTTAGATAGATAAGTGGATGCATTTGACTATTTATGCTATGTGGCCATGACCTAACAGTGTCTTTGAGGAATAGGAAAGGAAAGAAAGAAAAAACCTGACAAAACTTCCTTCCCGAACCCACAATAACCCAAGTACAGTACACCTGAAAGAGCCGAGAAAACCAAACCACCTCCGATTGCTCCAAAGTTAACCAATTTATCCTCCTGTGATATAATTTTTTCTCATGGATGCAACCCCTATTGCTATTATACATGATCGCCCCACTCCTAGTGAACTATGGCAACAAAATGCTTTTGCCGCCAGCAGGGGTCGAACCTGCGACCTTGGGCTTATTAGACCCACGCTCTAACCGACTGAGCTATGGCGGCTACACCCACGTCCTGCACTTGGCCGTTGACCAGTGAACACTCAATTCATTGTGCTAGAAATGAATCAGAGGACGGAATGGGACCAAAATACTTTTTCTCAGGAATTCGCGAGTATCAAAATATATGAAAAGAGAATTGCATAACCAAAAACGGATGGATTTTTTTTATTAAACCAGCAAGCATAGAAAGTAGTCGTCTAAACTTTCTCAATAGTATTCTGAAAAACTAACCGTCTGAACTCTATCAAAAAATAAGGAGGTGATGTAAAGCAGACAAGCGAAAAAATTTTCCATTCATAAAAGTCTTAAATTATTCCAAAAAAAGAGACCCTCATGATTATTAATTGACTTCAAAAAACTAAAGAAGGTCAGAAGCCCTTATAAGACCGTAGAAGAAAAAAAGAGGGCAGAAATTGAAATTGTAGGGATTTGAAAAGAACTCTGGAAGAAAAGGGAAGGCGGAGAAAGCCACTCCCGTACGTACTCATCAATTTACTTCCACGCAATACATACGACTAAAATTATATGTATGTTTGCACTTCTCACATATTGTATGTACTTTGCTAAACTTATTGAATAAAAGTATAACCTTATTAATCAAAATTACTTGCTGTCCTAAAACATTTCTCACTAAATTGCAAGTTTGCGCCAACTTTCTATGAATTCTGACTCGTGCATGTTCCCACTCATGGGAAATCAACGCTACTACACCTCACCTTAGCAATTAATTAGATTCTCAAAAGAGTTTTGCGAGAGGCTCTTCTGTTATACACGTAAATTTTAAGTATTGGAGTAGAGTAATGCAATGGTCAGCAACGTTGCTGTAATATTCACAGGATCGAATCGTACTCGGGGCAATCAAACCATGTATTACTCCTGAGTAGTTCCAAGTCACAAACTTCCATATGTGGAATATCACAAACAGTGGTTCTCGATGGTGGTTTTGAAATCCAGATTAAGCCAGTGAGGGCGGCACTTCATATCACTACACAAATCTGTGTTCTATTTCGTATACCTGAATAATTTTTACTCGTGAAATATTCGAATATATCTTGAAAATATTGAAGTTCAAGTTCAAGCCTTCAAATGGACGACTGCAATTGACCTTTTCACCTTTTAAAAAAACTTCTTTACCTTGTTTACCTTTTTTGAAATAATTTCACCATTTCAAAACCTTGAATGTTCTCTGTATGAAATCTGTTCTCTGTATTAAAGCGCTCTAGCTGCCACGTATTCGCCTTTTGAATGCGATTCAGCTCACATAACAACTTGATGAGCTACTACCCAGTGTACCAGGCTGTGTTTTCATCTCCGCGGACGAGTTTAGTATGAATTCAACAACGGCAGTAAGATGGAAACTGGTACACATACAAGATTTGTTCTGCAGCCTAAGCCTAGTAGGAACAGCACCACTTCTCACTTAACTATCTTCCCATGGCATTTTGCCAAATGCAAAGGAATCTCCCACGTGAATATTTTCAAAGCAAAATTGAATTTCTGAATCGATGTTCTTCTATATGGTATCTGTAAAAGTCTTATTAGTAAATATTTTCTGAAATAAAATTGAAATCGGGGGCGGAGGTGGTGTAGTGACAGGTGGCGCGCACCCCACTCTCATGGTGCGGGGATCAAATCCCGCATCAACGCCCGCCCAGGCCAACCAAGCCTTCCATCCCTCCGGGGTCGGCAAATTGGTACCAGACTCGTCTGGGAGGATAAAAGCACTGACTTGTAGATCGGCTGGCCACCGCAAGTCATTGTATAGGCCACATCACATTCATCAGCCACCAGATTCTAAATGGAACTAGAATGTGCGGCGCATCCCAGAAAGGGATTGATTAACGCCAAAAACTTTATCCTTTTTTCATCTTTAAAATTGAAATCCTGCTCAGAAATGAGTTACAAGAAACTTGATGATCAGCATGATGACAACACGTGATAACAGATAATAACAGATAATAATTAGTTGGAATTTTTTATTGCGTTTTGGACCATTTTATATACAGTAAATGATAATAATAGGATATAGATATATAGACATGAAAAGAGGAAATAAAATTATAGAATATGATAATATATGAAAAAGTAGCGGTAGAGAAACATATGAAATGCATCCGAAAACGAAAAAGAAGTGGCAAAATCTTTTAAAACGCCTAAATTCAAGGAAATATGGCATGTTTTGGGTGATGGGATGTTCACATCGAAGAAATGTACCGTATTTCGAGAAACGGACTGTTCACCGCTGCTAAGGCAAACAAGGCTATATTTACAAGAAGACGCTCGGCAGATGTCAGCTTATAGCCGAATTGTTTTCAGAAATATAGCCATATAGCCGTGTATTAATCGCCTCATCCCACGGAAGATAGAGCAAGATTAAAGACGCAAAACGCAAATATACGTCAGTTTGATAGCGTGCATCAAAGCCCTTCTGAACGTAAGGCAAGTACACTACTGGCCAAGGAGAGACACCACCATTTGAAAAAAAAATTTCGAAATTTCCATCGCTACTAAAACAAACACGGCAGTGGCGCCTGCAAACTTGACAATGGGAATAGGCATCAGGCGATGAGTAGTGTAAGCTCGTAATGAGGCGGTTCTTCCACCAATTCGTTTACATTATTTCCCTGTGGGGACAACGGAGCAGGCAGCAGTGATTCACTATGCTATCAGCTTAGAAGAAGCGTCAACATGCATAAATGAGATTAGTCAGCTTCACTTAGAGCTTTGATAAATTGCAATGAGAATCTGTAGCGTTTCATAAAGATGTGTAACAAATGGTAAGGAGTGATAATGGGTGATACTGCTTGAGTGTCTGCTACAGTCACAGCTGAAACTAGAGAGCCGGTACTTCCCACGAATGATAATGGTCTTGACGCTTCAACAATCTCGGACATCCCGCTCCAATTGGAGTGGAATATCATATCAGTTGCCATGATATAACTAATTTGCAGTACTTGAGAATATGGAAAGGTGATAAAAGCAGCGAGTGACGACCGTTTATGACATGTTTATTAATGTGGCATAATTGATGAGGCCTAATATAAGGTGTTGATTACGTCTCGTGTTAAGAGATAAAATCCGATTAATTGATAAAATGATACAACCTGCAATAATGCTACTGATTTGTGCATGATCGGTGGAATGCGGCAGAAAATTCGCCACAACTGTCATTCTGCTAAGACTTTACCAGAGGTGGTCCAATTGCTTTGAATGGACCAGTGGTTAGTCACGACTAGTGTGCGTAGGAAAACGTCAATCTCTTCCTATCAGATCACGGAAAAAATTAAATCAATTGAAAAAAGTTGTAATAATAATAAGGAAAATCAATTAAAATTAAAGGAAGAAAGTTTGAATATTCAAGGTGAAGGGCAAAAGTAAGGTATGGAAGGCATCGTAGAATTTAGTCTGCATGTTGAACTTTTACGAGAACGTTACCACAAGCCAAGTACCCCGCCGATGAGTCAAGCAAACATTGACCCACTTACCTCGCTTCAAAGCGGCATTTTGCAATTTTGGTTTCATAGTTGTAATCGGCTTTGATACCCTATTCACCTAGATTTCACTACAAGGTTCTATGGAAGTAAAACCCCCGCCTGGTTGGAGAACTTAGGGGTGCCATTCATGGAGGTTGCCACGTCTCTTCACAAAACAGAAAGAAAGTCAGATATCCTAAGTACATCAAAAAAGGCAGACAGGCAGACAGGCAGGCAGGCAGGCAGCAGACAGACAGATAGATAGACAGACAAACGGATAAGGCTCTATTCACTCGATTAACGTGTTTGAATGGGCAATTCAGAAGTAACATTGCTTGCTCAGAGCAATCATTGCAACATTAAAGTATAGCTTCAATCAAGTAAGACTTTACGACTGAAGGCATAAATTAAATAGATTCATGTAATTAAGCCCGTGTTCTCAATGTCGCTTACATGTATGTATAATTACTCTGGACAGCAGTGTCTGATTAAAGTACCACCGTTTTCAATAACCTAGGCTTTTTGCACATTGTTCAAAGGTCATCAAATACAAATACACGAAAAATAAGAGAATGAATATGCTTTTGCCCATAATTCAGTATCCTTGAAGTAACTTTCGCATCGCGCGCTGCGGCGATAATCAGCAGCTATCAAAAAACCAAAAATATCAATATGAATACGATAAGGAAATTGCAGTAAGGGTTCATGCAGACATAAGGAGGCAGCGAAAAATTGGAAAGAGTGATTGATCGTCCAAAAAAGTATCATGTTTATATTCATTCAGATTATATAAAAATAGCGCTCTGTGAATTGCATGAGATCAATATACCCGACCAGGTACTCCGGCCTGTGATGCTGGCTGAACCGGATTTATAAGGTGCCAAGACTGGCAGACAGGCACACAGGCAGGCGGGCAGACAGACAGACAGACAGACAGACAGACAGGCGGACAGATAGATAGACAAACAGGCAAACGAATAAACAAAAAGAAACAAATAAACAAAAATATCAAACTTTCGCTTCACATTGGATATACAGGAATAGGATATATCATATTAATATGATTTATTGTACATGTAATATGACACATAGGATCTAATATTTTGCAGCAGTGTCGAATCAAGCCCAAAGCAGTTGAATCCCCTTTTTTCGCATTCCACCAAAAAGCGTTTCAGGGCAACCATGTACTGGCCGTAGTTGCCCAAGTCATGCCACTCATAAATTCATTCAGTCAGTTCCTATGAACGAGTACATGGCGTATTCCAGGAATACTGATAATTTTGTTTACTTCATTGATGTGACAACAATATTAACATGTGACATGGTGAACATCAAAATACGGATATAAAACTGATTGTAGATCAGTTTCTCATGCTTTATAAATGTAATTAGAACCAAACATTCATTATTCCTACAACTTTTTATATGAAATTTACCCTTAGCATGCATTGCTTTTATTGCTTATTTACTGCGCATTTGTTACTATATGTAGCTTTTGCTATTTACTGCAATCATATTGATATTCTAATGAAATCGTTGATCATAATTGAGCTACATCGGTACAGCCCTATCTTCCTCTCTGTACCATACTGATTCCACTATATTTTTTGTTTTATAAACATATTCCTGATAAGATCATTTCACTCACAGTACAGTCTTTTGAATGAAGAGGAACAGTTGAAGAATTTGTTTCTTGTGAACAATAGACAATAGAGATCCAAAGTTTCATTTGACCCGTTTTGACCACTAATTTTGAACTATTCCCAGTTCATCTTGGAATGCACCACGCTGCATAGCATTGCTATACATCATTGAAAAACAATGCTAAATATTATTTATATTGTACAATAAAGTCAATTGGTTTTGAAGAAGATCAAGGCTGTATCAGCGAATGCTACATAAGGAAATGATCACATAAGGACTGGCTCAGATTTCTCGGATGTCGTAGAAAGGTTTCAATGCATACGTGATGGCCTGCAATAATTCATCTGGGGAACCCATAGAATCTGTGCGATTGACGGAGATCGCCCCCGTCAATCGCACGGGATTTCAAAGCAGTCAACACAACTTGAAACGTATGTTAAACTGAATCCTTATTACCAACGTGTCTGAAACTTTTTGTTAACTGGGCATCAATTTCATAGTATAGCACATTTTGAAACTACACCTCTCGCGTGAAGCTTTCTTATTTAGGGATTACCGTGTCTTGCAAGGATTTTTCTGAGGTTTTTTCGGCAGACAAAAATGACTTCTGAGCTTATGAGCATAGAGTAGATGTATAAAATGAAGTGATTGTGTCAGGTACGTAAAGTTACATATGACTTCGCTATAATCGAAGCGAATCAGTAATTATTTGATACAGTAATATTCAAAATAAAAAATAGGCAAAAACAGTTCAAAAAGCAGTTAATAGTTTAAAAATAAACATGAAAAGAAAAGTAAAACTCAAAATTCCCGAAGATGACGTTGAATGAATTCGTCGTCTATGATTTTTTAGCACTTCCTAGAACATCACTTCCTGTTCGGGTAATCTTCCAAGAATTGGCGAAACATCACATAATACGAGCCAACGATTCAATGAGTGTATTTTCGAACTAAACTGATTGAAGACACGGTCAGAGTCAACTTCGGTAGATTGTGGGATTTTTGGAATATGAAAATCGACATGCTCAGTAGTGTAATTGTAGAGAAAGAATGGAATAAAACGGTCAGAAATTTGAAAAATTAGGACTTCAACAATGGAAGACGTGATTTACCGCCCTCTGCATCGCTAGCCGCTTAAGGAAGAGATGCAGATGGCCAGAGCAGACAAGTCGTCAGTTAGTTGTAACATGGTCCCGCCCACACAACAACTCGATCGCCGCAGCGCTGGAACCTTTTTAACGGAGCTTCACCACACAATATTTCTTTGAACTCGATATCTTATTCCCAAAAAACATGTATTTCCAGTGCTCATTTTCTTCATTTAATAGGCCTTTCAAAATCAATTACCGAAAACCTCACTAATCCTTTTACTTTTAGGCTTTCCCAAGATGTATGAATATACTTGAAGACAGTTATAGGGGTAATGTGGGTCATGAGGAACCCCGGAGTCATTCACTCAAAAGCTAGTGGCTTAAGAAACCTATCTGCGCCAAATTCCCTTGCAAAAGCCACTGAGCTGTGGCGGAGGGCAGCCGCCTCTCTGCTCGGTCCGCCTCTTAGCGGACCCTGATTGGCCGAGGTGGGAGTGGCCAAGGAGCTGCGGCAGGGTTCGAGCGCTCGCGACGCGCTTTCGTGAATAGGAATGCCGCTGAACCCTCTCTAAAAACAATTATCTTTTTCAGAGTTTTTGATTTCCGATGGTCACTCCCAGGGTTTGAGAGTTTTTTTGTTCAAGTGTTTTTCCTTTTTTATTTTTTTTCTTTTCTATTTTGTCTCACTTGTTGTCTCGACCGTCATATTCCATATTCACTACATTTGCCACATTCGTCCAAATTTCCCCTATCACTGCCTTCAATGCAGCAGAGGAATGGCAAAGAACTTCTCATTTTACTCATCCCGCAAGGGAGAAAGAAGGGGTGGAAGTGGAAGGTGGTGAAGGGTGCACAAGACGGCAAAGTACGATTTTAATACAAATGACAATCAGCAAGGCTAATCCTCTATATTGACTAATCTTTGGCAGTATGATGCGACGTGTACCATTTGTATGCAAAAGCCGTAGAGATCAAAAATCAAAGGAGCTGCTACAAAGAAATGAGGTACTCATTATTGGGTCACGCCCCCCTTTTATCCATCATTGACGCGCTAATCAGGAACTTCATTTGCATATGAGTTCAAAAGTCAATTGTTTGAAAGTCCAGAAAATTCAGAATGCCTCCCTATCATCTTTTGAACTCCGGCCGTATTTTTGTACTCAGCATATTTGTTGACAGTAGAATGTTTGTGATCAAAACAAAATATTACCAGAACGGGAAGAGGAAATAAACGAATAATATAAATAAATAAGCAAATAAATAAATAACTGTAAGGAGAGGTAAATGAGTAACTCAGGGGTCGTATTAGCAAAAAGATAGAGGTACATAATATATGGAATTTGTATAAAACTTGTTATGCTGCCAAGTGCATGGTCAGCATGATTTATCAAAATTCACTATCAATTGGAGAATCGATTGGACTGATCCAACTTGGATGGCTTTGTTAGGAAGTGATCCCGTAGTCCTTGCAAATGCAAAAAAGACGCCTCTTGCAAATTCATCTCATTCGTTAACAGGGACAGAATACAGCTTTCACCGGTAAGCTTCTCAGGAAAGCTGCAACTCAATTTCATTATACAATAGGATATCAGAGATGGAGGCAGAGGTGGCGTTATAACTGGTAGCCATTTGTGCGGTGCTGGGATTAAATCCCCTATCAACGCCCACCCAGGCCGACTAAGCTTTTATCCCTTCGGGTAGGTGAATTGGCGACAGACTTGTCTGACTAGAGAAGCTATTTCACTTCCCATGGAACTTTGAAATGAGACACGGGGGGATCGATAGAGCTTCGAACGCTGATTATAACAGTGAAAACCAAATTGCTAAATGGCATTATGAAGCGAGTTACGAGGGGTCAAATTTTGCCTGTGACTTGCCTGTGACATCTCAATGGCGAGGCGCTTCGTCATCAGCATGACTAGCGGAGAGCCAGTAATGGCTTCCGTGGCTCGGTAGTAGTGCCCCCGTTCTGCAAGCGCGAGGTCGTAGGTTTGCTTTCCGCCGGTGCGGCTTTTTTTGCATTTTGTGTTTCATTGTCAGTATGTGCTTTTCTTTCACTTCTAAACGTTTCCTTGTATGCTATTCGCGCGTGGGGGGTCGAATTACCCCTCTGTGCAAATTTTCAGCCGGATCCAGTTTTTGGCCCAACTTCGGAAAATTAGAGGTGGCTAGGGGTTAAGTAGGAGTTTTTGAGTTTCCTTCCACAAAAAATTCTGCAAGCTGAACAAGATTACCTAAACATACCTATCACACTTGCCCATCACACTAAACACACGTAACAAGCGCCAAATAAGAGCATTTGCTGGGCAAGGGTCAATGATTTCTCCTTTGCTGAATGGGTTGCCAGCCATCAATTTTTCCAAGATTTGGTCAAATTCTCAAATTGGCTGAAAGCTTGTTCCATAGGGTAATTTGATCCTCTGAACACGAAGATCACACTGGTTTTGCGTGAAAATGTATGGCTCGCTCGCTATGGGCTCCCAAACATACCATGAAATGGTATTACTCTTTTTTTTTAGAAAAACCTTCATAACTTCATTCAGGCAATTGTTGGACAGATTCTGAATATTTGAGATCAGCGCTCAAAAGCGCGTATAGTGGTATGTGTCTCATTGCAAATGGCCATTTCGACAAACCGTCTAATGGCAAAGTGCCTCGTCAATGAGGTGTCACAGGCAAACTTTGACCCCTCATAACTCGCTTCAGATGCCATTTAGCAATTTTGGTTTTCACAGTTGTAATCAGCGTTCGAAGCTCTATCGAACCCCCGTGTCTCATTTCAAAGTTCCATGGGAAGTAAAATACTTTCCCTAGTGAGAGGTGAATTGGCACCAGAATTATCTAGGAGGATGAAATCACGTAATTGTTCATTAGTTGGCCTCCTTCAGCCATTGTAAAGGCCCAGATACCACGGCTTTGAATGGAACGAGAATGCGTGGCGCATCCCAAGAAAGGGATTGATTAATCCTTATCTTTCATCACTGCTACCGTAAGATGACACAGTACATAACCAGGTAGGCACGAATAAGCGCAGAATTTCGTATTTGATACGCTGCCTGCACTGATAGTCATTCAAAAGCCATAAACAGAAATTTTTAGTGAATTAAAAAGGCATGCTGGAGCAATTCATAAGGGAATAGATGCGAAATATCAATAATCAGAAGGTTATTAGCTAAACATTACTGGAGAACGAGGTAATGTGGTAATTCAGGTAGAGCCAATGTACGAAATTTGCGGTGCCCCCGACCACTCGTAAAACCTATTTCTCCTTATAGTGATCTGAATGAAAAAATTCCTCACACATTTTTATGGCCGATTACCATATAGTTACACTGTCTGAGGCTTATACTGCCTGGAGCCAAACCTAGTGACATAGCGGTTTTACTAGAACATTGGTTTCCATAGACAGTACGCACAGGTAGTTCGCAATGTAAGGCGTTATGGAGTTTTATCTAAAGAAACCACAACCAGGGCACTCCCAGCTGTCGAAAAAGTCGCCGCTCGAGTACAACCCCCCCCCCCTCCTTCTACGGAGATTAACTCCAAATACGACCCCTTTTTTGGCCTCTACAAAGCCAGTAAGTGTTGCCGGATTGTATAGCACAGTGTGTTTTATTGTTATGTAAACTTAGCTGATGCAAAAAGATATTTTTTTCACATTTCCTTACACGGGTTCGCTATGAAATACTCGTCGTTTTTCATTTTTTATCGAAAATTTAGATTCTAATACTTATCGCCGACCACTGCTAATTCCACCCCCCTCCAGTCGTTCAAATAGGACCCCCCTTGTCGAGGAGTCTGCGAATCACGATGTACCGTGGCCACAACAGTAGCACAAAGGACAATTCTACCGGTGGGTAGAACGGCTATTCATGTAACAAGTCGACGAGTGTCAGTCACTAGCTCTCAGTTGACGGCAATTTCAGCACCTCAATCATTCATGAAAAATGCACATTTGGTTCTTCTGATTGAGCCCCTTCCCTCATTTGCAGATCTTTTTAAATTTGCTATTCTAAGAGCTACTGCAGTGCACAATGTCAATATAGGGAGTGATTACGATAAATTATAGATAGTGCAGATGCGGGCGAAATATTCCGCGTGACGTTTCCTGCAGACCTAAGCTTGACAAAATAATTACGTAGTTATGCTTTAATTATGCAATCATGCGTTATTATACCAATGCAATAATATGAAGTCAACAATAACGGATAAAGTTTTGGTGTTAATCGAACCCTTTCTAGGATACGCCATGCATCAAAGTTCCATTCAGAATTGGAGGCACGGCGAATGCGATTTGACCTTACATTAACTTGCGGAGGCTAGGCGAGACACAGGTCAGTGATTTTGTGCTTCCAGACGAGTCACCAAGTCACTGAGTCCGCAGGTATGGAATGCTCGATTGGCCCGGGTGGGCATTGCTGTGGGGTCCGATCCCCGCACCAGGAGAATGGTGGTGCGTGCCGCTGCCACTACATCACCTCCGCTCCAATGCATTATAATAGTTTTTATCATTGAAGTACGATAAAAGTATTTTAAGCAAAAAGCGGACGCAATAAAAGGCTAGTATAGAGGGTTCCAGTCGGTACTTTCACTAAAACATCAATACAGTATGGAACTAATATATAACCATAATAAATCATTAGAAAATTCTATAAATACATCAATTACATGTGAGAAAAATTAATGTCATGGCTCAAAAAACTATTAATTGCCTTCAGAGAGGTAATATCATTTTCATATCGATCTTATTCTGCAATTAAACGAGGCGAGTTAATTAATAGCTATTCGTATGAATATCATAAATAAACGGTGACGATTGGAATTGGCACGAAGTGGAACGAAAAAAAGAGGACGAGCATAATTGCTCCAAACGAGAAGCAGATCTACAGTGGGCAGACGATTGGGTAAACGCGCACTCATAGCCGCAACCCCTCCCCCCTCCCTCCCCGAAAAGAGTGTGTTGGGAATCAGTTAAATACTGAGTACATCTGGAATAAATAAATCCCATGCCTACGGGAGAATTTTTTTCAAGCCCCTGAAAACTAATAATTTATCTAATATTGGCATAATATTACATTTTTCGAGGAACAGGCGTATAGAAAAGTAAATAAATTTTGCAGATTAAATGGACTTTGTTGTGTGCCCTGTGTAACTGACAGCTGTGCTCTAACAGTATTCCGTTCTGAGCAGCAAAAAAGCGATAGTATCGAATGACTACTGTGAACTCCGTAAAAATCCAAAAAAACAAAGCTTTGCTTTAAAATTGCCCACTCACAGCTCACATAGCATTGCGACTTGGTTAATCTTGAAAGCGGATCTAATGCTACATACACATTTCCTCTCGTGCGCTACATACATATTTCCTCTTGTGCCAAAATGCTTTAAAAATGAAAGGCAGCTGGAAATCCTTATAAAAATTGTATCGAGTCAAAAAATTAAAAGTAGCGGTTGATTCTGGCGTTGAAAAGTTTATTGAAAAGATCAGAAGGGATTGCCTGGACTTAACATCAGTACACGAAGAGGCGGGATTTGTAGTAGAGGCGTGACATGTATGTAGTAAAATGATCGCGAGCACATCACTAGCATAGCTTTTGCTGTACCTGAAATTCAAAAGATTAAAGGATCAGTGAGCATGACAACAATCGATAACAACGATCGGAAATTAGCAGACGAAATCTAACGAGCACCACATTGCAATAAACGGATTTGAAAATAGTGAAAATTGTAATGAAGCGGCACAACGACATCCAAACGTAGAGAAAGATGGGAGAAGGTCAGCCATGAGTTTCTGAAAGTTATGAAAGAGGTCTGGGCCCAGTGGGCCGATCCGACTGGACGGTGCGTACAACAAAATGTCATAACTCGGCTCCAACTCAGCCTTGAACCTACGAAACAGCAGGTAGAAAGATATAACATCCAAGCCGTCTCAAACATATTCGAAGCGAACAGGGTCCCGCCCAGAACAGGCGGAGCGTGATGTAGCCTTGGGCACTGAACAAATTCATAGAAAAAAGCAATTTCGATCGACTCACCGATGCCCGTGATGTTACGCGTATAGCAGTATGTAATAGCCCACGTAATTATGAAGATGAGAGAAAAAGGGGCATTTCATACCACAAACATGTTATTGCTAGCATACCCTTATTATGGTTTTTACTCGTTCCAAATAGAATATAATGATTTCAACTGATAATTCAATTACTAATTTCAACTTTTCATTTGATTTGTTTTGTTTGGAATCATTCGATTACATGCTGATTTTGTACAGGGGCATGTCATACCGCATAGGTGACGTACCTAATAAATTAAGAAATAGCAGTGTGAAAGTAGTCTGCATATGTTGTCCACAGAAACCAGAGCAGAAAAGCGATGTCAGATGAGCGGGAATGAAGCGGAATATGTATAAGAATATTCGCATGAAGTTGAAATACATCAATACGTTTTTTAAACCCTATGCACAGCCTTCTGACGTGGAAGTAACAGCCACTTTAGGCCGGCTAACGTATGTACAATGTGCCTGACGCTTGTTAAAAGATGCATTCACAAAATTCCTATACAGCGTAAATTAATTACACTTAGAAGTATATGAAAACAAAACGTAATAACGGATTATAAGCAGAATTCACAACCAGTATTGATTGATGTTCTATGAAATACTTAAGCCAATAAAATTCGAGTGATATTTCAAACTCCCGACAATACAGCTTCCAACTAAACAACCTCCGAGATGTAAGTGGTCGTTGATAGTTCGGACGAACTCCGATCCTGACTTCGATCCGGTACTCCACATACGATGATGGCGCCTCCTGCCACAATGGCAATTATGCCGTGACCTCATCCGCTACAGTCTCTTCAAGCCCACTACCAACATCCCGTGCTACCCTCAACATCAAAAGTTGAACACTACAAATTAAAGAGGTAGAGGCATAAAATCAAATATATTCATATGATTTGATATTATGGACTATAAAAACTTCTGAAATTATCATTTTAGAAAAGACTGCTGAAGAAAGCGAAGTTCCCGGAATGCATTCAAAGTTCTACCGATAATTTGGAAATAAGTCATTTCAAAGCAGCTGAATCGTCATTCGCGTGTTAGAGAGACCCTCTTGTTAAGGGTGCCATCTTGTACTTGTGTAACTACACATATGTATGAATGTCTTCCTAAGTGAATTTGCCACGTCCCCGCAAAGTAACCACACCTTCTGAAAAGTAAAGGCAAGACGTTTTTTAACGTGGACATTTCCAACAGAAATGTGAATTTGAATTTTGATAAGAACAAGGCCCACCTAGTTTTACAGCGCCTACGGGCATCCCAGCCATATAGTATGTCAGTTATCGCTTTTTTTGAGAAGAGGATGATCGCCGCGTAGCAATTTCTCTTGAAACGGCTATGAATTTCGGGCCTTCTACTGAAATGCAAGAACACATTTTATTGCGAAACAGGAGTCCCGGAAAAAACTTTTGTCTTCAAATTGTCACTGAAAAATCATTTGATTGTGTACGAAAAATTCACGTATCTTTCCGCATAAGTGTAAACTTGAGGCATAAATTTTAAGGCTTCTGTTCAAATTCGTGGGAATTTAAATGAGTTTATGCACTAAATCGCGTAAACTCATTCTGTTTCCTACGAATTTGACCGAAAAAGAATATTCCAGTTTGAGGAACGTTAAGTACATTCGTTGATGACATTTGTTAACCGTGGGAGACGTGCAAGGAATCTGCGACAGACCTTTTCGACACTTCGCAGAAAGGATTACTGGCATATGACAACGGTAAAGATTCTGAGGAATGCACTTCATTTTATCCCCTCGAAGAAATCTTAGTGATGTTGATTCTTGAGAAATCCGATTTCATGAGGGAATCTGCAAGTAAAGAAAAACGAAAGCTGGGAGTACTATGTACTTGCGCAGCAGGGATCTGCCTAGTGTCGTTCTAGGTTGTCCACGTTGCTTTCCTTCCCCTAGAATTTCTAGCCGTGACTTAGCAGAAGTGAGGCAACGGCAAATGAAGTGGTATGGATTCAGGTCCGGTGTTCCACTTCCAGGTGAAGGTTACCAGTTTCGTTAAGCCCTGCCTACAGCGTATAGACGAATACTGGTAGATTCAGCTAGAGTGATGTGTTCACCTTTTTCATTTATTTATTCATTTATTTCCTTATTTAATTATTTATTTGCTTAATATGTCGAAATGAAATGCCGTAGTCAAGGAGAAAGTAATTACATACGAGCAGGATACTGAGAAAGACTTATGAACAAGAAATTTAAAAAAAACTAAAGCAAGGAGTTCAATCTAGCAGAGGAGCATTGGGTGAATGGCTTCTTGAAATAAAAAGGTATTTCTATGACGCTTAGTGTTTTGAGAAATAGAGTTTCTAAGAGTTCAGTGAGAAAAGAGACCGGATACGCAACGCATCTATGTAGTCACCGATATAATTCTGAATGGACGTGGAATGCATGGCGTAACTTGAAAGAGGCCGTAAAAGGCCATTTGCGATGTACCAGTCAGCTATTATATGGCACTGCAGTAATCCGCCTAATGGAAAGTAGAAAGGCATTATCAGTACATGATAGAGAGCAAAGAAGGGTAAAAATCAAAAAGGTAAACGTAAAATGGTAAAAAGATAAAAAAGGTAAAAAGAAGGTTTTAAAAAAGGTAAAAACATCTCTATGAACGGTTGAGGGCATGCTTCAAATATTATGAATACCCAGTCATTTGGTAATTCAAGGATGCTTCCAACTGTGGAGATGTCTGTGACCAGTTGCGGCCAGCTATCCCAAATGCATAGAGTGCTACAGGTCCACGTACAGGAATCACTTGTTTGAAAACTTGGGTGCCATAGTACTTCTCTAATGCTTATAATGATTCCAAAAAAGGGTAGCGTCTTTTTCTGTTATATTCCGATACACCAGAAAATCAAAATACAATCCCTCCCCGAGATGGTCGCACTCTAATTCCATGAATGAAACTAGACTGCGTCCATCTCGGGAAGGGATTGATTGGTTTTCCTTCGTTTCCTTAGTTTCAGTTTCCCTTACTATGTTAATGGATTTTTCTCTTGTAAGCTAATTCGTGTTTGTAGCGCACCATTGAGCGTAGATGAATAAATAAATAAAAAAAATCACAATCGTGGTTGCTGGTGAATGTGGTGTGGCCTATATGTACATTGACTTACGGGGCCCAGCCGAAGTACAAGTCAGTGCTTTCATCCTCCCAGACGAGTCTGGTGCCAATTTGCCGATCCCGAAGGGATGGAAGGCCTGGCCGCCCTGGGCGGGGGTTGATGCGAGATTTGATCCCAGCACCATGAGAGTGGGGTGCGCGCCTTCTGTCATTACACCACCTCCACCTATGTGAAAATTAATCTTGGTCATACTGAATTGTAGTCTTTTCTCGAACAACATGTCTGATTTTCTGCGGATTTGTGATGGGTAAAAGGGCAGATGGCTAATCGAAAAGCAGTTTATCTTCAAAGCAACCAAAGCTTTGTGTTAGACTATCTGTAAGAAACTATCGCCCATATTGACAAATGTATTAAGGGTGTGAGCCTTGAAACATTAGCCCAATATAAAATCCACTACTAACCTCCAACTGTCATTAAAAAAAGAAAAAAAATTGATTAAGTTCCTAATATACATCTCACACTGTTTACGCCTCCGCGATACCACGAATCAGTAGTAGCTAAAAAGCTCGCAGATCGTAAATTAACAAAAATAAGAGCGATTTCCAAGGAAACGTTAAAAAAAGCCGTACTCGAAGAAAGTGTGAACAAATAGGATGTGTATCAGACATCTGTAATGAGCAGAGGGGAACCGAGGGGTGGGCAAAGGTTTGGAACCAGGTTTGATGACTGTAAAAGATGAGGCGCAATCATGGCTTACGAGAGTTCGGATTCTAAGAAGTGTAATTTCTACTCAGCCTTTTCAATGCCATAAAAACATTAAATTGGCTTCTTTCAATCCCGAAAAAATTGTATGTATGATCCCTTGTTATTCAGATCATTGTAAGTTCATTCTATAACATAAACTTCACATCGCCTAATCATCTTGAAAACAAAGGATTCTTCTGTTTACACAGGATGCAATCCATTGAGGTCGCGAATATTTATGGAGGCCTGTTGGGCCACCAAGCTACATATCGTCGGCTGCATTTGACGATTTTTTTTCGAATTTTTGCACTTGACAACGAGATTTTTAGATATCCCTTCGAAAAAGTTACATTTGTCTTGATACCACCAAAGTAGCAAAGCATATAAAGATTTATGACCTTCAGAGTCTTCGGCGTTACCCATGAGCGCCAATAAAACCTAGTGAATTACTTCCTCATACGATCAATTATACGGGAACAGGTGATTTCAGACATAGGGCAATTTCAGGGGTAAGGAGAATTTGATCACATTCATTCAAAGATTAGTTCATATCTGTTCTAGTGAAGCATGGGTGGCAGTGAATTTGCTTACCTCATCACAGTACACAGTATTACAGTATTACGACACACCACAGTCAGTGTTACATCAAATTCCGTACGAGAATCGATAATCGAAAAAACCGAATATCAGATTCAGAAGAGCTGAATTTTACTTCAGAATTATTTGTAATTGAAAAGATTCTTTTGCAAAAGCGTCTACATATTTTTAAAGGAACCGGAAGGGGTCCGAAACAAGAGGAAGATGCAAGGAAATGAGCATTTTGTAACGAACACTCAAGGTTAGAAGCGATAATCGGTGAAAAAACCCGGATTCAAAAGCGCGACATGCGGTGTGTATTCGCATCCCACTTGCATCAACACACTGACTTTCCGAGTTGCCCGCTGTAGGAGACGGGATGCGGGCGAATGTTAGTTGTAGCATCTGACTCCCAGCGCAGTGGAGTGACCATTCTCAACTACATCA
Organism: Trichostrongylus colubriformis; assembly: GCA_963978905.1. Classification (NCBI taxonomy): domain Eukaryota; kingdom Metazoa; phylum Nematoda; class Chromadorea; order Rhabditida; family Trichostrongylidae; genus Trichostrongylus; species Trichostrongylus colubriformis. Next base: position 53,865,631 of record OZ022256.1, on the reverse strand, counting down.
GCATTCAGGTAAGTACATCTAGAAACAATATAAGAAAGAACAAAGGAAAAAGTAAAAGAAAAAACAACTTTATAATAAAAACATCTCCTCTTGGCACCATGCCAAAGCGTCAAATTGGCGAGTTTGTGCAATGGTGGCCACCTAAACTCGTCCACACTACGTCTGTTTCACCGTAAGCCAAAATAACCCCCTTCCGCTGTCCTTAAGTAATTAAATCATCTGAAGCCAATGATTCTACGAGCAACCTATATTTTAAGATCGATCTACAGTGAAATCAATGAGGAGCTCCCTTTTCAGTGTTTGTGACAATGCATTAAAAAACAATTCCTCCTACATGGATTTTGACTTGACACGGCGAATTTAGCTTCTTTGCATGAGCAAGTGTAATTCTACAATTTTGCATTTTTTTGAGAACAACTGAGTCATCCGTTATCCATTCGTGCAGCTCACCTAACTGTTTGACTATTCAAAACCTAGTTTCTAATTCCTCTGAAAAAATGGAGTAGATGGAAGTAATGGCACGTTACGACCATTATACCTAAAGACAGGTAATGTGCCACTTGGACAAAAATTCGCGTGACCGCGTGAGAGCTAGGAGCGCCGTATCAGTTGGGTCCTGAAGCGACTGTGCTTAAAACGAGGCGTAATACACCGCCGATCCCGGTTAAGGCCGCAGTCAGATTTCGCGATTTTGCGGTGTAGCGGCTTCGCATGCTAAGTTACGGCAATGCAAGATCTTAAGATTGCGGTACAGCGTGCGAACGTGCGACGCCACGAAGTCGCGAGATCACGAAGTCTGGCGGCGGCCTTATACGGCGCCACTACCTCGCATCTGTCGCCCTGGGGCGCGGTCGCCGCTTCCTCTCATAGCGTGACCTAGCTGAACAGCCCTCACGCACACCTCCACAGATTTTTTGAGTAGAGTGGTATGAGGGCCAGAATAGCCAACCAATCCAAAAAAATATTCGTCGTACATAGCCGTGCAATAGAGACTTTCTCATTTGTTCGAATTCACAGGGCGAGAATGGTAGAAAATCATCAACACTACGTTTTTCTAGGGCGGAGGTGGTGCAGTGACACGTGGCGCGCACCCCACTCTCATGGTGCGAAGACTGAATCCCGCACCTACGCCCGCCCAGGCTAACCAGCCTTCCATCCCTCCGGTGCCGGCAAATTAGTACCAGACTCGTCTGGGAGGATAAGAGCACTGAGTTGCACATCGGCTGGCCACGCAAGTCGTCGTATAGGCCACATCACATTCACCAGCCATCACGATGCTGAATGGAACTAGAGTGTGCGGCGCATCCCAGAGAGGGATTGATAAACTTCAAAAACTTCAAAATTTTTAAACTCCGTTTTTCAAATTCCAAAACGCAAAAGAATGCTAGGCGCAATGAAGCAAACAGAAAGAGAGGGCAAGAGCAGCAAATATACTGATTTTTGAGAAATTCGGATGGTTACATTTCCATACCACAGCAGCCTTCGTTCGTCTCACTACTGGGCTAGTTATCGACCGTCAATCACATAAAGGCCTGTGACTACTATTGCTGTCCTCCCTGGACGGTACGTACAGGGTACATGTTTTTCAATAAGCCCTACTAGATTCACGCGAAAAGGTGCAGGTATGAGTAGCCGAGGAGGTGTAAGAGAAGTAGAAACTGATTATGAGCCAGTCAGCCAGTTGACGGGAGTCCAACGATTGCATTGCATAATATGAATCGAAAGCAACTGAGCATGTGATTTTTTCAAGCGGAAAAACGAGAATTTTGCAAAGTTGGTTGAGCTTGCAATCAACCATGGATAGGCTACGGAATGAAATTCAAAGAAATCATCTTCGGGAATTCAATTATTCTCATTTCTATCAAAATCACGCCACCAGGTACAGTACATGAACAGGAACACGAGAAGAGGGGGCGGGTTGGAGCGGTCACGACGTCACCCGGCCGTTTTGGTAACCGGATGAGCTGCTGCGCTACCACTCCAGTTGCTAGGATCTTCTCCACAAATCTGGACAGAGCCTGATCTCATCGTATCTTCTCGTCACTCTCTTCCGTTACTACCATGTTCTCAGAGATTTATTTTATTTCATTGTTTTTGTTCTGTTATAGCCTGTGTTTTCCGAGTTTGACTTTGAATTGCTAATTACTCTGACTATTTTTTTTGAACGATATCCAGATTAACTCCCATCTGCGAGATATGTCATGGCAGCGCGTCTGCGGACGCAAAGTAAATAAATAAAAAATAAATAAATTTTCCTCCATTCCAATGCAGAAAAATTGAAATACTGGAAGGAGAGCAACCCGTTTGAATTCCCGCCACAACATTTGAATAGCCGTCACCATGCAGGGCGTGGTTCGAATTTTCGAGCCTAATGACGACTTGCTTCTCGCTCTGCGTCCCTGACCACGTACTGTCGCCTCTTTGGTCCTCCACTCTGTAGGGTCCAATTCGGACGCAACACCCCGTCCTCCACCACTTTGCGAAGCTTTATCTTAAGTGGATTCTTGCATATGCGCGTGAAACTTTGCGTGCACCCCGTAGTAAGCAAATACAACATAAATATGTGGGTAACAGAAGAACATAAATTCCCGTGAACGATTCCCTCAAGGAAATGAGATCACAAAAGGACAGATTAGACGTTGGAAGATCAATATGCATACAGTCATCAGTGATATTCTCGTATTGTAGACGTATAGGCAGGATTCTGCTTCCCTCAAGAAATTCCTTAGGATGAGGGAGGCCGAGCAATGAAAGAACATCGACAGAAGTGCTGGTTATCTACTAAACCCAGGTGGCACCTCGTAAACATAAAAGCAAGCCATGAATGCACCTTGCTTTTAGCCCTTTCATTGTCCAACTGAATCCGAGCCTCCTCCTCTAATGAGTTCAAGGCAGCAGCCTATACCGTGAGATGATCGAAATTTGAAATAAAATTATTTGAAAAAAGATTCGAGCACCCAAGTTTGAAAGAGGTCTAAAACCACCTTCAAAACTGGGTGCTCAGATTTTTTCCACAATAATTTGCAGGGTACAACCGCAATAAAGGTGCGGCCTGAGCTATTTGAGGATCGAAGAGAGTAAGTCACTAATCACGCGGTGTGCCTTCAACACAGGTAATAGTAAATTTAGTGGCTACAATAGCTCGAATAAATCAGTTGTCCCTATGAATTATTTTCGCTTTCTATTTTCTCTACTCATTATTATTCTACAGAAAACAGTCAAGGGTTCAAAGTGCCTATGTCACCTCATTAAGACCGCCTACAAAACATGTCACGCCCACGATCTTTGCAAACAAAAACGGTACAACACAGCACATATACAGCGCTAAAAAGTATTAGCTTATAAATTTGTAATAAAAAACGCGTTCAATATGACCAGGTATAAAGCAAGATGAGGACTAGTGGAAGTAGACCAGTAAAGAATTCGAGGGAATTCGTTTAAAGACCTATTTGTCTGGAATTAATGATTCAGATACGATATGTATTAACTTATAGTAATGAATTTTACGTCAAATTTGTAAACAGATACCATCCACCTACAGATTTGATGCCCTTGAAGAAGTACGGGCAACAGTTCTACGCGCAAGCTGAACTTGCTAGCTGTCTTAAAGGCAGCATTAGGGGGAAGTCCGACGAAAAGTAAAAGAAATAGTGCATATGAAAGTCAAGATGCCTGGTAAGAGGATAGTGAAAAACGGATGGAAATGGCCCAAAACCCGAGAAATAGGCCTCCTTTCCACTGTTGATTCTCGACGCGGACGACCTGTCCGTCAAGAGGGGGTGTAGTCTGATCTAGTTTTCCATTGGCATGTTGTCAAGTAAACACAAGGGAATGTTTGGAAATACGACAACATCTATTTTTTAGAGTGAGCTTCAAGCTAAAATTGCGAAAGCGCGCTGCAAAACCTTCGATCCTGCCGCATCTCCTTGGCCGCTCCCACCCCAGTCAATCAGGAATTACGTCATCCGGGGGCGGGATCGACTCATCAAGGCGGGACAGATGGGCGGTTGCGGCGTTTTGCGGCGTTTCTACAGCTCGGAGGAGCGCTGCAAAACGCTCCCTCCGAGATGTAGAAACGGGATTACCGGGATTTCGCCACAGATAGCCTTCTTAGGCCCAGGACTGCATGTGAGTGACTTCTTGTAGAGATATCTCCATTACCGCATAACCCCTAATGCTGTCTTTAATATGCTCAAACATTACTTATAAACGCGAATTAATCAAGTAAAAATAGGCAAAAAAATCAATGAAAAGTTAATCAGGTAAGCAGTAGCAGAATAGTGCAGACTGACCTTTGTGAAAGTGTCCGTACCACACTTTGGAAAGCGTTTTTGTGAGCATCTGTTTTTGCGTTTTTTTATATCTCTTCTTTTCAGTTCGCGGAAAATTGAAAATTGTTTTGGACAAATTGGGAGACGGGCCTTTGGCTCGTCCGGGCTGGCACGCGACAATTTGCGCGGCAAAGTGCGCGACGCCACGTCCGACCTCGTCGTCTATGAGTGGAGCGCGAATTCGCAATCGTGCTGATTTAGATCAGGATGCTCAAGGGTTTTGTTAAGAAAAGGGCTCTCCCTTCCTCCCATCGTGTTTGAAAGTTGAGCTTTTTCGATGTTATGTTCTTATTCGTGCAACACCCATTTATTAGCACTTAGATTACTTATTGCTCCCTCTAGGAACTTAATTTTGAAATGTCTGATGACAATGTAATCTGTTTTTGTCTCTTTATCTTTATTAGGTAAATAGAAGTATTACACAAGAAAAAATCATTTTATACCCATTAATGGAAGCTAATTGAAGGAATGAGAAGTCTGTGTCAATAAGATTTCCAACTAACTCAGCCTTTATCTGTTCCATTACGTGTTCTTACATGTTCGCGCCCCAATCAACGACGCCGCGCACTTCGCCGCACACATTGCCGCGTGCCGGCCCGGACGAGCCAAACGCCACACACCCGGACAAATTAGCCGCAATTCCAAAGCAAATTGGAAATTGTTCTAGGAAAAGTTAGCTGCAATTGCATAGGAGTCTTGTGTAGGTTTTTATGAGTACAAAAAAAGTAGTAAAAAGGACAATACACAGGCGCAGAGCCGTCTGAGCAAATGCGAAGTGAATTATAGCCAGGGCTATGGATTTAAGACCACGTAGCCATATACTAACGACTTGACGTGATCACGGGGAGTCCCCCGTACATTTTTGCAGTATTTATGGAAGCCTAGAGGTTAGAGCGGTGGTGGAGGCGTCCGTTTCAACAGCTGCCTCCTTTTTTCGTAGTGCGTCCCTTTTGCGACCTCTAGCGACGGAATTTGAGAATCAACAGCAGGAACGGGATCGTATTTCTTGGAATTTGACCGCTTTGTTCACCACTGTTGTACCTACGAGCACCCAGGCCTTCATCGGTTTTCATTTTCAATAGTTACCCGATTCGCCCTTCACAATGACAAAGACAACAGAAACAGGTATTGCACACCTACTCAACTCAAGATGAGAACGCTTCCCACAGATTCATGGGGTTCTGGGATTTTCACGAAAAGTTACTAATGTCGAAGACATGCTGGTAGTTTCCAAAACTTGTAAGTATAAACAAGCAAGAGAGATCTTCGGAGAATCCTCAGAGCTGGTATGATATGTACTTTTTAGGATAGATTTTCAATCATACCGCGAATTTATCTAAAACTAACTGAGCACGAAGGACATCTCGGACCAAAAGGCAAATGGTGCAAGGGGAAATCGATTCTTAGGCAACGATTACTGAATAATTGATCAAGTGATTGAATTATAAATGCAATCAATGAATTAATCCAATGAATTGAATTATGAAGTTAATAAATGAATCATGAACCCAGGTAAAAAACCATTTGGCTGAAGAATTCTGAGCGCTACTGTATTCCGAAATGAAAGAAATTATCGTGAAGAAAGCCAGTCGAGGGAATTTTTTTCATTGAGGTGGCGAGATCTTCCCACACATCTTTGGAAAAAATGATCCATTGTTTCTGAAATGCCCTGTACACATCCTTTGCTCTCAAAGGTCTAATGGGATGGCGATTGGCGTTAGTCGGCCTACGCTGCGGGATGCGCCACGTATGAGGATTTCATCCACATTGTGGGTATACATGCTCTTATCCGGTCTGTATAGTGGCCCACCACCACTTTACGTTTTTCTAATCGCATTGAGATTTGAAAGAAGTCATATCAGCTAATTTTTCGTTTTCATGCCAAATTTTCTGTATAAGTTTCTACTCATTCATGTTGGGCCTGTGGAAAGATACCGCTTCCCACAGCTGATCGGTGAGTTTCGGAGGTCTCTCTGTACGTGATTTCCGTGCCAGCGGACCAACGAAAAAGCTATTGGCGTTAGCCGGCTTCGATAAGGATCACGCCATGCATGAGATTTCCAGATTGATCCTGTAATAATAGAAATTGGTGCACTCAAAAGGCATAGTGATTATCGTAATCCACCCAGACCGGATGTAGGCCAGTGGGAAGTACAAGTCAGGTTCACATGAAATTCTAGAAATTTAAGTATTGCTACGAGGGGAAGTTCGAGATGATGTTATGGTAAATTGATGCCGCACACACGATTCAGCATTTAGCGATATTTTCATGAATAATGAGCCATGTAGGAAGGCAGTTTCCATGCGACTGATTAAGTTTTTTGAAGACAGCATTAGGGGTTATGCGGTTACTGGGAAATCCCTTAAAAAATCACTCACATGGAAACTATGTATGTGAGGGTCTAAGAAGCCTATTTATAGTGAAACGCCCGTCAAAAGTTGGGCTCCCCGAGCTGTAGAGACGGCTTAACGGTTAACAGGTGGCGCCTTCGGATGACAGACCCCGCCTCCACGCGATGTGATTGTAAATTGGCTACGGCACATTGGCCAAGGAGATGCGCCAAGGTTAGAGGTATCGCAGTGCGCTTTCCGAATTTTAGCTTGAAGCCCACCTCAAAAATAGACCTCTTCTTATTTTCGGACATCCCGCGTGTTTACGACTTGGCAACATGCCAATGGGACAGCTCGTCCAGACTATGCTCCTATTGACGGAGGGTCGTTTGCGTTGAGAATCGAGGGTAGGAAGGGGTTCCAGTTCTTAGATCTTTGGCCATTTCCTCCGTCGTTTTTCACTGTCGTATTACTAAGCACCTCAACCTTCATGTTCATTACATTTTTCACTATTCGGCCGGATCCCCCTTTCACTGCCTTCAAGTCTTGTCCTAAAATGGTAATGTGGGTGATTGACAATTAATCAGTAACGGTATATGGGCAAGTACTAAGATGATATCGAATCTTCTTCAAAACTTTGAGTTTTCAAAATTCGATTCAATTTGGAAACTATGATTCTCATAAACAATACGATTATGTGTTAGGCTATGGCCATCTCATTACGCGAAGGATCACGCTGCAGCAGGCCAGATTGTGAGTCAATTCCAGAGGGCTTCGGGACTCACTAAGTGGGTCAGGTCGTGCGGGGAGGCGACGGTGAAGGCCTCAAACGGCGAACGGCGATCAATTGAAAAAGACGACGCCATTTCGAATGCAATTTACAACAAAAGTAGTTGGAGGAAGCAGGGCACCCAGGGCTTAACATTGCACGGCGAGCCGGTTCGAGTGTGCCACTCAGAGGCGAAGCGACAGCGACCTTATGGATATGGTACGCAGGCTTCAGGAGACGAGCGATCTGTTGTGAGCTCGAATTGTTCAAACTCATATTGGATCAAAATTGGTCCATTGCACGGCAACCTTCGCACGAACAAACCCCGCCCACTTCGCGCCCCGCCCCCAAATGGACGTCTAATGTAATGCGCATCAATGCCACACTTGACACCACATGGCTAAAATACGAAGCGTCGTGCCAGCACCACGTCCTCAGTGAAAATCAATGGGTGAGAGAGGCCCACTTTTTTAGGTTTCCCCAAATTCCAGCTGATTGGTTCCTCGTTGCTGCTACTCAGCAGCCGCACTTTTATTTCCAAAGCATGACCAAATCAGAGCACTGACAGCCTGCAGACAGAAAACTCATCAACAAGACGTAAATTTGAATTGTACTTGCGGAACAACGTCTTCAATCACGTTGATGCGAATTTGTGACATGACGTAAGGAAAATTGCAGTGTGCAACGTGCAGTTGAAGAAATGCATATCTGGAAAAATGAGGCACTTTCTGGAATTGGGGACCTATCGGTGGTTTTCTTACTAGCTAAGTGAAGCACCTCGCAAAGGACCAACTTTCAATAATTATTCATGAAGGTAATTAAGACCCCCTCCCGCTGATGAGATTGATGAGTTGATGAGATGGCAGTAGCGAAATTTGTCAAAAATAAATTATTCCTTTTCGTATATAACTTTTGTACGAAAAACTAAGAGGTATTTTCCAAACAATTTTGATATTTATAATTATTTCAATTCATGTATTGAGATACGTTTATTATTTGAAAGCCAAGCGATTTTGGAGAAAAAAATAAAATTGAAATAAAAGGTATAAAATTGAGATCAGTTCATAATGGGTAGTGTTGACAGCCACGATACCCTTGTTAGCGTCGGGACCCAGGCAGTATTTGTTGAGAGGAAATACCCGATGTCCATTTCCAGAGATCGCCATTTTTATCGTGGCATACAGATTGGAAAATCCCATGAACTGAGTGCCTTCTATATGACACCCACTCCCAGAGGTTTCAAAAGGCTTCAAGAAAAAGAAACACTTCCGGGAAAACGCTATAAGAAACGTTTTCTTAGAGTCTTACCTATTGCATTCGGAAGCAGAATTAGCCGGGTGTGTGCCATCAGAACAGAAAAATCGTGTCGCGGCGTCTGATGCGCGAAGCGACGGGCGTAAGCTAGGGGCGCGTAATAGCGTAATAGGTCCTGGAGCGATGACACTGCCCTTCGACTCGCAATCGCTTCAGGACCCAACGAGTACTTGACTCTAGCTCGCTCTCACATCATCGCGCACTACACGCGGCTACGCAAATTTTCGGTATAATGGCACACTCCAGGAATCCACCCCCGCTTCAAAAAAGGCGTTTAATAAAGCGAATAATCCTTGTGAATGCTATTTAAGGCGTAAAAATCATTCATAATTGTACAGTTAGTGCCGTAAGAGGGTTAAAAATCACACAGTAACACGTTCTCGCGTTTTTAATGTTTTTTCGCTATGAATCGAATGATTATTGATTTTTCATCGAACTTGCATATACAGTAGCGCTGAAAAGTGTTCGGCCAAATGGTTGTTCACTTGGATTTTTCACTTGTAACTTTTTTGCGACTGGACCGATCTGAGAGAAATTTTAGTATGTTATACCTGGAGACACTGCGTACTAAATATACTATTTTGGCACTCAACGGTGTAAGCTACGTGGTTAAATGCAATTTTTTGTTTTTGGAGTGCCATCCCTATGCCGTCCCGCGGTGCCGCTGTCATCAAAAGTCGCGGTCTTTCTGCAAAATATTAATGTTCTCTGAGGCTTGCGCCTTTTATTTTTGTAAAGAAAGCCGCTTTACTTGACCAAGCCTTTTCCTTTTCTCTGGTGGTTTGTAGTAAATTTGTGTAAAAAACCATGAAAAGAGTCAAGCAGCACTCAAGTAGAAGGAAATGTTGGCAATAGGTTCAGGCACCACATATTAAAATTTTGTCAAATTTGGTCAACCTTAAAAAAGTTATGACAAAAAAGTTCTGCGAAGACTTTTGAGCGCTACTGTATTTCTGTAATCAGCGCGGTGAGCTCTACCAGATGATGCCACATGTTGTGTTCTTCAGGTTCGGTACTACGCCATCTTACACATTCTATTCTGAAAAGTCTGAAGGAAAATTTCTTCAAAATGGTGCAGTGGATAGATGAGTAACACCGTTCCTGAATAATCCAACGGATCAGACAACGATGAAGTGAGCGTAACCTTCACACTCGTTTGCAGTCGATCGATCAGATCAGTCACCTTTCTAATACGAAGTGCTGATTTCAGCGTTGAGTTACAAAATCACATCTAAAAAAGCTGAAAACACCTTTGAGGCGCGAACGATGCCCTCCAAGAACTGTTCTTCAGGTAATTAGCAAAAGTTTCAGATTACTCTACCTTGCAATCATCAATAATTTAAGATCCCTATGAACTGGAAAGGTTTTCGTGGTGACGTTCCAAAACTTTTCCAGAACCTTTCACGCGTGCTAAATCTAATTATGAAAATTACGAATACATGTGAGCCTAATGTAGAGGAATGGAAGTAGAGCGTGCAGCCGTTACATTTCCGCAAGTCCACCGCAGCACTCGCCAATTTTTGAATAAAAAAGCTTACTATGTATTGTCAAACTACAGGTGAATAAGAAAAGTTTTTGTCTTTGTCGCAACGTCATGTGATAAGCGATAGTGTGCGATAAAGAGCGAGATGTGGCGACACTGGGTGACAAGGGAAAAACGGTACACGGCTTATACAAGTAAAACCAAAAAAAGTAGTTTTGCTCACGGCTCACATTCGCCAGGTGTACAAAACGGAGTATAAAGAAAGTAGTAAAAGCGTTGACGCAAAATAATCCCTAGCTGTTCCTGTCAGAGCAGGAACAAGCTATGGCTCACCACTCTCACCGCCCAAAGACATGGAGCCTTCAATCAGCACAGTCGAGCTATAGAGCACCTATGGCATTAAGGTCCGTCTGGAACAGCTGAGCGAGCTTCCGTAGGAGGTCTCTCGTGGCAAGCTTCCTGAGGAGTGACCCTTCGGTTCATGGAAGTCACAAAGCCTTTGCTGCTCGGATAATACTGCTATGATCCAAAGTGTCATTTTTTATATTTCAAACGCCCCCGGAGTATTTCAATGGTAATGGCACGTTCTGGTCATTGGAAACAAAAGGCGTTACGAGCACGGAGAAAACAGAAAGTTTAGGAACACCACCTCTCCCCATAGGTACCAGAGTAATCCCGATCCTGCTCGTGCAGAAGGCTCTTACGGGGTATAGTGATAGTGCGAGGTCTGTTCTCACTTTGAGGATGAGAATACCTTGTCAGAATTTGTTGAATTTCGAGTAATATGGGGTTAAAAGTGGAGGAAAAACTGCTTTTTGTGGCACCCTCTGTACCTGCATGGATAGTGGAAATAGAGAAACGATCAGCGACCAGACGTCGGATTCCCTTTCTTCAAAAAGAAATCCCAGGGTGGCATGAGTCTCACGACATTTTATCTCTAACGAGCAGCCCGTTCTCATGAAGTGTTGCAGCATGCAGTCGATTGCACCATTTCAATTTTTCATTGCAAATTTGCAGAATTATGAAAAGCTGGCAATTTGCAAACACGAGGCGTGTTTCCGGTAACATGCTCTTCTAGAAGAGCTTTTCGAATTAAATTTTTTGATCGTTCATGGAAACAAGCATGATTGACCTAATTCATTGATTCAGTGCCATGCGAGCAACATTCATCGTTGTCATTGAAAGAGCTATGCTGGTTCAGATTTCTAAATTCTGAATCAACCTAAAATGGTTGCGACAGATATTTTCATATATAGTAGGTTATGTCTACATATGTTTGAGTGTAACGCTTAACACCCAAGCCCCGCCCATACATAGGTCACGCCCATATGGATATTAGCACGCCGAGAATGGTCAAAGGTCTCCGACATATCACTTAAAAATATCAGGACAGAGATGGCCATTTCGAACGGGTGGCAAGGAAGAAAACCTCAGAGAGAAAACGTTCATCACCTAGTTCATGCACTGCAAACCTGATTCAAATGGAATGCGCGAATTGGTCGTCCTATATGAGAGATATAAAATTAGATAAATTTGTTATAGCTAAACTGTCATCAAACCGGGGTGTCATCAAACCATTTCAGGCATTTTGAGCTGTTTACTGAGCTGTTATGAATTTTGTAACAATTTTCTTCTTTGTTTCTTCCCTTTATCCAACTGTAACACCAAAGCTTAGGCTTTAATTTTTTGAAATTATTTTGTCACGTGTGTCCAGGTACATAACTGAAAACGAGAAGAAGGCGTTTATGCAGAATTTGATCCCCGCACCATGAGAGTGGGATGTGCACCACCTGTCACTACACCATCTCCCCCACTTTATATTTGAAAAGAAAAAGACCGTCTATTTTACTCCGTCTTACTAGATCAGCAAAAAGTGTTAACGTGATTGTTAAGAATGAATAAGATAGAGCGGCTATGTAACCAGGAATAAAGAGCTTGACAGACATTGGTCATAGACATGAATAGAACACTCAAAGATTTCTCTCAGCTGCTATGGTAGGCGATCTTTACTGAAACGCGCGCTAAGTATCGTGAGAATAGAGCGATTTCTGTGAGAAGTGTGGTAAGCTAACCATTTATGTTTACAAGCTCAGAATTGTGAATGTCTAAATGATAGAGCTTTTCCTGCTCCACGAAACGTTCCTATTTGTTACAAGTATGCTGATTTAAGGGCAAAAGCTTTGGCCTCGAACGGGACTCGAGCTTGTAATAATTTCCGCATCGCGCGCTGCGGCGAAAATCAGCAGATGCCAAATCGGAATACCAAAAATATCAAAATTTCCTATCTGTTCTGAGGTACACATATGATTGCTTAATATTTATGAGGTTTAAAATAGAAAGAAGTTGCACACGAAACATAGAAGTATAAGTAAACTTTTGCGTCAGCGGGAATAGTGGCTTCAAGAAATTTTTGCGTCATTTTCCCCGAAGTTCTAAAAGTTTCCAGAAATTGCTGGAGGTACATACATAATTCATTTGTATTATTGCATTCTCTATGCCTGCGATAAAAGTGGCTGTTTTTCGAGATGGACTTCGCTTGTTTCTTTCTTCACGAGTGCCGCCTGGGCAATAATGCAAGCGAGAAGACGGTCGGACAATGACAATCAACGTCACGCTAAGCTGGCTAGGAATTTAATTGTATTTCGGTTTTTTTTCCAATTCAAGGAATCATTTTTTTGGAATTTTCAAAAACTCGAATGTTACTCACATCTCAATATGTATGGTACAAGTGACAAAAAAGTTAAAGCCTAATTTCTGGTGTACCAACTAGATAAAGAAAAGAAACGAAGAGGAAGACTGCTACAAAATTTAGTAGAGCTTGATAAAATTAAAAGTCATGAGCAAATAAAATTTGTTAGAAAATGAATCTACTTGACGGAATCGTTCATGAAAATTCAAGTTATTCTGCTACCCACATATTTATGTTGTATTTGCTTGGTAAGGGTACATACAAAGTTTCGCGCAAAAAAACAAGAATGCGGCTGGGATAGAGTTCCATAAAGTGACGACTGGCGGGCTAAGGCGTCTGAGGAGACGCGGCAACGAGGGTCTGTAAGAAACAACATGAGACGGTCACGTGGTTAGAGACGCAGCATGGGAAGCAAATGGACATTGGCTCAAAAATTTAAACTGCTCTCTTGTTGCTTATTACTGCTGAAATGACGTTCGGCGGGAAATCGAGTGAGTTGCTTTTTTTCCAGTTCTTCAATCCTTGGCTCAATTAAGGGAATTCCTGGGTTTTTTTCGTTTTTCTGTTCATGTACTGTATCTGTTGTGGTGATTTTGAGAATATTTAAAATCATGAAATTCACGCGAACGCTTCTTTTAAATATTCTTGTTTCATGAAAGTAATATCTGCTCGTCGTTTTTGGACGATATACTATTATAAAGCAGAGAACAACTCATATTCATTGAATGGCTGGTATTGTAGTTCTACATTCCTGATTGAATACCTAAATTGTAGCGTAGGTAATGACGCATGTGCTAAGTCAAAGCCCCTTGTGTATCTGAGGGTTCTTTGACGTCGTCAACAAATTTTGATCTGTGATCCTTGCAGTAAGGCATCGTTAGACACATCCAGGCAGCTTAGGAATACCTATCGTCCGTGAATTTATCTCAGACTAGTGAGAGCAACTACTACGTGCGCTCCCAGCGGTGCAATGGAATACGATATCTTACGGTTATTTATTCATGAGCTTCGTCTACAAGCACTGGACGAATAGGGAATAGTTCAGGGAAAAGATGAAGCAAGTGGTCGGCCACATTCAGGCAGGTGAAGAGAAAAAAGGCCGCTTTAATTTAACCTCCCTTCACTCTCCGAGTATCACTAATTATTGCGTAGAATTACTCACTATTTTATACAATTTTCCTACATAAATGGGTCAGCTGACGACATGTTCCGCGATCATTGTTGACCTCTGAAAACCATGACACCCCTCCCTCCCCACTATCTCGGCCGTTAAAGACGACCCCGTCGAGAAATCTTCGACTCCGGGTGTATCCTGAATGAAGCGGGTAGGAATGTTTCGCAACACTGCGTTTCGTACGAATGTATCTCCGATTCGAGCCTTTTTTGAAGGAAGGGTCAACGAAAATGGAGTTGCTGTAATTCCCATGCAATTATCTTGTATTCGTGCTTACGGGCCACAATGCAAAGTTTCACGAGAAAAATTAAAATATGACAGAGACACATACCGTCCAGATTTCGTGCACACGAATAACGTGGGCGGGGCGGGGCAGCTAGGGCTTCGGGACAAAACGGTAATGTGTCCGATATGGGAAGGAAACTACGGCCCTACCCTTCCCCGCATGTACGAATTTTGATAAGATGCATATCTGCCAGTTTTTGGCATTGTGAAATTTTCCATGTGGTCAGTAGTGCGGAGATATAATAAAAATGCATAAGAATAAAAGAACTCCGACTTTCATGAGCTATTCCTTCAATTCCTTCAGTTGCAAGTGATACAAAATACAATTGAAGGATTTGAAGCGGAAATTCAATGGCTGAATTGTTTCAGCTGCAATTGCAAAGGTCCACCAAAAACGTGACTGTTTTCAAGTTCTGTATGGCATGCAAATACTTGGCCTAATCTTATAATCCCTTTTCTTCGAACGCTCTATTCTTAAGAATGAAAAGTGACAAGACGGATCTGGTAAGGGTCTACTGGGCGGTATTTTTATTTTATTGAGGGTATGGCTAAGCTATTGGCGCAGACTATGACCCTAGTGCTGTGTCTGGGCTAAGGTACAAGACTGTTCAGCCCTAGCAGGCAAATTGTCAAGGAATCGATTAACCGTAGATTTTATTTTTTTTCTATACCATTTAGCGTCCTTGATCAATGTTTGCCTATGTTCGATCCATTTACGCTTTTATTGAATTTTTTGTTCACATAATGTTCTGAAGGTTCAATACTTCTGAATACTTAAGTTAGTCCAGGACACTGCTGCACAAATGTACAGGTAGTAGGGCAAGAAAACAAACGGTGATCTTCCTGGGGAACGATAAACTGACCATCTCCGAATATTTGACGTCTTTAGAAGTTTTGTGCGTGTTTACGGTGTGAGCGACTTCTTTTATTGACTATGAGACGTCTGGTGAGGATTACGGTATGCCGTAACTGAGACAATTGTAGCACTTATAATTGACTTCTGACTTGAATTTGACACTTGTATGTGGAGCCTAGCAAATGAGCATGATGCGCTATTGTCATAGATTCACTGATCGTTCCTTTTTGCCCACATATCAAAGATATAATACTTGTTTGGGATGTAAAAAGCTTCCTGTCTTCTGCGGAATCACTACAGCACTACAGTGAAACCAATCCAAAATAAATATTTTCGAAACTAGAAATACTAAATTTTTTATGTCAGGATTCAAAAAAGAAACTTTTTCCAGCATTCCCTCCTTTCCAACCCAAACTATTGGGCTGGTACATAATTAATGCGGCTTTTTTCAACAACTCTATTTAAAAAACAATATGAAATTTTGCAAAAACTTGTTTAAGTGATTTTTTGGGAGCGTCGCCATTGCAATCAAGGACTGCTTTCCATTCATTGGTGGTGACAACGTCAATTTCCTTCACAGAAAACGTAACAATAAAAAGACGCCTGATTATACACCGAACTATATTAGTAATAAATCTTCTTGATTATTACTTGCGAAGATGCCGTGCCGGTTGAGGACAAGTCAAGTAAATTGTAGGGGCCCAGAAAATTTGATGCACTATTTCACCGAGAACGACGAAGAAAAGGAGATGAGATGGGCTATCATCAGACAAGCATTATTCATCTTAGGGAGTCGTCGAGCGGACATCTTCTACTGAGAGACATTCGATCTTCGTCACCTGTTCACAAGAAAAAAGAAGACAGATGCGAATGGAGAATCCAGTCATGTGGCTATGGAAACAAGCCTGCCAGAAATGGAGCGATGGTAATTAAACATGGGAATAAATCATGGAGGGCAAACAATCTTCGTAGGAAATTTATCCGATAAAAAAAATTCTCAAAAAACACTAACGTATGCGCTCGAACAAAATGAGAACCATTCCTCATTTGGTACCAACAACACACAAATAAAGTTGATTAGTAAGGGAGGGCTCAAAGCTATCATCAGACATTTTTGTTATGCCTTTAAGACATAATTAAAGCATAAAGACATATTTTACGAGGTTCTTAAGGCTTCACTTAATTAGTGAAAACGAGCTGTGCATATTGTTGTGCTGGTGTGGCACTGAAAAACTTTGGAGAGCTTGGCCGAACTTTTTTTTCATAACACCAACAGCTAAGAAGCCAAGAGCCAAATTCGGTTGTTAAGAATTCGGAGTATGTCAACCATAAATGAAAGCCAAAACCCAAGAGGAGGGCTGTCGCGCCTCTGCACCTCCTCATTAAACCCTGCGGCTGTCGCATGACTCCGCCCACAGCACATGTCACGTCTGGTGCGTGACTGCCACACAGAACAGATCCACGCGGCACCAATCAAAACATCGGTTGACGGAGCGCTGCAGAACCATTTGCTGCTACGCTTCTTAAATCTCTATAGCGACGTTCGGTAATGTAGAAAATGCCGTCGAGTGGAGAAATGAAAAATCAACCCGTGACCAACGACCGTAGGAATGTCGCCCCCGCTTGAACACAGTAATAGGGGGCACAACATGGTTGATAAAGGTCTTCTTGTTCATAAAAATGGAAACCAGGACCATAAGAAACTACGTGCGATGGAATTCCCGTTGAGTGAACCACTGAGCGGTGAGAGAGGTGCCTTTTTCAGCCGCTATGCTCTTTTTATCCCGGTCCGCCCCTATGCTCCGTAGTTACGAGGCATGAGAATCAACAGCGGAAACGGGGTCATAATTCTTTGGGATTAATCTTGGAGGGCAAACAATCTTCATAGGAAATTTATCCGATGAAAAAAACCTCTCAAAAAACACTAACCGGGGTTTTTGACCGTTTATTTCCATTTTTCTTTCACTGTTATACCCCCAAGGATCTCCACTTACATATACAGTAACTTTTTCACATTCGGTCAAAATTGCCGATTTCACTCTCCTAAAGACACGAAAGGAGTAATTTCGAAGATCGTGGATTATGAAGTAGGGGTACTCAGCAGTGTAACAGTACAGAAAGAACGAAATTGAAATGACTAAAAATCATCAATAAATAGGAATCCGAAAACCTCCCTTTTTCTCGGACCCCTCTGCGTCACTAAACAGGGGTAGACTGCAGATGGGCTAAAGGCTAGAGCAGACGGCTGCGAACGTGGTCTCGCCCTCACCGGCAATTCGTCCGGCTGATGAACTGCAATGACCCGCGGTGCAGCGGGATCGTGTAAGGATCCCAAACCACGTATTTCAATGGGATTTCGCTGCACATCACCTCTTCTGAAGTGGAAGGTTTGTTTTCGGAGAATATGTACTCCCAGTTCTCATTTTCTCCCCACCCCTCTTAGTGCCTCTAGTGAGCACCATGATGCATCTTGGCACTTCTCGAAGTTGAACCTCATCCGAGCCGATAACGCCTTCAACATTCCGGACCACCTGACCAAGGCTGTATGGCCTACGTGAGGGGAGACGGTCGTTTGGCGCGGCCCCTTGCAGCTAATTTGCCAATGGGGCACTGCCAAAGCTCCTCCCTTAAAAAGGCTTAGGCAAATCTGGGAGAGTCCAGACAGCCCATGTGCCCCATTGGCAAATTAGCTGCAAGGGCCGCGCCAAACGACATACACCCCTACGTGAGCCATTAGGCCGTAACCCTACACCGCTTAGGTTTGCCTCCTCAAGATATTCTAAGGATCAAATGCCTGCTAAGTTGCCTCTATTGTACCCACTACAAGTTGACGGTTAGTGTATTAATCTATGAACACCTCAGTGTTTTGTAGGGATAGAAGGGTTAGAGGCAGGTACACCTGGCGTCGAGGAATCGTCGGGGAGGCGAGTCGTTCTTTACCGGACAGGAGAGAAGGGGTCGTACGTGCACAGCTCAGCAATAAGCATCGGAATCTATACTTCCAATAAAGGGATGAGAGGCGAAGGATATCTCATAACAGCGAACCCGTGTGAAGGAATGTGAAAAAATATCATTTCGCTTCAGGTAAGGAAATACGACAACAAAACACATTGCAACTATAAAATCCGACAATAGTTACTAGTACGGTAGAAGTCAAAAAAAGGACAGGAGATCGCATTTGGTCTCCGTAGAGTGTGGGGATCTGTTTTCCTCGACACCTGGGAGTACTCTGGTTAGAGGCCCTCGACTAAAGACGCGCCGTAAGGACGAGTCACCAGCTGAGAATAAAAGGACTCACTGACGACCAGTACAACAAAACTGCTTCCTGCAACGTCAGCATAGTAGGAATGGCTTCGTCTGTCAAGGGGTTAACGATAACGAAGTCAGTTGACTATGAATACGTGCGCTTTGAACTGTACTGAAGAAGGACTTCATATAATCCTGACATGAGTAACCAGGAGGCTTCAAACGAGCGAAAACCACAGGAGTTGATAAAAATTAAATGCCATTTTTTATCCGGTGTGATCGGAAGCAGTATTGGCTTCACAAAACTCACGTTTGGTACTTCTGCTGATTTTCGACGTCTAGAGCATCTACGAATATGAAGAATGAACTCATCATCAGTACCCGCTGATCAGGGATACAATTGCAATTTCATTGCGAGTCGTTGAGACACTCGCCTCTGCTGCTCTTTACTGCGATCCTGCGACAAGGGAGGGAAGGGGACAGATGGGTTGGAGATTAGGAGGTGAAGAATTTAGGGAGAAATGGAGCCAAATCGGTTTCATACAGATAATGGGCAAAAAGCTGGGCAAAATTCACACAGCGATAAGGGAGGCACGCTTCTAGTCGACGCTTTGGCTCTGCCCATATTTCCTCTAATGGTCTCAATCTCTAAAGTTGCTCAAAATGAAGTTCCTTAGCTATGAAGGACATAGAAGAAGGTGAGTTTTTCATGGTCCTTCAAAAGCCCCTTCGGAATTTATTCATTTATTTATATCTATTTATTTATTATGCGTCGGGTGGGCGCGCAAGAGATAAAAGATAGGAAAAGAGTGATGAATACAGAAAAAAGCTGATCAAAAGGGCTGACGCTCGTTTCTTCGTGCTCTGACAGATCCGAATCCTAGTCAATAGGCCTTCTAATCATCCGCATCGAGAATAGGTAATAGTGAACGAAAAACCTCCAAAGTCAAAAAGTCTCCGCTTAAAAGGAGTCAAGCTCTTCGAACCTCATGCAATCACGAGTGGCACCAGTCCTGTACCTGCACCAGCCGGCAATGGTGCCCTTACCCCTTAGATGGGGTCATAGGAATTTTTCTGAACTCCGAAACCCGAGTATACCGACGGTACTCGTGGAACAGATGAAACAGGCAGATGTGGGTGACAGAGACTCGTGGATGTCAGTGTCGTTTAGAGCATTAAATAGGTATAGCAAAGATTCTTCAGTTGTGGGCGTAATTCAATAACGAACCACTTCTAGGAGAGCAAGGCTTGATCACTATCAACAGAAAAGAAAAAGCTAACACAATGAGCAATAGCCCCCGTGCCCAAATACAATTACGAGCTGTCCTTAACGAAGCATAACAAAAACGGTAGACGTCGGTGGTAAGTGAACACGTATAGTCGTTAGAATTCCCTGGAAATTTCGATAGTTGCTGGACAAAATACAGTGATTAATACTGGGAATCGCATACTAATATAGTATTGCACCCTCTCTACGTTTCGCATGTCAAAGCCATGTCCAACAGCATCTACACATTTTGCTGACAACATTCGCTGGGCATGACTTGCATAAGAGCCTAGCCCATACCTCATCTTGAATGCCATAACTATTTAATTCTTCTCGAAATTTTCTTCCTTCTCCATAACAGAGTTTCTTCTCGATAAAAAAATCAGCACGGAACATTTGATATAGTATAAAGGGTAACATAAAGCGATAAGAACGATTTGAGGGGCATTGAAGGAGAGAAAGTATTTTTTCGCACAAAATTCGGTACAGATAAAGAGTTTGATGCAAAAAAATTTGAAAATAAATATTGAATCAATTTCTGATTCATGATCACTTTCATTTTCATTTCTTTTAGGGTTTCCTTTGTTGTTACTGAATTCAGGATTCGAAAGGCAAGTGGCCTCTTTTTGTAGGGTAGAAAAAGCTCTATCGCATGAATTGCACTGCCAGTCAGTTCTAATCCTTCCATATTCCGGATTAATTCCCTTTCACTATGCCATGTGCAAGTGAGTAATGGCGGGATACTCCAACGTTCTAAGCAATGTTTTAGCAGGAATTTCATGGGAGACCGGTATTGGATTATGAAACTATTGAGTCATACCATGAATAACGCCGCTTTTTTCAAACAAAAAATTTTTCTACAAAATTACAAGTTCTTGATCAAGTCACGTATGGTTCGGAAGAAGTAAGGGTTTTGCTGGCCCATAACTGTCTGGTAAATCCTAATTTTGGTGAAGATTTTTCTGAGCTCCCTGTTTCTCAGTCTCAGAAATATTGAAGTATGAAAGGATTCAAAAGGCAAGAGGCCTCTTTTTGTAGGGTAGAAAAAGCTCTATCGCATGAATGCATGAGTATTCCTTACAATCTCGATGGGAGGCGAGAAAGAGAAGATAGTGAAAGTGCAAATTCTCTATGATTTTTTTCACTTTTTTGCATTTATAATTCTTAAAAACAGCATACAGTTTAACGTTTCCAATAACGAGCAACATCATTTTGTAGAGTTGAAAAAGCTCTACTAAGATTACATGCGATTACATTTTTGGTCTCGATGGCAGTCTAGAAGAGAAAATGTCGGGAGTGCGAGATTTTACCCTTCTCACTACTTATTTCTAAACCTAAAAACATCAGGTAATCAAAGAAATCGAAAAACAAGTAGCAATGTATTGTAAAGCAGAAAACGCTCTATTAAACTCATATATAAGGTCCGAAGGTGGATAGAACGTTATATACCCGAAGGATTTTTTCGCATGAAACTTTGCATGATGCCCGTAAGAGCAAATACAACATAACAGTAAGTACGAGAACAAGAAAAACTTGAATTTCCGTGAACGTGAATTTCCGTGAACTTTAATAATCTGAAAGGAGCTCTCAGATACTGTAGTGAGGAGACTTGATAGAACTGCATCACTTTAATTTTGTGTGTCAACTGTGGAATCGAGCAACCATGGGACCAAACTGGGCTCAATCTAACAAAAAATTTGCCATGTGATTAGGGTGCTCGAAAGGCCACTACGTCAAATCACATACCTACCAGGAACCCTTTCAAATTCCATTTTTTCCAAAATTTTCTCCTCAAAAATTTCAGGAGATTTCAAGCTTGAAAATCAATGTAGAACTCTGAGGTTTAGTGAAGGAGCGGCAGACAGCACAAGTGGAGAGGTAATGCTGAAAAGGACGGCGAAAACTAGATTTTGTGCAATGTCAGTCTTTCTTTTTCTGCAAACGAAGCTTTTAAAAGCCTTGAGAGACAGGCAAGAAAACATTGAAGCCTAGACGAGACTTCCTTTTTTTCATTTGCACGATAATTGAATTCAGCCACTCTATAAGCCTTTGCTGAGGTCTATTCGAACATAAGAAGCGCAGTCTGTCATGTTTGAATTCCAGCACGTAGAAGCAGAATAGTGACATCAGAATCGGTTTGAAGAGCTAAGAAATGACACGTGCCCATATCTTACAAAAGGACCGAATGGAAAGGAGCCTTCATCCAAGTTACCACCGATAGGTGCATCACTATAGATCATCTGCTGTAAACGATGTGTTCAACAAACAAGAAGATTGTAGTCGCAGTCAACTCCCATCTGATTCCAAGGGGGATCCATAGTTCTCGGGAAACCCCTCGAAACCAAACCGAAAACGGGCGATCTGTTTCGTGACGAGCCATGAAAATACTGCAATAACATAACACTCGAGAATCTGTATAAACTCGTCCATAATGGGACCTGTTGTCCGAAACATCTGTACGGTGACCCCCTGGTACTAAAGTTTTCGATGCTGCAATTTTAAAGCTTCCATTCGAACTATTTACAACCTCAGAAAAACATTTTAAATTCGTTGCTAATGAGAAACAGATTTAAGGGCTGTCAACAAAGGTGCCGCAGGTGGCTCATAAGAAGCACAGACTGTAACGTATTGAGACGAGCTTTCCGGACCATTTCAGCAACCGTCTTACAGTGCCACGCCCATTGTTGGCCTTTCTGGACATGTTTCAGCTTTTGTTGACGCAGTTGTTTATGCTGCCTTACACCATGGATTACACATGAACGTGCTCTTTGCTCTGTAGGCGGCGGATCTGTGCTTTTAGAGGCACATTTCTAGAAACCACGAGATATCTCTAGAACTTCACTTTAAGGAGAAGAAAACTGTAAATGGATGGAAAAGAGGAAATATGTCTGGTTTCCAGAAAAGCGATAGGCAAAAGCATTTAGCAGCATTTATTTTTCTCGAGAGCTATAAAATTATATTTTTGAATTTACGATAACTGCTGATTTTTGCCGCAGCCCGTAATGCGAAATTGTTACAAGTATACTGAAATACGGGCAAAAGCTTCGGTCTCGGACGGGACTCGAACCCACACTCCATGCTTTCCACGTACAACCAGCTCAACACGTCATACGTGTGAGTGCTGACTGATAAGCTATGGTAAACATGTCATTCAGCAGCTGAGTAAAAGTGGAAGGGGTGTCGGCAGTGTAATGGATTAGCACATATGCTCGAAAAGCACGGAGTGTGGGTTCGAGTCCCGTCCGAGACGACATTTTTGCCCTTAGCTCAGCATACTTATAAAATCAAAATTATGCACTTTAAATTCAGAATATTTTCATATTCTCTTGCATTTTTTTAAAATTTATTTGTAGGCTTCTGTCCAGGTCTGAATCTGGTATTGTAGACATTTGGCATAATTTTAGACATTTGAATGCTATCTTATATGAATATTATAATATAAATAGTTTCTGCAAATTAATTAATTAATATAGTTCCTTCTCGTTCTTGCTAAGTACGTCAGGTTTTCGAGCTTTGACCGCTTGGGGTATTTCGTGTGCATATGAATAACCTCATGTAAACTTTAGTTTACGTCTTAGTGAACAAATAAATAAATAAATAAATAAATGAATAAGTCAGCTGAATTAACTGGATCTTGATATTAAGCTAAGTAATATACTTCTCTCCACTAAAGTGAGACTTTCCAGGGCACACATAAACGTTTGTTCTTATATTTTCATTCAAAAGATAAGCCAATAAACAGAGATAACCAAATCGTGTTATGGTAGCAACTACATCCTTTCAATGATGCTTCTTAAACTGTTAAGATTTGATTATTAGTTAATAAATGAGTGAACGACTAAATAAGTAAATAAGTAATAAGAGACTATCGATTTCTAATAAAGGCAACAACTTCCTCCAAATACATCTTGAACTATTGGGATTTATGCCTCCATCACATACAAGTAAATAAATAAATAAGCAAATAAACGGGGATAACCGAATACTCTTATGACGGCAATTTCTTCTTCAGCTTTAATGATAATTTTTGAGTTCAATAAATGGCACCATGCCCTACTTCCAGATCAGCCGTGCTCATTGACTCTTTCGAGTCTACTACAAAAATTGGCAGGGAGGTCGGCGCCCTCGCAAGGTAACCTTGTTGGTTACTGGAAACCCTTAAAAAATTCTGGGCGCATCGCAATGGTGACGTCGCAAGGGTGGTCTGAGACGTGACCGCCGAAACGGACACGATTCCCAGATAACTAAGGGTAGGGGGCGCTCATCGCCCCCCGCCGTTCCCTGGAGGTCGAGGAGCTGTGGAGAGTGACGGCTGTTTGGTTGGCGATCAACGGCGCGTCGTAGCATCGCCGCGTTTGCAGCGTGAAATTCTCCGCGTTGGAGAGCGGCAGGGAAACGCAGCAACCATAGCACCACCGCGACACCGAGTGCGATTGTCTGTTGAATGCCGCCGAGACTTGGACGCTTGGTGCTGAGTCAACGGCCACATGAAACCGTCTAATGGAAGTCATCTTGGAATTTTATCAATCGAAATTTCGATACACTGCCAATACCAAACACCCCAGACTGGAGAATTATACACTTTTCTGGCAAATCGTGATCCACCTTCTGTTGAAAGCCCTCCGCTGTTCAATCGCATATATGTAATGTATAATGATTTGCGCGTAAAGGTATGCCATATCCAATGGTTCGTATGGCGTAGTGGCAAAAGGGGAGTCTCAGCCAGCATTGTCCTAGAGATCGAACCCACTTGTGGTATGGAGGTGTTTCATGCCTGGGTAATAAAAACTCCCCGAGATAGTGTGGAAACATGTTTTTAATGTGTTTAGAAAAAAAATGAAAAAGCCTCAATGACTATTATATAGCCATTGAAATACCGGGTGCGGCAGAATCACTGATAGCCAAGCTAAACCTTACCATACCAAGAAAAATGAGGGTAACCACATGAATTCTAGTAGCACATGTGATCAACAAATGTTCCTAACGATCATTTTGTGCTATGCCTTCGGAGTTCGCTACGAACGCCTTCAGAGGAGACAATGGAGAAGACGGTGATGAAAAGCATCTACCGCTTGTCGGAAATGATGGTTGCGTAAATCGTCCGATGCTTTCATAGAGGAGATCTTGAAGGAAGCGGTTGAATCGTGAGGAGTAGAGCAGGTTAGATGGTGCACGCGGAATAATGGAACAGCTCAAGCTTCGGTTTTTGTGAGGCTATGGGGCGGAGTTGCAAAATCAAGTGAACCATCGATAGACACGCACAATCGCGGATGAGAACTTACTGCACACTCAATGCGGATGATTTCTTATGAAGCAACCCCGACTCACAAGGTGTGATTGCACCAACAGTGGTCTTAGAACAGCCTCCAGACTTCGTCACAGTGATCACCAAACCGCATAAATTTCAAACCGCTCGACATTCCATTCAGAGCGTCTTCTTGGAAGGTAAGGACAGTGCCACTTCCTACAATTCGCTCGATCCTTTGAACACTGTTTTATCGAAACTTAAGGACGATTTTCTTACGGTCACCTGCGTCCGACGGCATACGCTGCCCCTCGGCGTCTTCGCTGGCGTATCCGCCCAGAGGCTAACAAATCCAATTCTAGATGCATATTATGAAATACCAACTGAGCGTTCACACTTCGAAAGATATTCATGACGATGCCTTCGTTTTTACTATTATAGTATGGCAAGGTTTCGTAAAGCGGTCAGTATTTCTGCCGCACCAACGTAGATTACCTGCCTTCGGAAGCAGGCCTGAAGTCATCCCTACATCAATGCATAGCGTGCCTATCGAGAGCTATACCTACGCAGCCAAAAAGACTGATCTTTCACTCTGATTCACCTACAAAGGATGAAAAACATGATGGAATTTCAGGAGCCCCGTTGCAAGATGACACCGCTGGATGAATATCCCTATCTGCAACCCCAAACCAACGTAGCAGTTGACTTGTCAACAAGCAGGACAGGACGCATTTAACCCATAAGAGAGTCAGTGACAGGGTAATGTATGCTACCGAATACAATTTTCGTGACAGTGATTCGAGGTGTTAATCTTTTTTTAGAAATTATCTCATCGGTGGAATCGATTCAAAAACCATTGGAAAGGAGGTGGTCACCGGAGATTCTTCGAAGAAAACTTGAAGATATGACTCGCCGCTCTTTTATGCGAGACAGGAGCTTCGTTCCCCAAGGATGTATAGACTTGTAGACTTACGGCTGATCCCGGTCAGGGAACACGAAAATGTTGGAGTAACTTATCAGCTAGAATGCGATGCTTATAGTAGAACGCTTGCAGGAACAGAAAAAAAGCCAACTATCTGCACCGTAGCACACCTGACTGGATCCAGCCGTAGTACTTTTTTCACGCTACTTGCAAATTCAATATAAAAGAACTGATAAAAAAACAACGAAAAAGGTGGCATTGGATGCGGTTGAGCAAAGAAGTACTATCGTACTAATAAGAAATACGCGGATGGCAAAAAAGGACATCTTGCTCATGGCTAGCATTCCCAAGGTTCACTTCGGACAGAGTGGCGGGACAGATGTATGTATGCCTGATCAGGAGCAACCTAATCCCAAGATGTTCTTCCATAAGCAGAAGAAAGCATACGGTGAGCCAGGGAATTGCGAAAAAGTATGAATAGTTCATCACTTTAATACAGGACTTGTAATAACACTTATATTGGGGAAACAGAAAGGACACTACCTATTTGCATCAAAGAACACCTAGGTGGGAAAAGGCGTGGTATCATCACCACCACACTTGTCAAGCATAAGATTAAAGAGCAGTTTGATGTTAAGTGTTCGGAATCATTTTGGATTTTGCAAGAAATTCACGAATGATTAACCGTAATGAGTGTTTGTATACTAAAAATGAGCTTTTGCCCTTTGGGTGAAGAGCATGACAACATCAGGTCATGTAGCTTTGAGAATTAATTAGTAATCACTCGTACTAACACTACTTACTGTGGCTGTGAGCTCAAACTGCCCAAAACCGGTGGAACGATCGGTGAGTTTGTTGCTGTATTACTGGATTGTTCGAGAGCTTCCCCAAAATGATGTCAGAGAAGCTAGAGGGGAGGAGGCGCGTGCTCAAATCATTCACAGAAGACGAAAAGGTCGAAAAGTTGGGCCACGAATAAAAGTTCCACATAAGAACAACGTGTGGCATAACAAAGATTACAGTCGCAGGAGAATCCGTTTTTCCCTCTCATCGTAGCCAGAATCTACCATCCTGGAAGAACTCAAAAGGCCTACGATATCCATCTCACCCTGAACCAGAAGCGTACTTCGGTTGGGGCAGCGCCCCCATTTTTTTAAAATTCGAGCTGCGCCATCAGGTTCTGTGACACCCCCATTATAAGTCAACTGCAGTAGCCATCCATAGGGAAAGAGTCACAAAAAAAGGAAAAAATGAAAAAGAAAATCAAGCAAGAAGGGACTTTTCAATGTATATCCCCACTATTTCACGTGGGGTCCAATCCTGGCATGTAAAGGGAAAAGAATATAGTCCAACCGTGTTTTTACATTTCTTCAGGATTTTATGGGTAACTCAAAAATTGACTTTTTCTGAATATATTTAGTTGGACCAGCTTGGCTAGCGCACAGTATAACATCACACGGTAGGGGGAAAAATGGTCGCATTCCAAATCATCTATCAGCAGGAGCCCATTTTACATTATTGCATCGAGATGTGCGAGGTATTGTGCGCCGCCAGACAAGCTTGTGAATGAATAATTGATCCACATTCACATTTCGATTCAAAATATCAAATTTCATAAATGGATAAGCATGATCTGTGGAGGTGCAAAACAGCGCTTTTAGCCACATTGATATCGTTTTTGTACGTACAATTGTGAGCTTGGCTCATAGGAAGTTGGTGAAAATTATTTCGGCGATTAGAATACGAGTCTATTGACTTTTGGCTCCTGAAATTTCATAGAACTTTAAAGGGAATTCGCTTAAATGAGGAAGTGTAGACTGCCTTACATGGAACTCGATGAAGTGATGAGAAATGCGACAAAAAGTGTCCTCTGGTGAATTAATAACAGCTAAGGCTCACAAAAAGTACAGAAATAACTCATTAAAATGTCATATATGCAATTAAAGCCCGCTGAAATTGCAACTTTTTCCTATGTAATTTTGACGGTGACAAATATGTAGCTATTTTTGATGCAGGTGGAAGTTAATCGAAGAGGGCGTCAGTGCTGAAAAGAAACGATTCAGGGGCGTTTCATTTGTGGAATTTGAAAGAAATTCAAGATTCCATAAAGATATAGCAAAATGTGAATCGCGTTAATGTTCCTATGGAAGACCACCTAAGGATGTGAGATGAGTGAAAATTGAGACCATGGAAGAGCACTGAAGTACTGAATGAGCTTTGACGGGAAAACACCCAGAAGGTGGCTTCTTTGCAAGTTTTTCCTCGTATGAGAATGAGATGAGGAACTCTCATATGTTATTAGCTGGATAAACCACGACGACTATGTTTACATGAGTGACGTCACGCCCCTTCAGGCATTTTATGCACTCGTAAAACTTCGTGGATGTTTTATAAAAACGCGAAAGCTATTAATTGGAAGAAAGTACGCAGGAAAAAGTACAAACACCTAAAACATAAAGGAAAGTATGAGCAAACACGAACACATTGAGTTCAGTATTGCGCACTTTGAACAAATAAAAAATAAAAACTGTATAAAGGATAGATTAAATTATGTGGGAGAAGGTGCCCAATGTTAATCGATTTTCGTGGAATAAGTCTATTTGCCTATTTGTCTATTGTCTATTTGCCTTTTTCTGAAGATTGTACAGGTTTTCGAATATACAGGGGGTGCCAAAAAAGGAGTAATTTTGCTCACGGCTCACATCCACCAAGTATACAAAGTATAGGAAAACGAAGGAAATAAAAGTAGTGGGACAAAATATTCCTGAGATGGTCCTCTAAAAACAGGAACAAGCTGAGAATCACTACTTTCACTTTCATAAAAATATCGAGCCCTCAAGCGGCGCAGTCGGGCTGCAGAGCACCCACGGTATCAAGGTTCCCTTAAAACAGTGGAGCCAGGTTCCGTGGTAGATCTTTTGTGGGAAGCTTTCTGAGGATTGGCCCTTCGGATCATGGAAGTCACAGAGCCCTTACTGCTTGGACAAGGCTGTTATGATCCGAAGTATCAGTTTTCATGCCTCAAACCTACCCCCGGAGGGGTTTCAGTGGTAATGGCGCGTTGTGGCTCTTGGAAACGAAGGAGCTGAGAACCCGAATGAACGGAATGTTCAAAAACATCGCCCAATATTATATTTGAGGTACCCAGAGTCAACCGACCTTAGCAAGGTTGTGAACGAGGGCGACGAAACTTCGGATTTTACCCAGTTGAGGTGACACATCTTGTTCACTCTTTCTCGCTCCCGTTCCTGTTCGTGCAGAAGGCTGTCACGGAAAACAGGACAGAGTGAGTTCTGCTCTTTACTTCAGGGATGAAAATACCTGGCAAAAATTCGCTAAAGCTCGACTGAAGTAGGGTTTGTAGTGGAGGAGACGAAATTACTTTTTTTGGCACCCCCTGTATTCAAATGATCACTTGAAGGAATTGCCCACGGAATTTTATTTTTGGTGTTTCTTTCGTACTTACGTCATTTGCTTAATAACAACCACATGGGAAATTCTACGCGAAAACACCAAAATCCATCCGAGATGCATATCTTCGAAGTGCTGTCCACGGAGGCGGGGCGGGTATCGGGGGCTGGTTTGCGCGGGCTGTAAACCAAGCGTCGGCGGTCACGCAATGGGTGACGCAAAGTAGGAAGCAAGTCATCACTGGGCGCGAATTTTGTGGAACTGTGTGTGTAAGCAGGCTGAGTTCCGAAACCCAACTGCCCTACTTCCTATCCCAGTCCCGCATCCGAGGAAAGCACTTCGAGGAGGTGTTTTTCAGTCAGATTTCAATTGCTTCGTGAAACTTTGCATGTGACCTGAGTAAGCAAATTCAGAATAACTGAAGTGGAAAGTTTGAACTTTTGATTTCATTCACGTGATGATATAATTGCCGATGATTTTGTTCTGGCAAGTAGAGCAACTGTGATAATGGCTGAGTCTCATATAAAATGCTTTCTCATCAAAATTTCAAGTATCAAAGCTCACTGAAATCGCAACATTGTCCATGCAATTATGAACATAACAAATAGTTATTTTTGTTTGTAAGTAGAATAATCTATTAGTAGGACATTGTAAAGTAAAGAATTACAGAGGATATTTCATAAAAGGGGAACAATCCAGCCATTCACTGAGCGAAGGACTGAAGCCAGCGTGAAAAGCTGCAAATGGATTCCGTAATTACGACTACTTTTCATCAATTTTGTTTTTCGAATTTGCCAACCGATCGATCCTTTTATCACGAGGCTTCTGAAACCTATTTCTAGCTGTAGCGGCATGGCATGGCTGCCATGGATGGGTGACAGTAGGTTCAAAATGCTCGTGTTCCTTTTGGTAGACCTCACGAAGTGGTTCACTAATGATAGCTGTGTCATGGAATCAAAATTAGACTCCACAATGCTCAATTACGGAAGTGTCACGAATGTCTATTAAAAGCACTCTGACGAATGCCGCGCGCGGCGAAATTTCCGTTGTCATCTTTCCGCCAACTCACGTGCGTCTTGTAGGTACCTGGCGTATATAAGAAAGTGTTGGAATAGGTCAACCGACGAGATAAATTCTAATTCTCCCTGAAAAGGCGTTTCTTAATTACATGGGAATTGTGAGATGTTTATGTTTATGTTTCCAATTTTTATGTAGAGGGTAGCTTCCTCGCTATTATTTTCGGGTGATAAGCAAATCGAATAATATGAGACAGTCGCAATAATTCCCGCATCCAGTCTTGGAATATACGATCTTGTAAGAAAATTCCTTTTTATTTGCAAAAAAGGGTAAAAATTTCGGGTAAAAAATTCCTGCGCATCTTTCGGTGTGCCGCACGGAATTGCTCGTCCAACATGAAGCCTACAAGAGTCACGGAAAGGGTGACGAGTACTCTGTCAGCTTTCCTACCTTTTGATGTCCTTTTGAAATCGAAACAGACCTATTCGCAGGGATCTCATTGAATAAGGATGCTCTATGAATACGGAGGTCTGCCGCGAACGAATGTAGCATTGTCGTATGCATGAATGAGTCCGTCTCGGTTTTTCAAAAGGGCATTCAGAAAGACAAGAAGCGAGTAACCCGTCTCGTCTCCATCACTCTAGCCCCATCGCCATCTCCTCAGGAACAATATTGAGTAGGCACCAAAAAATGCACTAAACTTTGGCACAAATAGCACAAAAACAGAATTTTTCATGGCATGTTTATAGAATCTAATCTACCATAATAGAACTCGGTCTGGAAGTTTTCAGCAGCCTTAAAAATATCGGCTAGCAAATGATAAATATTCTACGAACAATAATAAAAGTGATGTATGTACAATGTCATTTGATAGTTATCGAGGGTTCCTTATTGGAAAAATCCTTGGAAACTGGAATGTCAAAAAAAATTGCGAATGAATCGGAAACTCATTGTGAAGACCGCTTCTGCTAGTCATTGGTCTCAACTAACAGTGTTTTTCGAGTACATGAGTACAAGATATGACCATCGGATCAGGAGACCATAGGGGTCCTATCATGGAAAGTAAATGGTCAAAAAAGCTTGGCGAATAAGCGGAAAGCGCTCGTAAAAACACAGCTTCAAGCGAAAACCCAAGGACAGTGATAGGCGTAATGTTGGTAATGAGGACTCCTAAACTGGGTCACGCAAATTAGAGTTAGGGGGCCAAGAAGGCATGAAGTGGCGAAATTTTCGATGAGAAGAAGTTCATATGAGCTTAATAAGGGCCGTCTTCTTCAACAGCAGCCACCTGTTCCAGCCCGTCCCTTTTTCGGCCAGACTCACCCCTTTTGAGAATGAACGGCGAGAAGGGGGTCTTATTTCTCAAGTTTTCAGCCGCTTCAATCCGTTTCTCTTCACTTTCATACGATTAAGCACGTCGACTTTCATATTTGATGATCATTTCATATTCGGCCCGAATCACCCCTATCACTGCCTTTCATTGCAGAAGGTCTACATTGAAAGGTTTTCGTTCACTCATACTACTTCATGATAACCATATTCCCTTGCAAAGATAATTATGCGCATCGAATATGTGGGTAAGTTGGTGTGTTGACGAAAACATGGATCTGTTGGTGAAATAGAATATGGACTCAACTGCATACATACAATAGTAAGATGCTGTCTAGACAAGAGTAAAAAGTCGAGAAAAGGATGTTGACAGTACAAAACTTTTCTTTACTATGAATTTCAAAAAAATGTGATTTTCTTTTGTTGGATTTGTGAATTTTGATTGCTGGACAGAATAGTTGGTTCCTTCCGGCTTTATTCTTGCACAGAAAGTCGACGGGACGTGTTTTGAATTTGATATGATACGTATTGTTAATGTTCTTGTCAGTTCTCCTGAACGCTCAGCTAAACAAGTAAACATTATAGGTTTCCATAAGATTTTTGCTCTAAAGATAAGCTGAACCAAGACAGGGGAAACTTCGCCCGGGAATCGGACCCTACATACATTAGATTAGTAAAAGTATTAGTAGATAATTAACCCCTGTTGAGGCCAATGCTATGCCTACATTTCATTACTGCAATTACTAAAAAGCGAAATCGCTGAGAACATGATAGGGGATTAAACAACGGCCGTCCGATATTAGCCATGCGAATCGTCAGAATTCGAATTATGCTCAATTCTAAGCGAAGTTTCTTCCAAGTGAACGATTAGATAAGGAGAGGAATTGCTTCAAATTACATATGTAGATTAAAAGAATCGTCCGCGGAACTTCGAGTTCTCCTGTCTCCCATATGTTTATGTTGTATTTGTTATTTGCATACAACGGGCCACATACAAAGTTCCATGAAAGAATCTTGCTGATGGTGAGATACAGCTCCCCAAAAAACGTCCGGCGAGGCCGGCGAGATGAGGCGTCCGGAGAGGCGGAGACGCGAGATCAATATTGGGCGCGAAAACTGTGACTGCGCTTCTTCCGCCGACAGCTGTTCAAATGTTGCCCGACGGAAATTCAAACAAGTTGACGTTCTTCAAGTTTTTCATTCTTCATAAAACAAAGGAAATTTCTGTGTTCTTTTCGTGTTTCAGTGTTCATGCACTGTATCTGGTAGAGTGATATAAGAGGAATTAAATAAATCAAAGGATTCTCGTGGGCGATGTCTTTTAGCATAAACTCAATTATCCCTGAGAGGAGCCGTATTTCTCTCATTGGAGAGGGGTTCATATTTAGTAAGTCACACTGGAAGTAGGGGAGTGGGTATGTGTGACAGCAAGTGGGCAGAAAGGTCGGATACAAAATGACGCGTGAATTATAATAATGTCCCTCACCTCTTCATCCCCTCCCTACGGTTAGCCGTTTTTGTTGAAGGTGCATTGCACATATGAAGATTCGAGAACCTAACAAAGGGTACTACGGCAACCATTTTGAAGGTGAAGAGCTCATGCGGAACAGAAAACAAACTAGCTTTTTTTATAGGATCACCCCCCAAAAAATTTCACTTCAACTATGACTTCATTATTCGAAATTTAATTCTTCCAAAGAATTGAAACATTTTATTTTTATTTAGCGCAAATCTTTCAGGGATAGGGGTGGGGTCGCATACCCAATTACTCGACGTGTTTACATGGTCTATCTCCGACATGGAACCTTCTGGTTCACCTTAATTTCCGTCTTTCTTTGGATTAATGAAATTGCATTGAATTCTCTTGAATGATTAAAACAAGAGACAATCGCCCATCTCTAAGGCCAGGCACTTTATAGTCAAATTTAATTTTTTTTATGAGAAACTCACTATGGAGATGGATGACCAGCCGATATGCCAAGTTGTAGCACCATGTACTTATTTGGCAAGTTCGCCTACCGAGGACTTTCTCAGGTAAACAGCTGTCAGTAGTTTCTTAGCACAAAAAATGTAGCGATATGCGTATGAAAAATATAAATTGTCGTTGCCATAAAGAATGACGTGGACAGGGCTGAGTACAAAATCTCCTTCAGACAAGCATGACATACATCAAAAAACACAAAAGTTTTTACCAAAAAATCAAAAATAAGATGGTCCGAACACATCATATGTATGACGTGGCTACTTTGCTGGCGTAAAGGGATTCCCGACTGGATTACTCGGAGATTACAAACCAACACCAGGACAACCACCCATCCAGTTGTCAGAAATATTCACAAGAGTTCCGAAAAAGTAGTCGGCAGTTCAATGGAGCTACAGGAGTGCAGTGTACTGCGGCTCGCAACACGGACGAATGGAGGTGGTGCTGGAGATCGCCTAGAGGAATCGTGCACGGAAGAATGATTCCCTCTGTTACCCACATATTTATGTTGTATTTGATTTATAAGGGAAGCATGCAAAATCCCACGGGAAAAGTGAGAATGCAGCTAAGATACAGCTGCTCAATGTGGAGGACGAGGAGGCGGGGCCTCCGAGCAAGTGTTCGCCTCGTCATCCGCAGCGGTCGGAGACGCATAGTAGGATCAAAAAGAGAAAATACGTTGACAGTCTCACTCTCCGTCTCCAACCGTGGCGTACAACGAATTCTCAATTTCTCGCGTAAACTTCTAATGCGGTTCTTATTAAACAAATACGACATAAATATATTGGCAATGGAGAAACTCATTTTTCCGTGTGCGATACCTTTGAAGGCACAACTTATGATAATCTTGGCTGGTCATTTGGCAAAGTAAAGTTTCTGAGATGTCGAAGAACTCTAAACTGATTGCAAATTGAAGCAAATCTTCAAAAATCTTATGAATGTGCCTTCTCGACCTTCGCCTTGGGAGAGATCATAGCACAGAACAATGCCTCTGCAAAAGTTTCTACTTGATCTTATCGCCTAAAATTCAGCGATACTACATTTCTCCTATCATAACCTTACCTTAACCACTGGAATTTGGTCGTCCTATTGTCCTATCACAACCGATAACAAGCCTTTTTGCCAACTACTTGCCACAGCTGCTCCGCTGATGAAATTATGGCGGTATAATAAGAGGAAGGGCGCCACCTAATGCGGGTTTGTAGGCGCTTACTTCTTATCAGCCGTTCGGTAAAGACACTTTTTTCAGTTGAGAGAGGGGCTATTTGCTTGAAAATGGAGCCAGAATAGTCCAAATATCGCTTACTGTGCCTTAGAGAACGATAGGAGTAATTTTGGCGACTTGTGGAATAATGTTGGAATATGATAATTTTGGCGATTTGTGGAATAATGTTGGAATATGAAAGTCGAGTCGATCAATAGCGTGAAAGTAGAGAGGAAACGGAATAAAACACAGACGCGGAAACATAAAAGCACGAACATCTTGCCTCTAACTCTCTCCCTTTCGCTCCCTCTGCATCACTAGCCAGTGCGGGCAGATGCAGACGGGTGATGGACTATTTCAGATAGCCACAATCGTTGTCACGCCCTGGCAGCAACTTGCCCGGTGGATGCAAGGCAGCATGCTGTCATGCAATCACTTTTACAGCCAGTATCTTGGTGATGATGAGGTGGTGTAGTGATAGGTGGCGCACATTTCCTCCTTTGTGATGCGGGGTTCCCGCACATCCACGCCCGCCCAGGCCATCCAAACATTTCACCATCCCTGGGGTCGGTGAGCTGGTATCAGGCACACCTACCCCCCCCCCCCCTTCGCAAGTCATTGTATAGCTCGGAACGAAATTACCTCCCACCCACCACGATTCTGAATGAAACAAGCATACGCGGCGCATTCCGCAGGGAGGTTTGATTAACGCCAAAAATTTTATCCATTTATCCTTCAACCCCTTTTTGCCGACGCTAATAGGCGCCGGCAAAAAAGAGAAGAGCTCGGACGCCCAAACTGTTGCGTCATAGCAACACATTGAAAAGTTCAAAGGGTTCAGTCACGGTAGTGGTATCTATCGGGCAATGATTTTTGGCGTCAATCAATCTTGATGGGATGCGCCGCGCATCTAATTCCATTTAGAACCGCGGTGGGCAGGTGAATGCGATTCGGCCTATACAATGACTTACTTGGGACAGCTAATGTACAGGTCAGTGCGTTGACCTTCATAAACCAGTCTGGTAGGAGCTCACCTACTCCGTGGGGGGTGAATCTTGGCTGGTGTGGAGGTGTTAATTCAGGATTTGATGCCCGCGTGGAGTGGGAATGCACGCCATATGTTCCTAAACCGCCTTCGCCCAAATAAATAGGATAAATTCGGAAAATACTATGTGCCTCTACGGCACTCAGGAAATATGAACAATGTAATATTACCGTATTTACACTGCTCGGAATGGATTCGTACATCAACTCCATGAGCTGTTAAAAACAGGAGGAAACCACTGGGGCTCATTCCGGTTACGAAAACATCCTGAGTCCTCCGGAAGGAAGAGTCCAGACGGATCGTGTTGGTAGGGAAGTCTTTAGACCCTATCGTGACGCTCTCCAACCCATAAGGAACGGTCGCGTGGCGACCATGCCTCAAGCGTGTTCGTATCATTGACTATCCATCTGCACCATTTACCACAAAGGCGAAATAAGCCCTCCAAATAATGGTCGGGCGGAGCCATGCTGATGGATTTCATATGATGGTTTTCATGGCACACATTAAGCCTGTCCATAAATGGTCCTACTCCATTCGGTATAAAAACGAACTGGAAAATTTGGAAATGAGCGCCGTTAGCTGTTATAGGTCGGTTTTTTGGCATCTTTGCGTGAGCGTTATGGTCGAAAACATGACCATTATAGATGAATGACATTTTCGTTATTGTGGCAGTGATATTTTTGGATTACATAGATCCTGTATGAAAGATTCGGACGGGATAATGGGGAGATGGCATTATGGCGCGACGGTGATAGAAAATTTGACTGATTGAGCTGGACCTCTACCTAAATGTTTCAAAAATATTAGTCATAAAAACACAAAATGTATTTGATCTGTTCACTTTGGTATCCACGTTCGAAAATGTCTAAGACATCGAAAAGCTTCACGGAAAATTTCAGATCATACAGGTTCTATTCAATCGGCAATTAGCCAAATCAAGATAAACCCATTTTAAAGCCGAATATTTACTTATTCTTAGTTCTTTTATTTGCTTTTACTGAGTAGATCGAAAACTTTTGCGTTTTCCTACCTCTAACTTCAAATGGCCAGTTTGAAGTGATGCAAAATCTCATCGATCAAAATAGGAGCCGTTGGATCTGCAGATCTTATCATTAAGGAGTTCGAATAATTTAATGCTTGATACGAATGGTTAAATCGTTCGTTTTTTTCGTAGCAGTGTACCTCGGCCCATAAGAGCTGAGAAAGAAAATGAGGAAGCGTTGAACAATAAATAATCTTCTTAAGCTTCGCCATGCATTAACTGCTTTGAAATTGGGAGAGCGGACATATCGATACACCGTGTACATTAAACTATTATGAAGCTCAATAGTAGTGCGAGGAGCAATGAAATATGTAGCGTATGTTTTCGGACACATACGATGCGGATTCGAATCTGTCTGAGGACGAAAAGTTTGTCCATTACTCAGCATCCCCGTGGAAGCTTACCACGGGTTGCAGCAGAATCTAGCAGCTATACAAAAATTTCAAAATTGGGGAGTCTTCAGATATTGATTCTGATATTTATGATTTTTGATAGCTGCTGCTTTTCGCCGGCGATGCGAAAGTTGTTACAAGTATGCTGAGTTATGGGGAAGAGCTTCGGTCTCGAACGGGACTCGAACCCGCACTCTATGTATTCCGAGCAGTGGTAACCCATTGCACTACCGGCACCTATTTGAAAATCGCACTTTATGCTTTCATATGTACTGCCCGATTGATTAGCACATATGTCCGGAAAGCATGGAGTGCGGGTTCCAGTACCGTCCGAGACTGAAGCTTTTGCCCATAACTCAGCATACTTTCAACAATCCCTAAATATTGCTTTTTTGAGTGGAACCCCGACATTACGTAGAATTGAACCCGCTTCCATTACGGACCACCTTATATTGTATGGAGGCTGGGCTACACATACATTACCACCCTAAGAGCCCAGCCGAATGACCGGCACCAGACGAACAGTGATAGGGTCAACATACTCTGCATTGTAGTTTTTTGACGTTTACTGAGAACCAGGCCATTACTCCTTCTACCAGTACGACGTCGTAAAGCTCAGTCATGCCATTCTTGATGGCCAACAAATACCATGGTAAATTAGCTGTCATGTAAAATGTGTTGTGATACCCATCAGAAAGCCGCCCATTGCATCCAGGCACTAATTTGTGATGGATTACAAATGCGCTTGATGGGCTCTTCAGAGGCCTGAACAAAAGCCTCTGAGGAGGTGATGAACCCACTAACAGTATGGTTGGATATCCTTATCATACATGTAAAACGCTTTGTTCGTCTGTCTGTCAGCCTGTCCTGTCTGTGATTTGTGAAGTTAAATATGTTAAAAAATTGGATAAATACCAAAATATAAATAGTTAAGCTGTGACATCTTCCATTAGAGGCACCGGGGAGTGGCGGGAAGCTCGCATCGAAAAAGTGTCGTCAGGGCTCTTATCACCAGCACGGCGTGTCGTCCTGCAGTTCATCAACCGACGAGTTGCCGGTGAGGTCAGAACGACATTCCCGGCCGGCTGATTCACACTATCCGTCGTCTGCATCTACTCTACCCGGCTACTGACGTCCGTCCGTCTGTTTTCACGAAATTAGGTATTATATGAAAAACGATCTGTGGAGATGGGGACAAGTTTTAGATTGGTAAGGAATAGGACAAGAAGTACAGAGCACACATGACGAATTAAGCTCCGCCTACAATGGGCGGAGAGTGCACTGGAATGTTTCGTTTTCAGGCCGAAAATTGTTAATCGGATCCAATATGACCCAGACGTAAGGGAAAGGTGGATTAGATCAAGAATAAGTTTTTTTAGAGTCATGACAGAAACCTGGCACAGTGGATGAAGCGCACACTGAGTGAGGGCCGGTACAACAACTATTCATAACTCGGTTCCAACGCACCCTTGAGACCAAAAAAAAATCGGTAGAAATGACCAATCTCCAAGTCATCTTAAAAACGCTTGAAATAAGGAGAAAACAGTCTGCAATCGGCGCGTGATGTGGTAATGGATACAGAGTAAATTTAAAAAAAAAAGCAATTCCGACTGACCAACTGACACCCATGATGTTACGCGCATAACAGCGTGCGCCAGCCAAACAGTGTAGCTATGATTATTGGAGTTCCCCCTTCAAAACAGACATTCCATACCGCATCCGAATACAGTACCCACAGCAAATCTTTTGAGAGAAATTTTTTGCAGGATGTAATTTTTTCAATGCCATTGAGAGAGTTGTTGAAAGGGCGCAGCTCTTTTAACACTAATGTCAAGTGCCATTGAGATAAACTGCCATTGATCTAATGAGAGATTAAGATATCCCGGAAGAACTCGATCCGAGTGCTACTGCTGGGTTACTCAGATGTCAATGCGTCAACCCGGTATTATTGAACTATGACCTTTTTTCAAATATTTTGAAGACATGAGAAACTAAAGATTAAGTTCAGTTCCTGTTTCACACGCAGAAGGAAACTAAATAAATATGAATTCCTCTCCCTGTGCTAACTGAAAATATCATATTGTGATAAATTATTAATCGGTGCGCATATATAAACACCTAAAAAGGCAGTAAAAAACAATCAGGAAATTAATGGGGGTTTCGAGAGTATAAGGGAGGTCGAAAATTGATTGAACAAATAAATCAAACACCCCACAGCATTTCTTGCAAAACCTGCAAGCAAGCTGCTAAGACACTCCGCAGCGATAGGCTCTTTCGAGTGCATACACAGAATGCATATGTCGTCAAAATCGAATTAGCTGAATGGAACTTTTTGATTACCTTTTGCACTTTTCACATGACGTAGTGAATCTGTAAAATTATTTTTAAAACGGCTCACTGGGGAAATATGAATGTATAGGCATAGAAAATACTTGGAGAATAGATAATAGGAGATATGAAAAGAAAGTCTATAGGAAGTAGTATGTGTATGTAGAATGTTTCGATGGATGGTGTAAGATAAGGTCGTCCATGAGTGGTGCCTCGCGACACCATTGATTTATTATTATTTTCACGATCTCTGCTACCTATCTGGTCTGTTCATGTCAAAGTTAAAGGCCAAATAACAAAGACGAAAATTTGTGAAGATAAATATGTTAAAAAATTGGATAAATACCAAAATATAAATGGTTAAGCTGTGACATCTTCCATTAGAGGCACCGGGGGATGTGGGTAAGGGAAAACTGAAAACTGTGAACACATATTCTCTGAAAACAATCCTTCCCCTTCAGAAGAGGTAATGTGTGGCGAAATTCGCATTGAAATGTGCCGCCAGGGCTCTTATCACGACCCCGCAGCACAGCATGTCGTCCCGCAGTTCATCAACCGGGCGAGTTGTCGGTTAGGACAGCACGACATTCCCAGGCTGACTTACCCTCTCCACTCGTCTGCAGTCTACTCTACTCCGGCTACAGACGTAGAGGGGTGAGAGAGGAGGGAGTTTTCAGGTCCCACAGAGTAGCTCTACTTTTATAGTCCACAGTCAGCCAAATGTACCCATTCCGGTGTCCTTAAATGTAAAATGTCCAAAGCACATAGGAGGTATAAAAGGGATAGAAGCCAATATTGTAACAGTTCGTTATATACAATTTTAGTCTGATGAGAATGTAAATTTCGTCTTTCCCCTATGAATCGCCCAACACGCAAGACCAGACCTTTTGGAACATTCGCAAAATATGTATACTAATATACGGCTTTAATGAGTTCAGTTCAATCTTCCCCTGCCGAGTGAAACCAGTTGTTCACCTTCCCTGATAATAAGATGAAAGGACAACTTCCAAGTTGATGGACGCGCCAAGCATAAGAATTTCATTCACATTCTAGGTGAATACGAACGGGTTTCAGGTCCGTAAAATGACTGGCTAGCACCTAACCACGTGCTTGAAATCTTAGTAATGAATGAAAGAAGTCCATATCAGCTTATATTTCCTTTTCTACCCACAGTTTTTTTGGGTATTAATCCATGCTACTACTCGTGGATAATGAACGCACCCCACGGCTAATTGGTGAATATCGGAGGGGTTCTTCGTGCGTGTTTGCGGTGCAAAGGATCCAAAGGGATGTCGACTGGCGTTGGTCGGTCGGTTGTGGGACGCGCCATGTATGAGGTTTCCATCAGGTCGAAGGGTATACTATTTCCTTAGTCTTTCTGGAATTATGGACGGTAACAAAATATCAAGAACCAGTAACCA
This sequence comes from Trichostrongylus colubriformis, assembly GCA_963978905.1. Classification (NCBI taxonomy): domain Eukaryota; kingdom Metazoa; phylum Nematoda; class Chromadorea; order Rhabditida; family Trichostrongylidae; genus Trichostrongylus; species Trichostrongylus colubriformis. The sequence continues at coordinate 53,824,549 of OZ022256.1, read as the reverse complement.
AACGCGTACAGTTTATCGATTCGCCCTGCGATCTCGAACAGCACAGCATAAGCTGGAAGCGTTTGGTTACAAAAGCTTTATACCCTATTCACCCACCTCAATTCCGAGAGGACCAAAGCAATGATGGCCAGGGGACCAATGCCTATCTCCGCGTCCCTCCATACGCTTCTTCTCCTTACAATAACATCTTAAGAACAGATTTTTTTTGCGGGCAGGGTACCCCTTTTGTATAACTTGCAAGTTTTTTCAAGTGAGGAGTAATTGATAGATAAAATGCGATATAAATATCAACGACTGAACTAATTATTTAATTGGCAGATATAAATATTGATATGATTTAAATATCAATGGATATAACCTAACTAGTCAGTTTTATCACATCTCCCCTTTACTCTGTGCACCCTCAGCCTGACGAATTTCATTGATCACTGCTGACAACTAGCATAACGATCCCCCTCCCACAGGACCGAATACGTCCCCCCCCCCCTCCCACCCACTGTCGGGGATGCTTCTCAGTGCTACTTGTGAATGTATGCAATCGCGTTGCAGCACTTCTTTTGCGACGATAAATTGATCTGTTAAAACGAGATTAGCTTCGGAAACAGGAAGGAGGTATAGACAAGAATGAGGATAACAAAAATGAAAAACACTGCTTTTTTTCGGGTAAACATTTCGTTTTGAATACGAATTCATAGAATATATTACCATCCGGATTAACCCATGGTGATGCTATCGTTGCGAAAATAGTAGTGAATTAGGATGAGGAAATGCCATAGAGTTAGTTGCATGACGTCCACGAATTATTCCGTCACGAGTTCAAAAAAAAGGAAAAGATCTCGGCGTTGATCGTTCCCTTTTGCGGGGTGCGCCACGCATTCTACTTCTATTCACAATCGTGGTGGCAGATGAATGCGATTCGGCCTATACAATGGCTTACGGGGACAAGCCTATGCACAAGTCAGTTTTAACCTACTGTACAGGACTGCTACCAATCCACCTACCCCAAATGGGTGGATCTTTGGCCTTAGCGGGAACTTCTACGGGATTTGTTCCCAGCACCGTGAGAGTGCAGGTGCGTGCCACCTGTCACCAGAATTACCTCCGTCCAGTAGAGTTTTGATAGCACTCAGATAAGTGGATCCTGGTTCAGTGAAATACGAAAACTGCATTTCAGGGTGATACCAAGGCTCAGTAGAGAAAACATTGCAATCACCTGCAGGTCCAAGTATCAAATCCCATGCCATCCATGTCAACCTAGCTTTTTGAAATCTGGAGTCATTGATGATAGACTGTATAGAGGCCTAGAAGCTATCTAGACCAAAAGATAGGCGTCCAGATGATTTCATGATTGCGACTGGAAATCGGAAAAGAAGGGATGAGCTTAGATGGGCCTAAAGGTTTTTTTTGGTACTTCCTATATTTTAGATGACAAATACGCTAGCATCTCAAGCCGGAAGTAACCTGCACTGCATTTACTTTTTCATTGGCGTAATCGAAGTCGTACATCTTTGCGAGGAAGCCTCACCAAATTTGGCCTAATTGAGATGCTGCTGTCCATCAAAAACTGACTAATTCGCATGCAAAGCAGATAACCTCCTTTCTGGATGATGCGAAGGAAGCCAGACTAAGCATATGATGACTCAACGACGTAAAGAAGGGGCATCTCGGAACACCTTCCATTTTCTGGAAATCCCCCACGCTCATAACGCTCGCGACCAAAACAGATTCCTCATTTTTGTGTTCTGTAAGTGAAGGAAACGAGGGTCAGAGGCAGTGTTCTCCGAACTTCTTCTATAAAAACGGCTAATTTCGCATTTTTTCGACTATTTCATTCGGTGATAATGGTCATTTAGACAGGCATGAGGCTTCATCTTAGTACAATACTCACTAATTAATATAGTATTAAAAGTGGGATCAAGAGTAACATATTTGACTTTTTTTGACTCTCTGTGCAGGTATAAAAATAGTTATACTATTGTTATAAAAAAAAACAATATTTTTATATAGCTTGTATTTTTACGTAATAGTAAAAGGGAAATTATGACTATTACCGTCACGCTATGCATACATACGTTGTAATATAGCATTGGTGCTTGCGATACACTTGGTATTTCTTAGAAATTATGAACAGCAAAAGGTTCCGCCACGCCCATTGACTATATATACCTGTCTATTGTTGAATGGGGAGAATTCGAATAAATATTTGCATTTCTTCAAGTTAGCACTGCTTGCATACACGTGCTATTAATACAAGTGCACTGTTAGCGAATTTGTGGTGCTGGGCAAATGTCTGAGAGCGTAATGAACGCCCTATGTAAAGACTCCGCTTACATTAAATTACTTACTTAATTTCAAAGAAATTTAAATGCATCAGATATCTCATGGTTGGCTTTTTCTTGAATTTTAAAGCCGAGTTCAAATACGATTGCAAAAATCTCAAATCAGCTTACCGAGAAAAAAAGAATTGTAAATATGAAATTTTTTCGGAAAATTAGGCTAGTATTATGTATTGCACGTAAAACGATACGCCTCGGCACCTAATGAAATCTGAGGTACTCAGCATAATATTTACTCCATTTATCGACTTTTGCAAAAGTCACAATATAATAAGTTCAGGACACCAAGATAGTGCACCATAACCAAGCTTCACACAACTATGCTGGTTGGCATTTGAAAGCATACACAGGTTGCCCACACTCTCTGAGCATGGCGCAGACGTAAAACAAGCCGGATATTATGAATAGAAAAAAATCTTTTAAGGTAATCTATGGCATACGGCAATACGGACACGGGCTATCTTTCTTAAGAATAGCTGACTTTGGGCACTTGCAGTAATAAAACAGCTTGTTTGACGTCTAGACTACACAAAGCTCAGTAATGTCTACGGTACACATAATTAAAGCAGGAGAGGAGGGAGGGGTTGATTGGTCGAATTTTCGCTTCGCGGCGCCGCCAGCACGACTTGCTGCAGTCGGTTGGAATTTCCGCTCAGTATGCGGTTGGCTGGTATCGTGAAGAACCTTCAAAGATTGCAGGTTGGAAGCTTTGGAAGCTTCATATGTTGTGGTTGTTGCTCTTCCAACGGTGAAATACAAACAACTCGCACTCGCCGCGGGCGGCCGCGCAAATAATCGACCAATCGACCCCACCCGGGAAGGAGGTGTGCTATAGAAAGAGGAAGTTTGCGGACCAGCGTATGACTCGCAAGGCGGTGAGTGCTAGCTTTCAGCACCGTATCAGTTGTCTCTTGAAGCGATGACGTTCTCCTCTGCCGTATTATGGGAGTTATCGGTTCAAAATCCTACTAATATGAAGCTCCTAGCTTGCATGGGGGACTTTGCAACGCGACTTCTCTGTCTTGGTAACAGTGATAGGGGTAAAATATGGGTAATGAAAATTGCTAAATTGGGTCGCGCCTTTGAAAGCTCGGAGTTTTGAGAGCCGTCTTCTCAAATAGCCGCCACCAGTTCTATCCCAGGCCGCCCCTTTTTTCGGCCCTACCCGCCCATCTTAAGGATAGATGGCGGGAAAGGGGTCTTATGTCCCGGGTTCCCGACAGTTTCATTTCGTTTTTATTCACTTTCCTACTATTAAGCACCACTATCTTCGTATTTGACGATTTTTCCATATTTGGCCCGGATTACCCCTATCATTGCCTCAAAGGCATAAAGACACAGGGGCATGCTTATCATTGAATGCGATATACCTATGAGCAATTTTCTTACATTGCAAGATTCTATACTTATTATAATTAGTAAAGTGTTACAATTAATTCTATGAGAGATAAATAAATGAGGAGCGTCAAAGGGACCTCGGTGGAGACGTATTAGGCATCATACTATGCTTCATGTTCTTACTTCTGCTAGCGAGTACATCACAGATCACCTAATCAAATAAATCCATGGACACGTGATTCCAACATTCAAGTTGTACATGATAATGGATGAATTCATAGTTCATAGATGATTCACTGATTGCTATGCGAGTCCACCCTCACATTGTTGTTTATAGTAGGGTAATTGAAAAATAGACATAGATTATGATTTTTTTTGATTTTTGGTAACTGCTGTTTATCGCCGCAACTCGCGATGTAAAAGTTACTGCAAGGACGCTGAGATATGGGCAAAAGCTTCGGTGTCGGACAGGACCCGAACCCGCACTTCATCCTTTCCGGGGATATGTGCTAATCCATTACACTACCGACACCCCTTTCACCTTAACTCAGCTTTTGAATGGTATATTTACCATAGATTATCAGAAAAATCAAAAAATATCAAAATCAGTACTGAAGCTTTCAGCTTCACGATTCGATGCCGTTATTGGCCAACCGGCTCAACACGCTATACGTGTGAGTGCTGATAAGCTATGGTAAATATGCCATTCAGAAGCTGAGTTAAGGTGAATGGGGTGTCGGTAGTGTAATGGACTGGCACATATCCCCGAAAAGGAAGAAGTGCGGGTTCGAGTCCCGTCCGACACCGAAGCTTTAGCCCATAACTCAGCATCCTTGTAGTAGACATAGATTAGTTTCAGAGCTGGAGAGTAGCTGGCAAAAGGAGCAAAAGGATGTTCACAGGGAAGAGAAAAACTGAACTTAATGATGGCAAATATGGCTGCTCGGTGCTCATCTTACCAGTGGAGCTGAGTAATCACCTTTACGGAAAAACTGGGATTTGGTATGTAGGCAAAAGAAAAACGGCGCAGGACACGCTGCTAACCAGTTGACGCTAGAAAGATCAACTGGCGGGTACATTTCGTTGCATTCCAAATTAGGTATTGCAACAGCTCAAACGCTCTCGTACTAATTGCAATGTGTGACTGAAAAATGTGAAAAACGCTTTGCTAAGTCTTGTGGTTATCTTTTGAATCTCACAGCTTAGCAAAGGTAGCAGGAGCAATGATTTGAGTTTGCAGGAAGAAAAAGTTCGCAGCTATTGCGAGAAATGCCATACTCTAGGAGCCAAGGATTATATTTTAGGAGCTGTCTTTCCATCGCTTCTGAAACAGAATATTTATGGAGTATTTGCTTAGCAAGAAATGATTCGTTGTAAACATTATATTAAGGTGGGAAATGGCCGTGATACTCATTCCCACGAGATTATTCTTTCTGTTTAATGCCATAACATAAACAATCAACAATCACATGCTTTGGTAATGTTGTGTGATATGAAACGGTACATCCGAGGTAAATTGTGCAGTGAAGTAGGAATACCGAGCGTTGGGAGGAGAGGGGGAGGGGGCACCGGAAATTAAAAACTTTTTGTTTTGGATTAACCTTTCTAGGACCACTTTAGTAGGCATATTTTGCGATAATCACATTAGCGTGTCACCTTCTTGGGGTAGGAGCTCCTTAACGAAATTGAAGACGGAAGAATGGAATTTTCCATTACCCACATATTTCAGTTGTGTTTTCTCAATAAGGGATGCTATGTAAGTTTCACGCGAAAAACTGATAATCCGGCCAAGATACAACTCCCAAAGTGGTGGCTTAGAGGGAGATGTCCCAGAAAATGCCCGCCCCGTCGTCCGCCGCGGTCGGAGACGCATAGTAGGAGCAGAAAGTCACGTAAACAATTCCACTCTCCGCCTCCGACGGCGGCGGAAGACGGGCACGCATTCACTCTCAGGCCTCGCTAACTTGGCCATCACTTGGCGGAGCAGTATGTTGACAAGATTTTCACTTTTTCGCGTGAAACTTTGCATGCAGCCCTTATTGAGCAAATACACATAAATAGGGTGACAGGAAAACTCATCTTTCCGTGTACGATTCTTTCAAGTAATAATTTAGGTTACACCCGTTTCGTGCCGCCACGATGCTCCGTCACGGAACCATTCCATCTGCTCGCATCTGCTAGTCACTCCCACCTGACATTGTTATTGCTCAGTGATGCTCTAAGGCGTGACTGGTGCAGGAAGGCGAGGGTGAGTAGCGTTGATGCAGCTTAAAAGTGGTAAATTGGATTGCGTCATAATGACCATGAACCTGATCGACGCTACGCTAGCCACGCCCTTTTAGTTACTCCGGTCAATAAGAAGGTCAGCTGGGGGTGACCAGCGTGAGCTTGGGCAGGTGTACCGTCGTGATGGCGCGCAGTGGCGACGCAAAAAGGGGGAATTCTGGATATCTACCAAAGGATCCGTTCCATCCAGAAGGTAATTCGAGTAATCTGATTATCGTGAGGTGTAGCTTTGAGTGAGCATATTCAATACTGAATTAAGAGGCGCTACATGGAGATAGCACAAATTTTGACTTTGATCTCGCCGGCAGCTTTGTCGCTGCATCAATGCACAATTCGTTGATAACCACACTGGAATGACCTGGCTGGAACGGTTTCAGTACAAATTAAAGGTACTATATTGCCGCTTATACAATCCTTTGGCGATATATTCGACAAGAAAGGAAAAGCAACAGCATGAGCGTTATTTAGGTCCCTTGGAGTTATTCCAAGGTCGAACATGAACTAGTATTCATTCAAAAAAAAACTATTAAGCTTGCAGATATGACGTATCCCAAAATGGACTGATAATGACTAGCTCTTCTCTGCGATGCGATAATGTATAAGGAAGACTCAATTCGAAAAAGGAAGAGCAAAGTTTTCCAACAACAGCGCATGGAATGTGAGAAGCTTTCTGTGCCTGTCTAGATGTTCAGATCAGCGGAAATGTGAGGTCAGACAAGAATTCCCTATACTTATTTGATTCTCACAGAAGACACGGATAACCATGTTTGAGTTTCGTTAAAGAACAATATCAAGACAAGTGAAAATGCAGAAAAATTAGATTATAAAGAGCTTAAATGAGTTGGCAAACCAATCAACGAGGATTCCCAAGAAAATAGGTGCGATTCCGTGAATGTCTACTTATGCACACCCCCATTACGAAACCTCACTTAGTGGGCTGGACAATCATGAACCAGATTTTGTGGCTTCACTCAGCATGGAATACTTCCTCTAAAACTTCAGTGTAGGCTATAAAACTCGCAACGGCTTCATGCTAGAGCTGTAGCCTCAAAAATTGGAACTTTCCCTCAAAATTAATGGCTGTCTTTAAACACAAAGTTTCTCGTGAAAAGATCAAATCCGCAAATCGATTTTGACTATCAAAATTATCTGCTACAAACATGACAATTTAGAGGATACTAACAGTTTTCGAAATAATTGCGTCCAGCCTCCACTTATGAAGTCCTTCAGACGCTCGACAAAAGCTTCGCATGTGGCGTGCAGGTCGGGTTTATCAATTTCGTCCCAGCACTTTACAAGCTTTTTTCAAAGAGGGTCCAAAATTGGGTGTCTGGTGAAGCAAGCTTTTTCCTCTGAGATGGCCCATACAAAATGATCCATCAGGTTAAGGCCGGGAGAACTGGAGGCTATTGGTCGTGTGTGATGAAGTCAGGCAAGCTGCTTGGCACACCGACCCTGTACCACCTTGGTGTGCTGGACCAGGAGCTTTGTGTGCTGGACCAGGATCTTGTTGAAAGTAGCAGTAGGCTCCTCCAGAGTGGGAATCGTCTCACGGCCCGAGAACTTTTCCAGGAAATTTCTATGAACCGTTGCGTAGATTTTCATGCCAGCTTCTACGAAAGAAGTGGAGTTTCCCCTGAACATGTGACCCTTTCCCGACCATAGTGGATTCGGGCTGTTTGTACTATTCTGAAGTCGTTCTTGGGCAATAGCATCAGCAAGCGAGTTTCCAGCGATCCTCTCATTTGGGATTTGAAGTCTGGATTGGATTTATCGTGAAAATCTCTGATCGCTAGAGACGATGTCACGAGCGTTTCCTCTTCTTCGTAGTGTCCAGCAGGAGTTGGCATTGCTGCGGACGAAAAGGTATCTTCTTAAGCTTTTCTCTGACCAACATCTCATGTGGCGCATCGATCTGCTAACGTTCCTTAGAATTTTTCTCTCACGACTTTCACATTTTTTCCCGGTTCGTAGCTGTCATGGGACTCCCTCCTCCTTTTCTCCTCGCTCTTCAAATCCTTGTAGCCTTTTATAGTATCCTAAACCATTGTAGGCACGGAAAGGATCTTCACAATATTTCTCGTTTGCTTGCCAGCCCTATGAAGTTAAAGGCACATTCCAGGATTAGAGGAACATTGCAGTCCTTTCACATGACCTAATAGTTCCCCAAACGGGCAGGGAGGCTGTGCACATATCCAAGCGCGATGATGAGTCATCGCAGCGCGCGGAGCTCTCGAAGTCAGCTCGGCCACACCCTGGAGCTCGGGCGCGCCCATTCCAGACGTGATTGCTGGCAATGACGGTGGCAATGATGGCAACAACGTGGCAAATGAGGCCTACGATTTGTGATAGATAAAGGAGACATTGACATGAGGAAACAGGTGATATCCTAGAGTTCCTTCTGATACCAGCCAGCGGGAACTGATTCAAAGGCTCGTTTCACGCGGTAATCTCGTCTAAGCCCAGATGACAGGAGATCTTGTTTTTGCCCTTTTCGGGGACTTTTTTCGGATTTTTCTTAGTCGGCGTATTCCTCAGCATCTCGGATTTCATAGCTTAGCGCTTTAACCCACTCAGGGTAATCCTGGATGTCTTTAAATAATGGCACTTCGTAGGTTGGAACGTCTAGATTTTGTACGCAAGTACGTAAGATTTCACAATTTGCAGTGAACATATATCAGGCGAGTAAAGTGAGAAAATTTTTAATAACTTTTGAAAAAAGTAAGACCTATATATGGACTGAAAATGGATACTGGTGTTGAAGCGGACAGTATATTTATTTTAGCCCCATATATAGGTCTACAGGGTGCGACAAAGTTTCCATGCACCTTCACATTTCGAACTTTTCGGAATTTCATAGAAATTTTCCCGCTTCAATCGTACAATATATATTGACTGATGGCGCGGCTGATAGTACGTATTTCGTTCCCGGCTCATATGAAGGTCTACATGGTGCGAAGAAATTGCAGTGCACCTAAACATTCAAATTTCGCAATAGATTATGTCCAAGCCAGCAGTATGTGCCACCCTCTGCAATAGAAAGTGCACTAGAACGGACTCATATGCCCTAAGAATGTCCATACAATAATGCGTAGTCATGTGCTGCACATGACCGTCACAGACCACAGATCCGCGAAGTGTCTGTAATTAAAATGGGGTATTCACATTACCGCGCGCAGACCGTTACGTGATCCGTGCGAGCTAGGAGTACCATATACAGTAGCGCTCAAAACTCTTCGGCCAAAACTTTTTCGTCATAACTTTTTTTCTACTTGACCGAATTTGACAAAATTTTAATATGTGGTGCCTGAAACTATTGTCAACATTTCCTTCTACTTGAGCGCCGCTTGCTACTTTTCATGATATTTTTACAAGAATTTACTACAAGACCACCCAAAAAAAGTAAGAGGCTTCTCCAAGAAAAACGGCTTTCTATACAAAAACAAAAAGAACAAGCCTCAAAGAACATTAATATTTTGTAGAAAGACCACGACTTTTGATGACAGCGGCACAGCGGGACGGCATAACGATGGCATGCCAAAATTAAAAAATTTCGTATAAACACGTAACCTACACCGTTGCTAGTATATTAAGTATGCAGTGTCTTCAAGTACAACACACTAAAATTTCTCTTAGATCGGTGCAGTTGCAAAAAAGTTACAAGTGAAAAAACCCAAGTGAAAGACCATTTCGCCGAAGACTTTTGAGCGCTACTGTATATTTGAGGTCCTAGACGGCTACAGCATCTTATACTCAAAACAAGGGAGGGATTGATCAAGGCCAATAAACTTATTTTTGTATTTTTTTTGTGCTCCTTTAGGAGCTCTCGTATAGCGTTGCATAATTGGATCATCACTCTCAAAGGAGTGGAAGTTTCTATATGGATACTGGTGTTGAAGCGGACAGTATATTTATTTTAGCCCCATATATAGGTCTACAGGGTGCGACGCAGTTGCCGTGCACGTGCACATTTTGAACATTGAGGAATTTCGTAGAGATTTTCCCGCTTCACTCGCACAATATATATTGACTGATGTTGAGACAGATAGTACATATTTCGTCCCTGACTCATACGTAGGTCTACATGATACGAAAAAATTGCAGTGCTCCTAAACATTCAAATTTTGCAATGGATTATGTCCAAGCCAATAAATAAGCAATAAATAAATACTAAAAATAAATGACGTAGAATAAGATAATTTCAGTGCACTCGCCTACTTACATATGTAGACTCACAAGAATCGCACGGACGTTCTCTCGGAAGGTGCTTCATGCATTTCAAAAGGATCAAAAACCGCGTTTTCTTTCAGATTGGTTTCAAGAAAGGCTGATTCAGAAGTGAAAATCATGAGGTGTTTGAGTTCTGAGAATTTTAACATTTCTTCAAGAAATTTTGTTGATCGGAATGAGTTCATTCCTTAATCCTTGCAAGAATAGATCGTCAGAGGTGTGGGCGAAGGGAGACATCCTCTTCAACTCCATTTTCGACAGATGTATAAAAGCAAAGTAACTAGTAAAATGCACTCACCCTTCTGATTTTCTCCGACGAGACGGCTATTGAAAGCAAAAGACGAGCATGATTTGGAACGCAATCACGATGAACCAGATTGAGAGATGAACCACGTAGAAGTTGTAATACTCCGGATAGTTGAATTATTGGAGTCATATTTTTCTGCAAAAGCAAATCGTCACGCTTGGCGCCAGGAATCATCATGATGGATAACAGTGCAGTTGATTTCTAGATGATTTTGAATGGAAAAGATGCGTTAGCAATCACACCTGGGGAGGGTTTCAACTCCCTATGAAACTTTGAAAGGAGACCTAGGTGACCAAGAGATCACAAGTATGGGAACCAAACAAGAAAAAACCCTTCCAAAACTAATCCGGAGAGGTCCAAATTTGCTTTCGATGACTCACTGACTGGGTACTTTGCCTGGCACAACTGAACAGAAAGCACAATAACTCACCATTCATCACCTTCAGAGCGAGAGCGCTACCACCACAACGACTGTGGCTGCGCACACGGTTAGCCCCGTTGATGCGCTACTCAAGCAATGTAGCCCGTTGATGAGTCATCGTAAGCAAACTATTATCCCTATTAACTCACTGCTAAGTGGCACTTTACAGTGTTGGTTGTCATAGATCAGCATCCGAGATCTTATCGATCCACTTAGGCTTCATTTCAGAATTCCAAGGCAATTCAACACCGTTCCCTGGTTGATGCTACACCGTTCCCTGGTTGATGTCAATTATATCTTGTACGGGTTTCCGCTTTCCCTATTCAGAGAGGTTCTGAATGAATAGCAAGTGAGGAAAAATTGGAAAAGAGCTGATCAAAATTCAAATTTGGCCTCTACATATCTTTAGTATCGCCTGCTAACAGAGTTCATTAAAGCTCTCGACAAGAAAAAACACAACAGAGGTTTTAAATGAATAACACGTGAGGATGAGAAAGAACTGATTAAAATTCCCATGGTAAATATACCACACAGAAGCCGAGTTGAGATGAAAGTGATCTTGGTAGTTTAACGCATGGAGTGCGGGTTCGAGTCCCGTCCGGGACCGAAGCTTTTGCCCATAACTCAGCATACTTGGGCACAGATAGTGTTAATCAAACAGTCGGAGGATGATAGCCCTATCTGAACCCTTAAACTCTTGCATTTCATACTTTCCAATTTTGAGGTGGGAGGGGCGGGGGTGGTTAGGTGAATGTATTTGAACCCACGTTCCAACACAATTGATACAAGCCAATAAAGGAGGAAACACACTACAAACATATGACACAAGCCTAAAGAAAGTTGAAGCTCCCATCTAAATGACCCACTTCTGCCCCCCACCTCCCCCCCCCCCCCCCCCCACAACACCCCGCCCTGCTCTTTCCGGTACCTTAGCACAAGATTACGTTCAAAAAATTCCATTAATACGATAATATGTATTCGGCAAAGTAAAACAAAATTGGAACTCACTTCTGATGTGAACGGGTGGCACGGCCGTGTATCACCGCGATATTGATCACAAGGTTTTGGAAATATCGACTCGTCATGAATGTGAAAAATGATCTCCCAACACCCAGTGACGCAAATTCTTACAAATTGAACGAAATCGTCAGAAATGCAGTGAAAGTGCGCACTGAATACACTTACTGTATTCAGCACACTACTTCCTTGGATCACAGCTACTAAAGTAAGTTATTATGCGGTTTAGTTCTATTCTGCGTCCGAATTAACAATAGTGATATCAACAATTTGTTTTAAGAAGGCAGAAAATGGGTGAATTTTGAATGATTTTCGTTGCTGAAGAGGACTGTCTACGGAAATTCGAGGTTTTCATATAACCAAGCAGCTATGCTGTATTTTTTTACTACGTGTCGCATACAAAATTCGCGCAGATACACTTCCTCATAGTCGAAGCTAAGTTGGGAGGAGCCACAAGCGATATGGTGAAGCAGGTGCGGTCTCGTGTTCAGAAGACGATGCAGGAAGGAAACCAAGATCAGCAGCTCTGAAGGGATTGGAGCCTGATGCCACTTCGATTCGAGGCACTCATGGTCCCGCCCACGATACCGACATGGACGGAGCCATGGGTTTGTAAAGGATTTGCTTTTTTGCCGTGATACCTTGCATATGGCTCGTACTGAACAACAACAGTACAACCCAATAGGGAAAACGAAAAATTCAAATTCTGTGGATGACTCTTCCAAATGAGTTAGCTATCAGCTTGAGAAATCAACTTACCATATGTCATTTGCAATCAATTATTCACGTTCTAAGATTGGTTCATAAGTTCCCCTAATTTTTGGAGAGCTGATAGGGAAGATGACTGCCATTTGAATTGGAGGAGGAGGCCGAATTCTGTATACAGATAGTAAGCTGTTTCACAAACAACAAATCGCACCGCATTCTAAATATGGTGGATTGAACAAAAACTTGAGTTCCGACGATAACAACAACATGAGGCAGCAATGCTGTGAGAGGAACAACAGACATAAACGAATTATGTTCATGCTCGATGAAGAAGGAAGATGTTTTCGTGTTACCTCCACTTCTTAACTCCAAGTTTCAGAAAGTAATGAGGGGCTTCTGAGGAGGTGAGACCAGTATTTTTTTGCGGTAGTTCGTTTCTAATTGAGATGTTTTCCAATTTCTTAAAGCTACATTCTGAATGCCTCCAAACTTTGCTTCCTGGTCGCTTTACATGTCTTCGCCACATCCATACCTTATCGATTGGAGTTGCGCGGATCTGCGAGGTGTGACGGGCATCGTGCAGCACGTGACGAGCTCGCATGAAGGCGGAGTCTGCCCCGAAAGGACAGTTCACATAAGCCTATCCAGAGCAGCCAATTTACCGCAAAGCCTATTTACACTTGATGGAACCGTTCGAGGAAATCCCACGATTCTGAACCATTCCACCGGGTAAATTAAATGAACAGACACGAAAAGAACTAATAAAGTTGCGAAGCAAAAATCGAAAAAATGGACGAACAGCAACTGAATCGAATTCTCTGACGTAACATCTGGACAGCCGTCGGCGAGCAGAGCGCTGTACAAATTTTCGCGCCCAGTGTTGATTCGTTTTTCACCGTGCGTTCCCAGCCACGTTACAGTCGCCTTTTTGCCACTAGAGTCTACTTGGCCTCGCCCCCTCAGACGCCCCACCCCGCCGGACATCACTTTGAGGAGGCTGTACTTCAGCCGGATTTCTGTTTTTTTTGCGTGAAACTTTGTATTGTGTCCGGAGTATGCAAATAAAAAAGGATACAGTTAAACTTTCTAAATATGTGGGTAACGGAAGAAATCAATTTTCTGTGGACGATTTCTGTCGTCAAAATTTCTATTTTCTGAAGTGATCAAAAGGCAAATGCGTGGCCTATTAAACTTGAAATTTTTCGTTTTTTGCTTTTCCTGGAACAATTACAAGACTTTGGTGTCAACATTTGTTATATTTAGTGTATCACAATCAGATATTCGAATATTTTTATTATTTTTTCTGAAGTGTATACTATATTTAAAGTCGATAAGTCGACACTCGATATTAGTGTCTATCGAATTATGCTGCGGATGATTTTTTTACACGACATTTCCTCTTTTCCGGTCCCTCATTCCACCGGTACTCTGTCGGCGACTGGAAGTTCGTGAATATGGATTATTCAATTGCAGGGCATCATTATTCAATGCTTGCCGAATATTTTGCATAGAACCCTGAAAATACATTATCATTCTTATTATCCGATGTACATACTTGATATGGTACTGTAGAGAAAATAGTTGCATATAGGGATACGTACGATAGAATTACCATCCTTGAGAATGCTAAACAGAATGGTATCGCGCACGGAAACTTTGCGTATGTGATATTCAAAAGCTTTAAACTTTAGGATTCTCACCTCACTATGGCGAAAAAACGAAAACAGTGTGCACTTGACAGTGAAAAATACGGTATTAAAGTTACTATTTTGAACCCATTTGAACTCCCGCGGAATAACGGGGAATAACTGCCACAATTGCTGCTGCAAGAGATGAAGCTCTTCTTGGCATTTCGTCGATCGATAGTTCCCTGCCTCCAAGCCAAGTTTCTTGCAATAGGTGCGACACGATCGGAGTGTGTACCCCGATGTCAGGATTTCGCGCCACGGCATGTCGCAAGCGAAGCGATGCGGACGAGCTGATGGCGCTGTGTTGTTGGGTTCCAAAGCGATCACGAGTCAACTGCGTATTGTGCCCCTAACATATCCATGTAATCGTTCTAACAATAAGACCTAACTATAAGGACGCGCATAGCTTGCACTCCCCTCGTCGCATGCCCGAAATCCTGATATAAGGGTACACACCCACATGACTGCTTAGGTGTATTTCCAATACACCGTTCGCGTTGTCGATATTACGCTCTAAGAGCCCCGCCAGAGTCAAGTATGGGTCGAGAAATGCAGAACAGGAATCATGTAATAGGCCATAGCGATTTTTGACAAATCTTTCAAGGGATTCTCGGCCACCACCCTTTTTTGAGAAAGTTCTGTGCAAATCCCTCTAAAAGGTCTTCAATGGGTATGGGTAGGCTCTCGTAAATTACTTTCCCTTTTAAAGGCACGGGTAGTGGTAAAGGTAAACTGAGAGCTAAGGGTACATTTCTTCTGAAAACGACCCTTCTGCTTCAGATGAGGTTATATGAGGTGAAAATCGCACTGAAAAACGCGGTGGGTTTTATGACGACCCCTCAGCACGGCATGTCGCTCTGCGATCGTGCGGTCGGGCGAGTCGCCGGGGAGGGGCGGGAAAACGATCGCGACCGGCTGATTCAGCCTCTGGCCTGTCTGCAATTCACCCCGGCCAGTGACGCAGAGGGACGCGAGAGAGAAGGGGGTTTTTGGGTTCCTACTCCTCGGTTTTTTCGCAGTTTTATGTCGTTCTTTATCTACTCTTGCATTGCTGAGCACCTCTACTTTCATAATCCTCCAACTTGCCGAATTTACCCTTCCCGGTGTCTTTGGTTTTACTTTTTGATTCTTTAATGTGTCTTTGGTCCCCACAGACCTCAAAGAAAACGATTTCCATGTGCGGGTGTTTAATTTTGACCGACATTATGAGCTCATCTAGACCGACGTTATAAGCTCACCTAATCTTCGTTGCTTCCAGTAAATCTCAGCATTTTTACCAATCAATTTTAATAATAAATTCAATAATAGAGCAATGAAACTCCAGGGGATTTCTACTGGATAAAAACCTTTACCAGGCGATTCACGCACTTGGTATTGGCAACGGCGCCTGTTGCCACACAGCTATCTTTGACAATGTAAGTAATATTTAAAATAAAAACATTTGGTGAATAGAAAACTCTCATGAGATGTGCACTAACGGTATTGCTGCTGGCCATTTCTTGCATGTAATCGTCTTGAATGTCTTCTTCCTCTTCATGATCCGCTTTAACGCGTTCTCTGGAGGTGTTCAACTCTTTCAGTTTCCTATCCAGCAGTTCGCTGAACAATGCATACAGGCCATCCACGTTTTCACCGCTGGCAAGGACCTTCAAATGGTAGCCGTTGGAGCACAGACAGTACGGTAGCTCTCAAAGAATATCGTCCTACCTTGTCAAGTTGCTTCCGCTGTGGTGTTATGGTCATATCATTGCTCGATAGGCTCGATACGTCCTTCTCATAGCCTTTGTTTGTATATGTGCCATTGCCAAATCGTAGCTCTTGTCTGTAAACTATGTGTATCTGTTCTTGTAATTTACCGATTGATTTATGTCCAAGAGAACCTAAGCGCATACTCTCGGAGTGCCGAGATTCTTTTATGTTCGGCTTTCTGTAGTTTTGTGAGATTCATAGCATCTTCAAGGGTGATCTTCTGATAAGCACGAACGATACACGATGCGTCGAAGTTTTTCTTCTTCTCATTTCTCACCAAAATTGGTTTAAGAACTTTTGCGTTGAAGCGTTCGAAACTGAAAACCTGTCATAAACACAACGAATAATGACTGATCGAATAATTAATATCTAGTCAGATCTTGAAGCAACAAAAAAACTCCAACAAAAGAGGTTTCATGTTAATTGGGGTATTATAGTGACACTTCATGTCCCCCCCCCCCGCATATAATCACACCTAAAACATTTTTGGGTTTAGCTGATGCTATTCAGCTAGGTTTGAAAAGGACAAAAAACGGTTTGAATTCCTGCCAAAAAGATTTTCAACAGTTGCCGGCGGGAAGGTGCACTGTCCAGTTGTTATATTACATTTTTTAACGAGTGTATATCATATTCTGTATGTCAAATTCGGACAACTCACTTATCACGCAATGAATAGTGACCTTGTTGACCGGCAATATCTTCCACTCCAGACATCATGTAATCCAAGTACTGAAAAATTTGTTTTGTATTTGCATTTTTTGCATTTGGACTTTTTTGCACATTTTTGGCATTTTTCGCATTTCAGACGTATACACACCGGCTTTACAAATTGCAAATGATTGCACAAAATACAAAACTGCAAAATTGCAAATGCAAAAAATGCAAATACATTTTCTGCATCTGCAATTTACAAAGCCGGTGCGTTTACGTGTGAAGCTAGAACGTGCATTAGAAAATACTCGCCAAATATATGTTTCAACGAAAACCAAAGCTGACTGCCAAAACCAGTCATGGGCTCTGTACCGTAGTCAGGCCGCGTTCATAGTCTGTAGTGGCAGAGTGTGGGTACGTTCACAAGTAGCGAGACAGAGTGGCACAAACGAAGACGCAGAGACAACGCAACCACGCCTTGCTGCCGACACCGCAGATTATGAAGGCGGCCTCAATATTCACTTAGCGCTTTCAAAGGAAGCTACAACGATAACTTAGGTGTTCAAGAAGGAATAGAATATCACTATAAATAGGCGCCATGGACCCAGATAGATGGAATGGCGCAGCTGTCACGAAAAGTATGTACATTCTCAGCTATCCATAGACCTCTTCTGGGCTGGTTCCTCTCACAAGTGAAGGCATCATTTCTGTGCGTATTCTGCCATGAACCCCAGAACCGAGTGGCTCCTACTGATAAACAGGGTTGTGAAGCGGGAGGAAACATCTCTGCCGAGGGAAACAACGAGGATGGTCACCTATCTGATTTTCATTGGGTTTATAACCCTTTTGATTTAGTCCGTTCTTAAGTGTCGCGCTAGCATGCTCACTTACTTTCATCTGAACTGGAGATAGAATCATTTTCTTGTTACATTTAAACTTCACAGCTCATTATGGGACATTCAGATATTGTGCTTACTGAAAAGACAAGGGGTGTGTGTCATCAGGGCAGAAAATTTTCGAGGCCTTATGTGGTGCGCGACGCAATGGATGCAAGCTAGGGGTAGCGTATTGGCTGGGCACTAAAGCCACTATGCGTGAAATGAGGCATCATGGTCAGCGTCATCGCTCAGATTCGCCCACGGAAAAAGAAGTTTTTGTGTTACCCATAAGTTTATGTCGTACTTGTCTAATGTGAGCAGCATGCAAGTTTTACGCGAAAAAATGTGAATCCGGCTGAGATACAGCACCACAAAGTCTTCGCCGGGTGGGCGGAGCCTCCGAGCAAGTGCCCACCCCGTCGTCCGTCGCGGTCGGAGACGCATTGTAGGAACAAAAAGTTACGTGAACAGTCCCACCCTCCGTTCCCAACCACGGCGGACGACGCGACGGGGCTTTAACTCGGAAGCCCCGCCCCATACGACCAAGAAGTTGGACAGTATCCTGGCCGAATTCTTACTTTTTCGCACTCGGAAGCCCCGCCTCACTCGGAGAAGAAATTGGACAGTATTCTAGCCGAATTCTCACGCGGTAGATGATTCCTTCAAGGACCCAATTACATACGGAGCGCCTGGGTCGCATCCATCGCGTCGCATATCGCGACGCGATTTTCTCTTTCATATGGCACACGCAAAGGCGACAAGTTAGAGCCCTATCTTTCCATCTTCAATGGCAATTCAAATTCTTTTGCGGTGACGCATTGTTCTCGATAAAAGGTTGCCTTTTGCTGCATTCCTCTTTCGCACTCCCTTAGGTGCCGAGGAAAATGATCGCTTCTGTACGAACTCCCCGCCCCTCCCCAACGGAAATCCATGTAAGACCCACTTTTCAACATCTAGATAGCCTCTATCGGATCAGTGACTATTTCGATTCCACGACATCACTAAGTATTTAGCTCGTAATTTTTGTGTTGATCACTCAAATTCAATCAAATTCTCCTACATGACCGGGTCAGCTGACGGCACGTTCCGCTTATCATCTAGCCTGGGATCATTGCTTATTTGTGCTATTACGACCCCCATTCTGCCCGCCGAATACGACCCCCTGTCGAAGGATCCTCGACTCCCGCTGTACCTTGTGTGCCATAATAAAAACGTATGTACCTTGTTGTAGACACTCTCAGTCATCGTGGCTGGTCGATCTTCCTTTGTTTCCACCTTCAAATAGTTTACAAGCGGTCGAATTGTGATACCCTGAAAATGGGACACGACTTGAGTCGAAACCTCTACAGTACCCCTCTTGGGCAAAACACTCTAGCCTTCTATTACTCGTCAAAAGGATTTTCGTTACATTTGGAAAGTTCTGAAAATCTTCTCTTGTTTTCAGCAACCAATCAATGTTCAATTTGTCTGCTTTGGAAGCTTCGATGGAGCAAAACGTAGAGAAAAGTCTTGATCCATAAAGTGAATTGTCTTAATCTATTAGGCCGGTCCATGAATTTCGGACCACCTTGGTCACTCTTTGTGTCCGTATTTTTTTTTGTTATTTTATTATTATATTCATTCAACCTGACATACACAACAACTATCTACACTACATATATTGTCAACGCATCGAGAGCTGGTAGTTTCCCTTCCCCTGGACTCTGTAACTTCTAGTTGAAGAAGATTGTGCGTTCATAACGAGATCACCTCGATTGGCTTGTCATTTTTCATCGAGAAAGTGAGCTAGAGAGCAGATTAGATGTTGTTTTGAAGGTAGAGGTTAGTCCTCTACCTTCAAAAAAAGGTTATCGATTTTCGATAAATTTCAAAAAAGTCTTCGATTTTCAATAAATTTTCTTCGAAGTAAGGATCAGGCATCCCATTATACGACTTCTCTTTTTCTTTATACGGATGTCCGACCACGTTATCCAACGGGGCTACCCTTTTGCCCGAAATTGACGCCGCTTGGCGCGCTGACAAAATTGCCGATGACATACGCGTTGTAGCAACATTGTCGATGACATACGGCGTTGTTGCAGTGATATTCTTAAAGGAACCGAAAGGGGTCCGAAACATGAGGAAGATGCAAGGAAATGAGCATTTTGTAACGAACACTGAAGGTTAGAAGCAACAATCGGTGAAAAACCCGGATTCGAAAGCGCGACGCTGCGGTGTGTATTCGCATCCCATTCGCATCCACACACAGACTTTCCGAGTTGTCCGCTGTAGAAGACGGGCCGCGGGCCAACATTAGTTGTAGCATCTGACTCCCAGCGCAGTGGAGTGGCCATTCCCAACTACATTAGCATTCATGTGAGTACATCTAGAAACAATATAAGAAAGAACAAAGGGAAAAGTAAAAGAGAAAAACAAGTCTATAATAGAAACATCTCCTCCTGGCACCATGCCAAGGCGTCAAATTGGCGAGTTTGTGCAATGGCGGCCACTCAAACTCGTCCACACTACGTCTGTTCTACCGTAGGCCAAAATAACCCCCTTCCGGTGTCTTTAAAGACGCCAGAAGGGGGCAATTTTGGCTTACGGTAGAACAGACGTAGTGTGGACGAGTTTAAGTGGCCGTCATTGCACAAACTCGCCAATTTGACGCCTTGGCATGGTGCCAAAAGAAGATGTTTCCATTATAAGTTTGTTTTTTCCTTTACTTTTTACTTTGTTCTTTCTTATATTGTTTCTAGATGTACTTACATGAATGCTTATAAAATTGGGAATGGGCACTCCACAGCGCTGGGTCAGATGCTACAACTAACGTTAGCCCACGGCCCGTCTCCTACAGCGGCAACTCGGAAAGGGATGCGTAGATGCGAATGGGATGTGAATACACACCGCAGCGTCGCGCTTTTGAGCCCGGGTTTTTTCGCCTATTATCGCTTCTAACCTTGAGTGTTCGTTACAAAATGCTCATTTCTTTGCATCTTCCTCTTGTTTCGGACCCCCTTCCGGTTCCTTTAAGGAGAATTTCGGTTGAAATATTTGTGCCTGCTACTTAGTACACAATTTGTACTTACTATGACACACTATTATATATGCATGTGTGCATATTACAGTATTTTTGCATACCTGAAGGAACACGGTAAACAAAATCACGACAATCGTTGTTGTGATAAACATCTGTCTTGCCAGAATCGTTGCCGGAATTGACATCGCTAAACCGAAGGCAATTGCTCCACGAAGGCCACCATATGACAGAATTAGTTGGTCGATCTGTAAGAGTGGTCCATTAGTAAATAATAAATTCACTCTGGGAAATACTTCCTTTAGCTGATGAAAGACGATATTTATTGCGATATCTCGAGGGCTTACCTTTGTGAATTTTTTGCGACGGAATTTGTTTAGAAACAGACATTGTACAATTACACCTAAAATCAATGCTCGAATTTATGTATGAATTTTCACAACAAATATGAGTGTAGTAGGAAAAAAGAATGGTGAAGTCCTCACCGATTGTTCGATAAAGAAGACAGAATACAAGTGTGGCAACGACGAATGCTGTGTCCCAGTAATGATTGGACGACATCGTCGAAAGACCCAAAAACCTATAAACAGTTTCTTTTCAGTATTTACTTTCTTTTGATCCCTTTTTTTTGAGACCCTTGTATATGTTCTGAACTGATGATCCATTTTTTGTTAATCAATTCTGGCCGCCGAGAGCAGGTAATTGAATGTGAACCGTAGTGCGCTTGAAATGCAAATTAGCCCGCCTAACCACGCCTACTCGGTAGGCGGGCACTATTTGGCAAATACGGGTGGAGGTGGATAGGTCCAATTTCCGCGCGACCGCCCGAGGCGAGCATCACTGCAAGTACGAGTCGTTTGGAATTCCGCTAAAGACGCAATGAGCTGGTACCGTGAGGGAGAACTCCCTAAGCTTTCAAGTTACAATCTTTAGAGGTCCCTCACGGTGCCAGCCCAGTGCGTCTTGAGCGGAATTCCCAAGCTCGTACTGACGGCGCCGCGAGTGCGACGCCGTAAGCGGAAATTCGACCTATCGACCCCCACCCGGTAAATACGACACCCCACCCCGTCCTACACCGCTCGATGCCTTATAAACTTCCTTCAGTATTCTCATTGTATGTCATCCTGGAAAGGTTGTCATTTCGTAATAGCATTGCTTAGTACAAAGTGTGACTATCGATTTACAACCTTTTCTAGAAATCACCCCTAGGTCTAGAAGTCACTAAAAAGAGTTGGTCGTCGAGGATTCCTCGAAGAAATTTCAAAAATCCGTCCTCTTCTTTCAACCCAGGAAATGAGCCCCTCCCATCTCATAATCAGATTCCTCCAACCATACTTAATCCTAGTATAGGTGTCAATGCGTTCGGGACGCATTGATAATTCATGGGTTATAGGAGCAGCAGTAGAAAGCAAATAAACTCACATAAAAATCACCGTCTCAGAGGATTGGGCCAGCATTTTCACGAAGTATTTCACAGCATTTGAAGCCGTGGTGGTGATGTTACCTTTTACGTATTGTTTCATGGCCATACCACAGACAGCAATTCTGAAAATGAATCTCGGATGAGCCGAAACGACAGGTAAGACAGTCATCTAGCGCAGGCAGGGCGTGGCAGCGCTCGCAGGCACATTCTAATGTAGGCGGAGACGCAGAGACACGCAACCACGTTCTGCCGTCGGCACCGCAGAGTATGGAGGCAGCCTAATCCATTTCGACAGGTTTTCTCGGATTAATCTGTCCCATACAAAGGTAGAAGCTCGTCAGACCTTATGAGAACGAGGTAGAGGAGATAGTCAGCAGTTCCCAAAGAGAATCGCATGGGGTCTGAAAGCGAATTTCGCTTTTAAGCCGAGTGACTGAAATTCATTAACTCTGCAAGCTCTCGATTGAGTTCAAGTCTTGCAGTGGAATCAACTGAGTCACGTCTAACTGAAGCGCTCAGGCTTGCCTTCAGGGTGGTGTGGTAAGCTTTGGGCGCATTAAGCCTTCTAGATACCGCTGACTTACCCAGTGAATACGTGCAAGAGAGCGTGGTAGGGTTAACTAGGGACGAATGAGAATATGACTTCTCGGTACTCAGCAGTAAGTCAGACAAGAAAAACGAGACAAAAACTTTGAAAATAAGACCTCCTTTCCCACTCGTGATTCGCAAATCCCTTGGCTGGGGGCGGTCCATGCTAAAAGGGCGGGTGCAATTTGAACAAGTGGGGGCTGCACTTTTCATTTGAATTCCTCATTAACCACATTACCCTTATCACTGACTTCAAGCCCATATTCCGTGCCTTCAGACAAGTCTACTAGCAATTAATGAACCCCACAGGATGGAAAGACCTGGCTGAGCTCAGAATCGTGAAGTATGGACCATCCGTGAGCCCAAAGTAGCGTTCATGCCTTGGGTAACTGACGCCGGACCTGGCGGCGATGACATCGGTTACTCGGAGTATAAACGGGGCCTAATCCGTCGTCTCCACCTATTAGGCTTACGAAACAGCGCGACTGTGAGCACGCGTCGAGAGTGTACTAAAGAGCCCTTTGTTTCAATACAAAATTATATTTACTTACTAGCCAATTTGATCTTCAAGTTGTAATCTCATTGACCAGTACCCGGTTTATGCTATCCGGCTCAGTGAAGAAGAATAATTTGATTGACTCACGCAATAATTGAAGATAGGGAGGTTATTTCAGCCGTAAGATACGCCATATAGGGTATGACAAAAATAAATACTGGTGCGAGAATTCGAACCTGGTTTGTATACCTGAATAAATGGTGCATTATAAAACAGAAAACAGCTGGTTGCAAAAGAAAAATGAAATTTCGGCGATAGAAAAGACTCACTTTGTGATGAAGCTGACAATGAACGCAGCAATAAGTCCAATGACTGCACCACCGCAAGCGACCAGTAAAAATGACAGCACACCAGCACCATAGTCTATGGGTAGGAGATTCTCCGCACCAATCAAAGTGAAACTTTTGAACATTTGGTACAGCACCTTGAATGGAGAACGTTGATTGCGATTGAATGGTAGGCAGATTTTTCTTTTGAAGTAATATTTTATGAAGTTGTGAGATTTTACCACAATCGCATGACCTAGCTCGTGAACCCCATGGCTTGAGGTCCACTTACGCCTTTTCGTCTGGGGTCCTGAGCGAATTAGTTCGTTCGGGTTAAGTTGTCAGGAAGCCCCAGTACGTTGACAAATTGCGTTCTTAGTATGGGACCAGGATCTCGCCATGGGCTCATCCGCGCCAGTCCTAAGTTTCAGCGCGCGAAGCGATTCGTACGTGCAGAATAGCCTGCCATGGTATTTTTCTTTTCCTTTACAAGTCAAGTGTGCTTTCGAATTCGTGGTTCTGTTTTTTGGCTCACAACCGAGTGTAAATAAATAAATAAATAAATAAATAAACCATGGCCTACATCAAATAACATGGCGGAAATTTTGTTCACAAATAGATGCATACTTATTGCGCCTTTTTCGCGGCTTTTTTCGCTAAAAAATGCTGTTTTGTGTGCTGCGAAATAATTTTCCAATTTCCTTCAAGTGATCAAGTAGTGAAGGGTGGAGGGAATGTATGCCATTAGGACAGAAAATCCGCTACGCGATGTTCGGTGTGTTCGAGGCGATTGTGTGAGCAGTACGCGGGGTTGGATAGGTCTGGAAACGTTGACGGTGTCCAAAGCCACATTATCCCTGTAATAGCTTTAGGACTCAACCAGTGCGATGCCCGTAGATTGCATCATCACCTACTATGAACGCGACTACGCAAAACCTCCGTCCTAATAATGGCATGCACCAAGGGTAGAGGTATTCAATGACAAGTGGCTCACTCCCACCTTTATACGGGTGGGATCAAATAGGGTATGAAGCCCGCTCAAACCAATCAAGCCTTCTGTCCCCCCGTGAATTGGTACCACACTCGTCCTGGAGAATGAATGTACTGACGTGTTCATCGGTTGACCCTCCCCAGTCACTGTACAGGTCAAATCGCATTCACCTGCCATCACGAATCTGAATGGAACAAGAATGCGCGGGGCATACAAACAAGAGATTGACTGGGGCCAATAACTTTATCCTTTTTTATTGTTTTATCAAGTAATTTGCTTGCTAAATGTACCTTTCACTGAGTATTTTTATGGTTTCTGTTGAAAGTAATTAGTTGAAAAAAAGCCGCAATAATTATACATGAATTCAATAGTTGCTGGATACTAATTTTGGGCACTGTTCTAGCAATCCATGCTATCGGTGCTATTTGCACTGCGATTGAGTGGGTAAAAATATGTTTTCGTGCGAAACCCCTGAAATCCCATTGAATGCGCATTTGGCATTCGTTTGAAAAGAATCATTTTCGATGACATCATTGTGAACCGGTTGGTCTATCTCACACCACGTACGCTCATTTCAATCCCGTCACCAGTACAGATTATGGATTGAAATGATGATATCATTCTCGGCAATGATAATGGACAAAGAAACATGAATCGATATGTATATATGAGAGAAAATTCCAGAACTTTCAAAAATAGGACAAAATTCTGTGAATATCGAACATACCACAGTCACACCGTCATTGAACAGTGCTTCACCGAAAACGTTCACAAAAATGAACTCATTCACGTTGATTTCCTCGAAAACGGCGATCACGGCAACCTTAACCGAAACACTCGGAGCATAAAGTTCATTTTCTTGAAATTAAAATTCCATAAAAAAATTTTCTGTTGATATGTATCATTTTGACACCTGCTCTTCAAAAGCCATAAAACCATGAAAAAACAGAAAGCTACAGAAAAGAAAATTCCCCATGAACAGACACTTGACAACCAAAACCAGTTTTCTTTGTTGTTTATGGAGGGCTACGTTTTTGTAGGGGTACTTTGATCGGGAAGTGATCTATTGAATTCCCTAACGATGTGAGAAAACGATCATGCCCAAATCAATTCACTGCTCATTTTTGTAGGGGTATTTTAATCGGGAAGTGATCTATTAAAGGGTGCAAAAGATGGAATGAAAAGTGTTGAAGCTTTGGAAGACCTCGTAGTTGGAGCAATCCTTCAAAACTCTTCAAAACTCGGCATAGAGGGCGACAGCATGACGCAATATGAACCACATAAATAGCGCAATAATCAAAGAAAGAGCAATAGGAACCTGTGAAGCTTTGCATCTCATAACGTGTACCTTCTATTATTTTATTTACATTGTTCAACTCAACACCTTCTATTATATATTACTCCTTTCTCTTCCAGTTCCATTCATTTTTGGATATTTTCTTCTTTTCCCCTTTGATTCCCAACTTCGGAGCCGAGCCACATTCAGATTATCATCAGCAGTTTCCTTACACAAGTGAAACTCCATCCAGTTATTGAAATTACTCACTTACCGGATCAACAGCCGAAATGAGTGCGGAAAAAACAAAAATTTCCGTAGTGGAAAATTCCATCGAGAAAATACCGTAACGAGAAAGTACCAGTAGTGAACTTCCTAAAAAACGTACATATTCATTTATTCATCTATTCAGTCCCTCTACTCTGGAAAACTGATAGAAGTGCGGGCTGTGGATTCAGTTCGGTCATGATTAATGGTCTTTTCGGATTGTGTTCTATTTAGGAGAATGAGAAAAATCTCACACTACTCTATTATTAATCTTTGCTCAGTCCAAAGTTCACTAGACTGACGTGCATTTATAACCGAAAGGTGTGAAATTCCCTTTAATGACATTTGAATAAATAAATAGGAAAACGATAGTTCAAAGAATCTATACCATATCCACTTCGAACTGGACACTTTTCAAACCACCTGGGACATTGTTGAAATCGAATTGGACGTTTTTCAAATGAAAAAAGACGTCTTTCACATCAAAATTTTTTCTTTTGTTGTTTTTTGATTTTTTTTGTCTATTTGAGTTTCTTTTTGAACTTCATAGTGTATTTAATGCAATATGACGAAAACAAATATTGGGTTGGGGAATAAGTTCCTGTGGTTTTTTTAAACCCCGTTTTTCACATTGTTTTCTTCATCTTTCGGTGAAGCTTATATATGTTTTCGATAAAGCTTTTTTTGCTCTACAAAATGCTACTATCTATTTTTCGATTCCTTTAACTACCTAATATTTATGAGGTTTGGAAACGAAGTAAGCTGATGGCAAAAATTGGCACTCTCGACACCTCATCTTCCTAGTCTACCATCGGGATCGAAAAATGCATATGTATATGTTTTCGATAGAGCTTTTTCAGCTCTGCAGAATGGTACTACTTTTTATTCAAATCGCTCAACTTTTTGCCTTTTTAAGACTCACAAATGCGGTACATTGTAAAAGTGTGCACTTTGGTTATCTCCCCTTCCTCGCCTACCGTCGAGATTGGAGAGGATGTGCATACATGCATTCGATAGAGCTTTTTTTTGTTCTACAAGATGGTGCAACCCTTCTTTTGAATACCGTCATACTTTAGCATGTAAGGATAAGTTTCCACCTTTTCTTCAACTCGAAATTGCGTAATTAAAATAAACTTTTTGGCAAAGTGTTTTGTATTATTTGATAGAGCTCTTTTCGCTCTATAAGATAGTGCTTATGATTTTTGTTCAAATTATTTTTTGCTATTTTTAGATCATTTTAAAGGAGTGCAAAATCGACGAAATCGCGCATTTTCGTGTCGATCATGCGCGATTTCGTCGATTTGGCACTCCTTTATAATGATCTAAAAATAGCAAAAAATAATTTGAACAAAAATCATAAGCACTATCTTGTAGAGCGAAAAGAGCTCTATCGAATAATACAAAACACTTTGCCAAAAAATTTATTTTAATCACGCAATTTCGAGTTGAAGAAAAGGTGGAAACTTATCCTTACATGCTAAAGTATGAGGTATTCAAAAGAAGGGTTGCATCATCTTGTAGAACAAAAAAAAGCTCTATCGAATGCATGTATGCACATCCTCTCCAATCTCGACGGTAGGCGAGGAAGGGGAGATAACCAAAGTGCACACTTTTACAATGTACCGCATTTGTGAGTCTTAAAAAGGCAAAAAGTTGAGCGATTTGAATAAAAAGTAGTACCATTCTGCAGAGCTGAAAAAGCTCTATCGAAAACATATACATATGCATTTTTCGATCTCGATGGTAGACTAGGAAGATGAGGTGTCGAGAGTGCCAATTTTTGCCATCAGCTTACTTCGTTTCCAAAACTCATAAATATTAGGTAGTCAAAGGAATCGAAAAATAGATAGTAGCATTTTGTAGAGCAATAAACTCTCTATCGAAAACATATATAAGCTTTACCAAAAGGTGAAGGAAACAATGTGAAAAACGGGGTTGAAAAAAACCGCGGGAACTTATTCCCCAACCCAATACAATTTTTCACAAAAAAGTAAACAGATTATTAAAACACGTTCAGTTACTGAAGGGTTGCCCTGCCGCAGCAGCCGTCATGTTCATCATGTTGACTCGGTCCACTTCATAGTGACATTTCTTCAGTTTAATCTCCAACTTTCTTAGGGCGTTGAAAATAGAAGAAACGGCCAGCTCGATATTCACTTCCTTCAGCCGTTCCTGAACTTCCGCAAGGTATTATCTTCTGAATGTTGCTCCGCGATCTCTTCAATGCGCTGCAGCACTTCCGCGGTCAACTTGGATCTTCTGTTTCCTTCACAGCTGCGCCGGACAGTGGCACCTTCCTTCCTGTACGCACTGATGATATTCCTTGCCGTGCTCTCGTTAACACCAGTGACATGAGCGGCTTCATGGACTGATCTTCTGCCCACTTGTACAAAGCTTGACGAGGATTTCCTTTTGCGCCAAGGTCATCCGCCTGTAACGTCGCCGCTCACCAGAAATTGAGCTCTTCCTGCTGCTCATGGATGCTCGTGAAGTAGACTGGACTGTACGCCGTTTCGTCACAACTGAAGGGATTACGAAAGTCAAGCCGCCGTGTTAGTATTTCGCGCGCTTGACGCGGCAATTTTTTTTTGAAAAGCGGCTATTTATCGACGGGTACTGTCATTTGACACATGTATTTTGTACTATACGCTTCTCATCAGAACATTCAGAAATGCTCATAGGAAGTTGTCCGACTTAAATTGAAAAACATCCATTTTGATTCGAAAAATGTTCTGGGGGGGGGGGGTTGAAAAAACTTAATGTGGTTTAAAAATCGTCCCTGGTGATTTGAAAAACGTCAATATTGGTTTGGAAAGTGTCCAATTCAAAGAGAAAATGGTAAAAATAAATAGGTTCTGCGTAAATTTTGGCCAGCGTTTACATATCATGTTCAATTTTTTTTGTGTTGCGGAGGCAACTGCCACTCAGTGAAATGAATTTTCTCGGCCGATAGGATGGAGTGTGAACGTGGAAAAAATTATTTAGCTGATAACATGAAAAAGATTAACACCGTTCTTCAGTGCTGTCATGTTTCAAATGACGGGTAGCAAAGTTTTAGCCTCATTCCGTTCTACTTTTTGTACAACAGCACATTTCGTGTAGTTATAAGTTTTTTATGACTGATTGAAATTTTCGAAAGTTTTGTTCATTTTCAGAGCTATCAGTGAAGAATTTTTCGACCTTCACACTGCATCCTATTCGGCTGAGATACCCTTTTCATGAAGTAGCAGTTGCCCTCAAATTACTAAAAAACGACTTTGTCAACGTCGACCAGAATTATGGTCAAGGTCCAAAACCGCATATAATTTAAACCGCCACTGTATGTGGAAATACATACCACTAGCGATACGAGGCGGACGGGAGGAGATCTATGAGTTTTGGATGTGTGAAAGATAAAAAGGGAGTCTATAAAACTGAGATATTTGTTTGATACTCCCCTCTCCTTTCCTTAAAAAGCTATCCATCGCACTCATAACTTAAGAATGCTGTGATAAATTTTTTCAAATCATACAATAAAACAAATAACATTAAAAGTGGAGACAAACTTTCTGATCTATATAATAAAATAGAAAAATAATATGTGAATGCACAACAACAATTGAGACTTCAAAATATTTACAGAAAACTCAAGAGACCCATCAAAAGTCTCAAAAGCTTTTTTTGCTGAAATATTTTTGCAATATTTCGGTGTTTGACAACTTCTCCAGGCCTGAAACAGTGGGGAATAACAATATTAAGGTGCTTGACACCTTGTGAAGTGAGTCTTATACAAGGTTTATTCATGTTTATTTATTTGCACTTAAGGATGCGACAAACAGTGAGAAGTAGCATACAGACTGTAGAACACTTGCTCATTAAATTTTCTGAGGAGAATGTGAAAGTATAAGTACAAATCATCAAGAAATAACAGCGATACTTGCGCCAGCTTAATCAGTTACTTAATTTTCAGTACCGAGCTTCTCCCGTACTGTTCAAAGCCATGGCGTTGCGCTGGTTATAGAAATCCTTCACTGTAATGGCTGAGAAAACTTCCCAAGTTTCATGGCATCTTCCCTCATAATCACGCTTAACATCTGGATGTTTTCTCAAGTTCTGCGACTCTGAGTCTCTGGGTTTCTGTGGAAAAATTAGTGATACTAAAGATAGTGGATAAAAAGGTTGGTCAAAACTCCACAAATAAAACTCTATCGTATCCTGTCCCAAGGCGCTGAGGAGAAATATGTTGTATTCTAAGTTTCATGGCATCTTCCCTCATAATCACGCTTAGCACCTGGATATTTTCTAAAGTTCTGCGACTCCGAGTCTCTGGGTTTCTGTGGAAAAACTGGAGATAGTGGATAAAAAGGTTGGTCAAAACTCCACAAATAAAACTCTATCGTATCCTGTCCCTAGGCGCTGAGGAGAAATATGTTGTAAGCCGAAAAAAAAATCGATTTCATGCAGTTTTACATCATGTCTATCAAATAATCGTTGCAGACGTTATCTATCAGCAAGCGATGGACGCTACTACAGTAATCCTATCAGCGATTAGGCAGGAAAGCGTGATAGCATACGAAGTATGGTAAGACTGTACCGTCAAAACCAGATTTGCTGACCAATCGATAAGATTCGAGTAATCTGATAAGTATGTTTAGCATTGCTCCATTTTTCATTGTATCAAAAAAAGAATATAACAATTATCATGATTTTTCAGGGGTAGAAATTTTGAAAGCTATTTTGAAATATTTTTATGTGGTTAGTACCAAAATGTTGCACCATCATTGTACAGCCTTTCAGCAGCAGTACAGACCCTGCAACTCGATCAACGTGCAAGATGGCGAAAGTTCTGAGGAGTCTAATTGCATTCCTTGTGGGTTGACTGTGGCTTCAGTCTCATGCAAACAAATGGTTAGTCGTCTTTCCGATTTCAAATGAAAGCCGAGTGCATGGCACGTGTCAAGGACCACTCAATGCTGTATACTTCTCCTCACTTGCGACAAATAATCTCATGAGTAATAAAAGTACTATTTGAAAAAAATAAAAAGATTGCTTTCATGGAAACCGTCTGCGGAAATTCCATAGCACTAATTCTCTTGAAATAACTCTACTAGATTAAGAACATGAACAGAAACATTGAATGAACCGAGAAATTTTTTTTTTGTTCCTCTGCAGAAATAAAAAAAATGGAAGAAGAGACTTGACTTGTTTGAATTCCCGCCGAGCTACATTTGAACAGCCATCAGTGTGCAGAGCGTAGTTCAAATCTGCGCGCCAAATAACGGTCGTCTCTTTGCAACTGAAGCTCTTGCGGCCCCTTCTCACCAGATGCCTCACCTCGGCGAACGCTATTTTTAGGAGCTGTATCTCAGCTGAATTCTCGATTTTTCGCAAGAAACTTTCATATGGCACGTAGTGCACAAATAGAAAATACGTCATAAATATATGGCTTATAGAAGGTTTCACAATTCCGTGTATGACTCCTTCATGAACCAAGTGGTCAGATTTTCCAATGTTTCGATGAAACGCCATCGTAGAGCAGCTTTTTAAATAAAATTCCTCAGCTAGCCGACCTGTGGAGGTTTTACGTTCGCGCCCTTGCTCACTTCCGAACGGTTCATTAATCAGTGAAGGTGGAGACTCCTCGATGAGGAGTGCAAAGAAGATCCCAGAACACCTATCAACTGCCCATTCCATTACTTCCAAGGGTGAAGCAAATCCTTTTCAAATTCGATAAATTTTTTTTAAAATATTGAAAATTGAAACTCACCTATTGCCAAACAGTTCCATATTGTACCTACTACAGCAAAAAGAAGTACCGAATCAAAATTTTCAAAAAGTGCCCTATTGGGCATGAAATAACCTGAAAATCATTATCATCGTCATAATCACATTTACCACGAGCACCAATAGAAAATTGGATGGTTAAAAAGTTTTAAGAATGTTATAAAAATATACCCGCATCAAAAATGATTGGTGGTAGTAGATATAAGAAGAATACGTGTGAGTCAAGTGAATAATTTATATGGGCTCCGGTTTCTTTGAGTATTAACCCGATGACAAGACCGACTGCGATTAATAGAGATGAGTCGGGTAACACATTAGATATCGGCTTGAACACATGGAACACTGAAAATTTGAAAGCTAGTCCGTATAGAAAATTTTGATAAAAATTAGTCATCTCCTTTTGAGGCACACTTCCCCGCTTAGCACATTTCCTGGATCCTTAGCAAGATAGCCGTGCAAAGTATCCACCTTCCACCCCCTTTGCATGCGAGGTGAGTGGCTAAAACTCTTTCGATACTGTAAAGGAAATGTGCTGCTTCCACTGAAGTACCAGGGCTTCCACAGTATGAAGTAAGTTTGCCCAGTAGTACTGTGGTGAAGAAGGACGAAATGGAATGTGACCCAAAATCTTCGCGTTGACTTCTGTGGTTAACGTGATCTCCAACGTGCCCCAACGCAGGTGTATCGATCAAACCCACAAGGATCTGTGATGTGTGGCAGTAGTGCATCAAGAGCGAAGCCCTTGATTACGGGTGTAAAACTTGCTAGAGGAAAACAGAATAAGAAACTTACAAATTTTAGCTAATGCCGCCACAAGAAGCCATGTAGCTATCATATACGGTGTCTCGTTTGCTAGCCATCGGAAGGTGACTACCTGAAAATTATTTTGAGCCTCCTCTTTGCGCGCTCAAATGAGCAAATTAAGCAAATTAGTGAACTCGAAATAAAAGTAACGCCATAGGGCCAACATAGTACATGCACATCTCTCAATGAGAACCATAAGCAATTTTTGAGTCAACGACCAATTTCTTTATGCCCATCACTTGATTTCAATTGAGTTTTACTCAGATCTTCCCTGGACCACACTCTGGACGAATATCTGTTCAGAAAGATCAGGTGTTCGATCCTCCGAACATCGGCAAACCTGTATCAGATTACCTGGAAGGGCCAAACGCTGACTTGTACACATGGGCTTAGCCTTGCAACTCCTGCAACTCATTGTATGAGCTCAGACGCATTCAAATTCAACCGTTATTCTGAATGGAGGTATACAATGCGAGGAGCTTTGGGCTTTATTCGCACTGGGACCGGTCTCAAGTGTTTCCGAGTAGTTGGTAAATATCTGGCTATTGAACTGGTTGCTCCCTCAGGTCGAGCATGATATAATCGCTGGTAGGGTACGTAGAGTTCGTTTGTTTTCTTCTGTTGTTATTAGTTAAAAGTGAAAGCAGTTGTAAATAGATGCTTATCAGTACGACAAATGTGCTAAAGATAGTGATGGAGATAAACTTTCAGAAAATGTCCCTAATAGTTTACCTGTGACTGCCTGATATTCATCTGCTCAATCACTACTTATGTCAGTTTGTCACATTGCAGTGATGGATGAGGCTGCACCGGTTTTCATCTTTGAAGGTCTCACACAACCTAACTTTTTTTCAAGTCAGGATGAAAACAGGCCAGAATAAGCACATAAAAAGTAGCAAAATGCATTTTTGCAAAAATGAGGATGCTGAGATGGGCATGCAGCCTGCAGCCGGACGCTGCTCGACAGGATCAGGAACATCAGAGCAGTCCTGCAGACGGCTCTCGTACAGCTGAAATTGAGAGAGCAGTGGCTAAGATGGTATGGACACGTGCTGAGAAGGTCGGCAAATCATCTAGCCAGAAGGCTATAGAGTTCAAAGTACCCGGCAAGCGACCGCGAGGGGTTCGTAGTTTTATGCTGAATTTTCGCGTGGCCGCACGTGGCGAGCGGCGCTACGAGTGTGAGCTGATTTCTTAGCGAGTGATTGCATACATTGCGTAGCGTTCACGTATATTGCACAATCTGTAAAGGCATTAACAACTTGTTATCTTAATAATATACGCGCGAGTATCTAGGGAGGGACAGTGCTTACAGCGATCATTGAAAACAGATACTTCTTTAGCGGGCTTTCACCGTACCAGCTCATTGCGTCTTGAGCGGAATTCTAACCGACTGCGGCAAGTCGTGCTGGGCGAGGAGCCCCATAGAAAAAGTGGACGGACGTCATCAAAAACGAGCTCACGGAGTAAAAACCACGGCAGAAAATGCTTGGATAGAAGAAAATGGCGACAACAAAAAGGACAAGGGACCCCGCGATGGCGCCGGAGTGACAGTAGGGAGAAGAAAAAAAAAGAAAGTGCAGCAACACGTTACTTACTAACTTCACTTTTGAAGTGCATTCTGCATCACTCTCAATGCGCTATAAACCTTAGGGGCTCCTAGCATGTGAGTGTGGGCAATCGACGCTGCAACTACTTCTCCAGAGGATGCGCCATGCAAATAACTTTCCATTCAATATCGTAATGTCGCAATGACACTTGAATGCAATTCGGCCCATGTAACAAATTGCTGGAAAAAGTTCATGTACAAATCAGTGCTCTCATTTTTCCAGGCGAATCTAGTTGCAACTTAGCGACTCTGCAAGAATCAAGACGTTGTCGGCCGGGCATTGATCGAGGACTTGGAACCGGAACATATCACGGAGAACGCGTTATTTTTCACGCATCTATCGGTCTCCAAAAAAGGTGTAAAGGTCTCTAATTGTATAAACAGAGATTCAGTACTATCAGTGTCTCTAATAGGATATGGGAATCAGGGCTTCTTCACACAAAAAAAAAATTAGTACCAATTGACCCCCGTTTGACCCCCGTGGGATAGAATGCTTGGTTGGACTGGGTGAGACTCGATCTGAAAAAAATTCCTAGCGGCACTTTTGCCCTTGTCAGCGTGCTACCTTTTCCATCTATGAGGCATAAGTACGAAAGCAGTCAATTACTCCTCGCATACCCTTCATCCAGTCACCTACGGCTCCTGAGCCATTATTCCGAATAAGGGAGGTAATAGAGAGTAGAAAATAAGGCTCAGTTGTGCCACTTGTAGGAGCAAAGACGTGGTTTGCATAATTCACCCACAAAACGAACACCTTAGCCATCCAAGTATCCACGCTTCGGCTGGGTACGCCCAGTTATGTCATGCCTATCAAATTTCGTTGTAATGGTTCCACATATAAAAAGTCAATTTCATACAAATATTTAAGTAATCTGATCAAAGAACATTAAATGATTCATCACACATTACACATAAAATAACTTCTCTTGTTTTGCAATCACTTATGTGAATCGTTTGCACTCTGCTCAATTCATAATTAAATAAATTAATGCTATCTAAAACATGCCTACCTCCTTTCCCTTACTGATTAGCACTGTCTATCTTTGAGTTTAGCTTCCGTTCAAGGCACTTGCGAAACAGAGGTTAAACTACTTCTTTACTTCCACCTACCCTCCTCCTTAAATCTTTTAAACATGGTGCCTTCGTTAATAATTATCTACTTCTTTGGAAGAGGTCACGAAATCGCGTACGAAGGTGCCGCACCTCAAAACCACATTCTCACAGAATCGCAAAAATCGCAAAATTGCAGATCGCAAAATGGAGAACTCTGTCTCGGCTTACAACCTTTCAACCAAGCGCGGGACCTTTCCTATATTGCACAAGTTTCGATATTCATTATTTTTCCTCGAAGAATCTTATCTGTGAGCGACAAAAAGGTTCTGAAACACAAAAAATGGGAAAAAAATTGGAGGAAGAAATAAATATCCATTGCAATACATATAAGCTCGTTACTTGACTGTCAACTAAAATTTTATGATGCTTCCTATTTCCTGGATGCCACCGAGGGCGAGGAACCAAATGCTTTACAGCAGTTTCGTGATAGGATCAGCGCTACTATCATGATTCGGGCATTTTTAGGAGTGAAAAATTGTTTCAAATATAATCGATTACACTGTGAGAGAACGAGTTCACCTTTTAACTACGTCTACATGTACAGGTAGTAGAGTTTTCTTATGTAGCGAATGTATGTATGTGTGAAACAAACCTGAAATCGTGTCTGTGTCTGGTTCCCAGTATCTTCATTTGCGGCAGAATAACAAAACAGTATGAATAGAAGACAGATGAACCGACGCCACATCTGATACGGCCGACCACCGAAGTGTCACGGTATTTGACTAAAATTTCAGAAAAAAATTACTGTTTGGCACTGCATTGTTTATTGTCGTCGCCAGGACCTAAGTAGAATAGATTGAAACAAAAATAAGTGCAACGACCGTGGAACATCTGAATTTCAGCTAAATAGTAAACAGCAATAAACAAGAAATAGAGAGACTAAAAACAAAGCAATCAGTTTGATAGAGTTCAGTGCAGTGCAAAGTAGGTGGCACAGAATGGTGGTGGTCACGCACGTGTTCCTAAAAATAATCATCCCACTTCAAGTTGTGCTAACATTCGATCGATAGTAAAAATGGCGTTCAAAAAGAATATTTGACTGCTGATAGATCTAGAGACTGGGGTTGAGCATGGTTATCTCAAGGGAAATGACATTTGAGATCATATTTTTTGGAAATTTTCCTTGACGATAAGCTTAACCCCGTAAGAACCTCGGAGCCTGCGCGATTGCTGCCATGTGCACCGTGCCTACCACGGCTTTATGAAGAGTACACATCACAATGACGAAAAGGGGCGGCATAAACTTGAAAAAAGGGTGAAGATCACAAAGATATTGCGGAAATAGAATGACGTGGGAAAAGAATTATTGCGGTCTGTGGGAGAGTTCGTCAAGGTCGCAACTGCTCATTGAATGTCCGTGATGTTCTGATGCTTGAGTGTAAATAATAATAGTAATATACAAAGGTGAACAGCAGCGGTTTTTACAAGCACCAGGCCATTGACTACCTTTTGATTGACAGAATTCGGGATTTCGAAGACATTCAATGGCATATGGGAACTTTACACTCATATTAGAAGTAGAAGGACTAACACTATACCAATTTACTCAATAAAATTAATATATTACTTTGCGCTATTAGAGTCGGTAGGCACGGGATGACATTCAAGCATACTTCCCAAGAAAATTCATTCCAACTCAATTCTGTGTTGATTTACAGACTTCGGGATTTTCTAACCATCTGAATCACACTGCAGCTCACCGAAATCGAAGCTTTCAACCAACCGTGTAGATAAAATGAGATTTTTTAGTTTTGAGAGTCCAAAAAGTAATGGATAACCGCGAAAATTAAAGGCAACAGCTGAGAATCGATAGGGAAAGAAATCATCCATTGCAGTATTTGGCATTTCAGGATTCGTCAACAATATTGAGATTGAGGTACCACACATTCCACGCACCTCGAGAGAAGCCTTTGATTCTTTGACCATCTCTTTTTGGAGATGCGCCATGCAATCTGTCTTTTGGACTTCTAAATCTTATTGTTCTGTATAGTGTGAAAAAAGACTTGATTGGCCAACCTACATGGAAGGAAATATGTATATATTTCTTCCCTCTTCCCAGACAAGTTTAGCATCGTTTATTCAAAGCACTTTCGATTTAACACGATGGAGCAAGGATTTAAGCCTGTGTCCATGCATAAGGTATAATGCCTTCAGTAGCTACCCCACCTTACCCCTGAAGATGACGCAGCAAACTACAAAGAGAGCAGCAAAAGAGAGTCCAAGGTGAGAACAGCAATGTTCTAGCAAATTCCACCAACTAACTCGAAAAATCACAGAATAACGGCCGCCAACTTGAAAACAGATAAATTCTGGACTGCAGCCATTGGAAGGCGATGGAGAAAGACATTTACAATCTCTTCGACAGCTCTGTCCAGCGGCTATGCTTAACCTGAAGTCCTCTCAGTAGTTAGTCATGAATCCAATGCTCCACACCATTAGTGAGAGTACTTGTAGGACATTCCATGAAAAAAGACAAAAGATCATGGAATGATCAAAACTAATTTCAGAGTGAGTGGTTTGTTGCCATACCAAAAAACACTCAAAAATCTAAAGAATTTCCAATTACTTTCTGACGATGCTGCGCATATGCCACCTGAGGAAAGGCAATCACACGAGAAAAGAGGAAGCAAAGCAAGTCGTTATTACAAAAGGGTTGAATTGCTTTCTGTACGAGTTCAACAACACTACTCGCGTAAGAGGACATACGTGGCAGATGTCAAGAAATGTCAATTTAGAGCAATAACAGGCCAGAACGGAGTTTTGCCACCGACTTCCATGAACATTAACCTACACTTAATAGCTCTTTTTGAGTGCTGAGCACACTGTTATTGACTGAGTCGATGTAACAATTGTAATTTGTAATTGGTGTTCTAGGGAATTATTTTAAGTCTATGTTACAGCTCGAATTTTTCTGAACACTTGTAGAGGGCCACTCTCGGATCTGCCACACCCAATGGTCCTACAACGTACGTAGTGCGGGGTCAGGGTTAGGAATGAGTGAGGATCTCGAGTGGAGGGTCGTATCGTGAAACTTTCGTCGACTACTCCTCGATGATTCCGTCCCTTCTGAGAAAATTTTGTACCGATAAGGTTCGAGCTAACAATGGCCATACTCGGATCGGACCTGTTGGACCAGAGGGGTCGCATTTTCTAGAGAAACTCTTCCGATATCATTATTGATTAAGGGTGCAATCTATCATTACCCCATATACATTGAATACAATGTGTTTTTTATAGAACGACAAGACCAGAATCATCACGATGTAACCATAAAAATATCCCTTACCATCGTATGTATGCCTATCAGGGTACACTGGGAATCGGGGATTCTCCTATAGGGAAGGAGACGATGAGGGGGCTCGTACTTGGGGAGGTCAGCAATGATCCCAGGCTAGATGAAGGCGGAGGGTGTCGCCCGCCACCTGACTTGGTCATGTCAGAGAATACCACTGAATTCGAGTGATCAGCACAAAAACTAATGTGTAAAATACCTAGTAATACTATGCATTCGGTAATAGTTAGTGGTACTGTAGAGGTTATGTAGATGCTGAAAGTGGTCGCATTCGAGTCCCGGTTGAGGAGTGGGGTCGTAATTGAGCAGACATTTACCACGACACCTGGATGTACACTGTTACCTAAACATACCTAGAAACTCCGATAAGATACCTGAGCATGGCTCTTTCGAAATTACGGCTCATGCAGGAACCAGAATGAAACGATTCCTGCCAAGAACTATTCAAAAGCCCTGATCAATACTTTCAGCATGCTCCACTCTTTACAGAGTTTCGTTGAAGATTGGCATGGCATATGAAAGTGCGATTTGGTCCAAAGCATGAATTTCCGGGCCGGCCGACGTACAAGTCGGCGTTTTTCTCTTCCCAGACACATGATCTGATTGGGCTGAAGAGGCACTGCCAAGGATTCCATCCTCAGTGCATAAAAGTTTGAGGATTGCACGCACCACCATCGCTTATCTGCTACAAATCCAAATTCAGAAATTTCAAATTTCCAACATAAAGCAGATGTAAAGCATAGCATCAGCCAATGAAACAAACAAATACAAAGGCTAATATTGCATCAAGAAATCAGGAAAGCTGAAACTGTTATACCCACAGCTGCACATTTCATTAAAAAGGGAAGCGAATTAGGTGAATTTATGAAGAAAGGATCTGCCATAATCTTGTGGCTCAAAGGTGGGGGAAAACGTCATGATCAACTAGGCACAGCCGCAGCGATGCGTTTACAGTACTCGCAAGATCAGATCTACTCAATCGATTAGAAGCAGTTCAATAGGATACAGTATGAAAGCCAGCCTTAATGGTTTATAATGTTTTGACTGTGGAAAATCCGGATAGAAAAACAGAAATGCTTTCAGCACGCGGAGTTCTTTCCACATGGTGTTGTATGGAAGAAACACACGTTCGAATAGACTACAGAGGAGAGCGCATGGCGCATTCCAAAGCAGAGACAATCAAGATTTGGCGCTTCATGTTTTTTCGTAAAGTAAAAGAAGTGGTGCAGCCAACAACGGAAAAGCACTGGAAGACCATCATACTTTCTACTTGGACTCTTCTCATAAGAAAGAGCGGGGGCCTCAAAAACAGCATCAGACAAAAAGCGTCGCCAGCAGATTAAAATTAAGTAATCACATTTATTCAACTGAAAGAAGCCAATTTCAATATATACGTATGAAGGAGATAAATCGATACAAGAGCCGTTTATGAATCGTAGCCGATCAAACGTCCTTAGTAACACGGTCATCCAGTTGTGGAACCAAATCGCTTATGATTAGCTAAGAAATTCATCAATCGCGCCGTGGATGACGTCTTTGGATCAAGGAACAGCAACGAAAGGTGTTCTACGGCGTGTATCGATAGTAATGTGTAACATGTAACCTGTTAATTGATACTCTAATGATCGACGACGGAAATGAGATTGGAAAAGTGGAGTGAGGGGTGCTTGGCGTAGGGTGCATAAGCAGCATGCATGCAGATGGGAAACAAAGGCGGTACGCCGATCATGGAGAAGATCGTTGATGGTCGACGCCGCACCGACTGAGCGACACCAACGGCGCAGTGCAGGCACCTGATCAACGTGAAGGTGTCATATTATTTCAACACAGTCTCTGAAGGTTTGGTTTGCCACAAGGAAGGAATTCGTCTGGTAGTCATAATACCCAAAAAAAAGCAAATTATAATCAGTTGGAGAAATTCTCCCATATTTTTTGCTTCAAATTACTGGATTTACAAAAAAAATCAACCTTTTTTTTGAAAATTTAGCACATTGGTATCTCACTCAGTGAGAAAATATGTAACCTTGGCATAAGGCACCTCGTCGCTATTCGTTCAGCTGAGCAATTCATTCCCGTCGTGGACATAATGGCAGACGAATAAAAAACCAAAAAATAAAAATAAAAAATCACGGCAACTAAGGAAATTGGATCACTAACATCGCGAAAGCCAAAGAAGAGCCCGCAAGTGGATGTTGCTGCCGCTTTTCGACAACTCTTTGGAATCTCCACCCATAGATAGCGCCGTACACCAATGCCCTTGCAGTTTAGGAGACAGCCCGCCCTCCAGTAGAGAGAGATACGGGAAAAGAGATAGAATGAATTTCGCTCAATGGAAAGCTGCATGGAAAGCGGTCATTAGCCGTGGCACCAGGCCACACAGCTGAAAGCAAAAAAAACTCCTGAGCAAAGAAAGTAGATTAATTGCGCATATCACTCGGACAATTGCTTTTGATAATTCTCAATAAAGTAATCGAATTGAAAGCTAATTTTCAGAGTACTGAAAATGAAAGGTACAGTGGCGGTCAAAAATATATAGGGTCTTA
This sequence comes from Trichostrongylus colubriformis, assembly GCA_963978905.1. Taxonomy (NCBI): domain Eukaryota; kingdom Metazoa; phylum Nematoda; class Chromadorea; order Rhabditida; family Trichostrongylidae; genus Trichostrongylus; species Trichostrongylus colubriformis. Next base: position 53,783,433 of record OZ022256.1, on the reverse strand, counting down.
GACTTTATTCATAACTTTGGTTGACGTTTACATATTTGTTCAATTTTTTTTGTTTTAAAGCAACTGTTGTTCAACTGAAGCAGATGGGCATGTGGCTGGACGCGGCTCGACAGGATCAGGAACGAGGACGTCAGGGCAGTCATGCAGACGGCACCGGTCCAGCTGAAGTTGAGGGAGCAGCGGCTAAGATGGTATGGGCACGTGCTGAGAAGGTCGGCAGGCCACCCAATTAGGAAAGCGGTAGAGTTCGAAGTACCCGACAAGCGACCACGAGGAGCCCCAGAGAAAAGGTGGAGGGACGTTATCAAAACGGACCTCACAGAAGTGGAAGCCACGGCAGAAGATGCCTTGGATAGAAGAAAATGGCGGCGATTGACAAGAACAGCGGACCCCGCAACGGCGCGGGACTGACGCTAGGGAGAAGAAGAAGAAGAAGTTGTTCAACTGAAGCAGAGTATCCCTGCTGTGTAGGGTGTAGGGAAGTGGGTAGGAATTTACTTACCTTCAAAACCGTGAAAATAATAAAACAATTATAAATCATAAACCAAGCATCCAGCATCATAAGGCCGCGAAAGTTAGACTAGAAATTTGCTTGGTTGTTTGTTTACTGTTCATTTATTCAGGTACACCGCCTACATAGGTGACATTCTCTGCGTTGACGCGAAATCGGTACAGTAACGGAGCAGTTCGAACCGAAGTAAAGGAAAAAATACCTGTCATAAATTGATACTAAATTGAAAATGAATGAAGAGTAAAATTACAGCATCGTTTTGTACTGATTTTTCGCAATTTTTCGAAACTTTGATACTGTAGGTAGTTACTGTAGGAATTATCTGTGCATCATGCACAACTCGCTAAACAGGAGTATAACAATATAGATAGCAATGCTGCCCACAACCGAGTTTTACATGCCAACGGCCACAGGAAAAAAAGTCGTCAACGCTGGTTTTTTGCCGAAATGATGATGTTGATGATAGCTGTATGTCGATTCACCCAACCGTACAAAAGGATAATGGAACGAGCTGCTGCACCGCCTAGCAGATACACCTAGCAGGCATAGAGACCGTCACCCCGTAGAGAAAGAATACACGAACAAGGAAGAGTACGCACGAATATCAACCCGCTACAGAGGGATGGACTTAAGGCACTCTCAGGAGACGAGAAGAATAGCCGCTTCAGTACAATACTCCCTCTAGGCAATCAAATACGACCCCCCCCCCATTGTTTGACCTTTATAGTACCAGTAAATGTTGCCGGATTGCATAGTTGCAACGTGTCGTCTGCTATATTTCCTTCTAAGGCGCGGTAAACTACCCTTTGCTTCTCCTCAGCTAATTAGAAATATAGATATCAGTGCTCATTGCTGTACTCTGATGGTACGACCCCCACCCTCCTATTCGGTCAAATACGCCCCCCCCCCCCTTGTCGAGGAATCCTCGACACTCGGTGTACACTGGATGGACTCAAGCGTGAAATCATTACGCCACCATCATGGTGGCAATGAGAGAGGAGTGGGACAACGGATGGGGGTATGCCGCTGCAAAGGTATTGGCAACCTTTGAAAAGTGACTGATCGCTTATACCGTAGCTGTAGGTGTAGGTTTCGCGATCACGCGGGTCCTTCGCTAATGCTTAAGCCGAGTTTTCTGGTCTCAATTTTGACTTTAAAATGTTAATCGGCTTTGAGTCATCGAGCGAGTTGATTTATTCACAATATTTTCTGTTACGGATTAACATATTGTTTTCCTGTCACGTTACTGCCAACATCTGCACAAGACTACTAGCAAAATGTGATTTCGTTATCAGAATTAGGCTGTTTCAGCGAGCTGTTCCTTTCGATACTTTGATGAAACAGACTTATTTTGATTTACTCCACTTTTTGTGTGAATTTTCCATTTTATTATATCCGTATAAGGCACTCGGCGACGATTAGTTTCTTTTAAGAATGCTTCAGGAAATAGAATTTTTGAAGGCAAATGAAGAATAAAGGTTTCTGGCTAATGAATCGCTTGCTGGCATGCATTCTAGTTCCATTTGGAATCGGGGTGGCAGATGAGTGCGATTTGAAATGACCTGCGAGGGCCAGTTAATCTTCAAGTCTATGCTTTTATCTTACCAGACGTGTCCGGTTCAACTAAACCTATCCTGGAGAAATGAGAGGCCTGATCCACCTGAGACGGCACTGAGTGGCATTTGATCCCCTCATCATAAGGGTGGAACTGCGCGCGACCTGTCACTGCACCACTCCGCCTCGTGGAGATAATTAGACACTTTCAACACCTTCAAAAGAGCTGCAACTGCCCGCCGACAACTGTTCTTCTTCCGACGACTTCTTGATACCTTTATATATTACCCATCCAAACTGCAGCGATATATTCAAATGGGGTAGCTGGTGCCATGATAAATGAAGTGGATCCCCGAGCATAGCCCCCAAATCCCATGTCAATGTCCCCGAGTCCACAAACCCTTCATCTGATCGTGATTCGTCAGATACGTAGGTGTGGTAGGAGAAGCACTCCGACTGTTCGACTGTCCCGCCTAAAATCAGTGCTCTGGTCATGTGGCATTCAAATGCCACTACGATCCTCAACGTAGTGAAGTGCGTGGCGCACCCACAAAAAAAGATTGTTCAACAACATTGCTTCGATTTACGAACGAAGAAGCTACTGAAAACTGGCAATAGAATCATCAAGAATAATTCCAGGAAAAACATAACAGCGAGGCTCAAATTGTATAAAGAAAGCAACTAATTGAAATTTGATTAGTTTTCAATTAGCTGCTCTCTGTCGGCTGAGCTTTTGCCCCTCCCCTTCTCTTCATCATTCCTTCCCATGTGTCTTCGGCAACACCTTTTGAGTGAATAAACTTCAAATTTTTTCAAGTAAGTATCATGCTGAATAGTTGGAATAGATTGGTCAGTGGTTAACCGAACAACAACTGGAAAAGTCCCAAGAGTGAACTCCAAACCTGTAGAAGCAACCAGGATAAAAAATGAAACTGGAACTTGACCCTTCACAAATTTTGTGGTCGACCCCTATTATTTGATGATCTGCGGCCGATTTTTGACGAAATTGTAAACCGAAGGGACGTAATAGATACAAATCAGCATAAAAAAATAAGAGACGTTGAGGCGCCGGACCAAATATTCCTCTCTGAGGGAAAAAGTGGTAGGCACGCACGTGATGTTGAAAAAACCGGTAACTCGTCACTGTTTTTCGCTAATTTACCATCGCCCAGTCAGGTAATCTCATAGCGATCTAAACCATTTTTGCGCACAAGTGCATCATCGGCTAAATGAAACTGTAAAACGAGCATAAAAACATAGGTGATATGTCCCATTGAGAACCAGTTTAGTAGTGAACTTGAAAAGATGGATAAAAGAACCGCCTACGGAAATTTAGGATCTCTTACCCACATATTTAGGTTATGTTAACTAAGGGCCACGCATACAAAGTTTCACGCGTATGTTCTAGAACCTGATTGTGATAGAGCTACCCAAAATGACGGGGTGGGGCGTCCAAGTGCGTTTAGACGTCAGAGAGCTGAGGAGCAAGGAGGGGACGTAGTCAGGGACGCGGAGTGAAAGGCGAATCAACATTGAGCGCAAAGATTCGAACCGCGCTCTGCCTGCTGACGAGTTTTCAGGAAATGTGGCGGGCATTCAAAAGAGTTGTTCTTTTTGCAGCTCGCGGTGACCATAGTGTCTATGGACAAAGGAAGGCCTCCAGGGCAAAGTCTCGATTGGGCTGAAAACTTTTCTCCAAAGATAACTCGACCTCTTTACAACATGAAGACAACATTGGATCAAACTAAAAACATCTGGATCGCGTGCTACGGGCGCCCGTACTTACTATGTGGAATTATGCTTATTCAGAATACATTCGTGACTCTTTACAGAGTCTCCGTAGACTTGGAGAGCAGACTTGAATTCTTCCTTTCAAGATGCCTACAGCAATGTGCACCTTATTGAGAATCATCAGACTGACCTATTGATCTTATCCTATTTTACCGAAGCTCTCACAAAACCCTTACACTTTCCTCAAAAAAGATAGCCACTGGTTAGCGCATTTGCCTCCAAGGAGCTATGGCAAATCATTCACTTGTATGTACCACTTAGAGGACATTCCGTAAAGAATGAACCACACTGAAAAAGAGGGAACATTCGTTGTTCTACATGGTTGATGATGGAGAAGAGTGAAAAGGTAGGGTCAGAAGGAGGCCTACTCCTCGAAGAAGTAGGCCACCATGGAATGGAGAACGGACACGACGAACTGATGGCAACGATTGAAAAAACGGTGATTAAATGATACAACATGGAGGTGCAGTTGTAATGGTGAAAATTGTTCCAAGACAAATTATGTGATTCGGCAATTCTGGGATATTACCCTAAGACGAGCCCCCCCCCCCCCCCACATCTCCCCCCACCCTGCGTCTGCAATCTTCCCCACCGGCTAGACACAGTGAAGCGCCAAAGAAAAAAGGGGCTTCTGCAGTTCTATTCCTCTGCTAAGTACTCCTACCCTCATATTCCACAATTTGCCAAATTTATTTCTTCTGGTGTCTTCTAAGCCAGCTCATACTTTGCGACGCCAAGGCATGGCTGCGTTCACAGGAAACGAAGCAGAGTGGCACCGGCGGAGACGAAGAGAAACGCAGCCACGTCCCGCCGTTGGCATCGCATACTATGAACGCAGCCTAACTTACTATTTCACTGGCTACTATTTCACTGGCTCTTGCACTTTTGCCTTCAAGATGGTTTTTACTTTAGAAATAAACTTTGAACTGGATTAAGGTTTTTACAAAAACGAGCTGTTTTTAAACTGGTTTGCATAAAAAGTATAAATAGTGATTTCCAAGAAATTCCGATTCTAACATCACTACCAGTTTCTTCTACCAACTGAACCGAACAAATGGAAATCTCATACAAAGAATTCCAATGCGAAACTGACAGAATGCATGACATTAATAAATCATGAAACCATAGAGGATTATCTGAACAGCGAATGTTGCGCACGTCGAAACAAACGAAAACTGAGCATCTTCCATGGATTGGGGTTCTGATTCCACATAAGGGACATGGGAGCTGGCAATGTAGTCAATAGAACCGGATAGTGAAAAGGTGATTGCAAGGGTTAACGATGCATTTGACAAGTGATGCACGATGTATGTATCATAGAGAGGGCGATCAGATTACTGTAGTACTCAACTAGAAAGTGACAAAACAACGTGACATAAATTTCCGTAGAGCTGTCATGTGAAAGGCATATGCAAGTGCATTTCAGTGTGAAGATAGAAAAAGGAAAGATTTCTCGATTGAGAAAAAACATATAGGTCATGGTATTTTGCCCTTAAACTCCTACTTATGGCAATTACATGGATACTGCCCCTTTTTTCGAATAGAAATTTTTATGGTAAAATTATAAGGTTGTTTATCTTTCTTCATATAGTTGAAAAGAAAATTTAATGCGCGACGGCATCATTATTTCATTACTTCACTCTTTGAAATGGATTGATTTAGCTCGCAAAGTGGTAAGCGCAGTCGATTAAAAAAACTGACCAATCCGTCAATTATGTACATAATGCTTTACACTACTCTAGAAAAACCTTCACTCGTGTATTCCGTACTTGAAGGAACCATCCACGAAAATTCAGCTTCTCCTGTCTCCCATATAATTTGTTGTATTCGCTCACTAAAGCCAGCATGAATAGTTTCAGGCGAAAAAAACCAAGTTCCAGCCGAGATAGTACTCCTCAAAGTGAAGTCCCAAAGGGTGCGGCAACGACGGCCAAAGATCTGGCGGTCAAGTATGCAAAGTAAGAAGCATCGGGCGCAAAATTTGAACTGCGTCGTGCCCGCCGACAGCTGATCATGTGTTGCTCGGCGGCAATTCAAACGAGTTGCTCTTCTTCCACTTTTTCGGTTTTTGCTCGGAACAGAGGGAATTTCTCTGCTCTTTTCGTGTTCATGTCCATGCACTGAATCTAGTAGAATGATTTTGGAACTAACAAATAATGGAATTCCTTGAACGATTGCTTTAACGACCTCTTCTAAACATTCCACTGACTGGCCTCCAATACATACGTCACACAATCATTTTACAAACTTGTTTTTCCCTTCAGGATCCGATGAATTCCCACAATTGATTCGCAATTGTACCAGAAATTTTTCGGGACCAATCCAATAAAATGGAGGAAGACGTTGAAAGGAGGTCGTGAGTAGGGACTAGGATACACAATGACCATATGCTTCAATTTTCTATTAGGAAGTAATTTTTTAAATAATGTCGTCTGATCCCATATCACATAAACCTAAATCACGTGAAACGCAACCAGAATGAAACCGCATCCAGTTCCCGATACAGCAGAAAAAACCATTCGGGTGATACATGAAATGATGGTAAACAAAGAATTCAGGGGGGAGTATTAGTTTGAATTAACCCGAGCGTGGTTTGGAAACAGACTGACGTGTCAATCATTGAAACATTCGGAAGAGGTCGAGACTAAGCACGGGACACCGACTGACTGATTTTTCCAGAAATGAGTTGTAACGTTTTTGTCAATTAGCGATTTGGCCAATAATCGTTGTCTCAATTTGTCACTTTTTCGCCATCATAAACACCGATCTCATTTGAAAGTGTAAAAGCGTTTTTAGCTGTCTGTTGAGCTAATAAAATTTTCCCAAAGGAAACGTGAAGTAGCGCACAGATTTATGCCGTCCAAAATAAGCTTGATTTGGAAAAAAACACACAATGCTTACAGAATAACCCGGTAATTGACGCCTTATAGAATAAGCAACACCCAAGAATTTACCAACTGCGACAAGATAGCCTCGCACACAAATTCATAAATAGTATTAATATTTCGTAAAAATTCGTAATTATATAATGCCGTCAAAAGACCATTTTTACAATGCATTTTTGTACAATGGGTGTGGTCAATGTCGAGGATACGAGGCCAGACTGCTTCTGGACAGGGGCGGTGTGAAAACAAAAGCTAAACGTGAACGAAAAACCATATGTTTGTTGATTTATTTATTATGCGCTCAGGGCACACCATCGGTACAAAAGAACAGCAATTTCTAGCGTGATCAAAACCGAATATGTCAATAAACCAAACGCGAATAGTTAAGCCCTCAACAGGAACTCATACAGTGACCAGTGAGGTACATTTATGTAGAAGAAAAGACAAGGAAAAATCTGTGTTTCGCAAGACATTTCCTGCACTCAAAGTAACATCGCTTCAACAAAATACAAAATCTCATGCCAAACAATAGAATCTCCTCCCCTGAACACGAATACTTCGTTTCGCACGTACTTGAAACTGCTTTTTTCTTCTCTAATCCTCTACAAAGCTCCACGTAGGCGGTAGAGATTACAAGCAAAGCACGTCACGTAACAGCACAGGGACTATTTACGTTTCTGTGAGTTTCCCCGTCACAAGGGAAGATTCTTATGAGGCTTCGCTAGGGCAAGCAGCAGGGAAGAACTTGATCATGAGATGTGCAGAGAGCAGCAAGTGCTGTCAAACAACGGTTCCCGTTTACAATTTAATAACTAGGAGCTCAAGTATACAGGTCGTACCAAAAAAGAATAATCTTGCTCGCGGCTCACATCCGCCAAGTATACAAAACATGGGAAACAAAAGAGATAAAATTATTAGGGCAAAATATTCTCGAAATGTTCCTTTAGAAATAGGGGCAAGCAGAGACTGTCTACTTCCACCTTCATCAAATACGCATTGAGGGCAGGTTTTTGCCTATTTAAGCGTGTTCAAGATAGCATAGAGGCTGGTCATCTCCACGGATTTTTCCTAGACTCTGTGCCGCGTTGGAACCGAGTTATGAACGTTCGTTGTACGAACCGCCCATTCGGGTCGCGCACCCCCCCCCCCCCCCCTTCGCCCAGGCCTCTTTCATGACTTTCTGGAACTCATCGCTGACCGTGACCCATCTTTTTCTCACTTTTGGATCACATTGGAACCAACAATTTTCGGTCTGAAAAGGGAACATTCCAGTGCGCCCACTGTGGGCGGAGCATAACTTGGTCCATGTGTGCTCCTTACTTCTTGTCCCATGTCCTACCCATCCCAAACTTGTTCCCATCCACACAGATCGTTTTTATATGATACCTAATTTTGTGACTCGACGAACAGACGGACGGACGTACAGACAGACAAAACGTTTTATATATTTTATAGTAAGGATATTTAGTAGCGCCGACTGTAATGGTATCTGGCATCAATGCATTCGTGTATAACTTTTTTATCCTTCATTTGTACCCTATGACGAAGAACAATTTCTCTCATAGAAAGGTCAGTTTCCGGTCATAAGACAGATAACCAGATAAGACCTATACCCGGACAAAAATCAGCAAATGTCACATTCAAAAAAGCATGTTGTGGGCGCTAAACAACTCTCGCATTTTAAGCCTCACATTAGATTCTGACAGAATCGATAGGGCTTGTGAATGGATATTACATTTTAATATTATATTATATTGAATAAATACATCAGTGTTAGTTTACATGCTATATTATAGTCTTAAAATTAAATATAGTCTACATATTAGATTACATTATCATATTAAGTAAATAAGTAAATAAATATTAGCCCACATACCGTATCTTAGTCATATAATTTTAAATAGTCTGCATACTATATTATTATATTAAGTAATTATTGAATAGCACACTTTTTCTAGACTTTGTACAACACAGGAGGACATCAGGTCTGTCCTCGGATGTCTGTGTGTCCCAACAGTAACTACATAATAATTTATATGAGTACGGGCGAACATTCGTTTCAATTCCTTGCGGAACTTGACAAGTGCTCTGCTGATCGGTAGAAAAATTTTAAAAATCAAAAGTGATGAGTGTTCTACAAGAATTTGAAAAGGCAATTTTATGAGCGCCAGAGATGAGGAGGAAATGTCCTTTTGGCTTACATAACTGGTTATCTATATAGAAACGTCGCATGAAATAGTGAATCAGCGCTTAGCGGTACTTTGAATTTCTTGAAACCTGAGTGAGATCGAACAAAGAAGCATAGAGTTAGTCAGAGCTGATACTTCAAGGGATCACTCAATCTCATGAACTTTTTCTTACCGATTCCTATAAACGGCTCAAATAAGCCGTTTATAGGAATCGAGGTAAGAAAGAGTTCATGAGATTGAGTGAACGAACCGAAACAGCACAATGACATGATCTAGTGATTTTGTATTTTAACCGACTTTCGAGAACGGCGCAGTGTAAATAAAACAAACATTTTATCAAAGAATCGATTGTGTTCAAGAATTGATGTTCAATTTACAATGAGAATGATAGGAAAACAAGCAATGCAGTCATTTCAAAACAAGAAAAAAAAAGAAATTTGCAGGCTCCCGGAGAAAAAAGGGATGCGAGCGTGCGAGCGAGTAAATACAGCCGAAAATAGAATGAAATCGAAAAAAAGAAATATAAAAGCGGGAACTTAGGTGAAATTCTCAAGATATTGTCAAATGAAGTGAAGTTGAAGGTTCACCCAAGGCATTGATTAAACTTTTCCCTAATTTATGACCTCCTTCGGCAACTTCTCCACTATATGACCTCCTTCGGCAACTCGGACACTTCTGTAGTACGGGTCAGTTGAAACCCATAAAATCTGTACTGTTATAAGTTTCAACGCTGTTTAGATTTAGCTCCATTGGCTGCTAAAAATGGCTTTGGGAAATGACGGCTATCGAAATTAACTTATCGATGCCTGCTGAACGGTAGCCATTTTGCCAGTAATGCACGCATTACAATGGTTATTATAATGGTAACCGAGACATCGTCCGTTGGCACTGTATTATCGTAATAACACCAGTGATAGGATGCAGCAGTTCAAAGGTAACGCCTTCGAACTGCTACAACGCCCCCAAGGAAAGGTAAAGGTAGCAGCTACAGTAAAGTTTTGGAGGAGAATGCTAGTTTTATCAGTCTGAGAACGTAGAGGAGTAAACGACGAAATGTGCAAAGGATCTATCACAACAGTGAGTGAGTACAGAATGAATCACAGTTTCGCTTCCCACCATGAAAAAGTCAAGAGTATATTTACAAGATCAATTCGAAAAGCGAGTTCAAAACAAATACACGTCATTCTTGTGACTGCTTCAAATAGGGTGGGTGTGGACCATGATTTCGTGGTCCCTCCTGACCCTACTGGGGTGGACACTGGGCAAGTAAAGCTATAGAGCGATTATCACGGTTATAACACTTAGTATACCTTGTGACCCATCCTATCCGTGGTCTCCTATCAAAACTTTATGTTGCACAATTCTTTAAGATAATCTTATCAAACATACGTCAGTCATTTTTTTCGAGTTACAGGATGAGTCATGCCGACGAGAAATCTTTCGGTGGGAACTAGAGTTCGCTCGTTTTTCAACCTTCCCACACGATTAACCAATCCAGTTGTGCCGCGCAACATACATTTTAAAAAATCATTTTTACACTTTATTCGAGTATAATCATTGTTCAGACTACCTACACAATTCGACTATAATTCTATCTACGCTTGCTTCTTCTGTCCTGGTTGCCATGCTTGAATTTTAGTACGAGTAGTTGAGTAAGGAATATACTTTTTGTCTCTAAAAAAAGTTCAAATTAAGACGGATGAAGTGGAACGATCTTTGTACTTGCCGTCATTACCGTAGCAAATCAAAAAGAAAATTCCCTTTGAGTACAAGGTTCGAAACTTACTCAAAGATGGACAGGTTTTCTTCATGCTGCATCACCCATCTTTCGTTTTTTGGGGGGTTTTGCGTGGGCGTCTCGTCAGTTATGTGATGGAGCCAACGATGCCTGGCAAATCAAATAAGTAAATTGAATTAATTATCAAAGAGTCAAATGAATTAGTTCAAGGATAGGAGCAGCTTCTGCATTTGAAGTCAAACATACGCTGAGCACTGCAAGCATAACACATGACAAGACTGCTACGTTTTTCTTTACATTCACGGGAGTGACAGAAAAAAATAACTTCAGCAGATCAACGACACGAAGAATAACTGCGTAAGGTCAAGAGAAAGTTTGTAAAAGCAGAGCCCCACTACGGCAACCTCCAACCCTGCACCCACTACTCTACTTTTAGATACTTTTAGATGTAGGATCATTCTTCATCTCTTAGTACGGAGTTCGCCGGTCGCAGAGATTGTGATGCATGTTCTTTTCTGGTACCCTTTCCAAACTTCAGAAGCACCTTCTAATTAAGGTGATACGTCCACAAACCCTTGAAGCCCCTATTCATCATAGTGACGACGAATGACTTCAATCAATTGAAAAAAGGAGTCGAACTGAATAAGCTTACCATTCAGGAGGTACTTGCGTTGCATCATAATCGAGCCACACCTGAAATTTTTGACTTCATCTTTGAACCACGACATGAGTGAACTCAACGCTTACCTTTTCTGGATATTCAACCCATCTGTTACGAGGCATGAAGTAGGAATTATCTTCGTAATATTTGTTACCAAACTTGTCCTCTCCAACCAAAGTACCGACTCGCGTGACATCCATCCTACAATATAACTCTGAGAGGAAATACAGCAACTTCATAGAAGGCTATTTGAACAAAAATAAAGTATTCTCTCACAAATATCGCTTCTTAATAGCAGCACGGATTCCTCCCATCTGTTTAATGATTCTTCCTAACTTTATGAACTTATCGATACCTAACCATTCCTTCACCACCATCTAAACAATCAACAGACTGGAATTTCAAGTTAATATGCATTACAGAAAGATATTCTAAATCCAGACACATGGATCATCTGACCAAAGTATACAAAAACTACAGCGAACGCTAAGAAATGAGATTTATTCAATTAAAGTCCTTAGATTAACAAATTGCAACTAATACATAAGCACCCAGATGTGTTGCAAGTACTATAATTCGACACCATCTATAATTCCAGAAATTATTAGGAAGGAAAGTGAACTAAATACAATTAGGATCAAAAACCGTTAAAAAATACACGCCATCACTTGAGTAAAAAGAGTAAGAAAAGAGCACGAGTCAGCTATTAAACCTCGTAAAGGAGTTTAGGAACACAGCTTAACCACAACCACCGCGTTGACAAGTCCCGCATCTTTTAGATCAATTGACTCGTCATCGATTACCTTCAAAATTACTATTTAACAATTAGACAGAAAAACGACGAAACCGTCGTAAGACCGAACAACAACGCACCTTATTCGGAAAAGTTGTCATTAGCTGAAAAGGTGTAGCAGCCATGTCTGGATAAGCTCTGAACAGACATATGTAATTGAAGGATGTATAAAGTTTAAGATCTTAAGCACAGGTGAAACTCACGTGACAAGAAATGTTCTGATCGCTCCAACGGTATGCGCTTGATTGAACTTTCCGCTCACACGTTGGCCATTCGGCAAACGAATTTGAATCTAAAGATCTCTCGATTACGTCAATGTTTTTGGAATGGATAAGATTAAATAATCATTTGGAAGTGGCTACTGAGTTTAATCTACCACCTTGAACGTGGAGAAGCAGTCAAAAATATTAAAAGCTGAAGATGAGTAGAGAAAGGCGGAAATAAATCTTTGAAGTCACCTGAGTCACAGGAGAACTGCTGTCTAGATTCACCTCCGCTTGAGCTTTCGCAACATTATCCACAGTACCTAATTGGAACGTTATCAAAATTTCGAAAGTAGTAATAAAGCAGGACGGATGGGCACTAAACGAACTTGTAGTCGTGGAAGAAGACGGTGCCGGTGCGGATGATACGATTTCCGGTACAATAGCTCCAAGACGTGCTCCAGCTCCCTTCAATCGTACAAATTCCGAATAGATTGAAACTTCCAAAACAGAAACACCAAAAAGAGAGCAAATAACTAAACATGACCTTTCGGCATTATTATCGTTATCATTATTATCACTAAGTACCGATACGCTGCAAAAAAGAGAATTTAGTGCTATGAATACGCGCGAAATGCCTCAAACGGAACCTTTGAAACTCGAAAAAGAAATTTCTGACTCGAATCTCCTCCCTGATACTCACTATCTCCCAAATAATATGCGGGACAAGGCGCCGGAAAATATATTGTGATGCATTTCCTCGCATATGTAGCTCTTACATACAACCGATTACTTCTCACTAGTTTTACCTGGAAAGGCTTCAGCTTTGGAGGCTCATAAGGTCCCGAACGTTTCTGCATACGCAAGTCGATCCGTCGACGAGGATGAGCCGCCAGAAGTTCTGCTGGCACTTCACTGTAAAAAAATGTACAATGTAAAATAAAATCTTTCTGCTTTGAAATGTGCAAAATGCAATAGGAAAATATGACTGGGATAAAGCTAAGATTTCACCAATGCATAGTGAACCTAATAAATGGATATGGACGAATATTGGAACACTGCACGGTAAACAGGGAACTCATAAGAAAATAATAAATCCGAGAAATATCACGTAAGAACTCGGTAGAAGCTCACCCCCTCATGATGCTTTCAAGGAACTGTCGACTTTCAGGTTCTTCGAAGGAACGCAATGGTCCATCATCAACAGAGAAACCATTGCTCCACATAAACAGTTCAACAACAACCTATAGATGATTTTTAAAAATCCTTTTCTCAAAGAAATAGACGAACAAGCTGACCTCCTCTTCATGTTCTCTAGTGTCGCTTTCGCTGCTGCTACCGTCATCTCGATTTTGTCCAAGAGCTTCCCCTAAACGCACTCCACCACCTCCAGAGTGACTGTGCCGAGCCTATATGTGAATTTGGGAGTAAAAAACCAATACAAAAAATTAAATAATTCGACAATGCAAATAAGTATGTAAAAGATGTAGAAGCGCAAGCCGTTGACGATTCGTCTATGATGGAAGCGTTTAAACCATCACTCACCCTCGGTGACAGGTCACTCGAGTTAAGTGCTTCAGCTCCGTGTTGTCTGGCTGCATCGAACACGCGTTCGGCTATATTGCCACGTCCTGGTCTTTGAGGACCAAGTACTTGCTGTCCACTGAAATCAGATCTACTAATAAAACCTATAAAGGTAATGATTATTGTGATCCTCGAAAGCACGACTGACTGCCGGCATGGATACATGAAAGCACAATTGGAAGTTTGAAATATGGCATAATGAGGTGCTAAATACATAAAATATTTGCTGACATAAATAAGTTGTGAAGCACATATTTATAGTCATAAGCACACCTGTGTTCGGATCCGCCAACAAAGAAACCTTGCCGTTCACCACCATCTGACTCTTCACCACTGTCATGATCATCATTCCGAGAAATGTTTGCTAATGTACGAATGCTGAAAGGTTTGATGTTGTTTCAGATGTTGTACTAAATAAGTAATAGAGTGCACTTCATAAATTATCGGAAATAAACAGAAAAATTTCTCACTTTCTGCTCATGATCGACTCCAAGCACAAGTATCGTGGACTAAAAATAGACCAAAAACGGTGAATCATAAAAGAATGAATGCGAATACGAAAATACAAATTTCAAAACCAAAAAGCTTTGTGAATAAGTATATAATAATCCACTGTAGAACGGCCACCACAACGGGAAAGCGATGATAACTTCAAGAATACGCGTAAGCTACGTGCTTAGTTTCACATGCACTAGCAACACTCCAAAAGACGGTTGGCGAAATTGAAGAGATTTGGCACGCGTGCAGGCTGTTATCCAGAGCGGAACTAATTCATTATGAGTCAAACGTATTTTCCATTTTTCCCTAATTAAGCGCAAATCATGCATCATCGAATAGATACTGTGCTATGCTTTTTTTTTGCTATGAGGGAATACATTAAAGCATCGTTTGAATAGGATATAGAACATGTTCTAAAGTTTCAGCTCCCACAGAATGATTCCAAATCACCAAAACCATAGCAGCATGGCTGATCAGGTTCAGAATTAATCGGGCTGAGACAAAAGTACTCTCGATCAAAGGGAAGGGCTCATTTCAACACAAGTGTCCTGGTCTTTCACCAGGACTAATCGCACCCACTCACGTGTCTGTCTATCTATAAGTTACCTTCGACACATAATACACAGATTATGGCACTTGAAGGCAGCATTAGGGAAATTTGGACGAAATGCAAAAGAAGTAGTGAATATAAAAGTGATGCCTAGTTACAGGACAGTGGAGAAAAATGGATGGAAATGGCTAAAAACGCGTGAAATAGAACCCCTTCCCACCGTTGATTCTCGACGCGGACGACCTTTCCATCAAGCGGCGATTAGTCCGGACTAGTTTTCCATTGGTATGTTGCCAATTAAACATAAGGGAATGTTTGGAAATACGACAGCATCTATTTTCTAAAATGAGCTTCAAGCTGAAACTGCGAAAGCGCACCGCAACACCTTCGATCCTGCCGCATCTCCTTGAGCGCTTCCACCCCAGCCAATCGGGAATTACGTCACCCGGAGGCGGGGTCGGTCATCCAACGGTGTCAGGGGTTATCCGTTGCGCCGTTCCTACAGCTGGGAGGCGCGCGTTTTCATCGGGATTTCACCATGGATAACCTTCTTACATCTAGTTCTCATGTAAGTGACTAGAACATCTAGAGATTTCTCATGAACCACATCACCCCTAATGCTGTTTTCAATCATCTCGCCTGCACCTGAAGTGTGACCTCATATTAGACTTATAGCCATGCCCAGGTTCTTTACTCCGATTGGTTATATTCTACTGCCTTGTGCCAACTGTATTGTACGCACGATAAATGCTGACGTGCGTGATTGGTTTTGCCATGATGTTCTGAAGAGACGCTATCGCAACCAGGGGACGGGGACGGGGAGGGGGGAGGGGTATCTTATAAAAAGTTGTACATCTAAACACTGTGAAGGTATCTTTGAGGGGTCAATCTGCACAATTAGGAGTATGAATGTGTGAAGTACAATTTGAGGCTCCAAAAGATTATTATCAAAAGACTCAAAAATCCACAAAAAAGCGCGAAAGAATGCAAAAGAATTTTTGAGCTTTTTGAGCTTTTTGGTGAGCTTTCGGCGCCTAGCGCCTTTCTCAAGCCTATCTTATCCGGTTCGGAAGTGAAGCAGAAATTAGAATCTGAAATTTGAATTTGCGGAAGTGAAGCAGAAATTAGAATCTAGAAATGAAAAATATACTCCTCATTGAATTTCAGAACCTGAAAATCAATTAGGAGTATATTTTTGCCTAAGCCTTACGAGGAAGGTCTTCCAACTCATGACGCGCTTTTTGAAAGCTGTTTTTTGCATGTATGGGGGCACGTACAAGAATCATATAACTGATGTTCATTTTTGCTGCGCGGCCCTACAAATGCCAAAAACGGGGTTGATGGTTCGATCCCCACTGAGGACAAATTTTTACAAAATTTAGATTTTCAGTTTTTGGACTCATAAACATTCGAATATGAAGAATAAGTGCAGTAATCACATTTAGAACTCCGAACTGCCCTCTATTTCCAGTTTTCAGTAAGTTTGACAGTCCAATTGTTTAGCCTTTCAGCGCTCATAGCACACGGATAAGGCGTTTTTGCGCGAAACGGATTTGATATTCGTGTTCAGGAGGTCGAACTACCCCTGGGGGTAAGTTTCCAGCCCAATCGAGATTTTGACCCAAATTCGAAAATTTGAGCTGGGTATTGGTATCCTTCGACTGCACGTTCAACGAAGGGGACGACGGTATCACTGGTCAAGAAATCCTGACTATTTCTCTTGCTTGATGCTTGGTTGGTCAAGTTATAACGATAGGCATCCATGTTGTGCATATTTCACTGATTTTCAGCGATTTTGTTAGTTACTCACTTCTACAAATAGAAAGGGCACCATGTATCCATGACCAAACGTCTTTCTCGAAGCTAGGGTCAAAATTTGGAATTGGCTAAAAATGCGTCTCTAGGGGTAGTTTGACTCCCTGAACACTGATATGGCACTCATTTTGAGTGAAATCGCGAATTTCGAGCGCTACGGGCCCTTTCGTGTCCAAAAAGGTCACATCACCAAATTCACTGACAATTCGTAAATAGAGTCTTTTGGCATGCTGTCAGCGAAAATCGTAGTCATTTGGGATAAACAGACATATTTGAAGACGAAAAAGTGAATGCAAAAAAAAATGCAAAATTTCGGCCGAGCCGGGATTCGAACCACCGACCCAGCGTTTCATCCGTTTAAGAGTCCATCGCCGCATCCAGTAGGCCATCCAGTTGCCGAAGCATTCATGCATCGGGGAGCCCTTATGAGACTGCTACGCACTTTTAGTACATGGTGGAGATAAGATTTCTTTTTTCCCCGTATTTGACTTTATTTTGAATGTGAAATAGAAGAACACCTTCGGATCTGCACATGATCAAAGTTGCAAGGAAGATGCGTTGCTATAAATGGGTCAAAATCGCCTTTTTTGAACAAAATTTTCTTTACTCCTTTTTTGGCATTTGTAGGGTCGCGCAGCAAAAATGGAAGTCAGTTATATGTTTCATGTAGATACCCCCATATAATGGAAAAAACCGTTTCGAAAGCGCGCCATGACCTGATAGACCTCCCTTGTTAGTTGTGGAAAGAAGGGGTCCCTTTTCCCTATTTGGCTTAGGTTAGAATAATGTCCGTAGTGGGATGCTCCCCTCATTGCGATAGCACAGATAATTGTTGTAAGTTCTCTGTTGAAGAAATGTAAACAACTTTTTTTGCAAGGAAAACAGAAGTGTAAACAATTCTTTTGCGAGAAAAAACCATCCATGCAAAAGTCGCAGTTAACACTGCATGCTTCTAGAAAATGACTATTCCCCAAGTGGTAATCATACAGAAACACACTCCCCACATTGCTTCATATTTTTGTAATCCGCTTAAACGTCCCAGATCACTATCACAATGCAAACAGAGGATTATGCATCGTTCGCAATCTACATTATCACCGTATTTTCACTTTTGAGCAACACCATTGTTCTGATTGTATACTGGGGCTGCCCACTGAAGAAAATGAATACCAAATATAAATACTTTTTTTTATTCGCTGCAGTTCATGATATTATCTTTTCAACAGTTCTTCTTCTAACAGTGCCGGTAATATTGTATTAATTTTCGTAAATTCAAATTACTATTTGGAGTACATGCAATTGCTGAAATCAAGCGTATGACGTTGAAATTCAAGCAAGGCAAGGCGTGGTTAAAAGTTTTGTCTAAGTGTGTCTATTGTAGCTGTTCAGTACCGTTATCAGCTTAGAGAACTATACCCTAGCAATTCCATTAATGCAAACATGAGGTGTCAACGACGTTTCGAATTATTATGCACATCTTTTCAGCAGCTCATCATACGAAGCTCCTTTTATGCGGTAATAGCTAATGGTATACTTAGTCGCTATCCCACTGGACTAATACTGCTTCTTATCGCCTACGTAATTTTTTTCTCATCTGGGCTTCAAGTGACGAATAGTTTCGTATATCGATATCTGCAGCTATGCAGGTAAGTAAGATAATAAAACATGTGAACTATATTTGAGGGCTCAGGTAAGTCTCTCGTTTTTAGGACACAGCTCTTTCAAAAGCTTCCTGTGCGAAAATGTCAAATAGTGGGTTTTATTGTCAATGCGCTGTTTTTGATTGTCTACTGTGCTTGTCTCTTTGTCACTTGCGTTCCCGACGAGAATCTCGAATATTTCGTGAAGAGCACTGTGACAATATCGGGCGTCAACATCAATGACATCTCACTTATTGCCGTATCTAGAAAGGTGAGTTGTTCAGCCCATCAAGCATCTGCAAATACGGTAAATATGCCACTGCACCAGACCCAACGCCAGACACCTAAGGGCGCGTTCATAATTTGCGGTGCCGAGGCAGGGCATGGCTACGTGTCCCTGCGTCTCCGCCTATGCCAAGGTATCGCGTTGTCTACGTCATCTCTGCAAGTCTCCCATGCCACTCTGCCTCGATGCTTGTGAACGCAGCTATGCCCTGCCGGCGCAAAGTATGGACGCGGCCCAATAGCACTTAGAGGAACCGGAAGTCCAAAACAAGAGGAAGATGCAAAGAAATAAGCATTTTGTAACGAACACTCAAGGTTAGAAGCGATAATCGGCGAAAAAACCAGGATCCAAAAGCGCGATGCTGCGGTGTGCATTCGCATCCCTTTCGCATTCACACACAGACTTTCCGAGTTGTCCGCTGTAGGAGACGGGCCGTGGGCCAACGTTAGTTGTAGCACCTGACTCGCAGCGCAGTGGAGTGGCCATTCCCAACTACTATTATACATTAGCATTCATGTAAGTACATCTAGAAACAATACAAGAAAGAACAAAGTAAAAAGTAAAAGGAAAAAACAAATTCATAATAGAAACATCTTCTTTTGGCACCATGCCAAGGCGTCAAATTGACGAATTTGTGCAATGGCGGTTACTTAAACTCGTCCACTCTACGTCTGTCCTACCGTAAGCCAAAATTATTCCCTTTCGGTGTCTTTAAGTGACGCCGCCACAATAATATTGCTTCCGCATAAATGTGGATGCAGATAGCTCAAAGGCACTGGGAGGAGTGAGGAGAGAGTGAGAACTGGGAATACATGTACTCTGAAAACGAGCCATCCACTTCAAAAGAGGTGATGTGCAGCTAAATTCCGAAATTTCGGGCCCTATACCCTGTTTATCTCGCCGATTTATTTCATTCTTTCTCTGCTGTTACATTGCTGAGCATCCCTACTTTCGTATTCTACAATCCGCCAATTTAGTACTTCCGGTGTCTTTAATGAAGGAGAATTTTTTTCATAATCAGGCTTAGGGAGATGAGAGAGCTTCGGCTGGGTTAAGCAAAAATAAGTGTGTAAAAAGGTAAGAGACCTAAACTTTAATGAAGAAGCTCATGAGGCTGCTAATTTCAAAAGCCATCTGAAATATGATGCAATATTACGGTGCTTACAAGGGAAGGATTCTAGGTCGAAGTGGCCATTCGGAACGGGATATATATTGTCTGACGTATTTTCGGACGCTGATCTCGAACCTGCATTCCAAATTTGCTGTCCGATTCTCTGAGCGGAGTTATGGAGGTTTTTTTTTGAAGAAACTATGCTATTATATGGTAGGTTTGGAAGCCCGTAGCACGCGAGCCAGACGTTCTCGCGCAAAAACTAGTGCGATTTTCGTGTTCAGGGGACCAAACTGCCCTATGGAACATGTTTTTAGCCAATTCGAAAATTCAACCGAATTTCGGAAAAATTCTTGGCTTACCGAGAATTTGACCAAATTTCGGAAAAACTCTTGGCCTACCCAATAGGCCTCGAATTGGCTAAAAACATGTTCCATAGGGCAGTTTGGCCCCCTGAACACGAAAATCGCACTAGTTTTGCGAGAGAACGTCTGGCTCGCGTGCTACGGGCTTCCAGACCTACCATATAATAGCATTGTTTTTTTCAAAAAAACCTCCATAACTCCTTTCAAAGAGTCGGACAGCAAGTTTGAAATGCAGGTTCGAGATCAGCGTCCGAAAATACGTCAGACAATATGCATCCCATTCCGAATGGCCACTTCGACCTAGAATCCTTTCCTTGTTAGCAATTTTGTCAGGCCTGAAATGTGGCAGTTTTTTATGTAATGTACTAATACCAACTCACGTAACCCTGTCCCAAAAACTTGTTGAGTGTTTACCTTGCTAGAGACCTTGAGAAACCGAAAATGGCCTGACCATCAGATGACACCCTCGATTTCCATATGCAATAAGGGGTCCCTTTCGTGAGAAATGCTTTACTAATCCCGAAATTTTTTCCCTCCACAGGATTGGGCTGAAGATCACGTTCCTGATTTCGGTGTTTTCTCTTTTTTGGAGGATGATTTAACGATATTTAGACCAGACTACAAGATAGTGGATGAATAAATTGCCGTGTCTATGGATGTAACTGGTGTGGTTAGTGCAAAGTACAACAAGATGTCAGTTCATAGTGTGTTTCCCCACATTGTCCCTTGGATCCTAATACTTGTTTCAAGTTACTTACTGGGCTTCGAGGCATGATTTTCGACTCACCTAATCATGAAATGTGTCGAAGGTGGGAGTGAGAAGCATAGGGTAAGTTCACGGCATGACCAAGCATTAGCAAGGCCATTCTGACGCTGTAATAAGACACTTTTACCGCTGAATCTGCAACCTGTTGAATGCTGTGAGAACGTAACGGAGAACGACAAAATTCTCGATCTCAGCCCGGTACCCCAGACGAGCGATGAATTGAAAGGAGTCCAAAATGGTGGGACAGTCTAGCATGTAATCTATCACTACTTAATATAATAATCATTTAATTCCACTGCTTTCATTTATGCACTGTACTGAGGAAGAGCAAGCATAGCCCGGATCTCAACTATATTCTCTCTGTAAAGTACATTACTTTCAGGACACAAAAAGTTGGTTGGAGATTACGCTAATTGTTAGTGTAGTTCTTATTAACGTTATAATGGCATCTGTCAATGTATTTTGTGCACAAAAAATCAATAAGTTCCTAAAAAAAGCTGCACAACGTCACAATATAGCATTTGAACGGCGGATGTTTACCTTGCTCCTCTTACAGGTGTGTTCTCGAAAATTTCCAAAACAGCTTTATATTTTGAAGAAAGGAGTCATACTCTTCGCTTGACAGGGCGAGGCCTACGGACTTGGATGAACGTGGATCGATCTCTCTCACCCCGCCACACACTCTCACTCTCGCCACGTACTCTCACTCTCGCCACTCATCCAAGTCCGTAGGCCACGCCCTGCCAGGCTTCGGGAAATGGACTGTATTTGCCTCATAAAAGACGTGCTGTCGTGAAAGCAGGGTGTCCTAAAATTATGGGCGCCTGAACTCGTGTTTCTTCGTATTCCTCTATACAATTGTATCAATCCTTTTTCTTTCATCTGCTGCTCAGCGGGTGCACAGGATCTTCTTCTACCGAGGTGCATGCTTGTCAGGGTGAAGCTCATGGTATTTTCGAGTTTCAGGAGTTTTTCAAATGCACTTCGCGGTCATTTGCTTCAACGGTTGCATGCACCACACCGTACTTTTGTTCAAGCGAAACTTTTCACCTTGAACCGTTATGAGCAACCCACTGTGACCAAGAACGTCTGGTAGGGTATACCATGCCGATAGGGTGTTTGAGTACCAGCAAGATGGTCTCTGGGGTGCAGGTTGGGACACACGAATCTAGACCTCAGTCTGTGACAGCCTGTGGCCTTTGTCCTGTAACATAAATTATTCAGACAATTTATTCATGTAAATCCTATGCTTTTTGCACGTCTGTTGTTGTGTTGATGAATGGTAATGATGATACAAAAGATGTGTATGATGATTCAAGGAATGTGCATAGACATCGCGTGACCTAGTGGCCCTACTGACCGTGTGTCTTAACCGTCACTCATGGTCCCAGTAATGATTGAGGGTTCGATAATGGCACGCTGTTGGTTTCCGTCGATTCCGGCGTAAAGCTTGCGGGAATGTGAACATGAAGAACACGCTGCTACTCATGATGGAGCATTGGCCTCACTAGTACTCCGCAACAATACTTGGTGAATTTAGCGGCCTGGCGCTCAAGTTTATAGAATCAAATTGGTACAAAAGCGCTGCCGACCCAATTTGTTCGAAATCATCACTTTTCGAGACGTCCGGTAAATCTTCCAAAAATGATTCCATTGATATCCTGCCTGAGTCCTCAACTAGAAGCAAGGTCTGACGAGTCAGCCGTCCTGGTATGGAGTCACATAAGGTAGCCCTGAGAAAGATTAGGGAAGGAATGTTGTAGAAAACTTGCGTGTCATGGGCGGTTGAGAGATAGAGAGACTTTGAGCTTGTATCCTTGTCGCGTCAGAGAAACTTTAAATATGACTGGTGTGTCTCCTTACATGATATGTGAGTGAAGTTGTGAATAAGTTGATTTATCATTCACTCTATTGACGCCGACAAAACATTGCAATACATTGGCGCCCATAATTTTGGGACACCCTGTATATGTAAGGTAGTGCTTTCGCGCATGCATAACTCATACCAGTAGGGAATGAATCCTGCGCAGGAAGTGGAAAAGATCATCTTTGATGGTCCTCAGTGCAGTAGCGGATGGATGACCCCATTGGCAAAGGCGCTACCGTTGCGTTCATTGGGAAACATCAACTTCATTGTTGCCACATTTATAGGACCTAATAACTGCTGTTTGCAGAATAGTCATTTTGACTCAGAAGTTTTATGGTACAAAGGCGAAATTCGGGAGAGTTTAGTACTGATTGCTTCTACACTGATCCGCAGTCTCTCTGTGTTGAACGCATCGTCTACCCACAAAAAATTGCTAGGATTTCATGGCCCATGCAAATGAGGAGAGTAAATAAATAAAAAAAAATAAAATATTGAGAGTTTCCAGAGTGTCAGTACTCTGAATATGACAAGCTACAAAGAGCTACTATTAGCTTCAACATGACCGTTGAACTAGAAGCTGAAAAAGTTCTGTATATTATCCAGGTTTTGCAACAAGGAATTAGCTTGATTTCCGTCTAGCATGGGCCCATAGACGGTAAGTTTGAGTCCACTGTGAATATCAATACAAGGAACAGACTAAGATTGATCGCACCACTCGGGCTTCAGTAGAGAGGAAAGCCTCCAGAACGGTTAACACAGTCTTCAAGCAGTGACGGCAGTGACATGCGGCAAGGCATCATCGTATGGAACTAGATTATTATTTATGAGAGTTATTGTCCAGAAGCATTGTGTCAATCATGAAAGTGAATATTTCTTTGGCAAAATAAATTTTTGACGTTAATTAACAAGTTATTTTTCAGGCCGCTGGACCACTGTTCTTCATGCATATGCCATCCTTCGCTGCGATGTACCTTTATTTTGCTGGAATTGACTCTACTCCTCTCATAACAAACATAATTATTGTTATTGTGGCTATACTTCCAGTTTTTAATCCAATTATAATCATGACGTTTATCAGAGATTACAGAAACTATATCCTTACCAAGGTAAAAAAATTGCTGCCACGGCCAGAAATCCCAGTTCTCGCTCTCAGTGTGGTACCTGGATCGAGGACGTTAAACCTTTGAATAATTCGAATTTTGAAATTGAATCATGATGTGTTGATGAGTGATTATTTAGTCAACTACACCATTTGCTTATGATTTGTCAAAGTCATTTGAGGTTGCTCTCATGTTTTGCGGTAGTGCCGGCGTATACTTGCCGGCGGCAAGGCGTGTCTGGGTTCACGAACAGCTATGCAGAGCGGCATGAAGAAGATTCAGTCACGCCTCGTTGCGGTCGTCGCAAGGCATGTTCTGCCATTAAGACAGAAAATTTGCGTTTCCGTGTTTGACGCTCGACGAGATGTACAAGGTAAGGGCACCATACTAGTTGAGTCCTGACGCGATTACGCCCAGTGTAATGCATAGAGGGGTGTATATCGCTAGGACAGAAACGTCGCGTGGCCGTGTTCGGCACGCCATGGGATGGTGCGAGCTATGCGCGCCGTATTGGATGGGTCTGGAGTCCTAGCGATATACACCCATGCATAGAGTACCGTCATCGCTTGAAGATAATGGCAGACGCTCGGCATGAAGGCGGCCTGATAGCTGAAATTTGCAAACTGTGAATAAACCTTTCATAGCCTTCAACAAACCAATCAAACGTGTATGGTGGACTATGCTGTCTTTGTTTATTTCACATGAATGTTGATGATCTCTTCACGACTTTCCATGAGACTTCGCATTGCATAGTATATGTATATAAACTATAATATATAAACTTACTGATAAGCTCTGTCACACGCTTTGGATTTTCATAGCTTCTATCATATCAGAAGAGGAGAAATTTGGAAGTACGTCCTGAACAGAGATCAATCCTGAGCAGAGAGCATTTTCTCTCTTTACAGAAATCATAAGCATAGTCTCATAACATCCAGCACACCTTACAACTGTCTTTTGGAGAAATTCATTGTTGCCAGCTAAAAGTTTATTTCGCTGGCAGATAGCTAAGAATGCGAAGTTGAGTGCGATGAAATTTCTACTGCTGCTGTGTAGACCAAAACAATGCCAATTGCAAAGCTTGGATTCCTGAGATGCATCCTACTTGAGTTTCGCTCCAACTTGGGAAAGTTTCCTATTTAAGGCTAGGATTTGTAAACACACTTCAATGATAGATGATAGTAAAAGCAGAGGAATGTAAGCGAATCAAGTGCGCAGTCGGAGGAAAGGAACCAGCTAAAAATAATTAGTTTACAATGGTGATAACTATTAATGCTTAATCATATCCGGAGACACTGGTGTTCAAATCAAAAACCAGGATCAAACAAAACCGCAAACAGGAATCACCTCGCTATGTCCATGATGGGCTTTCCAATGCACTATTATCGACTACATTGCCAGTCGTCTATCATAGCACAAATCCATTCATCGCATCCATATGAAATAAGTGATTTTTTGAGGAGCATTCAAATGTGCTCATGCAATACTTCTTTGCCGACAAGTCGCCTGAGACGTAATCTTGTTGGTCCTGAATATTGATATTTCTAAAGAGAGAGGAAAAATTTTGACAGTTTTTAGGTGAACGCTACCAGTGTTTTCGGAAAGATCAACATCAAAATTAACAGAAGGAGGCTGTTATAATTAAAACGTCTGTTCTCTGCCGTACAGATTCGTTACGTTATCCGGTGGCACGTAGTGAAATGGTATTGAAAAGGAAGCCCCAGGAATATAATACTTCGTGCATTGCCGGCGCACCACAAAGCAGTTAAAAAGGCAGTGTTAAGCAATATGTACAGAGCTGCTGTGGAAGTATGCACCGGTAATGAGTAGCGAGTGTAGTCCAGAAGATTAGCAAATCAAATATTTAATCTCAACTGCTAGTCGGCATGGCACAGCAACAGACGTTACAGACTAAGGCTTTCCCATACAGGGATGAAAAAAAAATAACTCCAGCTACCTTTCATCTCATTGTCAGATCACTTCAATGCAGCCATACAACAATGTCTTAGAAGAGTGGGTTTGACCAATGATGTCGTATTGATCATTACACCAAAAAGTAACATCAAACGTCAACTGCTGAAACCTCCCCCCCCCCTACGACCGAACTTGCATCATAGAAAGCTATGTGATCTGTCCGTATGGAAAAGTAGGAGCCGTGCGCAAGGGGAGTAATTTACCAGCTTCAGTGTTCAACGTGTGAGGCATTGTATATCAGTGGAACTGAGAGGTTGCTAAGCGTGCGCGTAAAGGATTATCTGGCTAGTAAAAAAAGGAAAGTTGGTCGCGCTGCTCGGAAAGCACAGAAAAGAAGATTACGCTGGTTGCCATTTCGACATTAATTGTACCATACTAGTCTATGAAAATGATATCGACGCTAGAAAAATTCTTGAAGCATCTGGATGAGGCGCGGCGGTCCACGCATGAACGACGGGAACGAGTGCTTCTAAGTAACCATCGAATTTTCGCCCTACATTCCACTACGTGAGCTCTGATAGTGAGAATGTAGTGCATTTCACGAACTCATCTTATCCAAATACCGTAGCAATGCGCGACCAAGTAGTTTTACTTGCTCCGTGTGTCCTCAAAGTCAGGCAAGCGCTCAGTGCCGGTGGAGCCAAGGTGAGCAGTTCAACGTCTGAATTTCGACCTCGTTGGTTTCCAAGATTTAAGTTGTATCTGATCGCAAAATATGTGCACGATAAGCAGTAGCAATATGTTGTGAAATGCTTTCAAGCATTTAATTACGACGAAATTGTCGAAGTGTAATCATAACACATGGCTACAAATTAAATGGAATGTGTTCCCATCACACATTGATCAACTTACTTGAGATTTGAACAATGAACTAAAATAGGTGATCATGATGTAATCTCATAAAGAAACCTGCTTGTACCGCACGCAGGTCTTCCACAATAAAATGCTGGACCAGGGCACACTGTCCTGAGATGGGAGCAATCTGAGAACCTCGCTTTTGGGCTGTGTGGCGATTGGTTAGATTTTCGTTCCGCGGCGTCGCACAACCGGCGCCGTCAGTCGACTTGCCGCATTCGTTTGGAAATCCGCAACGCAATGGGCTGGTACCGTGAGGAATGTTTAAAGATTGCGGATGGGAGGTTCGGAAGTTCGCCTATGCTGTGGTTACTGCTGTTTCGATAGAAAAAACTACAAACAACTCGCACTCGTCGCGCGCGGGCGCGCGAAAGTCCGTTCAGTCGCCGCACAACCCCGCTTTCCTTACTTCCTGGGCATACATACATACATTATTCAATGCTTCATCAAATCATTCGTTGATAAACTATGAATGAATTTGGTCCGATCCCATCGCCTCAAGTTCAAGAAGATGAATTTGCTTTCAGAACTCCGAAGTTGTTATAAAAGTGGACCTGATAGGATATACTGTTGCATACTGTTGCAACAACTTCTGCATTTTCCCAAATTATATTGAGACTGTGACACAGATTTACAGATGGATCGATATTCATTAAAATCATCAGTCTATGCAAGGTGCGAGAGCCCAATTGAGAAGTGCCACCAAGCAAGTGCAAAAAAGCATACGATCGGTGTCATGCAATGTGCCATTGAAAGAGCGATGCTCTGAGTATCTCAACACACGCAAAAGTAGAGGAGAATTTGGAGTTCCGGCCATCGAAGATCAAGGGCGCTGCTGTGTTTACAAAGGAATCGAAAATTATGTAGATGGGCCGGACATCATGCGATATCGCAATAACCGTTGGATCAGAGCGATTGCCGACTTGATCCTTCAGAACGTCAAACGAACACTTAAAGACAGTGTTAGGGGTAATGTGGGTGATAAAAAATCCCAAAGGGAATCATTTATTGAGAAACTACGGGTCTGAAAGGCCTATGCATGGCGAATTTCCCCACGAAAGGCCCTCCTTGAGCTGTGGCGGAGGCAGTCTCGTCAGGACAAGTCGCCTTGGTTGGACAGCACGCCTCCAGGCGACGTGATCAGTGGTTGATCACGGTGAGGTTGGTCGGCAGGATTGAAAGTATCGCAGCACGCTTTCTCGCTTTTAGTTTGAAGCTCACCACATAAAAATAGATGCTGTCGCGTTTCCGAACATCCCTTCATGTTTACGTCTCGGTAATGCCAATGGAAAACCTATGCGGACTACCCGCCTCACGGAAAGGTCGTCAGCGCCTAAAACCAGCGGTGGGGAGGGGTCCTCATTCTCGGGTATTTGGCCATTTCCATCCGTTTTTTCTCCACTGCCCTGTTACTAGGCATCTCGACTTTCATATTCACTACTTCTTTTACTTTTCGTCCGAATTTCTCCTTAAGCTGCCTTTAAATGGTTGCGGTCCGATTGTCAAGTTCCTTCATGAAAGCTCTGCGCGAAGAAAACATGAGGCTACGTGTTCCTGGGGCCAGAAGAGTTAACCAGACTACTCTGGCTTTCGACAGGGAGGAATGGTTGCTGGTGGCTCCTCTAGACTCTCGATGAGCAGCGGGACGACAGGCGATACGGATGATAGGACGCTGTATTTTTTGCTCTTGTTTCCATCCTAATGTCAAGGAGTTCTGAGTTTTGAGATACACTTCACTTATACTTATACTTCCATTTTTATATATTTTCTCGCGGATGAACTCACATCATGTGCGGCTATCGGTGGTGCTCCCGCTCTCAAACTCCCGTCGCTGAACCTCTTGGATCAGAGGCCCATCATATCACTACACCTCACCAGGACACCCGCGCCTAGTTCGACGGACCTATCCCGGAGATCTAGGGGTCCTCAGCACTGCGCTAGACCAGAAAGGTTTCTCCGCTCTTCGCTAGGCACACAGCACACTCGCTGGTATCCCCCGCAATAGCAAGATATCAACACAGTAATAGAAAAGCACACCGCATTATAGGAACACATCTATGACATAACACAAGATAACATACTTAACGCATTTATTAACTACGTAATAACATCACCTGCAATCTTCTCTCCCAAGTCGCCTCCTTTGGTGCGACTTCATTAGTCGGCTATACGCAGTAGACCCCCATCCGGGCATTTCCTCTTGATCATGTGGCTGACGGTGTCTATATGAGACCTGAACCACATGGCAACTCCCAGTCGGGGTACAGGGGTAGGCACCGGTAACTCATGTGCCAGCGCGCCACTACTCGACCACCACGAGCGCGAAGGCACCCTGGATCCCGAGCAGCTTCATGGCGTTACCCGGTTAAAACAAAATGACAGTCTGCGACCAGCCTTTTATACAGGTCTCAGCTACAGAGGACGAGGCCAACCGCGAGTGCGATGCGCTGCAGTGGTGACAACCGTGTGCGTATGGGCCGGGGAGCGCGATGCCTCCGGCGGCCACCGTCGCGATGCGCGACCTATTTCGATGGGTGGACATGGTCTTTGATGCGATTCCTTTTTTGAGAGCTCAAAACAGAAGGGTCGCCACTCTCTCGCGTGACCACTGCTGTAGACTATATATTGTCATCAAGTGATTTATCTAAAAATGACTTCTCATATCTGAAGCCATGCATCTATCTATTCACTTCAACTGTGATTCGCATTGCCCTTGTCATGTTCCATTGCGTTTTCGACGCAATATTCGGAAAAATCTTTATTGCTCGGTGATTGAGAGGTGCACATTGGAGCCCAACGGGATGTAAGCCACGTGAGCTTAGATGTTTGTTGGATACTCCACCCGACAATCTCACCCAGACAATGTTTGCGGTAATACACGACCAGACGTCTCCGTGATCTCCATGTTTGATTCCCTGTTACGAGACCGTGAATTACTATATTTTGTGAAAGCAGTAATAACAGTATAAGTTTTGATGCGTGAGCTGTTTGGTAGTAATTGTGGCCACACGCGCACAACGGATCGACGATCACTTGTTACGTAGCTTCATAGTCCCATTTTTCTCTTGGAACCACAGCATCATCGCTATGTTCGCAGAAGATCCACTGCCTACAATAGTATACGTGATCGCAATATTTTCACTTTTTACCAACTTACTTCTTGTCATTGTGTATTATTTCTGTCCACTGAAGAAGATAAACTCTGTTTACAAAAACTTCTTCCTATTCGCTGCTATACAAGATATTATATTTTCGATGACCTTTATTCTAGGAGTTCCAGTAAGTTTATTTATATTAAGAAACTTATGAGTGAAAAATGAGCGCGCTTTCAATACGTAAATACCGGAATGATATTAAAATAGTGAAGCGAAAGCTTCATTTCATAGATCTTATTACGTAAATACAAAAGTTGTCACATTGCTACATATATCATAGCTTGAAAACCAGCGATGAAATAGTTTTTGTGATGGTTTAGCAATCAGCTTGTGAAGGCATCAGTCACTGGATTTCCCATGTGCAGCTCCCATCAAGTTCAGTCCACTACGTCTGAAATGAGATAGGGAGAGTATATCAAGGGGGTAGCCTGCTTTACCAAAAATATTAGTACCATATAGCGATTGCGGACGCAGACGATTTACTGCACTCGCTGGAAGTCGTAAGTCTCCTTCAATAAGCGATCAAATCTGTGCCTGGTCGTCTTGCTACTGGGGTGTCTCGCAGGGGGTGAGATAGTATTTCACAGCCATAACTGCGTAGAGATGTAACGTTAAAACGCATATTCGTAAATGTTTCGTCGACTATGGGTCATCCGCAATAGGAAAGGTTCCTCAGAAGAGTAATAATAATGTTGGACGGATTCAGTGCAATAATTTCTAGTGAAGCTAAACTAATACGCACACTATACTATAAGTTTCTTATTTCCATTGCAACTTATCTGCCATCATATTACCCCAAGGCCACCAATAGTGCTTGCGCTGCTGTTGCTCAGACAGATAGCCTTGACTGAAAACAGGTGCAGACTAGTAACATCGTCAAGCGTGACCGATTGGACCCTACAGAGCCTATCACAAGATGCTGAAGAGCACGCTGGAACTATTGTCAGAAATAAATACGTCTTTTATAGAGGAAGAGGTTACGTGCATATTCTTTCAGCGGGTGATCTCCCATAATTATTTCTATGTGCTGATTGCCACTGGTATACTGAGAAAGCAACATATCGGCTCCACTCTGCTAATTCTTTTTTGTGTATCGTTTTTCGTATCGACTCTTCTAGTGACCAACAGCTTCGTATATCGTTATTTGCAGCTCTGCAGGTGGCGTGGAATGCATATAAGCGTATCCACAAAAGGAACTCACAAAAGACTTAAGTTTTTATCCTTCAGAACCCAGTTTTTCCAAGCCCTTTCGTCAACGAAATATTGGACACTGGGCTCTATTGTCAACGGATTGCTTCTAGTGGACTACTGCATCGTCATCTTTGTTGTCACTGCTCCTAGGGAAAGTATTGAATATTTTGTACGGAACACTGTCGTAATACCGGGAGTTGACATTAATGACACTTCATACCTCGGTCTATCCATTAAGGTAAACTTTTTCAGCTGTATGATTGAGCAACAGCCCCACAAAAATGTCTATTTTGCATATGACAATAACATGAAGAACTTTAACCACATTCCTTTGGATTGCATGGCTCAAGGGCTAGTGTGTATGAAGGACAAATAAAATGCACGTCTCCTTGCCATACTGATCAAAATAGAATTATCACAATTGAACAAATCACGAAATGCATACGCTTATTTACACACGACATGTTTTTTTTTCCAGAGAGCCAGTTTTTACCCTAGAAATGCAAGCGCGTACCATGTTCTTTCAAATGAGCACGACCTGACTGTCTTGATGGGTGACACTGCTGCAAAGGCTCTTTTTGGTTATAATCAGTGTACCTCTCATAGCAATCACAATAAAGGGCCTTTAATGAAACTTTTTTAGTATTAGTATGCCCCGTGCGGCATGCACATGATTGCGTCAATTTGATGACGGTGCCTGAGTCAATTGACGCAGACACGTAAAGTATGACCTCGGGCAAAGAGACAACTTTACCCATTTATGTTGATATCGATCCATGCAACTCTCCTTTCTCTCGTATTTGGCTTTATCGAGAGAAAGATGACATCGAGCTGAAACATGAGATTATTTCTAGATACATTTGGTCATGGTAAAGTAAGGTACGAGTACGAGATTCGGCAAAATAATGCGATCAAAAGCGACTAGATGTCAATCAGTTTATTAGTCCAACATACATATGTATATCGTCAATGTCAACTCACTTTCCGTCACAATGGCTCTTTTTTTCAGCATTCGGGAAATCCTCTGCATATCGCCTTCATCGCTAACTTGGTCCTTGTTATAGTAATGCTAACGTGGACCAATATATATTGCGCCAGAAGCATTGCCGTCTTTCTAAGAAAAGCTGCACGTCATCGCACTTTAACTCTTCAACGTCAAATGTTCACACTGCTTCTTTTGCAGGTGCCAACAAGCTTCAATATCCCCATATTTGCTTTCCAAAACGACGTTTACTGCAAACAAAATTTAATTCACATCTTTCCATTTGCAAAAATGAATGAAATGAAATGAAATGGATGATAATGCTAGGTCACACAGAAGCGTTGATCGTGGAATTACTTCGGTATTTCTACTGATCGCAGCTTTCTTGGCGTCGCACAGAAGAACTTTATTTGCCATTCCAGGAAAAGTAGTTACTTTTAAGAGCTTCGATGATTCTCATTGCAGGCCGCCGGTCCACTCTTCTTCGCTCAGCTGCCATTCTTCCTTGCTGTATTTCTCCTTTGTGCTGGAATTGACACTTCTAACCTCATTACGAATCTGATTGATGTCATGATCTCTCTACTACCGCTCCTGAATCCTATCCTAATATTAGCTTTTCTGAGGGACTATAGAAATTTCGTTCTCATAAAACTGAGAATAAAAAGGCCACCACATCCCGGGACATCCACATTCATGATAAGTAAAGTTCCTGAAGCACGCAGCACAACAGTTGCAATGACTGCTTTGACTTAATCCTCCCCTCCATGAAGCTACAAGCTTCTTGATTTTATTGAGCAATTGTTTAAAGATGCTATACATGTTTGTTGAACCTTATTCATTTTTGTATACGCCTACATGTATGTATGATATGTTTGTATATATCATGTATGGTATATATGTTTAAGAATTTCTTGATCAAAACAATCTCACTATTCACCATTGTACAAAGTATTCTGGCACATGAATTCTCACAAATATTAGAACTGATTACGCAAAAGAAGTTTTAGAAGTTTCAAACATGGTAAGTACTGATTTGAATCCGTATGGGATCAGCTTGTAAAGGAAGCTGACTGTCTCTGACCTACGCAGACACTTGTTGAACAGTTTGACTTCCTCAACCATATCCTGATTCCCTCTCATTGATCTATTAACGTTGCGTAGCTATCTATGCAGCTTCTTTGCATTTGAAGAAGTTTGTTTTTGATCCTAGTAAATCATCAAAGTGTGCGAAGTGAGCACCGACTGAAATCTCCCTTAGTTATCCTTCCTTACGTGCTTTAAAATGGTTTCCGTGCAGTGTGAGATTTCCATGTGAAGTTTTTGATACCAGTGGCGCGAAACTGTTGAGATATCAAGCAGAAGGTGCTCAATACGAAGCAGTCCCTTTGCCCTTTCATCGAGTTGTTTGAGCGAGTAATCGAATAGAGTCCACCGATTTGTATACGCTCTCACCACGAAATGTTGAAGTTGCAAATATGCCCATTATCTACGACTTGAATAACAATATTCTTTACAGCTCAGTTCCAAGAAATAAGGTCGGCCAGGTGAGGAAATTGATAGGACGGGGATTGACGGTCTAGGTCATCTTCCCTGAAGGTTAACCCAACATTGCAATGATCGTCAAGGCTTCTCTTGCTGTCCACGTGCCTAGAAGCAACCTGAAGCAGATCAGCTATATCGCTCCTTCACTTTTCCCTTTCGATGTCCGACACGTCATTTTATTTATGGAGGGTGTTACAGCATTCGGCCCGTTCAGGATTTCACAGGAACATATGAGGGATCTTTTGTCAGATATTGTCAAAAATCCGGCCCGACTCTTCACACGCCGCCTGTCGGAATGCAAAGTACACATCTCGCCGAAAAACTGCAGGGCTGGGTTGCGGTATA
The DNA here is from genome assembly GCA_963978905.1 of Trichostrongylus colubriformis. NCBI lineage: Eukaryota > Metazoa > Nematoda > Chromadorea > Rhabditida > Trichostrongylidae > Trichostrongylus > Trichostrongylus colubriformis. The sequence continues at coordinate 53,749,482 of OZ022256.1, read as the reverse complement.
ACAAGGGAAATACGCTATACGACGTTTGGAGTTCTCGCCCAATCTGCCTGCTGGCTGTGGTGTACAAGTTTTTTACTCGAGTTATCCTGAGTGTTGGTAGAACCTTGGATATAAGAGGCCACGTAGTCACTAGACTCATTGAAGTATTGCAAGAGTACAAGACGCCACTATGTCTCACATTCATCGATTTGAAGAAGGCCTTTCACTCAGTTGGGACAGAGACGGTTGTCCAAGCATTGAAAAACCAGGGCTTGCCTCATCTGTGCATGAGAATACCTTGTAGGCTTTAAAGCAAATTAACGACTAGAACTTCACCATTCTGTGAGGCGACCATGACCGCCATGGAGAGGGCTCGGCAAGGCGATACCTTCTCGCTCAAAAGTTTCAATGCCTGTCTTAGGGACTTCATGCGTGAATTGAGAGTGACGGGCCTCGGCCGGCATCTACGTCATCTTCGCTTCGCCAGCAACATCTAGAGAAAGAATCACTGTGTGAAATGTAGTAGGAAAATAATTAAATCGGCGGACTGATGATCGGCATGTGTAAAAAGGTCAATTTCCAGTCGAACATGGTAATGGTGCTGCTCTTAAAACGGACAGATTCCATCAGCTCCCGCAAAAACAGATATTTTACATTACATTATGATCAGCTCAGCTATGGTCTCTCGAGTGAGGAACGATTCGGAAATCATATCAGGAAGGCATGAAGATGACGATGTGCATAACGGTCCTGTAATGCCGGTAATTCTTGTTTGTGTTGGTGAATGGAAATTTGACTTAGCTAAGTCCAACGCGATTCAGATGAGCGATTGCTCAGTGTTCCTTAATACACGAATACACACGAGGGGACACGAAATCTCGTCTGCCAGAATCGAACAAGCAGGACATGTTGCGCTGCATCATATTGTACACCGTTTGATGTCACGTGATTTTCCAATGGCGAGAAGAATTATAGAATCATTTCCAGTGGACTCCAAACGGTTTTCATGCAATGAACTACTTAAAGACATCATTAGGGGTAATGTGGTAATGGAGAAATCCCTACAAGAAGTCACTCACATGGTAGTCCTGGGCCTAAGAAGGCTATCTGTGGCGAAATCCCGGTGAAAAAGCGCTCCTCCGAGCTTTAGAAACGCCGCAAAACGCGGCAACCATGCAGCGGCTCCGCCTCTTGAACACAGCGGTCCCGCCTCCCGATGACGTAATTCTCGATTGACTGGGGTGAGAGCGGCCAAGGAGATGCGGCGGGATCGAAGGTTTTGCCGCGCGCTTTCACAGCTTTAGCTTGAAGCTCACCCAGAAAATAGATGCTGTGTATTTCCAAACATCCCTTTGTGTTTACTTGGCAACATGCCAATGGAAAACTAGATCAGACTACCCGCAACCTGACGGGAAGGTCGTCCACGCCTAGAACCAACGGTGGGAAGGGAGTCCTATTTCTCGGGTTTTTGGCCATTTCCCTCCGTTTTTTCTCTACTGTCCTGTTACTGGGCATCTCGACTTTCATATGCACTAGTACTTTTACTTTTCGCCCGACTTTCCCCTAATACTGCCTTTAACAGTCAGATGGTCTATTGAATGAACGCTCACAGCATGAGATGGGAAGTGTTATGCCCTTCAATTCAGCCACAAAATTCATTGGGTGCACTGCTCCTTACCTTGAAAAGGCGTGAGAATTTGATGGCGGACTTGGATAATGCATCCAAAAGTCTTGTAAACTCAGAGTAAGCGACTCATTGAGAAAGCATATGGTCAACGTTGGCTGCTTAGGACTAACAGTCTTCATCATTCATAAATGATCCGCAGTCTTTCCAAACATCTGTATGTTATGCAGTCGTGAGTCCTTCAAGTAGCATAAAAATAGCGAAATACAATAACGAAAAGCGAACGTTGTAAACAATAGTTATAGTGCGTTTTCATTTTTGCGTACAAGTTTTAATTGACTTTCACAAAAAGCGCCACAAGGTCCGAGGATCGTTTGACTACCCACAGTGCTTCACAGCTTCCTTTTTCACAGGCATGGCTTGTTTTTCTGATTCGAGTTCCTTGTCAGTAGAAAGGTGATGCATATTCACATTGTCACTGTGTCCGCTACCTTCAGAAACAGCACTGTCTTCTCATACACTGCATGTCGAATAGCGCTCGTATACGGAAAATGCTCGCGCGCCACATACATTGATACTCGTAAAAGAAACACAATTAAGACAGTGATAAAACTGAACATTGACATTACCGTGGTCACATTGATACACTGTAGCTACGCTATGGATCAATAATGTATTACTCTGGTTACAATGATACAATCACACACGCATCGGGTGGGTACCCTAATGTCAGTATTTCGCACTGCGGCGTGTCGCAAGCGAAGCGATGCGGACGAGCTAGAGGCGCCGTGTTGCTGGGCCCCAAAGCTATTACTACTTAAGTGTGTCTGGTGCCTCTAGCATTATCGTGTGATCGCTCCAATACCCAACTCTAGCAGCGCGCATAGCTTGTACACACCGCGTCGCATGTTGCTCGTCGCGGTGACATCCCGACGTAAGAGTACACCTCCATACGGATTTTGTTGAAGATTCAGAGATTCGTATGTCGAATTTTGTTGAAGATTCAGAGATCGGTATGTCGACATTTCAAGGTAATCTGTTGTGATTTATGGTAAGTTTGGATTTTCGCCTCAATCAATCGCGTCAGATGTACTACGTGAATGCTAAGATATCTGTAAATTATCGAATATCTGCATCAAGCAGCTCCCTCCGGTCTATGTCAAGTGTGATGAACCATGGTCAATATTCCTATGGAGACATCGAGGGACTAGGTAGCCATGCAAAAGTTTGTCGGAGTGCAGTAGATTGACAAATGTGCACAAAAATATCCCCACTTAAAGCATTTCGTCTATCTGTCCGTCCGTTCCTCTGTCTGTCCCGAAATCAGACAGAGCATAAAAAACAACCTGTGGAGACGGGGACAAAATTGGGATCGGTAGGGCATGGGACAAGAGGTGAGGACCACGCATCGATCGGATTGAGCTCCTCCCACGGTAGGTGGAGCGTGCACTGGAATGTTCCGTTTCCAGATCCAAAAATGTCAATTGAGTTCCAATACGATCCAAACGTGGATAAAAGATGGATCAAGGTCAGTGATGAGTTTCTGAAAGTCACGAAAGAGACCTGGACACAGTGGGCAGAGCGCAACCCGAGTAGGCGGCCTTAGAACAAAAATTTATAATTCGGTTCCAACGCAGGGTTCAGACCACAAAAAGTCGGGAAAAAGAAGTGATCAGTTGTAGGTGGGGCTATGGAAGGAAGAGACGTCTCAACGGCGGGCGGAGCATTTGTAGAGGTGAGCAGGGCTTGGACATTACTTGAAAAACAATATGTGGAAATGGGTACAAAACTGGGATGGATAGGACATTGTACAAGAGGTGGAGAGCTTGCATGGATCAAGTTTGGCTTCGCCCTCGGTGAGCGAAGCGTGCACTGAGACGTTCGGTAATTGGGTCGAAAGTTGTTTGTTCGGCTGGAAAGTGGTCCGCCCGTGAGGAAGGGAGTGGATAAGGTTGTCCATAAGTTTCTGGAAGTTATGAAAGAGTTTTGGACACAACGGGAGGAGCGCACTCCGAATGGGTAGTCGTTCAACAAATATTCATAATTCGTTTTCAAGACAGCTTTAAAACCACGAAAATTGATAAAAATGACCAGTGCTGAAGCTACTGTTGCTGTTAGCTGTAGCTGTAGCTGCACTAACTCTTAGTAGGACCGCATAAAATTATGATTTGGCTGCTAGCTCTAGATGCTTCGAAAGCAATAGGAGATGCATGAAGGTCACCTTGGAACTTGAAGACTAGGTTTGAAAGGGATGTTGTCAAGCCATAAAACGTGCAGGGAAGGTTGCCTTGCATGTTTACGTTCAGAGATATAAAGGTATAAAATGATGAATCCTTTGATCACTCCTTGATGGCTTGTCTTTGGCTTACTCTGTGACGAACTCAATGAAGCAGCTTCTTAAATACTAGTTACAGTTCGAGAAGAAATGTCCATACATTGTTCGGCACATATGCTCTCCTTTAATGATTAAGTATGCCCGATCATATCCGGCAATGACGGCTCCCCCACTCAAAAAAATGGCCCTCCAAAAAACTGTGCAAACTCAGCTGTAGAAGTTCTGCTCCAACCTGTACGAATTTTCGATATTCAAGAGGAACCGTCATTTTCTCGTTCACTACTCGAGACATTTTTTAAGGGGAAGATTGTTCCGAGAAAAGAGTGAGAATCGTCTTTCAGTTTCTTCTTTCCAACTTTTTAGATTATAAGGAGATAAAATTTTGACTGAAAGAATTAGCGGTGAAACAAGCTACCGACGCAGTAAATACATACTTTTCGAACCAGCTGATATCCGAAGGCATAGCATTTTATAGAGGAACGTTTCGGGTACTCTCTGTTTACAGCACAGGGCTTCACACACTTTCACTGCTGCTGGTTATTGCTCAGTACTATAAATTTTTGTTTTCGTTAAAATCCAAATGTTTATCGTATTCGAGTAAAGTTTTCATTTCTAGGCGCATAATATGCCATAAATTACTGTTATTGCTATCAACTAATCAGGTGCTCGGGCATTAGTCCATTTCATTTATAAGTATGTTTTACACGACCAAAGCTCTTAATTCATCACCTATAATTCTACTTTCGAAAATTCCTCTACTATACACAAAGAAGTTACGTAGGCAATTCGTCCTACTCATTTCCCTAATGAGCACGAGTTACTATTAAACTCAGTCTACTTCAGTAAATTCGCACGCTTCTCTGCCTTTATTTACTACATTATTCTTCACTTAGGCATGTGTAGAGCTTAACCAGCTAATATTCTACGTCTGCTTTGCTATTGTTCCATTTATTATAAATCAGTCGCCTACCTTGGCATATTATTTCGGATAGGTGTCGTTATGCAGTAGAACAGTGATATTTCCTGAACCACTACTTGAATAAAAACCATTTATTCTACGTCTGCTTCGCTATATATTTCATTTATTAGAAGCATTTCTCAAAATTTTTAAGCCCAACTTCCAAAAATATTTATTATGAAGTAATACTTCAACCATGGATTTGCAGCTGTCTCGCAGCTAAGCATGACGAAGGATGTTCTTGCAGAGTGAGGGCATCCAATCACAATCAACACAGTAAACTTTTGCAAATTCTCCAGTTGCATGTAGGCACATAAGTACACGCGATAATTCAGCTGAGTAGAGGGTAGAAAGTGGTTCAAATGGCTTTTCAGTATTTTGTAGGAGCGAAGCACACAATAGTAGGCCCTGTGCTCCTCTGTACGATTTCGTTGAACTTCCTCTTCTTGACGTGCTGTCATGTTTGTCAAGGATTTGAATGTTGAAAAATGGGCCGCGCTGGAATGATTCACGATGTCTGTTGCACCAGAGCGGCCAGCAACCGCATCCCTTCAGATCACTTTAAAATGCCACGAAAACCACTGACCTCATTGCCGGAGCGCTTCATGAAAATGAGCGACCAGTGCTCCTCTAGCGATGACTGCCTGGATTCATCAGGTGAAGACGAAAAAAAAGGCATTTTATCTGCTCGAGAAATTTCGTGGTTAAGGAAGGCAGAAGGCAGATGATGCACTACAACACCACTACCGATGTCTTTGTATTGCTGTAACGAAATGATCCCTTAACATGAGGAATTTTTACGAAACTCTGCCAGTCAAATTCGGTGGAAAAGGTTTTCGTCGTTCCCTTCGTATATATTGGAGCAAAGAAATATGATTTCTTCGACAGGGATAGATAAACTTCCCCGTATTCGTCCTTACTTGCTAGGACAAACACTTGCCTCAATTTATTGAATTACCTGGGTAATTAATTATCGTAGCATTCACATAAACTAGTAGAATAGTATACAGTGTCTCATCTTCCTTCCTCCCCTCTTTTATATAAATGTTGCAATAATTGTGATATGCCGTATGGGCATAATAGAGTGATCGAATGAGGTAGTTCGCGTACTACACCTATTTTTATGCTGTTGTTTACCTACTACATGCCTACTTTTTAAGTACATTACCATCTTCTTCATAATAAGCATACGAGTAGCGTCTGATACTCATTTTAGCGGTGATAACACGAAAAGCCGTTATTGTTGTCATTCCACTGGCTTTTGTTTTTGCTGTGTGCCTTAACTACAATACAATATCGTTCAGAATGACAGCCGTACGAACGGATTCACTATCTGTGACTATTTACGTTATTACTATGATTTCTCTATTCTGCAACACTATCCTATTTGTTGTTTACTTCCGATGCCCACTAAAAAAGATAAAGTCATACAAGTACTTCTTTTTGATGACTGCATTTGAGGACGTGATATTTTCAGCAACATTCATTCTGCTTGTACCGGTAAGGGTATTTGCTCGTCTTTACACCGAAAATCTTGCACTCTTTTTGATTAAGGAATGCTCCACATGCATAGTTCCAACGATCATCTGTAGCACCCTGAAACACTTTACATCCGGGAAACGTTCACTTGCTAAAAAACGCTGCTAGAATCAGCGTAAAAGAGTATGCGACCTAAATACAACAGCACAACAACTAAGGCCGCGTTCATACCTTGCAGTGCCGGCGGCAGGGCGTGGCTACGTGTCTCTGCGTCTCCGCCTATGCTACCCTGCCTCGTTGCCTTCGTCATCTCTGCACCTCCCTCGTGACACTCTGCCTCGCTGCTTGTGAACGCAGCACCCCTACCGGGGCAAAGTATGAAGGCGGCATATGGAAGGAGTTCATCAACGCCATAATTGCCTTGCCTGATGAAAACTGAAGCCGTATAAGTCTAATTGTAAATATTGCCCTATAAGTAGCTTGAGCTCGTCGGGTAATAAATAATTGATTTCAAAGTAATCGCGGTCACATGCGCTTGCTGTCTCTCACTACGAAATCTAAAGTGCAACTGCCACAGGTACAATGTGGTTGTCTATTCGGACGAAACCAAGGTAGTGAGAAGCTTTAAAAATCGTTCGTTTTTTAGCTTGTAGTGTCAGGAAGCGACTTCATTATATTTTTTAATAGCGGCATAATAAAGGATAAAACAGTTGCATCGATTTTGCTCACTGTATTTACCGTGTGCTTCTTCACTTCACTACTCCTTGTGACGAACAGTTTTCTTTATCGTTATATACAACTGTGCAGGTAAAGATTTTATTTGGTATTACTGAATGGTTAAAATGAAAATCGACGAAACGAAACGGTATAGCAGAAAATTATAAGACAATATAAACAAGAGAGGAGAAAGGCATAAGGCTGGTAATTATTGCCAGCAGCTCCATTTTGATTTTTGGGACGATCGACTTTGTTACCGTTGGTTAAAGTAGAGCTGGAATATCGCTTCAATAGCTAGCCCTGTCTGCACGCAAATATGGGAACGTGGAACGTTAGGGTGTGGGCCATTGGATTGAAGAGTAGCGGCGCATAGCGCGCAAGCTTACAGCGCTGATCTGTTAAATCTCAGCTCTTACGCCCAGAATGAAACTAGGATAACGTCATCGCTTTAGGGCATAGTTAATCAATGCCATTATATCGCTCGCACCGTCGCGTTTTACGCCAAACCCCAACATGCGGTTTTTTTTTAAATTCTAGTGGCACACACCCAAAAAAATGAGGTTCATCGAAGAATCATCGAAACATGAGTTAGCTACCCACTCGTAGAAGGAATGCCGAATCAGATAAATTTCAGATATATTAGGTTGCCCCAAAAGTCTTGTCATATTTTCCCAAAAAAAAATCAGTAACTCTTGTTCACTTCGGGGCAGGTCCAGGCGGTTCAGGAATATGGTAGAACGTTTCCTAAGCTTTCTAGGAAAATATATATTGTCCCACCGGATCCCGTGGAGAAAGCTACAATGCCCGTTGTCGATACCCACCCAACTCGCGGTGTCATCTATTATGAGCGGTCTTGCGGCACCAAAACGACGGAAGCTTGCCACTCCATCAGCGCTGCATTGGGCAAGGGATGTGTGAGCTACGTGACCGTGCGCCGCTGGTTCATCAGCTTCAGCAACGGCGAGATTGACATGAAAGACAAACCACGCTTGGGACCGTGCTGGTTCTGGGACGAGGACGGAATGCTTTTCCGCGAGGTGCTGGTACAAGGTGAGACAGTCACCGCTACCGTATACCAGCTCCAGCAGCTCGCCGTCGATGTTCGAGAAAAGTGCCGGAAAAGGTCCGCGGTCACCCTCCCATGACGACGCCCCCTCCCATTTCGCGAAAAGTACCCAGGCCACGTTATAGGAGCTCGGCTGGGATGTGCTGCCCCACCCGCCATACTCTCCAGACATTGCCCCTTCTGGCTATCACCTTACCCATCCTCTCGAATCCTTTCTGGCCAAGAGAAAATTCGTTGATTATGACTTGCTTGCGAAGGTGATCGCTGACTTCTTCGACTCTCAGAACCCAGAGTTCTGGGATGAGGGAATCAACGATTTTCCTATAAAGTGGCAGAGGGTTGCCGATAACAATGGTCAATACTTTGTTGCCTAATTATTATTTGTTGGACGAAAAAAAAAATAGAAAGTGATGATCGAAAAAAATATGACAAGACTTTTGGGACAACCTAATATTAAACAATAGATTATCTGCTGTTCTAGTTGCCTTAGATGGGCTGAAAGGAAACCTCCGCGTACGCGACTTGTTCAGCTGGAAAACAATATATTTATATAGAGTAGGAACACCATTAGATGCTCATTGATGTTTTCTAAATGCTTCAAACCCATAGCTGATTAGTTTCTATCACAATTTTCGCAGTGTTATATAAAAATCTGGAGAAGGGAATATGAGACACCGTGAACTATTCTACCACACTCTAAAATATACGAAATTATGACAAAAGTGTCTAAACGCTGCTGAGCTTTTGGCGCCTTCACATTTTTCAAGATCTGAAATGCTGTAGATAACTTCCACGCGGTAGACTGTTTTTGGTAGTCAGCTAGATTTCATTACTGCACTGTCGTGCCTGCCATCCCTAACACTTTATCTTCTCTTCAATAGATGCAAGGCAGTTAGTAAGTGAAAAGCTAATTGTCCGAAGCAATCTACCACATCAAATGAAGCTGTACTATGTCAGGCATGAAAAAATACATTTGGTGCTGAAGGCTTTTCTATAGAGTAAAATTTATTGCAATCACTTTAAAGGAATAGTCCACGGATAAATGAGTTTTTCTGTTATCCGTATTACGTTGTATTTGCCTAATGTGGGCCTCATGCAAAGTTTCACGCGAAAAATTGTGAATCCCGCTAAGATACAGCACCACAAAGTCTCGACCGGGTGAGGGGGGGGGGCTCCGTGTAAAAGCCCCGTTCCGTCGTCTGCCGCGGTTGGGAACGGAGAGTGGGACTGTTTACGTAACTTTCTGTCCCTACAATGCATCTCCGACCGCGGTGGATGACGGAGTGGGCACTTGCTCGGAGGCCCCGCCCACCCGGCCAAGACTTTGTGGTGCTGTATCTCAGCGGGATTCACATTTTTAGCGTGGAACTTTGCATGTCGTTCAGATTAGGCAAATACCACGTAAATATACGGGTAACAGAAAAGCTCACTTTCCGTGAACGATTCCTTTAACAGATTGTGCGCCCTTTGGAGCGAATCTTAAATTCATCCTCGGTAAAGTTTGATACCGACTATAGAATACAAGAGAGAGCTGTATTTTTTACACCAGTTATACATGTATGATTTCAGAAGCGAAATATTCGAAAAATATTCGACTAAAGAAACGGTGCTAGGTGGCGGTCTGATCAACTTGGTTATAATATTTAACATTACCCTTGCCATGTACATAGTTTTTTGGCCTGATGATGGTTTTGTACAAGTGGTAATGAATACAGTCAATATTCCTGGACTCAATATAACTGGCACAGCATTCATCGGCTTCTCTCTCAAGGTGAGGCAAACTTCGAAAGGGTTTTTTCCATGAGTTTTCTAGTTTCTGCGCTGTGCAAAAGAGCCTGCCTGAATTTACGAATTAATTTTTCAGTACAACCTGAATGCTCTTGACCTTTCCTTGCTCGTCAATCTGATATCTATAGTCATTTCTATGGTAGTTCTGAATATATTCTGTGCCAAAAGGATCATATCTTTCCTGAAAGATGCTGCTTCTCAAAGGAATAGTTTCATGAGACATCAGCGTCGAATGTTCATTTTATTGCTTTTACAGGTACAGAAAATGAAATTTTGAATTTCTTGAGATCAGAGTTCATGTATTGTCTTGTGCACTCTCATTCGAATGTGTTATTTTCTCCCCGCAACGCTGGTCACCAGCAATCACAGACCGTGCGTTGCGGAAGGAAAATAGCAAGCTCAGGCGAGTGAGCGCACGACGACACATACGATGACGCAACTCGAGCGATCGCATGTGCCGTGATGCGCAGAAAAACTTCAGCTAAACAATCTTAACACATGCGGCGAGCACTGCATTACGGCAGCTATAGTCCTGTTTACGCCTAACTAGTTCTCTCAATACTCCGGATATTGGCCAATGAACGGTGTACTTTAGAGTAATTATTCTTTGTGCTAAAAACAGAAAAACAGCTGGAACTTTAATGGATTCATCGAAGTAATTGTTCTGTGATCGTACGGGCAACGAGTCCTAACCGTTCACGCGAAAAAGAAACATATCATGGGCATATCTCATCCACCGCCAAAAGAGGTTCATTGCGCTGCTAATAGATTTAAAAATAGGACATATAGGACGTACCACTCACGCACAGTATGCAATTACAAATAATGAGGCGGAATCGCGCTGAAACGTTTCGGGGATAACATGCAGTGCTAACCTCTGACGTTACAGGGTGCATCCCATTCGTATTAAAGGCAGCTTTCGGGAAAATTCGGACGAGAAGTATAAGAAGTAGTGAATATGAAAGCCAAGATGCCTAGTAACAGGAAAGTGGAGAAAAAACGAATGGAAGTGGCCAAAAACCCAAGAAATAGAACCCCTTCCCACCATTGGTTCTGGGCGCGGACGACCTTTCCGTCAAGACGCGGGTAGTTCGCATAGGTTTTCCAATGGCATTACCAAGACGTAAGCATGAAGGGATGTTCGGAAATGCGACAGCATCTATTTTCATGTGGTCAGTTTCAAGCTAAAAGTGAGAAAGCGCGCTCGATACATTCAATCCTGCCGATCTCCTTGACCAACCGCACCGTGACCAACCCCTAATCACGTCGCCTGGAGGCGGGCTGTCCTTGTCCAAGGCGGCTTGTCCTGACGAGGCCGCCTCCGCCACAGCTCAAGGGGGCGCCTTCCGCGAGGGATTTCGCCATGCATAGGCCTTCCAGACCCGTAGTTTTTCACTCAATGCCTCCTTATGGGATTCCCTGTCACCCACATTATCTCGAACACAGTCTTTAAGCGAACAGCAATGCAGTGCTGTCTCTACGACTACGCCGTCGAGTATGAATGCGGCTTAGTAGTAACAGAGTGAAGTACACTAAAAATTTTGTATTCATAAGTGGATAATTAAGAGGATTGATTGCAACTTTCTTACGGCGTTGAAGGCACCGGTATGGGGGCAAGGGACGGAGGGCGTATTTGAAACACTGATCTTTGAGAATGAACAATTGAACTTAGAGAATATGGCATTTCCGCTACATATTATATTTTCTAAGTTCGAATGTTCGTTCTCATCTCGAAGTGCATGCTTCAGATTGTCCGACACCACTGTTATTTCACGTGGCGTAGGGCCAATTTGATTTCATCAGAAATGACGTTAAACAAGTGAAACAGCCAAAGAAAAAACAGGCGAAAAAGTGAGAAAAACAGGTTTAGCGCTCAGACTTATGGAAACCAATGAATGCAGATCCCACGTTTCGCCAAGGCATTATGCGTGTAATTAACATCTGCAACCCACCTTGTGCTCATACCGTAAGCCCAAATTATCTCCTACCGGTGTCTTCAAGTCTGTAAGACTGCAGCGTCGACCCTCTGTTCAGAATACCGTACAGCACATTATAAAAATCATTTCTAGTAATTTCAACGCATTTCAGTCCGCATGTCCCCTTATCTTCTTGCAAGTACCATGGTTATTTTCTGTGCTTTTACTATTCACTGGTATCAGCACTACATCGTTTATCACAAGTATCATTTCGACTTCAATTGCTTTGTATCCAATTTCTAGTCCAATTGCAATTATGATATTTATAAAAGACTATAGGAATTTTATTCTTGCCAGTATGAAATTGAAGGATCCATTAGAACAATTAATGAACTCATTATTTCGCAAAAATGTAATCACTGTCAAAACCATCGCTACAAACTCATCAAACACGGGTGCCAGAATCTCATCGCAAGCAGGTGCCAGCTAACCCTTCATTCATGTTAGTATTGTAATTTGATTTTTAATTGGCTTGTCAGTTTTGTGTACATATTACACTAATCTTCTTGTTGTTTTCGAATAAAGATGGAAGTCAAGCTCTCTAATTTTGATAGATACTTGAATCTCAGTAAGTTATACGTTGATGTCAACCGTGAACTTTCAGCGTCAAAATAATGCACTCTCAATCATACACAACCACAAAAAATAAAATTTACGGCCTTTGGAAATTTATCAGGCTTTTTTTTTGGAACCAAGTCAACGCAGAGCAGCCATTAGAAATTTATCATTTATCGTTCCCGTCGAACCAATTGAACCAAGAAGTGTGATAAGCTGAAAACCATAGGCAATGATGTTTGTGCTTCTGTCAGCGCTGCTACCTTTCGCGATTGCTGACTGCCCCATTGGGACCACGTATCATCCGGAATTCAAGAGGTATGGTTTCACGAACGACTTACTGTTCAGAATCCCCCAACTAGTACATATTTGAGTAAATCGTGCCTTCCTCCTAAAGATCACTGATGAGTAGATCTGTCACGTGTCATAATATAATATTAAGCCGTGGATAATTTCTTGCGACATTTTCCTGCGCTTCTTTGACAGTTTCCAGAAACTTCTGCGGAAGGGTTCATTAAGGGGTGTAAGTACCGTATCATGACTTTTTATGTACATCTTTTTTCATATCCTAGCATTTTTATATGCTAATTTACTTGTGAAGGCAACTAGACTAAGTTCAGCGTCCAACGCTACTTTTACCTAGGCCTTTAGCCTAAGCCTCAGTTTTGGGAAAAAGCTCCTACCTTCCTAAAGTAAGGCTTAGGTGAAAATATACACATGTGAGCGTACAAATTGTGTGCACAAATACAGAGTATTTAATGGTTTTCAAGAAGTGTAGGCTGGCTGAATGCGGATTTTTTACTATGACGTGATTCGTTGCAGTGGATAATGAAGTTGCGTGATTTTAATAAGTTTTTTTTTTGTTGATGGCGAATGACGACATCTTTTGAGGCAGAAGATCACTAAATAACTGTTTTTGCACAATAACAATGCAATATGGCCTGAAAATAACGGTGTTTATGACGTCCGAGCGGGAACAAAACCGTCATCGTCGGTCGAACGTACTTATCAAAGCCAATGCACCGGTCGAGAGGTCGCAATGACCTACACCTATTGACACTCTCTACAGAGAACGATGTGTATCAGGTCTCTAGGATTTCAATTCACTCTCCTCCATTTGTGTTTTCTACTGTAAGAGCACCGTAGCTCTGGAGCAAATGCGCTGTCCCAATCAGAATAGGTCAACTCGTGCGCGATTGGGGCACGTCGCACGCGACCGCGCGGTTTTTCTGTTCTAACGACGTACACCCTTCTCTAAGAGAAGACACAGCACAAGTTAACGGTCTGTTTTAATTATTAAAATCTCTACGTTAGTGTCGCATGGGCCGAGACCATGGGAATCCCCATTGTGATGAGCTGTCTTTAAATCTATATGAACATTTTTGGACTACTTTTCTCTAATTTTAAAACTCGTTTCTAAATCTTTTCACTTTTGCCGTTCATACATCAGTACTGACAAATATAAATATAACCACTCTCTTTTTCAAAAACTTGGGCCTGTTTTTCTTTGTAGAAGATGGAATTTTTCCAGTACACTTAAGTAGCAGTGCTTCGATGGCTTACACATTACAACATTAGGGCTTGGATCAGTAGTTTAGGATTTCTATTATATTAGATTGTTCACAAAATTTTAGATGCTACCTATTTGTGGCCGAACCGCAACCCTTTGGACTGGCCGAGGATACCTGCGTTTCTAATAAAGGCCACATCGTGTCAGTTACGAACGGCTTCGAGAATGCAATGTTGGCTGGTAAGCATAAATAAATGTTGGGAAGCGGATATATGTATACAAATATGTAACTGAGAGAGTATGTATTGAGAATCGGCTGTGACGCAAAACATTAGATCTCCGTACTTCATTGGAATGAACAAACTACAAGGTAACTGGAGCAATTCAGACGGATCGTCGTACAAGTACACAAATTGGAGTCCAGGTACATACAATATATTGCTGGCTAAATAAAAATTGGATACATTCTTTCTGAAGGAAACGCCTTCCTATCACTTAGTCTCTACTTCACCTCTCTTTTTTATCTCCCTTTATTTTTCCCAGATTTTTTGATTTTATCGTACTCCATAGGACAACCAACCACCTCTGCCACGTGCGCTGTTGCAAGGGCTCCAGATGGAGCTTGGACGTCGGTCTCCTGCTCCAATCCATCTCCTTTCATCTGTGCCATGGCTGAAGATGCCCATCCAGCATTTACGTGTCCAACCTGTGCAACACCTACCTGCCCACCACCTCCACGTAAGAAGTTTACTGATCTCTCTTTTCAATGCTGAAATTTTTCAATGCATTTGGGAGCGGGGATCATAAAATTAAAGGATTTTTGCGACTATAGGCCGTGCATCATAGGCGCTATATTCGGCGTCACTCAAAATCTGTGGCTTGTGCCGTGTGAGGCCGCGTTCATACTTTGCGATTTTGCGATTCTGTGATTTTGCGATTCCGCGATTTTGCGATTCTGCGATTTTGCTTGTACATATTGTCCATTGCACATACACACACATACAAACATACGAACATACGCACATACACACATACATACACACCTAGAGATGGGCAAAGGAAAATCGCAAAATCGCAGAATCGCAAAATCGCTAAGTATGAACACGGCCTAACGGGTGATTCTCTCACACGCCTTTCATACTCTGCGGTGCCGACGCAGGGCGTGGCTGCGTCGTCTCTGGGTCTCCGGCCGTTTGTCTCTGCCTCGCTGCCTATGTACGCAACCAATCCTTGCCGCCGGCAACTGCTGTTCAAGTGTGTCATGCACGGCGAACGCCGGTCCTGACCGAACCTATGACGAGCATAGCCATCTTATACAAGCGTCACATATCCGATGCTATACTTTTTAGGCCAACCAGGTCATTGTGAACCAGAGTGGACATATTTCGATGGAACAGACTCCTGCTATCGTGTCAGTCATAGTTTTGAGATTTGATTATTTTACTTCAAAAGGTTCCTTTCGAAGCAATACTGATTATCCTGAGCTGACGGAGTTTTCCAAATAGCCTGTAGGGAAAAAGTGCTTTGAGTAACGGCTGGAAGTGACATACATCTTACTTTGTGATCTGGAGCACATCAACAGTATGGATTTATAGAAATGAAGTGGTCAAACGTGTTTCAGTTGCATTGGATATTTCAGAGGTTTTTCTGGGCTACATTCGACAATGCTGAGGAAATTTGTGTGTCAGAAGGTGGTCACCTGACCTCCATCCATAGCGCCGCAGAAGACAATTTTGTAATAGGTACTGAACTTTGCTTTATCCATGACGTTACTGCAGGAATTCTTCTGTTCACACTGTTCACAGTCTTCTGTTCTCGAACCATAAAAAATCGTTTAAAATGGTATTGATTTTGCCCAATAAGTAGTCGCCTTATTTCTGTGTAAAGAAACGCAAAACTCACCATAGCGCACAGACAAAAATTAGCAATAGTAAATGCAAGTATGTATCACAATAATACAGATTCTGTCTAGCGCATGGTGCATCCCGATGATAGCCGGAGGAGTTCATTTGGTTCATATTTCTATGTCTGAGAAGATCAACGGCTAAATCTCTTAAGAGTTTGCGCAATCTGGTAACGAATATGGAAATTCAAATGAACTTACATGGATGGGCCTTACGCAAGCGAACTATCCTACAAAGTCGGACTGGACTTGGACAGATGGCACACCATTCGATTACAAGAATTGGGCCCCCGGTGAGCCCAACGATGATCATGGTTCTGAGCATTGCGCTGAGGTGAGCACCGAATAACGTTGTATATACTTTTTAAATACCAATATTGGCATTTGAGCCTATTTGGCGTTTAACGCCCAATAGGCCCAAATTTTTTCCGCAATATATTGTGGAATCTTTTGAGTCCCTTGAAATTAAATTTTGCAGCCTCACATTGTTTTTTCACACAGTTATGTACTTGGCATGAGGCTTGGGATAGAATAATACTAAATAGTTCACAAGTGTTCAGATTAGAGGTCGTCTAGTAGTTTGTTTGAGATATCACCGTTCCATTTATGATAGTGCGATCCGCAGGTACATAGCACTACCTCCTTCTTCTATCCCACGTCTCTTTTCCATTACACTTTCAATTTTCAGTTACCAATTAAGCTTTCCATCCCATAAACCTACACCCCCCCCCCCCCCCACCTCTCCAAAGGATTGTTAGGACGTCTCGGTTTTTCAAGGGAAAGACACAGCTTTGAAAACCTCGGGAAATGGTTCTCTTGGAGCCGTAGGTTTAAAGCTTCCCGATGTCCCATGCAATAGCTGATAATCGGTGTTTTATTGTTGAGATATCATTATTATTCAATTGCAGATATACAGCGATTACACGGGAAAAGATCCATCAAAGGACAACCACTATCGTCATTGGAATGATATCACATGCTCGACGACCATGAGAACCTTTGTTTGCAAGAAACCAGCACTGCACTGACTTCATCAAAATTGATCAAAATTTGAGAAATTCGATGAACTGATCAGAGATTTTTCGATAATAAACTTTTCTGACAAAAAGGAACCTTACCTCGCTAATTCGAAATTGATTTAAAATTCTGGAGTGAAAGATTTCAAAAAACTGCATGGATAAGCCACTAAATTATGAGGAAATGAAATTCTCGGCCATTTGAATCTTCTCTCCCTTCTTGAAACCTCCACGTAAATTGTCGATGATGCCCTTGCTTTGCCACTGAATTTGTGAGCTTAGGTTGACCACACCTAGTGGAACTTTTGGCCTCTAAGGAAGACGAGGCGGTCGAAACGTTGGGCCAAGAATAAATAAAACTTTCTTAAAAAAACCTCGTCTGCAAAAAAGAGCACTATCGGAGTCATTGACGTGCCAACCCTGTATACTTGGCAATTGTTTGGTTGCAATCAGCGACATACATGAGCTGCTATTCGATAATTAGGGACACAACAGTGTGCCTACACCAAAGTACCAAAGATTAGAACCATTTCACTAGCTCATTCCTAAATCGTAAATGCAGCATGGGAGATTTCGATCAAAAACCAATTGGAAACTTTCCATAACGTGCGGTATCGAACGTTCGCACATCTCGGGGAAGAGAAACCCTTCAGTACCACCTCAGAACGCTACTCGATCAGAGGCTCTGTCACATAGTCAGTGACTGCTGAGCAATGGAAGCATGTACACATTCGGGAAAATCACTGGATTCAGCAAGCTTTTTGGTAGCTTTTGATTTATGTGAGCTCTAGCCTATGTAACCCAGACTGATGTAGGAGTCACCTGATGTACAAGTCGGTCTGTCTCCACTCGCTGTAGATCGGCTCCAAAGACATAAAATTCGTAGCTTGTTTGCTGTGCCAGCAAACACAATACAACGGATTTTTTACAGGCTTTTTGTATTGCACCATCAACCGTGACTACAAAAAATAGTTGTCCGCTCGAAAAACGCTACCTATCAAAATATTGTTACCAAAGGGGAATTAAATTGTCTTTTTTTGTCATGAGACCCAGCAAAATCAGTCAAGTCCATGAGGAATTAGATATAATTAACTTATCACCATCTCTCTCGAGAATATTTTCTAACTAACTCCTCAGATTCATTATCGATTGCTAACAAACGTTTTTATGTGGGTGCAAGAATGAACAAAAATGTCTCCGGTGGGGCGCTTTTGTGATAAGACAAATAGATCGGAATGTGGTGGCTTGTTGCCGTTGTACCTTAATTATCATCTACTTGTCCCTTCGGTTCGTGTTCCAGGAAGAGTTCAGCAGATGAGCTCAACTTCTATTGATTTATTGGCACTGTGGAAATGACATAATCGATTTCTTCTGCCGCCATTAGCCAGAAGTAATAGATGACTGGTGAAATCATCGTGAAGCCTCACTGCATTTTTCGGCTAAAATCATGCTCATGCACCGCTTCTTGAAGTACATCATGTGATTGTGAGATATGGGTTCGATCTTTCTATGGCTCTCAGGGCAAATGTTTATGTTCTAGATGCTGTAATTTTACCGAAACGCATGGAAGCTTTGAAATGCTCGAAAAAAACGGTGCTATTGTAAATGAGGGGGAAGGGACACCTACGCCTTCAACATCATTAGCACCGAAAAGTTTAACAGATATTTTTGAATTCTTCGTGACAGCCTCATCATTACAATCCTCATCATCGCTGTACTTCTAAAACATCAGAGTCTTCACATATAAGATAACATGAGATAACAAGTGACGCCTATGCTAAATATGTATATAAATTACAGTTTACGACATACCGTACTAGTTTTCAAAAGTCAAATTACGGTTTCATCTAACAATAAGATCGAACATCAGTGCAACAAACGACGAGCTAGACAGTTATCACATCATAGATCAGGCTTAACCATATGTTTCGATATGGCAGTTATGACTATAAATCCGAACCTAGTACTTATACGGGTCACTCGGGTTATACTACCGTGTTTGCCTTGGAAACGCCATCCGTCAAACAGAACACCTTGCATGCCAATTTGAGCCACTTCTAAGTATTTCACATCAGCGAAAATAATAGGCAGAATAACAGCTATAGAAAACAAAGGAAACTGTCTGCTGACGTAGGCATTCACCTCAGGACACAGCTACAAAATTGCATGATTTTCCCCGAGTTTCAAGCGCCTGAGCTAATCCTTGTTGAGGATGGGAGCCCAAATGGAGACTCTTCGAGAATGGGTATTCTTTATCCGAAGGAACAATGTTTGGTTACCGCTTCGATACACGGATGCCTGAAGAAAGCCTGCAAGCGAAAAAACCAAACCTTTTTTTAAGCGTATGTCTCACAGCACCGAATAAAAGGTCTATTTTACACGGGTCTCAATCGAATGGCTCAGAGCGGATGGGCATGGACTGACGGCTTACATTGGATGGGCATCAGGTATGATTAAGTATTATCGTGAGTAGCATCAACGCATCAGGTGTGATCGTTTACGCCTTACATGCTCTCTTGTTTAGTCTTTATCCATGTATTTTCCATAGTTTGAGAGTAATTTGAGCGCTTGCTGCAATTCCTGGCCACTGATATTAGGAGAACCCTCAGTGTTCAGGAGAACCAGACCTTAGCGATCAGTGTGCAGCGGAATACTCGATCGATGCCACATGGGTAAGTGTGTCCTGCTCAGATATCTACCCGTACGTTTGCCTTCAACAACTTACCGCTCCGACGATGGCCTTATCCTCCAACACAGCCACCCGTCGCAACCTGTCCAAGTTGTTCCGGTAGGCCCCTACTAGTTTCACGTAGTAACTCAGCAACCTATCTAACATCAAAGGTCACGGAACAGCTTCCAAGAAAAAGAGTGGAATGCTTCGATATCGTTTCGAAAAGGTAGGAAGAATTAACAAAACAAAACCAAAGCTGAAACTCTATGTCAATCAGTAGGAGGATGTTTGGTATCCATTCACAGCGATTACAAGAATGTATTCGTGTCAAGTAACCATTGCTGAGCCGCACTTCCAAGTCATCGATTGCGATTGATGGTCATTATGATAAAGTTCAGACTCAGCACACATGGGTATTAGGTATAGGTATGAGAAGCAGTTGACGAAGAAGTCCAACTCTCCAGTGAACAGGACTTGGGCATGGACCGGTGGATCTGCTGTCGACTACCTTCTATGGGCTCCTGCGAAACCCGAAGATATTATCTTCAAAATTGCGCTCGGGTTGCTTTATTTTGCTTGTCTGTTGTTATGCACATAAACCCATTTTGAGGTAGCCTATTCAGCTTTTTCCAGTGTACACCGACCCATTGAATAAAAATTCAGTTAAGCATAGGGATTTCCGGTGCTGGAACGATGTTCAGTTATGTATGCAAGCGAGCTGCTCTGCATTAAAGGCACTTTCCACGATTACCTTGAATGTGTTCTAAAAGTGAATTATGGAATTGAAGGTGGTAAAGGACACTAAGAAAGAAAAATCCGAAAGAAGCCCTGGAAAATGGCAAAAATGAGGCCTCCTCATATCTGGCCTTGTACGAGATCACCACGTGAAAACTAGCCTTTGAATCTGTCCGCGTTGGATGGTATCATGAGAAACCTTGAGATATTACTTGTTTCCTCAAGTGAACGTTTCATTAACTACTGGAATTTCTTCTTTATCTTATCTTATCGCAGAATCACTGGCCCACGTAGACGCCACGTTGGGAAAGCTTTGTCCAATGCCGGGTGGGGTCGCAGTTGATGGGCGGAGTGGCAGCTGCTTCTCGTGGGCGTAGCGCTGTCAAAAGGCCTCATGACGCCGCTCAAAGGGTACAGCCTCAACACTTAACCGGGGGTCTATCGGCTGCAGCAAAGTAAACAGCTGGTACTATTATCGCGTAAAGTGCCTTTATGAGCAACATCATGAGCTTGAAAGATTTTTCTTGGAATTTCAAATGGAATTTCGAATCATTTAACGGATATCCTCACGACTACTGGAATCAATCAGCCACAAGGATCACCTGTTCATGAATTTAAGCGGAGGTGATGCAGCGAGACATGGCACTGCTCCCTCTCGTAGCCCAGGTATCAGATCTTGCTTTATTGACGGCCGAAACCAGGAGTGGACAAACTAGTACCACAATCATTTGTTGGGTATCTTCATTGCAATTTACGAGAAAGAACAACCTGTTCTGAAATCATAGAATAAACTAACATATCACATACTACTTTCATGCAAAGATCAATCTTTATATACAATTTCTTAATATTATATTATACAGAGATCAGAGACAATATCAAGCCTGGGTCAAAATGAAGGCGTACTTTGACCAGTAGTGGGTGGACATAATGTTTGAGTTTTTGTTTTTTGCTTGAATGGGAGGGTCACAGTGATGTCATGCTCCACTAGTCCTAAATGGAAGTCATTACACCATATCCTCGTCTACTCGACGGAGGAGATTTTACTGAAGGAACACTAATAGCGAAGTGGCTTGTTATTGACAATTGCTAGACCTCATGATTGCCCCGTGACAAATTACATAGGGTCAAACGTGTGTGGAAGATGTACGGCGGGTTTCCGTTGTATTACGGCCGCCAACGAATATCGGATCCATAACTTGTCGTGATGGTTTCTTTATTTTCAAGTTGACAAGAATAAAAGTTCTATATTCCTTCACAAACATTATAATAATGATCGGATTGAAAACCGGATACATGGCTATCAAAATTGAAATAGTGTTAGTGATATAATCAGTAGATTTTACACCAATAAATGGGAACGATATAGCGATGGAGAAGGGTGCCACCAGAAACACTAAGGGACAGCATGCCTGCAAAATATGGAAGTTTAATGGTTGTAAAGTTGTATGATCAGGAGTGGTTGACGCTGTACTGCAGAATTATGATATATAAGCTCTTATGTCAAGAACCACTTCAGCGCAGCAGGGTAGAAAAAGCATTATCATTGGTTCCTATATTGATGGTGACGCGATAAACTTCTGGACATTTTGAAAGTTTTAGACGCCTCCCATATAGGTTCAGACATAAGACGGTTTCTGAATAAACATCAAAGCCTTGGTCTTTGTTGATGGTGGCTTTGCTTGCTCTTGTTAGATAGCAATTTATTTTCTCTTCCAGAGGATACCAGGAATGGGCAACTTTGGCTCACGGCATGGGTTACAAGTGGACCACAGTTTGTTACTCTACACACACAACGATTTACCAAGACGTCGAATAGGAATCCATTGATTTTTTTTTTCAATTCTGATCACTCTCTTTTACTTCTTTTTACGCCTATTCTCCCTTTCATTATTTCACTTGTTTGTTGCAGTGCGCTGTTACATAAGTTTAACGTCATCATGAATGAAATCGACATCAACCCTACATGACATCGAACGACAGTGACGTTGGCCCGAAGCGTGCAGTTCGTGTGAAGCGCGTTAAAATTGCAATAGCTCCGCAGAGGCGTGTTCTTCAAGGCGATTTTTGCTACATATTATCTTTTCTGAGTTTAAATGTTCGTTTACACAGAACAGTGTTTCAAAATACGCTTATCCCCCTTGCACCCTCTAGGTGCCTTAGAACTCATCGAGAATCCACTCGATTTACGGGCCTGTGCCGGGAACGTCCAACAAGAACACCGCGCCAAGAATTGCGTCGCCGAGCTGCTCAAACACCTTGCTGGTCCTCATTGGCCGCGCGCCAGAGTTAGCAGTTGCCACCTTTTCGCGTAGACTGATTGAGCAGTTCTGAGGTACGCTTTCGACTCAGTGTGGTGTAAAGCCTTATGTCGAATTTTCCTTTTATGGCGGCGCATTCTCGACGCCATCAATACGACTTGCCGCGGTCGGTTGTAATCCGCCTAGAACACAAGGAGCTGCCATAATGGAGAGTCTCTAGAGAAGTAGTTGCTTATCTTATGCTTATCTGGAAACAAAACTTTCGTACCCTGAAAAGACAAAAAGTAACATGAAAAGTAAAAGGAGTGGCATTACACGATAACAACCCTAATCAAGAAATAATGAACTTGAGCGTAAAATATCAAAGTGATTATACGCAATGTACGCAATCACACCCGAAATTCACCTCGCGCAGCCACGCGAAAATTCGGCATAAGGCTACACAACCGACTTAGTGGAGTGTACAGCAGGACTGTTCAACTAGATCACCGCGCCACACGAAGTGAGTCACTGTGCGCGACGCGACAGTTGCTCTGTTGGTCCTGTGCACTGGCTTTATTAGCAGCGCGACCAAAACGGTGACATACTTTGCAGTTCTGACACACATCATATTCATTATGAACTTCATTGCCGTACCTGTGCCAGCAGTAGAGCAAACATTTGACGCTGGAGGGTCAAGAAGTTATTACTCCGTGCACCATTCTTCAGAAAGCCTTTGATCTTTTTTGCGCAGTATACGTTGATAGATCCTATAGACACCAAAAGAAGCACGAACTCAGCCAGCAGCGTGATGTGGAGGGAGTCCATGCCGAACTGCGAAATCAATCCAACTGTTTACTGATCATTCGAAAGATCAAAAGGCAAGGTACATTAAGAATAGGAAAATTTTTTTAAAAATAAGTGAACAATTGGCTTTGTGGTCCAGCGGCTTATACATACGAATCGGTACACGTGTAGAGCTCTGCGGAGCAGAGCCTAAAAAGCTATCGTCGAAATCAGCTCACCTCGAAAGAAATACCAAGAAAAGTCGCTCCATCAATATCTACTCCGGGAACCACAACCGTGATATTAACGAATTGGACGAAATCTGCATTCGGCAGTAGTACTATGTATACGACAGCAAATATGTTTGACAAAACAAGCGAATTGAGGAACACGCCCAACAACAACGTCTTTTTCGTAGAAAGTTTATCGAAAAAATGTGGCCTAAACACTTTGCCTTCGAAAAATTTCAAGCATATTTCAAGTCTGATGACCTGAATAAAAAATCGTATATATGACCTACAGCAGAGCTTCAATGTAACCGAACTATTCACTGTATTTCCAGAACCCTTTGAAACTACCTATTGGTGATTGTGAGGAGTCACCTATATTATCCGATACCAGTTATCCAGAATTACCTTAGGAGGTTGCCTCAGAGCGCTTAAAGACACCGAAATGAGTAAGTATGGCAGATTGTGGAATATGAAAGTAGAGATGCTGAGCATTGTGACAGTAAAGAAAGTGCGAGCTAGAACTGCGAACAAAGCGAAAAATAGAAACCCAAAAATCCCACTTCCCTCTCGCGCCATTGCGTCATTAGCCGGGGTAAGTTGAATTGAAGTTGCACTTTTACTGGAATACAGCACCTCTGTTCAGATAAAACATTTTTACCTGCACACTTGTAAATAGCGATAAACGAAACTGTTCGTTACCAGAACCACTGAGACAAAATACGTCATGCAGAACACAAAATGCACATTAAATGAGATTTGTGGTAAATTTTCTAGTATCCCAGTTGATATGAATATCACGAAAGACTGTTGGGCGATGACTCGCTGAAAGTATGCACATAAATTATATGACTGGTCCCGTGACGGCAGCGTTGATCACACCTTTTTGGTACACACAATGCACCCCGCTTCCATACAGACCTACCAACGCAATGAGATTAGTAAGCCAAACAATGTGATAGTCAGCGTTTCACTATACACTTCTACACTACACTATACGTTTCTATACACTAGGCCGCTACGAATAGACGGACGCAGTGAGCTTGGGCGAGATTTGATTCAGGATTTGGTGGCCGAGCATCCTCGTGATAGCGGCGCCACTTGTTACTGCATTACCTGCGCCACTGCGAAACAAGCTCAAAGGCACTCTTCACGATAATCAGATGGCCTCATTGGAACAGTAGGTCCTTGAATAAAAAGCCAGAGCACACCTTTTTCGGGTAGCCGCCGTGCCCTATCATGGTGCTGGACCTGCTCAAACCCACTACGACACCACCGACACCACCCGTTTTGCTCAGATGACCAGTAAGGTGAGCTTAAGTGGGTGACGTCGGATTTGGTTCGAGCAGGTGTGACGCCATGATTGCGTACCAGGGTGACGCGAAAAAGGTGTAGCCTGACTACTTACCCAAGGATCTACTGTTCCGGGAATGTAAATCCACCCATCTGTTCATTGCGAGGTGTGCCTTTAAGGCTGCGGGTAAACCTTGCAAAACTACGATCAGCACGAAGGCGCGGATGTGTCACCGTACTCTCCCTCACTTGAGCTATCCTCCCTATGGCTGGTCTCTTACTAGTCAAGAGTCGGGTATAGCTCGCACTATTGATAACCACAGCCCAAGAAAATGTTATATTTTCAGGACCTGTCATGTGAACCCTCATGTGGAAATATATGGGCTTAGTCCCACCCCGTTTGATTTTTCTTGCTCTTAAAAGACAGAAAAACAATCATGCTGCTGGCAGCTGCTTTGTTTCCACCTACCATGGTGGTGCACTTTCTCTCAGTTTGTTGATAAACAAATGAAAGAATAATTCTAATTATGAGATTTCTTACCGGCATATCAAGTACAAAAGTGCTTGAAAACACAAGACCTTGTACGACACTCAATAAGAAAAAGTACTTGTACGACTTGATCTTCTTCAGAGGACAACGAATGTATACGTAAAGTAGTATTATGTTGTTCAGTATAGAAATGACTGATATGATGTACACAGGAACTGGTAAGGGATCGCTTTGGATGGACATGATGCTCACACAGAACAAGCAATGGAGGAGAAGTAAGAACTTAATAGTTAACGGGGAGTGCTACTTTTGTTTGATGCGTTTTCAACAAGACCATGTCATAATCACTATTTACACTTGCAGTTTACCACTAACAATTACAATGTAAATATAACAATTTCTGAATCGCACGCCCACTACTAATTGGGTCCTCTGATGAACATTAATGGATATTCCACCTCTTAGGTTAACGGTTAGACCGATCCTTAACTGTCATGGTTTCGTCCTTATAGCGGCTTGTGCTAGTCATCAAAGAGGTAAGCCCGCGTTTATAGTTTGAGCATCGGCGACGACGGCGGCACTCTAGAGACGCGCTCCGTTTGTAAAACGCTCGTACCAACCGCATTACAGTATGATGATCGTGGCGAGAGCCTACAAAGTCGAGTTCGAAATTCGAATAGTCTGGCACTATGTCAGGATTCAAATACAAATTCGTGGGCTCTCATCATGATCATCAAACGGTAGTGTGGTTGGGTCGAGCGTTGTAGAAATAGAACGAGTAACCGGAGTGCCGCCGTGGTCGAAGGGGGGCACTTGCTTTTGCCGCCGTCACTTTCAGTGCCGGCGTCAAATTTCTCCCGTCGGCGCCGATGCGCAAAGTGTGTACGCAGCAAAGAAGCTCTCGAACGATTCTGATAGGCCAAATGAGGGTTTTTGGTGGATTAGTTTTATTAACGGCCTGACGTTTCGACCCTTTCGTCGTCTTCAGAGGCCTAAAAAGGTGAACAGCAAGCCGAGGTTTCAAGAAAAGAAGACTTGGAGGATTCCGATAGGATTATATGAGGCAGAGCGGGTAATTGTGGAAGCGTTGCCACTGGAGAAATAGCTGATATCGCAGAGCCTTAGTTTTCCATAGTGCAAATACTCGTTCAAAGTCCACTTCTTGGCTGCCATATCAGCGGAGTGGCTTCAATTCCCTCAGGTTCACCTCGAATCATTGTTTGCCATCATGCCTCCTAGCACCGTAGTTACAGCGTAATAGATCATTGCCACAAATTGCGCTAAGCACCTCGATGGCAGTGACTTTGGTAGATCTTGAGAAATGAGGCTCGAATAGTGGTGGAGGATAGCGAAAGTACTGAATGGGCCGATCAGCAACCCGAGTTATGGGACCCATTCACCATGCCCGAAGACACACTTTCGCCTTCTGGTGAACTAGGCAGCGATCGTGAACAGTGGACCGTCCTCCATAGCTGCTCCGCCGTCAACATACATCGCGCGGTGCGCACAAGAAAGATCGGCATAGAGTCCTTCGAGTGCGCTCAACGCGAGTTTCACTATTGTTTTATGGAAAAGCAAAATTCCAGATCTTATCTGTGAATTTACCTTTTCCATGAAAGATGTCCTCCAGCTCTCATCTCCCTAATTTTCATTTAACGTTTCTGACGAAGCTTTCAAAACGGTGCCAACGGGCTTACGCTAAATTAAATGCAATTTAGAGAGAAAGGAT
The DNA here is from genome assembly GCA_963978905.1 of Trichostrongylus colubriformis. NCBI lineage: Eukaryota > Metazoa > Nematoda > Chromadorea > Rhabditida > Trichostrongylidae > Trichostrongylus > Trichostrongylus colubriformis. The sequence continues at coordinate 53,722,405 of OZ022256.1, read as the reverse complement.
TCAGTTTAATTTACAGACATCCAACATCAGAAGGCTGTTCCTGTACTTCCTGATATCATTGTTCAGGGAGGCAATCAAGTCATAAGAGAGATCAGTCTCACTTCCTGAATAACAACCTGGATCAGCTTTGAATGGATGTTTTTAAGGGCACATTCCGCTGTAAGTTGTGAGCACCAGCGCGTTCACCTTTGAAGGAATGGCCCCCTTATTTACTCGTCTGAGAAATAAGAACCAATAGCAATAGCCAGGAGGCACCGAGAACGAGGTCCCCTGGCTGCAGACTTTGTACGAGATATGTAGCCTGGAGAGGACTCATCATCTGAAGATATCACAAATTCAACGATATCACTTGTACGTGTCCTGCCGACGTCGTCTTGACCATACGGATTTCTGGCTTATCTTATCTTATCTAATTGCAACTGCTGGCGTGCCTCCTTTGTCACGTAAGGCTGCGTTCATACCAAATTGAATGAGAGTTTTGGCGCATTCGCGTCATGCATGAGATACGTATCGATCAGAAAATGAGAGTATTGGCGCATCGGCGCATTGGCGTATCGGCGCATTCGCGTCATGCATGCGATACGTATCGATCTAGAAAATGAGAGTATTGGCGCATCGGCGCATTGGCGTATCGGCGCATCCGCGCATCCGCGATTTGAGAGAATTGGCGCATTCGCGTGATGGATAGGATACATATCGATTGAAAAATGAGAGTATTGGCGCATCCGCGATTTTGGATATTTGCCATAACAGAAAAAGATCAAGAAATGAAAAGATAAGAAAAGAAATCAACCGCACGTTGGCACGTGCCGCGTTCAAAAGGGTGACGTGGCACGCCAATTCTCTCAAATCGCGGATGCGCCGATGCGCCGATGCGCCAAAACTCTCATTCGATTTGGTATGAACGCAACCTAAACGCTACGTTGGAGAATGCTTCGTCCTGTGCCATGAGTGTTCGTAGTTTGTGGGCAGCTTGACGCTTTGAGGAGATGCAGTGGCGGCGCAAAGAGGTGAAGCCCTGACAGTTACCCGAGTACTGTCTGCCCCAGTGAGTTACCAGCTAACTTAATTATCGTGAATTGTGCTTTGAATGCGTCAGGAGAGGTGGTTCAAGCATTCATGAGCGTGGAGGTAGTGGTAATGCAGTGACAAAGAGGGTTGCAGTTGCAGACTATCCACAATTTATCCTTCTGCGGTCGTGAAACTTGTGCATTGACTCATACCCAGTGAGAAGGATAGAAGCATCTTTATGACAGGCCATCAGTGCTGCTCCGGCTTAAACTGAGAATTCATCCCTCGCCGCATCAAAGGGCTTCGCACTTACTCTGTGTTTGGTTTGCTTGCTCAAAAAATATTTATGAACTTCTGATGACACATTGCCTTCTTGGCAAGCCCTCTGGAGGTGAACAAATGTTGCCCAATGTCGTTCTCAAGCGAGATCAACGCGTTAAAGTCATGAAACCGTTAGTTAGATCTCGTATATGACCAAAATCTTTCCCTGTCAGAGTTCCAGTTAAGTAATAATTCGGGATACTGTCGCTCTCTCAGTGTCAATAAATCGATAGAAGCCGAGCTCATCGGGGACACCTACAGTTCACCATCAGTCTAGGTTACACGGGCCACAGCCACTTCCGATCTCTTTGTTTATTTTGATAAATTAAAAGCTACTGAAGAGCTTACTGAATTCAGTGATTTCCCCGAATGTACATATGCTTCCGTTGCACAAAGTCACTGACTAGGAGACCGAGTCACTCATCGCTGTAACTTTTGAAGAAGTACTGTAGGGTTTTTCTTCTGTTAAGGTATGCGAACGACTTAACACCGTACGTTATGAAAAGTTTTCAATTGATTTCTAATCAAAGTCTGTCTTGCATCTACGCTCTAAGAATAAGCTGATGGCAATTCTGATTTTCGGTACTTTGGTGTAGGCACACTGTTGGAGCCCTAATAATCGAAGGGCGGCTCATGTCTGTCACCGATTGTAACTAAGAAATAACCTGTTATACCAGGTTGCTACGCCAGTTGCTCCGATGATGCTTTTTTTGTCGACAGAGTTTTCAAAAGGAACCTTTATATCTTCTGGTTTGTCCAGGCCATCAACATCCATGGTTAAAGTTCAGAAAACAGTACCCACAGTCCCGTGCGATCACTGCCCCTCTTGGCAGAGGGAGCAACGGCAGAGGGGAAGAAATCTCGCGGCAAGCGATCTGCTAAACTGTTTTCAAATATCGGCGCAATCAACACCCGAGGCCTCAAAGCGATGCTGAGATTGATCAACTAATTTCTGAGTTGGACAGATGTGCGATTAACGTGGTATGCATGCTGGAGACGTGAAGACCATAAGCGGATAGTGGAAGGTGGCGTACGCGTCACGAAGTCGTACTTGAAGCCGGTTCAAGAAAAGGCAGAGTTGGCGGCGTCGGCTACATCGTCTCACCGCAACTGGCGGCTCGTGTTGCCTATTGTGAAGCCCTCTCGGAGAAGATCTGCTCGATGCTTGTGCTCGAAGCAGGCAAAACGTCAACGCTGAAGATTCTGTCTTTGCATGGCCCACGTGCTCCCATAACGATGACGCTGTCGAATAGTTCTACGACGCCCTCGAAGGAGCAGGCAGCACCTTCCCGAAAGGAAACTATGTAGTTTGCGCTGGCGATTGTAGAGCTCATTCCGGCGTTGGCGCTGATAAGAACTTTGTGAGTCTATTTGGGAGCACCGTACGAGTCACTGGGTCCAGAGATCTTATCAGCTTCTCTCAAGTGGCCAGCATCCGTAGAGTCTAACAAATTATCGATCGCCCGAGGGAGATTAAATTGGCTTTTTTGTCACGAGAACCAGCGAAATTCTGTTTTATCTAGCTATTTTCAGTCAAATCCATAGCAAATTTCTTATAAATAACCCGCTACCATCACTCATTTTCAAGAATATTCTCAGACAGCTAACTCCTCATACTCGTTATCGATTGCAAGCAACCGTTTTCCTGTGGGTTAAAGTGTGCCCGAAATTGTCGCCGGTGGGGCGCTTTTGTGATAAGACGAATAGATCGGAATGTGGTGGCTGCTTCTTGTTGCCGTTGTACCTTTAGTATCATCTACTTGTCCCGTCGGTTTCGTCTACCAGGAACAGTTCGACAGATGAGCTCGGCTTCTATCGATTTATTGACACTGAGAAAACGACAGTATTGTCCTCGTCATTAATCCTTCACTAACCCGAGCTATCAGTTAACTGATAAAATTATTGTGAAGCCTTATTGCATTTTTCCGCTAGAATTGTGGCCCTCAGGGCAAATGTTTATGTTCTAGAAGCTGTAATTTTACCGAAACGGATGAAAGCCTCTATATGGCTGAGAAAAACTGCTAAGAAACGAGCGCACATCTCGTCGCAATCTTTAGTTCCGCTGAAAACACTTGGCTTTCAAGTGAACTCATCCGAACAGCTTTTTCCCTCTGATTACATGCTTGAAAAAAAAATCGGTGCTATTGTAAATGAGGGGGAGGGGACACCTATGCTTTCAGCTTCATTGGCACCGAAAAGTTTAACAGATTTTTTTGAATTCTTCGTGGTAACCTCATCATTACTACATCGCTTTACTTCTATCACATTTAGGATAACATAAGATAACAAGTGACGCCTATGCTAAATATGTGTGTAAAATACAGTTCACGACATACCATACTAGTTTTCAAAAGTCGAATTACGGCTTCATCTAACAATAAGGTCGAACATCAGTGCAGCAAACGACGAGCTAGACAGTTATCACATCAGAGACCAGGCTTAACCATATGTTTCGATATGGCAGCTATGACTATGAATCCGAACCTAGTGCTTATACGCGTCATCTGGTTATACAACCGTGTTTTTCTTGGAAACACCATCCGTCAAACAGAACACCTTGCAATTTGGGCTACTTCTGAGTATTTCAAAACAGCGAGAATAATAGGCAGAATAACAGCTGTAGAAAACAAGAGAAACTGTCTGCTGACGTAGGCATTCACCTCAGGACACAGCTACAAAATTTCACGATTATCCCCGAGTTCCAAGCGCCTGAGCTAATCCTTGTGAGTATGTGAGCCCAAATGGAGACCCTTCGTGAATGGGTATTCTTCATTTGGAGGAACAATGCTTTGTTACCGCTTCGGTACACGGATGCCTGAAGAAAGCCTGCAAGCAAAAAAACCAAAAACCACCTTTTAAGCGTATGCCTCACAGCACCGAATGAAAGGTCTATTTTACACGGGTCTAAATCGAATGGCTCAGAACGGATGGGCATGGACTGACGATAGTGCGCTTACATTGAGTGGGCTCCAGGTATGACTAAGTGTCATCCTGAGTAGCATCAACTCATCGGCTGTGATCGTTTGTGCCTTGCATATTCTCCTGTTCAGTCTTTATCCTCGTACTTTCCATTGTTTGAGAGTAATTTGAACACTTGCTGCAATTTCCAGCCACTTATATCAATCTAACTGTTCAGGAGAACCAAACCTCAGCGATAAGTGTGTAGCGGAAACTCGACAGACGCTACATGAGGGAGTAATTCCTGCTCAGATGCCTATCTGTAGGTGCGTTCGATAGCTGACCACTCCAATGACGGCAACTTGTCTTTCAATACAGCCACCCCCCCCCCCGGACCTGCCCAAGTTGTCTCGGTAGGTTCCTATAATTTCCACGTACTAACTTAGCAATCTTACATCAAAGTTTGCGAACTCTTTCCGTAAGAAGGAGATGGGATGCATCGATCCCTTCTGGAGAGGTGGGATGAACTAGCAGAACAAAATCCTGAAAGTTCCTTCTTCGATAGCCCCTGAAAAGGGCGACATGATCTGAACTATCTCCAGTATATACATCTCGGCCCCGCCGACCCTGCAGCATTCCTCAGAGTACTATACAAAATGCATTTAACCTACCAGAACACTGCCCTTCCTAATGGACCTACCTATCGAGTACGGACGCTTGCTGTAAGGTAAGCTGATGAAGTGTGCGACAAGACTTACTCTGATCACCATCTTAAAGGAATCGTCCACGGAAAATGCGTTTTTGTGTTACCCATACGTTTATGTTGTATTTGCCTAATGTGGGCCTCATGCAAAATTTCACGCGAAAAAAATGCGAATCTGGCTGAGATACAGCACCACAAAGTGCGGTCCCAGTGGGCGGGGCCTAAGAGTAAAAGCCTCGTCCCGTGGCCCGCCGCTGTTGGGAACGGAGAGTGGGACTGTTTACGAAACTTTCTGCTCCTACAATGCGTCTCCGACCACGGCGGACGACGGAACGAGGCTTTTCTCTTAAGCCTCGCCCACTGGGACCGCACTTTGTGGTGCTGTATCTCAGCCAGATTCGCATTTTTTCGCGCGAAATTTCGCATGAGGCCCACATTAGGCAAATTCAACATAAACGTATGGGTAACACAAAAACGCATTTTCCGTGGACGATTCCTTTAAGTAACCTACGAAGCCCCACCTTCTCAACAATCGATTGCATTCGATATCATTTCGATAAAATTAAAGCTCAGCAGACATGAGTATTGAGTACAGCAGTGAGAAGCTGTTGACGTGGATTGGTTTGAGGAAGCCCAACTTTCCAGTGAAGAGCACTTGGGCATTGAGCGACGGATCTGCTGTCGACTACCTTTTGTGGGCTCCCGGGAAACTGAAGTAATCGCCGGTCTTCAGAATTGTGCTCAGGTTGTTTCATGCTGCTTCTCTGTTGTACTGCCCGGATCCCACGTTTCGTTTGAGGTAGCTTATTCAACTAATTTTTTTTTCAGATGTACACCGACTCATTGAGTAAAATCCGGCCAGGGGTACGGATTTCAGGAGTGCGCTGGAGTGATGTTGAGTGCGCTACAGCGATGCGCGCCTACGTATGCAGGCCAGCTGCTCTGCATTGAGAACAAGGTCACGCGCTTGAGTGAACTTTTTCTCGGACTTTTGAATTATTCAACCGATGTCTTCATGACTATTGGAATCAGTCGCAAGGATCACCTCTTCATAAGTTTAAAGTGGAGGTGCTGCGGTGAGCCATGGCACTGCTCCCACCTAAAGCCCGGGTATCAAATCTCACATCATCGACGGCCGAGGTTAGGGGTCAATAAACTAGTACTGGAATCATCTGTTGGGATAACATCTTCGAGGAGAAACACCCTATTCTGAGATGATAGTAATTTAAGGTGAAATATTAGAGATTATTCTCATGCAAAGATTAATCTTTATTTACAGCATTCCAACAGATATTACACAGAGATGAGAGACAATTTCAAAATATCAATAAATATCGATCCTGGGTCGAAAACCCTATGAAGGCGTATTTTGACCTGTCGTGAGTGCACGTAATGTTTGTTTTTTGTTTGGATGAAAGCGTCGCAGAGGTGTCATGCTTCATTTGACTTAAAGGCTTATTCCAGAATTATTGAAGTATCACATCTCCTGCAGTGGATGGATAGTTCGACCTAAGCCACGTAGGCTGTACCTTTACTGAGGCGTGTGTGTCGGTTCGTGGAGCATGCAGAGCCAAAGAATCTAGCGCAACAGCTCGGTTTCGCCCATCCCATCCGTAATTGCCGGCAATGACGGTGGCGACGCTCGCAACTACGTAGCAAATGAGGCCTACGATTTGTGTGATATTATAAGATAAGGAAGAGATGAAAATGATAAAGGAGACGTTGACAAGAGGAAACAGGTGATATCCCTTAGGTCTCTGTGATACCATCCAGCAGGAGCTGATTCGAAGGCTCGTTTTTACGCGGTAATCTCGTCCGAGGCCAGATGTAAGGAGGCCCGATTTCTGCCAATTTCGTAAGCTTTTTTCGGATTTTTCTCTTTTTGCGTATTCCACAGCACCTCTTATTTCATTATTCAGCGCTTTAACCCAATCAGGGTAATCCTGGAGTGTGCCTTCTGCCTTTCAGTGAAGGTCACTACACCGTATCCTCGTCTTTCCGATAGGGGAGATTTCACTGAAGGAGCACTAGCAGGGGGGAGGGGGTGGTAATGACAATTATCAGACTTCATGTTTGCCCCGGAACAGACTTCATAGGCTCATATGTGTGTGGGAGATGCAAGGCGGGTTTGGCGCTGTATTACGGCCGCTAACAAATATGGGATCCATGACATGTCGTGATGGTTTCTCTAATTTCATTTGGACAAAAAAAGTTCTATCCTTCACAAACATGATAATAATGATCGGATTGAAAAGCGGATACATGGCCATCACAATTGAAAACGTGTTAGTGATAAGATCAGTAGATTTTGCACCAATAAAAAGGAACGATATAGCGATGGAGAAAGGTGCCACCAGAAACACTTATGGACAGCATGCCTGGAAAGTATGGAAGGTAGGTGATTGTATAGTCCTATGGTCAGAAGTGGTTACTGCTGTACTCTAGAATAATGACTTATGTTAAAAACCACTTCAACGCAGCAAAATGGAAAAGGCATCGTCATTGGTTCCCATATTAATGGTAACGCGATTGACACATGAACATTTTCAAAGTTTAAGAAGCCTCCCACATAGACCCAAACATAAGATGGTCTTTGAATAAACATCGGTGCCTGGGTCTCTGTTGGTGATGGCCTTGCTTCCTTTTGCTGAATAAGCTTTTTCGCTTCTCTTGCCCCTTCTAGCTTATCATTTCATATAGAAGATGCCAGGAGAGGCAACTTTGGCTTACGGTTTCGGTTACGCTGGTCTGCAACTCGTTAATCTGCACACACAACGATTTACCAAGACGTCGAATGTGATGTTCATTGAGTTTTTTTTTTTGAACTTACTTTTCTTACTTTTACGCCTATTCTCCCTTTCATTGCTTCACTTGTTTCCTGCTGTGCGCTGCTTCATAAGTTTAACATCATAATGGATGAAATCGTCATCAACCCTACATGAAATCAAACGACAGTGACGTCAGCCCGTCTGAAGCGTGCACTTCGAGGTGAAGCGCGCTAAAATCGCAATAGCTCACCAGAGGCGCGTTCTTCAACGAGATTTTCGCTGCGCATTGACTTTTCTGAGTTCAGATGCTCGCTTACAGAGAACAACGTTTTCGAATACGCTTCCCAGCCTCCTCCCTGTGCTTTTTAAACTCTTCAATAATCTATTTGATTCACGGGCTTGTGCCGGATTTCCAACAAAGACACCGCGCCAAGAATTGCGTCGCCGAGCTGCCGAAATGCCTTGCTGGTTGTGCGCCGGAGGTCGCAGCTGCCGCCTTCTCGCGTGAACTCATTCGAGCAGTTCCAAGGTGCGCTTTCCATTTGGTGGAGTGTACCGCAGGACTGTCCAATTGGGTCACCGCACCATATAAAGTGAGTCACCGTGCGCGTTGCGACAGTTGCTCTGTTGGTCATGTCATGAATTGGCTTTAGTAACAGCAGGACCAAAACGGTGACATATTAGGTTGTCCCAAAAGTCGTGTCGTATTTTTCCAAAAAAAAACAGTAACTCTTGTTCACTTCGAGGCAGGTCCAGGCGGTTCAGGAATATGGTAGAACGTTCTTTAAGCTTTCTAGGAAAATTCATATTGACCCACCAGATCCCTTGGAGAGAGCTACAATGCCCGTTGTCGATACCCACCCAATTCGCGGTGTCATCTATTATGAGCGGTCTTGCGGCACCAAAACGACGGAAGCTTGCCACTCCATCAGCACTGCATTGGACAAAGGATGTGTGAGCTAGGAGACTGTGCGCCGCTGGTTCATCAGCTTCAGCAACGGCGAGATTGACATGAAAGACAAACCACGCTTGGGACTGTGCTGGTTCTGGGACGAGAAAGGAATGCTTTTCAGCGAGGTGCTGGCAGTCACCGCTGCCGTATGCACCCACTCGCTCCAGCAGCTCGCCGTCGCTGTTCGAGAAAAGCGCCGAAAAGGTCCGCGGTCACCTTCCTACATGACGACGCCCGCTCCAATTTCCTCCGATTTCGGGAAAAGTGCCCAGGCCAAGCTACAGGAGCTCGGCTGGGATATCCTGCCCCACCCGCCATACACTCCAGACATTGCCCTTTCTGACCAAAACCTTACCCATCCTCTCAAATCCTTCCTGGCCAAGAGAAAATTCGTTGATCATGACTTGCTTGCGAAGGCGATCGCTGACTTCTTCAACTCTCAGAACCCAGAGTTCTGGGATGAGGGAATCAACGATTTTCCTACAAAGTAGCAGAGGGTTGCCGATAACAGTGGGCACTACGTTGTTACCTAATTGTTATTTGTTGGACGAAAAAAAAAATAAAAAGTGATGATCGAAAAAAATACGACAAGACTTTTGGGACAACCTAATACTTTGACACTACTGACACACATATATTCACTGTGAACTTCATTGCCGTACCTGTGCCAACAGTAGAGCAAACATTTGACGCTGGAGAGTCAAGAAGTTACTATTCCGTGCACCGTTCTTCAGGAAGCTCTTGATTTTTTTGCACAGTATACATTGATAGACCCTATAGACACCAAAAGAATCACAAACTCAGCCAGTAGCGTGATGTGGAAGGAGTTCATGCCGAACTGCAAAGTATATTTAACTGTTCACTGATTATTCACTGAGTGAAAGGCAAAATACATCAAGAATAGGAAAAAAAACTCAAAAATAGGAAAATGTTCGGCTTTGTGATGTAGCGGCTCATGTGAATCAGTACACACGTGGAACTCTGCGGAACAAAGTCTAAAAAACGATTGCCGAAATCAGCTTACATCGGCAGAAATACCAGAAAAAACTGCTTCACCAATATCCGCTCCGGTAATCACAACGGTGATATTAACGAATTTGACGAAATCTTCATTCGGCAATAGCACTATGTATACGACAGCAAAGATGTTTGACAAAACAAGCGAATTGAGGATTACGCCCAGCAACAACGTCTTCTTCGTTGAAAGTTTGTCAAAAAATGTGGCCTAAACACTTTGCCTTCGAAAAAACTTCCAGCATATTTCAAGTCTGATGACCCGAATAAAAAGCCGTATATATGACCTACAGTGTAATGTAGCCGAACTATTCACAGTGTTTCTGGAACCCTTCAAAACCGTAAGTGATTGTGAAGGGTCACCTTCCCTATCCAATGCCAGTTATCCAGATACCTTAGGAGGTTGCCTTAGAGCGCTTAGAGATACCGAAATGAGTAAATTTGGCAGATTGTGGAATATGAAAGTACGAAATGAGTAAATTTGGCAGATTGTGGAATATGAAAGTAGGGGCGCTCAATGCAACAGTAGAGGAAGAGCGAAGTAAAACTCTGAAAAAAAATGAGAAGTAGGGACCCGAAAATCCCCCTTCTCTCTCGCGCCACCTGCGTCACTAGCCGGGGGTGGACTGCAGACAGGCCAGAGTCCCAATCGACCAACCGCGATCATTGTCCCGCCATGGCCCGCAGCTCACCCGGCTGATGAACTGCACTCCGACAAGCCGTGCTGTGAAACGTGGTAAGATCGCAAGCCGCGCTCTTTCAATGAGGGTTTCGTTACACGTCAACTCTTCCAAAGTGGAAGGTTTCTTTTACAGAAAACATGTGCTCCCAGCACTCACCTTCTCTCCATCTTCTGGTGCCTTTAGGAAGTTAATAATGCTACACACGTGAATCGAAAAATGCTCCCAGCAGTTGTTACAAGTATGCTTAGTTATGGGCAACGGCTACATCAAAAAACAAAAAGCTCCCAACAATGATTTCGGGAAGTTCCGCGAGATTCTAGATAGCTGATCTCCTTTACCTTTCGTTGGTGATGGAGTGGTTCCAGTCCAGGTTGAAGATGCACTTTTTTGGAATGTAGCACCCCTGTTCAAATGAAATATTTTTACCTGCACACTTGTAAGTAGCGATAAACGAAGCTGTTCGTTACTAGATTCACTGATACAAAATACGTTACGCAGAACACAATATGCAGAACAAATGCGATTTCTGGCCGTCTTTCTACTATACCAGTTGATATGAATATCACGAAAGATTGCTGGGCGATGACTCGCTGAAAGGATGCACATAAATCACATAATTGGTCCCGTGAGGAACACAGCTGTGATCACACTATTAAGGTACAAGCGATGCACTCCCCTTTCATACAAACTTACTACGCAATGAATAGAGAAAACCAGACGATATGATAGTCGATATTTCGTCCCTTCACACTACGCTGGTACGGATAAACGGACGCATTAGACCTGGGCGAGATTTGATACAAGATTTGGTGGCCAAACCATGCTTGTGATAGCGGCGCCACTTGTCACTGCATTACTTACGCCACTGCGAAATAAGCCTAAGGTTGCGGGTAATTCTTGCAAAACTGCGATTAGCACGAAGACGCGAATGTGTCGCCGCACTCTCTCTCTCACTTGAGCTATTAGGTTGAACCATAATTTCTGTTACACTTTGACGAAAAATTTCAAATTTATTTTTCTTAATTTGTGTCTAACTTCAGTCAACAAAATATGGACCACTATAATCAACAATATAATGCCAGCGAATAGGGAGATGACAGATGCCTTGCTTATAGAAGTCTGGGGATTTCTGGTCGAAGAAAGTCTGGAGGTCGATTTTGAGATCATCCTCATCATTGAACTGCCGTCTGTCGGGGAAGTGGGTCAGAAATAGGAATAGGTGGTAGTCAGTTGGGGCCATACCCAGAGATTACGGTGGACGGGGGAGCTTCGTTTGACCAAGGTTCTGGATCCTTTGACACGCCAACTTTGCCAGTGGCTGTCGTGTTGGATGGTAACAGTTTCCTATTTTTTTGAAAATTTTCAAAAAAAAAATTTTTCTCAGCGCAATTTTTTGAAATTTTTTCTGTTTCAATTTGAGCCGATCGAGCCATTGGGCTGCCGCCATATGAGAGACAGTACCTGGGTCCATCGACTGATCGGTTCTGTTAGTGGCCTTGCATGCTGAGGAACCGAGGCGGTGTTCGTGAATTTCGCACCTTTCGCGAAATTGCCGTAAACTCATTGCTAGTCGAAGCCGTAGAGAATATGAATGTGCTATTCAGATTTTTTCTCAACGCAATTTTTTGAAATTTTTTCTGTTTCAATTTGAGCCGATCGAGCCATTGGGCTGCCGCCATATGAGAGACAGTACCTGGGTCCATCGACTGATCGGTTCTGTTAGTGGCCTTGCATGCTGAGGAACCGAGGCGGTGTTCGTGAATTTCGCACCTTTCGCGAAATTGCCGTAAATTCATTGCTAGTCGAAGCCGTAGAGAATATGAATGTGCTATTCAGAAGCCCTTTTCAGTCGCTTCATATACCCCCCACTACCAAATGCTCCCGAAGCTTCCACAGTTTTTCCCAAGAGTGTAACAGAAATTATGGTTCAACCTAATATTTTCCTCCCTACGGCTGGTCTCTTACTAGTCAGGAGTCGGGTATAGCTCGCACTATTGATAACCACAGCCTCAGAATGTGCCATATTTATAAGACCTGCCATGTGAACCCTTATGTGGAGATATATGGGCTGAATCCGCTCCAGTTTGATTCTTCTTTTATTGAAAAAAAAAACAGGAAAAACAATTATGCTGCTCGCAGCTTCTTTGAGTCTGTGTCCATTGCTTGTTTCGTGTTGTGTTATGCGGCGAATCCACTTATTCATATTTCAAAAGCCACTAACTTTTTTCGCTTTTAATTGAGTCCCTCTTTTTTCTCATAGCGTGTTGATTAACATATGATTGATTAATTTGAATAATGACACTTCTTACCGGCATATCAAGTATAAAAAGGCTTGAAAACACAAGGCCTTGTACGACAGTCAATAAGAAAAAGTACTTGTATGACTTGATCTTCTTCAGAGGACAACGAATGTATACGTAAAGTAGCGTTATATTGCTCAGTATAGAAATGACTGATATGATGTACACAGGAACTGGTAAGGGATCGCTTTGGTTGGACATGATGCTTACACATTAACGACTAGAAGAGAAGTAGGCTTCAGTCGTTGTCGAGAGCGCTAGTTTCGCTTGATGTGTTATGACTATGTTCTAATCACTGTTTACACTTGCAATTTACCACTCACAATTACAATGTAAATATAATTATGAGTTAGAATTACTCATTTGCACGCCCACTACTGATTGGGCCATCGATAGGCATAAGTGGATGTTCCACCTCTTTCGGTGAACGGTCAAACCGGTCCTTAACTGTCATGGTTGCACCCCTATCGCGGCCTGATCGCTGGTCATTAGAGAGGTAAGGCCGCCCTCATACTTTAGGCATCGGCGTGACTGCGGCGGCGACAGCGGCACTTTAGTGACGCGGTCCGCTTGTAAAACGCTCGGCCCAACACAATACGGTATGATGATCCTGGCGAAAGAGTCTACGAATTCGAAATCGAAATTCGAATGGCCTGGTACTATGCCAGGATTCGAATACGAATTCGTGGGCTCTCATCATGATCATCATACTGTAGTGTGCTTGGATCGAGCGTTTTACAAATAGAGCGCGTCACCGAAGTGCCGCCGTGGTCGGAGGCGGGCACATGATTTTGCCGGCGTCAATTGCCCTCGTTGGCGCCCGTGCGCAAAGTGTGTACGCAGCTTAATGCTGTGCAGTCTGTGCTAGACAAACGCCGCCTCCACTCACAATCAGCGTAGTTGATGATAGTATCATCGGTGCGATAAAAGAGGCTTGCGAACGATTCTGATAGGATTAGATGGTGCAGAACGAGTACCTGTGGAAGCGACGCCACCGAAGAAATGGGTGATATTACAGAAGCATAGTTTCCCAGCCTAGTGCAAAGACTTGTTGGAAAGCCCACTTCTAGGCTGCCATATGAGCGAAGTGGCTTCAATTTCTGGGGGTTCTCTCCGAGTCATTGTTCACCTGCATGTCTCCTAGCACCGTTAGTTACAGCGTAATAGATCATTGCCACAAATTGCGCTAGGCACCTCGATGGCAGTGAATTTGGTAGATCTTGAGAAATGAGGCTCGAATACTGGTGGAGTATAGCGAAAGTGCTGAATGGACCGATCAGCAACCCGAGATATATAATCCACTCTCCACGCCTGAAGACATACTTTCGCCTCCCGATGAACTAGCCAGCGACCGTGAACAGTGCTCCGTCCTCCATAGCTGGTATGGTCAAATCTTTCCCTGTCAGAGTTCTATTGCTTCTCGGGAAATCACTATGCGACAGCATTTTTCTCTGAGGTCCCTTAGAAGCTGTTCAAAAAAGCAATGGTGGCCCAGGGTTCCCACCTGTAGTGAGGCGTTTTATTGACCTGCTGTTGATCAGTTTTTGGTTTTGCTGGACACTTTGCCGTTTTTTAGATTTTCCAAATTTTGCTACTTCGAAGATTATCTGCTTCACGATTGTCTCCAGTGTGTTGGTGGTTGTGTATCATTCGTAGATGGGCGTTCGTCTACGTCGATTACCAAACAAACATTTCTTACCAATAAAGAAAGAGCGCTGAGTCTACAGATGAAGGTATAAGTATCAATTTGAATGATGCTGCAGCATGTTTTGGTGCAGTGTTAAGGAATCAATTTGTAGCATTTTGCAAATTACAATTTCATCTTATTATTTTATTCTAAACATATATGAAATTTTGTTCGGGAAGTACATAGAATACAGTGCATACAAATAACACAACAGACATATTTCTGAACACTTCGACTTTAAGGGCCCAGTCAAAGTATTCTTGGCAGGGTGTCAGCCTTGGATCTAGCAATCCTTGACAGAGGTCATATTTGGGTCCTTTTGAGGAGCTTTTTGGTTCAAGCAAAAATGCCGCGAGTGCGTGTGGTATCTCACAAGAACAATATCATAGGGCAGGCATCAGGTAATTAAAGGCTAGGATGATATCAAAAAGCGCATTGATGGGAGCACGATGGATTTGAGAAAAATAAGGAGTGCGTCGTGCTCACGTGCCCATGTTCCTTACCACCACACTTGACACTAGACATATATAGGCTTGCTCAAAGGCACATTCCACGATAATCGAATAAGTCGGCTTACCTCCTTGGAGGAGTAGATCCTTGGACAACTATCTGGACTGCACCTTTTTCACGACGCCACGGTACTCTACACTTGCTCGAACCCACTCCGACGCCACCCATTCTGCTTAGTTGACCAACAAGGGAGCCTGAATGAGTGGCATCAGAGTGGATTCGAGCAGGTGAAGCGCCGTGAGGGCGCATGGTGGCAACGTGAAAAAGGTGCAGCCTAGATAGTTGTCCAAGGATCCACTGTCCCAAAAAAAGTCTGGTTGTCGTGGAGTGTGCCCTTGATTAAATATGCACGGAGGACACACGGCGTTTATACGCTATCTTATGGCTGCCAATAAACATGGATTCCGTGGCATGTCCAGCTGGCTTCTTCAATTTCAAATTAACGAGAATAAAAGTTCTATATTCGTTCACAAACATTATAATAATAATTGGATTAAAAATCGGATACATGGCGAATACGATTGTAATCGTGTTGGTGATAAGATTGTTAGAATCGATACCAATAAATGGAAGAGATGTAGCGAAGGTGAACGGTGTCACTAAGAACAGCAACGGACAGCATGCCTGGAAATTATGGCTGTTCAATACATCATTTTTATTGGTAGCTGTGGGACAGGGGACAGAGATTTGTCGAAGATATATGGGAAGACCTGGGCCGGTCTCAAGTATCGATTGTCTATACTGGTTAAAGGACTAAATAAGAGAAAAATGAGCGAAAGAAATACTAAATAACTCGAGTAATTGCTGTCGTACCTGTACTAAAAGCTGAGCGAACATTTGACGCTGAAGCATCAAGAAGTTATTACTTTTTGAAGCGTTCTTCAAGAAAGCTTTGATCTTATTCGCACAGTACACATTGAGTGAGCAAATTGACACCAGCAGAAACACAATCTCAGTAATCATTGTGATGTGAAGAGCGTCCATGCCATACTTAAAAGATGTACTGTATACCTATTATGAATCAGAGAATAGTAGGAAAATCAATAATGAAATGCAGACCAACTGTGAGTTATCCTATTTCAGAAAAAAATATAGGTTATTTCCCACTTATCCACATGCAGGTGCGCTGATTGAAGGAAATTTTCGTGTTTCAGGGCCCACCTTTTCAATAGTTTGTTCAAACGTCTTCCTCACGAGGCCACAGTCAGCTAACATCACGAGAAGGAACTGGATACGTAGAAGTTGAAAAGCAGTATAATATACCTCTTCAGCTTGACTACTAAGTTTGCAGGGCACAATGACATATGGTATCTGAACCCGAAAAAGCGCCTGAGAAATCAATCGTTTTCCCTTCATCTACGGAAGACTTTTTGGGTTTTTAGAAAGCCTGACTATGGTATGTATGGCTATCCGCCCTATCAAGCCGTAGAAGTCTATGGCACTGTGGCAGAAATCTACGTTTTCTGAAAATTCTGACATTCTGAGCGACCTACGTAAAGCCTTATTACGCATGAAAATTATATTATATAACAATAGCAAAGTGTATTTTGTTACGAGTGACATACTCTTACCTCAACAGAAAATCCAAAAAATGTCGCATCACTTATGCCCACTCCAGGAATCCGGACGGTGGTGTTAACAAATTTGATAAAATTCTCATCCGGCCAAAGCGCATTGTATAAAACAGTAAAAATGTTCGTAAAAATAAAAAAATTGACGAAAACACCCATCAGCAACGTCTTCTTTGTTGAAAGTTGACCGAAAAGACTTGGCCTAGAAGTGTCCTTTTCAAACTTTCACGGAACCCTCAAATTTTCGATGACGGAAACAGTCGAAAATAAGGAAGGTCAAATTTCGGCTAGCCCAGTCCTAAGTTTCTGCACTGGAAGCGAACCACTCACAACGGGTGCACTGGTGTTGCTGAGGGGACCAGAACATTGCCAAGTTTTTCTGAACATTGGCCCCTTCATCATGCTCTATATATATAAAGCAGTATAGATATATTGTGCTTGTTCACAATGGATCACATGCAAAGTTTTACGTGCGAGAACAAAATCTGATTTTCCGCTTTATTCGAGCACGTGGGCGGGCATTCAAAGATGAGACGCGAATACCTTACAAGGGAAGGACCCCAGGTCGAAGTGGCCATTCGGAATGGGACATACATATGGCCATATGGCCGACGTATTTTCGGACGCTGATCTCGAATCTGTGAAGTGTGCTAACTCGATTTTCCCCATCATACACTACCGTAAAATGTTCCAATCACGGCGATGCAGCACACTTCCTCAGAACTTAGTTTTTTAATGACACTGGCGAAAGTGAAGTTACCTGCATACTTGTAAATAGCGATATACGAAACTGTTCGTTACTAAAACCACTGACGCGAAAAATGTCATGCAGTACGTAAGATGCAGAACAACTGAGAGTGGTTTTTGACTCACCACGCCAGCACATATAATTATAACGAATGAGTGCTGAGCTATAACTCGCTGAAAAATTCAACTTTGCGAATATTAGATTATAGGTGAATATTATAACATTCTTATTATTTTTTCCCACATCTATGTTTTGCATCGGGACTTTTGAAGAATCATACATACAATGTTACATACATTGTTACATATTTAGTCATATTCACATACTAATATATTGTTTCACAATTACTTTTTATTGACATGCATGAATCATGTTGTCATAACTGATGTTTGAAATTTGAGAAAGGTGATTCTTGATTTGAATAGAGAGAAATTCAAAATGCCAAAACACTTGTTTGCGTTGGGGTTTAGTCAGTACCCGTGAAAAAGGAACAAGATAAATGGCAAAAACCTCATTTTATCGAAGATGTAGATTCTGGGATCTGCGAAAAAAGCTTAAGAGGAAAACGATGCGGGGGGCATCCCACTATGGACATTATTTTTACCCAAGCCTAAAGGGAGAAAGAAACCCCTCGTTTTCTCCATTGAGGCTCAGGCATAAGTATACGCCTGAATGTGCAGATTGACTCCTCAGGGTTTGATTTCCGTGGAATTTTGGAAGAGAAGAAACTGTTTGAGGAGACAGTGAGATGAGTAGGATTTGGAGCGTCCTCCCATTATTGAGGAAACATAGTTCTTGAACGCCAGTCTATCGAACCGAGAGCTCGTAGGCACGGCAGTACTGCTGCAGAATACTCAAGTAAGATTTCGATAGGTTTTCGTTATTAGAACAAACATTGGGTCGCTCACCGGCAAATCGAGTGCAAAGGTGCTCGAATATAGGATACCCTGTATGACGTAGAGTAAGAAAAAATACTTGTACGACTTTATCTTCTTCAAGGGACAAGTGATGTATATGTAAAGAAGCACCACATTGCAAATTAGAGAGAATGCTGAAATGGCGTAGACTGGAGCTGGTAGGGGGTCGCGTTCAACGGACATGATGCTCAGAGGGAAACAAGTGGTGGACAAGCGACTACGTTACAGTGTTTATGTGCTGTTACAGTGAGTGCTAGTTACTGTTCATGAAGTGACGATTAAGCTATGTTCCAAATAGTAATTAAGATCGCAATTCACCGCAAACAATAACAGTGTGGTATAATTATGCTTGAAAGTGTCTTTTCGAAGCCCACTCATAACAGCGGTCTTCGAAAAACATTAAGCACTCACTCCGCAACAACGGAGTCCAATCCTCTCTGTTGAATTCAGATGAATTAAGCTTTGTGCATATTTACTAAGCTTTGTAATCGTCTTTCAATCAAGCAAAATCTGCCATTTAATGGGTACAGTGAAGCCACAAAGAAAACGTACTTACGTCAAGTGATCGTTACCATGACTCTTCAACTTAGGTGGTCGATGCCGAAGTTTGAAATTTCGGCTTTACGCACATGGGTATTGGGTATAGGTATGAAAAGCAATTGACGCTCACCAGTTGTGAAAAGCTTAGCTTGTCGGTGAACAGCACTTGACGGACCCGCCAATGTTTTTGAGGTGGGATAGTGAATCAGGGAATCTCATAGACTCTCAGCGTTGTGCTCGAATCGCCTTATGCTGTGTTGCTTTATCAGTTGTCCATGAGTGGGTGAGTGTCATCTGTTGAAGGATCAAATATGATGCATATCAAGGAAATCGTGGATATTTTATATACAGGAAGTGGCAAGGGAATCGTTCGGTATCGGAGTAATGATTATATAAATTCCACAGCAGTCTGCGATCTCTGCTATCCATAAGTAGTGGCAGCATTACCGATACGCCTTCAGTACCATTACGGAGCAAGAGGGTATACTAATTATAAACGGTATCCGAGGGCAGAATGAAGATAGGCGCAGGAATTTGGTCACATCAAAGTTCTATTTCTCATTCTTTTGCAGCCGTAATAATGACCGCAATTCTCACGAATGTCTTCGTCCGAACTAAGTTTATTGAATGTTGCAGAAAACCATTTCATTTTGAGAAAAAAAAAGTTACACTTTGTGCGGAACCCTAAAAATTAAGCGGCAAGCAATGACAGAGTGAGTACATGTGTTGGCGCTACAAAAGAGTGGCCTGCAGCTTAAACAACCAGAACTTTCGGGTTTGATCTCTTCTGACCTCGTCATTGAGCCTCCATTAGCCAGAGGTACTAGTTACCTAATAAAATCATCGGATGCCTTATTACATTTTTCCGCTAGAATCTTGCTCATGCACCGTTTCTTGCTGTTTGTGAGATATGAGTCGGATCTTCCTATGACGTTCACAGCGAATATTTATGTTCGAAATGACGTGAATGAAGTTCACAAACGCATGAAAGCTTCCATACGGCTGAGGAAAACTGTCAAAAAACGAGCGCACATCTCGTTTCAATTTCTTTAATTTTTCAATTACTGTCTGATTTCATGTCTCAGAAAACAACGGTGCTATTGTGAGTGAGGGAAAGGGGACCCCTACGCCTTTGAGTGCATTGGCACCGAAGAGTCCCACGGATAATTTCGAATTTTTGTGACCCCATCATTGCAGTCATTTTACTTCTAAGAAATCAGAGTCCTCACATAAGATTACAAATGACGCCTGTGCTAAGTATGTGTATAAAGCACAGTTGACGACATACCGTACTCGCTTTCAAAAGTTACGGTTTCACCTAGGATCGAACATCAGTGCAGAAAACGACGAGCTATGCAGACAGTTATCACATCAGAGGCCAGGCATAACCATATGTTTCAGAATGGCAGCTATGATTATAAATCCGAACCTAGTACTTATTCGGAATAGCTCATTCGATTAATAAAACCTTGCTTTACTTGAAAACATCATCTGTCAAACAGAACAGCATGCATGCCAATTTGAGCTACCTTTAGATATTCTAGAGCAGCGAAAATTATAGGAAGAATCACAACGGTGGAAAACAAAACAGTCTGCTGACGTAGACAGTCGCCCCAGGACACAACTACAAAATCTCACGGTTACCCCCGAGTTCCAAGCGCCTGAGCTAATCCTTGTTGAGGATTCGAGACCAAATGAGATAAATGAACATGCTCTGCAAGAATGGGTATTCTTTATCTGGAGGAACAGTGTTTCGTCACCGCTTTGGTACAAGGATGCATAAAGAAAACCTGCAAGAGAAAAGACAAAAAAAATAAATCTTTTTTTACACAGCAAGGAGTAAAACGTTCATTCTACACGGGTCTGAATGGAATGGCACAGAAGGACTGGCTATGTACGGACGGCAATGCGCTTAGCTACACGAGGTGGCGCCAGTATGCCTACGATCATCGAGAGTAGCATCAACCCATCAGCTATGACCGTTTATGCCTTACATTGCCGCTTGTTTGGTCTTTAATCTGCTTTAAGTACTTTCCATAGTCTGAAAGTAACTTGAGCGCTTGCTGCGATTACTAACCATTTATAATTTCAACTGTTCAGGAGAACCAAACCTCAGCGACAGGTGTACAGCGGAAAACTCGACAGATGCCACATGGGCAAGTGTGTCCTGCTCATTTGCCTACCCGTACGTTTGCATTCAACAACTGACCCCTACGACGACGGCAGCTTGTCCTCCAACACAGGCACGCGCCGCAACCTGTCCGAGTTGTCGCGGGAGGTTCCTTTATTACCATGTATTAATAACTCGCAACCTATCTTACATCATAGTTAGCGGAGCAGTTTCCAAGAAAAGGAGTTGAAATGTGCCGATTTAGTCTTGAAAAGGTAAGAAGAATTAGCAAAACAAATCTTGAAACCCTTCCTTTGGTAGCCAATCTGAAATGAGCGACATGAACTGAACACTAATTCCAATGCATACGTTCTCAGACCGTCGGAAACTGTAGCTTTCTAAAAAAAACTGTACAAGGTGCATTCAGCTGTGCTAGGACACTGCCCTTCTGAATGGACCTACTACTCGAGAACGGACGCTTGCTAAGGTAAGGTGGCAAAGTGTGCGACGGAACGCTCGTCACGAGTCATCGCACTCGCCACGTGCCTTGCTCCCTCTTTTGTAGATTGCCGCTTCTTACGTGACCCAATTTGAGTGTCCTTTCGCAGATCCTATGCTGACAGAGCTGCTCTTAATAATAAGCTTTCTTGTATTGGTCGCTATTTAAACTGAACTTCCGAGATTGCTCGAAATCGGTTCCAAAGTTCGTTCAAAATTCGATATGCTGAGCCAGCGTATTCTTTCAGGCTTTCTTGGGTTCTGCTTCCGATGAAGCTGAAACTGTATGTCATCAACGTTCAGTGACATTCAGTGTCCATTCACAGTATGGAAGAGAATGTATTCGTCTCAAGTAACCGTTACCAAGTCGCACTTTCACAACAATCGGTTGCAGTCGATATCATTACGATAAAGTTCAGGCTCAAAACACATGGGTATTGAGTGAGAAGCAGATGACTTGGATTGATTCGAGGAAGCCAGCTTTCCAGTGAGCAGCACTTGGGCATGAACCGATGGATACGCATTCGACTACCTTTAGTGGTACCCTGAGAACCCAAAGATATCACGAGTCTTCAAAACTGAGCTCAGATTCTTTATTTTGCTCGTTTAATGTAGTCCACGGAAACCCATTTTTGAAGTAACCTATTCAACTTTTTTAGACGCACACCGATTCATTAAACAAAAATCCAGCTAAGGATACGGATTTCCGGCGCTGGAATGATGTTCAGTGCGCCACAACGATGGAAGCTTGCGTATGCTAGCGAGCTGCTCTGCATTAACACGTTGGCGACATTGCGTCTCGATCCTGGGACGCACGTTTTCTGCCGCGTGGGACAATGCGTCCCGATGCTGGGATGCAGCATAGAAAACTACTTTTTCCAACTGATTTGAAATCCACAAATAGTTAATTTTGAACAACATGCACAAGGGTATCTAGAGTCAAAATGGTACACTTATATCTTTTCAACAAATTTTTTTAATGCTTTGTATCGTCCTCCAGCACAGGCATGTTATCATTGCTGTCGATCAACAGCTCGGTAAAACTAGCATTCAGCTCTTGAAGTTGTCGCAGGAATCCATAGTAAGTCAGGAGATTTGTGGCCACACAAATCTTAGTCAAGCTATTTATACTCGCGAGACGTCGACTTTTTTCACATGCCCATCACCTGGTTAAGCATTTCCCATCACTACCATGCAGTAATCCCTTATTCAAGTCCTCGAGGGGTTTCTGAAGTTTCGCACCGCTCACTACTTTGTATTAGGGCTCAAGGTACGCGCAAAATTCAGCGGGTTTGGAAAGGTGATATCAAAAATCCCAATGCTGGGACGCAATTCTCGGCATAGGAGAGCACGCGATGTCCAACGTGGCAGACATGTGAAAAAACGCGCGGTCGCCAACGTGTTAAAGACACCGGAAGAGGGTAATTTTGGCCTACGGTAGAACAAAAGTAGATCGGACGACTTTAAGTGGCCGCCATTGCACAAACTCGCCAAATTGACGCCTTGGCATGGTGCCTAAAGGAGATATTTCTATTATAAATTTGTTTTTTCCTTTTCCTTTTTACTTTGTTCTTTCTTATATTGTTTCTAGATGTACTTACATGAATGCTAATGTAGTGGGGGAATGGCCACTGCGGTGGAAGTCAGGTGCTACAACTATCGTTGGTCCTCGGCCCGTCTCCTACAGCGACAACCCGGAAAATCTGTGTGTTGGATGCGAATGGGATGCGAATACACACCGCAGCGTCGCGCTTTTGAATCTGGGTTTTTCTCACCGATTATTGCTTCTAGCCTTCGGCGTTTGTTACAAATTGCTTATTTTTTGCATCTCCCTCTTGTTTCGGACCCCTTCCGTTTCTTTAGAAACAGCATCACGAGTTCGGATAAGTTCTTCTTAGAAATTTTGAACGAAATTCTGAATTGCTTAACGGATATCTTTACGACTACTGGAATCAGTCACGACGATAACCTTATTATAAATTCAAAGTGGAGATGGTGCAGTCACGGCACTGCTCCCACTCGTAGCCCAGGCAAGCAATCTCGCATCATTGACGGCCGACGCCAGGGGTCGGCAAACTAGCAGCGGAATCTTCTAAGGGAATATAACATCTTCATTGCAAAATATGAGAAAGAAAACCCTGTTCTGAGATGATAGAGTAGATGAAGTTGAAACACAAAGATCAATAATCAAGATCAAACATGAAAATATCAAAATCGGTACAAAGATCAATCTCTATATACAATTTCTCAGTACTATATTTTACAAAGATCAGAGACAATATCAAACCCTTTCTTATAAAGGAGTATAGTGACCAGTCGTTAGTGTACGTAATGTTTGTTTTTTTCGATTTTTTTTTGTTTGGATGGGAAGGGCACGGTTGTGTCGTGTCCGTCAACAACATACTCTGTTGATGCGGCCTTCCCAAAATGCATGGCCAAACACTTATTCATGTCCAGAGGGATATCCCATAGAGTCGCCCACTCACTCATTTTCATTAGTGATGACCTTTGCGCTTGCTGTACGTTCACTGTTATTATTGTCATAGGCAGCATATACTTTGATATCATCTGCGTACAACTGCACGTGGACCTCGCAATGTGTTTTGAGTAACTGTGGCCGCTCTATGAAACAGATCAGGAAAAGCAGGGGAGACAACACTCCATCCTGGGGGACTCCACTGGTGCAAGCGAAATACTCAGAGTAACTGGATCCCACACGAACTATCATGGTCCTGCCATGAGATATGACGTCAGCCAAGAAAGAGTCTTGCCACGAGTACCGTACTGCTAGCTTGGAAATCAGTTTGGGATGACAGATGTTATCAAAGGCCTTAGAAAGATCGAAGTGGATAACATCCACCGGTTTTCCACAGTTAATAATAGCCTTACAGGCGTCATATAAGATGTCAATAAGATTGGTACAGATAGAAGCTCCAGGTAGAAATCCGTGCTGTTCGGGTGGAATGAGGTGAAATCTAGATAAGCCAACAGTTTACCATAGATGACCTTTTCCATTACCTTAGCAGGAGTAGGTATGAGGCTAATGGGCCTATAGTCACTAACTTTATAAGATCTTGAACTTCTGTGGACAGCCCTTATGATAGCCTTCTTCCATAGCTGAGGAACGTCATCTAGAGGATAGGAAATTTAGAGATGTACGAGGGGCCTTAACAAGGGGTCACATTTTCTGAAAACTATTTGAGGAATCCCATCAATTGGCACACTCACGGAAGGCTTCAGATCCTTCAACACAGAAGAAACTGCAGTAGGGTGAAATAAAGGTCTGGAAGACTATATTGTAGCCTTCTTGACACTAGCGAGTGCCTACCTAGAGCTTCAGTCTTTGCAGAGGCAGTGGGGAGCTTGACACCAGTCTTATCTTCTAATGTGTGTAAGGATGCCAAAGGTTTGAATTTACTCCGGAGAAACAGATGAAGGCGTCTCATTGTTTTTTGAGATCCAAGGCAGCGCTCGAAATTCGCAATGAACTTTTTCAAATGCCGGTCTGAATCTGAGCACACTTTCTTATAAACCGAGCATTCCAAGGGATTTTCCAGTTGGTGGAAGAAGTGCTCTTTCTGACCCAGCGAGTTTTTGATATGCAGAGGGTATTTCACGGGAGGATGCCCAGGAAGCCTCATTGGGACAAATATTTCAAATGTACTTTGGAGAACACTACAAAATCTGCTATAAACATCATCAATAGAGCTGTATTGATCAAAAACTTTGAGCCTCCACATTTGAGAAGTACTCATCAAGGCACTTATAGTCAACACTTTAAAAATCCCGTATAGGGGTATTAGCTATTGATTTACTTACTCCTACTAAGACGAATCGGACGAAGGCATGGTCAGAACTCGACAGAGGAGACGATATGGAAAGATCAGGTATACTAGATATCGTAGACAAGACTAAAGCGAGAATATTTTCTCCATGAGTTCACAGAGAAGCATACTGTTTAAAGTCTCCCTGTTGGAAAAAATCCAGGAATGGTAGTGAGGCCGAATTTAGGAGGCTTAGGTTTTTCCAGTCTACAGATAGGTTGGAGTCCCCTAGCATTACATTGTTGCTTTGCGTTGATATAATGTCGCGAAGTAAGTCAGTCACCTTTACTCATCTCTTTTGTTCGAGTTGTGGCCAGCAAACAACCGTGAGTCGTGTTCGTGATACCTCGAGAGGGCAGATAAGCTCAAACGAGGGCACGTCAGCTTCTATTGTAGGAGCCAGGAGTAGTGAGAAGATTACCCTTGAACAGACAACATACCACACCACCTCTGCGATCATTCCTATCTGAACGATAAATTATGTAAGGGAAGGCAGCCACAATCTCAGAGTCACAAATATTGGACGTGAGCCATGTCTCAGTAATGAATATGAGGTCGAGCTATTGGTGGCTAATTAGTGCATGCTAATGGTTAAGTTAATTAGTGCTTATTAGACAGACTGCGGGCATTCATCTTTGCCCTTATTGCGCTCTTCAGCCTCTTTGCAGGTTTCGTATTCGCGTTTCCTCTCATCCTCTGTCATGCTACGGCGAACAAAGACGTCTGCATCCCAGCACTCCAAAGAAGGAGTGCATTGGCAAAAGCTCGACGCCACTGGGATCTGGCCGGCATGACGACCTTGACGAGACGAGGGCGTTCCTTGTCAGTTCGGGCCATCTGGTATATCTCGGTCGGGCGGCACTCCACGTCCAGTGCATAGAGGACTCCACATACCTTGTCCTCTAGGTCTCTCTGGCGAGCCGACGGGGATAGGTCACCCTGGGGTTCTACTAGACCAGAAATGACGATGCTACGTCCACGCTTATCACTCTCATGTAGCTAAAAAAATTCCTCAGATTCTTCTCTGAAAGAGCAATCAGCATGCTCTCAACGCAGGATCCTGACTAAGTTCGATGATGCTCTTCAAAAACTCCATAGCTGACATATTTTTGAAGTTTTGCTGCTCAGAGGTGAAAGAGGACTGCATGCCTACACCGCTAGCTAGACTACAAGACAACTGAGAGGAGGTTGACTCGTCTGTGTTGCCGCGTCGTGCCTTTGATGGCATTCTTGACCTTTGGCGTGTCTATCAGTGGTCGATAATCAATATATAGTCCATTACGACAAAACTGATTGGGCGTGTCCCACGGACTTGGCTGAATGGCGAGAGTGAGAGTACGTGGCGAGAGTGAGAGTGTGTGGCGGGGTGAGAGAATTGAGAGAGTTTGATACATGTTCATACAAGTCCGTAGGACACGCCCAATCAGTTTTTCTGTAATGGACTGTAAAAAACAACTACCACCTGAACCTAGCGGGAAAATACGAAGTACCACCATCAAAGACGACTCGTATTTTGAAAGTAAGGTGGTCGAAAATAAGTAAGAAACCGAAGAAAAAAAATTGTGAAGGAAGAACAGCTAATAAAGAAAAAAGGAGAAATAGGAACAACCCATCAGAGCTCCCAGAAACACCACCGGTCGACAGGCGCGCACAGCGTATTAGATGTTATAGTTATTACATGTTATAGTTTTATGACGAAGTAGCTTGCAGCCAAACAGCTACGTCCTTCGAATTAGGAATTATTGTTGAAAGTAAGAAGTGATATATAAGTCACTTCAACGGTACCAAAATTATCATTCCTATCTAAAATCCTGAGCATACTGGTATAGCAAATGTCAATCTAAACGTCCGCGCGATTACATGAAAGCCTAAATGAGGTATCATAGACCGCTCCTATAGCAAATACCAGACAGCTGATTTCTTACAATTTAATTTTGTTTTCAGAAAGCCCTGCAGCTTCACAATGAATTCTAATGCATTCTAATGAGAGTACCCTGGTATTCTGGATGTTCGAAAAAACTATCGAAGAGGCGTGTATACACAGTCCTCCATAGTGGACGATAGTGAAAACTGTTATTTGAACGATGTGCATGAGTCTTGTGAGCGTCGAGCGATACCGAGTTGAGCCTCACGTTGTGAGTTTTGAAAATGAGGTTTGTCGGCGAGAGGAGCAAACTAGCTTCCAACCGCATTGGATACAAGAGAAATAATTATGGCAATGTTTGAGTATCGTGCTTTCCACAATGGAAGAACTTCCCTGCCAGGAATTGTACACTGTGAATCTTCGGCTCACGAGAGGTTACTTCCTCGTCGTGTGGTTGTTCTAAATTTATCGTAAGGTTCCAGCTCATGATGTGTTTTCGATTTTGTGCTGTTGAAACCAGCTTCACTGCTGGTGAACTGTTCTTATCAAATACGATGCATGTGACTCTGCAGTGGCGTGATCTTCGAATGAGGGCAAAAACCCTTTTCAATTAATGCTATTGCATTACTATACATAGACGACGCAAATTTTATTGCAACACTAACACAATACATATATCAACGAATGGATAAACGAGTTGTTCAGCCGTTGAGTGAGCAGTCGACCGACGGCTGCTGGGTAGCACAGAGGTTTCGTAAGCATATGCTATAGAAGCTGTGCCTTCCAGAGACTTCGTATTACGACTAGTACAGTCCATTCACAGCTGTAGATAGGGTGTGGCCTACGGACTCAAGTGATAATGTGTGGCGGGGTCAGAGAGATTCATACACTGTCACTCAAGTCCGCAGGTCACGCCCTATTTAGCGCAGTGGAATGGACTGTACATAACAAGCCAACAATATGGGGAGGAAATACACATCCGCCATTTAGCTAGTTGAGTTCATCCACGAAGCGAAAACTGCGTAATATCAAAATGCAGCCGTTTGTGAAGAATACGTAGCCGGTCTCGTGATATTAAATATAATATGAGAGGTTTCTGGTTGTTTCACTCTCTTCTTCAACTTCAGATTGGAGAGAACAAAGTTTCTGTACTCATCCAAGTATCCTATGATGATTACTGGGTTGAACACAGGGTATATGATAAGCAAAATGGAAAGGACGTTGGTAATGAGAGGGGTCGAATCGATACCAGTGAACAGCAAAAAGAATGCGACGAAGCATGGTACCAGCAAAAATGTGAACGGAATCGTTGTCTGAAAAGAACCGTTCAAGTTTTATAGATGGGGATTGTCATGTCGAATGCCGGAAAAGTAGCACTTGCAAGAATGGCAGAGCTCCACTTGAGAGAAGGTGTGAAATGAGATTAGAAAATAAGTCGAACCAGAGCCCTCTTTGGAGTTTTAGCGCTACGTTCCACTTATACCATATTCTCCATGTTTCTTTTCCTTCGCAACTCACTGGCTTTACAATCGGTTTTCAGTGAAAGTTGATGCTGGCGCATTTTTGCTCACTCGCCACGTGACACCAATCCCACTCACGAAGGAATTCGGTCGCCAAGTATGAAGGTTCATATAAGGCTTTACAACGCACTGCAAATACACGAGGACCCTTGTATTCGAAAAGGATACAGCAGCAATACTCAGTTGACTGACCCATCTTTCCAAAAGTCTCTCGCCTTCACCCTTCAGCATAGACCGGCATCAGACGGATAAAACCGCGTCCCTTTGCGCACAGGTGCCGACACCGACGGCGACGGCGTCGAATTGTCGCCGTCGCCGCCGATGTCGAAAAGTATTGATACGACCTAAGTCAGCCACTTCGTTTTTCTCTTCTCATGTTCGCCCATTCATCCTCTCCCACAACAATGAGCACTTTCTGTAATCATACCTTCCCTACTCCACTGATCAGGTACTATCTCTAACAATGCTTCGATAAAGTGACGCTTCTATGAATCACGCAAATTTCTGCAGGCGTATTAATTTCGGCGCGAGGTACCTTGAAATATCTTAACCGAACGCGCATACAAGTCACTATTTCCGACTAGGGTAAAGTAACCACCAGGAGCATGCTCGACTTTTTTGATTTTAACACATAACGGGTCAAGGCCGGTTTTCTTTGTTCAAATCGTGCAACACCATGTGTTGCACTTGACCACTCAGGACCGTCCTTTTTTCGGATCATATGAAAGCGTCGATTTTTGCGAGCTGAAGCTGTCAGAATACGTTTTCGAACATGAAGAACAACATATCTATCAGTCATTGTACCACTGTAAAAACTGGTTCATATTTTGACACCATTACATAAAAAAGTTAATTTGTGTACAACGAAGAAGTTAGCGCCACAGTCAAAGGAAGTGGAAGTGTAATCCTGGTCAGAGTTCCATCTTAAAGGTGATGTCCTGCTAATCTCTAATCATTTCGAAGGAAAGTGTGGTTTTTGCGTGATTCAGAGAATCACGTCGGCTCATTTTCCAAGCAGAAACCTTGGCAGTGACACCAAATGTCATCATAAAAATGCACACGTAGCGCAGTTCTGGTAAGAATTACAATTGCTCACGTCATAAACAAAACCAACACAGGAATACAGTGCTCTGCATAGTGATACTCCCACTTATGAATTGTCCAAAAACAGTGTTTGCAGGGTGATTCAAAGAAAGTCTCTAAATAAAAGATGTAGCCAGTGTGGACGCGCATTCGCGCATCAGTATCAAATTCTACCTGAAAACAAAGAAAAATTTTTCTTCTTGTGTTTTGAAAATGTCGATTTTCCTATTTTGCAAAATGACACAGCCACTGAACAGATTGAAGTATCGAACAACAAGAAAATAACAAAAAGGAGACAAATGCTGATATTACAAGCAGCTGGACCTTTTTCATTTTCAATATCCAAAAATTTTGATTATCTAGGCCCATATGATTCTTTTCAGAATGTTTTTAGTCCACTTGGTGCCATGTTCGATGGGACCTGTTCATACTCACTCAATCGCTTCTCTCCACGTCAGTGCTTTCCAGCATAAACTCCAACGAATTTTTCATCTGACAGAGGTCGGGTCCGTTCGTTGTCCAGAAGGTCCATTCGATGACGGCTTCGGTGTCCGGTTGACAGGAAATGGCCCACTAGCTTGCGCGAACACAAGGTTTTGGTGTGGATTTCATTACGCACGACGAGAGATGGGTACGAAGCACAAAGGTCTGGTGATCGCATGGCTTATCCTTCCGAGAACGGAAAAAAATTCCAAAGATTGGTGGGCCCCACGCCATAACACCTCCTTTTTTTGAAGATCTCCTTGAAAACCGAAGTCTGTCTCTCATGCTATTGTGCCGGTAGCCGTCCGAGCAATTATATTTAAGTTTTACCTCATAAGGAAGAGCAGCATGGAGAAAAAACAGCAAGGGAAAGGTGTACAAACTTTTGAACGTATCAAGCACCTCAATCCGATCTGCTCTCATCCATCTCCTGGCGAAACCGACCATGCTTTCGCGATATTCTGAGTTCTGAACATCTTTCTCGCCGAGAAATGTATTTGCATTCTTCAGGTTGCTATAAACAGCCTTTTTGACACGTTAAGCTCCAGCGAAGATCTTGTTTCCGAGCATGACCTAGAGAAACTTGACTCATCTTTCGAAATACTGTGCTTGTCTCTGTCTGAAGGCATAGCAGGACCTTCAGTACTTGTTCTAATTTCATTCCCTGCAGAATCCAAGTTGAAATTATCGAGAAGTGCGCAAAGCCGTCTTCATTTTTGCGCGATCTGACATTTAGACGTCTGCAGGCCTTATTTTGAGGTGAAATTATTTTTCTTGAAGTCTGATAGCAAATCCGAAGGAGCTGTATCATTTGACAGAATAGGAAAACGACATTTTCACAACAGATGAAGAGAAAATCTTTCTGTGTTTTCCAATTACAATTTGATGTTGACGCGCCAATGCGCATCCACACCGGCTACATTTTCTACTCAGAGACTTTCCGAATTACTCTGCGAACAGAGTTTTTGGACAATTTATAGGTGGCTGTATTATTACGCAGAGCGCTGTAGATCTCAATATGTGTTGATCAATGATCTTAAAACAATACCATGTGTTGCATGCAAGTTAAACAGTACCTGTAACAGCAGTAGAATGAGCATTCGTCGCTGGATTATCAGAGAATTACTGTTTTGTGATGCATCCTTCAAAAATCCATTAATTTTTAGCGCACAAAATATGTTTATAATCCCCATCAACGTCAAGGATAGCAGTAATTCGAGAAGCAGACCAAGTCGAAATCCACTCACGCGGTACTGTCAACAGATTGAATGAACTGATGAAACTTACACAATGATGCATATGTACATCTTGCTACCCATGAGCGCAGTCGCGTCTAGAATTCTCTCATTTGAAGCAGCGCCAAGCAAACATATTACCTTCATAGAAAATCCTAGGAAAACGATACGAGTCGTTCTCATCCCAGAGAATCTAACGCATTCCGATATCATTTGCTCGAAATCGTCGTCAGGCCAAGTTACTACGAAAATAACAAAATATAAATTCAACAGGAGGAATATGTTGACTAGCAAAGCGAATACGGTAGTCTTTGCGGATGATAATCTTTCGAAATAATGGGCTCTAAAAGCTGTGTTTTGTGTTGAAATTCTGCATGCAATCAATAGCAAGATACAAGCGAAAGAATCCCTACGGCACATACCCTACCGTATCATTAACAATTAATCTTGCTGAGGTGCATTTAGAATTTGCACTCAGTTCTTCAATATTGACCTGAGCGATTCAAATGAAAAGCTACTTCCATTTACCTACGCAGACTACTTTGGCAGCTCAAACGGGAACTGGAGACCTTGGATTGAAATACATATAATATAAAACATGCACGCAAGTATGGTATATCTTGAGCAACTGCCATTTAGTATTGCGATATTCATGATACACCTACCTGCACAATTGCACATAACGATATATGAAACTATTGGTGA
Source organism: Trichostrongylus colubriformis (assembly GCA_963978905.1). NCBI lineage: Eukaryota > Metazoa > Nematoda > Chromadorea > Rhabditida > Trichostrongylidae > Trichostrongylus > Trichostrongylus colubriformis. The sequence goes on along the minus strand of OZ022256.1, from coordinate 53,690,460 downwards.
CAAAAAGCACCGAACAGTAAAAGGTAGTGCAAAATATGACGAGCAAAATGAAAACACTGAGCCGGTGTGTCAGGACACCAGTGGCGGCAAATATCATTGAGGAACATTGTGAGACGAGTCTCTGAAATATTTCTGCAATACTTTCAATCGCTTCTATTGTATTATATTTCATTGCTACTGAGATGGCAGCAATTACGTCACTCAATCCAACCCATTTTGAATCATAAAGGCATCCGGCTATCTCTCTGATCTGAATACAATTCGTAAAAGCCAAGCCTACGGTTCGTTTACTTTATTTCACTCATCTTCCTTTCGTACTCTAACAGACACTAGAAAAATGCCTGGATGGCATGTGAAAGGCATCTTTCTGCATTCGATGTCACAGCTCGGAGAAATTCCTGCTCATGATCAAATAAACAAAAGTGATGTCCAAATGTGTGTGAAACAATGTGAGACTTGCAAAATACTCCTCCGAAGGACTCAGAACAGCTTTCACAAAATTGGTTGCAAAAAATGGTGCCAAAAGAACGTTGAGCATTATAGGCAGACCTTCGGCACCTAGCGTTTTTCTCAAGCCTGGAAAGGTACGAGTTCAATCTTATTGAGAGACTCTGTCTGGGAGCCGCTTCCGTTTATTTTTATTTGCCAGCTTGCTGCTGCCACGGGATGTCGTGCTTTGATATAAGGTCATTGTTCGTAATAATTCGGATTAAAATGAGGCCGAAGTAAATTATTCTCAAACAGGAATAAAATAGGTGTAATCCTCACCGGTAAGAGAAGAGTAAATACGGCAGTATAAATTATGTCCCCTACAGCGGTGATCAAGAAGAAATATTTATATGATTTGATGTTTCTCAGAGGACAACAGAAATATACAATAAGGAGTAATGAATTGGTGAATAAAGCAACTGCAGAAATGATATAGGCTGGAATCGGCAAGAAATCACTCTCTTCCATGAACGTTCGAACGATGAGAAGACGTTAGCTCAACTTCTTGTAGTGATCTCGAACAGTGGGAAATACGGCTGTTTGTCAGTGATGTGCGCGTAATGTGCGGTTAGGATGTTTTGTGTAACGCCAGACTGAAGCGTCACACCGTTTATCTCAACATCCATTTAGTTTTGCAAAATATCAAAATTGGTGCAAAATTTACGGTTTGCTATTCGAAAAATTACCATTGATATATCAAAAAGATACTCGATGTTTTATCCGCAAGCGAGTATTAATGTTCTTTTAGTGTCGAGTGACGAAAAGCTCACATTTCAGTTTTGATATTATTTTTCTTGGGGACAGTAAAGAAGCGTATAACCACAACGACAAAAAAGCAGTCAGGAAATCCTTCAAGAACTTACTATTCTGGACTATCTTTTGCGGTTCATCGTTTTCTCGACCTTGACCTGACTCGTCCTAGAAGAAGGACCCGTATTAATAAACCCTATTTGTCAAAAGTACACACGCATACTCCTCTCAGCTCATTCAGTACATGTATACAAAAAATCAATGAGATATGAATGCACAACAGTTGGCATTCGCTTCAGATTGATAACTGACAGTTGGCTCAACGGGTCTCTTCAATCTTAACTTGATAAAAAATAAAAATTCTGTCGATGCAATAATAATGATTGTTAGAACAGGATATGTAATTTGGAAGAGGGATTTAGCATTAGTGATGATTGCTGTCGATTCGATACCAGAAAACAGCAGAAATAGTGCGGAGAAGCAAGGTACCACTAAAATGTGAATGGGATAATCCATACCCAAAAAGCAGCCACAAGAAGCTGAGACGAAGGCGCAGGTAAAGTATTGCGTTATGGAATTTTTTGAGAAGCACGTTTCTCCCTTAAAGACAGTGGTGGTAATGTGGGTGATGAGGAATCCCTAAGAGGAATCATTTACTCGCAAACTACGGGTTTGGAAAGCCTATTTGCGGCGAAATCCCCTGCGAAGGGCGCGCTCCCGAGCTGTGGCAAAGACGGCCTTTTCAGCTCGAGCCGCCTTACTGTGCTCGGTCCGCTTCCTAGCGACTGATTGGCTGGGGTGGAAATAGGCCCGCTTTCTCAGTTTTGGCTTAAAGGCAGCTTTAGGAAAATTGGACGAAAAGTGAAAGAAGTAGTGAATATGAAAGCCGAGATGCCTAGTGACAGAACAGTGGAGAAAAAACGGATGGAAATGGCCAAAAACCCGAGAAATAGGACCCCTTCCCACCGTTGGTTCTAGGCGCGGACGAACTTTCCGTCAAGAGGCGGGTAGTCCGCGTAGGTTTTCCATTGGCATTACCAAGACGTAAACATTAGGGGATGTTCGGAAATGCGACGGCATCTATTTTCATGTGGTGAGCTTCAAGCTAAAAGTGAGAAGGCGCGCTGCGATATCAATCCTACCAATTCCCTTGGCCAACCTCACCGTGACCAACCACTAGTCACGTCGCCTGGAGGCGGGCTGCCGTAAACCAAGGCGGCTTGCCCTGACGAGGCCGCCCTCGCCACAGCTCAAGGGGGCGCCTTCCGCGGGGGATTTCGCCATGTATAGGCCTTTCAGACCCGCAGTTTTTCACTAAATAACTCCTTTTGGGATTTCTTATCACCCCATTATCCCTAACACTGTCTTTGAAGCGCACTCCAGAAAAAGAAGCCTCCTTATTTCCGAACAACCCTTAGTGTTTAAGACATGGCAACACGTCAATGGAAAACTCGTCCGGACTGGCCGCCTCTTCACGGGAAGGCTCTACGTCGGGAGTCAACAGTGGGGGAGGGTCTTATTTCTCAGGTCTTTAACCATTTCCATCCGTTTTTTCTTCAGTGTCCTGTTACTAGGCATCTCGACTTTCATATTCACTACTTCTTTTACTTTCCTGCCGAATTTCCTAAACACTGCCTTCAAGGGCAGACCACGCTATGACCAGACTAGCGGCTTACCTTCTTATGGCGAGTAAGTCCTTAGATAACTGCTCAGGCTGCATCAGTGTTGCGGCTCTACGTTGCACACTCACGATGTTGTGCCTGCTGAAGCCCACCCAACCGAATTATACCTGGTCCTAGACGGACAAATCTCCAATGTTGAAGCTGCCTTCACCATCGGGATGGCTGTTTCATTGAATTATCTTCACTTATCGCAAGTTTCCTTCTCTACGAACGCCACGTTGAAAATTTGTTCGCTTGAGGTCAGGTGTGATTTGATTGGGTGGGCGCGGCTAGGTTCTGCTCACGCAGAAACAACACGGTGAGGGTGCACCGTGCAGCGGCAACAAAGGTGCAGCCTAAGCAGTTATTCAAGGATTACCGCGTGGTGTGCCTTTAACCGATCCTAACACTTATACTCCCTCCCCCGTTACTTGTGCTCAGTTCTTGCATTAAAGTGTTCACTTCCCAAAGCAATATAAAGTGTTTTATATCAACGATTATAGTATTTCTTTACAGAAGAAAGGTTTGTCGAAATTTTCTCGACAGAATTACAAGAAAAAAAGCCCTTCCCCTTTCCAACACAGAATCCACCGACCCCGTCAACGATTCGTTGATCCACGAGTGAGCTCGTGAAGCAGTCAATCACTAGCCTTTCTGCAAGCTTGAACTGCGTTGAAACTGAAGATTTCTTTGCTCTTTTTTTCATATCAAATTCTCCTGCGAAGAGATCTACAGGATGCTCTAAACCAAGCGAAGCCTTTTCCACAGTTCGTAGGAACGAACTTTGGTGTACGCCTTATAAAACCAAAAGTAAGCTTAGAAGAATCTGGTCCCCGGTATCGATGGCATAGTCGAAAACTTCTACGAAGTGCGTCGTGCTGATAAGCCCTGGTGAGTAGACGAGATGCTGCTGCCTCTGCTGTTGGTTGCCGTATTCTCTTATACGGCTACTGCCCAATGTCCGCTTGGAACGATTTCAAATCCGCGATACGGAAGGTTAGACGCCTATTTATTTTGTATTACTTTCACCTTACTTTAAATAGGCTTGTGGTGAAATTATTTCCAAAGAAAAGCGGAGTAACAATTTCACTGTACCCTTTAAGAATCGCAACTACTTAACCCTTGATGTTTTTTCTCACATAACTTAACTTTGTCGTAAACATAGTAGAAGCACGTTTTTGTCGAATTCCAGCTGCCATACTTGGCATGTCCTCATCGTTGGTCAACAAAAGTAGTTATGTTTTCATGTAAGTATTCGATGTTGATGTATAGTTCAACAACCTGGTGACCGTCCCTTTTTGGTTACCACCTTCAATCACCTGTCCAATAAGATTTGTGTTAACCTTAGTTTTTAAGAACACGCACGCCTTTTGATCTTTGTTTTTCATCGGTCTAACTGGCATTATCTCCTATTGAGGGCAGCCTGGGAATCCAGACTAGACAAACGCTGGTGAATGAAATAAATGTCTGTTACCTACTTGAAGAATGTTACCTGATGCTACAATGCAAGGCTGTCTATTGTACTTTGAGAGCATCAGTTTCTGTTTTCCTCGTCAAACTAAAAAAAAACATTGAAAACAAACACGCGTCAAATTTCACGATGCTATCATGCACACAAATTGTACTGGAATCGACACCTTCCATAAGTGTTATTGAAAAAGTTAATCAGAAAACTCGGACAATTGTGGGAGGGACGACACAACACCGCTTCCTCCGAGTGTCCATTTAAAGACACCGTTAGGTGTAAATTTGGCAAAGTGGGTATTACGAAAGTGGAGGTGCTCAGCAATATAACAGTAGAGAAAGAACGACATAAAACGGCGAAAAAACTGAGAAATAGGAGCCCGAAAATCTCCCTTCTCTCTCTTACTCTGCGTCTCTAGCCAGAGTGGACTGAAGACAGGCCAGAGTCTGAACCAGCAGGCCGCGATTGTTGTCCCGCCTCTCCACGGTGACTCCCCCGCCCGCATAACCGCATAACGGCATGCCGAGCTGCGGGGTCGTTATAAGACCCAAAGCCGCGGTTTTTTAGTGCGATTTTCGCAACATATGACCTCTTCTAGAGTAGAAGGTTCGTTTTCAGAGAATATGTACTCCCAGATCTCAATTTTCCCTTACCCCCAATGGTGCCTTTAAATTCTTGATTTGTCCGACATAAAGTAGAGCATTCTTGCGTAAGCTTCGCACCGTTGCAACCTGGAAAACTATTTCTGTTATAAATATCTCTTTCAAAGTATCAGATTGAGTTGATCATAACCATAGCCTTTTTTCAACAATCTTTTCTCATAAGAAACATTTAAATTGTGCAGTAGATGGCCTAATACTCCAAACAAAGTGATTTTTATTACTTAGACATGAAAAATTGAAGTGATTTTTATTACTTAGACAGGAAAAATTGTTATGAAAACGCGCACATAACATCAGTTTTTCAATGAAAAAAGTGAAGGCGCAGAAAAAGCCGCCTTAGTTATGTAAAAATACGAGGCTGCCTGCTAAAAAACTATCGTAATCACTCGTGTGCAGTCACATTGGCAATGAGGTTCATGCAACAAAAAAAAAGGACTGATGCACGGACCAATTCGAGAACTGTTCCAGATGTTACAAATTTGTGAACGACCGTCAACCCTTTTATATAGCTGAGGAGTCATGTGAAGCGGTCGGTGGTCATTTGGTTTCTGTAGAAGACGGCTTCGAAAATGCCATGCTGTCTGGTTCGTCAGTTTTCCATAGCAGTACGACTTACATATTTCTCCGAAAATTTCGCCAATTTTTCAGAAACTGCCTCATCACAGGGTATAGACGTCCCGTTTTTCATCGGCTACAATCGCATGATTACGAATGACTGGTCGTGGATTGATGGTTATAACAAGACTACATTCACAAACTGGGGAACAGGTAGGTGGATAAAATTAGCCCTTGGGTCTTTTAGAAGCACAAGTTCTTCAAAGAAAACAGATAAGTACAAGAGGAACATTATTGGAAATTCCACGACTTGCAACGCCCTTGTCCTCATTTACTATAGCTTTTTCCAGATCAGCCCGGCACATCAAACCAGTGTACTGTCGAAGCCCTCAACGGCACATGGTTATCAAGGAACTGTGCTACAGCCTCTCCATACGTCTGTGCCATCATCTCCGACTTCCCACCAGTAACCTGTCCAGCTTGTCCCGCTTTACCCACTTGCCCATCAGCTCCAAGTACGAAGCCTCTTGGTTTTTTTCAGATTTCAAGAAATAAGGATTTTTAGAGCAGCCAGGACACTGTCAGAATGGATGGAGCTTCTTAAACAAGACAGATTCTTGCTATAGGGTGAGATATTGTCATAAAAGGTAGTGGATACGATAAGTCGGTCAAAATTTTCCAGTAAAAAATACGCCAGTTAGTGGTACGATGGAGAAAAATGAATTGAAGTACCCGGAATCTAGAAATTTGTCCCTTTCCCATCCGATGATTATCCACAGACTACTTTCTCAAGCTCCGCATCATTGAGATATCGATCGGCGTCACACACATCTGCGATGTGTCGCGGTCATGCCCACATGTCTGAGCACTCACAGTTTATACACTCAGATTAGAGCACTCACAGCTTACAAGCACTAGCCCCCCACCCCTCCCCTCGAAAGAAATCTCGCATATATAATGATCAAAGCCCTCTCGTGAACGCCGTAACAAAAAGCGTTTTAGTACTTCTTACATGCGACATTCGACAACGCTGAAATCGTCTGCCAAAACAATGGTGGTCATCTAACCTCAATTCACAGCACTGAGGAAAACATCTTTGTTGCCGGTGGGCTTCCTTCACCAATGATCGTATCTTATGTGATCATCTCCCTCCGAATCGAATTTCAGACCTCTCAAAATCTGGTACGGAATACACGAAATATACGGATCTAACGTGGATCGGACTGCAGCAAGTCGACTATCCATCAAACACTAAGTGGACATGGACCGACGGCACCCCATTAGACTATTTCAGATGGGCACCTGGAGAGCCAAATAACGAGAAAGGACGTGAGCATTGCGGTCAAGTGAGTAAATCGTCTTTGGAGCCTCTTTTGTGCTATTCATTATAATCAGGCCTAATCTTCACTATGTCTTTCTAGACCCACAGTGATTACCTTGGCAGGAATCCGGCTAAGGACGACGCGTACCAAAAATGGAACGATTACGATTGCACTGAAGAAATGCGAGCATACGTCTGTAAGAAACCGGCAATGCATTGAACTGTGCTAGTGTACAGAATAAAGAATTGTTAGTTGCCTTGACGCTCTTCGTGTAGACATTCGGCAGACCCCTTATGAGCTCTAATCACCGAGTCCATGAACATGCTATTAGTAATTGCTCTGTCTACGGAAACCCTCAGCTTTCGTAATAAACATGGAAGCGGAAGTGGGTTATCGCGACTGATAACAGCTTGAGCGTATCACTTATCGGCTCCAAAAATCAGAGACGTTCCAAAGAACACGTGGGCATTGAAAAGCAGTCGTAACGCTTATTACAACCTCTTCGAGAAAAGATAACGCTTGGGCCGCTACAGACCTAATTGCATTGGGTAGTGATCACAACAAAGCAGAACGGGGTGAGGACGAAAAAGAACGAATGAAACATCTGTTGTTGCAAAAATCAGTACCTATCTAAATAACTGATAGCACTCGATATTGCACCCTAACTGCAAAGTCTAAATACAATCTATCCACTGTCAATCACTGCACTCGAGTATCTTAAATCAGGATCATCATGTCGACCAGGTATTTTGGTTCACGGTTTGGGACGACCTCGACCGGTCAAACGATAAGCATATTTATTGTTCTGGGTCAGATATGACAGCGAATCGCGTGGCCGCCCGGCAGCGGCGCGGCCGCGCGGAAATTCGACCTCGTGATCCCCACCCGGCGGCCTTCAAGGGAGGCAGTGGGCATGAGTGGAAGCGTAGATGTGACGCAGCCACGTTCTGCCGGGCGTCCAAGAGAATCGATTCGCAAGTCCGTCAACGGATGTTCAAATGTTGCTCGGCTGAAATACAAACAACCTGATCTGCTTCCAGTTTTTCGATTTCTGCTTTGAAGCATAATATTTTTTTCCCTTCTTTCGCGTTTCTGTTCATGTACCTTACTGGTAGAAGGATATTGAGATGAGTAAGAATTATGGAATTTCCTTGGACGATTCCTCCACATATGTCCCTGCTTCCAGCGCTTTCGTCGTTTCCGCGAAAAGAAACTTTTACGTGCTTTTGTTCTTTTGCAAACCCATTCGGCTGTGCTCACGATGAGCTTTTCATCAAAATGGCGGTACCATCTTATCTAAGGGCTGATTGAAGCTACAATGCAGTCTCAACGGAAGCTTTCATTATCAGAAAAATGTTGGCGTGTTGAAAATCAAGCTACGGAGACACGGGAGCTGATTACAGTGGAAAATGTCCTGGTATCAGTCCGGCAGTTTTTGAGAGAATAATTCAGATCTCTGACCATTGTAATCAAAGAAGGAAGGAACACTCCGAGGCCATTTCTAGGCTCACCAGTAAAGTTCTCGAGTGACGTAACTCGTAAACAACCTCACCAGCAAACATTTAAGCTAAAAGGCTTTTCTTTTTCATTTCCCAAGATGTGTTCCGATCCGACCACTTTTTTCCTACTAGCATTCTAGCGCATTCTTTGGAGAATTGTTCATAACGCTTTAGGCATGCTCATAGCATGCGAATGTAGGCGTGGCGGTCACCCACCGATCAAGGGTGTGTACCCTTATGTCAGGATTTCGCACCGCGGCATGTCACAAGCGAAGCAATGCGGACGAGCTAAAGTCTCCATGTTGTTGGGTCCCGAAGCGATCACAAGTCAGCTGTGTATCGCGCCCCTACCATTACCGTGTAATCACTCCAAGACCCAACTACCGCGACGCGCACAGCTCGCACACACTTCGTCGCACGCTGCTCGTCGTCGTGCGGTATGGTGCGCACGCAACCGAACGAATTTTTCCATAATGCCATTTTCCCATTCTCTATCTCCGACATTGCATAAAGTGCGAGTATGACACCCGCTTTTTTTGCATTGTGGGAGATAGAAATAGGTTCAGAAACAGTGCATATGAAGCGCACTGAAGGCGAAAGGATTGGTTTCTTTTCTTTTCGAGGCTTAAATGAAAATAATGCCACAACCTGCGCCTACATGGCAAAGCCTAAAACTTCCACGGAAAGGATGACGAGAAAGGGATACTTTTCCACTCCTTGAAGTAGTTCGCTCCTGATGGCCCATCAAGTTGCCGAGATCGTTCGTAACACATTCGAACTTGAGGGTGTCATAGCTTCTGAAAATACCCCTGATCAATCGGATGGGTTGCAGATGGGTTGCGGAACATTTTCGGAGGCTACGCGGCTGCGATAAGCACAGTGTTGCCGTCATGCTCGTCTTTCTGGCCGCTTTTGTTGCCTTGGCATCTGCAGACTGCCCTCTCGGTACTGTCTATCATCAGGAGTTCAACCGGTAATGCTTGAACACTCACTATTCCAACTTTTGAGAATATACACTGTAAATTTCGTACATTAACACGATTGTGTGGAAAAGTTCAAAAGAAAACAGGTGAAGACTGCATTAATCTCGTTAGCTTTAAAAAGAAAGTTTGTGAACGGAATTGTAAAATACATATATATGTGTAATTGATTAAGGTGCTATAAATTTGTGAAGACCCCACAACCATTCTATCTCGCGGAGGAGGCCTGCATTTCTATCGGTGGACATTTGGTTTCGATTTCCAGTGGTTACGAAAATGCTATGCTCTCAGGTACTATCACACCTTATTAGGCCATTTTCATACTTTGCGGCATGGGCGTCGACAGCGGCCTATGGTAGTTATGTACAACCTTTCTCCGATTAACTGCTGGATAACTGGCTGACCAGATTGAAACTGTTGCAGAAGAGTTGCAGCAGCTAATTATTAAAGGCATCATTAGGGGAAAGTCGGACGAAAAGTAAAAGAAGTAGTGCATATGAAAGTCGAGATGCCTAGTAACAGGACAGTGGAGAAAAAACAGGTGGAAACGGCCAAAAACCCGAGATATAGGACCCCATCCCACCGTTGATTCTAGGGGTGGACGACCTTCCCGTCATGACGCGGGTAATCTGCTCTAGTTTTTCATTAGCATGTTGCCAAGTAAACACAAGGGAATGTTTGGAAATAGGACAGCATTTATTTTTTGGAGTGAGCTTCAAGCTAAAACTGCGAAAGCGCGCCGCAAAACCTTCGATTCTGCCTCATCTCCCTGGCCGCTCTCACCCCAGTCAATCGGGAACTACGTCATCGAGAGGCGGAACCACTGAGTGGCAGAGGCGGAGCCCCTGAACGCTTCGCCGTTTTGCAGCGCTTCTACAGCTCGGAGGGGCGCTTTTTCACCGGGATTTCGCCGCAGATAGCCTTCTTAGGCCCAGGACTACCATGTGAGTGACTTCTTCTTGGGATTTCTCCACTATTGCCTACCCCTAATGATGTCTTTAAGGTAGCGCAGTCAACACATCACATGTAACTCAGGTTAACACAGGTTATTGGAATGGTACTACAACATTACCAGAATTTGCGCCCTACGGATTTATGCTCTGAGCGATCATCGATCGATCAGTAACAGCCTGCGTACAGCAAACTGGCCAGCGAGTTTCGCATATGAGCCCAGCGGAGTACGGTCACTGGATAGAAGCGCTGTGACTGCAATCATTCAGGAGCTGGCAGCGGTTACAGCGTTCCGGCAAATGAGGCCAGTTGAAGCCATGAGTGGTATAAGAAAATGCTGAATGGGATACTCTCGCGCTTCTGACCTTGGAAATTTCAGATTCATAAAGTAACTCAGCCCGTAGGGGCAGACAACCTTCTACGGGCTGAGGGTAAAAAAAAGCGACCGTTCCCTGCCGCAGACTTATCCATTTGCCCGAGTGTATGTCTTTAGGACAGAGGAACCGCGGCAGCGTGCTGCGTGCGACATCGCGCACGAGTTGTCCAATGCCGATAGGGGCAGCGCATTTGCGCGAGAGCTACAGACAGTGCTCCTACAGGAGGAAAATGCGAATGGAGGAAAGTGAACCGAAATCCTGGAAGCGTGGTACACGTGTACTCTGTAGCGAGTGTCAATAGGTGCAGGTCATTGCACTCTCAACCTGTGCATCGGCTTTTATAAGTACGCAGTCGGCCAACGATGACGACTTTGTTCTCGTTCGGACGTCATGAACATCATTATTTCCAGGCCACATTACATTGTTGGTGCACAAAAACAATAATTTAGCGATATTCTGCCGCAAAGATATCGTCACTCGCCATCAACAAAAGTTCTATTAAAATTACGCGACATCATTATCCAATGCAACCAACCACGTCATTATAGAAGTTTTGCATTCAGACACAGTTCAGGCCGGCCTTTTTGAAAACCACAAAATAGTCCGTATTTGTACACCCACTTCGTGCACCCAGTTGTATATTTTTACCTAAGCTATACCTTAGGAAGGTAAGAACTTCCCCTCAAACTAAGGCTTAGGCTGAAGAACTAGGTAAAAATGGCACGGGAGGCCGAGCTTAGTCTTGTCGCCCTCCCCCACAACTACATTAGCACATAAAAATGTTAGGATATGAATAAAAACGATGTTAAAAGGGCATGATACGGATAAACGGCTACTTATACATTGAAGCAAAAAGTTGCCACAGTCAGAAACGGGTGACGAACGTCGCGGGGGCAACGCCGCATCGCGATGTTTCTGTCCTAACGACTTACACCCCATTTGCCTAATACCGCAACGAGCGAGCTACTATCAGGGCTGCAGTTAGCGGAAATCAGCTAATACTTGCTTTGGCGTTAAATCCATGCTGTGACGAGAACATTCCGTGTTCCGTGTATCATGACCATCCTTACCGATTGCATAGCCACGTGAATACTACTATTTAGAAAGTGCGCAAGAGCAGAAACTCACAACTTTTTACACTGGCCTGAATAAGTTGAGCTCGGACTCATGGAGCTGGTCCGATGGCTCTTCCAGCAACTACACTAATTGGGCAACAAGTGAGTGCTTGCTAACTTTCGTTACTTTAGGACTCAAAAAAAATACCAGTTTGTTTCAGATGAGCCAGCCAATGATACCACTTGCGTCACGCAGAATACCAAGGATGGTACATGGAAGGCTGTCTCGTGCAATAGCGCCTACGCATACGTTTGCGCTGTGACCGCCAGCTTCCCCGCACCAACATGCCCTCCATGCCCAACTCCAGCCGGTTGTCCGACGTTTCCACGTGAGATTCCATATTTTCTTTTTCGTTCTGCTTTCATTAGTGGGTGCTGCCATTCGCGGACAAAAAACTGATTAGATTATTTGGTGGCAAGCCATGCGTAGCACCAGGTAACCATGCATAAATGAGTGATTCACAACCTTTTCTCAGAGAGACGCTTCCAAAAGGTACAAATAATTTTGAGCGTCCACCGAGGGCTGGGGAGTCGTATTTACCTAGGATTTTCCTCTACTCAAGCTTGACCGGCTAAAGACAGATCGCTGGCTGTAACTGTGATCTAGTATTGCTCGCGTCGCGAAACACGATCATTCGGATAGTTCTAATTCCGAAAATCCGGGGTGTGTACCCTTATGTCAGGATTCCGCACGACGACGAGCGGCGTGCGACGCAGTGTGTACGAGCTATGCGCGCTGCGGTAGTTGGGTCCGAGAACGATTACGTGCTAATGCGCGATACGCAGTTGACTTGTAATCGTTTCGGGACCCTACAACACGACGTCTCTAGCTCGTCCGCATTGCTTCGCTTGCGACATGCCGCGGTGGGGTATCCTGACATAAGTGTACACACCCGAAAATCCGCCAACAGCACTGCAAACGTCCATTCAAGCGGTCTTGTGTGTAGGTTGTAATGTGCATCGCTTCTTGAGGCTAGTTTAGCCTAATCTGATTCGCTGTGATTGGCATAGTATAGTGTCATTGTGTTTCGCATAATGTAGATAGCTGTTCCGAACTGTGAACTGTATGATACATTTTCACCCGGAATATCCTTTTTCTACAGCCATCGTTGGCCACTGCGACTCTGGATGGGCCTACTTCGACAAGACAGACTCGTGTTACAGGGTGAATTGAAATTGAGATTTTTGCATTTTTCTTTTTCTTCCTAAACTTTACTAGCGCGCAACCGCAGACTTCAATCAAGATGCTTGTGGTCGTTGAGTGAGAAACGTCGGAGTTATGCCCGAAATACGCATAAAATCCCAACGTCTGGTAATTGTCTTCAGGTGACATTAAAATTGTCAATTAAATATGATTGAACGTCATCTGAACAGGCTATCTTTGGTGGTTCGTCCACTTCACCCAAGAGATCTGAACAATTGAGCCCTCAGGCTAGAATCATGTAGAAAATAGTCTCTCGTAACCGTCGATGTTCAGTACTTCCTCTGGTCCACATTCGACAATGCTGAGACCGTGTGCATGTCCCTTGGAGGACATCTTACGTCGATCCATAGCGATGAGGAAAACATATTCGTTGCCGGTAGGGATTTCCAACTACCCCGTTTCGTCTAAACATGGGCTAAAGCTGGTCGAACTCAAGAATCTAAACCTTTTTGACTTTCAGACATTTCCAAAGCTGGAGTAGAATACAAGAAAGCCGATGATTTAACATGGATCGGTCTCAAGCAGGAAAACTATCCAACGTCACAAACATGGACATGGACCGATGGAACACCGTTTGACTACAATGCCTGGGCCTCTGCTCAGCCTGCAGATAACAAAGGTCGTGAGCATTGTGCTCAGGTAATTACCGATCGTTATGTCCTCAGGCCATATGTGTAGTTTCTGAATGTTGCAACATTCACAAGAACATTCCTCTGTACTCCATCACTAGTAGCTGACTGATTTCAGACACACAGTGATTATCTTGGACGAAATCCTGCTAAAGACAACAACTACCAACATTGGAGTACTGCTGAATGTACACTGGAAATGAGAGCTTATGTGTGCAAGAAACCCGCTTTCCACTGAATCCATTTTAGCGTGCAGAATAAAGTTGTTTTTATCCGAATTCGGTTTTAACCATGGAGCCTTAAAGGAACCGGAAGGGGTCCGAAACAAGAGAAAAATACAAAGAAATGAGCATTTTGTAACGAACGCAGAAGGTTAGAAGCGATAATCGGTGAAAAAACCCGAATTCAAAGTGCATCGCTGCGGTGTGTATCCGCGCCTCATTCGCACCATCGCACTGACTTTCCGCGTTGCCCGCTGTAGGAGACGGGCCGCGGTCCAACATTAGTTGTAGCACCTCACACCCAGCGCAGTGGAGTGGCCATTCCCAACTACATTAGCATTCATGTAAGATAAAAGAAACATCTTCTCTTGGCACCATGCCACAGCGTCAAATTGGGGAGTCTGTGCAATGGCGCCACGAACTCGTCCACACTACGTCTGTTCCCGTAGGCCAAAATTACCTCCTTCTTGTGTCTTTAAGCATAACAGGAGTTAAGAAAACGAAATGTTACACGAAATATGGATCACTATATATTTAGATTGAACAGCGACAGATATGAGAGACTTCTTGAAAATTAGGGTTATAAATAACAACCTGGTTCCTCCAAAAGCCATAACTACTCCCAGTTCCTTGCGAATCCTATACATCTTTATAACAAATCTCATCAACGAATAATTTCAGTCAGACTCGTCCATGACTGGCTTTTACTTGTTAGAGCCACTCGGGAAGAAAACCCCTATCGCAGGGCTTCGGCACGTGACAGGGACGTGTGCATCGACCACAAAGCAACCACTGGTAACATGAACACATTCGTGAAAAACGCCGAATTCTTTAGGATATATGGTGCCTTTTAAGGCATCGGGAGGGAGAAGGAGACCCGAGAAATGTGAATACATGCTCTCCGAAAACAAACCTACCTCTGTAGAGGCGATGTGTGGCGACACTCGCACTGAAAAAGCGCGGCTCGGAATCTAATCAAGACCCCGCAGCACGGCCAGCGTATCCTCCTGCAGTCCTGCACCGGGTGAGCTACTAGCGAAGGTGGGACAACGTTCGCGGCCGGCTGATTTCGTCTCTCCGCCCGTCTGCAGTTTGCACGGCTAGTGACGCAGAGGGTTGCGATAGAGGAAGGGGTTTTTGGGTCCCTCTTTCTCGTGTTTTTCGCGGTTTCGTCTCGTTCTTTCTCTACTGTTACATTGCAGGGCACCCCTACTTTCATATTTCACGGTCTGTCAGATTTAACCCTTCCGGTGTCTTTAACTGATGCTATATCTTAACACTTGGGTTGGTGATGAATTGTAGTAACCCTTGATGTTCAAGGCAGTCACTGTGTCGGCTCCAAAGACGTAAAATTTGGATTATCTGTTGGGCAGCGACTAGAATACGACGTTTTTCTACATTTTTTCCTTTTACATTATTGATGGTCACTAACAAGAAAAAGTAAAGTGCCGGCTAGAAGAACAGTTTCTATAGAGAACTAACGATTGCCAAAGGAAAACTACATCACCTTTTTTGTCAAAAGACCTTGCAAAATTTCATTTAAACGAAAAATTATCTTTAGTGAAGGTCAGACCAAATCAAATATAAATACCTCGCTACGATCTCTCCTTTACGAAAATAATTTCAAACAACAAATTTAGCATTTCCTTATCGTACTGTCAACCGTTTTCGTGTGAGTGCAAAATACTCACTAACGTCGCCAGTGGGGCGATTTTATGATAAGACCAACACTCCGGAATGTGGTGG
This sequence comes from Trichostrongylus colubriformis, assembly GCA_963978905.1. Classification (NCBI taxonomy): domain Eukaryota; kingdom Metazoa; phylum Nematoda; class Chromadorea; order Rhabditida; family Trichostrongylidae; genus Trichostrongylus; species Trichostrongylus colubriformis. The sequence continues at coordinate 53,674,834 of OZ022256.1, read as the reverse complement.
CTGCTACTTGTCGCCGCTGTGCCTTCGGCATCATCCAGCTGCCCATTTGGTTTCGTGTACCAGGAGAAATTTAACAGGTACGTTTAGCTTCTATTGACTTATTGACAGTAAGCAACCAAACTTTATTGCTTACTTGGAAGCCTAACCGCCATCAGCTAGAGGCATTAGTTAAGCACATAACTATCATGAATCTTTATTGCACTATTGAGGTAAAAATTATGCATTTCTCCCGAGAACATTACCATTTCTCCTTCATCTGATTGTTAGATAGAGCATAATCTGTTTATGAGCCTCAGAAGAAAAGTTGTTCCAGATGTTACATGTTCACCAAAACTCACCAAAGCTTCTATGTGGCTGAGGAAGACTGCCAAGAATCGAACGCACACCTTGTCTCGATTCTCAGTTCAGCTGAAAACTCTTGGCTTTCAAGTGAGCATTTTCGAACAGCTATTTCTGTCTAATTTCGTGCCTCGGAATAAAGGTCGGTGCTATTGCAGATTGGGGGGGGGGGGGGGGGGGGGGGGTAGACCTACGCTTCCAATTGCACTAGAACCGAAACTCTCAAAGATAACTTCCGATTTTTTGTGACAACCTCACCATTACAGTAGCACTACCCTCTAGATATCAGTGTGCTCACACATGAGACAACAAGTGACGCCTATGCTAACCATAAATGCTACTAGACGGTTATCTCAAATCAGGGGCCAGACATAACCATATTTTTCGATATGACAGCTGTGATCATAAATCCAAACCTACTATTACACGAATTAGCTTCTTGTTTTCGCGGCCTTGTCTATCTGCAAAACACCATCATTGGACAGAAAGTCTCAAGTAGCCAGTGTGAGCTACCTTCGGAGTATTTCAAAAAACGAAAACAATATGCGGAACAACAACGGTGGTGCTTCTTGCTGACGTAGAAGTTTCTTAAACGTCTTCGCTTGGGTAGCATTTCTTTCTCGTGATCACTCAAGAATTCCGAGCGGCTGAGTCGTTTTCGTTGAGATGGAGGGGGCAATTGTAATATATGAACGGACCTCTGCAGAAGAAGTATCTACTGTTTGGTCGAACTATGTTTTGGTACTGCTTTGGTAGTCAGTACACAAAGAGAGACTTCAGGAAAGTTAACAAGAATGACTTCTTTTAAGTGTACGCGTGGCAGCAAGGAATAAAAGGTCCATTCTACACGGGTCTAAATCGAGTCGCTCAGAACGCATGGGCATGGACAGACGGCAATTCGCTTAGCTACACCAGGTGGGCACCAGGTATGACTAAGAATTATCATCGAGAGTAGCATCAATTCTTCAGCTGTGATTGTTTGTGCTTTACATCTTCTCTTGTTTACTCTTTATCCATGTACTTTCCATAGTCTGAGAGTAATTTGAGCGCTCGCTTCAACTCCTAGCCACTTACATCATTCACTGTTCAGGAGAACCAAACCTCAGCGATAAGTGTGCAGCGGAAAACTCGACAGATGCTACATGGGTGAGTGTGTCTTGCTCAGATGCCTACCCGTACGTTTGCGTTCAACAACTCACCCCTCCGACGACGGCAACTTGTCCTCCAACACAGCCACCCGCCGCAACCTGTCCGATTTGTCCCAGTAAGTTGCTATTATTTTCACGTAGTAACTCAGCAGTCTATCTAACATCAAAGTTCGTGGAACAGTTTCCAAGAGAAAGAGTTGAGATGCGCCGATATCCTTTTGATAAGGTAAGAAGAATTAACAGAGCAAAATTCTGAAAGCCTCTTGTTCGGTGGGCAACCTGAAATGAGCGACGTGAGCTGAACTACTTTCAATGCATACGTTCTCAGCCCATCGGCTCTGTAGCTTTCTTGAAAGAACTATACAAGATGCTTCAGCCGTGCCAGGACACTGCCCTTCTGAATGGACCTACTACTCAAAAACGGACTCTTGCTATAAGGTGAGCTGTCAATGTGTGCGACAGGACACTCGTACTGAGTCGCCGCACTCGCCACGTGCCTTGCTCCCTCCTTTGTAGATTGCCGCCTTCTGACGCGACCCGACACCCAACTTGAGCGTCCTGTCGCACACCCATGCTGACAGAGCTGTTCTATAGTGAATAACAAGTGCTTCTATAGTGGTCATAGTGATCGCTATACAACCTGATCTTCCGAGATTGCTCTGATTCGGTTCCAAGGATAATGTTTCAAATGAGATAAGCTTTGCCAGCGTTTTCTTTTAGGCTTTCTTGGATTCTGCTTTCGATGATGCCGAAAGTGTGTGTCGATCAACGGGAGGACATTTAGTGTCTATTCACAGCATGGAGGAGAATGTATTCGTGTCAAGTAATCATTGCCAAGCCGCACTCTCCCAACTCGATCGCAGTCGATATCATTGTGATAAAGTTCAGGCTTAACACACATGGGTATTGAGTACAGGAGTGAGAAGCAGTTGACGTGGATTGGTTTGAGGAAGCCCAACTTTCCAGTGAATAGCACTTGGGCATGGACAGACGGATCTGCTGTCGACTACCTTCTGTGGGCTCCTGGGAAACCCGAAGATATCACCGGTCTTCAGAATTGTGCTCAGGTTGTTTCATGCTGCTTCTCTGTTATACTGCCTGGATCCCACGTTTCATTTGAGGTAGCCTATTCAACTTTTTTTTTCAGATGTATACTGATTCATTGAGTAAAAATCCAGCTAAGGATACGGATTTCCGGCACTGGAATGATGTTCAATGCGCCACAACGATGCGAGCCTACGTATGCAAGCAAGCCGCCCTGCACTGAAAACAACACCAAGGATTTGCAAAAAATTTTTTATTGAATTGGTGGAATGAGAATTGTTTCGTGCATATCTTGACGACTAATGATAAAGTAGCACCGCTCGCATTCGTGGTCCAGAGATCGAATATCGCTTCACTAGCTAACCTGATCGCATACAAGGATGGGGAAACTTGAAATACTGGTGTGCGTGTGTTATTTGGACAGGAAATTCACGTGGCTACTCTGATCAGGCAAAGTGTGGGGCCATACGATGAGCGCAGGTCAAAAGGGCCACATAACTTGGGTTCTGAAGCTAACGCCCAAAAAATGGCGTAGGACATCCTCACCGCTTTAACAAAAACTAATGGTGCTCTCCTATCCCGCGCCATCGCGTTGCCTGACGACACGACGCGAAATTTCTGCCTTAATGGCACACAGCCAGGAGCAGAAGTTATCATCTCATCGAAGAATCATCTGAAACCTTGCGTCGACTACACTTTCGTGTAGGGAATGCTACACAAGACAATACAGACATGTCATAAAAAGGTTGTCTGCTGTAGAATTGCCTAATGTGAGCTGAAAAAACCAACCAACGTGCAAGGACTCACCAGGAAAGATATTCAAATGGACTGAGAGCGTTATTAAACAACTTGTGAATGCTTCGTGTCTGCCACGATTGCTGTTAAAATACTACCATATTTTTTATAGCGCTATATATATATAGCTATATAGCGCTATATATAGCTATATAGCGCTATAGCAAGTGGAAAAAAATGTAACTCCACAATTTATTCAAGGAGGTATGAAAAGTTTAACAAATTTATAGCGAGAAAATTTGAGCAAGTAACAGAGATGCTACAATCCGAACGGATCATCATAAAACGGGTGTAGTCCATGCGATCATGTCGTCGAGTACGAATGCGGCTCAACTGCGCAGAGTGAGCAGCCATAGTAGCTCAGCAATCAAAAGGCGGACAATTAAGAAAAGCGATTGCAACTTGTTATGGCACCACGCCAAAGTGTAACGTCGATTCTTTGTAACGTCGATTCTTAAGTACGAGTACTGCACAACGAAGATTATTTCTTATGATTCTACCGCTTTTCAGTTGCGTGTTCACTTAATACTTATGAGTACTGTGATCCCATTTTCAATCGCACTAGTATATCCAATTTCTAGCTCAGACGTGATTTTGGCAATTATGATTACAGGTGTTTTATCCTTGGCGGGTGAAAGTAGAGAAGCCCTTATTGTTAGAATAAGTAATGAGAGCACTGTTTTGTGAAAAATGTTGAAATTTTCCCACAAACTCATGCACGGGTGCAAGCTAATTCCAAATTCTTCTTATTAGTACTGTGATTTGATCTACCATCAGCAAGTAAAGCTCTTGAAAATATTTCACAAAACTTGCGTTTTCTCTGAACAAAGATGGAAGCCATTCTCTGTAATACGGATAGATACAAAAATCTAGGCAATATGAGTTGATGACCGACCTAAGACTTCTCTGTGAAAAAAATGTACTGGTAACCACAATCTGAGCTCTTTCAGAAATTTTTTGGTCCCCCAATCGACAAATAGAATCCGTTAAGAGACTTCCACTTATCATTCGTTCGTTCCGCACCATGAATTGTGATAAGCTGGAAATCATTAGTAATGAAGCTTGTGCTTCTGTTAGCACTGCTGCCTTTCGCGATAGCCGACTGTCCCATTGGGACCACATATCATCCGGAATTCAACAGGTGTGGATATTCACAGCAACTGTTTTTTGATCAGGAGTCCTTTTAATATATGATAGATCCATTCACTAACATAATTCGTGTTATCTCTCTCTCTATCTCTACAGGCCTTGATGCGTACTTTTTGTTGTACGCGTCGTGTGTCGCCATAGTATAGCAAGATTCAACCCTGATCCTGAGAATGCAGATTTCGCTCTGTAAAAGTCCCATCAAATCCTCAAAATTGGTTCAGAAGGTCCTCTACTTATAATGTCACTTGGGTTGTGAATCGTAAGGCCGCTTTCATACTTTGCGCACCGACGCCGTCACGCGCGTGACGGCGTCGGTGCGCAAAGTATGAAAGCGGCGTATGGGAAAAGCCTATGATGGTGTTGGCAGAATTCGGTAGGTACACTATGCGAGTTTCTCTAAATAACTTTTGAAATTTACTGAGTTTTATCTCACCCAAGTTGAAGCGATTTCTGCTGGCGTATAATTAGTATCATTGAAGCTTACGTCAAGATCTAGCTTCATTTCTATCATATCGTGCACAAAGTTCCAGATGTTACCTATTTGTGGCTGAACCACAGCCTTTTGGACTGGCCGAGAGTGCCTGCGTCTTGAACAAAGGCCATTTGGTGTCGGTTATGAACGGCTTTGAGAACGCAATGCTGGCTGGTAAGCATAAATAAACGTTGTTTGGAAGCTGACATATGTTTACAAATATATAATGGTGGGAATGTGTGTTCAGAATCGGCTGTGACGCAGAACATTAAATCTCCCTACTTCGTCGGAATGAACAAACTGCAAGGAAACTGGAATAATTCAGACGGATCATCGTACAAGTACACAAATTGGATTCCAGGTAAGTACATTTGTGAAAGACCATTGTATACGCCCTCAGATAGAGCCCTCCTATTACTCCGTGTGCTGCTTTGCCAGAGGAGGTTTTTTAGGTGCATCAGTCTTATTAAGGGCCTGACGTTTTGACCCTTTTGTCGTCTTCAGAGGCCTAAAAAGTGGCTCGAAATTCGTTGACCCTTGACTTACCCCAACAAGCGCCAAGAGCCCCCCGCATTTCAGAAGTACGATTTCTATGCCGAAAATTGCAAATGTCACATGAGACCGAGATCTCATCTAGAAAGGCATTAGAAGCGGGTTGGATATCCGTAAGGAATCCAATAATGAACGACAGAAATGAATGTTCTTCAATCACAAGTGAATTTCTACCGCTCGTACCGCTTTGTGGGTATTAGAATGGTGTCGAGACTGACAGCACTGTCATTTGTGATCACCGCTGTGTAGTAATCCCCACTCGCTCACCATACTAACAGGAGTCGGTAGCGACGTCCCACCACTGGCGATGGAACACGGGGTAAGTTCAATGTCTTTCTTTCGTCTATTCGACGTCTCATGGAGTGAATGGTAAGTCCGAGATGCTGGAAGCTTTTAGCGCTTGATCGGGCAAGTCAAGGGTCAGCGAACTTCGAGCCACTTTTTACGCCTCTGACGACGACGAAAGGGTCGAAACGTCAGGTCGTTAATAGAACTGATGCACTTGAAAAACCTCGAAAGCAGCACACGAATAAGTGACACGAATAAGTGAACAGCATGCCGAGGTCTCAAGAAGAGAGAACTTGAAGAATCCTGAATAACGTGCCGCCTTCTATTATATTATTGCTTTAAATTTATTCATATGTGCCGTACCTAAAGATACTGAGGTATTGCTATTGTGAATATGAGAGCCCCTGGAACTCAGGAACACTATATGTGGTGAACCTTTCGGTGAAAAGAAAAGCTCCCAGGCTTGTAAGAGCTGTCTTATTCAACAGATGCCACCTGTTTAAGCATAGCCCACCCTTTCATTAACGTGGTACGCCCCCTTCGGAAACACAGTCTTATTTCTCGTGTCTGCTTGACTGCTTCATTATGTTTTTTCATTTTCGTTTTACTAATCACCTCGACTTTCGTATTTAACAATTAGCCATATTCAGCCTAAGCCACCGATACCAATGCCATTAGTTTTTAGGACAACCAACCACCTCTGCCACGTGCGCTGTTGCAAATGCTCCAGATGGAGGTTGGACGTCGGTCTCCTGCTCCAATCCATCTCCTTTCATCTGCGCCATACCTGAGGATGCTCATCCGGCCTACACTTGCCCAACTTGTGCAACTCCTACTTGCCCATCTCCTCCTCGTGAGAAGTTCATCCCTCTCTCATAATTTTGAAACAATCATTCGGAAACAGACATCGTGGAGGCGATTCTCCAAGGGAATGCAACTGCTGTTCAAATGCGTCACACGCGGTGAGCCGCGAAACGCGTGCAACGTCGAGTCCTGACCCAATCCTAGCAAAGTTATGGGAACAGAAACAAGAGTTCAGGACGGTACCGAATGAGTGAGTCCGCATCGACTCTACGGTTTGAACCATTTGATTCGACGGCAAGTTACGGTGGAGGTGCGATACCGTTCTGAATTTTTGTTTCTGTCTTATGGGAACCATGAGCAATTTGAACAAGCATAAAAATCTGATGTTATGCTTTCAGCCCGGCCGTATTACTGCGAATCAGAATGGACATACTTCGAGCACACACAGTCCTGCTATCGTGTTAGTCAAAGTTACAATTTAGAAAAAAAATTTCTGAAATAAACCTTAACATCGAAATGTATTGAGATTTCTGCCGAAGGAACTTCCTATATAAACTGTGTAAATAACGATCCTTAGAGTTCAACATAAAATGTTTCTTGATCTTGCAATTTCACTAGGCTATCGTAATATGGTAACATTACGAAAGTATGGTGAACTGTGAGTCGGTTGCTAACTTTCACATTTAAGAGGTTCTTCGACGCAACGTTCGATGATGCTGAAGAAATTTGCGTATCGGAAGGTGGCCATTTGACCTCCATCTGGAGCAGCGCAGAAAATGACTTTGTAGTAGGTACTGAACTTTGCTCCATTAATGTTCATATGTCATTCCTTCAGATGAAGCGATTCCACAGGTACCAGGAATAGTCGCTGAATTTTGATTTTGGACAATAGTGGCCGTGTTGCAGAAAAAACATTGTTTGCCTACGGCACTTCACATGTTATCAGTTATAAGTCAATGCCAATATATGCAACCCAACGACTAACGACATTGGATCTATGCCGAACGCATGGCGCATCCCAATAAGACCGGCAGGCATGAGGCGCCCATTTGGTGTGCTATAAATACGGGGTATGTGCACTTATGACAAAAAATCGCTTCGCGGCGTCGCACTCGCGGCGCCATCAGTACGACTTCGCCAACGTCGATTGCAATTCCGCTCACGACGCGAAGCGCTGGTATACCTTTGGAACCCTTCAAAAAAGGCTGCATTTGTTGTGCTTTGATAGCTGAGAACCATGGGGTAGTGATGCAGACTGTATAGTTCCAGGGTGCTATCGTAATGTACGGGGCATCTAATAAAAAGTTGCCCATCTGAGCATCTTCAGTAGATTTTTGAGGGGTCCATCTGCACTCTCAGGTGAATATTTTTGGTTTTTTTATTTATGCCTAAGCCTTAGTGTAGAAAAGTGATTCCTATCCCCTTTCAGGCTAAGGCAATTAATGTCCATAGTGAAATGCTCCCCCCCCCCCTCCCCCTTCATTGCGATAACACTTGCCAACTGTTTATCCCTCCCTCACAGAAATGAGAAGCTGGTCCAGTCGGGAGTCTCGGTAAGCAAGCCTCTCTTAGTGGAAGTAAAAAAAGTTATTTGGAATTGCACCACGGACTATCACTTCTTTCAATGATGAATCATTGCTTTCAAAAGCTAAATCTGGTTCAACAGCTTGGACTTCGAGGATTATCAAAGGACTAGTACTTACCGAACTTTATCGTAAACAGAAAGCTTAGAGTACAATTAGTCACGTTTGGTGTTTAGGAAATCTTGAAGGAAAAACGACTTCGGGCGTCAAACTTCAAAGGACTTGTACGCAATTGCACGCGAAAAACCAACATAGACTCGCCGCGGGCGGCCACGCGAGTTTTTGCCATAAGTGCACACACCCGTAAATACGTGTCATGCAACACATTTCCATATGTATAGAAAGATGAACGACTAATTACTTAAGATATGGCGAAGACCGGGATGGAAGCCAGTTATGGTCACGATCTCACATTGATAGGCTTATCGCAAGTCAACTACCCTAAAGATAAAAACTGGTACTGGACAGATGGCAGGTATGCCAGTTACCAGAACTGGGATAAAGGCAAGAAGCCTGACGACGGTGGTGGTAAATATCGTTGCGCTGTGGTAAGTCCTTTTTTACATAATGTAACCATTTTGAATTGTATTGAAGTTGACTTATTAGATGAAAAGGTTAACAATGGGATTATTCAAGATGTGACCCCTAATGGTTAAAAAAGTACGGGATTGAGGTGTAGCGTGCTGCTTCCTTTTTCTAACGCACATCTCTTTTCAAGTATATGCAACATTCCATTTGCAAGCTATTTCTCACAGTTGATAGGTGACCTCTGCGCTATAAACAATAAACACAAGCTCAAAAAATTTAGGAAATGGTTTGACCCCCATTGAGGCTTGCCCATAGTCCAGCACCGTTGTGATAATTTTTCAATTCTGTATTTTTTGCTTGTGTGCTATTGTAGAAATATGATTGTCGTTCAATTACAGATATCCAGCGATTATCTGGAAAAGAATGAAGATGACTACAAGCAATGGAATCCCTTCACGTGCTCGGTGACAGTGAGATCTTTCGTTTGCAAGAAAGGAGCACTGCAATGATTTTTTCGAAACTCGTTCATTTGGAAAATTGACTATCGATTTTTGATAATGAATTTTTGACAAGAAGAAACCTAACATCATCGGTCTGCATTGAAATTTTAATTCATTGGAGGACGTGAAAATATTCCTTATATAAAGCTGGTTTTTCCACTAAAACTGCTGCTAAATGAGAAAATAAACGAAGACGTTGACGTTGACCTTATGTCAGGTGATCCCTGAAACCCAAGCAGTAATAGTATTGGGGGGTGGGGGCGTTTGAAGCTTAGGGCCACAACAGTGTGCCTACACTAAACCAAATACGTAAACAACAGCTAACGATAAACTTCGTGGGTCATCGCGCTCAGTATAGCTTCTTCAGATGCTGAAGAACGCACAAGTAAAGAAAAATCAGAAGTCTCGGAAACCTTCAAAATGAGGCCTTCCTACCTTCAGCTTTGACGAGATTGTTGCCCAGACGTTTGGAAAATTGTACAATAAGCTAACTTCATGCCGTGCGGTAGCTGTGGTGAGGGGTGGTTGTGTGGTCTCTCTGTCTCCGCCCGTGCTACTATGCCTCGGTGCGCTTGAACCGCATCCATGCCCTGCCGCCAAGATCACCGCAGAGTATGTGCGCGGCCTAATGGTACACACTCTGAAAGAGGCTGTCTGTTCTGAGATGTGACCAGAGCACATGGATTATTGCCAGCCTTTCCTTAATTTTAGCTTATACTTCAGAATAAACGTCATTTTTTTCATTCGGAATCGTTGGAGTATTTGAGCTGTCAACCACCCTACTATATGAACTCTAGGAGGCACCTGGTAAACTGCACAGTCCATTTTCACTCATTGTAGGTCGGCTTCAAAAACAAATTTAAGCCGGCAAAAATTCAAGCAACCGAACCAAACTAACGAACAGAGCACGGCACTTTTTCAACTCTTCCTGATAGGTCAAGAAAAAAACAAAAAATAGCGCTTTGGTTTTAGGAAGATACCTGTCGTATCGCGATTGCCAAAGCAAAGTACACTACCTTTTTTGCTACAAGACACCGCAAAAATAACATTCAAACTAATCACTTATCCACAGACAAAAATCAGCTATAAATAATCTTATCAGCTGTTAACAAATTTCGCATCGCAGGTTGCGACGAGAATTTTCAGCTGACAAAAACCGAAAACTTCAAAAATCTTATCAGCACTCACACGTATATACAGCGGATGCCCGAAAAGATTAATTTTGCCCATGGCTCACATCAGCCAAATGTAACGAAAGAGTGGGGAGGGGGGGGGGGGCAAAGTGTTGGGACAAAATGCTTCTTAAATAATCTCCTAAAAGCAGTAACAAGCTGTGGCTCACTACTTTCGCCGTCACAAAAATATTGAGCTCTTTGACACAGTCGAGCTATGGAGCACTACGGCATTATGGTCCGTTCAAAACAGCAGAGCCACCTACCGTAGCACGTCTTTCATGGAAAGCTTTCTAAGGACGGACCTTTCCGTTCATAGAAGTCACAAAGCCCTCACTGCTTGGATAACGCTGCTGTGATCCGAAGTATCATTTTTCTTGCCAAACCTGCCTCCGAGAGAGTTCAATGGTAATGGCACGTTCTCGCTCCTGGAATGGCTCACATCCGCCAAATGTACAAAACGGAGTGTAACGAAAGAGTGGGCGGGGGAGCGGGGGGGTGGGGTGGGGGGGGGGGGGGGCGAAGTGTTGGAACAAAATGCTTCTGAAATGATCTTCTAAAAGCAGTAACAAGCTGTGGCTCACTACTTTCACCGTCACAAAAATATTGAGCTCTTTGACACAGTCGAGCTATGGAGCACTACGGCATTATGGCCCGTTCAAAACAGCAGAGCCACCTACCGTAGCACGTCTTTCGTGGAAAGCTTTCTAAGGACGGACCTTTCGGTTCATAGAAGTCACAAAGCCCTCGCTGCTTGGATAACGCTGCTGTGATCCGAAGTATCATTTTTCTTGCCAAACCTGCCTCCGAGAGAGTTCAATGGTAATGGCACGTTCTCGCTCCTGGAAAAGGAGGGCGCTGGGAACCCCGAAGAAAACAGAATGTTCAAGTACACCACCCAAATCACCTCAAGTACCCAGAGTGAACGGATCTCAGCAAGGTTGTGAACGAGGGCGACGAAATCTCGGATTTTGCCGCGTTGAGGTGACACGTCTTGTTTAGTCTGAAGAAGCTCCCTTTACTGCTCGTACAGAAGGCTGTTACGGAGTATGGTGATAGAGTGAGGTCTGCTCTTGACTTTAGGGATGAAAATACCTCTTCAGAATCAGCTGAAGTTCACTATAGCGTTAAAAAAGGGGGAAAAATTACTCTTTTTGGCACCCCCCGTACATCATGCTGAGCAAGTGGGCCAATATCGCCGAACCACGACCTAGTTCAAGCCATCGTCAAGGAATCCTCGACAGGGGGATCGTATTTCGTCAGCTGGGAGATGGGACGTAATGGTTGAGGTAAGTAGTGTTCAACGGAATCTGTCAGTTGAGCGTCCACCGTGTAAAGGAGAGATGTGATAAAACTAAGTGGAATCAAATCAAATTAATACTATTCAATTTAATCTTCACTTGCAAATTTGAAAGAATAAAAGCGGCACCTCACAAACAGGAAACAAGGTAAGACACAAATTTTCTGACATAAGTGCTTAAGACGATACTGTAGAGAGGGGTGTATATCGTTAGAACAGAAACTTCGCGTGACCGTGTTTGGCGCGCGTCGAGATGGTGCTAGCTATGCGCGCCGTACCGCATGAGTCTTGAAGCGATGACGGTGCTCTACGCCTCATTCTAGGCGTAATCGCTCCAGGACTCAACTAATACGGCGCGCATAGCTCGCACCATCCCGTCGCGTGCCGAACACGGCCACGCGACGTTTCTGTCCTAACGATATACACCCACTGTAGAAAGGAGAGCGCATGGAGAACGCAAAAGATATACAGAGTCAAAGGCTAGGCTGACCCCTTGGTTCTCTTGGAATTGTGGACTGTGAACAAGGCATCAAGCTTTTGTAATCAAACGCTCATAACTTATGCTGTGGTGCAAGGTCGATACTAGGTACCTTAATCACATTCCACATTCCAAGACGACCACGGGAATAGTGTATCGTTAAACGTGATGGATCGTCGATGAAAACCTCATGCATGGCACGATCCACATCGGAGCCGGCTAACGCCGAAAGCCGTTTCGTTGGTTCGCTGGCACCGAAATCACGTACAGAGACACCTCCGAAATTCACCGATCAACCGTGGATGCGGTATCTATTCACGGGTGGACGAATAGGTGATATGGTAATGAGAATCATTTATGGCACCAAGCTGCACAATCTATGAATCTAGTGCCAATAGATCTCCACGTATCTAGCGCTTCACTGAAACCAGCACTCAACCTTTCTTACCTCGCGCAAGTGATGTTTTCTCAGGGCACCCAGCCTGACACCGAAACCGCTACCAGGCAGGAATTATCGCTCTTGAAGTGACAAGCACACTAAAAACGGGGGCTGATAAGGGAGCCACTACTTTCACGATGCTGCTCCTGCTCGGGCTTTTACCGTTGATTTGTGCTTTCACGTGCCCACCTAACACCATCTATCATGCTGAGTTTGACAGGTACGTCATCAACCTATCTCATCGATGTGAAAACAATGGGGATTGATTTGGAAAGCATTTTTGCAGGTGTTACAAATTTTCTCCTGACACCTTACCCTTCTATATGGCAGAAGAAGCATGTCAAAGCCTTGGTGGACATCTCGTTTCATTCCAGGAAGGCCTTGAAAACGCAATGGTAGCAGGTATACCGTATGTGGATGATGTTCCCCAATGACTTATAAACTAATAAACACGCGATGGAATATAATAGAAGTTATTGAACTTCATAGTTATTCTCAAAAACAAAGACATTCTTTAGAGACTGCTCAACAACAGCGCATTGGTTCTCCTTTCTGGATTGGTCTAAATAAACTCAACGGTAACGCTTGGGATTACACCGACGACAGCCAGGTCAGCTTCACAAACTGGCAAGACGGTTAGCGGATACTATACATATAGACTCTTTCTGCAAAATAACATCCCATAGGAATTCTTCGTATGTCAGGATTTCGCGTTGCGACGTTCTTCGCGCGACACTTGTGCGCGAGTCAACTGCTCTCGTAGAGAATCGCGTGTAATTGCGAAAGAAGGGTGGTGACCGTATCTACGCCTGTTTTTATTCATTTTACCGCTATGTTGAGCTTGTTTTTGAATTGTTTTCGTCACACTCGGCGGGATTCGGTTACGTTTAGTCCATTCGGAGTGTTTTCAGTTCACTCATGACTGATAATAACGTTGTGCATGCAGTCATTCCATTTTCTATGCTCTGCACCTTCCTTATGCATCATTTTTGCTCGCCCGGCCTTTTTGCTTCATACGTAATATTATAGTGTAAATAACAATTTTATATTGTATCGAAGTGAGACGCAGTGCGCTTCGGCCGTTGGCACAGCTCGGTCCAGGGGTAAGGAGCTTGGCGATGAGTGACTCACTTCTGCCGTAATGCGAAGTTCCGTTTCTCACTTACATCGGAGTCCCTTTCTCTTGAGCTGAGGCAAAAGGCTCAGAAAAAGGGGCTCCGATGTAATACCCTCATGTTGATAGGCTAGTAAGGATGGTACATAGCACAGGAAATAGAATGAGTGCGTGCAAGAGGCTATCATAAACCAAAAGTGAACTAAAAAACGTTTTAACGCAACCAAATCCAAACAAGACCTGTATAATGCGATGAAGATTTCAGAACAATCTCAGAATAGCGGCGAAATGAATAGATATAGACACGGATGCGGTCGCCGCCCTTTTTATGCAATTACACGCGATTTCCGCCAAGAACAGTCAATTCGTGCGCGAGCGTCGCTCGGCACCAAGCGAAATCCTGACATATAGGTACACAACCCGATTTTCGGGCGCGTGCTTACCCTTAAGTCAGGATTTCGCACGACGCACCACAACAAGAGTCGCGCGACGCGGTGTGTGCCAGCCATAAGTGCCGCTGTAGTTGTGTCTTGGAGCGATACCACAGTAATGCCGGGAGCGCCATACACAGTTGACTTATAATCGCTTTGGGAACCAAAAACACAGCGCCGCATTGCTTCCTTTGCGACACGCAGCGGTGCAAAATCCTGACATAAGGGTACATACCCTTCGCGAGCAATGATCGAGCGATTGCTTAGCCGATAAGCCATTTGATAATTATCCGTACACCGGTGGACGCAGAGTCGCCTATTTTAATTGCACGCCGCTGTCTAGCAAACGACGAAGATGTTTTCAAGCGTACAGTGGTCAGACTGCTCACAATCGCAATGTATGAATGAGGTCCAGAACCGCTTCCATGCTTTGCGGCACCGGCGGCGGCAGCGTGTCGAGAGCGACGGCGGCAAACGGGTGCCTTCTGTCGGCAACGGGGCAAGCGGGCGAGACTTGGATCTTGGTGAGAATCGTGACATAGTGCCAAACTGCGGCATGATTCGCGCACGCTCTCTCCACGATCATATTAGTGTAATATGGCTCGGTTGGGAATTATAAACAGAGCACGTCGCCAGAGTGCCGCAAAGTATGAAAGCGGCCTTAGATAGTCGAATTAATGAAGAGTAAATCAACTACTGCTGCTACACCGTCAGTGGCCAATTATCAACATAAATGAAATCTCTGAGACGCGTTCATACTTTGCGCCGGTAGGGTGTGTCTGCGTTCAAAACAGCTAGGCAGGTGACAAGGGTTGAGCTTGATCTCTTTGTTTCGTGGCGATGACTGTACGCCGAGAAATGAAGTTTTCGATATGGATGTTGCGTTGGGTTGAAGAACTTCTGACACCACATTTTCGAACAAGCTGGAGGAACCAGTAATTGAGGAGTATTCCATTTCATTTACATCGTAGTGGAACTGGGACAACTCTGATAGTTTCCCTGTTGATATCCGTGAAATTTTCCTTGGCAAGGTATTGTCACGTAAACGAATTCATGGTGTTTACGTGTTGTCTTTTGCTCGTCTGGTGTCTCGTTGCGCGGCGCACTGTCTCGCCGCTGCGCCGGCTTACCTTTGAGCCGGACAGAAATCGTATTTTCTTATTTTTCTCTAACTAGTTTATTTCCGTTTATTTCTGCAGTAATATTCTGATTTCTAGATGATACCAGACTCTAAGTGCTTCCTTTTACCCTTTTACGTCGATTTCATGTATTAGTAAAGAGAATACCCTGCGTTTCTCTTTGTTTTCTGCTGACTGGTCCTGCATTGCCACTTGTCAGCGAACGGTTAGCCACAACTGCGTTCACGCACACTGTCTGCGTTGAGTGCGTGAACAATTGGTTAGGAACGTGCTAATTATTACTCAGATCACGAGTTTCCTTTAGGGATAATTCATAGCATATCCCTACAAATACGAGCGGGGTTCCGATCCGTTACCACACCGCCATTGATATCACTATATTATAAGTTATTGATATGGCCATATTATAGTTTACTATCACAATTTCCTTATATATAGCGGCCGCTGTGGCGGGCTGTCCTTCCAGGCTGTCGAAGCAAATGCAGAAGAGTGGTTTATGGTCTCTGCCGAACAATTCTGAATACTTTTTATGTTCGAGCGAGGGTATCACAACAACGCAATTTGGTTGGGCCCATGAGTGCTTCCATCGTCACATCTTGTCTTTGAAGCATTTCCGTTTCTGATCCTTTTCGATTTCTTCTATATGGACATTACCGCAGACATTTTGAAAGACAAGATGGAGTGACAGCCTGGCATGCGATGGATTTCTTGACCATCGCAACTTGTCCTCCTCGCTCTTCTCTGTGGAGTTTACCGTCTCCAATCTTCTTCTCTATCTTCTGTAGGAATTCCCATGACCAGCCACCTCATGAGAATTTCACTACTTTCCGCGGAATTCAAGCGAGAAATTGAGCCCTTCTGATGTCGTTTATTTATGCGCGCATGTATTGAGGCATCAATTTCCGGGTTTTCTTCGAGTTTTCCATCTCTAGGTTAGTCTCACGGACTACCGACCGGGTTTCTTCTGGAGTTTTCCTTCTCCTGCAGTATGTGTGCTACCTAGGTATTTCTTTGATATTTAGTTGCTCTGATACTAGGTTGCTCAGAGCCCGGATGACCGGAGAACGTTTCCAAAGTTTCCAAAGTTTCGAGCAATCACTACAAAAATGTAAAAAAAACTAAGCTAATGTGAAAAAGCTGCGAAGGTGAGAACATCAATGGAAAAACAAACTGAACCTAATAAGTCAAAGTGGCCACCAATGACTTGCCTTCACCTGTCCTCTAAGTGCTGTTCTCGATGCCGCTCGTCTTTTGAGGGACTGAGTTCTTCTTCGCATGACGGTTCTCCTTGTTAGTTCCCGGCAGTGAATAGAATGGAATATAGTGTATTGAAAACTAGTAACGAGGCGAATAGGGAACGCGGATGAAGTTACAGAAGAGCTTCAAAGATTGTCAATTTCTTCCAGATTTCTACAAGGGTTTCAAGGCCGTCTAGTTGTAGTTGAGGAGAGTTGATGTATCTGATTTCTGATTTCCGAATTTTGGCCGATGCACCATTTTGAGACTGCATCACGGTCCCAAAGAGTTTTGGTGGTTCTTTCTTCTGTTGTACTGTTACTGTACGATAAGTTTATTGTTCTACCATTTACAATCATTCTATAAAACAAATTACAATACGTACAGGTTACTGTTATCTATTCTCCTACGACGACATTGTTAGAGCTCATTTCCATTGTTTCCCTTCCCTACATTCCATGATTTCTCCACTCCTAGTGTGGGTCCGCGAGGGGCAGGAAGATTGCCTTGCGCCCTCTTTCCGCTACCGCCTGTTACCGTAACCAAGTACGAGCGACCCACTGAGGTCGCCGTCATGCCGGATTACAAGGAGAGCCGCCCGCTCGGCTGAGCTCTTTCCTCTCTTCTGAACCTGTTGGAGGCCCCGCCTCCAATTTATCCTCGGCGCTGGTATGTTATCGATGAGTCATCGTGAACTCCGTTCCACGACAGGCGAGATGCAGAGGCGAAGCAGACAGCGAGACAGCGTAGCGCAGGTGGAGACACAGAGGCACGCAGTCACGCCCTGCCGCTGGCATCGCAAAGTATGAGCGCGGCCTAAGCAAATGTTGCGCAGACAGTCTATTTTCAGGCAATCAGACGTCATCAGCGGCTGGTACATGCGCGGTGTCCACTCTACCTGATGGAGTATGGCAATCAATACCATGCTCCCAGTCTCACTCGTACGTGTGCGCCATCTCCACCATCGTTCCCGTTGTGACATGCCCGCCGTGCCCTACTGCTGGATGTCCAACTCCTCCGAGTGAGCTGAACTAAATTGAATTTAAAAAACAGATTTGAAAATTTTGAGTTGGTAGAGCTGTTAAACGCTGTGCTAATGTAGTTGGGCTAGGGAGCAAGAACCCCACTGTGCTCAGCGGTCGAGGGTGTTTTCGCTGGATTCTAAGAGAGGGAGGAAACTCTGCTCTCTTTACTCAGGCTTAGCCAAAAATACATATACGTTTGAATACGCAGGTACGTGATTCTAGGACAGTATCAGGTGAGGGACGGCAGTGCGCGAAGGTGTGCCCTCCCCCCCCCCCCCTCTCCCCATAACTGCATTACCTACAACAGAATTACTCTTCCAGGAAAGGGATGACTTCACACAGAAATCAAAGCGTGTTACCACATTAATTACCATATTATTATCCTATTTTCATATTACTATTACTATGTCGACGTTTTTGCCTTTTTAGGAATTCTATTGCAATCTGCTACTGAATTACTGAAATGATGGCTTTCAGGTCCACCAGGCCGCTGTCAATCAGGTTGGACGTATTTTGCAAAAACTGACTCATGCTACAAGGTAATACTTACTTGAAATATTCAAATTGGCATTAACATAAATGGGTTCAACGCATGTAATCACACTGGTTGAGTGGCGTTCATACTCACCGTTTTGAGCGAAAGCGTCTATTTGGCGACAGGGATAACATGCAAATCGATTGCCTGATTCCACCCTCCAGTATTTTCCGAGATTGTGAAAAAGTGGAGATGGGTAATCGATCTGTATCTTATCTTTGGAATGGACTCTCTGATCTTCTAGAACGTAGAGTATAAACCCGACGTCATAGAAAAACTGTTTCCATGTGTTCACTTGAGCATGCAACAGCTCACCAACATCTCTGTGGAGCGTAGTTCTGTCAGTGAAAGTTGCTCTGCAATAGATAATTTCCTCACGGTGGAACAATTAATGTTAATGTTTATTACGTTGCTGAGGCAAGCGTAGAAAAGAGTTGAAAAAAAAACAGAACATCAAACCAACGGAACATCAAACAAACATGATAAACCAGCAATTTAAAATTCAGAACTCACAATCAACAATCGGTGAACCTCAAAGAACTAGGACATAATGTATTTACCTAGAGCTTTAGTTATACGTTGCTTAAACTGATTAAAAGTACCAGAGGGGGCTATATTCTTAGTTACTCTGTTATATAAAGTAGCCGCTCTATATGTGAAGCTTCGGGCCCTTACATTGGTTTTGGGAATGTTTAAAAAAATCTTCAGCTCACCGCCTCTGGTGCGAGACCGAACCATCTTATAGAAACTAAGAGAGCCAAAATCATTGATCTGGTGCAGGAGTTTATATACCATGCACACATCGAAGATTTTACGCCTTGACTCCAGCGTAGTAAGTAAGTAAATTAGCTATACTGATTGCAGTATTTCCTACACGGGACTTTTGACTACGCCGAGGGTATATGCCAGGCGAATGATGGGCACCTGACTTCCATCCACAGTTCAGAGGAGAACATCTTTGTAGCAAGTGAGTTATTCCTCATGCTGAACAGCATGAATCCATGTTACGATAATCTATCTGAACTGGAAGATTCCACGAGGACTCGAAAAGAATGTTCGTTGCACTGAAATAGCGAATTTATTTAGCATTGACGAGGTCGGGCAAAACAGTCGACCTATTCACTGAGAACACATGGATAGGTATGAAACAAGCGACATACCCGACAAGCACAAACTGGACATGGACAGATGGTAGCCCAGTGGACTATTTGTTCTGGGCTCCCGGACAACCTAATAACGAGAATGGATCTAAACTCTGCGTTCTGGTATGATATAAAAACTCTTTTAATCGTTCTCTTTGATCACCCAGGCAGAAATTATTGTATGAGATGTCATAGAATGGATACCCGTCGCGAAATATCTGGTGAATCTACTGCAGTTTCGTTTCAGATTGAAAGCGATTACACTCCCAACGATGATAAAGATGCGACCTATCAACGATGGGACGCTTTTTTTTGTGACGACTACACTATGAGGGCCTATGTTTGTAAAAAAGCATCACTGCATTGAATGTGACCTCATAAAGTGTTGTGCATTATCAATATACCTATTTCATTTTACAAAATGGTTATAAACACAGCTGATTTATAAATGTGGCAGTGATGAAAGAAAACAGCATTCATTAGTTTTTTTTTTGCCTTTCGAGCGGGATCGAACAGAGAAAGACGGATTTCAGTCCTACAAGTCGAGGATGAGGGGACTCCCTTATAAGTAAGCCATTTGGGCGGGTCACATGTCAGGATAGGGATTGGCAACCTTCCCGCGTAAGTTTTAAATCGAATTAAGATGTCTCTTAAACGAGTACTGTGGAGTTGAACTCACTCAGCCACTTTGATATGGAGAAACATCCTAGCAA
This sequence comes from Trichostrongylus colubriformis, assembly GCA_963978905.1. Taxonomy (NCBI): domain Eukaryota; kingdom Metazoa; phylum Nematoda; class Chromadorea; order Rhabditida; family Trichostrongylidae; genus Trichostrongylus; species Trichostrongylus colubriformis. Next base: position 53,654,908 of record OZ022256.1, on the reverse strand, counting down.
CGAAGTACTTTTATGTTTTCTCAATAAAGAAGATGCACTCCTGATGTGGAGTTGTGGGCAAGAGGCACTTACAAAACCACTATGGATTCGCACAAGCATCAGTATTTCACTTAAACACCTTTTTGTGATTTTCGTGACATTTTTTAAGCGGGATATTGATTTGCTACCAATTTCAAGATCTTGACTACGTAGATGTTCTACTTATGTCAAAGATAAAGGCCGAAGAATAAAGGCAGATATTTGTGAAGTGAAATATGTACTAAAGTCGAATATTTGTTACTTAAATGATTAAGTCCGAGCATCTTCCAATAATCACAGTTTCTAACTAAAAGCAGATTCGACCTATAACGAAGGTAAAAGCTAGTTCTGTAACACTTCATAATACAATGCTTTAGTCTCACAAAAATTGATTTCGTCGTCCCACACAGCACCGGTTACCTCACCTCCTGAAAATTTGGTTGGCACTTGCACGGCACCCGGCATGGTGCTTCTCGGGTAGTTTGCATGGCAATCATTTACAGCATATGATCATAGCGATCATTGAACCCGAACTTTTACAGTGCTCGACATCAGGGCACTCCCAGGTTCAAGGAAAATAGACGCTCCAGTACGACCCCTCTCCCCTCTATACAGGGACCAAATACAACTCCCTCCCCTTTTCTGACCTCGACGATACCAGTAACTGTTGCTGGATTGCATAGTTGCGATGTGTTTACTGCTATATATTCTCACCTGAAGCAAAAAGACCTATTTCACATTTTCTCACAAGGATTCATTATGAAATATCCTTCGCTTCTCGTCTGCATGTTGAAAGTTTACATTCTAATGCTTATCGCTGACCTCTGCAGGTACGATCCCCCTCCTGTCCAGCCAAATGCGACTCCTTTCTGTCGAGGAATTCTCGACTCTGGGTTATCCAGCTCCACATACACCGACAAGTGATTGCCTTCATGTGGCAGTGTTTTCTCAGAACACCCAGTCTTACAATGAAACCGCTACCAAGTTGGAATTATCGCTCTTGAAGTGGCAATCGCATAAAAACGGGACTGATAAGAGGTAGTCTTCCACGATGATGCTGCTCCTGCTCGGACTTTTACCGTTGATTTGTGCTTTCACGTGCCCACCTAACACCATCTATCATGCTGAGTTCGACAGGTACGTCCTCAACCTATCTCATCGATGTGAAAACAATGGGGATTGATTTGGAAAGTATTTTTGCAGGTGCTACCAATTTTCTCCCGACACCTTACCCTTCTATATGGCAGAAGAAGCATGTCAAAGCCTTGGTGGACATCTCGTTTCATTCCAGGAAGGCCTTGAAAACGCAATGGTAGCAGGTATATCGTATGTGGATGATGTTCCCCAATGACTTATAAACTAATAAACTCGTGATAGGAGATAATAAAGGTCATTGAGCATCATAGTTGTTCAAGAATACGAAGAGTCTTTTTAGAGACTGCTCAACAACAGCGCATTGGTTCTCCTTTCTGGATTGGTCTAAATAAACTGAACGGTAATGCTTGGGGTTACACCGACAACAGCCAGGTCAGCTTCACAAACTGGCAAGACGGTTAGTGATGAAATGTTATTCATGTCGACCTTCTTGACGATATATATCCCTTAAAGACCTCATGTGCTTTAGAGCATATGCTTAAAGGAACCGGAAGGGGTCCTAAACAAGAGGAAGGTGCAAAGAAATGAACATTTTGTAACGAACACTCAAGGTTAGAAGCGATAATAGGCGAAAAAACCCGGACTCAAACGCGCGACGCTGCGGTGTGTATTCGCATCCCATTCGCATCCACGCATCCATTCCGAGTTGTCCGCTGTAGGAGACGGGCCGTGGGCCAACGTTAGTTGTAGCACCTGACTCCCAGCGTAGTGGAGTGGCCATTCCCAACTACATTAGCAATCATGTAAGTACATCTAAATAACCAAACAAATGAATAAATAAATAAATAAATAAATAAATAAATAAATCTAGAAAAAATATAAGAAAGAACGAAGTAAAAAGTAAAAAGAAAAAACAAATTTATAATAGGAACATCTCCTTTTGGCACCATGCCAAGGCGTCAAATTGGCGAGTTTGTGCAATAGCGGCCTCTTAAACTCGTCCACACTACGTCTGCTCTACCGTAAGCCTAAATTACCCCCTTCCGGTGTCTTTAAATGGCCATATGTGGGTGTGGGTGCGCACCATTAGAACAAAAAATTCGCGTCGCGGCGTTCGACGTTGCGAGCCATGGCCAACGAATGTAGTCGCGTCCTGAAACGACTGCAGAGATCTGTGTCTCTCTTCAGCTCATATGCCGTACGTGGCCACGTGAATTTCTCTCCTAGTCGCACATACCAGCCCTGTATATATGTATTATGTCACGGAAATATGGCTGGCACCTTAGACACAACCACACAAAACAACGACATTAGAAATGAGTCAAGTGAAACATTTCATAACTATAGCAGATTTTCAATTCTTGCGATCACGTGATCGAAAAGAGTATATCAATATCGAACTGCAATCAACGGCATAGAATTACCATCTGTAATCTGAAATATGTTGCGCGCTCATACCTTGCAAATGGTTAAGATGTTTTTGAGTGTATAGTTGTTAAAAGAATCCTCCACGGAAATCCCATGATTCTGGTTCCACTTTACAAGATACACTACACGAACAGAAACACGAAAAGAATCGAGAAATTTTTCACTCCGAAGTAGGAATAGAAAAACCGGAAGAAAAGCAAGTCGTTTAGATGCCCGCCAAATTTTCCCCCACAACATTTAAACAGCCATTGATGGGCAGAGCGGTAGTTCAAATTTTCGCCCCTAATGTTGACTTGTTCTCGTTCTATGTTCCACGTGTGTGTCGCCTCTTTGCTCCTCAGCTCTTCAGCGTCCAAACCCACTTGGACGCTCCACCCCGTCGTCCGTCACCTTGGGGTCCTTTATCTCAATTGTATACCTGTATATGAGCGTGAAACTTTGCATGAGGCCATTAGTAAGTAAATATAACATGAATATGTGGGTGACAGAAGAATTTTAACTTCCGTAATCGATTCCTTCAAATTGCCTTGATACTCTGCGGCGCTACCAGCTGCAATAACGCTGGTAGCTATCTGTACATTATGGAAACATTATCAACATAAATGAAATTTCGAAGCAATTGTAGCGTGAACAGCCTATTTTCAGGCAACCAAACGTCATCCGGATCCGGTACTTGCGCGGTGTCCACTCTACCTGATGGAGTATGGCAATCAATACCATGCTCCCAGTCTCGCTCGTACGTGTGCGCCATCTCCACTATCGTTCCCGTTGTGACATGCCCGCCGTGCCCTACTGTGGGATGCCCAGCTCCTCCAGGCAAGTTCACCGATTTCGTCACCGTTAATGTCTTGTTTATACCCAGCAGGAGGGATTTTCGGCGGATCGGCAGACTCGCGGTTGGGAATTTCGGCGATGCCACGTACCACGTCGGTTTTGGTACTACTGTATTGTCGCGTTGTCGTCGCTCACTTGAAACCGTTCTACAACCATTAGTTTGTACATCAAGTGTATTTTTACCTGAGCCTCACTCTGGGGAGGGAGGGGGGTTACGGGTTTCTCTTAACGAAGTGCTAGGATTAGGCTAAAAACCTGGGCCAGCCAAAATAGCTGCGGACGTCGAGCACAGTGGGTGTCCCAACTACTACATTAGCACCTCAGCTTGTCCGCATTATGGCAAATATACCAAATCTCGAATACGCGGATACTCCATTTTCTCAATCGATACGTATCATCTTTGACGCTACAAATCCAAAAGTCCCATTCAATTGGCTATGGACGCAGCCTAAAAGTACAGAACGCTAACAATTTTTTTTAGAAGAGAGGTCGCGGCATAAACATTAGTTTACTACATACAATGCTTTCTTATTTTATGCTTACATCAAGAACATTGAAATCATTTTATCATTATTATTATTACAACTTCTCACTGAATCCCTAAAAAATGGCTTTCAGGTCCTCCACCTCGCTGTCAGTCGGGTTGGACTTACTTAGCAAAGACTAAATCATGCTACAAGGTGAGGCTGAGCTTACTAATGGTAGAGAAGGAATCTTTGAAGTATGGACTTAACACTAAAGTGTTCAATGCATACTCGAGCTCTTAGACCGTGTTCAGACCCAGTAATACCTTGTGGTGGTGGGGGAGAGAGAGAGAGAAGCAGTAAAACTTGACAGAAAGGATAAGGCGCTACTAGAGTTAGGGGAGGCACTCAACAAAAGCATAAGTTGCGCCCAATTTTGCTTATAGGCACTCTCAAGGTTATTTTATGCCTAGATCAGCTAACTAAGAAAACGATAAAATTATTTCTCCATTATTATATAACGAGAATTTGCTTCAACTAGACTAAACAACCACTTACGCATATTCGCCTAAGCCTAGTGGAAGGGAATCTCCTTCCCCAAGGCTTAGGCTAACATAGGATAGAAAAAAAGCACGAATTTGCTTCATCAAAATCGTTTCTTTGTAAAATTCGAACCCGATTCGGCAGGCGCTATGACTTCTTTGCGCTCTAACCATAGCGTTAGAGACGAAGAGCACAGAGCGCTGGCGGGTGTATGTCATTAGGACAGAAGTCGCGAGGCCGCGTTCGGCACGCGACGGGATTTTCCTGTCCTAATGACATACACCCGTGCGCTGCTCCCCCCCCCCCCCCCCGACCTCCAGTAGCACCAAGGATAAATCATGAATCGATTGCTTGAATCTCGATTGCCTAAATCTACCCTCTGATCTTGTTGAGGAATTTTCGAGAAAGCGGAGATGAATGGTCGTTTCCATCTCATTCTTTTCACGGATTCCCCAACCCGCCGGAAAGGGCCAGCCTTATGGGTAAGCGAGTTTCCGAGGCTAACTCATGCACGGTTACCCGGAACAAGTCAGCAATTCATCTTTGTTCTGTGAAGGCCTGTCAATCAAAGTCAATCTTCCAGTTCTTTGATTTCCTCATGGAGGAACAAAGCCCATCCGATATGCGCGTTTTTTTTTACAGTTTTTCCTTTGGTCGAATTTCGACAACGCCGAGAACATCTGCAAGGGAAATGGAGGTCATCTGGCTTCCATCCATAGCTTGGAGGAGAACAACTTTGTAGCAGGTGAGCCATTCCCAATTCAGAGCAGCACGTTATTAATGCACATTACGTATTCAGTCTAAACTGAAAGGTTCTATGAGGGCTGCACCAGGAATGTTCGTTCCACTACATTAACAAATTTATTAAGCACTGGCGATGTCGGGAATGACATACACCAACAGCGCTGATATGACATGGATTGGCCTAAAACAGATGACATACCCGACAAGTAAGGAATGGACATGGACTGACGGTAGCCCAGTGGACTACTTGTTCTGGGCTCCCACACAACCTGACGACGCGGGAGGTTCTGAGCACTGTGTTCAGGTAATATGGAAATTCTGCTGGAGGGTTTCTCTGATTTTCCCACAGATATATGTACACATGTGTTCGGGGACTACACACATCGACAAAGAGGCTTTGAGCCAATTTATCCCACTTCCATTCCAGATCTACAGCGATCACTTCGGGAAGGACCCTGCCAAGGATGGAAACTATCAACGTTGGAACGACATTCCATGTGCAACTAATATGAGAACCTTTGTTTGCAAAAAAACATCACTGCAGTAAATGTGGACTCAAAAAACTGTAGGAGTGTACTCACCTTATAAATACAACACAGCAATAATCTCGACTGAATTGTAGTACACTAGCGATAAAAAATAACTGCATTCATTTGTGGATAAGTTTGAAGTCGAATAAAGGTTACAAACTGATCAGTGACATTACTTATATGTATAATTATTTGCATTAAAGATATTAACTCAACTACTGCACAGTAAATTGTGCGACTCTCGTCAAAAGTATGCCAATTTGGGTGTTGTATGAGCGAAGTAGTTCATCCATTCCAAAAATTCTTTCATTCACTATTTAGAACATCGCAGGGCTTTGCATGATCCAACATCATATTCAAGTAACAGTTTCTCCAAGCACAGGACCCAAAAGCATGCCCGCGAAGCACCCCCCCCCCCCCCGTTAAAGTACTGCACCGCTTCATTGAAAATACTGTGGAAAGGAAAATCTTCGAGGCACTGGGTATAATATCGAAGAATATGATACAGTAGGTGAGGAATATATGTCACATAGTGTTATATGGTTCGTTTCGCCTCCGACTCAGACGAACCATTGTATGTTGCCAGCCTTTGAGGCTCATCAGTGAGTAAGGCTGGCAACATCAAATAAATGTGTAAGCGGGTGGTAACCAATATGTTATGAAAAAGTGTATGTTAATAGCATACAACATAGGCAAGAAGTATTAAAAGGTTATTATAAAAAAGGTAAATTTGCTGCACTAAAAAAGGTTGATGTAGGTATAATAGTCTTTTTGAAAAAGGCGTGGGGGCATATGATACTAAGGGAACGCTTTATAATTGGAGCGCATATGTACATTGTCTGCACCCAGGCTTTATTATTGCAGTACTTAAAGTATGGTGAAGAAAATAAAAAAGAACCAAGCTTCCCATAATCTTCCTCTCATGTTAGCAATAATCACTGCAAGATAATACTGCTACTTACACACCGCATGCTAAACTTGCAAGAACGAAAATAGGGGAAGGTACCACAAGTTAGATGAGGAACTGGAGTAATGTGGAGGATTTAATAAATAAACTTCCCACTGGGGTCTGACAAAGCGTACTTGCCTTCCTTCTTGTTTGGTAATGACTGTTTAGTACTCCATTTAGGAAATTATTAACTTATCTAGTTATTTAGTATATTACTTACTAATTTGGTTATTTTCCGTGTGTTGTCTGTAAGTCCAAATTTGTAACTGATGTACTTATTATGCATAATACATTTAATGATATGGGTGGTTATGAATTCCAGGCTGTAGTCACTGTTTATCAAAAACTCTACCATACTTCTTATTTTAGTGGTATATGTATCAAATGTAGAGCATGTATTGGCTATTCGTAGTGCTTCTGTATATATAACCGCCCCTTTATTTTTTAGAGATATGTTACTATTACTATGTGGAAATCTGTTTACTTTGAAATTAAAGTCGTCAGTTTTGTTATATAGCCATGTGAGAACTCTTCCATTGTTGATTTCTAATGTTAGGTCGAGATAGTTTGCATAGTGATCGGAAATGTGAGTCTTTTTAAGCTCTAGTTTGTTATCATAAATCCTTCTAAGAATAGTTTCTACTTCTAGTTCATCAAAATTGTGTACAAGAAGTAAATCATCCATATATCTAAATGGTATGAAAGTCTTACCGGTCATTAATTTAATGGTCTTTGCGTAATTAAATTCCAAAACTGACAAAGTAAGATCTGCTAATAACGGACTGAAATTGCCACCTTGTGGTACCCCTTCCTTTTGCTTGAAGATATTGCTTCCGAAAAGGCAGTAGCTGTTATCTAACAAATAGTCCGTTAAATAGAGTAAATCCTCTTTTTTGTAGTATCTATATCCATTTCTTAGCTCTTTGCCATCACTGTAAAATACATTGAACCCATTAGTGGCGATAAAAGCTTTGTTGGAATTTTTGAAACAGATATTTAACAGTATTTTCACACTTTCCAATATATGGCTATGTTTCAAGTTGGTAAACATATCTGTGAAGTCTGCTGTATAAATTTTAATATTTTCGCATCTAATGCTACTTAGATCCTGGCTAATATTAATATTAACTATGGACCAGTAAGTTTTGATGGTCCTACTGCGATCTTCAGTAGCTTTAGCATAGTTTTTAAAATGGTTCTTAATGTAAGTGAAGATAACATGTAACTCTTTAGCTAACGGTTTAATGCTACTATTAAATGCTCCTGTGATGAATCTAAACTTTATAGGGTTTTTATGTAGTTTAGGGAGGGCATATATATAAGGTAAATCGGCCTCTATATCAAAAGATAAATTGTTAGCTTGACAGAAAAACTTGTGTTTATTTATGATGCATTCTTTATTTTGTTCTTGTATCAGTTCATATGTATTTTTGGTATTTGTATAGTTTAGAATCCTTGTATTTGTTTCATAGTATAAGCCCATTTCCTCCATAAGTGTTAATAGGTAGTGTTTTTTACAAATAATGCCATAATTATTACTAGCTTTATCTAGAGGACAAAAAATAAACATACTTCTGTATTTTTTTACCTGTTCACTTGAAATGTATTCACCTTTACTATCAATATTGTCAACTGTTAATAGTGGTTTAACTTTACTGTGATAACTGTTATTAATATATTTTATTATAGCTCTTATTTGCTCTTGGTTTAATTTATACCTTTGAATCAAGTATTTAACAACTTTATTGGTTAAATCCTCAAATATTTCTATGACTTCTTTTCTACTGATTCCTTGGTCTAATCTATATTTTGTACCCTTGCTCAATAATTCTTTAAATGTTTTTTCTTCTATGATGCTGAGGTCTCCTGTAATTATATGTCCATGGTGCTCATCAATAAATTTTTTATATTTTTCTATCTGACAGATGCAATTCCTACTCAACGTATTTTCAATCTCTTTTATGTCCAGACTTTTTAAAAAGTGGTTATAATTAAATATCTTGCTGGATAACGTGTTTTCATACTTAAACAAAATTCTTATGGGTACATAATCTTTTTTATTTTCATTCTTGCATACTATCTCCTTAATAGACGGTTATCCCCAGAAATAAATAGCAGAGATAAGCTACGTGACTCTTCTGAGTTAATCATGACTACAGTGTTATGCACTGTGGAATGAGTGTGATATCAAATATCATCACAGTCACAGCACGTCTGCGCTATTTAAGGGTTAAGTCAGGGTGGGTCAACCATTTCTGCTCCAGTACCGGGTAAACCCATTGTGGCGGTAAGGCCGCTTTCATACTTTGCGCACCGACGCCGTCACCGGCGGCAACGGCGTCAAACTCATGCAACCCTTTGCCCGCCGCCGACGACGGCGTCCATAGATAATGTGCAGCGTTTGCAAAATTCTGACCCAATACACTACGGTTTGGCGATAATGGCCGCTTCACGTATTGATCGTGGCCGCTTCTGTATTGGCACAGTGCCCAGATCCGAAGTGGCCACTATCACCATACTGTAGGGTAATTGGGTCAAGAATTCCGCAAACGCTGCACATTAACGATGGACGCCGTCGTGGGCGGCGGGCAAAGGGTTGCGTGAGCTTGACGCCGTCACTGGCGGTGACGGCGTCAAATCGATGCAGGTGACGGTGTCAAATCGACGCGGGTGACGGCGTCGGTGCGCAAAGTATGAAAGCGGCCCAAGCACAGTGGTCCTGTGGCAGCAGTAAGTTACTCAAGTTCAAATACGACTGCAGACTTTCAAACGGAGCTATAAATAACATCTAATTTGTACATTTTCAGGGTTGATAAAGGCGCTAGGCGCCGAAAGCTTGCCTATAAGGCTCAAATTTCTTTTGCAACCAATCTCTGCAACCGGTTTTGTGAAAGCAGTTTTGAGTCTTCTGGAATAAACTTTGGAAGTCTCACGTTGTCTTACACACATTCAGATCATTATCTAGGTCAAATTCTAACTCCCATGCATTTTTTGTGTTGTACCCCACGTATATTGGCTTGTTTAGATTGAGCTGGGACATGAATTCAGATGATCGGCTTGAAATGCTCTAACTTATTGGCACACGATGCCTACAGCTTTCTATGAAGCACATCATTTCGTCTTTCATCATTAAATTCTATTCGTCTGGAATCCTCGCGCAGCTATCATTTGTCACGTATGTTGCTCAAAAGAACGTCCACGGGAAAAGTGTTTATGTAACCCATATATTTATGTTGTATTTGCCTTACAAATGCCGCCTGCTAAGTTTTACGCGAAAAAGTGAGAGTTCGGCTAAGACACAGCAGCACATAGTCTCGGCCGGGTGGGCCGGGCCTCCGAGCAAGTGCTCACCCCGTCCTCCGCCGCGGTTGGAGACGCATTGTAGGAACAGCCCACCCCAGTTCCCAGCTGCGGCGGACGACGGGACGGGGCTTTTACACAGAGGCCCCGCTCACCCGGTCGCAAAGCGGCCCTTATTAGGCAAATATAGCATAAATATAAGGGTGATAGAAAAACTGTTTTTCCGTGGACGATTCCTTCGATTGTCGTTTTGTCATTGCATGCCCACATTTTGCTGCAGCGTACGTTAAAATAACGCAAGGATTGTCCGGTGCGTTGACGTAACAGTACATTATGGCCATCCTTAGCAAACGTTTTACTGAAAAATTTTTCGTAGTGATGGAGTATATACACTGTTACTGACCGGAGAACACATGATATCGATAATGCAATCATAATTACCAGTGCAGTGCAATCAGTCCTAAGAAGACAGTGTGGTAGTAAAGATTCGCAGAAGTTCCCGTCAATGGGGTCTTATCTACCGGTAGTATCCACGAAGTACTTTTTTCTACAGAAATTCCAAGCTATTAGCACAGTCTGAGCAGCCGGTAGCGGGGAGTAAGTACGGAGAAAACGAATCAGGAGACCCATCACAATCTCTTGAGCTATATCTAAACGCTAGTATTCGACACTTCCATAATTGAGACATTCGAGATGCGATCTGCAAAAAGTGTACGCGATGTAGTTTAGCGGATGGAAAAGGCTACCAGACCAGTCTAACTGCACATGCCTGTCACCTAGCAGCTGAAGTGGCTGGTCGGAACCCGTATGAACAAGGTGAAGCATCAGAATTCGACGACGACAAAGTCCAATGTGTCATTTGTGTCATACAACCATATTATTAAGGCACAACCTGCATTGTTGCCATCGGCGTAGGTATTCCGAATGAGATGATTGAAACATGGTCAATCTGGAACGGTCTCCAATCCCTTCTAGCGGCCTTACATACAAAAAGCACAGACAGTTTATAATAGTTTATTAAAACGTATGTTATATGGCAAATAAGAAAATATTTGTTAAGCTCCACAATTTCTAAAAGAAAATAGTTGAACGACTTCTGTATAGACAGGGATTAAAGGTAGATGGATAGACAGGAATCAAAGGAAGATGAAACATGCTGATCACAACGAAAACCCGTTGCCAATACTGTACAACACCGTGGACACACCAAAATCCGAATATTTGCATCACAAAGACAACGTAGAAATACTATGAAACTTCACCTACTCCTTTTTTTAAATATGGAAATTTACAAGTAATTCGGATGAAAATGTGAACCATGGTATTCACACATATTTTACTAATTCAGAAATATGCAGAAAACTGGAGCCTAGAATCTTCTTCTGAATATCTGCAAGGGAACGAGGCACGTATGAAAACCACAATGACGAGATAGTGAATACAAAAGAATTAAACGAGGGAACACGCGAACAAATCAAGTGCTCAGTTGTTTCAGCAAGCGGGATGGGTATTTCATCTGAAATCTTTTTTCAAAGAATGATTCACTGGGAGGTTAATGGAGTGTTACGCTCGGTTCATAATCACCGAAGATGTCGTCAAGCTGCGAATCCGATAAATGTGAACAGCGTGCAAACTCCATGCGATTGAATTCCTTCAACGGTGGTGTACCAAAAACTCGTTCCTTGAACACCTTAAATGTGTTTTTTCAAAGTGATCGACGATGAATGTTCCAGGAGAATTGTCAAAAGTTTTGACGGAACTATTCGGCTATTAAAACCCCAGTGGTGGTCGATTGGGGCAAAAAAATTTTTGCTAAAACTTTGCCTACAGGGGTAATTGAGGCCCCTCACCACGAATATCACATTGGTTTTCAGCGTTGGCGCAATTTTGCACCAATTTGGCGCAACTATTGCACTGCTGCTAACACTCTTAACTGGCATAGTTGCGCCATTCTGGTGCAAAATGGCGCCAACGCTGAAAACCAATGTGATATTCGTGATCAGGGCACCAAATAACCCCTATAACCAAGTTTCTATCAAATTTGGTGAGAATGACCTTGGTGCAATAGTTGCGCCATTTTGGTGCAAAATGGCGCCAACATTAAGAATAATGTGATATTCGTGATCAGAAGTCTCAATTACCCCTGTAGGCAAAGTTTTAGCAAAAAAAATTTTTTGCCCCAATGGACCCCCATTGGGGTTGTAATTGCCGAATAGTTCCGTTTTGACCTTAGCTTTATTATGTCACTGACTGACAATAAAGTTAAGATCAAAACTTTAACATAAAAATGAAAAAATTACAATCTTTTGACAAACATGCGTACGTCAACATTAAAGCGCCTCCGGTTGTTAAATTGCTTCAAATAGCTGCAGTATTTTCTTATAATAACAACAGCGTACATGACGAACATCCAGAAACACAGGAAACAGAGAAGTGCTGAGGTCTTTGAATCTGAAAGAAGTGGAGTCATCTTGTTCAGAAATGCAATTTATTGAAGTTGCATAAGCAGATAGCATCAAGCATATCCATTACTTTTTGAGAGTACACAAATATAGGTGGACTCGTTCGATTTATATGGTTGCATAACGCGACTCTGAACACTTTCTTGCTTTCGAAACACTTTCAAATTTTTTAAAATTAGGAACACGATTCACTTTCTTCTTGCGGATGAGATCGCTGATTGTCTGATAAGGCGTGACAAACACTTACACGGCTCTCCATGCTGTTCTGAATCTGCTATCCACTGGTTAATTTCCACACCTGTCAACGCACCACCAAAGCAAAGCTAAATCGTCACACTTCGGAGCAAAATGGAAAGGAAAGGGTGCACAAAGAGCTTGAGATCAAATAAGATCTCAGCTAAGCTAAAGTTAAAATACAGTCTATTGCGGAGCACTTGATATGGCGTGGCCTGAGCGGCGAGAGTGAGAATGTGTGGCGGGGTAAGGAAGTTTGATACACTCTCACACAAGTCCGTAGGCTACGCCTTATCAAGCGCTCCGAAATGGAGTGTAAACACAATGAGCAAAGGAAAAAGGCTTACGGGTGGTACTATCAATATTGACGTAAGCGTAGGTGAACTGCAGATCCAGCCGACTGTTCCAATTAATAATACACTAGCATGCAAACCAACAATGAGCGACAAAAGCGAACATTCAGTTGAAGCCATACATGCGGCTTTCGGCTGAACAAGAAGAGCAAATTAATTGAGTTCTCACATAATTCCCTCCATAAAATGACTCTGATCGGGGAAACTCCAGTTACGTGAAGTGAACGCAAATCGAGGAGAAGAAGTAATTAAGAATACGAAGAAAAACAATTTTGGGAGAAATGTTATACCTACATTCACTGAGTAAGAATATAGCAGCTCCGATGATACCAAAATCCAAACAAGCCAAAACGACAGCAGGAGAAAAACAATCGATATCTGCAAATTTCACAAGAAGTTAGATGAGGCAATGAAAATGGAGACTTTAAGCGTGAAAAAGGGGTAAGCTACACCAAAAAGAATAATCTACGATAATTAACCTCCCATCATTCGAAATATTCCGCGAATTTACCACTGATTTTCGGTGAAAAACTAGCATGTTCCTCTCAAAAACACACATTTAACATAACTCAAAGGCATAACGCATGGACACCCCACAAGACAGATTCAAAATCTCTGAACTAGCATCATAAAAAGTTGAATCTATGAAAAGTAAAAGTAAAGCCATATACGTAAATGAACTCACCCGCAAATGACCTGCTGTAAATACAACCCTGCTGACTTTGCTTTGCAGCTCTTGAGCTTGATATTTCAGGCCACTCTGCTTGACTAGAAGCATCACTGCTGCGTGTATATCCCACTATGTACGCTCGATACAACGAGCTAACTTCCGCGCGTAAAGTCCAGTGTGAATGTGTGAGTGCGCTGCGCGCAATTTGAAATGCGCGTTCCTTAGGAGTACCGTAGCCCTTTGTTCGTTAACTCGTTGTATCGGTAGATATCCTTTGGTTTTGCTCAATCCCTGTACCTTTTGAAATGTTCGATATGAACACAGCCTCACATTCGTTGTAGAACCGAGGTCGGTGTGGGTCTCGAATTCGTCTTGAAAGCTGGCTTCTACTTAAAATCTGCAAGGGACGCTACTACGACTGCTTTCTTACAGTAGATAATAACAGTTGCTTTTTCATGAAGAAGGAGGGGAATGTGGGTTTGAGCCCGAGTCTGTGGATGGGAAGGAGATTCGATGAAAGGGGCTTCGGTTGGGTGGGTGAAACAACCTTCATTTGTGAAAAGGGCTTTCCTGATGAAAAATGGTTTACTCACCCGAAGCTTCCTTACCCCCTCCCCCCTAGGTTTTAGGCTAAACTCACATCCTCCTCGCCGTTCTACCACTGAGTAATCGAACGTGAGCTTGCGTCTCCACCTCGACCCACATTGACCCTAGAATCGTGTACGAATCTGTGTATTCGGGTCGGTGAACTTCTAAAATTGCTTCATTCCTGGAAGAAAGTATGCTTCTCAAGGTAACGCTGGGTAAACTAATCTAAACTAGCGGTTTCTAGGCTGTTTATCGCAGCAGCATTGCCAATGTGTTTGCATATATCCACAGATGAGGGAAAGATTCTTTCTTTGAGTCTCTTAATCGTTATCCAAGCGGTAGAAAATCTATCAGCTCAGAGTCAGAAGGAGGTAGCCCTTAGCCATGGTCCTGCTATTATAGCGCTAGATTGCGTTCATACTCAGCGACCTGATCGCTGCGATCGTAGTCACCCCATGTTTTTAAACATAGGTGGAATTGCGCTGCATTAGTTTGACTTTTATAAGGAACGCTTGTATCAATTCGTATAGCGTGTAGCGTGAGTAACGTTAATTGAATGTTTGAAGATATTTTCCGATTCTCGTATATTCTTTTGGTAGTTGTATAAGTTACAAAAAAAGAACGAAACGTGCAACATGGCTTAAGTTTATTTGATAAAATGTTTTTCGACATTTTCAGTTTCTGTAATCAATCGCACATTAATCTTCTTCCCTGCAATAACGCGCGATGTGAAAAAGCATAAACAATGTATTGACAAGTAAATATAAAAGAAAAATTGCACAAAAATATACTTACTGTAAGATGTACCGTTCATTTACGCGGCGCTCTTCTTCTGTGTTTATTCTATAATGGAATGACTGACTATTCTTGTTCAGATGAAAGCCTTCAGTAACTATTGTGCTTTTTCGTCAGTTTTTTTTTTGTCCGGGAAATCCCATCAAAAATTGGATTCTGCTCATAGTCGTGAATTGAATTCCATTATTGATCTAATCCTTTCCCGCGATTCAGTGAATTTCGAATTTCCTTTGATCCGCGCCTCCGCCAACTCCATGATTTCGCACTATATTATCCACGATCGAAACGTATCTTTTCCTTTCCCTTACGTCCATACGTCCGCTAATTACCCAGCTAGAAATTCTGCCTATGCTCATGTTGGGGCCTAGCCCCCCCCCCCACCTCACATGAATCAAACATCAAGGATGAATGAGAAGAGGGAAATAAATCAGCCGAACTACAGTGTGAACATACCACGCTGCTCGATGATGACGACGTCGAAGGAGATCGCTGAAATTCTCAAATTAGCCTTACGGAAAGAATGAACGAAGAGGTAGGTATATAAGGAAGATATTGGGATTTCTTCCATTTTTTGTGCTGTCATTTTTCAGCCCGATTATTGAAGATTTCACATTGAAACATGCATCTTTTCTCTGCGCTCACACTGGTGTAAATTTTTGCAATTGCTGTGCGTTGAGAGATAGCGCAGGCATAGATAGCAGCCTCTGATGCGCTGCGAAGTAAGCGCAGTTTTATTTTCAGGTAAAACACGGAAAGGGGACTTACACTTTTCGAAGTGGAGGAAGTTGACAATCCTTTCGGGGACTAAAAATGAATCTAGTTTAATCTCTCTCACTTCAAGGGTTACAACTTGCAACTACTGCTCCTTTATGCGGTTAGAAGATTGTGCTACATTTATGAGATATGTTTCAAGCCATTCAAACGGCAGTTGCTATGGGCTATAGCTAGAGCGCAAAGAACTCATAGCTCGAGCCGAATTGGGTTCGAATTCTGAACAGAAACGATTCTGATGAATCTAATTCGTTTTTTTTTCGCCCTATGTTAGCCTACGGTTATCGGCTAACATAGGATGAAAAAAAAAGCCTTTGGTGAGAAGATTCCCTTTCCCAAGTGATGTCGTGGCGGCAGCCCCGTCCATCACAGCTCTTCGGCTGCACGACGACACACGGCGGAGAGGCCAGGACAAGCCTAGGGAGCGCTTTTTGCCGCGAGCTGCGCCCACCTGATTATCCTATGTACTTGTGATGTTGATTTCAACGTGGCCTATTCGCTCACTTCACGACTTCCAGCCGCCGCCATACCGGACAGCTGGGAAGGTGGAGCTACTGCCGGACTTGGTTGAGCGGCGCGTATCCGCTTTGCAGCGTATCTTCATGTGACACGAAGTGAGGAAAAGCAACAGTGGCTTTTTCATCATCTATGGAAGTTTCAGGACTTTTGAGCATCCATCAAAAAAATTTTCGATTCAAGGCTAACCTTTTCGAGCGCTTTTTTGTTGATGGCACGTCCACCCCAGTTGTCAGGGACGAAATCTGGTCGTGCAAGCATCACATCGAGAATGACGAGTTTTGCCTAAAATGTAAAAGTACGACTTCCGTTCTCCATCATTATGTGCGTTCACAATCGCGAAGGCACCATTCAGGAAAAAGAAAGAAATGAGAACGGGTAAGAGCGTTAAATCAAATTGCGAGTTCAGGAGAAGGTAATCTGTTTTGAAAATCTCATTGAAGTACGTATTTGAGTTTTTTTCTCGCGGCCTCGATTCGAGTGTTTTGGGCTATGCTGTAGAGGCGGGGTTCGTTGGTTTAGGTGCCCGCGTCATCCGCATCACTCCTTTAGTGATTGGTGATGCTGCGAGGACACGTACTCTACTGTGGGGGAAAAGGAGGTCCTGTTTTTGAATGTTGATCGTTTCGCTCCCTTTTTCTTTATTGCTGAACTACAGAACACGGCTTCCATATTCCCTAGTTATCCCACGATTGGTCAAAGTTTCTCCTAATGGAGTCTTTAAAGATTCCTACTGAGGCGTCTCTTTTAGCGCAGTGAATGAACACTTGAAAAATGAATGACTGCTCACGCTGCCAGTGTCGATGAGGAAGTTGCGGAGCTCATTGTCTATATGTTCATCGCATAACTCTGTCCGATTCACTATCACATCCAGTGCGTAACTGATCGCTTTGTCTATAAGCATTACAACCTGGAATTGAAATCTTTCGTTCTTTGCGTCGTAGGTGCAAGTGATCTGTGTGCAGAGGGCTGAGAAGCCTGACTTGTTTATCAGCTGAAGGTGTACGGCACTATGAAGATGAACCGGAGTGGAATCTGTGACGTTTGCTTCATATTTTGATTATGAATTACTGCTGCGTAACTCACATCATTCGTCGGGAACAAGTCTGATGACGTGAAATATTTTGTGAGAATTTTATTCTCTTCACTGCTAAGCGAATTCTCGAGTAATTGGTTCCGTTTGAGTTTTTCAAGTACTTCCACGGCTAGTGCTATTTGTTTATCACTCTGTAACCATTGTTATTAACTTTTCAATGCCTCAGAGAAGTCTCAAATCTTAAATGATTGATTCAGGAAACCATAGGAGCACGGTTAGGCTTATTTCTTATACTCCTAATGGGTTCAAATTAACTTCAGTGGAAAACGCCATTTTTTCAAAGCGGTAGATTTTTCTTAATGACAGGTGATAGAATCTGTAAAATTTTCATAGCAAGCAGTCGAGCGGGGGTAGCTCTGTTTAGCACTGAAACCGAGCTGTTGTTTGGATGTGCGGAGGTGTACATACTTATGTAAGGATTTCGCTCGCCGCACACCAGGTGTCTGCTTCTGCAGCGGGCTACCACTGCAAGTGTGTTTTGCATGGAAGTGGTTAAGATTTCTTACGTGGCATTCATTACACCTTCGGTACTTCGTGGTAGTGTTCTACTGATAGATGATATTATTGCTCTATATCTTCGAGAAACATTTGATCGGCCAAAAAGTTTCAAGTAGTGTGAGACCTCGCAATTGCAGTGTGCCCCCTTAACTGGATATGAGCTCGCTAGAGGCTGTACAGTACGCAACTATCTTGACAAAAATTTCCTCATCTTCGCCAGACGAATGCAAGCGCCAATATGTAAGTAGATTGAAATAGTAATGATACAGAGGGGAAGTCAAGCGGAGCAAGTCGCAAGCATTTGTTCGGTATTGGGAAGTGAACGCTGCTGCGAACGTTCGCAACCGCGTTCCCTTCCCACTGAACAAGAGCGCTATGCTTGCGACTTGCTCCGCTTGACTTCCCCTCTATATTATTACTATTTCAATCTACTTACGTATTGGCTCTCGCAGAGGCGATCAGGATTGTAGAAGAGGCCAGTACTGACTACTCAATATCGGGCGCTCGCGCAACACGCAGCTCACTCGCCACGTCCATACATTGCGCACCGACCTACGGCGACGGCAATTTGGCGCCGACACAGGCAGCGTCGGCTTCAGGATCATGTGCCCGCTGCCTACCACGGCGGCACTGTGGTGACGCGTTCCATTTGCAGAACGTTTGACCCAACCACATTACACTATGGTGATCGTGGGGAGAGCCCACGAATTTGAATTCAAATATTGGCATTATGCCATATTATGCCATTCGAATTTGAATCCCTGGGCTCTCGCCACGTTCATTATCTGTGGGGGGGGGGTTGGTCAAGCGTTCCACAAACGCCGCCGCCGGTGCCGTGTCGGTGCGCAAAGTAGGAACGCGGCCAAACAGTCCATATTCCGGAGATGTGGCAGAATGTCTCACAGACTGCTTTGCCAGCGCTGCTGCCACTGCGCACCGCTTGTCAGCTGCCCGCTGGTGAGTTTAGTTCGACGATGTGTTTTCTACTACCTGATATTCCTTGCCTCGGCAGGCCTACTTTTCGGAAATAAGTTATTTTTCGCGATATGAACGTGTAGTGTGTTTAGCATTAGTATTGCATGCTTTAAGTGTGTATAGTAGTGCTGTTTCCGAGGCAGATGAATGAATGAACTGCCACTGACGTTGTGATCCGCAGCCAGCTGCCAAATTGACAGCAAAATACAGCACGTTCTCGTAACGAAGTCATTCCATTCCTTCCATTACCCGCCTCCACTTCCAATATCAGTTTTTTTAGACTTAAGGTGCTTGCGCCTTCAAAGCTCCGATACTGTATCCATTTGCCTTAATTTTAAGACACATCACGCGATAATCGGATTTGTGGCTTACTTTCTTGGGCAAGTAGGTACTTGGATGACTGCTCAAAGTACATCTTTGTTGCGGCTGCACGATGTATCCTCACGCTGTTGTGCCAGCTTGAATACAACCGAGCCACGCTCACCCAACCAGATCACACCTGGCCTTAGACGAACTATTTCCAATGTGGAAGCTGCTTTCATCATCAAATGGCTGTCTCATCAAATTATCTTCTCTTATCGCATGTTTCCTTATACACGTGAGCGCCACGTTGAAAATTCGTTCGTCTAAGGTTAGGTGTAATGTGGTTGGGTGGGCATGGCTCGGTTGTATTCAAACAGACACAACACCGTGAGGGTGTACCTTGTAGTCACAACCAAGTTGCAGCGTTAACAGTCATCCAAGGACCTAACTGCCCCAAGAAAGTAAGCGCTAGTCTGGCAATCGTGTGGTGTGCCTTTTAGGTAATCACCAAGCAACCTTCTACCTGTATCCTTCTGTTTGTAATACTACGAACTCGGGTGACTGCTTTTTGTACCCACTTTTAGTTTCTGTCCCGATCGCATTGGAGAGCATCAATGGTAACATTGCACTGCAACGCGATTGGTTCAGGAATTGGAAATAAAAGCACGAGAGGCGTTGAATGTACGCCAGTGTTGCGGAATAAGTACTAATAGAACATTGTGTTCGCAGTCTTCGCCCGTATTTGAATTAGCGATATTTCTCTGCAACTGTATGAACACCATAAGTAAGCATATCTTGTCAAATTACGAAACGGAATTACTACCCTCACTACCCTCTTTCTGGTTCCCTGAGTTTGGAAAGCGAAGAAATAATGGTTGAGCAACTTACGAATGCGTTATCATAATCATCATGAGGAATTTGCGAAATCCTTCCTGGCTTATATTTCCTTAATTCCGCCTCTTGTTTCGTTATCAAAGACCTCAGCTGTGCTATTTTCTGCAGTGAGGTATTTACGAAAACTTCAAAAAATTTAATCTCTAGAAAACGCGGCTGTTCTGAAAAAATCTACATTGTCTCTCCTCTGCAATTTCGACTGTAGGAATATTATAGTTTCCCTGGCTTTTTTAAGTTCCATCTCCATTTCACTTCCTGAGCTCCCTTTTGGTCGTGCTTGCTTTGATATGGTTGGTGTTCTTGGTGTTGGGGACCCCTGGAATTGACCTCCACTGTGATATTTGAAATCTGATCTTGAGGTTGCTAACCTCAATAGTCGCCTCCACTGTTTGGTCTACTGACTTTGGCCTTTCTGCTTGATCCTGAAGTGTTGAGATCTGATTGTGCGCTTGATCTCTTGTGGCTCTCACTATGCCGTACTTGATACTTATGCAGTTAGAGCATTTTGCGTACTTGCAAGCATTGCGGTCATTGGTGGGGAGTTCAAAAAAGGGTGTATCCAGAAGCTGATAATTTATTTTAGGTTTGGACTTCCGATCTCTCCAGGTACGAGGAAACTTCTGGTCTTCTCACAAGCCACATCAAACTGCGATGCGCATCAAATTAGATCAGCTGATTTACTGTACTTTTCAGTCAGGTGAGCAGTTGCTCTTTCTATACACATGCTTTTTTGAACTTCCATATTTCCAAGCTATGACGACATTCTTGCTGCTCAATGGATAATACGCTTTTTGTTACCTTCACGGGTTGTCTTCACTTAGTCCCGCAAGTACCACAGTTTAAGTATCTAGTCTTTTCTGTAGATTCTAATACTTTCACCATGTATGCTGTGTAAGGAATCGGAATATGGCTAAAGCTAGGCTCGCTCCGCGATGGAAATCATTCAGCGGAAAGAGTGAGAGAGGCATTTTATCTGGAGGAGCCAAGACCTATGTATTCACTTTTGCCAATTGTCCAGTCAGGGCAATAAATATCAGTTTACCTCGATTTATAGACTTATTTTTCTCCTTCACCAAATCTCTCTCCACAAGTGGGCGCATACATGGATGGCTCACCAGACATGTGGAATAGAGGATCACATAGAGACGGGTGCTACGTGCATTGGGCTTGGAAACAAGTCTTAATGTTCACCAATCTCGTACAATGAATAGCCTTTATGTGTATGGTGTCAATAACGAATTCCTTGGAAATCACATATAGACACATTGAAGCTGCGCCTGCGACAGTGTCACAGCTTCGTTTACATCCACCTTTATTATATGCATAAATAGAGAATTGAGAACTTCTCCTAAGCCGAGGGGGAGATTAAGTGAGTAATTGCACATACGACGCAATCTTCCACAAGAGTCCAGCCCTTCTCCCTAGATTTGACAAGTAAGCGGTGTCTGAAACTTCTGTCACCCAAACGGGTACGTTTCTCTACTTCCAAGGTACATAAGCAGCGCTTCAAAACACCAACCGTTACCATCATCTTTTAAGATTCTGATTCTACACTAATCCTATACATAAATTCGATAGATGTCATACCACTGAAGCTGTGCGGTTGACTTCGTCCTGCAAAAGCTAGTATCAATGTTTTTTCGATTATTGTGACTATTGACATTTTCATATCCCTTGCGTTTCTATTTCCCAGTGAGGAATGGACAATAATATTTTCCTCGTTATTTAGAAGAATTGATCCTGTCAATCCGTGATTGCTTAAAAGCATTTCCGTTAGAATTTGGTTACTCGACTTATATCTCTGAGAAAATAGACTAGTGGGTAATGATCCAGGTGGCACCCTTTCTGCGC
The DNA here is from genome assembly GCA_963978905.1 of Trichostrongylus colubriformis. Classification (NCBI taxonomy): domain Eukaryota; kingdom Metazoa; phylum Nematoda; class Chromadorea; order Rhabditida; family Trichostrongylidae; genus Trichostrongylus; species Trichostrongylus colubriformis. The sequence goes on along the minus strand of OZ022256.1, from coordinate 53,632,997 downwards.
CGTCTAGGCCTAAACTAGCTGCGCCCATTTAGGCTCATCATTAGTCGCCTAAGGGCGTGGTTAGCTTGCGTTTACGCAGGTGTACATAGCGCCATAACGGTGCATCGTGGTGGCGCAAAAGTGTGCAGCCTGGATAGTTACCCAAAGATATACGACCGCAACAGAGTTTATTATAGCAAGGTGTGCCTTCAATTTCATGCGACATTTCATGTGGTTATCAGTTATCTCGGTGCTGTGCTGATGATGGGGAGACAACTCACTGCCTGTTAAACATTTCATGTAAAGACATCTTACTTCTCAACATTTTAAAACTTGTCAATTTCATAGCACCGTTATCATTTTGTGTTGGTCACGTGGGCGACAATAAGGGCACAGGAACTATTCCAAAAAGGTGTACAGTCCAGTTCCCGGCGCCTGGCAAGGCGTGGCCGCGAACTTAGGTGACTGGCGAGAGTGAGAGTGTGTGGCGGGGTGAGAGAGTTCGATACATGTTCATCCAAGTCCGTAGTCCTCGCCCTGCCAGGCGTTGGAAAATGTACTGTATGTATTGAGTTGGGGAATAAGTTCCCGTTGTTTTTTTTTCCATTTTTTCACATTGTTCCCTCCACTTTTCGACAAAGCTTATATATGTTTTCGACAGAGCTTTTTTTTGCTCTACAAAACGCTACTATCTTTTTCGATTTCTTCGACTACCTAATATTCATGAGGTTTTGAAATGAAGTAAGCTGAAGGCAAAGAATTGGCACTTGCGCACCTCATCCTTCTCGTCTGCCGAGATCAAAAAATGTATGTGTAAATGTTTTCGATAGAGCTTTTTCAGCTCTACAGAATGGTCCTACGTTTCATTTGAATCGCTCACCTTTTCACTGTTTTTGAGACTCACGGATGTAGTACTTGCAGAAGTGTGTTTTTTCGTTATCCTCTCTTCCTCGCCTACCATCGAACTTGGAGAGAATGTGCATATACGCATTCGATAGAGCTTTTTTTTGCTCTACAAGATGACACCACTCTTCTTTTGTATCCTCTCATATTTTAGCATGTAAAGATAGGTTTCCACCTGTTTTTCAATTCAAAATTACGTAATGAAAATAAATTTTTTTGGCAGATTGTTTTGTATCATTCGGTAGAGCTCTTTTCGCTCTACGAGATAGTGCATACGGTTTTTGTTCGTATAAATTTTCGCCATTTTTAGATCATTTAAAAGTCGACGAAATCGAGCATTTTTGACACATATATTCGAAAATGCTCGATTTCGTCGACTTTCAAATGTTCAAAGAAATGGCAAAAATAATTCGAACAAAAACCGAAAACCGTAAACACTATCTTGTGGAGCGAAAAAGAGCTCTATCGAATGATTCAAGAATTCCTGCAGAAAAATTCATTTTCATTACGCAATTTCGAATTGAAAAACAGGTGGAAACTTATCTCTACATGCTAAAATATGAAAGGATACAAAAGAAGAGTGGCGTCATCTTGCAGAGCAAAAAAAGCTCTATCGAATGCGTATATGCATATTTTCTCCAATCTCGATGGTAGGCGAGGAAGAGAAGATAACGAAAGTGCACACTTTTGCAAGTACTACATTCGTGAGTCTCAAAAACAGTGAAAAGTTGAGCGATTCAAATAAAACGTAGAACCATTCTGTAGAGCTGAAAAAGCTCTATCGAGAACATTTACACATACATTTTTTGATCTCGATGGCAGACGAGAAAGATGAGGTGCGCAAGTCAACTTTTTGCCTTCAGCTTACTTCATTTCAAAACCTCATAAATATTAGGTAGTCGAAGAAATCGAAAAACAGTAGCGTTTTGTAGAGCAAAAAAGCTCTATCGAAAACATATATAAGCTTCGTCGAAAGATGGAGGGAACAATGTGAAAAACTGAAAAAAAAGCAACGGGAACTTATTCCCCAACCCAATAGTTTGATAATTGGTTCATCTCTGAGACACCATACGCCAGAATGTAGCTCATGATTCAATGAATAGTTGAGCTTTCTCTTCCCGATCTTAGAAATTTGTAAATATTTGGATGTGACTATAAGTTACTTGAGAATTTTGAGCGCATTGATCTTTACTGGGGTTTTCACAAGACTTGTGAATATAAAGACATTGAAACACACCGTTATGTCGTCCACATCAGGATCATCTTTCCATCTTTAAATGATAATATTACAGGGTTGGCTTTGGTCAATAGTTACAGCTGCTGCTAACCTCAGTTCACGAGTGCGCACACGTGCTATTGCTGGACGCATTTTCGATACATTTTCAAATTCTTCGAGCTCTCTCGAATCGATGCCCTAGAATGCCGAGATTTCGCTTTGAGTAGGATGTACCAGGTGTTTGCATCTATATGATAACCGCCTTCACGAGCGTCTACAAGATGGGGCAAAATCACGGAAACTAAATTGATGTCGCCCAAAAAATTTATCTTAGCTTGAATTGAAAACTAATCATAACCGATTTATTCCCAGAGAAAACTGAACAAAAAGCACTTCTCTTTCTCAAAACAGTCTCCATCTACTTCTACACAGGCTCGAAGACGCTTCGGAAACGCGTTGACCGTGGCGTGGAGGTAGTCTTCATCTATCTCATCCCATGCTTTCTCCAACGCTGCCTTCAAGGAACTGAGGTTGCGATGGGGTTGTGGCATGCCTTAGGCCGCGGTCATACTTTGCGCAGCTGCGTTAGTTGACGCCGGTGCCGGCGTCAACTAACGCAGCTGCGCAAAGTATGACCGCGGCCTTAGACTCGGTGACGCTTCATACAGAGAAATCGAGTGGGTTGAGGTCCGGTGAACTGGGATACCATTCATCAAAGGCGATGAAACCTGGGAAATTTTCCTGGCACTACTTGTGGACAATCTTGGACTCGTGAGCAGGGGCATTGTTTTGTTGATAGCACCATTGCTTATTTCCAAAGTGATCCTGAGCCCACGGTAAGACTTCGTTCTTCAGGATGTTTAAAGGCACCATTGGGGGTAAGGGAAAATTGAGATCTGGGAGTACATATTCTCTGAAAACGAACCTTCTACTCTAGAAGAGGTCATATGTTGCGAAAATCGCACTAAAAAACCGCGGCTTGGGGTCTTATAACGACCCCGCAGCTCGGCATGCCGTTATGCGGTTATGCGGCCGGGGGAGTCGCCGTGGAGAGGCGGGACAACAATCGCGGCCGGCTGGTTCAGACTCTGGCCTGTCTTCAGTCCACTCTGGCTAGAGACGCAGAGTACGAGAGAGAGAAGGGAGATTTTCGGGCTCCTATTTCTCAGTTTTTTCGCCGTTTTATGTCGTTCTTTCTCTACTGTTATATTGCTGAGCACCTCCACTTTCGTAATACCCACTTTGCCAAATTTACCCCTAACGGTTTCTTTAAGTAGTCGTTTACATTGACTTTAACCCCTATGGAACGAAGACCAGCGGTGAACGAAGACCACGCAGACGATCGCGCACCTTCTTGCTGATCACGTTGATCGTGGCAGAATTCGGTCTCTCTCGTCCTGGTGGGTCGGAAAGGTTTTCTATTTCCGTGAACTTGCGACTGTTTTCGACACAAGACTTCCTGGTACCTTCAGACGACGGGAGATGTCAACCGCTCGGAATCCTTGACGGTGCAGGTCGATGATGGAAGAGGTGGGGGATGGCCTTGTCAATTCAGATCAAAGATAAATTTTTTGTGCTGGCTGGTAGAGAAGGTTGCACTGAATCGAATTAAAACAAGCACGAGCTTTTCAACTCCGAAAAGCGTCTCTGGGGTCAAAGATTTCGCGCGCGCGCCTAATTTCCGTGATTTTGCCCCACCCTGTAGAGTTTGAAATGAGTACTGATTTTGGACGTGCATAATCGACGTTCAATTTGCATAGTATTGCGGTGACGGGCAGTCCAAAGTGCGATAGCAGTCTCGAAGAACGAAATGCTGAATTAATGTTGATCACTATTATCTCGAGGACGTACCTTTACTTGCTTGACAGATTGGTGGACGCCTGAAAAATAGGAAATAAGCCTTTGGCGGTCTCCAATTTGTAGTTGACAAAGCACATTCCTAGTAGTCTTGGTTACAAACGGGTTCTCATGGTCACATTTTTGTTTGCCAGTCCATCTGGCTTGAATCAAAGCGGATATGGGAACATTTTACAGTGCTATCGCAATGAGGAGGGCATCTTATAAAAAGATGCACATCTAAGGCCGCTTTCATACTTTGCGCACCGACGCCGTCACGCAACCATTTGCCCGCCGCAGGAGACGGCGTCCATAGATAATGCGGACCCAATCACACTACAGTATGGTGATTGTCGCCGATTCGAATCTTGGCGCCATGCCAATAAGGTGATCATGGCCGCTTCGTATATTGGCACAGCGCCAAGATTCGAATCGGCGACAATCACCATACTGTAGTGTGATTGGGTCCGCATTATCTATGGACGCCGTCTCCTGCGGCGGGCAAATGGTTGCGTGAGTTTGACGCCGTCACGCGCGTGACGGCGTCAAATCAACGCAGATGACGGCGTCGATTTGACGCCGTCACGCGCGTGACGGCGTCGGTGCGCAAAGAATGAAAGCGGCCTAAGCATCTTGGAGAGATCATGGTTGGGATGTCAATCTGCACATTCAGGCTTATATTTCGCCTAACTAGTTTAGGAATGAAGGGGATAGCATCCGTTCGTTGATGTGAGTGGCGCATCTATGTACGTGCTGCTTGTACGGTAGGGGGACCAAATCTTGACTGGACCCACCAAACTTGCCCATCCTTCTCTACATGTGTAATGAGCTTATTTTTTCTTCCCTTTTGTTTGTTTGTTTGTTTGTTTGTTTGTTATCTGTTTGAAGTGTTCAAGTGAATCGAAGTTTGGAAAGTGACAAAAACAGCTCGAAGCCATTATTCCGAAATGCGGGTCTAAGTGCGTGGTGTAATGAAAAGCTACTGTAGCGCTATGCCTTCTCCTTTGCTTGGATTGTGGACACGTTTGGTAATCAAATGGTCACCATATTTTAGTCCACTTGGCTCTTGCTTTTTCTTCCCCTCTGTCGTGATCTGCTTGACAATATCCTGAATTTTGAGATTGAAAAGGTAAAAGATAGTTCGAATAGTATATGTAACTATTTTGCCACCTTACTGCCTTGATATATGCTGAACATTTTCTTCAGAATATTGTGTCTCTCTGCGTTTTTTTCTGCCATTTGAAGAAATTCGCTAATGTTGGCCTCCTTAATAGTTTCAAAGTGTTCTCACAAATCACCAGCAGACTTTCTGTCCCACACTAACTTACTAGCAGAACTGAGATGGAAGCGACGGCCGCAGAATAATATGGAATGTGAGGTCGCAATATGGTCAAGCTCACTCAGCAAATGAAACTCACTGCGGATGATAGCTTAAATATAGCATTACTTCAGTTATATCAGTATCACAGTTCTGCACAGTTGATCTTTCTCACAACTCGTTGACCGTCACTTCTTGGTGAGACAAGAGCATTCAACCGTCCATTCAGTTCCAACGGTACAGTTCAGGCATGTGTCCTGAAAATTTGTTGATGCATTTCATTTAGACATCTGCAGTACATTATAGTTTGTTTGGGAAGAACCCATTTTCAGTCAGCGCAATTAACACCTTCTATCGATCCTTTCTTCGGTTCAACGCGATGGAATATTGCACTCCACTAAGATGTGCTTATTTAAGGCAGAGACTGAGCACGTTACCGGAGTGATGGAGAGCGTTGCAACCGGTACGAACACAGCCTGGCAAAGCGATAGCCGTGAAGGAGTCCGCTAATGAGCAGGGTGGACTCCGCGGCTAGCGCTGCCGTTTCAAGCACAAACTGTGCTCTTCCAACTAGAATGACTGTGTATCTGTGGTGAGCAGCAATGACATAGCTCACAGCTGATCTAGGCTGGCTGATGTGTCAAATACCTGCACTCTACATACACGTGGCTTTCAACCGGCTGGATATTGACTCCTCAGTCGAGTAGAGCCATGTTACTATCATTACAGATCACTATACTTGCTCCTTCGTGTCTGTTGAGCTTAGCTTTTCCTACGTCTTACATCACTCTGCGGCGCAACTCCCATTTACAAAGCCCACCATAATCAGAGTGTTTCGATCCAGTGGTAGTTTCTTGTACAACTCATAGTTGAATTCCTTCATTATACAACATGATTATACACAAGCTCACTATTTTACAATAACTTGGCTACATACAATACGCATTATTTGTTAACATTGTTCGTTGTCGTGTAGATTTGTAGGTTGTGGACAGGTGGCAGGTCCACCGACGTGTGCTTGTCTTGTCATGTGCGGCAAGGTCGCTTGTCGAGCAAAAGAGCCTGAGCAGAGAGAATGAGAGATAGTAGAAGTCAGTAATTAAAAGACTGGTAAGACTGGTGAACTGGTAAGACTGAAATTGAAACTGACTGGACTGAACTGACTTGCTCCTCCCCCGAACGCGGTATTTGTACCCCCAATTGTGGGCGGTACAAACCTTGTCTCAGATGGCTACAAAAGTGCCCGTATGACCATTGAACGTTAATTGCGTGTGTGTGCCGTTGTGAAATGCAGGTGTCAAGAGGCACCCAGCCGCTTCCTCGTGATCATGACTGCAGAGTCATGATATCTACACTTTTCCGAACTCAGGGACAAAATATAAATTGGCCAGAAAATCACCTCTTGCAATTCGACGAAAGAATACCTGGCTTTCGCGCCACGGACACCGGAACTCAAACAAGCCGTATTACCAAATGCGATGGATGGTGGTGTTCAGAAGAAGTGTGATATGTAGGGAGCCAAGAAAAAATCTCCGTCGATGAGATATCTCACGAAACTTTTACTCCCACTAACACGCTTCAGAACGTCATTTGAGGAATTTTTTTCGTCGAACTAGAGAGATCCTCCCACGGATCTTTGGAAAAATGGGCCATTGAATCTGTTACGCCTCCAGTCTTGCTTGGAAAACCAGCGAGAGCGTGGTTGGCCGCGGTTGGCTTCGTTGCGGGATGCGCCATGCATGAAGATTCCTTCCCATTCTCAGTGAATGAACACGCTTTTCCGGTCCGCATCACCTCGCTGCACCAAATCACGTACTTGAAGTGGCTCGCTACACCAGATCACGTACTTACAATCGTTGTAAGATATGGAAGAAGTCCATATCAGCTAATTTTTCGTTTTCATCACGTAGTTTCTGGGGTATTGCTCCACGAAGGCACCCGTGGATAGATATCGCTTCCCACGGTCAATCGGTGAATTTCGGAGGTGTCTATGTACGTGGTTTCGATGCCAGCGAATCTACGAAATGGTTATTGGCATCGGCCTGCTTCGCTGTGGATCCGCCATGCATGGGGTATCCATGATGATTAAATTAATTTAGTTTCGGGTTGAACTCAGTTTTATCACATTTCCCCCTTACACCTTGGACTCTCAGCCTGAGAAATTCCGTTGATCACTGCCTACCTCAACGATTACGACCCCTCTACCCTCTCAGTGGACCAGATACGATTCCCCTGTCAAGGTTCCTGGACGGAGGCTTGACAGTGCTTATAAGCACCTTTCCATTTAATTCAATTCAAGCAGATAGAACATGGACCCGTTCCATGTGCACAGATTGAGGGCGCGATTGAGTCGACAAGGAATGTTAGTTTATCTTTGCAACAACGGTAACCCTTAAGTTTTTTATATAGGAAGTAAAGAATTATCAGTACAATGATTATCAGTGCAGGCACAAAGTATGACGATGATGATACTTCTCGACGTGACGATGACGAGTCTTCTGATTGATCTTGTTTCCATCTGAAATATTAGATATGAGTCACAAAGTCCGGAGTAGGTTAACTAGGGCCGCGTTTATACTTGGCGCACCTGTGGCAACAACGGAATTTGACGCCGGTACCGGCGGCGACCGCGGCCTGATCAGGCGCCCGCCGCCAACCACAGCGGCGCTTTGGTGACGCGCTACGTTTGTAAAACGTTCGACCTATTCTCGCTATAGTATGATTGTTCGGGGCGAAAGCCTACGAATTCGAATTCTAGTCTTGGCATAGTGCCAAACTATGCCGAGATTCGATTTCGTGGACTCTCACCCCGATCAATCATACTGTAGCGTGGTTGAGTCGAGCGTTTTACAAACTGAGGGCGTTAACAGAGTGCCGCCGGGTCAATTGTAGGGACATTTCGCCGCCAGTACCGGCGGCGGTGCGCAAAGTATGAATGCGGCTTATGAAGAAAGGTCCGTGACGGGTTAACTGAGATGTCCGATTACAGAACTGAGCCCAGCACCACTATCGGTGATTTGTGGTTATGGGCTTCCGGGTGTCACGTGAAGATTTCCTTGGAGAACAGTCACATACAGTAGGTCTCATTTATTGTGAGTTAGGCCTCCGTTACCTCTTGTAGAAATCCACAATCCACCTTCACCCAGTTTGGGTGTGAGTCAGGGCTGTCTTGTTAGGTAAATCACTAGATGGCGAGAACAGGGTTACTGCCCGCGGCAAGTTTTTTTGCTTTTCCCATAGGTCTGGCCCCGATACGAATTGGACCACATCACCACATCAAAATCAGCTAGAAACATGTCGCTCGTGGTGACCCAATTTGCGTTGCTTGGTGCTATGACAGGACAGTCCTGACGCATCATCCCGCTCGGCTCTGTGCCTAGGCAGTCTTATCGTGTGAGACATCGTGGGTTTAGTACCTATTAACACATCGGTGACTTGCACAAAGGCGCGGTCACCTCTTGTCATTACGAACTTTTTGATGCCTTCGCCCTTTTGAATTTTCTCACTTGGTTCTCCTCCTCTCCATTACCCCGTTTGTTACCGCCGTACACGTGTGCGCACAATCAGTTCCTTCAAGCAGTTTTCGATATACACGTGCAGTTTCTGCTAGAAGCACAACGAGACTTGTACGGATTCGATGACTAACTTGAGTTTCCTTTTGCGAAGACGTGCATGCGCAGGTCGCGCGTCTTTAATGTTTTCGAAGTTCTCGTTTTCTTCTTTGTCAGAGTCCTGAAAATTGGATACTGCTGAATATGTTATCGCTTTTGTTGATTAGTTAAAGCAGTTGAACAGCAGCCATACCCTCTTTTCAACAACATCTTTCTCGAGACCTGAAGACAACACGTTTAACTTAGGGGAACATTTTGAAGAAATAGTACCCGATCTAGTGAGTGATATAATTGTTACCATATTTGTGACCGGAATGCTGCTTTCGCGGCTCCTCTGATTTAGCACGTTCCTTGGAGGCTCCCTAAAAACCGATGACAGTTGCCTCCTTTCTCAATACCCTAGGTAACGGTCTGGTATGAATGTCAAGGGGTGCTATCGCAATGAGGGGGCATCTTATAAAAAGTTGCTTACCTGAGCATCTTGGAGGGGTTCTTGGAGGTCAATCTGCACATTCAGGCGTATACTTTTGCGTATACTAAGTTTTGATGGAGGACAGGAGTGGTTCCTTTCTCCTCTTAGGCTTAGGTAAAAATAATGTCCACAGTGGTATGCTCCCCCTTCCCCCCCCCCCACCTCTTAAGGAAATCGCTGGTTTTTGCAGAGAGGAGTGAGTCGGTGAGCTTGTCGTGAAAGTCTAGCTGCCTAGTAACAGGACAGTGGAGAAAAAACGAATGGAAATGGCCAAAAACCCGAGAAATAGGACCCCCTTCCCACCGTTGGTTCTAGGCGCGGACGACCTTCCCGTCAAGAGGCTGGTAGTCTGAACTAGTTTTCCATTGGCATGTTGCTGAGTAAACACAAGGGAATGTTCGGAAATACGACAGCATCTACTTTTTGGAGTGAGCTTTAAGCTAAAACTGCGAAAGGACGCCGCAAAACCCTTGATCCTGTCGCATCTCCTTGGTCGCTCTCACCCAAGTCAATCGGGAATTACGTCATCGGGAGGCGGGGCCGCTGTGTCCAAGAGGCGGAACCGCTGCATGGTTGCGGCGTTTTGCGGCGTTTCTACAGCTCAGAGGGGCGCTTTTTCACTGGGATTTCGCCACAGATAGCCTTTTTGAACCCAGGACTACCATGTGAGTGACTTCTTGTAGGGATTTCTCCATTACCGCATTACCCCTAATGCTGTCATTAATTGACAAGATTCATTAAGATAATTTGTCTTCGTGACACGCGATTCGTATCAGTATTTACGTCTTTTAGATAAGAAAAAGTGAACGTAGAATTGACGGGACGCTCGGAACAATGGGTACACAAACTTCGTCCCGTTCCTATGTCGGGTACTGCAAAGGAGTGGACCGCTAAACTATCCACTCCCAATGGTGATGACCGCCATAGAGATATGATAAACATAATAAGGCATTGTTAATAAGTTAGTGCGTTAAAAATTGCGCGAAAACGCGTTTTCGCATTTTATCGTTTTCTCGCTGTAAATTGATCAATATTGAATTCTTTACTGAACTTGTATACATTTTCGGAATCAGCTCGTCGAGCTCTACGTGACGGTATTACAAGTTTTTGGTTTTCGCAAACTCGGTTCTAAGTCATTTTTTCACATTCTCAAAAGTTTGAAGGAAAATTGCTTTGAAATGTGGTGAGCTGGTGGCGAAATCTTTCAACAGACCTAATCTGAGTTCACAGCTGTGTAGGCTTTTTAAAGTTTCCGTCATTCAGACAATTCCCTTTTCCTTAGTGTGGCCCCAAACAGCGCCTCCGTGTGAGACGTTGAAAAAAAACATCTCTCAACTCACTTTCAAACGCAGATTCCCCGAAGAAATGTATGCCGTTCGGCTCACCAGGAAAAATGCTATCGAATGGTATATAAAAATCTGGGTGGTAATGAATTCGTTATTTTCTTCATTTTCAGCCTTTTCCTTGTTGCCAATAGACTTCTCAAGCTCTAGTCCGCCGCATGCGATCGACGTGCATGGCCATGGGAAAGTGCTCGGCGCTCCCAATGGCGCCATCGATCGTGGCCACTCTCCCGTGGCTGTGCACGTGAATCGCGCGGCCGACAAGAGATTGAGACATCGATCCACAGAAGGAAAAGACTGGAAATGGTAAAATTAACGAATTTATCACCACCTAGATTTTTATATATCATTCGATAGCATTTTTCCTGGGGAGTCGAATGGCGTACATTGCAGTGGGTAATAAGCACCTGAGAATGAGGTAAGAGATGGTTTTTTCAACAGTATGTACACGGAGGCGCTGTTTAGGGCCACTCCAAGGACCAGGGGCTTGTCTGAAATTACGGAAACTTCAAAATCCCTACACAGCTGTGAACTTGGATCAGAGCTGTGAGAAGATTTCGCCGCCAGTTCATCAAATTTCGGGGAAGTTTTCCCTCAAACTTTTCAAAATCCAAAAAAAATGGTCGAGTACCGAGTTTACGATAACCAAAAATTTGTAGTACAATTTTGTAATCGACGAGCTGTTTCCGAAAATGTATACAACTCTAGTAAAAAAATCAATATCGCTCGAGTTCTGGCAAAAAACGATAAAAAACGCGTCCTGAATCGCGAACTCTAAAGAATACCTATCCGAAGTACCATTCACTAGTGGTATCATGCACTGAATGTTCACCAATCTTACCGCCTACCTCGATATCAGTTGCAGCAAGTTGTTTCGACCACTATATTTTCTAACAAGGGAGGGTCATCAGGTCGGTCCGGCCTTTTGCGATGGGATGTATACCACTGTACTCGTCTTGGGACGAGAAACTCAAATCTGCCTTCCAAATTTGCGAAACGATTCTGTGAGCAAAGTTATGAAGGGTAGTCTCCCGACATGGTCGACTCTCTCTCGCATGTTCGCATGAGTGGACGTGGAATGCTAGTTCAGCAAGGTGAGTTGTGGTGTACTGGATACGATGGTTGTTTCGCAGGAGATGGGTCGCAGGTTCGGATCCTTTGTGCGATTGCTCTTTTGCTTTTTCTCCCTTCAGCTCATATGAACCCAGAGAGTGCGTATTAGTAAGTATTTGAAAGGTTTACCTCTTCATTCAACATCAAGAGGGGACAAAATTTCACGTTTCCTGATTCATGCATTTTTTCAAGACCTTCATTTATAGAGGGCATATGGTGAATAGGAGATACAAGAATATTTGAAAACCAGTAATTTACGAACACATGTGGTATTCCTGCACAAAGTGGGCGAAACAGTACAATCTCTCACAGTGTGCACAACGAATAAAGAAAAAATTTCCACACACACAGCAGTCGGAGCCCTCAACCACTTCAGATGGGAAACAATATTGAAGAGGTGTTTCATATTCGCCAGGGTGTGCACTAAAATATCCCGCCGCATACCAGGAATAAGATAAGAAATTTTTAAATTTGGGCGAACAAAACTGAGAATAAACTAAAGACAAAAGGCGGAGGATAGAGTCTCGGTTGTGCAGTGAATAATTTACATCATGTGCAATTACATAGGAAGTGAAGCGCTTGTACATCGACTTAAATGGCAGGAAAAAATATACATCTAAAGGTTGAATCATGCTTGTTGCACCTGCAGGTATGTTAAGGACCTTCGAGTCGAGTGCAGCTTCCCGCAAAATAAACGAGAACTTTTCGATAACTTTTTGTTCCTTCCGAGAAGGCAGACGTCTCACTTCACAGGAACCGAAGTCCTTCAACAAGTACGCCAACACTAGCTTTGGGCAGAACATTGGGATTGAGTATGAGAGAAACTACTGTTTTCTCTGCTAGACAACGCTACGTCACCTTATACCACATACTTATCTGTACAACTGTACGCTCTGTTCAAGTCTACAGGATATAACGTACCACATGCCCTCTATAAATGAAGGTCTTGAAAAAATGCATGAATCAGGAAACGTGAAATTTTGTCCCCTCTTGATGTTGAATGAAGAGGTAAACCTTTCAAATACTTACTAATACGCACTTTCTGGGTTCATATGAGCTGAAGGGAGAAAAAGCAAAAGAGCAATCGCACAAAGGATCCGAACCTGCGACCCATCTCCTGCGAAACAACCATCGTATCCAGTACACCACAACTCACCTTGCTGAGCTAGCATTCCACGTCCACTCATGCGAACATGCGAGAGAGAGAGAGTCGACCATGTCGGGAGACTACCCTTCATAACTTTGCTCACAGAATCGTTTCGCAAATTTGGAAGGCAGATTTGAGTTTCTCGTCCCAAGACGAGTACAGTGGTATACATCCCATCGCAAAAGGCCGGACCGACCTGATGACCCTCCCTTGTAAGCTCTTTAGGAGCGCTGTCATTGACGCGGAGTATTGCACGCATCATTCTGTCAAACTTCCGTCGATTTCGATTAGTGAGTATCGATCTTGACAGTCACATACTTTCACCGTGTGATGCACGCAGTATTATGCGTAGTATATGTACATTGCTGATACATTGTGCATTCTAAGGAGCTTTACATACTAATGATATGGAATCTTGAGCAGTGGTGGTAGGGGTGTCTTGGTGAACGGTGACTATTGAGATCCTGGCATGACTTTTGAACGGTAGCATCAGTTTTACAGCATCAAAGCATATATGACATCGACGGCATGGAGCGATGTAATGACATGTTGGAACTAGCATTTCACCAGTCTGCCCCACTTATTGATAAGGCTATTCGTAAAAACACATCGTCGAGTTAGTCATGTAACATATTACTGTTTATCTCCAGCACGGTCAACATTCATTGGTGTCAGTATCACATATTCTAGGATGTCCTCCCCTACACACATTAAATTAGCATAGCATCAATAGCCTCATAGATCTCCAATCTGTTTTCGGGTACTTGCAATTAGCTCCAGCAAACTCACTTCACCCTTGGAGCTTTTACGCCTATGCGAGGGTTTCATGACGTTTGGTTCAGTCCCTTGCAGTGGTCTCTTTTGTGTTCAGTAAGCGGTCCGGATCGATATTTACCTGCAAAAGTGGTCTTGGCCTATTGTCCAAGCTATCACATATCGAAGAGGCCAACCTTTTTTTAAGACAGTAATGTAGTAAATGGACCTCACTTCATCGTGCCACACACTGCTAAACACATGGTAAGAAGTGTTTACGCATATCACGTGTTATGCGATGATCGTGAATGTTCTTTATACACAAGTTCAAGTGCACTCTTGACTTGCGCTTCAAAACTTTTCTTTCGCGTACAGGTTCAGTTGAAGTAGGATCCCACATCAACCTTCTTGTTATTCAATTTTATTCATACCTTAACAGTGACAAAGCTAGAACCGGTGCCGAAGCAGCTGTATAGTCCTACTGGTATGACCACACTGTGCTTTGCAAGTATTGCCTTCACAGCTCTGAACGACCCTTTCTGCGCCGCACTCATCACACCGTTCAAACAGCACATGCGAGAGGAATGGCTGCGATCGCGTTTCTTGTTGCGCATTGATTAATTTGTGATTTAACTGTTGCAGGGCTAGCTACAGTGTCGAGGAGTCTCAGGGTTTTTATAGAATTGCAGAGAGCTGTTCCAAGTTATAGATTCTGAGGGCTCCAGAGCAGTTCTCATGTACATACGGTATTACTACTGAATATTTGGATAACAATCGATATTGTATTACCAGCTGGCTGGCGCACACTACTGCGCGCGATTCATGGCGATGCTGTGCAAAATGGGTTTGATCGGCACGACCAAATTGTGTATGGAGTTGAGTGGAAACTTCTTCCCTCAGCTTTCAGCTGATTTATTTATTTGGATAAAAGCAGAGATGTTTGGATAAAAGCAGAGAAGATGGATAAAAAAAGCACTTCGGTGTAATCATACTTCAGTCGCTTTGCATCGAACTCGTTTCACACGTCAGGGACACGAATCACGCGCAGTAGTGTGCGCGAGCCAGCTGGTTTAGGTCATCATTGGGAGTCTGAATAGTTTAGACATCGATAGTTTTATATTCGGTTGCATCGATTGGTAACAATTTGTTCATTTGCTGAGCATCTAATTCTTACACATCGATAGTAGATCCGAATCCCAATTATCGACGTATATCGTTTTCGTAAACATGCTTCACTATTTGGTATTTTGCGCAGTTTAGCGGTCGATACTCAGTGTTGCTGCCGGTATCGCATTAGAAATGATTCAGAGCGGAAGGTTTGCTTTGTTATCACAAATATAGGTTACATCATGGTTATCAATGTAGATCGCAGTATCAAGAGAAATGCACCATTTTCTGGAACGCTAGGCAATTCAGCGGTCGATACATCGGCCAGTGATATCAGAACATAAACAAAATATCTTCACCCAATAACACTGAGCATCAGACGCTTTTGCTAAAGCGGTCGCATAGTAGTTTCAAGCTATGTAAGGGTTTAATCTCATCCAATTCCTAACGGTTTTTATCAGCCTCTGTAAGTCGTTATCAATTTCACTGAGGCCCCTGTACCCAACAATACCATTGAGGTCCCCCTACCCTGCAATACCTGCGGATGTCCACTTTTAGCCGCAAAAGCGTACCGGCCCTGGTGACATTTTCCTTCTCACGCTCCTAATCGAATCTTATCAACCATTATCAGCTTGGGTCACCCACTTATGAATGTCCCCATCCCACTCTGCTAAACACCCATGAGTGTCAGCGCTCTTGGATCAACGCGAAAGGCGAAACGAATTCGGCGACATTCGCCCTCTCTGATCTTTATCAAATCTTATCAACCGTTATCAAGCTGGACCATCCACCGTTATTGACCCCGTCTTACCCCGCAAAAACGCTCCGGGACCAATAAGAAAAGCGAAACGAATTTGACGACATTCGCCTTCTCATGCTCCTTATCAGATCTTATCAATCGTTATCAAGGTGGATCATCCACCGCCATTGACCCCGTCTTACCCCGTAATACACTTGTGAGTATGAACGCTCCGGGACCAATGAGGAAAGCGAAACGGATTCGACGACTCTACCCTTTTTACGTTCTTTATCAAATCTTAGCAACCGTTATCAATTTGGATCACCCACCATTAATGTCCTTGGCCAAACCTGTAAAACACCCATGAGTGTCAGCGCTCTAGGACCGATGC
This sequence comes from Trichostrongylus colubriformis, assembly GCA_963978905.1. Lineage (NCBI taxonomy): Eukaryota > Metazoa > Nematoda > Chromadorea > Rhabditida > Trichostrongylidae > Trichostrongylus > Trichostrongylus colubriformis. The sequence continues at coordinate 53,617,069 of OZ022256.1, read as the reverse complement.
GAAAAGCGAAACGGATTTGACGACTCTAGCCATTTCACGCTCCTTATCGAATCTTATCAACCGTTATCAATGCGGGTCACCCACCATTAATGTTCCCGCCCCATCCCGCAAAACACCCATGAGTGTCAGCGCTCTGGGATCGTCCCGAAAGGCGAAACGGCTTTGGTGACATTCGCCTTTCAAGGCTCCTTATCAGCGTATATCAGCTGCTATCACTTTCGGTCCACCACCGCTGGGGTTCCCTTGACACCCCCTATATCACTTGTAAAAATCAAGGTCGCAGCTTTGCTGCGACGCGAGATATGAATTTCGTGACAGACAGACAGACACACACACACACACGGACAGACAGACATACTTAGCGGATTATATATAGTAGGATAGCTGTGAAATTGCATGGGATTGGTAAACGCTGTACATACATAACGTTGATCGTTGTTAAGCAATTTCTAGTTTCTTTGGTCCTCTGGTCAAACGGCCGTAGCCAGAAACCTATGTGTATTGTGTAACCGATCGAGTTACCCAATTCGTCTGCCTTGTCCAGTCAGGCCGTGCATCATTAGGACAGGATTTCACGAGGCGGCGGGCGTGATGCGTGCGAGTTAGGGGTGCCGTGCTACTTGATTGATGCATAAGTTTTGCGACTTTCAGAACTTGTGGTTTCGCTACATCCGAACTTTATCAGTTATTAATTACCGGTGTGACTCAGAGCATACTCCGACGATTTCCTTAAAATGTGTATGAGGCGGTCTGTGAAATGGTGTCCACTTGCGGGCAAAGCGTATCGAGCACCTATCCAGGCATTGAAGGTAAGTGGTTGAAAACAACGACGATCGTATTGCCTACATATATCTAAATGCTTCAAGGTAATAAAATGCTTAAGAAAGTTGCATATATCGAGAGGCTTATGCATCAACCTAATAACTGGATCCCAAGATAACTACTATGTCCTACTTCTAATAATGGGCGCACGATAGAGTAATCGCCTTATGCCACGGTCATACTCATCGCCGGCAGGGCGCAGCTGCATTCACAGGCAGCGAGGCAGAGTAGCACGGGGGAGGTGCAGAGATGACGCAGGCAACGAGGAAGTGTGGCATAGGCGGAGACGCAGATATACGCAGCCACGCCCTGCCACCGGCATTGCGAAGTATGACCGCGGCCTTAGGATCCAACTACATACGACGGCCCTAGCTCGCATCCCTCACGTGACGCGCCACCGTGAATTGCTGTAGTTTCTTTGTGTACCTGTACAAACTCCGGCTGCCAACCTGTAGAGTGTGAATACATGCCGTGCTGTGCTGCTATGCTGCAGTTCGATTTTTATGTTCAATTTATACGAGGAATCATATCATTTAGCATATTTATTATTTATAGGAAACTTAAACCGATATAACATACGTAAACCACAAGAGGTGTTCATCCCTGGTTGAAAAGTGCATTGGTAGGCTTTCTTAAAACTACAAGTGATAAGTAAATGAGAGAGACCTTTTTTGTCCATAAAATGACACCCATATATGTTCATGAGAATAAGCACCTAAGCTATGAAAGAAGGATTTGGTCTGCATATTGTAAACGGTTGAACAGTAAAACAGTGGGTGTTGATCAGCATTCAGAGATGTGACATTCTACTACCACTCTATAAACCAGTAACATTTAGTGCATTTAGTTTTTTCCCGGTCGTTATTTCCAAGTTACAACACACTGGCGAGTACGTTCAGGCACTGGGTGTTCGGTGGACAGTGGAGAGATTGAGCAATTTCCAGCCAATACCCAGGATTGAGGAGCAACTATTTCAATGAGACAGAAGTAGTCAGGCTGACATGGCGCGACATCACTGATGTTGTCGTAAGTGTAAATCGAATGTGAGTTTTCCACGCATTCCCGCAATGTCGAGTGCAACTATGTGAACAAGGCAAAGTTCAGCCATCTCTGATATACTCTGAAATAATCATTATTTTTGAGATTCGGCAATCACCACAATTATAGCAATGTGCTGAAGTGAAGGAAAGCATTTTGTTGAAGGCTATGAGCGCGTTGAGTGCGTGGGCGGAGTGCACGTAATAATGGGGTCCTTTTCGGCAGTCGCAAGTAATTGTCGTGTACCTCGCCGCGCCATCTTTAAAGGCAGCATTAGGGGAAATTCGGACGAAAAGTAAAAGAAGTAGTAATTTTGAATTTCGAAATGCCTAATCACAGGACAGTGAACAAAAAACGGATGGAAATTGCCCAAAACCCGAGAAATAGGACCCCTCTCTCGCTGATCTTCTACGCAGACCCTTTCCGTCAAGAGGCGGATACTCAGAACGAAATTTCCATTGGCATACTGCCTAGTAAACACAAGGAGATGCTTGAAAATACGACAGCATCTATTCCCTGGAGTGAGCTTTAACCTAAAACTGCGAACGCGGTACAATACTTTTGTTCTCACCGCAATGCTTAGCCGCTCTCATCGTAGACGACCACATATCTTGTCGATAGGAGGCGGGGTCGATCATCGAAAGGCGGCAGCTTTTATCCGTTGCGCCGTTTCTACAGCTCGGAGGCACACTTTTTCACCGAGATTTCGCCACGGATAGTCTTCTTAGGCTCATAGTTTCCATGTAAGTAAGTTCTTTAAGGGATTTTTCAATAACCACATTACCCCTAATGCTGTCTTTAACTACTGTCGTCTTTCCTACCTTCGGCCTACCGCTGCCTTTTGTTAGGCTAGGGAAATTATGTTTCTTCAAACAGAACATTCTTAAAGACTGTGTTACTATCACCATCTAAGAGTGATCCCTGAAAACAGTGAGTACTGAAAGAGTTTCATCGAAATTTGACATCGTAAGATCTCAACTGGTTTTCAAATGCACATTTTGAGAGAGGAAATTTTCCATCTTTCAGCATCAAACTCACATTGAGTGATGTGAGCAACTCAAATAATGATGATATCCGATCTATCAATTCTTCCACTGAGCAGTTCCCTTGAGAGTGCTTGACGTAGTGCAGCAATATTTGGTCGTATTTATCATGCAGACGTCTCGTTGTCTCGGTATGTTTTTCACCCAGTGACTCACCTGAAAAACTGGTTTCATGGCATTTCAACAGTTCATGAATTGTGGGTCCTTATATGGAGGATTGTAAAATGACTATTATAGCCACCACCAGGGGTATTATTTGTATTCATCGGTAAGGGAGATGATTAGTGTTAGGGAACGCGCGGAAACAAGATGGAAAAACGATATCTGGAAAGTTGCTACAAGTATGCTGAGTTACGGGCAAAAGGTTCAGTCTTAGACGGGACTCGAACCTGTACTTGATGCTTTTCGGCCATAGCTTTCACCTTGACTCAACTTCTGAATGGTATATTTATCATAGCTTATCAGCCTTCACACGTAAAACGTATTGAATTTAGAAGGTGAGTTTAGGTGAAAGGGGTCTCGATAGTGTAATGGAGTAGCACATATGCGCCGGAAGCATGGAGTACAAGTCCAAGTAACCGAAGCTTTTGCCTAAAACTCTGCATACTTGTAAGAACTTTCGCGTCGCGGGCTGCGGCAAAAATCAGCAGCTATCAAAAATCAGAAGTGTTAAAATCGATATATGGAATTTGGGCTTTTTATCAAAAACTTGTTTTCGTGAACGCGACGCCCATGGCCCACTAGCCGTTTCGAACGAAGCAACAGCCGTGGATTGGTTGGCCATCATCGCCTTCCCTCTTGAGATGTGCTTCGGGGCTGTCCAACTAGTCACCATTCCAGGCGCCGCGCGCTGCCGAACGGTCGCTGCTAACATAGTCCTGGCGCATGCCCTTCCCTTCAGTGAGTACGCAAAAATTCACGAAGGCGAGCAAGAGAAGGGAGTCCCGCTTCTCGAATGTGCCTTTGATAGCCTTTAATACTGAGATAGACTAAGTGCGCTAACGACAAGATTAGCTCTAGAGGTCTATCTGAGCCTAGCTTGAATATCTATAGGGTTGTTGTAAGTAAAATATGTATTAGGATACGAACCACTTACTATGACTAAACAGGAGGACTAATTTTAGCAGTACATACTCCTCCTCACACACTTTGAGTTCGCGTAATCTATTCACTACGTTTCTTTCCAATTCGTTCACTATCACTTCTATTTCGTTCCTGAAACAGTGCATGACAGTGAGTTCGAAGCTATGGTCAGCGAAGGTAACTGAATTCTGCACATACCGGTATCTATCGGTCGTTTGCTTTCTCTTCTGAGGGAAGAAGAAACCGTTGCACAGTAATAAATGAACGCTCCCATATTTGAAGGTGTTGAAGGATATAGTGAGTAGTATTGTAGCGATCATATGTTTTGTCGTTAGCTTTAACTGAAATTAGTACATTGCTTTGGTTTTTTGAAATTCCCATGGGACGGAAATAAGTACTCTTCGTTTTTCATCCAACGTTGCCAGCTCTTCAACAGCTGCCAGCCATTCGAGATAGTGTAGCACAAGGCGACAATAAGATGGCTTAGCAGAGCTCTCCGGGTCGTTGAGAGGTTTTGAACCTTGCCAGCTTACCTGAAACTTTTTGTTGTTGAAATGTATTGGTATAGTAATTTGTGGTTCTAGGTGAAAAATCGCATTGTGGCCTGCTCGCTGCGAGTTCGCGCGATCATCTTGGCCAGAAAAGCACAAATTCCAATTCGGCCTCCGTGAACTCGAAGCCTCCGCAGGACTTTCGCAGAAGGCAGATGCACGGATTATCGATTTCAAGATGGACTCTTCTTGAGGATTTCCGACGCTCACGGAAGTATAGCAGACGGCATCTAGCGCCGTAATCGCAGCTGCACGCTGCAATGCCGCTTTTGACTCAAAACACACGCGGATCGTGGTGCGCTACGGCATTCGGTGGAAAGTTTTGTTTATTCTAACTCGTTGCCTAGTCAAATTTAAAAATGTCACAATTTATAAAGAACAACATGGCCAAACAAACTGGTTGTATATAACAAAATAGTTGAATAAACACAAGAAATAGAGCCAAAAAAACCAATGATAAACTGACCGGAGTTCGCTCGGATACCATTAATGGATTTTGGATAGCTTTTCTCAAAGAAACGTCCACACTACAGAAATTTTGTTCAGTCACACCAGATGCATAGGTGTCGTTGTCACAGGATCTTAATTCAACTCGAGTAACCATGGAATAGCGAGACGGACGTCTCGTGATCACGCACCGTTCAAGGTTCACAAACATTCGAGCTATGTATTTCACTCCTTCAGTAAGACCGAAACGATCAATGAATGGAGTTTCCATGTGGTTTTCGAAGCGCGACTGAAAATTTCATCTTTCACCCATTCGCTTCAGATTTGAGGCATTGAAGCGCAGTATGCGTCAGGATAGCGAGCATGACCCAACTTTGCATTCGAATTCGGTAACCTGCATCTTTACACAACTTTTCACATTGAAGCAGTACGATACATCAAGCTGTAAAAGACAGGAGATGGGGAGAGGTGCTCTAGGATGGTAGCCAGTTGCCATGTGAGAGAGTTTGATTCGCGCAGTCATAATAAGCTTGCATGCTCTCTCAGTGACAAATCACAGATGTGCATTTTGGCTCACCCATTGATATACCTCGCCCTATGAGGTTAATTGTGAATGTTTGCTCAGCATAGCCAAATGTAAAATAACGCATTTCCACCCTGTTTACAAGATTTTGTTAGAAATACACGGGTTTCTGAACTTTTGAATCCATTTTTCCAAGGAAACTTTGCTTGCAAAGGTACCTATTAAGTGGACTGCCTTGTATTGTGTCTAGACGACGTTCTTGCAACTTATTTTCGACATCCTAGCGTTCTACAAATAGCCTTAAAGTACTGTATGTTTATTGTTTAGCAGCAAGCAAGGGAGATGTGCAGTCGCTTAAGTCCAACCATTTAAACTCACACGACGGATATCATCGAAGTCAAAATAAGGTATGACGCTGTTCTCCTCGGCCCTAACGATTAATCTTTCAGGTCCTTTGAGATCGCGCAACTTGCCAACTTCTGAAATGCAGTTATTTTGTTGGAACTCTCAATCTGTATGAAAGAAAAGATGATAATTTCAGCTGTGGGTGAATTACTTTATCAATCTTCACGTACCTTCTGGACACATTCGCGCCTTCAGACATTGTTGAAATCGACACGACCTACACTTTGACCTTTTTCCTAAAAAGGTGAATCTTAACAAACAAACATGCTATAGCCCCAGCGTAACATCTCAATTCAATATAGCACATCAACACACTAAAATAGACAATGCCAGCACTATCCAGCTATGGTTCCATCCTTTTCGGGCTAGGCTTGTTTGTTTGTTACTAGACGTACATATTTGGGAGTGTTAACCCATAACGGACGGTGCGCCACATGGTTACTCCCAACATTTAAATCTAGTTTTGTAATATTTCCAAAAAACCAATTATACACGTATACACTACAAGTATTGAAGAATAACATATATTTCCAGGACCGGTGCAGCGCAAATTTTCAACAAACATTATGCGAGTAACTTCAAATGCAATCCTTTCTAGTTGTACAAACAAATAACAACAATTGTTTTTGGTTACAATCAATAATCCATTAGAATCCGTAGACTCCGTTTCCCATTTGGAAACCCTCGCGCTCATCTTACTACTCGAAATGCATAACTTTTTTTGCAGTAATAGGTAGAGAGAAGTACCGCGTATAACAGCATGAGGTGAGACCACTACACAGTGATGACCTTTTTATCAGTAGCAACTGCATAAAAAGGTTACAAAAATGACTCGATTTAAAAATTGGTGAAAGATTTGATTAAAAAACGGCGCAAAAACGCCGCCGTCCGTTATGGGTTGCGTGGCCATGTGGCGCACCGTCCGTTATGGGTTAATTCACCGACCACTAACAGTGGACCCCGAAGTCAATGCACACTCCGGATCGCAGTCATCTGCCACTATGACTATCAATGAGTGAGGAAAGTGTTGTGCACACGAGAAAGAGAGGTGTCAATTGGTTTGCCTCATTACTTTTACACTAGTTCAGCGGAGCGGTAAGAAAAAAAGCCAGAGGTGGTGACTTTCAAATTCTGTTGGTGTTCGTCTGCTTCACTCTCCTTTTTAGTCCTTCGTTTTTTAAATCTCTTTTAAGTCTTGCTTGGGCTTTTTATTTTGAGCGAAACTCTACGAAAACCTGAAATCATCCGACAGCATCCTGACTTCTCGCACACGTAGTAGAGTTTTCGTTGAACAGCCCTCGCAAAAAAGATTTTGCAGCTGCTGAAACTATATCAATTGAATGCCTCTGATATGAATGACATGTCTGTGACGCCTTCATTCTATTTATCGCAAAGGTAATGAGTCCTTGCACAAAATGAAACGAAATTCATTGTAAAAAAAAAGATGTAAGAAAGCGTGGTAGCAATTCCTGGTCGGGAAATTTTTGTAGAAATACTTGGAACTGACCCACACACTACTCCTCCATAGTGCAAGGTTGCACCTTCGGCAGAACATACATGACATGTCGTCGTTGGCGGTGGTACAGCTACCGGATGAGGCTGAATCATAGAAAATGGTCGAGCGTTTCTCCAAGTTACGGGAAGCGCCGTGTGTCGCGGTAGACTTAAAGAAGCGTGGGAACAGAACCATATGAATCTCGAGCGCTTATTTCTTAGCTTAATTTAACTGAGTTTCTCCTTCGTATGCCGCCGGTAAGCAGCTGGCAACACCGTATGTAGTGTAAATGCGGCTTATGCATACAGGCAAACAAGTCCACCATCAAAATCAATAAGCAGTGTGAAAGTCCGTTACCCCAGCTTCTGCCTTTTCTGCTCCCTGGTCTTTTCATTTTTTCACTACTTCAGCACACTAAGCTGTTTTTTGACTGAAAAATTTTGAATTATCGACAAGTGACTGAAGTAAAGTAGGCTATGACTCTAAGCTCCCCGAAGTACAACCAGGTATCAAATGTCATGATTAAAGGCCCCGGAAGGGAGCAATTTTGGCCTTGTGTAGCGTTCATAGCTAGTGTGCAGTTGCACACACGACGTCTTGCCAAGGCGTGAAGTGTGAATTCATTAGGTCTCTCTTTCACTGTTTTCTCATGTGGGTTGCTGTTTGTTGTTTCACCTGTTTACCTTCATAACGAATTAAATTTGCCCTCCGCGACATCAAATGACAGTGGCGTCGGCTAGCAACTCGGCCACTGAGCATGCAGTTCGAGGGAAGCGCGCTAGAATTGCGATAGCACCATGAGGGCACTTCTTTCAACACGTCCCCCCCCTGGTACCTTTGAAGCGTACACTTTCGGCTGCATCTCAATAAAATGAATGAAAAGGATTCAAATCTCACAGGCATTTCCATCTTTCCTACCACGGGCTTGGAACAACTCCCTTGCTCAGCTGTAGCAGTTGTTCTGTCAGCTGTTTTAACGGATTCCGAAGGCTTCTTCAGCAAGGTGTATGTCGATTTGTCGCGATGAAAGGCAAGCATCATCGCTTCTCTCATGGACGCCGAGTAAGGCGAAAGCGGACGCACCTCTTCATCCATCTCTAAATAAGACAGCAAATTTTGAAGCTTCGTTACGTTACAGAACGTATCAGAAACCACTATTGATGCTGAGCTTCAGGAGGTTGGATGAGAGGCAGATGTGATTGATGGTATTGTTCTTCTAGCAGCATAAGGTATAACATCATAATTCAAACTGAGAAAAGCGCAGGCCTTTTTTTACGAAACAATAAGCGTGCTGTGGAAAGGTTGCAAGTGACAAAGATGTGAGAAACATTTTGGTGTTGTATGTACGCAAGAGAATGACCTGTTATCACTTGTTAAAGTAATGGATGCAATTCAGGGAGAACAGCCATTTCCGATAGATGAAATTGAAACAAATTTCTGAGCTTTCTTGCCGTTCCCATCATCATAATGACAATATGCGAAAGTGAAACGTTGGCAGCGTTGGCAGATAGATCGGCCAATGTTTGGATGATCGTTATGAATCCTCCTCGAAGAATGAGATGTTTTTAATTATCAGGTCGTCCGGAAAGAAATGAGGCAAATGCAGTGGTGAGACTCGACATCATATATTTTTGGACGTCGAGGTCGTGAGAGGACAAGACTCTGGAATTTAGTATGTGAAGACCATGCATATACCATGCACCCTTGATGGCGTATGCATATACGCCATCAAGGGAATATGGTCCACACTGTCATCATCTTTCAGTAACGTGCCGGAGATGGGCGAGAAGAAATCGCTTTATCGGGCAGCTCTTCTTCTACACTACCGTTCCGGCAAATCCGTGGATGAGGCTCACTGGCTCTTGCTGGAGGAAATGAAGGATCAAGCACTTTCTCGAGCGAGATGCTTCATGGTGCGGCAAGGTCGAAAAATATCTCGAAACTGTAGTGGATCGGGACGTCCACATACGTAAAAGACGCAGCTTATACTTGCCATTTGTAAAGAACGATCCGACGCAACGATCTGACAGTGTGCAACTTGCGGACTGCTCAGGTGCTTCTAAATCCACGGTACACGGTGTTTTTCGTGCGTCAGGTAGAGTACTATGAAATCTGTCTCATTACTTTCCGAACAACCTAATACTTTTGCTCCAGCTCCGTTTGTTACCAAACAATTCACAGCTGACACTACCAAGAAAATTTGTGAGAACGCTGCAAAATCCCGGAGATGTTCCGGCTATGCAATGTTCATCAGCTTGCTACTGAAAAGTAGGATGGGGACGTCTGCATTTTACCGCTCCCGAAGTGGCCGTCAAAAATTCTTCGACAGATTTCCTAAAAATATACGACCCTCTTTTTTACAACAGAATCGGCCCACAACCCCGTTGGGAGGTCCATGCGTGAGTTTGAGCTCGGTCAATGGCCTTTCCGCAAGCTTACAGGAATCATGCACAAAAAAGGGTTTTGCCCATTTTTTATGTTGTATTTGCTTGATAAAGGCCGCATATAAAGCTTCACATGAGAAAGTGAGAATACGCTAAGATATAGTTCCTCAAAGTCGTGGCCAAGGGCGCGGGGCCTCCAAAGCAAATGCCCGCCCCGTCGACGCGTAGTGAGAACAGGGAGTTACGTAAACAGTCTCACTCTTGTCTCCAACCGCAGCAGACGACGGAAAGTACATTTACTCCGAAGCCTCTCTCTATCGGCGACCAGTTTGAGGAGCTGTATGCTTTATAAGACCTTTGTATTCCACTGAGACGCTAAAATAAAGAGGTGATCACAGAGGAAGCTTAGGAAAAGCGGTTCTGTGGTGAGTTTACTGTAGAGTTTAGGATGCAGTGTAGGTCATGTAGTGTTCGACAGAGGCATCGCCTCGATATCACGACCAAGCATGAGTCGAGTATCGCTCTTTCATTGAACGACAGTCACACTTTGTACAAGGTAGCAATGCTACAGGAGGCACCTCGAGTAAATCTTCAAGAAGCGGGGGAGAGAGGATCGTACCTTTCAGTTGAGTCCCACCTCTTTCCCCTCTTCCATCTCTGGCTGGTAGGGGTAGATGTAGACGGGCGAGGGTTTTCCAGCCGCAAATTGCCTCGCCCTCGTAGCACCTCGGAAAATTGATTTTTGCACTGCAAATGATCCGAGGAGGATTGCGGTAAAGACTCCGAGACGCGCCTTTCTCAGTGGGATCATCTTATCTGGAATGAAATGCTTGTTCACAAAAAAGATATTTTGCTTCCTCCTCACCCATGGTGGCGACTTTAAAGGGATTGTCACGGAAAAACGAGTTTCCTTGTTACCCATATATTTATGTTGTATTTGCCCAGCAACGGCCGCACGCAAAGTTTCACGCGAAAATTGAGAATTGGGTGAAGATACAGCGTCCTAAATTCTTGGCTGCGTGGGCGGAACCTCCGAGTAAAAACTCCGCCCCGTCGTTAGCTGCGCTTGAGAACGAAGAGTGGTACTGTTCAATAACTTACTGTTCTACAGTGCGTCTTCGACCGCGGCGGACGATGGGGTGGGCACCTGCTCAGAGGACCCGCCCACCCGGCCGAGACTTTGTGGTATTGTATCTGAGCCGTATTCACATTTTGCTACTGTATCTCATCCGGATCCACATTTTTTGGGTTAAACCTTGCATGCGGCCCACATTATGCAAATGCAACAAATATATGGGAAACAGAAAAACTCATTTTTCCATGGACGATTCCTTTATCGTTTCTCAAGGCCGCTTTCTCTGCTGAAATCGACAGCGCTGTGGAATCGTGAAATAATGCATGGGGTCTCTTAAGATGCACTCACGAAGTGCCCTCAATCGAAACCGAAAGTATTATAGTAGCAGTCAAACGTCTCAATTGCAAAGAATTGAATAATACGTCACTGTGCTATTCAGCTCAAAGCAGTCCGTTTTCAACCATAGACAAAAATAGCAAGCACTTGCTCAAACAGGCAGCATTGAGAACTGATTGTGCGAGCGGGTGATTTTGACAGGTAATGCAAAATATGTGGAATATCCTCAACCAGGGCAGAAATGAAACACCAAACGTAGAGTCGCGTAGAGTCGCACTCCTTTGCATACTATTTTCTCCTACCCCTTAATCGTTAGTCAACATCAGTCATCACAGGTGGAGAAGATCGCTGTCGTCTACTTTTGTACTTTACGGGCAGGAAATTAATAATCACAACCTCTATAGTTATTCAACATCAGAGGTGTAATTTTATTATTTATGTACTAGAGTTAAGTGATCAAAGAAGAAATCCAGGAAATATGACTGAGAAAAGGTCGTTGAATTACCTCAAACCTCAGGTTACTTAGCATGTATGTGTGGAAGAGAACTGCAGTATTTGAGAAATTCTTTCCAGGTTTATTCAGTAACAGTCACTGCGGCACGTTAAATTGAGCGGTCGTCATTGCACTGAGCTCCTAATGGGCTTTGTCAAAAAAAAGTCACCTCCCGATCACGAGAGAGGTTCAAATCAAGGAATGGCAAGCTAGCAGTAAAGGAGGAGTCGAGTTCATTCTAATATAGCCGAGAGATCATCAGTCTAATCTCCAAATTCTCAAAAATTGCTGTTCTGGGCAGATTGGTCCATTCAAACTCTCATCAATCAACTCGATGGTTTTAGCTGCAATCTGCCTGGAAAATTGATGCGGCCCTGACCCACTCTAGTTCCTACTGCAATGGTTCGTTGTGGTCGGATTAGACATTTTAGAGACAAACAAACGGCAGATACGGTTACGGAGCACTATTGACATACATATGCTGGCAACTAAGTGTGATAAAGTCTTATATTCTCCAGATGCCAGATTATACATGAATGGCACTTAAGCCACTTTGGCCCTAACTCGATGATCTGAGGATAGTCCAATTTATCAGTTTGCAAAATGTTTACTCATCGGTAAATAGTAATCGAACCCTTCATTGAATTATGACAAACACTGACGTGATCAGAAAGTATTGTAACCGCAACAACTGGTCGCTCGCGGACAGAGCTCCCATAATTCATGCGCACTACAAATTTTTGTTATTGAAATAAATATCGATTTTACGCGCATGTACCCATTGTACCGCGTGTCAATACCCACATAGTGTAATGCTAGTGAACTGGATTTCGAGAGTAAAGCTCTTACTACAGATTACGACCATCAGATCACGTATCATTTTTGATCTGACTAGTGTACAAGGACTTCGATGAAAAAGCTTTTTATAGGGTGAGAACAAACAACTAAAATGTTCTATAATAAGGAATATAAACCATGCGGATGACCTTCACACAAGGATTTGCGAAGTGCGATACTAAGAAAGATTCTGATATTTAAGGCTTGAAATACGATAAAGATCAAGATTCTGATATATAACTCCAAGACTCCGAGAAAATGCAAAACCAGTTCTACCCTTAGAAATTGAGAAATCTACGCCTGTGTGTAACATTTTCGGCGATGAAAGAATGACTTAGCGATCAAGCATCAAAGGCACACCACACGATGATCAGATTAGTGGCTTACTTTCTAGGGGCAAGTAAATCCTTGCATAACTGCTCAGGTTGCACCTTTGTTGCAGCTGCACGGAGCATCCTCACTGCCTGCTTGACGACCTAGAAAAGCCCACCCAAACAAGTCACACGCAGCCTTAGACGAACAAATTTCCAACGTGCGCTCACATGGAGAAGGAAACTTGCTATGAGAGAAAATATTTGATGAGATAGCCATTTCGATGAGAAAGCAGCTTCCACATCAGAAAATTGTTCATCTAAGGCCAGTGTGATTCGAACGGGTGGGCGTCACTCAGTTGTATTCAAGCATCCACAACAGCGTGATGGTGCACCGTGCAGCCGCTATAAAGGTGCAGTCTGAGCAAATATTCAATTACTTACTTGCCCCAAGAAAGCAAATCTTTAGACTGATTATCGCGCGGTGTGCCTTCAAACGGACGAAGCGACGAAAGAGTATTGAATAACATCTAGAGCTAATAGGCCCTACTGGATGTTTAGTGAAAACAATTATCTAAGGAGTTCACTTCAAAAGGGCTGAAGCTCATTCAGAAAAGCTTAAAGAGGGCTAAAACTTATTAAGGAAGAATACAGCCTTCTCTGAGATCTTTCCAATAAGGTTTTTGAAGCCTGCTCCTTTTCGACTCTGAAAAAGCGTTGTAGGTGATTATAGGTCGTTATAGGTGCCTACTAATATAGCACTCATTGTGCGATAATAAGCCCTTGTTGAGGAGCATAGGGCAAAATACTATTCGGTTAGATTTTTGAACCCTAATTTTCTTACGTGTTACCATTGACATAAGCTACTTGTTACAGTTGTATGCGAGATAACTGATGAGAAAGTAACATAAAAATAGACTAGCAACTTCTGCTACTTCAACGCGTAAGATTTCTGATTCATGATTTTTAATCAGCCAAACAAAGCAACACTTAAGTCCTTTCAAAGGTGACGGTTGAAAATTAACACGGAATTGATCTCTACACCACAAAGGTGAATCAAACGTTGACCGATATCTGTGTCGGCAATAATGACAAGGTTAATTAGATGCGAGCATCAAATCACATATAATTGTTGATCTCGGCGAGCCACTGTTCTCCGCGTTATCAAAGCGGTACCATAGCAATGGATGTAGGCGTGCCCAGATCCGCATAGTGAAGGAAGTAACGGCTTGTTGCAGCCGAAGAAAGCCATATATTCACGATGGGATCAAACACCGATATTTATACATTGACACTCACAGGCAACTCGCTTCAGCGCGTGAAGTGTACACTTCTGTCTCGAAACATTTCGTGAAAAACAGAGCCGATACGAGAAGTATTATTTCCTTCTAGAAGCTCTAGGCACTCAGTTTCTGATCTACGCGTGCCTCGTTTTCATGGCTACCGATATTATCGCCTAATACCATGTTTTGCTGGCTGAAAAATTAAATTGTATGAGTTTTGTAGCCCTTTTCGAGCCCCTCCCCACTCCCTTGCCCTCATTCCATTTTATGGCTAGGCAAAATATTTCCGATCTCGTGAATAGACACTATACCGATCTTCCGATGTGAGGCAACAAGTTATCGTTACAGCGCAAAATGGTGCTGAGCTCTTGAGGAGACAGACAAAGTTCAGATGTATGAGTTCAACGAAAATACCTTGAAAATGTGAAAAACAGAGCAGAAGGTTCAAAACTTGTCGGTACCTCAATATGGAGGTGTATTTCTTGACAGGTGCTTCACCATCGATTCGTATTTAGCTAAGAATCCTACACCCGTCCACGATAAACCGAGAGCAAAGCGCTGATAGACTGACGTGACGTACGGAGCTATCTGAAAGGTAGATTACAGCTTAAGAGGATAAGCCAGTTGATCTCAATATTAGACAGCAGTTTCTGAATACTGGCACACACGTATCTCTAGGATATCAACGAAGTGCTGACGTATTTTGCTTGTACGCTTCATCACATGAATTGTGTAGATGCCATGCGGGAGCAAACCACGCAAGGAACCGGAAGAGAGCCACCTGAATTTCTGTTCAACTCACCCAATGAAGTACTGTGCGATAGATGAACAAATAATGAAGAGAGGACGATACGGCAAGACGACGTTGTAGGCGAACGAATAGAGCCGATAGAAGGACGGTATCGTCATCGAGTGGTGACCCTTAATAACTGAATATTACACGTGATTTTATGATAGCACGATTCATATTATAGTACATTTGTTTAGGAAAGTTGCCAAAGGAGGGGGATTGCTGGTGGCTACGTTAGCACTGGTGAAACATGAAATCGAGACTAAATTGAATTCTAACTAAACCTTCCACTTAAACCGAAAAAGAACTGGGTAAACAATTTTGATGAAAAATAGTATAGGGTATGTATTAATTTGTAGCGGTGACACTAAATTGCTCGCAGAAGCCCTTAAGGTGTACAATTCCCGAAATAGACTCCATGACGTGATCTAAGAAGTGTCATAAATACTGCAGGTACAAAGCAGTGTCACTTGAATTACCTTTTTTCGTATGTTGTAGCTGCCTATTTCAAAATTCGAGCTTCACATCCTTTACTACGCGCAAAAGGGTAATATTAAAAGAATAATTGGAAGTGAAACACAGGAAATTAGAATTCACTTTACATAGACAAGCATTGAACGCTCTATATAAAGCAAATCCGAACGGAACCCTATCTCACCTCGCAAAAATTGCATGAGCACAGTTTCAATAGTAACAAGAGTTCCACTACGGTCACATCCATCCAAACATTGTACAATTGTAGGCGTTTTCTGGAGACGAGCCCTGAATGAAGTAATAAAACAGCTTTCTTTAACAACGGCGACCATCATTGACAAAGTGACTTTTACCTCGGAATGCGGTGCGCTTATGTAAAAACCAATGCTCTTAGGTCAGGATAAGTCAACTGACAAGTCAATTAATAACTCACTTCCTAAGAACACGGAATGGCCAATGCACGTCACACATATTCTGCCAGTCCCACTGCCAGTGTTCCACATGCAGTATATCAGCATCGTTATTACTGTCAACTGGTTGGACTTCCTATACATATCGGAAGCATGAGCATGTAATTCTTTGAACTGATGTGGAACATTTTTCATGAATTACCAAATGGGTGACGTTAAATAGAGGATCCACGGTGCCGTCAACACGAACATTGCGCACAATAAGTGAACCGTACCTGCTTGATTCCCCGACCGACCTCAAGTAGAAGTTAAAAGGCTCCACTAACGTTGCAAATCGAAGTTGGGAGCTTATTACTATGCTGCTTCTCAATTATATCAAATGTGATGATTACTTGAAGAAGATTCCCACAAAACGGATCTTACCTCGGCCAATAATACTGACAATTATAAGAGGGCGAGTGATCAAGAGGCCCCAGGGAATGCTTGTCCATCGCACTACACAGCATTATAATGAACCGCGATTTCTCTTGGTAAACCTGAATTTCACTTACCAAGATGATCATAATATCATGTAGGTTACAATATCATATTATTAGGTTGCTCGGAAAGAAATGCGCGTTGAATTTGTCCATTTTTCTCTCCTACTAAAAAAGATTCCTCAAAACAGTTCAATCTATTAGAAAGAGATTTTTATTGTGCATCTTTTCATATATATTTGTCTATGTCTACTTGGTTTTTTTCAAAGAAAAAAAAAGTTTCAACGACTTGAGGCCGACTTCCATGTTCTTCGTCATCCAAGCTTTCATTACCGTTTTTTAAACGCTGGAACTTTGCCCGACACTTTATACAGCCAAATCTTTCTGCAAACATTATACGCATGGCGACAAATATTTACCGCTTATTGCATTGAATCTTGCATTTTTTTGAATTTTTTTTTTCAAAATTTTGAAAAAAAAATTGAAATTCTTCTTTGAATTTTTTCTTCGAAAAAAAAACAAGTAGATATAGACAAAGGTATTTCAAAAGATGCGCAATAAAATTCTCTTTCTAACAGACAAAACTGTTTTACAAAATCTTCTGTAGTAGAAGATAAATAGATGGACAAAAAAACGCGCATTTCTTTTCGAACAACCTAATAGATAAAAGTATTCTCAAGCGTTTCACTGAATGGTAAAGTTACCATTCTCCAGAAATCGGCTTGCGTGTTCGGTAATGGAGCTTGGGTGCAGATGAACGTGTTTAAAAGTGGACCACCACGAACATAGTTGGCATGAATGAAATCAGGAGTGCCACTAAAGATTACAAATTGCGAATGGCATCATAATTTCAGAAATCAAATCCTTTTTCGAACGGCTTGACGAACAAAGCAGTCCCATCAATGAATTAGGCTACTGATTGCAAGCAGACTGCAGACTTTGTCTACCCTAGTTCAAAGTCACCAAATGGAGAGGCAAGCCGAAGGCTCACATGAAATATAACAAGGCCACCTTCTCTCTGGGACTCAAATACTCTGGTTCAGATGTTTCTAACAGCAATGCATACGCAAGCTGTTCCGTCGTCGGAAGCTCATTGTTAATCCGAGCTGACCGAATGAAGAATAGGCGGTTGAAAAATACTCACTACGTTCCCTGCTCACTCCTGATGTCAGTCGTGTGTTCCCCAGCGAATATCTCTCCGATAAGTTGAGCACGGTTCATTTGTGGAGTGCCATCATCTTGCAAACGAACACGTGATATGTCGCAACATGGTATGACTGAACAACGAGCATTTTTTAAGAGAATGCCACCAGTGAACAAATCATATCTACAAGTCGCCGCCAAATCGAAAAAAAGGAAGCCGAATATTACGTTTGCTCCTAGCCTTGGTTAGATAGTTTGAGTTGAACGCGGTCTGTGAAGCCTCTTCGGGACTCAGTTCATTTACGGAAAAGAACGATTCTAGGCGATTAAATTCTGCTGTGAAATCCTGCAAGCAAGGCTTCTAAGTTGTTGTTGGCAAGTTTTAGCTTTGCCACCAGTAGCGAATGTGCTCACCATTAAGTGACAGTTGAACTTCCCCGGTTCAATTAGAACAGACCACTTGACACGGTCGGACATCTGCTCAGCGAACCTCGAGATGCGCGCAGCTATCTGCGCTGAAACTTCTTCTGGCTGTCGATACCAGTTGTGGAGGGGATCGCGCTGAAAACAGTGCAACTCAGCAGTCAGCATAATCATGATTTAAGTAGCCGAAACGGGAAAAAACGTGGAGAAAAAGGAATAAAAAAAGGAGTGAGGTAGGTTGTATAACACTACATCGTGGAACACCGAATCTAGTATAAATACATATTTGTGCAATGGCGGCCAGCTTATCAAAAACAGCAAAGGATGGGTGAGGCCGCGTCCATACTTTGCGCACCGACGCCGGCAACGACGGTGGGCAAAGTATGGACGGGAAGGGACGACGGACGAGACCCAACCATATTATATTGGGTTGGAGAATAAGTCCCCGCCGTTTTTTCTATCCCCGTTTTTCATATTGTTCCCTTCATTTTTCGACAAAGCGTATACATGTTTTCGATAGAGCTTTTTTTGCTCTACAAAATGCTACTATCTTCTTTTCGATTTCTTCGACTACCTAATATTTATGATGTATGGAAATGAAGTAAGCTGAAGGCAAAAAATTGGCGTTTGCGCACCTCATCTTTCTCGTCTGCCATCGAGATTAAAAGATATATGTATATGTTTTCGATAGAGCTTTTTCAGCTCTACAGAATGATACTATTATTTATTCAAATCGCTCAACTTTTTGCTGTTTATAAAACTCACAAATGCAGTGCTCCCAAAAGTGTGCACTTTTGTTATCTCCTCTTCCTCGCCTAACATCGAGACTGGAGAGAATGTGCATATATGCATTCGATAGAGCTTTCTTTGCTCTACAAAATGATACCATTCTCCCTTTGTACCCTCTCATAATTTAGCATTTAGGAATAAGGTCCCACCTGTTTTTTAATTCAAAATTGCGTTATAAAAATGAACCTTTTCGGCAGACTGTCATGTATCATTCGATAGCGCTCTTTTCGCTCTACACGGTGATGTATACGGTTTTTGTTCGAATTAATTTTGCCATTTTTCAGATCATTTGAAAGTCGACGAAATCGAGCATTTGTGACTACTAGTGTTGGAAATGCTCGATTTCGTCGACTTTCAAATGATCTGAAAAATGGCAAAATTAATTCGAACAAAAACCGTATACATCACCTTGTAGAACGAAAGGAGCGCTATCGAATGATACATGACAGTCTGCCAAAAAAATTCATTTTTATAACGCAATTTTGAATTAAAAAACAGGTGGAACCTTATTCCTTAATGCTAAATTATGAGAGGGTACAAGGGGAGAATGGTATCATTTTGTAGAGCAAAGAAAGGTCTATCGAATGCATATATGCACATTCTCTCCAGTCTCGATGTTAGGCAAGGAAGAGGAGATAACAAAAGTGCACACTTTTGGGAGTACTGCATTTGTGAGTTTTATAAACAGCAAAAAGTTGAGCGATTTGAATAAATAATAGTATCATTCTGTAGAGCTGAAAAAGCTCTATCGAAAACATATACACATATATCTTTTAATCTCGATGGCAGACGAGAAAGATGAGGTGCGCAAACGCCAATTTTTTGCCTTCAGCTTACTTCATTTCCAAACCTCATGTATATTAGGTAGTCGAAGAAATCGAAAAGCAGATAGTAGCATTTTGTAGAGCAAAAAAAGCTCTATCGAAAATATCATAAGCTTTATCGAAAGATGAAGGGAACAATATGAAAAACGGGGTTAGAAAAAACGGCGGGGACTTATTCCCCAACCCAATAGTACAATGATCGTGGCGAAAGCCTCCAACTCGGATTCGAATCTTGGCATAGTGCCGTACTATGCCCAATTCGAATGAATTCCTGGGCTCTCGTCGTGATCATCATACTGTGGTATAGCTGGGTCAAGCGTTTCAAAAAGGAAGCGTGTACCCGAGTGCGGCTGTGGTCGGCGGCGGGCACAATTTTGACGCCGTTGCTGCCGGTGTCGGTGCGCGAAGTATGAACGCGGCCTAATTGGACAAAACCAAAATGGAGATAATTTTGAGGCCCCTTCTCCCTGAAAACAGCGCGTGCACAGGTTAAACACAGCCAAGTGAAATGTAGGATATCATAACCTGAACATTACTTAAGTCCAACGCCTTACACTTTTTAGACGATTGAAATGTGAGGCAGCGTTGTAGAGCACACTACTGCACTCGCTAATTGTAGGAACCAGACGATCCTTCAGCCAACCAGTCATTTCCTCACTAAAATGTAGCTTATCAACTTCGAACTCAAGAGGGGAAAATTAGGCCGTTAAGGAGCATGACCCGTATTTCCTGACGAGGTCAGTTTCATCAAGTTCGAAGGATCCCGACTGCACAACCATGTTCTGTATAAGCTCTAGTCGAGTTTGTTCGTCGCACAGTATCCCGTCTACTTTGAACAACTTTTGAGCTATGAACGTCTTCAACTCGGAGTCTTCATAAGCTTCCTTAATGAAAAAAACATTATCAAATAAACTGAATCAGAAGCACAATTATCAAGTCGGCGTCGAAGCGCTAAAAATCAGATCAGACAAACTCACAAGACGCTTTAACAGTGCTCTATCGGTGAAATAATGGATAATTCGCTCTAAAATGCTGCTCTTGTTCCGAGACTGAAACATAACTTTTTGAATGTTGGAGCTCTTGTTTTTATTATACATTTGATTACACCTTCCTTATAAATCGCAGCGAGAATGCATTAAACTGTGTATGTTGTAAAAGGAGCAATCATGTAAGCACCAACACGATAGTTAGTGCCTTTATAGGCACCTGTAGGACAGGACTACTTTTCGGGGTAATTGAGCGAAAAATCCTCCACATCCAGAGATCCTACGAACAGCGTTTCATTAGGCTGGGTGCCGGATTTGGATCATAGAAGAAGCTGCCGTTCTGCGCAAAGCATCCCCAGCAAGATGCCAGCCATCTGCACAGCCCTAGTCATTCCGTTATCAGTATGAAACCATAACAAACACAACTTGAGATAAAAGGTCGAGAAAGTTTTTCTATGTCGACGAAAATACCTCAAAAATCTGAGCCTCGACGCTTGCCTTGCGCCCATCATCCTCAAACCCTTCGTCTATAATGGCATCCTAAAAAAGATCTCCGTAATCATATGAAACTCTGTTTTCTGACAAAGATCACTATATTGTAAGGCGCTTATAGACATCTCCCGGTTCACCTTTTACTACCCATATTAAGAGCTTCTCAGGGGATTAGCTTCAATACATGATCGCTTTGTTCAAAGCATTTTAAGTGACTGAGTATAGTGAGTGCATCAAAAAAGGAAATGATGATCTGAAAGATTTTTTTAGGTGCAAGTGAGTGACCCCTACAATTTCTAATTATGTTTGAGCACAGTTTTTTCCCCATTTCTCGAAAAATTCGGTGCTAATGAAGTTGGTATGGGGGGGGGAGCTCATTATTTCTTGCGCGATCGTTCCTCACTTGATACCATCCTACAATCATCAAAGGTAAGAATAGCGCCGCACACAAGAACAGTGGAGTGCCCCTTGCAAGTAAATACATCAGTATCAGAAATACACCTCACATAGAAGAATAGTTTACTAGTTTTCGAACAACAGCGTGAGTACATATGAGTAGATAACGGACTCTTTTTCAGCAGCATTTCATGAATAGGGAAAGTCGACTTACGTGGAATTCGATACTGCTGGCCACAGAGTTTGTGTCGAACTTTGAGGATGTACGCATATCCATTCGATCTAAAACAAGATGCTATGAATCGTTGCCGACGGTATCAACATGAAGTAATTAAGTGACAAAAGAAGTCGGGCGCTCAAACTACATATAAGAATTTGTTCGCGCCTAGGACACATCAGTATGTGTAATTACAGAACCTCCATACTATCGTCACCCAGGTCGGGTGTGACTTGCGTTGGATATCAAAAGGTGAAATCTTTTTTTGAAATTCTCCTGTATGCGCTTATTAGTGCCTTGTGCTTATTTTTTCGCTGAGGCTGTAGTTCCTTTGGTTCATGTTCCGTGCTACGTTTCTTGTTTCGAAGCTTTTATTCTTGTCAGGCATTTTTCGTTTTTATCCATATTTGTCAGTTTTTCTGAATTGGGGCTCAAATAAGTGAAAGTCATTTGAAGTTACACAGTAGCAGACTACTGAGCGATTCAGCTGATGCCGTTGTGTCCCTAGATAAGGGTATCCAGGCGTGAAGATTTCCACCTTCGCTCATTCGAATAACAAGTAATTTAAAACAGTGAATTTCATTCCTCACACTTTTTCCTCGCAGCTGAGTGTTCGACCTAGAGGCAGCTTTCGTAGTGGTCTAGTCTGCGTTTTGCATATTTGTGGAAATGCAGAATTATGGATAAGTACCGATCGGGAAAATTGAGGATTGCGTTCTTGCCTTTTTGTGGAAAAGTGGAGCCGTAAAACTTCTATTCTCTAATCCTCTCGACTTGACGGAGCATCGAAATCATAACGTATCAATCATTTTCTCTGATTCCACATTTCCACACAAACGCAATTCCCAACATTATGAAATGGAGCTCATGATCAATTCTAATTTCTTCATTTTATTTATTGAAAGTTGGCCCAAAGTGTGAGACCCTTACGGTGTCGTTCAATCTGGCTTGGGTGATAGGCAGAACAACGCACATATACCTTCCATGGTTAGAAAGTAATATTATACCTCCGTTACTACGTAACTACGCTGTAAATAGCTTTTCGACTCCGGAGTGGTGGAGTTTATCCTTGTGTGAGTATCATGATAGAACATTGACATATTATACAATACATACGTGCCTTCTGGCGATGTGACACGGAGATAATGGGATACGCAATGACGTGACTTCTAGCGATGTGATACGAGGATACTAGAATATGTGAGGACGTGTCTTCTGGCGATGTGATACGCGTATATATACAAGGATATGTGTTGACAAGAGTACATTTATATGCTATACAATTTTACTGTTTTACTATGCACTGTTACATGTATGTATTATATTTGAGCGATATGATACTCGTGCTCAATATGAAATTATTCTGGCATATCTGCATGCAAATAGTAGTCGAAGATTCTTAAGTGATAAGTACATATGTTGCTTATACATATTGCTAACGTTCATGGTATAATAAGATCACGAATGCTCAAAAATCTCATCCCAGTTGATATGGTATTCATATCAGTTTCAATTTGACGGGTGTCGGTCGAACGTAAGCCTAAAATGCCTTATAGGATCTTTACCTTCCCATCTGTATGACTTGAGTTGTATCAAACCCTTGTTCGATAGCTGTATGCGGCCCCTCCGCGAAAGCTGTGGGTAGTATAGTTTGTTCTGGTATTGCACCAGAACCAACCGCACCCTCTCTCACGAATGTATCTATAAGTTACCTCTAGAGCATAATACATAGAAAAGTGCACTTAATTGTCTCTCTTGCTCCTGGGGTGTGACCTCATTTGAGACTTAGAGTCACCCCCAAGTTCCTCTCGCCAATTGATTAGCATTCTACCACTACCGTCAACTGTATTAGACGTATCAATAAACGTTCAACAACCTTTGTCGTCGTCGCCCGGCCGGAGTATCATCGCCAAACGCGATGATTACTCACAACCTGCGTCTGGCGGGGGCGGGGCTTAGACTGTGTGGCAGACCGGGAGATCTAAGCATTATACCTTCTCCTGTAACGCGTCCAATAAAGACGTTCTACATGCTGTGTTCTGTACTCTGCTAAGCACCCTTATTCACTAAAATACCACTGAACCACCGTATTACGGTAAATAGAGGTAAATTAACCTCTACAGACTCTAGCGCCCACAACATCAATAACCAACAGTACAGTGGAGGCGGGGAAGTCACCTCATACCAGTCAACAACTGACGGTTCCACAACCTCTGAGCAGAGATGCCGAACCAAAAGGCACCTACCATAACCCTCCCAAAATTTCACGGAAATCAAGAAGCGTTCTCGGAATTCTGGGTTATTTTTGAAACGCTCGTGCACAAATGCAGCGAGATAAATGAAAGAGAAAGGATAGTTCTTCTCAAGGACAGTCTGAGGGGACCCGCAGAAAAAGTATCAAAGGGGATAGAGCCCTTTCCCAAAAATAACACTTGGATGGTAGGAACCATCACGAAAAGGTATGGCAATATACCTACAAATAAAACAAAGATCGCGCAAAAATTGTTCGATTTTAAGGCAGCATCCAGTGAAGCGGATAGCTGTCAAGAGTGTTTCGATGCGATTAAAGTCCTGGTTAACCAGATGGTGTCCGCAGGGTACGACATTAAGAGCGCTTGTGACCCCATGTGGTTCGAAACCATATTAAAGAAATTTCCTCACGAAATCATTAAATACATTCTCGTGAAGTATAAGGAAACGGATACTATGGAAATCGAAAGTCTTTGGACGCCCTAGACTAAGAAATTAGTGCGAAGGCCTATGTCCAGTTGCGCCTGGGCACCACACATTCAACCCGGGATGAAAAGCTCAACTAGAGGGTTCTTCTCTGCATGCCCAATGCTTGTTTTGCGGACGGTCCAATCATTCTTCCATGCACTGTAGAACGTGACCGACCGCCAACGGCGTCGAAATCTTTTAAAAGAAAGTAGATCGTGCTGGAAATGTTTTGCTGGCAATCATGCAAGTAATTATTGCAGTAAGCCATCTGCACCATTTGTGGAGGCCTACATCATTGTCGGTGTGTGCAAGTCCAGAAAGGTCTGTATCATCGCCAGGTGTGCGATGATCCTCGCAACCTGCGTCTGGCGGGGGCGGGGCATAAACTGTAGGGCAGACCGGGAGGTCCAAGCTACTTACCTTCTCCTGTAACGCGCACAATAAAGGCGTTCTGCTTGCTCTGTTCTGTTTCTACTCTGCTAAGCATTCTTACTCACTAAAATACCACTGAACCACCGTGTTACGGTAAATAGAGGTGGATTAACCTCTACAGTCTCTAGCGCCCACAACAGTTTGGTGCATCGGCCTAATTGAGCCAATTATCTCCCGTGTCAAAGCGTAACAACTTTGAGGCCTGGAGTCGAGACTTGCTCATTGAACACATTTATTTGGTCAAATACAAGACCTCGAATCTTTTGATTCATAAGTCTCCCGTACTACCTCGAATCTTTTGATTCATAAGTCTCCCGTACTAGGTACCTGGAGCAATCTCACTGCAAAACAAGCAGTCTAAGTCTCCCGTACAGAGTACCTGGACTAAATTTGCTACAAAGTTAGCAAAGTAGCAAAGCGCTACAGTTCCATAAGACCCCCATAGTATTGAGTGCACGAACACTTAAAAATCTAGTACTCCGTTACAAGGAGTATACCTCTAGAACAGACTTTACTGTCATAGATGAGGAAAATTACAAGTGCAGGTCCACAATTGCACTATTGCAAAGTGGTCTTCGGCTAATTGAAAGCGGCCGGGAGAAACTAGAACAGTTACATGCAGAAATCAGAGAAGAGTATAAAAACTGCAAAACTAAGTCAGAGAGAAAAGATTTAGCAGCAGAAATAGAAGAAATAGCTGAATCCGGTTTGAATACAGCAATAGCCGAGTCAGAAGATTTGAGTTTCATGTTGGCAGCACGGCTCGACGAAGCAAGGTGCGCCATGAATAGAATAAATGTAAAGTTAGGGTACATCACCCAGAAAGCACAAATTGAGAGTGCTCAAAGAGAGAATGACGTGGTGCAAAGCGTCCAAGATGAGAACGGAATCAGCACTGAAAGTGGTGAAAACAACACGTCAGCAGCACCTATTTCTGAGCAAAATCAGCAGGAAAATTTGCGAAAAAGCTCTTGCAGGTCTATAAAACCTCCGCTAGCATCTTTACCAAAATTCTACGGTAATGCAGAGATTTCCCAGAATTCTGGGCGATTTTTGAGACACTAGTCCATAAAAGTTCGGAACTGGATGTCATGCAGAATATACTCTTGCTCAAAGAAAGCCTGCAAGGCAGAGCTCAAAACATAATAAAAGGTATAAAACTCATTCCAGACAATTATGACTGGATTATCCGATTTTTACGGGATAATTACTGTAATGAACCTGTGAATAGGTCACAAATCATACAAAAACTTATAAGTATGAGACCAGCCACTAATTCTGCTGACCACTGTTCAGCAGTAATTGACCGAATACAGGTCCTGATCAACCAGATGATATGCTGGCTATGATGTGCGAAAGGCATTCGATCCAATGTGGTGTGAAACAATGCCAAGTTTCCCCAAGACGTCGTCAAGCCTGTATTGTTATCAGGGCAAACGCAACCTAACCAAACAGTGGAAGATTTGGTGGATCACCTCAAAAAGGAAATTGCCGCTAAGCTATATCGAAAACAGACTCGGCCACGCAATCGAAAACAAACCTAGCCCTACAATCGAGGGCAGATATGGCCAGGGTATCAAAAACAAGGTCAATACAACGCGAGAAAAGTACTTTACGCGACCTCACTCTGGCAATGATTGTGTGTTTTGCCACAGAAACAATCACGCATCAATGGCATGCCGAACAGTTGCAGACCAGAGTAGTCGCCGCAAAACATTGAAAGAAGAGATTAGGTGCTGGAAGTGCCTCTCATCCAGCCACAACAGCTACGACTGTGATAAATCTGACTGCTCGAACTGTGGACAAAAACACCACAGAGCACTATGCTTGAGAAGGCCCTGGAACCGAGAACGACAAACACCTTCTCCTACAAACTCTAATCGCTAGGAATCATTCAACCAGCGCTACAGAGAAAACAGGAGTAATGGTAGAGATCCGGATACCATGAACGCCTTAACCTGCACCGAAAATAAGGGGGAGCGAAGCAGTGAAAGTGAACATACTAAGTCTCAGCTAATACTTATGACAGCCGAAGGAAGTATCTGGAATCACAGGTCGAAAAACTACGAAAAGGTGCTTTTCTTCTTTGATACTGGAGCACAAAAGACAATTATTTAGGAATCAGTGACCGAAAGACTCGGTATTCCACGACATACCACCGAAATATGCACTATGTCTGGTGTTGGAGGTCACATCGAGAAGTTTAAAAGCCACGTAGTTTGTGCCAAAATAAGCACAGCTTTTGGAGAAGAGCTTGAGCTCAATTTTCAAACGGAACCAATAATCACAAATGGTTTTCCAAGCGTCAATCTCACGCCGTCAGATAAAGTTTTCTTGAAAGAAAACAACATTTGTTTGGTTAATTCCAAAACTCAAGGTGAACATCAAATACCCCAGGTTCTTGTGGGCCTGGATTACTTCCACGAGCTCGTAGAAAGTTCTGCAAGTGGAATGAAGACGCCTTCAGGTGTGCATATACCAAAAACCGTCTTCGGACCAACCGTGTTCGGTAAAGGACTGCTGACAGACGAGAATCGCAAAACCAACATCTGCTACGAATTATCAACTATTACTGAGCAACATGAAAAAGCACCACAAAGAGTAGACCAACCAAGAAAATCTATAAGATCTTGTATGTATGTTGCAGAGGTCGCAGTAACATCCCTCATACCCAAAGGAAATCGGCCCAACGGCAAGATGACCGGGATAATTACAACAGCTGATTGCCGTGCAATACTACCGAAGATATTGATGACCAATCATAAGGTCATTCAGAGATCGCGCAAGAACGCCTGCCCGTTCTTTCGGTCAAGACAGCGTCAAACAGGCGTCAAATCTACGCACCTTGGGCAGCATGGGCAAAGCCCTCACGCCCCTGCGTATAATTTGTAACCAGTCAATTTCTACTGCCTAGCCCACTCACTCTACTTTGTTACTACTAACTTACTGCATTTAAAAGGAAGAAGGTATGCAAAAGCAAAATAAAAGGGCGGCACAACATACAGGTGCAATTGTCCACATTTTCAATATCCTCTCTTTTTCCTTGCAAAAATAACACCACCCACCATTGCCGGGGGAAGGGCCCCATTAAAATCGGCTAGTGGCGGCTGGTCCTCGTCGGTGGTCCAGACGGCTGCCAGGTACCAGTCGGCTCAGTGAATAGAGCGATTCGGACGACCAAAAGTAGCAAAATAATATAAGCGGCAATAGGGCATTTGGAGGGACCTTATCTCACGCGGGTTTGCAGATTAGTGTTAACGTAGCCCATTTGATCAATAGCCACTAGCAAACCAAGCCCTTGAGTGATCTACCACGTCAACTACAACTTCTACTCTCGACTTCAACTTCATCGCCGCCGACAACCTCCACGCCGTACTCAACAACCCGCCCCTTTTCCCGTCGCCACGCTGCCTTCTGCCTTCAACAACCGTACGATATCCGCCGCCGCCAATTCATCGTCCACAACGAAAAAAACTGTGATATCATTGCTCTATAGTATATTTATGCTTGTTGTAACTATATTGTAACCTCGTCGCCCGGCCGGAGTATCATCGCCAGGATGATTGCTTGCAACCTGCGTCTGGCGGGGGCGGGGGCGGGGCATAAACTGTAGGGCAGACCGGGAGGCCAAGCTTTACCTTCTCCTGTAACACGCACAATAAAGGCGTTCTGCTTGCTCTGTTCTGTTTCTACTCTGCTAAGCATTCTTATTCACTAAAATACCACTGAACCACCGTGTTACGGTAAATAGAGGTAAATTAACCTCTACAGTCTCTAGCACCCCAACAGTCTGCATATCCACCTTCCACCTGCCATAAACCCACCGCCCCCTGCGAATCACTGGGTGAGAAATGAAAACAATAAAAATTCCATCCCGTCCTACAGATCACATCCGAGAACAATCCAATAGTGAATAGGGGCAATTCAAATGGCGAGAATGATGTAAGGCGAAATCATTCAAATCAAAATCAACCGCTAACTTCCAAACAGAATATTGAAAATGGTTGCGTAACACCCGCGCATTATGCCCAACAGCTGAACAGCTTGTGCTAATGACAGTTGAAGGGAATGTATGGAATAATAGAACCGGTACTTTCGAACGGGTACTATTTTTCTTCGGTACTGGCGCACACAAGACCGTAATCGAAGAAGCACTTGCCGAAAGACTAGGTCTGCCTAAAATCACTACCGAAACCTGCATAATGTCCGTAACGGAGGGCATACAGAGAAACCGAAAGCCATCATGTAGCACTTAGAGTGTACAGCGCACACGGGCAAGAAAATGAGATGAATATAAGACTAAGCCTATACTGATAGGGGCATTTCCGACAGTAAAAATCACTATGATTAACCTCGAATTCCTTCAAAAGGAAGAAATTTTCATTGCAAACTCCGAAATAAGAGGAGAACGTCATATTCCACGCATTTTGGTCGGTCTCGACCGCTATTACGACCTAGTAATATGGCATGCGAGCACCACCAGAACTCCCTTAGGTTTGCACATTGCAACCACAGTATTCGGACCTACATTGTATGATCGTAGACTCATAGATCCGACCGACCTTTCAAATGCTCCACACACAATGACATCAATATTCGAAATATCTGATGATCATAGTGAAAAATCGAAGAACATTTGAATTAGAAAGTATTGGCATAGAACCTATTGAAAATGTGAAAGAAGAGAGTGTTCTTCAGTACTCGCGAGAGTATTCCAAGATAACGCTTGCTGACAATTGTATCACAGCGCCGTTTCCTTCAAAGGACAATATAGTTGACCTGCGTGACAAATACGCGATCGCTATCAAAGACCAGCTGCGTCACAAAAGATCGTGGCAGATATTAACCAGCAGGAATGGTACTACAACACACTCTGCGACTAGGAAGACCATGGGGTCATCGAAAGGGTACACGATACCGAACCACATAGTGTAGGCACATATCATTTTCCACGTTCGGGGGTCTGGAAAGAAGCATTAGCATATTCCATAGCTGTGCTACTGAGATTATCTGTGATTGCAACACAGGATGGACTAAGCACCATAGCCACTGTCCACAGACATCTCTCCGGCAGATCGGTAACAATGACGACCATTTACTGCCATTAGCTACTCCCTCCATAAACTATGCAGTACCGGAAGGAAGAATTTGCTGTCGCTACCATCTTCATGATCTTGACTGGGGTACTTATCTATTTGGTCCATTTCTCTTATCACTACTATTAGCTTTCTAGTCAGTATCATTAAATGGGCATTGCATAATCAATTATGTGCTTAATCTGAATTTTTTCACAAACCTACATCTAATGTACCGAAAAAGTTCCCTGAATCTGCTGAGTTCCCTGAGTTCTCTGAATCTGTCAACTCCCATTCAATTCAATGTTCTACGACCGAGGAGTTTATGGAAACCACTGAATCTAGTTCGTTACTTACCTAGATCTCTTTTACATATGCCATTTCGACCTATTATTACTATAACGATCTCTCTTTTCACACCCTTCAACTTCACGTGATGATAATACCACCCAAGCGGCCACTTTTCAGCACAAACCGCCCACACGTACCAGGGCTCCTTTGAAGACCAGAACAGTAGCGACGCCGACCATATCTGCTGCTGTTCAATACTTCAATAGTATTCACGGTCCTATACCTGCATATTATAATCACTCATCTACCCTTTTGCCGCCGCGGAGTGTTCTGGTATTGCACCAAAACCAACCACACCCGCTCTCACGAATGTATCTATAAGTTACCTCTGGTACATAATACATAGATTATGTGCACTCTATTGTCTCTATTGCACCTGGGGTATGACCTCATTTGAGACTAGAGTCACGCCCAGGTTCCTCTCACCCATTGATTAGCATTCTACCACTACCGCCAACTGCATTGGACGTATCAATGAAGGTTCAACAACTACAAGTCCTACACATAGTTTTTGTGACTGAGCCCCGCGAATAGGAATATTTGTTGCAACCTCTTGGAGATGGTGGATGGGCTAAGAGGCAAATGAGTTGAATGTGATGGGAACATATAAACGCTACCTTCTGGTATTATATAAGCCATTTGTTTTTGGATTACGGAGTGTTCCTCCGATCCCGGATTTATGTTGAAAGACATAACCGCTCCTTTTTGTTTGAACGTTTTAGACTTCCTAATATGTACGGAATAGATGTCACTGTCCAGCGACAAATCATCTAGATGTAGGGTTCAAGCCTTATCAAATCTAAGGATTCCTCTGAATAGCAGTGCCGTAAGTGCGACTGTAGAAAATACTTTAGGATCTTTAGACAGAAACCCAAGATTCACGATAGTGCTGTAGTCTTCCGTTGACATTTTACTCCGGTGAATCACAGGCGTCCTATTTCTGATCGCACTATCTAAGAGCGATTTCTCTCATTCTTTGTCTGCATCCTTCTCTTTCCCTAGGAAGAATGTGAGGGCGGCCGAAATACTAGGTAGAGAAATATGTTGCTTCTTATCTATGCTTGCCTATCTCAAGCTAAAAACAAGTCTTTAGCTTTTGAGATAGGCAAGTCCTTGGTACGTTCCGCTCCCCACCATTACGAATTTTCGACAGGCAGAAGAATATGCTTTGAAGGTTGCGTGAGATCAATGTGAGTTCAGTGAGGATCTTATGGATTCGGCCACGCGTGCTAATCCGCAGTGCAACGCTGTTTCACAGCTCGCCTGCCTCCTTCCAGAGCGGTCCTGAAAAACGCTAAGGGTTGGGCAGGTGAGTGTCAACTCGTGGACAGGGTAAGACCTGGACTGAGATCTGAGGGCATCGAAAACATCGATGTCCTTCCAAAGCATGTTTGTCATCGAGCCACGTGAGGAGTTGCGAAATACACTTCCTCACATGGTATTGTACGGTAAACAATACCCTCGATGACGAAATCTCTTCCTAAAACTCGAAAAGCAGCACTAATTGTAAGTCCCATTGTTTTTAGTATTCAATCATCATTAATCCAACGGAAGAGAATAGCCGAAGTTGTGCCACAGTTCATCCGCTCAAATTGTACCTGATGGGAATTCTTTCTCGTCGCAATTTTTTGGTCAGACACTTCAAATCTAACTATCACTCTATACTTATTTCATTCTCGTTGCTGGGAGCGAAAGCATCAAAACCATGTGCAGAAATTGTCTCATGAAATATCGCGCTTGTAGGCAATCGTTCTGCCAAATAGTGCCTCTGCAGACTAAAATATAGTGACGCCGGCGCCGACGTCGGTACGCAACATATGAGCGCGGCCTATTGTGAGCGAAAAATATGTTGTTGCGCTGAAGCAGTAGGTAAATGAAGCGAGAAGTTTTCTGAAATCTTTTTATCATCGCTTATCTGTTTATGAGCTGCAAAGTAACATTTCAGCAGTATAAATAGGAGTGTTCATGAACTTCATTATATATTCGACTAACTCACGTCTACTCAGTAGGATCATTGTGGGTTCATCGCAATCTTTTGAACTTCTATCAGCATAGTTTTACTGTGGAGTAATATCAAACAGTTCTCAATTGAGTACTGGTTCCGCAGATTGTGGCATGTGTGCGTATTGTGAATTCATCACCAGCTGTAAGACCGTAAGAGGATGTGCTTTTCCATCTAACACTGCCCTTTACTTATCGTTTCACTAATCCATCGCCATCGCTTTGCATAAGCAAAAAACGGCACTATTCAACTTTCCCCACCCCAGATACCGCCAGTTGGTCAAAAAAATAATTTTCGCTGAAACTTTGTCTAGGGGGGTTATTTGGGATGCTGATTACGAATATGACATCGGTTTTTGCCGTTTGCGCCAAATTGGTGAAATTGCACCATGTTGGTGCAACAACTCGTTTTCACCAAATTCGCTGAAACTTCGCCCAGGAGGGTTATTGGGGGTGCTGATCACGAATATGACATCCGTTTGAGGCGCTAGCGTCGTTTAGTTCCATTGCAGTGCAAATGTAGTAGGGGCACCACACTGTTCCCGCAAGTTTTGCCTAAGCCTTGAGGAGCAAGGGAACCTTTCCTTTCCTTTCAAGGCTCAGGGGAAAATATACACTTGAGTGTGCAATGATGACTGTAGGATAGTATCAAATGAAAGATGATAGTGGAATATGACGCTCTCCAGCTATATAAGCACTGTAGCAGAAATGAACATGAGTGGCCCTAACTTGAAAGGCGCTGAAAACGGCACTCGCACTGAATACCAATGTCATATCCGTGATCAGCACCCCAAATAACCCCCCTAGGCTGTTTCAGCGAATTTTGTGAAAACGAGTTGTTGCACCAACATGGTGCAATTGCACCAATTTGGCGCAAACGGCAAAAACGGATGTCATATTCGTGATCAGCACCTCAAATAACCCTCCTGGGCGAAGTTTCAGCGAAAATTATTTTTTTGACCAACCCGCGGTATCTGGGGTGGGGAGAGTTGAATAGTGCCCAAAAAACTATTTTATCAACAAATGACGGCTCGTACTATTGTGCGTACTACTTAACGCGAAGCAGTGGAGTGTTTGTGGATAGCATCGAGAAAGTTTCTGTCAGAAGAGCGGGCTCGAGGTTCGAAAGCGGATCCATCTCTATCAGAATCTCATCCCAGTATTCAGTTTCATTACAACCGTTGAAACATGTAATATCCGCCTGTCTGGGTAACCCGAAAGTAAGGCAGCGTTCATAGTTGTGAAATCTGCCTTTTTGCAGAATTGTGGAATTCGCGAAAAAGGATTGGATGCGTAACAGTTGTGAGAAGTGTGAAGATCGCGTTTTTGCGGACTTGTGGGATCTACATTTCTCCAATTCTCTCGACTAGGCGGAGCCTGGGAATCGACGCGTTTGTACTCCTCTTCCGCACATTCCACAACTCTGCACTTATAAAATCGCATATTCCGCGATCCTCACGATCGATACGTATCTTCGTCATTTTTCACCATTTCCACATTTCCGCGATAAAGCGACTTCCACCACTATTAGCGCTACCTAAAGTTGCAATTGGGAACTGCCCCAAATTAATGCTGCTTGATGCTTGTGCTTCTATTTCTCTCGTATGGAGCTAGGCTTCCTGACGATGTTCTTCTGGGCTCAGCTATGAGCAAATAGAAAAAGTGAATAAAACCATTTGGTGATATCATTCATTCAGAGCTTTGGTTGTTGGCGGTGGACGCGTTCTCCATCAGAGCTAGCGTTAAAGACAGTGATAGGGGTAATGTGGGTGATAAGGAATCTTTAGAAGGAGTCATTCACTTAAAAGCTAGGGGTCTATGAAGCCTACCTGTGCGAAATTCTCCCGAAAGGCGCCCTTCTCAGCTGTGTGGAGGCGGCTTTTTAAGCTTCTAAGCTGTCGGGAGTATGCCATTAAGACAGAAAATTCGCTTTTGCGTTCGGTGTGCCACGCCATGGTGCGAGAAATGCGCGCCGTTGGATGGGTCCCGAGCGATGACGGTGCCCAACGCCTCATTCTATTTGTAATCGCTTCAAGATTTAACCAATATGGCGTCTGTAGCTCGCACCATCACGTCGCGCGCTAAACACGGCCATGCGATTTCTCTGTCCTGATGGCATACACCCGCCGCCACTCTTGGCTCTGTCCGCCTCCTAGCGACGAGGCCCCCTTTTTGCGGGGAAGGGGGGTCGTATTTTTTGAAATTTTTTTTAACTGGACGCTTGAACCTGTCCCAGATACCGCGAGTTGGTAAAAAGCAATTTTGAAACTTCGCTCATAGAGGTTATTCTGGGTGCTGATCGCGAACATGACATCCGTTTTTGATGCAGGCGCCAATTTGGTTCATTTGCACGAAATTGGTGCAACAATTTTTTTCCCCAATTTTGTTTGAAATTGTCTTTTCGCTGCCGTATTTCATTTAATACTATTTTGCAGTCATCACTGAACATTCAAGTGTATATTTTTCCTAATATGCATTGCGTTTCATATCTATAGACCCACCCTTGCATCTTCAGCTTGTGGCTCCCCATACATTTTAAAAAGCTGCGACGTGGATTACTGAGATTCTCATCAGCAAGTGTTTGCAAGTGTCGAAGCTCTAAAATATTTCTTGATTCCAAAAGCTAAATCTTGCCGTTTCGAAACTATAAGTCCACTAATGAAACAATACCCGTTCCACCACAAGTATGAAACAAATTCTGAACCTGGGCATGCATACGGTGTGGTCAACTTCGTCCCTCAATGACTCGTGGTACGCGTCTCTCTCCAGATGAACAAGCTCGAGTGCAAGCCTTCGTCGAAACTGCATGGTATGCAGGAAGATCGCTGCCCGAATTGCTCTGTCCAGATGCGTCAACAACTACCTGCAAGATCCAGAGCATTGCGGAGAGAAGAATCCTGGTGGCCGTCCACCGAAGCTCTCCAGCCAAGATAAGAGAATGATTGGACGCCTTCTGCCGAACTGCACGATGAGCCTCGATCGGGTGTGAGCCGAAATGTCTTTTTCTGTCAGCAAAACAACCCGTGTGGAAGGTCTTTCAGTCCCTTGAAAATTTCACCAGAGAGACTCTAGAATGAGTCCCGAGGCTCACATAACATCACAAGATGGCTCGCTTTGGATTTGCGACCAAGAACCGGAAGGGATTGGTTTAAGGCACGGTGCTTGCGGCTTTTTATCTTTTTGAAGCCTTGCTTAGATCTATTTTGCTTAAGGTGATCTGGAGCGATGGGAAGAAGTTGAATCTCGACGGACCGGACGGTGGGAGGCAGTACTGGCAGGATCTGCAGAAAGAACCACAGTCTTTCTCGAAACGAAATTTTGGCGGGGGTTCGCTCATGTTGTGGGGTACCGGCTGCGAAAATGGACTGCTCGACATGGCCTTCGTATCGTGCCGCATGGACTCGAGGGGCTACCAGGAAGTCTTGGAAGACCGTCTCCTTCCGTTTCTACGTCGCCGCAATACTAGGTTGTTCACCTTCATGCACGACAATGCTGCATTCCATGCAAGTCGGTCAACTACGGCGTGGATTTCATCCAGGAATATCGATGTTCTCGAATAGCCAACATATTCTCCTGACCTGATATCAATGGAAAATTCATGGGCTATCGTGGTGCAGAGAATTTACTGCGATGCCAAGCAGTACGATGCCGTCGAATGGTTGAAGAAGTCCATTGTCGAAATGTGGACTGCTCTCGATCCAACCGATTCTGGCTAATGTAGCACGGAACATGCAGAAGCGCTTGATTGAAGTCATTGCGAATAAAGGAGGACTCACAAGTTACTGGTTGCTCAGTTGTTGCTTGTTCTCGTAATAAATTTTTTGAAGTCAAGGTGTGGAACCATAGTTTTGAAATGGCGAAAATAGGACTACTTTTCATAAAAAAGGTTCTCGTGCTCGAAAGTACCTGAGAGCACTCCATCTGGGTAATTCCGGTACGAAAAGTTCACGGTAATCATGACAGCCCTGAAGAATTCAGAGGAACGTCGGTAATAAAAAATATTAGGGTGGACCTAAAGATATGATACGCACTTTATTAGCGCTGTAATGGAACTAAACGAAGCTAATAGTGCCGACGCTAGCGCATCACACAGATGTCATAATCGTGATCAGCACCTCGAATAACCTGGGCGGAGTTTCAGCGGAATTTTTTTTTTGACCAGCTCGCGGTGTCTGCGGTAGTGGTAGTTGATTAGTGCCGTTTTTCCTTTCCCATTACATCTAACTTGTTGCCTGCGCTCTGCAGTTAAGCATGATATGCCTCCTAAGTTCTTGTATTGTTTCCACGTTATTTTTGCTCATTGGTTTCTTGGTTACATGGTAATGAAAAAGTGGTCCGAACTACCCGCTTCCTAACGGAATGGTCGTCTGCGTCGAGAAGTAGTAGTGGGAAGGAGGTCTTATTACCCACATCTCTGGCCATTTACTTCCATTTTCTCTTCACAATCACTGTATTGCTTATGGTCAACATTTTTTTGTTTGCGCGAAATGTAGACCTGTAAAGAAATTGTCTGACTTGTGCCAATCCATGACATGTGTTCAGAGTCAACCAGGGTATCCACGAAATGGGCTAGTGGCATAACCTTTCTCTCTCACCAGACTCATACATTGCCCTCTTCCTGTCTATTCCTTGTGAGCCAGAAGAGAGTCGCGCACAAGCTGATAAACTCGTATCTGGCCCGCAGCGGCTCTCAGCTCACCTATTACTGGTTTCTACTTAATTATTGTCCTGATGACTAACGAACACCAAATGTACACAACAGGTCAAGTTTGAACTCTTGGCTTGGTTTGGGTTTGCGGGAAGTGGGGAGGGTAATACGTGTACACCAAGATATGTGGTACGTGATTGACATCCCAACCGTGTAAAAGCTTAATACCTTAGGCATTCAAGTAATTGCTCCTCCATTTTTGAAAAGAGTGCTGTCTTATGAATTGTGAAGTTTGAAAATTTTGGATTCCAGTGTCGTTACTTGGAGTCCAAATAGTCATGGGATTCGAAAGGGTCTTTACAAATCCTAACGATGGGTTAACTACCACCACTCGGCTGATAGGGGACTTCTAAAAATTTCTATGTGGCACAGGAATCATATAAAAAGTCATCACCAAGAAAACTTGCAGCAGTGCAAAACGGTGAACTAACTGAACTGTGCCTGCTTATCTTCCAAACACTGACCGTATTCGGTTCTTTGCTAGGCGTTTCTGTAACTTTTTTGGTGAAATCTGTTTCACATAGCTTACTGCTCCGCACCAATACAAAACCGGCTACAGGAAATATGATCGACGCCCAGCAAAAACTCAAAGACGTCAGGAAAGTATTTTCAGAATTCCAACTTCTCAAAAAGGTGAGATTTTTGTGGAGTTTGTGATGAAAACAATGAAAATCACAAAATTTAATTAGAGTGAAAGCTAGATAGAGTTCTGGGGAAAACAATGATCACAGACTGCGGTTATGCCTAGCAAAATTGCGATCTACCGATCGCGCGATAACATCTGTCGTCCTGCTCCTCTTACATGAGCGTGCTGTTTTCCAAACAAACTGACAGCTCGTTAATTGTAATTAACGAGCGCTGCAGAGGGAAATTATCACGCTCAAGTGAAATTGCGCACGAGGATACGTGCGTGGGATCGTAAGAACGTGCATCGTGGGAGCCATGACACCCACGTTATCGATGGTGTCGGTGTTTTTCAGTTAAATATTTTGGGTAGTTAGTATATGTGGTTTAGCGTGCGAATCTTCCTGCACATTGCTCAATTAATTATTATATTACACGTTTCATCCAAGCGATGTACCTCGCGCGTCACACGGCCTTGGGAACTCTTTTGATTCCCACTCATCTACCCATTAGTGCATGATGCTGCCCACTAGTTACAGAAGTCGAAGAGTGTACTAAGGTCCACTATCCGCTTCCGACCCTCTACGCACTTTATCTTAGCCGTCTGCCCGGCCATGACTTGTGATAAGGATTGCAATCTTTTCATTTACACATTTACACGCTGTGATCGGTTCGGTTCAAACGACACTTCCTCCAATAACCCAACATACCTACGCGCCATCCCAGTAAGTCGACACCTCGGCACACTTCGAATGACGGCGAGGGACAAAATAGAGGTTTTTATAAGTAGGAGGTGCTATGACTACGGTAACATGGCCTTACAATGACACTCTGACGCCCGTTATTTTCTCCCTACTTAGAGTGGTTGTTTTGATATCATCTCCTAGTCACAATCCTTCACTTGCGGACGAACAGACATACCGACTAACCACCGACAAACCTACAGACAAACCGACTGGCAAGCAGACGCACAAGGTTAGTGATTATAATAGAAGGTGGTAGGATGAAGCAACTGAAATTTCACGAGTATGGCGTTGAAACTGCCAAGGGAAGTGTTTTCGAAAGATGGTTGATTTCTAGAGAGGTACAGAGTGTGACGGGAGAAGATGTTAGTAGGAGTGGTTTCTGGAACGAGATATGTACCACCCTACAGGCTTATGACGTCGAAAGTGCACGTTCTCTGTCCACACAATAATCTTCGGGAACAGTGAATACGCTATGGAGGATAAGCAAGCTATGAAGCCTTACTCTTTTTCCGAGCAAACTATCGTAGCGCCACTTGTCATGTTTTAGAAGGGATGCATTAAGATGCATTATGGTTTAGTTTCAGCTAAAGCGAACATTATGATATACAGTAGCGGTCAAAATTTATGCGGTTTCTTATTTCAACCATAACTTCGGCCAGTGTTTAGATATCACGTTCAATTTTTTTGTGTTTCGCAGGCAACTGTCACTCAGTGAAATGAAGTTTCTTAGCCGAGTAGGATGCAGAGTGAAGGTGGAAAAAATTACTTAACTGATAACACTGAAAATGATCAACACCGTGCTTCAGTGCTGTAAAGAGCTGTCATGTTCCAAATGACGGGTAGCAAAGTTTGAGCTCATTCCGTTCTACTTTTTGCATAAGGGCTCGTTTCGTCTGGTTATAAGTTTTTATGGTTGATTGAATTTTTTGAATGTTTTGGTCATTTTCAGAGCTTTCAATAAATAAATTTTCGACCTTCACACTGCATCCTACTCGGCTGAGATACCTTTCCATGAAGTAGCAGTTGCCCTCATATTACTAAAAAACGAGTTTGTCAACGTCGACCAAAATTATGGTCAGGGTCCAAAACCGTATATAATTTTGACCGCTACTGTATGTAGCTCAGCCCTATCGTGAGAACATGCGCATCGCGAACAACGGCGAGACAGTGCACTCCGCAAAAAAATCTGCATTTTTTTAAATGTGAAATTTATTACTTCCAAGGTTATTTTCAGCGCTTACATATACGTCTCCCAACAAGGGTTTTGTCACACAGACCCATGTTCTTATCAGTCTTCCGTTCGAATTCACACAATATGTTGCTGTTGGTAGCCGTCAAACTTCGCGATTATGCGTTTTTGCGATTTTGTGATTTTACGGCGTCGCACTTTCACACGTGCTACTATGACCTTGTGTCGTGCAATGCCACAGTTCGCGTGCGGAGCCGCTACACCGCAAAATCGCAAGCGCCAAATCGCGAAGTCTGGCGACGGCCATAACTCACCCGCTGGTCTATACCTTAGACGGAGGGTGAGGGTCGATTGGTCGAATTTTCGCTTCGCGGCGTCGCACTCGCGGTGCCCTCAGTACCAGTCGTTTGGAATTCTGCTGAGACGCAATGGGCTGGTACCGTTAGGGGCCTTCAAAGATTGCACCTATTTTCAGCAATATGTTGTGAATTAAAATTTCCCAAGACTGCAAGATGAGCTCTCCATCGTCCTTCATAGCTAAAGGCATATCTATCACTGCTATTGTACTTGAGGTTGTTCTTGATTGTTGTGTTATCTTGATAGGTTTCGTCAACTGATAATGCTCCTGAAGAAACTTCTATGGATCATTCACTGCAGAATGAGGGAGAACAATAACATTTAAATTACCTTTAATATTTCAGTTCTCTCAGAAAGCATAAGAACAAAAGCAAATAGCCGCCCGCGCTGGAAATAGTAGGTGCAAGCTTTATAGGTCCCCTACGGTACCAGCACATAGCGCCTTGTGCGGAATTACAAACCACTCGCACTCGCCGCGCCATTCGCCGCGGGCGTCGCGCAAAAATCCGACCAATCGACCCCACCCCTGGACGGAACACACTTGGAAAGGGATGTAATATTGGGACTCCGAGGGTAGTACTGATGCGACTTTTTCTGAACACCATGCTCTGCCCAAACCTGTTATGCTTTCGTTTTTCTCGTTCTCTCTGACCGTGATCTTTTTCTACAGAAATGTGCTCCGATACCGCCAGGTTCATCGAAATTGATAAAATCACAAGCAAAAAAACATCCGATCTTGATGTTCCAAATGGTGAAGTCTGAAATACGACATCGATAATGCATTTTTTTCAAACAGAGTGAGATCTCGTCAACAAAAAGTCATGTGGAAAAA
Organism: Trichostrongylus colubriformis; assembly: GCA_963978905.1. Lineage (NCBI taxonomy): Eukaryota > Metazoa > Nematoda > Chromadorea > Rhabditida > Trichostrongylidae > Trichostrongylus > Trichostrongylus colubriformis. The sequence goes on along the minus strand of OZ022256.1, from coordinate 53,576,490 downwards.
ACCGAAGAAGCCGTAAAGCTAGCAAAATACGGTCAGTTCGATATCTCATAATCGAGTTTCCGTATGTTTTCTAGTACTATATTTCTGCGTTAGTTATGCTTCGTATGAGTTCTATATAAGCAAAATCCGCACTACTCCTTGGTTTTTTAAGGTAAGGACTGTGTGGAACAACGCGTGAGTTGCCGAAGCTTAATACAGCAGTCAGCTTGTTTACTTTTACTTTGAACGCCAACTTCGAGATTATGAGTTTAGTCGACTTACCTTCGGAAGGAGTAGATCTTCAGGGATCTATCTGGGCTGCACTCTAGTTTCATGGCCACGATGAGCTATCATGGCGCTACACCCGCTCGAACCCGAACGGTGTAGCTACGCTCTAGCGTTTTTAGCGTTGGTTCGAGCGGATGTTGCACCATGATGGCGCATCATCACCGCACAAAAGTATGCAACCTTTATAGTTCCGAGGATGTACTGGATTAGCGAGATAGGTCGGCTAATCTGATTATCGCGAAGTGAATGCCTATGAAGACAGTGGTAGGGGTTGTGTGGGCAATGCGGCAGTTAATCATTCGAGTGCATACTGGGGGTCTAACCATAAGAAGGCTATATGTATATGGCGCAGTTCCTGGCGAAAAGGACCCACCTCCCCTAAAATTCAGGGGAAGCACATTTTCTGAGACTGCGCCATGTGTCTGCTTTCATAGTGGAAACGTCCACCGGTCAGTGTCAAGGATTGGACTGAAATATACAGCCGAATTACCCCTTTCCCTGCTTTTGAAGCATTCGGTACGATATGTAAGTGAGGATGTTATGGTCATGCTCACTAATGCTTTTCAGGATGTCGACGCTATGGATAATGAGAGTTTTGAAAAGGTCAAAAATGCTAGACCCGCTACGGCACATATGAGAAAAACAGAGTTAAAGTATGCCATGGTCCATTATCTGTTTTGTGACGTCTGCAGTGTTCACTGTACGGCTTTCGATAATGCGCAACCAACGTGCTCAATGATTATTGTATATCATGAACAACATAATAATTTAAGGTGGAAAGACGCTTCCCCAGAAGATGCAATTTTTGATGATGCACATGTAAGGAATAGCCAAATTAAAATAATTCTTCTATGGAAGTAATTCGTTTTTTTTTTGAGGAGTGTGAAAGGATTAAATTAGCCATAAGAGTAGTATATATAATGAAGGAATATAAATTGTTTGAAGAAGGGACTACTAAAGAAGAAACGGAAACAATTAAGAGATATTTCACTTCGACATCACGAGAGAATCCAACCACTACTGTGAGCAGTTAAATTATTAGGCTTTTCCTAAGTGATATATAACAATGTCCTCAAATTTCATAGTAATGTAATGGAATATATCAGGTGTCTGCAGAATAAATGACGAAAACATAACTGGCCATAACTTTGCTCAGACAGAACTTTATTTGTCGAAATAAAAACCATTCGAATCTACAGAATTTTTCCAACGATCTGATGGAGAAAATATGCCATTACGATCAAATTCTGGATCTAAATTGCTAGAATTAATAAAGTCAAGAATGGCATTTTTACCGTGCATAGTATCGGTGTATTTTTCTGAAGCAGGTTTGCACCGAGAACCCGGAAAAAGTGGTAATCCGTCAGGGATAGGTCTGGGGAGGAAGGGGGGAGGAAGAGTCTCGATGCCTTACTGCATCGGTTTTTGCCGGGTGCGCAAAACAACGCAAAACCCCACACTTCGCAAGTCACCCGGCAGAAACTGATGCAGTCAGGCATCGAGACCCTCTCTCACACCCCCCCCCCCTTATTTCTCAGACCTATCCCTGACGGATTACCACTTTTTCCGGGTCCTCGATGCAAACCTGCGCCAGAAAAAATTCGCCGCATGTTGAAGATGCCATCGTTGACTTTATTAATTTTCGCAATCCAGAATTTTATCATGATTGCATATGTTATTACCAGATCGTTGAAGGTTGTGTAGATTCGAAAGGTTTTTATTTCGACCAATAAAGTTGTGTCAGAGCGAAGTTATGGCGTTTTGAAAAAAGTGGTCCGTTTTGGCCATTTATTCTGTACACACCTAACATAATATCAAGTTAGAAGAATAAATCAACATTTAGTGGTATTTGAACTTTGAATTCATCAGAAGGTGAAGCTGGTGTTCAGGAGTTAACCCGCTACGTTTATTATAGATTGTGTAATGTATTAGTGTGTGGCGCATTTTCATGTATGTTATCACGACCCTGCAAGCGCTGGACACTGATGGCCGAACACCTTTGGAGGGCGGGGTATCGCCGTAGTTGGCTTAGCTATTGCTTCTCTCCACATTATTTATGAAACGTTCCCGCACTGCTAGGAAAGTCCGTTTCTTCGAAAAAATTTTTGTTGGAAAGTCCGATGAGTAGTGCGGTCGTCATCCTAGCGTTTACTAACATCCTGAGAGCCGCTGTGCTTGATGAAGTCAAAAACTATAAAGTAGCGCTGTCTGGGATCGTATTTGGGCTGCGGGGTTTTTTGTTTCCCTGCTTTACTCCCTTACATGCGCGGTCTATAGTTGTCCGCGCATGCCAACACACACCTCAGCGCCGGGATCGGAGCATGTCTTATCTCTGAAGTCTGAGCCAACCTAACCATTCCTTGATATTTAGGTCATTGCGTTAATTGACAAATCCATTGGAAATGCGCTAAGAGAGATGAGACATCATCCTGAGCGCTTTAATGGTGATATCAACGACGACGTGAAGAAATTCATAAAAAGAAGTAGGAAGGTTTGTTCAGTAGTTCTCTCTGTTCTGAATTTTCACTATGTTCTCAGGAGCGGCATATTGGAATCTCAGGCAAAACCGGTACTATTGGACGCTATGATCGCATATGCATGTATCCCAGATTGCTGGGGTGGAGTACAATATGACAAGACGGTCACAGCAAGACTAGCTGAAAGCAAAATGGAAACAGTTGATAAGCAGAAGGCAGATGAAAATCAAAAAAAGGAAGGAGAGTCGAAAGAGCCCAAAAAAGCCGACGAGCAGAAAGATCGTAAAGAGGAAGAACAGCCTAAAAAAGTCGACGAGCAGAAGGATCGTAAAGAGGAAGGAGGAATTAAGAAGAAAGAAGGCGAAAATGAAAAGGTATGGCTTTGACTAGTATGTTTCGGTTTCTAGAGTTTGCTATGGACTTACAAGGATAGCGGTGGGGTAGTGAGAAGGGTCTTTGCTCAAATCCAGTGCTGTTAAGTTGAAACAGAAATTAAAGGAAAAATGCATAAAAGTGCTATGTGGTTCTATTTTTCTTCAAAATCAGTGTGCATCTCAACAGAAACGCGGGAGGACTCAGACGCAGAAGGACTTCGTTCTGACTCAAAACTCTCAATCTTGAAAAAGAAAACAGTAGTCCGTCTGAACTCCCGCCAGACAATTTCACAACAGTTGCGCATGAGAAAGTCTCTTGGTGTTTCGTGTCCGTAAATCATGGTGATTGGCTTCCTACACTCCGTCACCGTTCACATGACCGGTGCCGCTGCACAGCCCTCGTAGAGCCGTCCATGTTGCCCGCGTGAACGGAAACTGTAGAAGATTCGAGGAATGTGTCTCAGCAGAGTTACATCTTACCCCGTTTGCAAAACCCCCCTCATTGATGCACAGAGCCGCGAAAGCACGTCAGCATTGAGGACAGTGTTAGAAAGAGGGCTTGTTATCTTAGCAATCCCACTTTTGTATTCCGCAATCGGTCACAATTACCGCTAACGGTGTTTTTAGCAGGAGGGTCGGATAAAGAAGGAACCTGGCGCGAAGGAAACTCCGGAAGAGGATAAAAAAGCAGATGGCAAAGAGGTTAAAAAGTCAAAAGAAGCTGCAGAGAAACCCGAAAAAGGGGAGATTCATCGAAAGGTGAGTAGCATTTGTAGAGATTGATTGACCACGGTGGCTGTGCTTCCGCAGTAATATGAGAAATATTGAACTATTCTTTACATCCCTTCAAATTGTTCTGTTATTTAAAACCACTGAAAGATTGAATCGTGAATTTATAAATCGATCAGTCAAGGTATAGGAATGCATGTGTCGTATGTAGTTAGGTCTCAAGGAGATAAACGTGTTCCAGCTCAAAATTAAGTCCAGCATATGGTGATCGCCATAGGACCCGACTACATACAGTCACATATGTAAGCTTAAACGTATCGCGCCGCACGCCAGATTCCGCGCTGCGATTCGCTGTCCTAACGATACACGCCCTGGAGCGGGAAGGGAGGTAGTTTTCATAGCAATCTATATTTTTGAATGGTTTTCAGCAAAAGAGCGAGCGAAATGAACAGGAGAATAAGCCGAAAGCCAGGGATAATCCTGAGGTGCGATCAGATTATAGAATTTTTCGTGGTTTTCATTTTATTTTTTGTCTATTATTTTTTGTGCTAATATCAAAAGCACTTTTTTGAATGAGTTATGTGACATCCTGACAAATCTTTCAAGGCAAAGCAGGAAAAACGAAGTAAAAACCAAAGGGATGTTCAGCATGAGAAGACTAGTAGAAGTGAGGTAAAAATCCATGAAATATGTAAAACGGAGTGAAGCTTTTATCTCTTGTCGCATATATTAACAGGTTGATGGGAAGTCAAAAACGACTGCCAAAGAGGGAAGAAATGAAAAGGTGAGCCATCTGGTCAGGTCATGTTCTTCTTTAGCCTGCCATGAGTACTTGTACTCTTTCACATACTTCAGAATTTATAAAATGCATTGACCATTTTCTTCTTAAGCACGCGCTACAGGAAGACGGTCATGGATTGTTGGATTTCATTTGGAAACTTTTGGTTCGGTTTTTTCGGTTCACTGTTTTATCGAATACCATATAAGGCTCCTATTTTTTGGGAAATAATTGTCAAAGGAAATATTTTACGAGAAATGTATACAAAAACGAATAGAGTGAATGGTATTGATCGTGCCTTTCTTAGAATGCCTATCTTTATTCTGATTAAGAAATCCTAGGAAATGGATAGATACTGCTGCAGTTGGCGAGGTTGAGCCTTCTTGGTGGTGCGACAATTAGTCAATAGGGAGCTAAAGCCGCTCGAACGGCTACTACAGAACAAGTCACATCCTCACACCCTTCATCGGAAGTGCTCAATAGAAGTGGCAACGACGTGGTCTGCGCTTCCCACTCGGCCCTTCCCTGCCTTTTTTATGTGATTCTCTTGCCAAGTTCCTTCATAAACTCATGTAGCAGCGATCTCAAAATATAATAAGCACAGCCCAAATTTGATTACCGCAAGCGGTTTTATTAGGTTGTCCCAAAAGTCTTGTCGTATTTTTTTCAATCATCACTTTTTATTTTTTTCGTCCAACAAATAACAATTAGGCAACAACGTAGTGACCATTGTTATCGGCAACCCTCTGCTACTTTATAGGAAAATCGTTGATTCCCTCCTCCCAGAACTCTGGGTTCTGAGAGTCGAAGAAGTCAGCGATCGCCTTCGGTATCGGCAACGGGCATTGTAGCTCTCTCCAAGGGATCTGGTGGGTCAATATGAATTTTCCTAGAAAGCTTAGGGAACGTTCTACCATATTCCTGATCCGCCCGGACCTGCCTCGAAGTGAACAAGAGTTACTGTTTTTTTTTGGAAAAATACGACAAGACTTTTGGGACAACCTAGTATTTACTCCTCATCGCTGACTAGCCCTTACGCCTCGTATTCAGTGCTGCACGCGAAAATCTCTACATTATTGTGAAATGCGGTTTCAATAATCGCAGGTTATTTCGAAGAGAGCGAGTTCGCTAATTTGGTTTCTCGCTGAGCATTAAAGTGCAGGCATTTTGAAATTCTGACATGTGTTGTGGCATCGTAGGAAAAGTCAAAAGACAAGTTTGAAGCGGTGGGACTGAGACCCTCGTCTATTCCGTTGATCTGCGCGTCGGACGAGTTCCCTGGTGCTTTAAGGTGTCGTTCTGTCGAGTAGAGCGAACTGTTATAGGTGATGTGATATAAGTATTGGTCTCATTTATTTTATAGCGGGCACAGATGTTTGAAGCTTTATATCGTCCCGATCACGCCTTTCTTCACGAAGCACGCTGTGCATCTGCTCAACAACACATTTTTATCGCAATCAATTAACCGTAGGACTTTTTACTTTTGCGTTCAGCCGAATCGTCATGCCCGCTCCCTTCAGTACGAATCTTTATGAGTTGTGGGCCACCTGGTGGTCTTTCAATTCTATTTCTCGCATGTGAAATGGGCAGACGAACAGCTTGCACCCATAGACCTTTTTTGGTGAACCACTGTATTCCCTTGAGATTGGGTGAGGTTACCTACGCCTGAAAACCGCGTAGCCGCCCGCGGCGAGCGGCGCGGCGGGTGCGAGTGCCAGTGGCAGTGCTGGCAGCCTTCAAGCGAGGCAGTGTGGCATGGATGGGAGCGTTGAGAACGCAGCCACGCTCTGCCGGGCTCCCAAGAGCAATCGATTCCTAAGTCGTACTGGTGGCGCCGCGAGTGCGACGCCGCTGAAGCGATTTTCTGGCTTTATTAGCCCTACCACTTAAGATTTTGTGATTGATATCAGACCTCTCGATGATGATCACGGCTTCATTTGCCCATCGTACCATGTGTCCTTATCTAGAAGAAATATGATTCTGAACCTTACACTTCTGCTTGCGTAAGTCGAGCGAGTGGCGCTGGAGATATATGATCATGCCGGCTACCTTGTCATCCCGTGCAAGGAAGGAGGGTTCGATAGTTGGTTACATAATCATGGATAGTACGGGCATTGGGAAGGAGTAAGGGGTGGCAAAGTAGTGGATCTGTGGTGTTCCCGTGACAATAGGAGTCCTTACAGCCACGTTATTGGGCCTCTCGGCGGCAGCAGCGGTCACCACTCCATGCTATGGTGCCCTGCTTGAATGTAAGGGTGTGCGTTGGTGCGATCACTAAAATCATCCACGAAATGATGCGTGTCCATGATAAACACATTTATGTATTACTCAAATGACACGTCGTGAATTGGCTGTAGAGTGAGTTATCGTGCCCAGTGCCTTCAATTTTTGAATCCACTTACGAATCCTCTTAGAACGATTTTCCTTCAAATTCCTTTCGTTTATGAAGACATGGAAATTTAGGGTAAGCGCTCTAGCATGAAACAACGCAGAATAATTGGTAGGTCTCTTACTGCTCACTGCTGCAGATTCAGCTAAGGAACTCTGACTGATTCAGAAAGATAACAAATGCTTCGTACTAATGAAGAAACGTCGTTGAAAAGAGGCAATATTAATATTTTAAAAGGACTTCTCTATCTCAATTCCGTGCAAGATTACCATTATTATTAATAAATCTTTGCATTGTATTGTTATCACAACTTTTTCAAGCTCAATAGCTGGCGTTTTTGTTTCACAAAGTGTTCATAGGATCATGCTGTGTGCAAAAAGTCCTTAAACTACAAACAAAAAGTCCCTTCGTACTGCACTACCTCAGCTTTTAGGGCGTGCTGCCCAAAATCAAAAAGAATGCAAGATTTGACCAATTTGATCGATAGAAACAATATGGTGCTGTGCTGATGAAGTGTCTATATTGGCTGGCAGGACAACATTTCGCGGCGCGGCGCGCCATGCTTGCGAGATAGGGGCGTCGAATGCAATGTCCTGTAGTAATTACCATGCCCTCCCCTTCATTTTGGGAAAGGGCACGGAGTTGCCTCAGACCCGTGCACATACCGCGTCCTTACCTTACACGTATTTCGCCCCACGCAGCAGTGCGGAGTCCTGTCCAAACGATACAACACTGCTGATGAGAAGTGGGAGCAACTTGTTGAATATTAAACAGTGGGATACCTTCACATGCCGATATAAGATCATTCATGTATGTATATATTTTGACATCTTTTGTGCATTATTTACACGTAATTCCTGATCAAGTATGCTTCTGTTAAACATCATAAAAATGCCACCCTCACCTCTCACTATAGAGTCGAGTTTTTTTTCTTTTCCAAAAACTTGAATTTATTATCATACGACTTATTGTACTGGAGCTATTCTCTCATCGGTACAAGTGATATCACTCAATAACACTTTCTACGATCTCTGCAACTGCAACGCTTCACAATTTGTGGGAGATAGCAGATGAACCGAAAGTTCGCTGGTACCGCATACCATTGTAGGCAGTGAACCGTTATGAATGGCCTCGTAGAGGTGGTAGACGTGCGGTTCATTAGATTATGTGATCACTTCGGAAAAACAGTGATATCCGGAGATGGTGATCACAAGGACGCTGTGGAAGTGTTTCTCACTTCTCTAACTCGCGGTTGTTTTACTCAGTCGGCTCACTGTAAGTGTTAATCGATTGTGGCTATGTTCCTGTACAGGCGAGATGTGCTAGTGCCCATTAGGATTGCAGTGGCTGTACAGACACCCAGTGCAGTCCTAATGTGGGGGGGGGGGGGAGGGGGCGCACTACATCAAACGCCGAGACCTTTGTTTAAGTGATATGTCGAACTTGTTTATCATTGTACGCTGCGTCGTTGCCACATAAGTCGGGTGAAAACGCGTTACTCTTCAGCGTTCTTAAATAAGTTGTGAAGTCAGTCATGTTGTCAGTCACGCACATTTACCAAAAGCCCCCCCCCCTCCCAGTAAGAGTGCGCGAGGCAACCTTCTGCAAGTTATAAGTGAACAAAGGAATGGGCTTTACGGAAAAAAGCTTCGCCCTATTTATAGCCTTGTCTATCTGTTGTACGTGCTTTATGCGTCCAGTCGGGTTGACAGTGTTCTCACGTTGTAGATGGAATGCGTCCAATGCGCAAAGATTCCTTTGACGGGCAACCTGGAGGGTAGTTTGAACACGACCGGTGATAGTATGAGATGCATGTTTTCAGAGTAACGTGCTCACAATCACTGTGTTATTTCATTTTACTGAAGCTATGCTATGGAGCGGGTCGGTGTGAGCGGTGAATGGAGTGTAGAAGCTGAGGCGTGTTTCATAGTTCGCGATTCAAGCGATCGCGCGATTCAGATAGAAAGGAACGACTAGATCGCCTGATTGCCTGAACTGCGCGATCGCCTGAATCGCTTGATCGATATGTATATTTTTTCCACCTAAATCGCCTGATCGCCTGGACTTGGATTGTGTACAATGTCTGAAAACGTTATCACTCTCTATCATTGAATAACACTGCTATTACCCTACAGCCTACTGTTACTCCATTTGTATGTTCCAGATTTCGAATTGGTACGTCCAAACTGAAAGTTAACCTTCAAAGAAAATGGTTGACGCCCAGAGCAAACTCAGAGAGGTTACAAGAATGTTCGCTGATTTCCAACATAGGAAGGTTTGAAGATTTCCAACACGGCAGCTTGTTTACGGTCCATTCCGGAGCACTAGATAGGCGTGGCTTACGGACTTGGGTGAGAGTGTATCAAACCCTCTCTCCTTGCCATATACTCTCACCCTCGCCACTGAGGTCACGCCCTATTTAGTGCTATGAAATGGACTGTACGCGTTTAGTTATAGTCGGAGGATGATGATGGTACTCAGGCCAAAGGGTGACATCCTATCGATTTCCTATTTCACAACTTTGAAAAATGCAACCTTTACTTTTACCATTTGATATCATCGTTCATTAGAGGGATTAGTCAGACCTCTCAAGTCTGCCCTTGGTATCATTGTTATTGCTTATCAGTTTACCAGTTGGGCTGACGCACACCACTGCGCGTCACACATGGAAGCATGCAAAATGAGTGCGTCTATCGAACTCTCTCACCCCGCCACACGCTCTCACTCTCGCCCCTCACCCATGTCCGTAGGCCACACCCTGCCAGGCGTTGCCTAATGGACTGTACCTCAAACTTGGGTAATTAAGCCACAGGGTGGACAGACAGACACACAGACATACCAAACTTCTGGTTTATATATATAGGGTATGATATCATAACTCCTGATTAGACTCATCAAATAGTACGTTCGTTTCTGACAGCATGCTCCATCGTGGGTTTGTAGGCACATTCCATATAGTCGCAATGGAGGCATTCGCTGGATAGTCACTGATGAGAGATCGTTGGGAAGAATGCCGCCACATCCTGGGACGACATGCCCTTAAAGGAACCGGAAGGGGGTCCGAAACAAGAGAAACATACAAAGAAATGAGCATTTCGTAACGAACGCAGAAGGTTAGAAGCGATAATCGGTGAAAAAACCCGAATTCAAAAGTGCATCGCTGCGGTGTGTATTCGCGCCTCATTCGCATCATCGCACTGGCGTTCCGAGTTGTCCGCTGTAGGAGACGGCCGCGGGCCAACTTTAGTTGTAGCACCTGACTCCCAGCGCAGTGGAGTGGCCATTCCCAACTACATTAACATTCATGTAAGTACATCTAGAAACAATATAAGAAAGAACAAAGGAGAAGGTAAAAGGAATGAACAACTTTATAATGGAAACATCTTCTCTTGGCACCATGCCAAGGCGTCAAATTGGCGAGTTTGTGCAATGGCGGCCATTTGAACTCGTCCACACTACGTCTGTTCTACCGTAAGCCAAAATTACTCCCTTACGGTGTCTTTAACGCCCCCTGTCCAATGATGATGCCGCGGATGCATTCCTTTCAGTCAGGTGGAATGTGCTTTTATATGCCGCGTACTGGACTTAGACCACGCCCATAAGACCGCCCCCTCCTAATTTAAGCGATTCAGCGATCACGCTTAAATGTTCGGGTAGTTCCTCACATTTTGTGAATCAAGATCAGCGAGAGAGCGGTAATTGAAGCGATTTTTTCTTTGAATTTGATCGAAATGCAGTGTATGAGATTTTTGGTCAGATGTAATTTCCAGCCAAAAGAAAAAACATCGCCATAGGACGCTAAACGAACCTTTTTCCACATTTATCTCGCAGCTTCTTCAAAGGGTTTGAACGAGTTTGCACGTTGGACAAGAGGCCAGATGAAAAAGGCGAAGAAGGAAGACAAGAAACGAGAAAGAGAGAGAGTGAATATAAACGCTAATTGCGTCACTTTAGGAGTGGGTCACATGGAGGGTAGTGTGCACTAAAACATCCTGTGTGAAACCACTGCTTTCTTATGTCCATTTTTGTTAAATTATAATAACTCGTAAGTAATCCTCTGGCAAGGGTTCAATGTGCTATAATAAAATGACTGGGGATTTTGTGGGCGCTAGAGACTAAGAAGGTTAATCTACCTGTTTTCACCGTTACACGGTGGTTCAGTGGTATTGTGTTGAATAAGAAGAGTTCAGCAGAATAGAACAGAGAACAGCACGTGAACGCTCTCATTGTAAGCGTTGGAGGACGTAATTACAGTCCATTTCGGAGTGCTTGATAGGGCGTGGCATGCAAACTTGGGAGAGAGTGTATCAACTCCCTCTTTCTACCACACACTCTCACTCTTGCCACGCACTTCACTCTCGTCACTCACCCGTGTGCATAGGACACGCCCTATCAGTCGCTCCGAAATGGAGTGTATAAAATTATGTCAATCAAATATATCGAGCCCTTGTATCGTGCTGTTTCATAGTAATCAAAGCGAAAATCCTCAAATGTTCTACTTTAAGAAGAAGTCATGTTCTGTAAGTCGGAGCATAGATAACACAAGAACAGAGGACGCTTATGAGAGTGATCGTGGACAAGTTCCAGTCAAGCCCTCACCAAATATCGTATGTTTACATTTTAACAGTACTGTATCATTATCTAGTGAGCCTCCAATAATCTATACTTTTCAGAAGAAGAGGAAATCGAACTGCAGTTGGTCTGCAAACAAAAGCAGCTCGAAAAGTAAAAGTTTGAACGACAAGGGCTCTACTGGGAAAGAGAATAAAGTTGTGAAGTCGAAACGCGTACGTTTTCATTTATGCACTGCTACACGAAACCTTCATTTGTAGCATGTTTCCCCTTCATAACATTCAAATTATCGACCCTGCTACCTTTGAACGCACATTTTGCGATAATCAGATAAGTCACTTTACTGATAATCAGATACTTTCTTGTGGCAGTAAATCCTTGTGAAATTATTCAGGTTGCACCACTTTTTTCAGCATTGATGCATCATCATTAGCTACGTCTGCCCGAACTTACGCTAACCACGCCCTGTTATCTCGATAGGCACCAAGTGAACGTGGCTCGCATAGGTCATGCAGATGTGGCACCGGTTTTTTCGCCAATTTTTCAAGATGTAATGAAGTCCGTTTCTAATTTAATTGCGATAGGCATGATATCATAAGTTCTGAAAATGCCTCAGTCTGGCGTTTATCCTGAGAGCGGGTGGATTAATTGACCCATGTCTCGTGTGGTCTGTTAGAGCTAGACGCGCTTTCACGTAACAAATATGCTGCCCACAACACATCCTCTTAGAAGTGAAGATTTGCCAAATGGGTGTTCGAAATTATTTTTGAGGTTCCATATGGAGCTTATCTATTGGCGAATATGTCATAGATTCTCTAGACAGCCCGGAAGTCTGTGATCCTCTCTGCCATGCATATAGATCCTCGTCGCAAGGTGAAGTTGTTCGCGCCACCGTCAGTACAGGGGCTGTCGCTCCTATGTTCCAAAATAGTCCCTTTAGACGGAGGTTCCTGTGGAAGCATGTGAAAATCAGTTAAATTGCTCACCTTAAAGACAGCATTGGGGGTGATGTGGTAATGGAGGTATCCCTACGAAGTCGCTCACAAGGTAGTCCTGGGCCTAAGAAGGCTACCTTTGGCGAAATCCCGGTGAAAAAGCGCTGCTCCGAGCTATAAAAGGCCGCAAAACGCCGCAACCGCCCTGTCCCGTCTCTTGATAAGTCGATCCCGCCTCCGGATGACGTAATTGCCAATTGACTGGGGTGGGAGCGGCCAAGGAGCTGCGGCAGGATCGAAGATTTTGCGGTGCGCTTTCGCTGTTTTTGCTTCAAGCTAACTTCAGAAAACGATGCTATCGTATTTCCAAACATTCCCTTGTGTTTACTTGGCAACATGCCAATGGAAAACTAGTTCAGACTACCCGCCTCTTGACGGACAGGTCGTCCGCGTCGCCAAACAACAGTGGAAAGGGGTCGTATTTCTCGGATTTTCGGCCAGTTGCATCCGTTTTTTCACTGTCCTGTTACTAAGCACCGCGCCTTTTTGAGACTGCATCACGGTCTCAAAGAGATTTTGGTGGTTCGTACATCTGCCAAACTCTTACTACACCAAGTTACCAAGTTTATTACCATATCTACCTTCACATCACGCGTACAGTACACAATAAACCTACAATTGCTATGACCATAACACAGTCCTATAGAGGCACCGTTTCCTATGTTTCCTCAATTTCCCATTCCTTTCCGTTCCTCTGAGTTGCTCCCATTAGTGGGTCCACCTATGAGGAACACAAGGCTCCACATCGTCTCACCTGCCGCCGCCTTACTGTCACTATTGCTATGCGACCCAATGGGGTCGCTTTCCATCTGCTATCGGAGAGGCAGCGCTCTCTGTCCGGTCTCTCCCAGGCGAGAAGGAACACAGCGGTGATAATAACAATGATGCCGATTTCCGGCTCCGCCTCTTATTTATATCCCTCGCACGGGAGGGCGTTCAGTCGAGTCATCGTGAACTGGGGTTCACTACTTTTACTTTTCGTCCGACTTTCCCCTAATGCTGCCTTTAAAGATGCTTTCATAGGTATAGGCTCTCATGCTGAGTGATTCCAGTCCTAGCGCCCACTTAAGTAATAGCACGTTGATTCAATGATTTTCTTCAAATTTTCAGAAAAACAGGTCCGTCAGTTTCAAGCCTCTAATAACTCGATCTACTTCCATGGACGTAACGAAATCAGAAGATGTTGTGAATGCTGCTGAAGCAAATTCACCAATTCCAAAAACTGTATGTTTTTATCTTTATTCTTTCATCGATTTGTTTATCTCTATTCTTTCATCGATTTGTTCGCGACTTCATACGGCATTGCAGCGAGTCATAGAGCTGTCCACGGGCTTTGACTTTTTACAGTCTGCCGTTTCCATGCTGTATTAGAGTAACGGAATACTACAGCGTACTGGGGAGCGGTGCGCGACAGGACACTCGAACCGGATCAGGTCACACAAGGTGCGACGACCAGATCCCCTGGTGGGGTGCCTTGATTCGCGTAGCGCGGTGGTCCGGGTCAGGTGTACGTCGCTCACCCGGTGCGTGACCTATGACTCTTTTTTTTCTGGCTGAACTGCCTCTATTTGTTAGTGGGGCTGTTTGATGAAAATTCTATCAGAAATTCGCGTGGTCTCCGCTGGGTCTACGTTCTTTCACTTTTTCTACCAGCTTTGCCATTATACACTTTTATTAACCGGTTATTGTTTTCTTTTCAGAAGCGTCGATTGTCACTGAGGAATGTTACGCGCGTCTCAGAAACCACGAAAACAGATGTCATGAAAACCGATGTCACGAAAACCGAAGACACAACTTATGAACCAGATGTAACTCGTACGACGGAGGAAAAGGAGAACTTGCCACCGCAAAATAAATACGGTAATTTAGGGTTTTTGTATTTACCGTACCTCACTTGGCATAATCAGGGTTTTCGCGCCAGGACGCGTTTCAGCGCTACTTCTTACCACGCACTCTCTCGCGTTTCATCGCGCCGTCTGCGCACTCTGCATAGGACTCCTTTATCAGGAGTCGTTCAAAGGGGTTTCTTTCGGAACTAATAGCTGTTCTTATGCTATGACAGATGCTTTTTTATGTGGGAAGAAGGTATATCAATTCTAGCCTGAGCCTAGGGAGAAAAAGGAGCTTACTCCCACTTTATCGCCACCTCTGAAGCGGTGCGTCAACTTTAATGTACCTCGAGAAGACGATTGTCTGAATGCTACAAACCCCATGCGTTACCAAAAATACGGTACTGGGACCGCTCCTACCAAAACTCCAGCGCCGCCACATGTTCTTTTACCCATCACCACGCCTCGGCTCCTCTGGCGCCGCCGACCTGCACTGTGCAATGGATGCCGGCTCTTCCACAAGTTTTGCGTAGTACATTCCACGGGCAGCTCTCCATATGCTCCCTCCTACGCGGAGTGCGCAAACGGTGCGACAAGATGCGAGAGTGTGTGTGGTGAGAAAGAGCAGCGGCAAACGCGTCCTGGCGCGAAAACCCTGATTATGCCAAGACGGTGAAGGTTTGCCGGGAGATTACATTCTTCTATACTACCCACCTATTAGGTCCCTTATATGCTGTTCTTATTGGTGTTGATTTTTTAGTACTGTGCCTGTGAGGTGTATGCCTCACAGGAGTCAAGCTCGCACACTTCGCTTAGTACTGAAAAGGAATTAAAAAGCAACTGAGATACTTCAAAGTGGAAGAAAGTCCTCTGCTGTCCACGATTGGAATGGCACAATCCACTAAACTACAATTCAAAGTACATAAAAAGCTGGTCCACCAATTGTCGTGCTGTCGTTTCTCACTCGAAACTGTTCTACAATCATCAGTTTGTATACCGAAGTGTATAATTTTACCTAAGCATTACTTTAGGGTGGTATGGGTTTTTCCTAAGCTGAAGTTTAGGCTAAATACCAAGGCGAAAATAGTGCCGGTAACCGATCTCAGTCTAGTGGATCTTAGCCTCCCCGCAACTACATTAGCACTTATAAAAATGCTAGGATACAAAAAAGGTAAAAGGTCAGATGATACAGATACACGGTTAATAACATGTTGGAGCAAAAGATTGCCCCATTTAGAAACGAGCGACTCATGTGCGAACATCGCGATTTTTTTATCACAATGGTATAGATCCCCAACCGTACAGTTTAATCACGTATACGCATTGATTATGTACTTATAGTGGCTTACTTTTTACTGTCAAACGCCCATTTTCCGGGCGACGAGGCTCAGTAGGACAGGGGAAAGCCTTTCTTCATTTTTCTACTTTCATCTCCGGTCAGTTTTAGGAAAGAATTGCATAGAACAACGTGTGAGTTCAAGTTTTTTGCTACTTTGTTTGGTTGAGAAGTATACTTGTGATTAGGATAAGCTGTATAATAGTTTTTGTTCTCTTCTTTGTTCATCATGTCATTAGGAGTACGATGCGATGGAGAAGGAAAGTTTCGAAGTGGTTCAAAATGCAAGACCAGCTACTACTCAGTTCAGATCGAAGGAATTAAGGTTGTTCCTATTAAAGGTGTTTTCCTGCTGAAAAAATTAAAGGCAGCATTAGGGGAGATTCGAACGAAAAGTAAAAGAAGTGGTGAATCTTAGAGTCGAGATGCCTAGTAAGAGGACAGTGGAAAAAAGGATAGAAATGGCCGAAAACCCGAGAAGTAGGAACCATTCTCTCGTTAATCCTCATCGTGGACGACCTTTCCGTCAAAGGCGGATACTCCGAACGAAATTCCCATTGGCATGCTGCCAAGTAAATACAATGAAATGTTTGGAAACACGACAGCATCTTTTCCCTGGAGAGAGCTTCAACCTAAAAATGCGAAAGCGCGATGCAATACTTTTGATCACAACGCACATCCTTGGCCGCTCTCATCGTAGCCAACCAAGTATCACGTGGCTTGGAGGCGGGATCGATCATTCAAAGGCGTCAGCTGTTATCCGTTGCGCCGTTTCTGTAGCTCGGAGGCGCATTTTTTTCACCTGGATTTTGCCATAGATAGCCTTCTTATTGTTAGGCTCATAGTTTCCATGTAAATAACTTCTTTCAGGGATTTCTCGATAACCACATTATCCTTGATGCTGTGCTCTGAAAGAATAAAGCACATAGCTTCACTCAATCCTTTTTTGGGACGCGCCATGCCTCCTACCTCCGTTCATAGCCATCATGTCATATGGATGCAATTTATTTGAAAGATAAATTGCCTCCATGTGCATTCTCGTATTTATCCTCGAGTTTAGTCTGATAGTAAGTGAATTCTCGACTTTGGAGGGGTTCGAGGTTTGGTTTGCCCAGACTGCCCCCTGACCATGCTGCGAGAATTCGGTTACACGTCACTACAAACATCACCCGGTCTTCTTAACTAGTTTGACTGAAAATTGATAGTGCTCGATTTTTATGTTTGAGTACGATAATCTGAGAATACCTCTACAGGGACTAAATCATTTCCTTGTACATCAAAGGTAGCATTAGGGAAAATTCGGACGAAAAGTAAAAGAAATAGTGCATATGAAATGAGATGCCTAGTAACAGGATAGTGGAGAAAAAACGGATGGAAATGGCCAAAAACCTGAGAAATAGGACCCCCTTCCCACCGTTGATTCTCGACGCGGACGACCTGTCCGTCAAGAGGCGGGTAGTCTAGTTTTCCATTGGCATGTTGCCAAGTAAACACAAGGCAATGTTTAGAAATACGACAGCATCTATTTTTTGGAGTGAGCTCAAGCCAAAACTGCGGAAGCGCGCCGCAAAACCTTTGATTCTGCCGCATCTCCTTGGCCGTTTTCACCCCAGTCAATCGGGAATTACGTCATCCGGAGGCGGGATCGACTTGTCAAGAGGCGGGACGGACGGGCGGTTGCGGCGTTTTGCAGCGTTTCTACAGTCCGGAGGGGCGCTTTTTCATCGGGATTTCGCCACAGGTAGCCCTCCTAAGCCCAGGACTACCATGTGAGTGACTTTGTAGGGATTTCTCTATCACCACATTACCCCTAATGCTGCCTTGCATACCTAGCTATAAAAGATCAGTAGACTCACCATAATGGTGCAGTTGATCCGTGCCTAACTATCTGGGTTGCACCTTTTTGCGCCGCAACGGTATGCCATCTGGCGCTACCACCTCACGTTAGCTACGCCCGCTTGGGCTCATTATTGGTCAGCTATGCTGAAATGGCGTGGTTAGTGTGGATCCGAGCGGATGTAGCGCCGTGATGGCGCACCGTGACGGAGCAAAAGGAGCAATAACCAAAGGACGTACTGCGTCAAGATGGTAAGTCGAGTCATGTGCTTATAGCGGGATGAACTCTTAAATGTCGGTTTGATGATCATAAACAGTGGCGTTATGAAGAAATTACGGTATCATGATCTAAAGTTCTTGTTCCTTCCAGTAGCACACAAAACTACCGAAGACCTGCCTACAAAGGGCGGAACAGGGAAGCATCGACAAGGGTGGGCAAAGGGCGTTAGGGGAGGGGAGTCATTTCAGAACTTCTCGTTCCCATCGATAGCTGAAAACTGATAAAATTTGTAAGAGTGAGTGGCAGCCTCCAGCGCGAAGGAAACGCGAGTAGTTACTGATGTACTAGCACCAGATGGTGCGTGCGGTCCGCAGTCTGTGCTGGTCACGATCACAACAGCGCTTTGTTAGGCCGCGGTCATACTCACCGCAGGCAGGACGTGGCTGCGTTCACAGGCAGCGAGGGAGAGTGGCACGTGACAGGTGCAGAAATGGCGCAGGCGGAGACGCAGATATACGCAGCCACGCTCTTCCGCCGACATCGCAAAATACGACCGCGGGGTGGGGGGAGGGGGGGGGGGGGGGAAATACGCCAAAAATCGCGTGGCCGCCCGCGGCGAGCGGCGCGGCGGGTGCGAGTGCCGGTGGCAGTGCTGGCAGCCTTTAAGCGAGACAGTTTGGAAAAGGTGGAGGAGGCAGGGTGGCGTGGCTGAAGGAGGCAGTGTGGCATGGGTGGAGTGCAGCAGTGACGCAGCCACGCTCTGCCGGGCTTCCAAGAGCAAAATCGATTCGCAAGTCGTACTGGTGGCGCCGCGAGTGCGACGCCGCTGACGCGATTTTTTGGCGTATTTCCCCCCCCCCCCCCACCAATACGACCGTGACCTCACGCGGTCGTATTATGCGATGTCGGCGGAAGGGCGTGGCTGCGTAATAGCCGACTTACTGCACTGATATTAAACTGTACTTTACCACTTTTCTGAATAGTATGCTTTTGAAGTACTTCTGTTTTTTAAGATGGAAGGATACGGAGGAAATTTTTGATGATGAACACGTGAGTTCAACGTGATGGAATCACTTGAGGACTATTACTTTCTTCTTTTTTTTAAGGAAAGGGAAAGACTTTTACTTTCGCTGAGAGTGCTGTCAATAATGAATAGTTACAAGTTACTCGACGATAGTTTGAAATCAGAGGAAAAAGAGACACTACGCTCTTACTTCACTTCACTGTCATCTGATAAGCCTAGTATCGAAGTGAGTGCTAATGAATAAGCTTCTTTTTAATAATAGAGCTGATGCTTTATACGGCGAGCTTTGACTGGCCAGAATCGTGCTGGCCTTGTAACTTACTGTCACTCCCCACACTCAGAGTCTAACAGCTCTATGAGTTAGGCAGAAGTTCAGCGTGCAATGCGATGAGTGTGAATGGGGTAGGGTCATCGTGTGTTCTTGGGTTCTAAAACGATAGCGTCATAGTTCAGGGCGTTACCGCTTGGGTGTGTGGCGATTGGTCGAATTTCCGCTTCGCGGCGTCTCACTCGCGGCGCCGTGAGTATGACTTGCCGCAGTCGCTTGGATTATTGCTCAGGACGCAGTGGGTGGTACCGTGAATGATCTTCAAAAATTGCAGGTTGGAAGCTTCGGAAGTTCGCCAACAGGTGAAGCTGCAAACGACCTGCACTGGCCGCTTCGCTCGCCGCGAGCAATCACGCGAAAATACGATCAATCGCCACATACCCAGGACACTAGTGATACGCGTTCCTAGCTCGCAGCAGTCGCGTCACGTACCACACGCGACCGTGCGAATTTCCTGTCCTGATTGCATACCGCCCAGTGACGGGTGCTAGCAGTGCTGCATAGCACCGCTCCGGTATAAGTGTTCTTCTTCATAATGAAATGTGTGTTTCTGAAAGACATTTCATCTTAAGATTATGGAACTGCTTGATCGATCCATAGGAAGTGCATTGAGGGAAATGCGACACCATCCACAGCGTTTCCAAGGTGAAGTCGATGATTATATGCTGAGGTTCATCAGAAGCAGTAGAAGAGTTCGTACTATTTTTAGATTTTGATTTTATTTTTTAGTTGGTCTTACCAGTCTGTTTAGGTGAAACCAATCTTAGTAGAAGTAATGATGATGTTCCCAGAAAATATGCCAGAAAGCTGGGGAGGAAATTGTTATAATAAGAACGTCACAGCCAAGTTAGCAGAAAACAAGAGGGATCGGAGAATCATCAACCCTGCACCTGCAGTTCCGGTTCCTGGAAAGCAAACGAACCAAAGAGAACGTGAAAGTCTTCAGACGGAAGGAAAGATTGTGAAGCCGGAGGTTCAAGAAAAGCAGAAAAATGCACAATTGAAGGCAGCGGAAGCGAAAATGCCACAAAAGGAATCAGTTAAAGCTGCAGAGGCTCTCCCAGAAGCAAAAACAATGAAACAAGTCCAACAAGCCAAGCCACCGCCAGTCAAAGGAACAGGGTCAGGTTTGAAAGAGGATGAAACGGATATCGGACGGAGAGTTCTTAAAGTGCCCGATGGTGCCAGTAAGGGAGTAGAAGGCAGAAAAGTGAGTACTTGCTTTGTCCTATACTGCTGCTTCAATGATCGAAAAAATAATTTAACAGGAAATGCAAATGAAGAAAGCCATCTCAGAGGGATTTACCCCCGTGACTGACACTGCTGTTGAAGAGAATAGGGGAAATGGTGAGAATAAGGTATGAGTTTGCGTGAGTGCCTTGTATAGCGTCAGAATAAGCCGATATCCTACAGAATGCGCAATCGAAAGGGACCACTCAGGAAAGGTCTCCACCTGATTTAAGTGCCGAGTCAATTGAGGAAGATTACGACGAAAAGGTAAGGCAGCGTATTCGCGGAGGAGCGCTCACGTGGTATCGGTAAAAAATTTTGGGCAGTTGTGGAATTGATGAAAAATTGATACGTATCTGAATCTTTCCATGATTGCGTCGAATCTACAACCATTACCGATTTTTCAAGGATTGAAAAATTATTTGTAGAACATTAGAAAGCTTGACATCATGCGGCACATAACCAGGGTTCCAAGTGCGCTAGAATTCCTTTCAAATTTACGGTTGCAGAGGATCACTTCCGAGAGGAATGCTACTGGCGGTGAGAAACAGAATGCGACCGGCAGCGAAAAACGGATTGATGAAGAACAGTTGAGCCCCGTGTATAGGTAAAAGGTGTGAGTTGATAGGATTATAATAAAGGACAAAATGTATAGGCTAGAGCATTCGACGCTCATCAATCCCTTTTTGGAATGCGCCACACATGTTGCTTCCACTCAAAGCAGTGATGATTTCTTCGTACAGGGACATGTGGGGAGGAGAGTTGATGAGCGAATTAGTGGTTCTGAGCTGCGGTTATGGGAAATTGCGATCGTGTGGAAGTACAATCGCATTTTCATCGGAACTTGGTACTGGTGACATTTAAGGTACTCTCAGTTGAGCTTGCTATTTTTCTTGGAGGACGGCCGTGCGTTGCGGATAAAAAATAGCATGCATTAGTGAGAGTGCGCATGAGGACACATGCGATTGCAGGCGACGAAGAGCAATTCCGCGAGGTCTAACCGCAAAGCCCTTGATACAATAGCGCTACGGCACTATAGTCATAATGAGCGAAGCAAATTAATTAATTGATTAGATAATTACACGTTTTTTTGCGTGAGATGCGATTGAGGAGGCCCGAGTTAGAATTCACCAGCTTTTACAGCGTAGTATGAGAAATCTCGAGGGGTAATCGTATTTGGGTTTGACTACAATGTTAAGTCCGATTATCGATAGGATCAACCACCGCAGCCGTGCGTGCGAGTTCAGGGCACCGTTGTGGTCAATTGCATGGGATTGTCGGAAAATTTTCCTCGACATCCTGTCCTATTATACCCTACAAAGACGGTCTCTGGAAAATCGCCTCGTTACAGATATTCCGTAGTATGCTTGTATACGGAGTAATGGAGGTTTATCTGTAATTTATGGTAACTTGTATGTGAATGTTCCACGTCATCTACAGAGTTCCAGCTCTCTTTTGATGGCGTTCCAAATTTTTGGTTGCGAATATCATAAATCTGCAAAGATAAATGGGCTTTGTTCGATAAATTGTCAATGTTCAGAGCAGTGACGTAGAAGCCACCAAGGAAAAGCGAAACTAAGAAACGCAGTTAGTAAAAATATTTCAAGATGACCTCTATACTAGAATTCAGTGCAAGCTTATACTGATTTTTTTAAATAAAGATTGCACTGTATTTTCACTGTTTTATTCAAAAAATTTTTGAACTTATATTGCATCGATGGCTACGGTAGATAGAGTGTGCACCCTCACATTTGGATTTCGCACCGTGGCGTGCGACGCAATGCATGGGAGTTATAGGTGCCGTTATGACTGGGTCTCAAAGCGATGACAAGGCAAGCATCCGGATGTAGTTGCCGCATTTGATTGCTTCAGAACCTAACTGACTCGGCAGATCTAGCTCGTACGCTTTGCGTCGCACCCGACAAGCCACGGCTCGAAGTTTTGGGTTCACACCCTGGTAGGTACATCTCATCACAAGAAGACCGAGTTCACAAAATGTTTTCCTGCTGGTTTGCTGTGTCTGGGATTGATTGCCGCATTTTATTCTCTTTCTATGAATTTAACACGAAATAGCAAACTTATTATACATAATGAACCAAATGTGTAATTTTTGTTTGTGTTCATGTCAAGCGGACCACAGGTTCGCTTTTCGTATTTATTCGTGTTCCCAAGAAGCGTGACGTTATTCGAAGCCATTGACATACAGTAGCGGTCAAAAGTTTAGAAACTTTCGAATTTTCAACCTCCCTCGATTGAGAAACAACCGAGTTGTCTCAAATTCACATAGTAAGTATGGAATTGAGTAGGAAACACATGCGTGACATCGCTTGCCGATAATCGATTAATCGATCTACATTATGTGATTTACTCATAATATGGCGCGTCAAAAGTATGGAAACTCTCTTGTAACGATATCATCCCGCTGCTAACTTGTGAAGGTTTGCAATTTTTTTCTTAGTTTTAGTTAAAGTTATGGCACAGTACCTCATTTTCAGAAGGAATCTGGTGAAGAAGTAGCACTAGCTGTGCAGGAGGCGATTGTTTGGGCCATTCAATCTGGAACGCCCAAGAACTTTCTTGTAGAGCAGTATCACCTCGCTAAATGTACGATCACCAAGATTTCAAGCGCTACCAAAGGCAAGGAGGTATGGTGAAGTCGTTCAGGAAGCCCTCGTAAAGCGACACCAAGGAACGACACATTCATCGTAAGGGCCTCGCATGCTGACCCGCGCGCTTCGTCAACGGACATTCTCAAGCAAGTGACAAATTTTTTGGGCGTTTCTGGGCGTCAGCCAAAGTACTGTTCAGCTTCATCTGAGAGCTGGCGGGTTATTTGAAAGACGTCCCAGCAGGAAGCCACTAGTGAGCTCAAGGAATAGGGAGGCGCGACTGAGTTTCGCACGTCAGCAGACCGCGACCAGAGAAGAGTGGGGAAAAGTTTTTTTCAGAGATGAATCGAAGTTCTGCCTCTTTGGCAGCGATGGTTTGAAGTACTTGAGGCGTCTGTGAACAAGAGAAATCATCCAAAGTACCAGGTACCAACAGTGAAACATGGCGGAGGTGATGTGATGGTATGGGATGTTTTGGTCTATGTGGCGTTGGCCCACTTTTCCGTATCCAAGGGAATATGGACTCGTCCGCGTACAAGGGTATCCCGGAGAGTACCATGCTTCCTTTTGCTCGTCGAAGAATGCCTAGGGAATGGATTTTTCTGCATGACAATGATCCTAAGCATGCCCCCCCGCCTCGTGACCGACTTCCTGAGATCGAATAAAATTACTTACATGGAATGGCCAAGCCAAAGTCCGGCCCTCAATCCGATTGCGCACCTTTGGGAGGAGCTTCAGCGTCGTACAAAACATTTTCCAGTGAGGAATTGCGATGAAATTATGATATTCTGTTGAAAGAATGGGCTTCGATTCCTCAGTCCAAAATGGATGCTCTGATCGAGTGAATGCCCAGAAGGTGTAAGGCTGTCATCGATTCACGCGGTTATCCAACGAAGTACTAGTTTTTGTCTCGTATTCTGACGTTATTAGGTTCGATTTTCTTTGCTATTGAGAAGTTTCCAAACTTTTGACGCGCCCTTTTTGAAATAAACAGCATTCCCTCACTGAAAATTTCCACTCTCGAAAAACGACATTCCACATCGTGTCTCTACTTGATTTTATGCCTATTCTGTGACTTTGAGACAACTAGGTTGTTTCTTAATCGAGGGAGGTTGAAAATTCAAAAGTTTCCAAACTTTTGACCGCTACTGTATGTATGTTACCTTGTTCTCATCACTATCACCACAAAAATAGAAATTTCATAACATTTTTATAGGGTGTGTAAATGAATCCTCTGAGGTATATTTATGATTGTTTTGTATATCAACTCTCACTATATTTACATATCTATCCTGCGAATTTATGCTGGATCCTTGATCTGGAGCTCTATAGGAGATAGTCCTGTGTCCATACTTTTTGCCGACTTATTCCGTCGTAAAGCATGTTCTCGAGCTTCTTTTGTCATAAATAATAGCTCTACTTCGTCGATTGAGCAACCTCGGGTTTCTGGTAGGAAACAATAAATGAATACCAACGCAACGAATGTAAAGCCGGCATACAAGAAGAATGTTCCTAAAATTATAGCTCAATTTCGTTTTTTTTGAATCAAAGAAAATGATCAAACTGTGGAAACTCACCATATTTGGTGATGGCTTGACCAAGAGACAGATACGTGAGGGAGATGATTAGGTTGAATGTCCAGTTACATGCGGTCGTGATTGACACGCATGTACTCCGCGCCCATAGAGGATAGAATTCGGCGTTCACCACCCACGGCAGTGGTCCGTAACCTGGAATAGTATAGGTCTAATTACAGACACCGCTTAGCCTCAAATTTCCAAGCTTTGTTTATGAGGTGTACTCCGCTGTTGTAGAAAGCTACCGGTGTGTCGTCATTCAAAGGGGGTGCCAAAGAAAAAGAGTCACGGCTCTCATCTACCAAGTGTACACAACAGAGGGTAACGGTAGAGATGAAAGTATTGGCGCAAAATGGCCCTGGATGTTTTTCTGGTAGCAGTAGCAGTCTGTGGCTCACTGCTTTCACTGTCATGGAAATGTGGAGCCTTCAGACGGCACAGTCTAGCATTGGGGCACCTACGGCATCGAGGTCCGCTCAAAACAGCAGAGCAAGCTTTCGTGGTGGGCCTTTCGCGAGCGCTTTTTAAAGACCGACCATTTGGTTCATAGAGTTCCAGAGCTCTTGCTGCTCGGAAAACGCTGCTACGATCCCAAGTGTCAATTTTCATGCCTCAAACCCGTATCGGAAGGGGTTTCAATTTAATGGTACATTGTGGTTCTTGAAAACAAGGGGCCTTATTGTTAGGAATTTGGAGAAAAAGTCATGCTCTCAGGCGAAGGCGACGAAATCTCGGATTTTGCTGCGTCGAAGTGACTGATCATCTGACCTTAGATGAAGCTACAGATCTTGCTCGTGCAGAAGGCTGTCACGGAGTTCAGTGTAGTAAGAGGTGCGCTCTTAAATTTGGGGATGGAAATACCTCGTGAGAATTTGCTTAGGTTTGAATAGTATGGCGTTGGAAGTGAGGAGAGAAAGTCACTCTTTTTCGGCACCACCTTAGACCTACACACTTGTCAAATTCTCATTTTTTCTGTCTACTGACCCGTAAATGTCTCTTCTACAGGAATAGATATCATGGTATATTGATGATGCGGTAATTAAAGGTGTTGGGCGATAATTCGGTCGATCTTGATGATAAAGCAGATCTGCTAAGCGATAGAGTTTACACCTTGGTTTTATTGCGGAACTGTTGACTCATACATATAAACGAAGCTTGATTTGGGTGTCACGTGAATCTGTAATGTGCTGCAGTGATGCGCGACACGTGGCTATCTCTTTTGGAGGCGCAGCCCTGTAGAGAGGCAGAGGCGAGGGGCAGAGGGCCGGAGCAAATTGTTTCAAATGCGTCTCTCTACGCAAAAGACATCAAGCATGCTGGCCTGCATTTCTAATTTTGTTTATAGCACTGATATTCAAAGTAATTGTGCACGGAAGAATGAGTTTTTCTGTTACCTGTAAATTTATGGTGTATTTGTCTAATAACGGTCGCATGCAAAGCTTCACGCGGAAAAGTGAGAGTCCGGCTGGGTTGCAGCTCCTCAAAGTGGTGGTCGAAGGGGCGGGACGAGGAGGGCATTCTCTTTGGCCCCTCAGCCACCACTATGAGGAGCTGTAACTTTGTCGGATTCTCACTTTTTCGCATGAAGCATTGCTTGAAGGCCTTATTAGACAAATACAACACAATTATTTGGGTAACAGAGAAACTCATTTTCCGTGCACCATTTCGTTAACCATCAAGTTCGTGCCCACTGCGTTTAATAGTACTGAATTACTACTTACAAAAGCAAGGGGAGTTATTGCTGCATTCGGGAAAATATTTGACGTGGCTTATCACACCCTCCTACTACGCAAGACATTCATTTATTGACAGTTGAGCATTTCACACACCATTCCTCTCATGGAAGGCTCAAAAATAGCCACCATTACGACAGCTGGCTCT
This sequence comes from Trichostrongylus colubriformis, assembly GCA_963978905.1. Lineage (NCBI taxonomy): Eukaryota > Metazoa > Nematoda > Chromadorea > Rhabditida > Trichostrongylidae > Trichostrongylus > Trichostrongylus colubriformis. The sequence goes on along the minus strand of OZ022256.1, from coordinate 53,550,039 downwards.
ACCATATTGATCGGTGCCGTGAATAAGATAACTTACCACTTGAAAACGACAGCAGATATATTACCATTATAATTATAGGAAGCACAGTATATTTTGTTTCACACGTTTTCGCATCCCATTCATATTTCCCTCCTGAAATTATTCATAACTTCTTCGAGAAATTATTTTCACAAAATGTAGGAGTTTCGCCCTACTGACTCATTAATGCTGATGATTGGCATGGACCCGTGGTTGAAAGAGGATTAACTGCGTTGGGATCTTCATCCCGCTGAAGGCAGTAACCTGGAAAGGAATAATGGAAGTGTAAACGATTTATTGAATCAAGATGACGTACCTGTCTTTGATCCTTTTACTGAACAGAAACCGCAGTTGTCATCAGTGACGCAAAAATCACAGTTACTAAATAATCCCATATATAGACATGAAAAATACAAAAAAATCGTTGCATCACTCGAACTCCGGAAATGAGCTACTTCTATTGATGACATAAAGAATGAAGAGTAAAGAATAAGGCTTTCAGTTTCAACCAATCTCTTGTTGATGCGCCGCGCATTCTAGTCCCATTTAGAATCCTGGTGAGATGTGAATGCGATTTGACCTATACAGTGATTTGCGGGGACACAGATGTACATCAGTGCTTTCATACTCCCTGACGAGTATAGTACTACCAACTATCCCAGAAGGGGGAATGCTGTACTGGCTTGGACGGACTTCGATGCGGGTTTGATCTGCTCATTAAGAGAGTGGGAGTGCACGCCACCTGTCACCTCATTACCACCGCCCCTTTTGAATGACGTGTATCATAAAATCCACTAAATCTGTCTGTTTGTCTTTCTTATACAGGATATAGAGCGGGTAGAGGATTTCTCTACAGGGAGCCCTACTTTGGTCGTCTATGATGGTGACATGTTTGGGTTGTCTATACACCATGAATTGACAGCTAGGCTGAGAGGGCGCCTTGTTGACGTTATCATGCCCTTGCATCGTTTGCGAAATTGACAGGGAAATAGAATTTGGACACAATCAAATAGCTGTTTAGGGGTGTGTACCCTTATGTCAGGATTTCGCACCGCGGCGTGTCGCAAGCGACGCAATGCGGACGAGCTTAAGAGCCATGTTGTTGGGTCCCGACAAGTCAACTGCGTATCGCGCTCCTAGCATTACCGTGTACTCGTTCTAAGACCTAACTACCGTGACGCGCATACTCGCGCACACTGCGTCGCACGCCGCTCGTCGTCGTGCGAAATCCTGACATGAGGGTACACACCCCTATTTATGGCACCATAGCACTAACACGTATACGATACCCATTTCCAGTCCCCTTCAGCGTTCTACAATAATTTTTGGGATTGGATTTCGCACCGTGGCGTGTCGCAAGGGAAGCCATGCTGACGAGCTAAAGGAGCCATGTTGTTAGGTCCTGAAGCGATTACAAGTCAACTGCGTGTCGCGTCCTAGCATTACCGTGTAATCGTTCTAAGACCTAACTACCGTGACGCGCATACTCGCGCACACTGCGTCGCACGCCGCTCGTCGTCGTGCGAAATCCTGACATAAGGGTACACACCCCTATTTATGGCACCATAGCACTAACACGTATACGATACCCATTTCCAGCCCCCTTCAGCGTTCTACAATAATTTTTGGGATTGAAATAGGGAAACATTGGGGTATTATATTCGCGGAATTGCAGAGTTTATTCACGTTGTATTCCGATCACGAAATTCGAGACAACCTGAAGTCAAGCCTGATAGTCGGTTTTCCTTAGCTACGAAATAAGGAGCGCAGGAGGTAAGCTGCCCTTCCCATTCTTTGTGCGCTGCGTGTCCGTCATCAATTTTGCCTTTTTTGTATTGACTCATTTTCGCTCTGTATTTCTATGGACTTAACCGTAGCTCAGACTACTTCTGTGGATCGTAACGCACACACTTTCTCATCAAAAAACTAGATTTCGGGGTATTTCAGTGCAGATCTTGGATGTCTTCAGAGTGAATAGGAAACATATGATTGGATGCTCGTCTAGGAACTACAACGAAATACTTCTCTCTCTTCTCAACCATCTTCCTCACCTGTATTTCTCACAACGTTCCTCAACGTGATTCGGATACGACAGATTCGTGAATGACTGATCGTGAAGACTCGTCGCGGAGTCCTTGAAGATCATTTATAAATATGGCATTTTTAATCAGTTTTATCACTTGGGGATGCGAAACTTGGTCTTTTTATTCGTTTGGAATGTGAGTGATCAAAGCGCTGAGAGTCTTTGATGAAAGGCACAGTGCATAATTCGGTGGGTGATTGGAAACGAAAGTAGGGATGCATAACAGTAAACAACAAAATGGTCAAAAAGGGAACTGTAACGGGACCGCTCATATTTCCGTGATGCCTGCGAAGACGAGTTTTCTCAACATGCTCCCTTAACCCATAACGGACGGTGCGCCACATGGTCACGCGACCCATAACGGACGGCGGCGTTTTTGCGCCGTTTTTTATCAAATCTTTCGCCAATTTTTATCAATTGAGTCATTTTTGTAACCTTTTTGTGCAGTTGCTACTGATAAAAGGGTCATCGCTGTGTAGTGGTATCACCTCATGCTGTTATACGCGGTACTTCTCTCTACCTATTACTGCAAAAAAATCATGCATTTCGAGTAGTAAGATGAGCGCGAGGGTTTCCAAATGGGAAACGGAGCCTATGGATTCTAATGGATTGTTGATTGTAACTAAAAACAATTGTTGTCATTTGTTTGTACAACTAGAAAGGATTGCATTTGAAGTTACTCGCATAATGTTTGTTGAAAATTTGCGCTGCACCGGTCCTGGAAATATATGTTATTCTTCAATACTTGTAGTGTATACGTGTATAATTGGTTATTTGGAAATATGTCGGGAAATATGTTTAAATGTCGGGAGTAACCATGTGGCGCACCGTCCGTTATGGGTTAACCTAATGAACGGAGTCACGTGAATCTGTGATGTGTGGCGGTCATACACTGTGTGTGACGTACACACTCGTGGGAGCAGTCAAAGCAAGGTGATGGGATTCGCTAGCTTACTTTTGTCGTAATTCACACAACATAACTGTGAAGTGCATCTTCAGGAAATTACATACCTTGTTTATTAGAATGAATGCACCACCCATCGCAAGAAGTGAAACAATTACGCAGCCTATAGAGATCATGAAAAGAATGCGTCGTCCCATACGTTCGACGAGTGCAATCGGGATGAATGTTCCGAGTGCATTGACCGCTGAAAATCACCATTTGGAAGTTACTAAATTACTATTGAATAATTTTTCTGAAAGATTCACAACACGATTTATGATTTCAAGGGATCCTGAGTGACTTGAAGAATCTGAACGAGCCGCAACCTATTCAGAAATGAGACATTTTTGTAAATGTAGTTCTATTTGGAATCAGAGGTCACGGTGGTAGGGGGGATTTTAAACGTTTCGTAACTATGAAGCGTCTAGCGCTTAGCTCAATGGTCGCAAGTTCGCCACGCCCACATAACTCCCACAATGGCCGAATCCTTCAAACCGTCAGAATTATGATGGTGGGTGAATCACTTTTGAATGGGGATTCTTTGACAAGTTCCTATAAGGTTTTTCACCCCGCGTTTTGACATGAGCCTTGTGGCGCGATAGCGACAATGTTGTTGAGCAAAATGAGGAAAAATGTTCGCCGGACTGAAAACCGTTTACGTCCTCAGAATCTAAAAAATCGCATTCAAAAGAGAATTTTCCATAAATTTAATGAGAAGTTCTTCGTTCCATTGGGTTCAGAGGGAAATAAGGCAGACATCAGTTCACTTTTTTAATATGGTCATTTAGTTTTTATGATTTCAGTATCATAATTCATACCTGAAGTACCAACAGCGATCCATATTGTTGCATGATTGTCAGTCACACCAGCTGACTGAATTATGTTTGTTGTGTAATACCTGAAGATGGAGGTTCGTAGTATGTGCGTATGCAGGGTGATTTCCACCATGACTTAAGGCCACACTTCGCAAGAATGGCTCAGCCGCCTCTCTCACCTCCCTATCCCTCCCCATCCAGCTATACGCTGACCCTTTTTGTTGTGAAAAGCTTAAATTATTTATCCGGGAGATGGAAGACAATAATACCTATAGATGCGTGTGGACTTGTACTACATGTGTAGTACAGTAGAGATTGCTGGAAAGCAGTTTGGAGGGAAAAAGCGGTATTTAAAAATACGAAAAGACTTTTTAGACTACCCAATATAATACAAAAACAATTGCTTGTTTTTTATTGCGGCATTGAACGTCGAGATGAGAACTTTCGAGGGCTGGGACAGAATTTATTAGGATTTTAAGGATGTAATCGACTTAGTCGATTTTTGCTACTTCTCATAAAGTTGTGCACACTTTCGAGCACTTCATATTGTTGCGCTCTATGTTATCAGTTTTAGAAGGGTGCTTATTCGCAGTTTCCTGGAAAAAACATCTCTTTTGGTTCTTTTTCTCTCACGTGTTAGGCAAATTCAGTGAACTCAGTCTCCAATGATGATAATGGGAATTAGGGAACAAGGATATGTTATTTTCTGCAATGTTATAAGTGTCGTTCTCGCTATTGTTCCCCGGTGTTCTTGCTGTGGATTTTTTTACAATCAGAATATTACATTTTTATTTATCAGAACATTACATTTTTAACGATCGGAACATTTTACATTATTAGAAACTGAGTTCGTTGGATTTGGAAACGCGAGGAAAAGAAGGACGATTTCGAGGATACTGCAAATATGCCCCCTCTCTGGAACTGATATCATAGAGTGCAATAATATGAAGTACTCAAATGGGAAGTGTGTGAAAGAGAATCGTATGACCCTCAAAAGTATCATACTGACGTTCAATGTCACAAAGAAAAGTACCTGTTTTTGTATGTTCATTACGCCAGAGCTTCAATCGAATTTCGACCCGATTAATAGAAATAGAAAAAAAAATAGAAATCCATCAGCTTGATGGAATTAATTATGCTTCTTTCTGCCAACATTTGTTATTTTGCTATTGTCTTTTATTTTTTCTACTTATAATTAGTCCCAGCTGTTTGGAATTTTCAGACACGTAGTGGTAGGTTTTTTGAGTTTTTGGAATAATTAAGCTAATCACACACAATCACAATTTTAATACTCACATGACAGTATTGATACCGGACAGCTGCTGGAATGCTTGAATGACGCTTCCAATACAAAGCGCTTTGAGAACATGAGGTGTCCGTATGATCCTCAGCAGCATTGGACCATTTCCTAGAAAATAAATCGATAAATTAGGTGAACTGTAGTTGTCATCTTGACTTATGGTTAATTTGTGAGAAAAAGGAGTCTTTGTGGTTACAACTGAAGCTAATGGAAGGCCTTGTTAGAGGTACATACATTGCCTCCGTCAGCATTTGTCTTGATAAAACCCACATTTCAGGAAATGGGCCGATAGTCTAGGTAGCATTGGGGGGGGGGGTATCTGTGATAAAAGAGTCACCTTATATATCGCTTTGGGTGCGTATCGTCAGATGCAGTGGCACAGGTAATGTGGGTACTGGGAACTCTTAAAATGAGTCATCCAGTTGAAAGCTACAGATGTAGGAACTCTTCAGGTAGTGAAGCTTCCAGTGAAAGAAGCGACCCTTGGTCCTAAAAGAGCCATCTTTTTTGGCAGTTGCCAAGGCCCGCCTCCTTCGTTGGTTTGTCCCGCCCTTTGAGGGCACCAACAATGCGAGAGGGTTTTATTTCTCATGTTTTTGATTGTTTCATTCCGGTTTTTCACTTTCATACTACACCTCGACTTTCATATTAAACAATCTTTTCATCAGTCCCCCACCTCTGCCTTCAATGCAGGGTTTTACATTACGGCTTGGTCTTGGAGCGTAACAGAAAAGCGGACTTGGCGTTTTGTGTATACGGTGGGGAGGGCACAGAAGAAGATTCACCCTAGAGCTCCTTCTTCTTGTAGACCAAGGTGAAATGCACATCCACTAGCTCTCATCACTTCTTCCTATCACCTTTCACCTCCACCTTTATCGGTAAGTTTTCATACTACTGAGATACTGGTTCAGACTGCATTGGCCTAGTGTCCCCCTCTTCCATTTCAACATGGCGCCTAGATTTTTTTAATGATACAGTTAATCCATCGCGACCAAAACGGCTGGTTCGGAGCGCGGCGGCCATGTGTACCTGAAAACCAGGCCTGCCGCAACTGTACAGATCTGAATGCGCCAATTTTTGAAAACAGGCGAATCGCGAATGAGCCTTCAAATACACCGAGAGAGGTGAGGGAAAACTGAGAACTGTGAATGCATATTCTCTGAAAACAAAGCTTCAAGTTCAGAAGAGGTAATGTGTGGCGAAACTGGCATTGAAAAAGCGCGGATTGAGATCTTATCACGACCTCGCAGTACATTAGCCGTCCGTCTGCAGTCTACACCGGTTAGTGATGGAGAGGATGCGAGAGAGAAGGGGTTTTCGGGTTCCTATTTCTCGGGTTTTTCGTTTTGTCTCGTTTTTTTCTCTATCGGCTTGGTACCCTTGTGGAAGTTTTCCAGTCGATGTTTGATCTCGAAGATCAAAAAAATGTTCAATAAGTTCGTGAAAGTGAATTGATATCAACAAACCACCACTCTCTTCTTTTGCCATCTTCTCCATATGATGTCCATGCTTTATTTCGGCCATTTCATATTTTATCCATTCTTCATCACCATTGTAAATTTTTCTCAGTACCTTAAAGGTATGACATCGAGATGTGATGGGCATTCGGCTGTGGGTGGCTTGTGATTCTGCCTGAATCTAGGGGAACGAGCTTTTGGGGTGGTCGAAACAATTCCTGGAAGAGAATTTTGCATTAATATTACTAATGGCTCACCCACCACAGAGTTCATTCCTTTAATATGTCAGTTTGTCCACGCCAACGGTACTAATAAAGATGATGAAGTTCCATGAAATTCTTATGTTTGCTGTTTACAGTCCAATTCGAAACGCCTGACAGGGCGTGGCCTACGGACTTAGGTGACAGTGCATCAAACTCTTTTACTCCTTCACACATTCTCACTATTGCCACGCACTCTCACTCTCGCCTCTCATTCATGTCCGTGGACCACGCCCTATCAGGTGCTCCGAATTGGAGTATATGAACATGTTTTGCTAGATATTGACATCCTACTTTCTCATATGGCCTCTTTACCCACGAGAATGAAATTTCCGGGATATCTTCGTTTATGAGATCACACTTTTCTTCATTATTTTTTCAGTTTTCAGTTTTTCCTGGTAAAATTCGAACACTCGGTATAATAACTTATCAATCCACCGCTCAATCGCACTGTGCACAAAGGGATTGTAAAATGATGAAATGAAACCATACAGCTTCCGTTTCTTCTGTCATGTCGTGCTCGTATAACCATCGAGGGCTCTCTGGTAAGAATAAGAAGCATATAAATTGTATGACAGATGGTACACCAGCAAATGCGAACATCAACCTAAAATGATGGTCGTTATTCCAAATTTTTCGTATACGTGAATTTTAAGATTTTTCAATGCACAACGTGAATGCTGCTATGGTGATCGCTTTCAATCCTCTCGGAAAATCATCATCGCAAAATCGGTACGCCTTTTGCTTCGAATTTTCATTTTTTTCGTTACTACATAATGGTAAGATTCTACCGTTCGGTTGACAAATAACGATGGGTTGTTATTCCGGAAAAATTGGAAAATTTTGAGGACGGGTCTAATACGATGCTCCACTGATAGTTTGATATCAAATGTTGATCCGAGTTTTTCTGGGACTCATCATTTGATGTATTTGAGTGACTGTATTAGATACTTCCTAATGCGTCATCATCTAATCAATCTATGCCGCTTCATTAAACGTCACATTTACTTTGTTTTTTTTTGTTACACCGATTGAGAGGGGTGGCTTGTGTATGGGCGGGATCTGCTAGTGCCAAGATAGGCACATTGAGCTTTTCTTCAGTTTTTTGTTTTTTTTTTTCATTTTGAGAAGAAATGAGATACGGAGCGAAATCTGACATCAATAATCTGGAGAAGTATTGATCTATTCATGTTCGAGACTGATCGCCTTTTTTGAGCAATCAGCGGATCAGGTCTACGTCTTCGGATGTGACACCAACGAAGCTTCGAGCGACGGTCCCATGCAAGGACGGGGGATTAGAAAGTTGGGTGATCTCCAGACCAGCTTTAGATTTCCACTGGGGAAGGTGGGGGGAGGCGTGCGAGGTTGTGTCCGGGTTCTGTATCTACTGTTCGAATCAGAAGTACCGATAGTCAGGACGCATTGAGAGAGTCAGACCACTTTGTAACCCATTTTACTCGTTTTGTCGCCATTAGCTAAATAAACCGACCTCCATCCGACATTTGTCGGATCTACATAACTGAATCCGGCACCAACCACGTTCGCCACCACCATACCGACGGTGATCATCAACTGAAAGCCAGTGACCAGCCGTCCACGAATATGTGACGGAGACGCTTCACTCACGTACACCGGCACGATCATCGAAGCGAAACCTGTAAAACGTCAATACGTACGATAGCTTGACTGCTAATTCATGCCTTTTTCGTCAACTTCTTCGCGAACGCGCTGTAAGCAGTAGTTTGTGGGATTGTTACATGGATCGTTCATTAGGTATTTCTCGCAACATACCTACTTCGGCTGATTGAGTTGCTTTCATACTTCAGACTGTCCCAGCGTTCACGCGGAAAATCGATATTACTTTCTCATACATAGATCTTATCCGGGGGCGCAGTGATGGTGCTGGTAAAGGAGCGGGAGCGGTCCAAGGTGAAGACGAACTTCTGCGGGCACTACCTCATTACTCATAGTCGCATGCCGTTGTTGTGACACGAACTTTCTATTCTAATGGCACACACCCCTTTGTCGTACTTTCTCCGCACATACCTTTAGACTAGCATCTTGTAGCATACCTTCTCTGTCTCACCCACAATCATAAAAACGTTCCACTTCGAGGAGGACCTTCGTGATTTCTTCAATGTCACTCTACCGTCTACTTATACTCTTCATTTTTGATGGTCATTTTTAACGGAACCGGAAGGGGTTCGAGAATAGGTAGATGCAGATAAATGATCATTCTGTAACGAACATCTAAAGTCAGAAGCAATAATCGGTGGAAAAAACCCGAATCCAAAAGCGCGACGCTGTGGCGTGTATTCGCATCACATTCGCATCACTTCGAGCTGCATACACTGACTTTCCGAATTGTCCGCTGTAGAGATGTCATTTGTTGTTTCGTAGAGTGTATTACATTCAACCGTGATGATACGAAATAAGTGAAACAACACTCAGCATTAAGCAAGTCAAACAATTGAATGAAGAGTAAATGAAAGCGTGAGAAGAAGTGTGATTACAATCAAAATCTGATGAATTCACTTTCGAATGCTTGGCAAGATGTCGTGTGTGCATTACGGCAACTGCAAGCCACCGTAATGCCATACCGTAAACTAAAAAAGACTTTTTCCCGGTTTCATTAAACGCACTTAGATTGCCGTGAAGTGTGCATTCATCGAATAGCGAAGCAAGTCGCGCTTTGTACAACTTAGAATTTTGGAAATAATGTCCCTCGAGTAAAGAATTCGTTACCGTGTACTTACCGATGGCGATTCCAAACAGTACTCGTCCAATGACCAGCACTACTTTCGTCCATGCTGCAGCGCAAATCACAGCTCCAGCGGTGAAGACGATAGAAGCGGCGACAATTACTTTTTTCCTACCGAATAAATCTGAGCCACGGGCGGAAAGTAGTGCACCAACGGCGGCAAATCCTGAAAGATATTCTTATTCCATGTATATATTATCACGGTGCATATTTTACAAACTCTGTGCATGGGTGCTGGAAAACAGGAAGCGGCATGGAGCCGCATGAAGTTTAAAGTTGCGGTCTTTAATCCAAAGGGTGTCTTTTGCAGTTTGGGTTATCGCTTTCCACGTACTTTGTCTTTTTACCTGCTCGCATGTTGCTGTTTGCTTGCCGTTTGCTTGTATTTGGTTTGCATAAGTCTACGTTTCCCAATGTGGCAAGATGCCTCTGCCTTGAATGAATCGTCCACGGAAAAATGAGTTTCTTTGCTACCCATATATCCAGGTTGTATTTGCCTAATAAGGGGCGCATGCAAAATCCCACGCGAAAAAGTGAGAATTCGGCTGAGATACAGCTCCCCGAATTCTCGGCCAGGTGGGCGGGACCTCCGAGTAAAAGTCCCATCCCGTCGTCCACCGCGGTTGGGAACGGAGCGTGGGACTGTTTACGTAACTTTATGCTCCTAAAATGCGTGTCTGACAGCGGCGGACGAGGGGTGGGCACTTGCTTGGAAGCCTCGTCCACCCGCGAGATTTTGTGGTACTGTATCTCAGCCGGATTCACATTTTTTCACGTGAAACTTTGCATGCGGTCTACATTAGGCATATACAACATTGAAAACTCATTTTTCCGTAGACGACTTTTTTTAACCCTTCAAGAATCTTTTTTGCAATAAATTTTTGCAAAGTCGTATAATAATGATTTGATATTTCGCTGTGTGAGACAGGACGCCTGATGAGACTTCGCTGTCCCGCATCGACTGCTTCTACACCATCTGAAGAACTATGGGCTAAGTAGAGCACGTACCAGAAGTGACGCTCACGATCACTTCATGCCATATAGAATTGACTGGTTTCATGTCTTTGTTTTCCGGCACATACATCATTGCTGCCGTCACTACACCGGTGTCGTAGCCAAATAGAAAACCGCCTGAAATAAGATTTCAAGAAATTTGAGTTTTCATTTATATCCTTGTGGAGGGATTGGATCTCTCCATGGATGCCTTCACTGAGTTACATCAGTTGAGGGTGAGTGCCGATCCATCTTGACTACTGGATGGCTTGACTTTAGCCCTGGCGATATGTTTTTCAATAATATGCGATGATGTTCGGTGCGCAAAAGCTGTAGTTACTCCCTTGCATCTTGAAAACGGTTTGAAATTCGCGCGCAAATCGAGCAGGTTTTTCTGCTCTCGTCTGTGCACTCTCCAAACGACTCACTCTCCGCCTACAGTTTTGCTTTTTGCGAAGCTCAGGCTTTTGATGGATTACCATCACTGGACTTCATCTGCCTGCAGTCGGCAAAGTGAGGATGCTTACCCTAATCAGCATTTCTATCGTCTCCACTGGAATTCCCTCTGTGGGACAATGGCATAGCCTAGCAGACAATCAATGAAGCTTCCGCCATCGTTAGTTGTTGTGAGAAGTGATAATGACTCATAATTTGTTGCCATTTTTATGGCTTCCGACTGGTCTTATCGTTTGAATAGTGGGTGTTTTCTAGGAAGGCATTGTGTGCGAACCAGTTACAAAGGGAAAATTTTTACAAAATTTCTGTCATTTTTTCTTTTTCACACCAAGCTCTTACACCAGAAATCCAATTTTGCCCTTTTGAAAAGTTACTAGCCACATATTTTCATTTATATTTAAACACAGAAGTACGATCCATTTCGGAACGCTTGATAGGGTGTGGCCTGAGCGGCGAGAGTGAGAGTGTATGGCGAGAGTGAGAGTGTGTGGCGGGGTGAGAGAGTTTGACACACTCTTACCCAAGTCCGTAGGCCACGCCCTATCTAGCGCTGTGGAATGAAATGTACATTCAACGCTTTAAACTTGGAAATTTTCAAAAAAGTGATTCTGGCTATTAAATCGACAGAAAATGAAAAATATGAATTTGAAGTCAGCTTAGGGTGAAATCCCGTTTTCTCGTTTATCTTTGAGGCCAGTGTTGGAGAAGGAGCACCGTAGCCCCTTAGAATATCGTCATTCTCATTGCAGATTTAGAGAACGGAGGGATTCAAATGAGGTTTTAAATAGTATTGGGTTTTCTCTTTATGTATTCCAACACCTCCCCCTCCCCCACATATTTTTCGAAATTTTCCAAAAAAAATTGAGAGAAATGTCGCAAGGGTTATCCCACAGTACATTAAGGGGCACTTATTGTTATAGATGTGGGCACGACTTTTTTTTAGGGCAACTGGGTTGAGGAATCAGTTTCCGCTGTTTATTACTCCGTGTTTTTTACAGCTTTTTCTGCTCTACAGAGCATTGCCATTTGCTTTTCGGTTCCTTTGATCGCTCACTATGTATTTAGAAGGTTCAGAAATGATTTTCTCCTCTTCGTCTGCCATTCAGGTTAAAAAATGTATGCGTCTTGTTTTCGATAAACTTTTTCAGCTCTACAAAAGACTTTAATTTATTGAATGCATAATTGTTTGCTGTGTTCGAGGCTTACAAATGCAGTACTTGCAAAATGTGCACTTTCGATATCATCTCTTCCTCACCTACCGTCGAAAATGAGGGGAATTTTCATATATGCGTTCGATAGAGCTCTTTTTGCTCTACAAGATGATGTCATGCCACTATTCTTTTGAATACTTCAACAGTTCGATATTTCTGAGGCTCAGAAATCGGCACTCAGTAAAAGTCCACCGTACTTTTTTTCGCTGAAAACCCGAGATTTCACCAAGCAGTTTTACCGTAGAGGGAATCCCTCGATTATGACAGTAGGTGGTTCAGAGATGTCTTTTTCGCTCATTTGATTTCATCCGACGCAGAAAGGGTTAGCTTTTTCGGGCCTCGATGCGCCAAAAGTGCATACTTACCCTACAAATTACTTCATTTCTAAACTTCGAATATAGCAAACAATCAAAGAATAAAGCGAGAGCGCAAATCTTCCCCTTCACATTGCTTCATTTCTGAACGCAATCAAGGTAATCGAAAGACAAATAGCACTGTTTTATAGAGTAGAAGAGGCTCTATCAAACACATACATAAGCTCCGTCGAAAGGTGAAGAAAATGTTGCGAATAAAAAAACGGCGGAAACTTAATCGTCAAACCAATTATTTGTTTTGGAAAAGAATCGAAATACGTAGAAAATCCAATCAATACATAGCACATCGTAATGAGCTTCTCCTATTTATAATTGGAATCCATACTATCTCAAAATTATTTCCGCTCATAAGAAACTTACCTATGACGGCCGCAAATGCCAGCATGTAGACGTACGAGCCGATTTTCGGTAGATTTTCAGGCTTGGCAATGCCACTACTGCCCATGCTAACCTGAACAGGCAGGAATCAATACACACAAACAGTACATATTTTCCAGTAATTCAAATTTTATTTGTCAGAGACTCCATCATTACTTTTTGGAAAACTTGCCGACCACGATTCACCCTCTGAGGACTACCGTATCCAACTGAAGTCCAGTGTCAAAGTCGGGAATCGACAGAGTTAAGGGCTAACCTTGCATGTTCTGAACCTGTTTATTTTCTTAAAGGCCACGCTTTCTTATTGCTGCACTAATTCGGAAATTCACTATTCTAAAAAGAACTCTTCCTTCCTCGTCTACAAATTACCACTTTGTGGAATGCGAATGTGAAAGCTTTTTCAAGGGTTTTGGATTTTTTCCCATAAAAACCTTACTCATTAGAACTTATATTTGCTTCGATCCTTTTATATACGGGTTATATGATTTCCAGTATCCTTTTAGGATCGGATTAAGGGGACCATAAAGACCCGCATAGAAGCTGTTCACAAATCTTCTAATAATTTTGGTCCCTGCTTAGTGGTCCTGCTGAATATCGAGCCCTACGATCCGCAGGTGTGCAGATTTTCTTGAGACCACCTCCTCCCCATATGTCGTGAGAATTTGATCACTCACCACATTCACTTGCACCATGGCTATCGATCACTTGTTCACGGCGATAATTTTGCAGCTGTAATTGGTTAAATTTTGGATACATCCGCATTCAAGAGAGTGTCAAACGGTGTCACGTAGCCACGAGCAATAAAAACATAATTAGTGCTTTTCAGTCGATTAGCTCGCAAAGAAAAAATAAAAGAAAATGGGATATTTCAACTTCTAAGTTGTATGCCTTCAGACTGGCGATTCGCTACTCCGCTTACACCTAATCGGTAGTCGATTATCTCCGACATGAAATATAATTGGGAAGTGGAAAATGAAAGGAGCTTTTCCAGGTAAGTATAGCTTCCTTTTCTAGATTGCGATTTTATTGTTTGGGATCTGAAAAAAATTATCTGGATCTTGGTTAGACCCCAAAAATTACCGCGAGATTCTTAGCCTTTTGTCGCGTTCGGTTATGTATACCTTGCGAAGCTGCAATTATAATAACACAATGTGCGATAGCATGTGTTGTCGTGCCCACTCTTACTTGGGCATTCTATTTTCTCTTTGCAACGCATGGCCGCTGTGCGGTAAAGGACCAGCGTCGTTGGTGGGGCCATAGCGCGCATAGACGACGCATGTGATCGTGCGATCGTACTTTGCTATAGCCTCAGCCTTACTAGTGAAACTGATCTCTCTTTCTCTTCAGTTTGCTTCAGTCAGTCAGTTGACCATCCATACTATATGTAAAAAGCTTCGTCTGTCTTTTCGTTCCTCCTTCCGTCCGTCCCTCCGTCCGTTCCTCCGTTCGTAATTCCGTCCGTCCCTCCGTCCATCCGTCTGTCTGTCACGAAAATGGGCATATTATGGAAAACAACCTGTGAAGATAGGGACATGTTTGGGTTGGATAGGCCATGGGACAACAGTAAAGAGCACACACGGACCAAGTCAAGCTCCGCCCACGGTGGGTGGAGCGTGCACTGAAATGTTGCACTTTCAGGCCGAAAATTGTTAATTGTATTACAGTGTGATCCAAACGTGGAATCATATATGTGATGATGGGTACTGAGCAAATTCATAGAAGAAAAGCAGTTTCGACCGAACCATTGCCGTCCATGATGTTAGGCGTGCAGTAGTGTGGGCTAGCTCAACTGGCATAAACCAGACATATGTATGTACATACTTAAAAATCATATCGAACAGTTAGGAGCAGATCAGATCAAGCAGCTAAATGAATCACTGAATAAATGTCGTAGTGAGTGGGTCCAAACGAAAAGAACTTCAAAAGACAATCCCATCTTAGGGTTTCAGTTTGAAAATTGTATCTTCTTGACGAGAAAAGTTTAATGAAGATAATCAGTAGAAATAATATTATTGTGTAATTATTATAAAAAATTAAAATAAAAACCGTTATCATTTCCAGTAAGTGGCCCTGAGTAGAAATACCTGATTACCGAAGGCCTTCGATCACTTCGGTGTTTTCATCTGTTCCCTTTTCCATAGCTGCTCATCAGCGCAGCATCAGTTAAAAGCTGTTCGAAGGAAAAAGCAGAACTTCAGGCGTAGTTGAGGAATTACTTGTGGTTCAAACTTGTGGCACGTGCCTCTGTCGAAGGTCTGACCAGTTATCTGGTTGCTCGACGATACTATCGCGAATACCGAGCCCTGGCATGATTTATTCTGCGCCACTGCGATGAGCAATAAATGTGGGTCATTCTGGTTTCAACTTTTGATGAAAAAGGGAATGTCGACAATGTCTTTTTTGTTACCGTTTGTAACCTGATTTAACATTGGATTCCCGTGCCGGTTCGCTGAGTTAATCACATGCAAGCGATCGACGATCATCGCGTAACCACGTGGTCCTCGTCGAGTTCGCGTTCTTCACCGAATATTTGCCCATGGCCTATTTTCGACATTTGTGTCCAAAATTAGTTAACCAAGAACGAATTTTTCCCGGATTCCACCTTTATTAGCACTAGAAGTGGTACCAAACCTTGTTGGACTGCTCCAAGAAATGCGCGCGAAGGTCTTGGCTTCCAAAGGCATTTTGACGTGCATGAATTGAAAGTCTCAGAATAAATTCATGCACTGGGGTGAGCTGGTTACTCAGGAGAAGATGTTTTTTTGCTTGGAAAAAGGAGAAATAAGTTTTGGACAGAGGGTTTGATGCTCGCTAAAAGTACAATGGTGGTTGTAGTGGTTAGAGAATACCAAAAGATCTAAGGATGGAATTTTATTCAGAGACTTTTGGCATATGTCTCAGTATCTTTTTAGTATGAATGATTCTGAAATCATTCAAAAATCTGAAAAATATATGATCAAAGAAAATGAAAAAAGCTGTGTTTGGCCGCATGAGGCTTTCGAGCCTCACGTAGTCATCAACACTCAAACGAAACCCTTTTATATGTATATATATCTTTTATATGTATATAGATGTATCACTGGGAGCATAAAGAATTTCTTTTTATAAAAAAAAAACAACCGAGTGGAACTCAAGTTTGAGAAAATACGCTAATCCCTTAGTTCTGCCAATGAATATAGTAATAAAAGGTGAAAGTTTGCGAGACTTCATGACTTCTAACAAGGCTAATTTTCTGAAATTTTATTTCATATTTATGAAAGCGCTACTTTCTTAACATTTATAAAAGTGCTATTATCTTAATGAGAGTGTATTTTGAAAATAGCATTATTTCACAAATGATTACTCGCACCGATGAATTCGGATACATGTTAGTCATTGTAAATATTCAACGTTTTATAAAAAGCTTCTTCCCTCGTTAAAATAGCACTATAAAAGGTGTTGTTAAAAGAAGAGTGATAAAGAAACAGTTTCAAAAGTGAGCATGATAGATGGTGTACCCTGCAATGAATCTTTGTGACTGATAAGAGAAATAATTTCCGAAAAACCATCGTTCGATTGGTTTTTCAGTAGCAAGGTCTATTACGTTATGATAATCGTCGCGAAAAAAATAACAGCACGAGGCCCGACCGTAATCTCTTCACCTCAAACCAGTTTTATCATGAAATAATCCGAGAAGGTTTATATAGGCAGGATCATAGGGATTAATCGGGGGTGGTGCAAAATAACGGACAAACATTAAAGAACGAAAAGAACGAGTAGCAAAAGGGAGCCGACACGTGTGTCGACATGGTGAAGAAAACTGATATGATAAATAGTGTCGGTCGCACTCTCGCCGTGATAAGGCAGTGCTAAGCCGATTGTTGCTACATACTTTTTGCCACATGTTACCAGTGTGTTAGCGCGCCACACACCGAGATCAGTGGGGTACCACACCCCTCTCAATTACATCTGCAGTCATGTTAGCTATACCATCCAGGTTATGGGTTCAGTTTTAGATTACTGATTTTTGTAAATAAAAATGAGGTCAGTTTGGAGAGGGAGGCAGAGTCATGGCACTCCCAGGATCAGGTAATTAGCCGCTCCAGTACGACTTCCCTCTACGGCGACCAAACATGACCCCCCTTCCACTTTTTTGACCGCTACAATGCCAGTAATTGTTGCAGGATTGCGGAGTTTCACATTTTGTCACACAGATCTGCGGTGAGATACCCTTTGCTTCTCAAATGCTTATTAAGAATTTAGATTTTAGTGCTTATCGCTGACCTTCGAAGGCACGACCCCCCACCCTCCTATCCGGTCAAATACGACCCCCCCCCCTGTCAAGGAATGTTCGACTCTCAGTGTACCCTGTGCAGAACACTTGTTGCGAGGTTACTTAGTGTATGGTGTTCCGTTACACCTATCATTTCTAATAGCACGACGAACATAGTTTGTTTTTGCCTACAGCGTTAGCAAGAAATTAGTTCTTTGTGTTTTTTATGGATATTATTTTGTAGTTTTTGAGATAAAAAATATGCTGGTGCTATGTGAGTTAGGGGGGCCAGTGCACTGTGCTCTGCGTCTCTAACGCTAGGCAAGAGCGCAGAAGTCATAGCGCTAGCCGAATTGGGTTCGTATTCTGCATAGAAACGATTATGATGAAGCAAATTCGTGCTTTTTTCCGTTCTATGTAAGCTTAAGCCTTGGGAAAGAGGATTCCTTTTCCCTAGGGTTAGGCGAATACGCGTAAGTGATTGTTTGGTCCAGTTGAAGCGAATTTTTCTTAATGTACTAATGAAAGGATAACTCAATCGTTTTCTCAGTTAGCTGTATCTAGGCATAAAATGAGCTTGAGAGTGCTTACAAGCAAAAATTGGGCGCGACTTACGCTTTTGTCGAGTGGCCCCCCCTAACTCACATAACACCAATATGCTGTTGTGAGAAGGAGTGTAAATTTCAGCCTAGGTCTATGAACCGGGCAAGAGTTTCGAGAAGGTAAATCACGTCCAAGAGATAAAATAGTCTATTCTCTTGGAAACTGATTCATTCACTGCAAACCTCCTTGCAATTCTTTACCAAGAAAAGGTTTTAACTTCCCATGGGACTTTGAAATGAGCCCCAAGTAAATCGTTAAAAATGATTACGAATATGGGAACCAAAAGTGCAAAATGCCGTTCTGAAGCAAATGAGGACAAGTCGCAACTTGCATGCGATGACGTTTCGGTCGAGTACATTGCTCTGTGGCTCGGTGTGACTCAAAAAATGTCTGATCGAGTCGAGGAAGCAAATTTACTATTCACCTTGTCTAGAGCGTGGCGCTACCACCCGTCGCTGAACACGTGCGTAGCCTCGCTGATGCGTTTTTCCGAGCGCAACTATCACTCCGATGAGTTTTTGCGGAGGAACTTTGATCCGTCCTTGCTCGCTGCATACGGCATTTTGCAGCTTTGGTTTTCATAATCTCAATCAGTATCTGAAAGCCTATCGATCCACCTAGCTGAAATTTCCCTATCGATTCAACTAGGTGCCATTTCCCTATTCATTCACTCACATAGGTGCCATTTCTAGTTCCACGGGAACTCAAAGACAGCATTAGGGGTAATGTGGTTATTGAAAAATCCGTGAAAGAAGTTACTTGCATGGAAACTATGAGCCTAAGCATTTGTTTCCTTGAGGAGGGATGGAACTTCTGCTCTTTATTCCAAAAAGTGAAACCAAATATTATACTTTAAAGACTCTCGCTTTAGGGACTCTCTGCTAAGATCTAATTTCAGCTCTGAAAAAGCCCATGAAAAGGTGAAATGTTGCCCGGTGTGGATAAAAACGATCTTTGATTCAAGGAAATTTTATGTCCACACGTAAAAAATAAATGAATCAACTAAATAAATATGTATATAAGTAAATCAATAAATAAGAATTTCGACATCAGCAATAAGGGAGCACAAAAATGACGATCATTTTGGTTGGCCTATGTTTACAGTGTTGTGGCTTGTCAACAGAGTTATAGCCATGATGGCGTCTTCATGCTCAACAAAAGGACGTGACTTCGCAAAAGCCCATTTTTGTCGAAGCAACGCTGTTTACTCAGAGAAACCGTTGACGAAATGCTTTTATTCAAAAATTGAGACCTCACAGTTGAATATCACGCGATCAGTCGGCTGAGGAATAACCATTTGATAAGGGAGATGTTTTCTGAGGACAGGCTATGCAACAGTGAAAAAAGCTGTGGCAACCAGAAGCGCCCTTTAGTGCTATTTATGTGTCCTAAAAAGAGAAAAATAGCTATTGGGAATGAATGTATTTGCTCTTGCTGCTTTTCAGGATAATTCCAACTTCTTATGCCCCTACAATTTTTACCTAATCCTCTTTTGAACCTGGTTAATTCCTAATAACTTCACCGACCATTCAACCAGAAATGCCCTTTAGTGCCATTTATTCGTTTATTCGTTAAAAATAGAAAAATGGCATTTGTTAAACATAACATATTGCATTATTATCATCTGTATATCAAAAATATCGAGAACGTTTCGGCTATCTTATTCTTAATAACTTCATCGACATAAATAAGGTTTAACATTCAGTAGCGATATCCACGACAGAAAATTTACGTGGCCGGGTGCGGCGCGTGATGCGATGCGTTAGCTATTGACGCCGTGTGCGGTTGGGTCCTGAAGCGAATAACCTATCCTGCATCTCAAGTAGAAGTATTTGGTCTAGGACCAAATCACTTACGGCACCCTCTTCGCAGCTTGTTGCATGTCGCTACGAGTAATTTCGATTTCTCCCAAAAACGCGCGCTCCACGCTCGAATTCTTCGCAAGATAAGGAGACCTACTCTTTGCCGTCTTAGGAATCGAAGTTCCATTCGTGTCTGTCTTTCACTTAAAGTGGAAATAACTGGCTAATACCGTTACTCACCCATGGTCAGAGCAGTATAAAATGTAGCATAAGGTGACGTTACCATTTCGCACTGAGTTGATTTGAAACAGAAAATGATGGTGCCACAATGACTTTTCATATTCTTTGAATCCCTCTAGTAAAGTGTCTCTGTACAAGGTTTCATAAAGCGTGTGACTGAGTATTGACATTTTATTCATCTGGGAAAATGTTATAGCAAGCAAAGAATTACAAACAATGCGTAAGATGCAAAAAGATAAATAGTTATACTGAGGTATATTCCAACACGACTTGTGAAAACTCAATATTCTTCGCTGAAACGTGAAAAGTATAAGCTATGATGGAAAATGTCTCTCACAGGCTACAGCGCGATTACTAAGGTATTTGCTAAGGTGAAGTATGTTGACTATAATAGAACAATATGGTGGAAAGAGAGGGCACATGGTTCAGGGGCGGCACGTGGTGCGGCTCGCGGTGGGACTACTTTTTAAGCGATTTAATGCGGTGTTGCAGTAAGTAGTGTCCTTTGGTGTAGGCTCCTCCCACAAACGAGCATGCGCTCACCTACGTTCGCGACACTGCAAGCACCGCTTCACAGTCGTACGCGAGCGCGGATCATATTGCCGATATATGCATTTAATATTGAGCCTCATCGCACTGATAAAATCTTTTCTGATAATTATAAGTGCAGGTAACAAAAAGTTATTCTCCACAATATTTCATGATTATAATGGATAGTCACAAATTAGATAAGAAAAAATAGCACGCATTAATCTGCGAATAGAACTGTGAGGGAGTAAAAGGAAGCGAAATCTTACTATACATGGGGTCATTCCATAAACAATGTAACTTTTTTCAGACAGAAATTTCCAGAAAATTCAACAAATTCTCGGTCCGAAACTAAGTTTCGGAAAATTCAACAAATTTTTAATGCAGAACAAAATTTTCAAAAACATAAGTTTCAGTTCCCATAAAATTACAAGTTTGTGTAGCAAGTCATATATTATTCGAAAGAGATTTTTGTGCTCTATAAATAGCATATGTAGTTTCTCTGTCCGTCATAATGGGGACGACTTTCAGGCCGGCAAAGTGGTTGGTCCAGTCGACAAAAACTGACTACACTGGCAATTGATTGAAACATTATCTTTTATTCCGGAGAAATCATCAGTCATGTATCTCGTACATGGCGCGACCTCTTCTATAAACCCTTCCATTTTGTTGCTTAAATAGTCACGTCCCTATTTTCCCAAATTTGGTTCTTCCGCCACAACTCGGTGATTTTTGACATTTTCGTCGAATCAGGGCAAGAAAATTTTTCAACCAGCCCCCTAAAATAGTGGCGAAATGTGAAGAATAGGTAGCGAATAGGCAAGGTAAATCGTATTTGTCCGGTTTCTTAACGTTCTAATTGAAAATAATTGTGAAATAATGCCAGCTGGACTTCCATTTCATGGTTTTGTTCAGTCTGAATCGCAACCGAAACCAATTCGGAACATGTTTTTGAAAGAGCAGAGTGCATGGTAGAAATTCATGACTCACATCCCAGCAATCACAGCATTGTGACTTTCTAATGTGTTATGGGGCGTGGTACATCAATGATGGATGTTTAGAATTTATAACGAGTGATAAACAAGGTTTTGCTTCGATCTTTGTTTGTAACTGTAGGGAAACTATGCCCTGCTATGTATTGAGCGTTTCTGGTGCACTCAATCCAAACATGGGAGAAAGAGGCTTCTTAAAGTTTATTCTGACTATTTTTACTAGAATCCGACGGTTTTCTTCGGTACATTGTCAGTCTTTCGTGGTTTTTTTGAATTTGGGTCTTCTCAACATTTCACTTGGATTAGTCCCTTTTGAAGTTAGCGAAAAAGTGTGTTACATAGCGATCACGTACCAATCTAACTGGTTTTGATTGTTCACGGCTTCCGTGGTTTTTATTAAACCAGAAGTCCTTCCTGATAAATCAGCTTTGCTGGCTCAGAACATTGCCCGAATCACACGGCAGAGTGCAAAACGGGCTCATTTAAAATCGGTATCAGCGATAGAGTGCATCGGAACTCGAGTATTACCCAACAGGTGAAGGATTCGTGTATGACTGAATAAGAGGGAGATGTCCTACCTGAAGAAATCATCGAAAAGCCCCAAAATCTAAAGCTTCAATAAGAAGATGAGATGCTGAAGGTATTTTGCAGCGAACCCGTGGGAGTAACTGTGAAATAAACATTTTTCTTGAATTTTTTTTGCTTCAAAGAAATCGTCCGCAAAAAAATGAGTCTTTCCGTTACCGTTATCCATGTTGTATTTGCATAATGTAGGCCGCATGCAAAGTTTCACGCGAAAAAAACGTAAATCCGGCTAAGATACAGCACCACAAAGTCCCGGCCGGGTGGGCGGGGCCTCCGAGCAAGTGCTCACCCCGTCGTCCGCCGCTGTCGGAGGCGCATTGTAGGAGCAGAAATTTGAATAAACAGTCCCACTCTCCGTTCCCAACCACGGTGGACGACAGGACGGGGCTTTTACTCGGAGGCCCCGCCCACCCGGCTACGAATCTTTGAAGCTGTTCCTCAGCCAAATTCTCACTTTTTCGTGTGCAACTTTGCATGTGGCCCTAATTAGGCTGATACAACATAAATATATGAGTAACAAAGAAACTCTTTTTCCGTAGACGATTCCTTTGAGTAGGACACAGCAATCAAACACATTGCCACTATACAATCCAGCAACAGTTACTGGCATTGTAGAAGTAAAGAAGGGGTCGTATCTGGCCCCGTAGGGGGGGGGAGAGAGGACGTACTGAAACGGCTATTTTCCTCGACACCTGGGAGTGCCATGATCAGCAGGCAAACATCGTGTCTATTTTACGTCACTACACACGTCATATATTAAGTTTTGTGATGCGCGCAGTACTCTGCGCCACTGCCGGTAAAAATAAATGAGAGATTGAAAAATATCGTAGAAATGGAACAGAAATAACTCTCAAGTTTTTTAACTTTAGTGTGGGTTAGTCAACAAATACTAAATCTAGATGGTAGACTAAGCAGCCGACATTTCGGCATAAGTTCTACGTGGTCTTTTGCAAAAATGCCTATAGATATTTTATTTTACTTTATCTCATATTTATCTTATTTTATTTTATATTCAAATAAAATCAATGGCATACTTTTTTATCAAAATGGTCAGTTATCCCTATACTAAGAATTAGAAGAAAAAAGTGTCCAAATGCATGAAATGGTGCTAGCGCGGGTTGGCTAATAGGTGCGCCATGCTACTCGGAATATGTATGGTCTCCTAGATTTGGAATATATGTCTGCAGGTTTTTTCAGAACTAGCTGCACTTCCACCACGTGAGTAAGAAGTACATTCCAGGGATGCAATGTCGTCATCGTGTGCGAACACTTTTCAGCAGTATTAAACAAATATTGAAACGTCCTAAAAGTTTGTACATATTCTTGCAATTCAATGACAAAAGTTTTTTGATATTTTGGAAGCCAGTCACGTGGTTTATGAAAATAGCAGACTATTTCAAGTGAGTCTCACTCATGTTATTTGCATTTGGTACAACAGTACTTGACTGCGCTTTCTCTTAGCACACGTGGTGTAATGTAAGAGGCAAGTTTTTCATCTTTTCGGATGGGGTTGGTACCTTTCGGCCAGAAAACTGAAACGGTTCTTAAACTAGAGCTGGTGAATCGCCTTTCACGTTCCTCTGATCCTATTAGGTGTATGCAGAATAAATGGCCAAAACAGACCACTTTTTTCTAAACGCCATAACTTCGCTCAGACACAACTTTATTTGTCGAAATAAAAACCATTCGAATCTACAAAACCTTGTCAACGATATGAAGAAGAAACACAACCTTGTCGACGATCTGGTAAAGAATATATGCAATCATCATAAAATTCTGGATTGCGAGAATTAATAAAGTCAACAATGTCAGTTTCAACCTGCATCGTATCGGCGAATTTCTTCTGACGCAGGTTTGCATCGAGAACCCGGAAAAAGTGGTAATCCGTTGGGGATAGGTCTGAGGAATAAGTGGGCAAAACAACGCAAAACCCCACACTTCGCAAGTCACCGGCAGAAACTGGTGCAGTTAGGCATCGAGACTCTCCCTTACCCCACTTATTCCTCAGACCTATCCCCAACGGATTACCACTTTTTCCGGGTTCTCGATGCAAACCTGCGTCAGAAGAAATTCCCCGACACTATGCAGGTTGAAACTGACATTGTTGACTTTATTGATTCTCGCAATCCACAATTTCACCATGATGGCATTTTCATTACTAGATCGTTGGCAAAAATGTGTAGATTCGAATGGTTTTTATTTCGACAAATGGAGTTGTGTCTGAGCGAAGTTATGGCCAATTATGCTTTGGCCATTTATTCTGCACACACCCGATACATGGAAGCCTGCATAATCATTTCTTATAGAAAAAATTCTAGAATCCTACTACCGCGGAGCTTTTTCGGGGCTCAGGAAGGTGGTTCCATATTTAAAGTGAGTGGAACACTGCGATCGTTGTAGTGGCATCAGCTACAAATAAAATGGTAAAATAATGAACGCAAAATGGTAAAATAATGAACGTTGAGTAGACCTCGAAAAATTTCATAATTACCAGTGAAAGGCTATGAAACATGTGGGCTTTTTTATTTAGCAGCTTCCGGAAAGGTCCCCCAGCACTCATGTCAATCAGTACAACATCTATAAAATTAGGCTTAGCGTGACAATGAGGCTGCGGTGATGAGAGCAGGGTACATCGAGAGTCGAGGATTCTTCCACAGGGGGTCGTATTCGACCGGATAGGAGGAAGGGAAATCGTACCCTCAAGGGTCAACGATAAGCACCAGAATCTAAAATTTCAATAAGCAGAAGAGAAGCAAAGGGTATTTCACGGCAAAACCGTGTGACAAAATGTAAAATAAATATATTTTGCCTCAAGGAAGGATATGGAAATGAAGGAAGAAGGGAAGACTACCGTACGTATGGGAAAATATGCGTGATTCTCGTTATAGGCTAGTTCGAGGATAACATTGAAGTCATTGGAGTAGAAGTTGTTCCAGTAATAACTAAGAGTAATGTAGCTAAATATAATTATAGAAGGGAAGAAATGACATCATTTTATTCGGCGTGATACAATCGAAGAAAACGATAGGCATCGCAGAATTGTACAGAAGTTGAAATTGCATTCCAACGGAAATTGACCTATGATAATGATGTAAATGCTAGCGTAACAGTCCATGGAAAACGTTTGATTGGATGGAAAGTCGGCCTTCACCCCGACGTACATCAGGAAACTACCGTACGTATGGGAAAATATGCGTGATTCTCGTTATAGGCTAGTTCGAGGATAACATTGAAGTCATTGGAGTAGAAGTTGTTCCAGTAATAACTAAGAGTAATGTAGCTAAATATAATTATAGGTATCAACACAAATTATTTGACACATCAAATATGATATAAAGAATAGAGGATAAGGTTTTGTGGCGTTATTCAATTCCTCCTGGGATGCGCCACACATTCTCGTTCCAGTCGAGGTCGTGGTGGCAGGTGAACGCGATTTGGCATCTGATATGACTTGCTGGGGCCAACCGACATACAAGTCAGTGCTTTTAGGCTCCCAGGTGAGTCTGATACCAGCTCACTTACTCCGATAGGATTTGAAGTTTGGTAGGTATGAACGGGCATTAATGCGGGAGTGCGCCACCTACCACTACAGGACGTCCTTCCATAATATGGTGGTATGACTCTAAATAAGTAATATAAATACGATAGGATGCATAAAATTGTAGTCAAACAAAAGCACATATGGAAATGGAAAAAGCAGCTTTTTTCATTGTTTTTGCATTTCTTTTGTCAGCTCGTTCAAAAACTGTCAATGCTAGTCTTAATTGATCATCTTTATCCTTACTCTTTTTCAAGTGGAAGGAAATCATACTTACTTCTAAATACTCTGAAAATATAACTTTATTACTCTTTATTTGACTTTATTTGATATAGATGTAGTGATCTAACGTAGTTTATATAGCTAATACGAAAGCCATAAATTAATGAGTAGGATTATGTATGAAAGGAAATCCCGGCAAAAAGTCTGTCAGCGAATAGTGATTTTATTTGGATAATGAACTGGTTGAGATATCCTTCTCTGTGGATCTTCAAAACGAAATACCGTTCAGGATTATTTTCGGTGAGATGGCTTCAATAAATTCCTTGAGAAATATGTGAGTACGAATTATTAATGAATTACATACCTAGTGTTTCATTTCAATGAACGAACCTGACTGGTGAAGGAATTGGAGAAAAGGGAGTCCGATCTCAAATAATCATTCAGTGCACGTACTGTGTGACACTACTTTCTTTCATCTTCACTTTTGCAGACGAGAAAGGCATACAACTACCGCGACATTCTTCCGAAGTAAGGGGAACCCAGTAAACTCATTAAATATCCTGCGCGGAACGGAAATTTCCTTGAATAAGAGGAGAGCAGTGAAATGGCTACAGGGGTGTCTTCGGTGCTTTTCAATATGTTTGAACCTAGCTATTCCTAGCATTTCACCCGGGGTGCTGAATCTCGCACCACGGACTGCGGCGTGATGCGTTCAAGCAGGGAGCGCCGCGCTCTCACAGCTCTTATGCAGCGCGCCGCACGTAGCTAGGTTGTGACGCGATTGCTGAGAAGGAGGATACGGCAATCGCATCGGAACCCAACTACACATGGTGCCCCAACCTCTCACGCGTCATGCCGCACGGCGCGTTGGAGAGTTCGATCCTAACGATGCACGTCAGGTTTTCATGCATTCAGATGCCATTTTTGAAACAGGGGTTGTACAGGAGACTAACCGTAAGACGTGGAAAGGCCTGTGAAGAAAGGCTCTCGATAGTGTAATGGATATGTATGGATATGTACCCCAGTCGAAAAGCCCTAAGATGGCTTCGAATGCCGTTCGATACGGGACGTTTTGCTGATGAATCACCTTCTTGTGATAACATTTGCAACGCGGGCCGACGGAAATAAGCACCAATTAAAAATAAAAATAAAAACTAAGCACAGTATATCAGTTATAAATAAGTACGGGCAGATCACTGTGAGCTTCACAATCAAAGTATTTTCGGATCTTGAAAGGAAGGCGAATGCATGGCGCAACCGGGACTATCAAGTGTTTTATTGTCCGAAGGGCATACTTCAAATATTTTGTCCTACACGAAACCTGGAACTCTGAAAGTTTACGATAAATGTGAAAGAAAGTGTAGAATCCTGGCGGTAGGGTTCAACACACAAAAAGCTTGCCACTGAATAGATGAGTTCGAAGTTTGAGTTTGAAGTTGTTCACGAAAGTCATTGATCACGTGAACAAACCTTTATACTTGGTGTGGACCATAAGCCTTTTGTGAATACCGTGAATTTCGACAAGGTTCCACTACGAAAAGTTCCTATCAGATCCTGGTTTTCGATCGATTAGATAAGGTTGCGGGCATTCGCACAGCGATTATATCAGTACAGTCTCTTATGGATTGTAATCCGAAGCGAGATTCTCGTGAACTTAAAAGGGCATGAGGGCTGCGTGGGCCTCTCCGCAGATGCAGAAGAGCCTGTAATATGAAAGAGTGTTTGTTTGGTTATTCGAGCGAAATACTATGCATAGTTGAACATCGACTCCGTCTTGTTTCTAATCTGAATAAGCTTCTTCCAGTTTCAACTGGGGCAAAAATCCATGCTACTGAGCTTCTGTCACCCACAAATACGCTGTTTTTCTATTTTTTTTCAGTTGTCAATACAACAGTAATACACAACGAGTAAATGAGCGAAGAAAGTGGAAAAGCTCTCCAGTCATGGCACAGGAAGTCGACAGGCAAGCTGTGCAGGTAAGAAAATAACATTCACGGCGTGTAAAGCTGAGGGCAATTCAGTGGATGAGCTTTCACAGGAGAGAGGCCGTACAAGAGTGCTCCAAAGCGAATTTCTGATTTTATTGCAGAATTGCCCATTTTGGGTTGAAAACGGCCATTTCAAATTTGATACGGTGAAGTGAGTTGCTAGACTCCTTTCCGGTCTCTCAAATTTTCTAAGAATTTGTTCTTTTTATTTCATACTATTAAGGATATCTGAGTTTAAAGGTAATCAAAAGTCACGAAATGACATCACATGAGCACGTTTTCCTCGATTTTCCGAGGAAAAGTAGTGATTCCCGCTTTATATTGCTAATAAGGGTAATCGCATATTCTTTATCAACTGTCTCCCTTGTCTGGCCATTTTCGGTGAATAATCACAACCATTCCCGATAATTTCCTCTGAAATTATAAAAAGAAAGCTCAGTTCCTGGAATTATACATAAAAAGCAAGCTCACATATATATGTCTAAGCTGTTCCTGTAGGAATCATTACTTGATCAGGATTATAATTTACCGAAAATTCTGCTCACTCACACGCTTATTATGAAATAATATTAGGTAGTCTAAAAAGTCTTTTCGTATTTTAAATACCGCTTTTTCCCTCAAAACTGCTTTCCACAAAATTTCTTCTATACATATATATGTAGTACAAGTCCACACGCATCTATATGTATTGTTGTCTTCCATCTCCCGGATAACCCTTTTCGGCAAAATAAAAATATCAAAAGTCACCTCATTTTCTATTCCAATTTTTTTTCTTTGAATGGAGTTAGACAGGGAAGGGAAAAGGTGATAATCCGATGGAGCAAGATCAGGGCTATAAGGCAGTAATTTTTATCCAAGCTCGGGAATTTTTTAAAAGAAAAAATTTAAAAAATTTTCACCACTAGTGAAAAAATGACTCGCCAAAAAATTATCGAGCTTGGATTAAAATGGCTGCCCCATTCATCTTATAGCCCTCATCTTGCTCCATTGGATTATCACCCTTTCCTTTCCCTGTCTAACGCCATTCAAGGAAAAATTTTTTTAATAATTTTTGTATTGAAAATGAGGTTGACCGTTGATATGTTTATTTTGCCAAAAAGGGTTATCCGGAAGATGGAAGGCAATAATACCTATGGATGCGTGTGGACTTGTACTACATGTGTATGTACAGAAGAGATTGCTGGAAAACAGTTTGGAGGGAAAAAGCGGCATTTGAAAATACGAAAAAACTTTTTAGAGTACCCAATATTTTTATCTATTGAGCAATCGACTCAGGTTGAAAAAGGCTTTTCCATCTGATAAAGGGGTAGGAAGCACTTCCGTTAATTTTGTTATAGTGGATGATGAGAGTCAAAATAAATGACGACTATTTAAACAGAACAAGCGGAAATAAGGGAAAAGGATAATTGGTTCTCATGAAGGGCTACAAGGGATGCATAGAATACATACAAAGTTGCGCCAATGTTCGCATTCTTCATATAAACATAAACAAAATTAACACTACTACTTCATTCCCTTGCATCAAACTTATACTTTTATTTTCGCTGGTTATTCACTACATCCTGATTGATTATATACTTACATATTATTGACTTCGAGAACAAATACCAAACTACGCATGCGAGAACGACCAAGAAAAGACAGAACTCTAATGTCGACTAAAAATCATCGCAAATCGAAATGCAACGGCGTATCGGTTCATTTTGTCAGTCAGCCAGTGTATGTACCAGCTATGGCAAAAAAGGAAAACTTGCATAATAATGTGCAACGGACGTGGTGGCGGTATCACTTTACTTCGTTTACTTCCGATATATTTTATGCAGTCCTTGCAACCTTCATGAGAACACTCGTGATGCGGAGATGAGTGCAAGGAGGGGGTGAGCTTGTAAGTGGACAATGCGATCTTTTTGATCATGAAAAATTCGGTTTTTAGTCAATGAGATAAAGATGAAATTACAAATGTCATGTATCCAGACAAAGAAAAAGGAAGAGTAGTAGGTTTCAATAAAAGGCTGGAAACCAGTGCGAGAAAAATTATGGGAAATCTGACGCTTAATGGAGGGGGTAGCAAGTTGTTAGAGCCGTAACATGCCTTTATATGAATGATGAACGGTAACATTGTCTTACAGAGTCATATACATATGTCTATGTCAATATGACATCCACGGTATGTTATTCATGACTGTCATGTAAGGCCGCATCCATACTTTGCGCACCGACGCTGGTGTCGCGTCAATCTGGTAACGTGCTCCGTTTGCAAAAGGCTCGACCCAACCTCACTACAGTATGGTGATCGTGGCGAGCGCCTAGGAATTCAAATTCGAATATGGCATAGTATGGCCCTCAGCCAAGATTCGAGTTCGACACCGGCGTCACTTGGCGCTGACATCGGCGTCAAATGACGTGTGTGCAAAGTATGACCGCGGTCCTCCCCCTTCAGTCGGTAGCCCTGCATCAGAATCCTTCGACCAAAGCAATTGATTCCACGAAAGCTTCTAGAAACCTTGCCTTTTTCAGAGATTTTTGCACGGCCTGGAAGGATGTGAAACTGTAAAGATCAAGCAAGTTTTGAAATTGCACCAACCATGTCAATGTGCCGCCGCGTCCGTTTGCGCATTAATATGCAAGTTTCTTTTTTTTTGCCATAGTTGGCACACACTCTGACTGTTTGACAAAATGTACCGATACGGCGATGCGTTTCGATTTCCGATGACTTTTATTGAAATTAGAATTTTGTCACTTCTTGGTCGCTCTGTCATGCATAGGTTGGTATTCAATCGCGACCCCGATGATATGGAATCAATCATGATGTAGTGAGTCACCAGCGAAATATGAAAGTATAAGTTTAATGCGGGTATGGGGTAGTGTCAACTTTGTTTATGTTTATGTTTACTTATGTAGACAACAGCTCACGTAATCATAATTGGTAATACTAAAAAACAATTAAACATCGGAAGCAACACTGAAACATCTGGTCACCAGCGGTGGGAAATAATGTATTCAAAAAAGCGCGACAACAATACAAACAATGAAAAAGGAAATAGTGTGAGTCAGGGAGCCATAAAAGTACAAATAGGTATAATGCATGTATAAGGAGTTGTTTTTCGACTTCAGTCGTTGATTTTGAAAGATTGTCGCACTTAAGCTCGTTGAGACTCTGTAATCATCTGTGGTCCGACTGGATGTTTCAAAATTTGTAAGAAATTGATGGTGTAGAACAGTATGTGCGGAGAGGTATGCCACTTACACATATAATATATTTTATATGTTCCCTTAATCAATCCATTGCTTAGATCGATTAGGGAAACAAGCAAATGGCCTTCACGTGTGAATAATAATTATCAATTATAATGCGAAATAAATTAATAGCGACAGCCCTGGTCTTTTAGAGCTTTGGTCTGGTGGGAAGAAAACTTGAACTGGCCTCATTACTCTTGTTATGCGACTCATATCAAACAGTCACTGAGGACTGCTTCTGAAGGGCGTATGTACCTACATTACCAATGGCTTTCCAGAGGATGTTGCTAGTGTATCGCATGCTTATGGATGGTTTAGAAGGATCCGATTTTGCGGGGCCAGCGGCATGATGCCCCTGATCACGGCGCTAGCGCTCGTCCTTTACTGGTAATTTTTATGAAAAAATCCTACATTTTGAAAGATCCTTTTTTGTAGACCTAAACATTGCGTGTTAAAGTTCTTGCCCATTTATGGTGCGCCATTTGTTTGGCGCACACTATTGTGCACGTAACGCCATGGGCGTTGGTAGATCAATCGGGATTGCTTTTTTTTCTGTGAATGTTACTCAGTATCCGGTACCACATCAATAACACTTTCGTAACACTTGCCCGTTTCCAGACTCTTTTAGAACTACATATATTACAAAGCTCTGGTTCACGCTCCGCCCATTATCGCGAAAGCTTCGCCTACTGTGCACTTTTGTTTGCCTTACATGCCTAGTCACTGCTGGCCACCCCACTTTTCCCAGGTCACAAAACCAATTGCAATTTTTGCAGTGGGCACTACTCGATGTTTCGCACGCTCCGCCCATTGTGGGCGGGTCTCCGCTCGCTTCAAGTATGTTTAACACAGCTCGGTTCGGTCATCCACACCGATTTTCTGTAGTTTCTATGCTGTGTTGACACAGAGTTGTGAATATTTGTTGTAGGACCGCCCATTTGGGGTACGTTCCGCCCACTGTAGACGGTTCTCTTCCATAATCAGAAGTTCAACGCTGACCATATCCCATCTTTTCCCCACGCCTGCGTCATTTTGGAGCCCAACTGAAAATTTAGGTCCGACGAGGACCAGACATTTTAGTGCATGCTCCGCCCACAATTATTCGTATCGCATCCATATCAAGGGGACTGATCGCAATCAGAGAATACAGCCTTCGAATTCTTCATTTCCATTCATACACACTCCTATAATGTTTCTTTATGACAATAAGAAGTATGAGCAGAGATTGTGGAAGTGACTTGTTATTATAGGAAAGTACAAATCTGCCATATACAGCCATCGTCATTATCACAAACCCATAACTCAATTGCAAGTTATTTTTATTTTACCAAAAAAACTTTTCGGAGATTAGAATAGGCTGCCAAAATACGACGAGACAGTGGTGGGGAAAGGGAATGTGACTCTGGGACATGGGTGTGCAGCCTTATGTCGAATTTTCGCGCGGCCCCGCACGGCGAGCGGCGCCGTGTATCTCGTCGCGTGTGATTGTGTACTTTGCGTAGAGTTTCACGCCCGAACTGATTATTGCTTGATTAAGATTGCCATCATGGATGTTGGCGTTGTTTTAACTTCTTATTTTACTATTTTTTCTTTTAGAAAAAAAGCTACTCCTTCGAAGGACCTTCATGGCACCAACCCCCTGCGTCTTGAGCGGAATTCCAACCGGCCGTTGCAAGTCGTGTTGATGGCGGCCAAAGCGAAAATTCGACATAAGGCTACACACCCCTTGGACACATATGCATGTGCAATAATAGTGCACATGCATCCAGTAACAGTGGCGTCGGCTTTGCTACCCGCCTTCAACAGGTGCGTTTTTCATGGCGACTTTTGCTAGACATTAACTCTTCTGAACTCAAATATTTACAGAGGATAAAAATATTTCTAAAGGATGGTAGAGAACAGAAAATTTGCTTCACGGCATACGACGCCATAGTGCGATTCGTGCACACCGTACTGAATGGCTCCTAAAACGATGACGGTGCTCTGCGATTCACTCTAGACATAAGCGCTTCAGATCTCAACCAGAAAGGCTCCACAATCTCGCCCCATCTCGTTCCGCGCCAAACGCGGCCGCGCGAATTCGCTGCCCTAATGGCACAAACCCTATTTTTTGAGTGTGCCACTGCCACATATCACTTAACGGAGGAAGTGGGACGAAAAGGCTTTTCCTTTTTCCGTTAAGTGATATTAGGAGCTGGAAACGTAGCTGTGATTCGAATTTGCAGTGATATTTGTTTAATAGCAGAACAATAAGAACAAAAGGGCAAACACTGGCATCGCTTGGCGGTGCTCTCAAGTATTTACCATTAAATTGAAAGCAACCAACGTAATTTCAAAGTTCATTTATATGATGAGAAAGAGTAAATATTTTTTGTCGGAAAGCTCAAGCAAAGGGCTCTAGGCCCCTTTCAGATATCCGGGTTGATTCAACGATAGAAATGGCTGGTTAATGGCTGACGCTACTTAGAGGCGTAGATAGGACGACTTTGCCATTTTTCCTCGTTTTTATCGTGCATGGCTCGAAAA
This sequence comes from Trichostrongylus colubriformis, assembly GCA_963978905.1. Lineage (NCBI taxonomy): Eukaryota > Metazoa > Nematoda > Chromadorea > Rhabditida > Trichostrongylidae > Trichostrongylus > Trichostrongylus colubriformis. Next base: position 53,516,477 of record OZ022256.1, on the reverse strand, counting down.
AACGTCTTGCGTGTAAAAGAAATTGCTCATGGCCCCAAAGATCAAAGCATTAATGAATAGCGGAGCGGTGGAAGGAAGCTATTCCTTCTTCTCCTAACAACCCTGGATCTCTCAATTGAAAAATTCAGCAATGAATAATGTTTCGTTGAGAAATCGAATAGTTTGAATTGATTCTGAATTAAGCACGAGTTTTTGTGTTTCGAGACATGTCTAGGCAGCCGAAGCGCTAAGCAGGAAGAATTATGTATGTGGTGTATTGCTTGCATAGGTGAAAAGTTTTAAGGTGGTTTTGAACCACGCCCCTCGTTCGCATTGGAGCCTAGACGGCACTGGTGATGAAGGAGCAAGTACATTTCAAGAAATTGTCATTTTTGTCACAGGCATAGGTTCAGAACAACCCAAATGAACAAATTGTGTCTAACAATAATGCGGAAATTTTTAAAACTTCATTTTTTTTCAAATAAAGGACATGTTGAGGTTAATGGGAGTGCACTATAATCATTATCACAAAAAGTCGAGAGTACATTTTCAGAAAATTTCACTTCAAGACCTTTTTGGCGTGAAAGCGACATAAAATTTCGCAAAATTTTGAAACTTGTGTCCTGTGCTTAAAGGAACCGGAAGGGGGTCCGAAACAACGGGAAGATGCAAAGAAATGAGCATTTTGTAATGAACACTCAAGGTTAGAAGCGATAATAGGCGGAGAAACCCGGACTCGTAAGCGCGACGCTGTGGTGTGTATTCGCATCCCATTCGCATCAGCGCATCCATTCCGAGTTGTTCGCTGTGGGAGACGGGCCGTGGGCCAACGTTAGTTGTAGCACTGACTCCCAGTGCAGTGGAGTGGCCATTCCCAACTACATTGGCATTCATGTAAGTAAATCTAGAAACAATATAAGAAAGAACAAAGGAAAAAGTAAAAGGGAAAAACAAATTTATAGTAGAAACATCTCCTCTTGGTACCATGCCAAGGCGTCAATGGCGAGTTTGTGCAATGGCGGCCACTTGAACTCGTCCACACTACGTCTGTTCTACCGTAAGCCGAAATTACCCCCTTCTGGTGTCTTCAAAGCAGGGTCACGCCTGGTTCCGGGTAAGGAAGGAAATACGAACTCCCCCCCCCCCTCCCCTCCCTTTCCTCCTTCAGTCGACGCACCTAAGGCTACCTGTTTCCATAGTCAAGTGTCTTCTATATAAAAGAAGTCGTCAATCGATAATCACAGCATTACTTCCTCTTTGTACAAAGTATGCTATCGATTGACGATGTTTGGGTGTCGCGAATTCATGGAGGAAATTTCGAAATACGACCCGCCACTTTTCAACCCGAAAATTGACCCCCTCTCAGATTCCTAGACTCATACCTGGACTTGATGGGTTTTTCGTCACAGGTGCTCATTAACAAAGTCCAGAGGTACAATAGATAAAGTGATAATAGTAATAATCAACGCTTAATAATGATCAATAATAATCGCTGGAAATGTAATGTATGTAATAGAATGTTAAATACAGTGAACACCGCTAGTGATGATAAATCCATAGCAGAGTGCATCGGTTTTTCGAATGCAGTTTTCTTAGGTTTATGTGTTCTTTCGATGATGATGAATGTCATCGTTCACAGGTATGAGTGTCATAGATGCGTCTTTTCCATGAATGCATTGAGTCAGAGCTGCTAAAAACGGGCAGGCGACGTTTTGAAAGATCGTTTTCATACAATCGTGATCACATCATACATACAGTATCAAAGTTTGCAGGGGAAGATGGAAATACATTTAATGTATAAAAACTCTAAAAAAATATGAAAAATGGATCTTTAAATTGGCAGGGAACTTATTTTATAGTGTATGGTATGATGCTTTTGGTATGATTTAGCTCATCGTAGTTATAAGGTTCATGGTTTTGTCGTTTGCGTTGAAACCTAGACAGACACTCGCGGAAAAGGAGCAATCGAAGTCCCTCACGGAACTTGTAGTTTGTGCCTCCTCCATGAATCCTACATACAGTCCCCCAGGTTTCTGGAATTTTCTGAAAAATCGCGCGAAAATTGTCGCAATAGTTATACCACGACCTAATAATTGTAATGTCATAAATTTTGCACTTCTTTCAGAGAGGTCAGCTATACCACCATAATCTTACGCGGGGATGAGAGGTCAGAAAGGAAAGCATTACTGAATGCTACTGCTTGTACAAGAGAGGGAAGAAAGGCGAATAGCACCGCTCAAGGTATCTTGGATCAACAATTTTAATGGGCTAACATGATGGATGTAGGTTCTCACAGTGCCATAGCCATTCGCCCGCCTACCGCAAAAAAAACCTGCAAACGTTGGCTGGCCACATTATGTACCCTCAGGGTGCATGTTTTACTAGTTTGATCGTGGTCTGTGCTTTACAGTAGGCTGCTAACGTGGAAGAAAGTCTTCTTTCCAGCGTCAACCGCCTTTTGTACCACCATAGAGTCAAATGAAGGCCTAGAATATTCAATTGAGAGAAGTGAATTTGTAGAAAATTTTCGGCACGGTATATCTTCTTCTCTTTTCTTAAAGGAATCGTCCACAGAAAAATGAATTTTTTTTGTTACTCATATGTTTATGTTGTACTTGCCTAATGTGGGCCTCATTCAAAATTTCACGCGAAAAAATGTGAATGTGGCTGGTATACAGCACCGCAAAGTACGTCCGGGTGGGCGGGGCCTACGAGTAAAAGCTTCGTCCCGTCGTCCGCCGCCCTTGGGAACGGAGAGTTGGACTGTTTACCTAACTTTCTGTTCCTACAATGCGTCTGCGACCACGGCGGACGACGGGCCGAGGCTTTTACTCGGAGGCCCCGCCCACCCGGACGTACTTTGTGGTGCTGTATCTCTGCCAGATTCACATTTTTTCGCGTGAAATTTTGCATGAGGCCCACATTGGGCAAATACAACATAAACATATGGTAACACAAAAACTCATTTTTCCGTAGATGAAGACGATTTCCTTAAACTGGCGCTGGCGGTGTTCGCCGGGTTAGCACGGGTACGTGGGGGAGCGAATTAAGAAATGTTTTCAAGCGTGCCGTAATATTAAGATAATGATTGAATACACAGTGAAAAGGTTTTGTAGGAAATCAATCACAGAAATGGCATGGAATTTGGAAAGGTCGCTTTGCGGAGAAATAGCGCAATAGGCCGGGCCTGGTAATTTATGAAATTCCGAAAAACAGCTGAATGTGAGAAAATGAGAATGCATCGTCTTCACAGGCACATATATACGATTAGGAACAAACAGCTGTGGTCGTGCTCCTATATGAGAAACCAGAGCGGGAAATGTGGATGGGGATCTTCATAAGGATGAGAACAAAGAGGATCTCATACCATCTCACATGTTCTATTACTCTGCGGTGTCATTTTCTATTCCTTTACTCCATCGCCTCATGAATCGTATTCGAAATTGAAACGGTTAATTCTTTCGTGGCAGCTCCCCCCCCCCCCCCCCTCGATAATGAGGCATGTACCAATAGCCTTGATTTGACTCGATTTCCTCCAAATCATTCTAGTTTATCGTCCAGCCCGACAGCACGCCATATATGTGCCGCGATTTCATTCAGGCTCAAACCGTTCAATCTCAAGAATTACTACTTTTACCCTGTGTTTACTTATTTTCCTCCGTCTTGTTTGTTTTTGAGATACGAATTCGTGTCCGTGGATGTGAACACTGAGAAGGAAAATTTGCAGAAATTTTTTATTAGTGACCAAATTTGACGGAACGAAGTCGAATGAGTGGAATGGCTTCGTCACATCCTCATTAGTTAAGCTGAAATTTTAAACGGTAAAATTGGTTTTAAAATAACCGTGTTCTCTCCTGTTGAATCTGCTTGAGGAACAGGTCTCGTACAAAGCTTAACGGTGCTACCGCAATGGGGCGGGGCTTCCCACTATAGATATTATTTTGCCTAAGCCTAGATGGAACGAGGAAACCCTTATTTCATCCACTGAAGTTCGCGTGACCTCTCGAAAATCCCTTCAAGATGCTTAAATAAGAAATTTTTTATAGGGTGTACAACCTTATGTCGAATTTTCGCTTTACGGCGGCGTCGCACTCGCGGTGCCATCAGCACGACTTGCCGCAGTCGGTTGGAATTTTGCTTAGGACGCAAGCGCTGGTACCGTGGAAGCCCTTCAAATGAGTAGCTGTTTTCCATGATTGCCGTAAACGCTGTCCCTGCCCACTTGTTTATTTAATTACATGTTTACGTATTTTCTCTCTGTAATGCTTGCTCGTATCTCATCAAAATAACAGTTACTTCTCTGAAGATTACGCAATGTATGTGTATGGTACGCAATGTACGCAAGCACACGCATAGTAATCAACTCGCACTCGCCGCACCGTTCGCCGCGCGAAAGTTCAACATAAGGCCACACACCTCTTTTCAAAAGATGCCTTCACCATTACTATTGTTCCGTCTTAAATGCCAAAGACCCCGCCAAAATAATTGGTCCCTTCTTCTGGCTATCCCTTTTCTATTCCGTAGTTATCACTAGTAACATCATATACGTGAAAAACCGCCCTTCCGTGGCCGGAGCTTAACTTGGTCCATGTGTGGTCTTTACTTCATGTCCCATGCTCTACCCATCCCAAACTTGTCCCCATCTCCATAGGTTGTTTTTCATGTGACGTCCCGGCTCCGCCCACCACTACAAATGCTCCGCCCATTGTGCCCACACATCGTTCATGACTTTAAAAAACTTATTCCTGACCTTAATCTATCTTTACCCATCTTTGGGGAACCCCATGTCCAGTTTTAAAGGTTCAGTAGTGTTTGAGCTTACCGATTTCAAGGTAGTTCACGGATCGATGGATGAATTAGTGTTGCCCATCGCCGAGAATTGTCATTGAGTGACTATTTGTAAACAGTGAATCGTACACTCTGTCGTATTCTGCTTGAAGTACATATGCCTAGAAGAGTTTCATATGCAAATTATTGATTTTTTCTGAGAACCAGAAACTAGGGTGGTATTACAGTGAACTTACTTCCTCACTGTGGTACTCACTAGGTTCTGATAAGAGAACTCGTTCGAAAATATCGATAAATTGTCCGAGTCGATACAGATATCTGCCATAGCAACTTATTAACAGAAAATAAGGTAATAACGAATTTTCTGCTAGTGGTACAGTCCCTGAGAGTATCACTTCTAAAGTACCTAAAGCATGAAAAAACCCATGAAAAGATATGAGCGGAGCATGTTCACCCTAGATATCCCTGTGCATGTTGATTAAAACTGATCATTTGTGGATCCCGAATCAGTTGATAAAAGGGGTTTCCTGTGCTGCATCCCACCATTGGGACGCATTGTCCCACGCGGTAGGAAACGTACGTCCCAATTGGGACGCAATGTCGTCAACGTGTTAGGCACTGTTCAGAGTTGGCAATCGACGATGAGGCGGGAGGCAAACGAGATATTGATTTATTAAGCGATCAGGCGTTAAGACGACCAGGCAGAAACGTCTCGAACGCCTGATTGCATTTTAGGCTAACCGCCTAATCGATTTGTATCTTTCGCCCAGTTGCCGAATCGCCTAATCCATGTATGATCGCCAGCTTCAATAGTGTGTTTACAATCAACAAGCAATGTATTTCAAAGTATGAGCGCTAGTGGAGCGGCTGTTTCCCAGTAGCTAATATAGAACTATTTTTGAAGTAAACGATATGTTCTACTCACGAGATATCATCAGGCGGAATAGGTAGTTGGTGCACTTCGCCGAAGTGGATTTCATCAAAAAGTATGGGATTCATTTTTTCGATAAGAGCCAGATAGGACGGTGGCATTTCGACTCCACGCCGTCGTGGTACAAAAAGCGAAGGTCCAGACTCCCTCCGTGCCGCGGCATCTCGACCATGGCGTCGTGCGTACACTCGTCTTGTGGAGGCGTCCAACTTCGCTCGTACCTCGTCCATGATCAATTGACGCCGAATGATTTCCGAAAGGCTTTCACTTGATGACTCATTATGGTCCAAACAAACAAATCCTGGTTGTAAGTCGATAACCGTTTGTATTTTCCTCAGGAGGCTGCTATTTGTGTAATGTGGGACCCATTCAACGTCATCCAACGAAAAACTATCTTGGCTCATAGTTGAGATCGATTCTGAGACTCTGACCGTTTCTTCGATCGACTCTCCGTCGAGAAAGTTATTCGCTGTCGGCAGGGAGTTTTTCATTATGAAGTCGAGTAAGTCCCCAAGGTCTTCATCTGCATGACTGTCCCACATGAGCTCCTGATCGGTTGTGGCGTTACTGGCGTCCATTCCGTCGAGGTGAAGCTACAGAAATGAACCATAGCGCGTGGGCTTACCTCATTTGATGTACTTGTGATAGCGGTACAGTGATAACGAGAAGAACAGCGTTCATATCATCGAGTCAAATGGATCTTAGGCAGCGTTCAGGGTTCGCGATTCTCGCGATCGGGCTATTAGGCGAAAAGAAAAGCTCATATATCGGTCAAGCGATCGAGCGATCAAGCGGTTCAAACGATCAGGCGTATCACTCATCTAGTCGATACATATTCTATTCTTTCCGCCTGATCGCCTGAATCGCGTGATCGCCTAGAACGCAGGCGCAATTGCACACTCTGAACACTGCCTGAGTTGTCATCGTTTTGGGAACACGGATACTTTTAGCAATAAGACGGAATGTGGACGTGTAGACGAGCTGTATATCGATAGATTTCGATCGATTTTCTTCGAAGGAGATGAAGAAGCCTGACTTTCATCAAGAAGCGTTTTCACGTGTGGCAGTGCCTTGGCAGGACTCATGAATAAGCAGGTACGATGGTTTTTTACTGATGTGCGATTTCGCCTGTAAAATGAAACAGAGTGTCATATACCAGGCCCACAGTGAAAAACACAAAAAATGTCAAAATATTTCCAAAAATGCACCACCTAATATGAGGTTGTCCCAAAAGTCTTGTAGGATTTTTTTCGATCATCACTTTTTATTATTTTTTCTTCCTACAAACAACAACTAGGCAACAACGTATTGACCATTGTTATCGACAACACTCTGCCCCCTCATAGGTGAATCGCTAATTCCCTCCTCCCAGAACTCTGGGTTCTGAGAGTCGAAGAAGAGTGCTTGCAAAGGCGATCGCCTTTGCAAGCATGTCATCCTCAGCGAATTTTCTCTTGGCCAGGAAGGATTCAAGAGGATGGGTAAGGTGCTAGTCAGAAGGGGCAATGTCTGGAGAGTATGGCTGGTGGGGCAGCACATCCCAGCAGCTCCTGTAGCTTGGCCTGGGTACTTTTCTCAACTTTTCGCGAAAGGAGCTGGCGTCGTCATGAAGAAGGGTGACCGCGGACCTTTTTCGGCGCTTTTCTCGAACAGCGACGGCGAGCTGCTGGAGCTGGTGGGTGCATACGGTAGCGGTGACTGTCTCGCCTTGTACCAGCACCTCGCGGAAAAGCATTCCTTCCTCGTCCCAGAACTAGCACAGTCCCAAGCGTGGTTTGTCTTTCATGTCAATCTCACCGTTGCTGAAGCTGATGAACCAGCGGCGCACGGTCTCGTATGTAGCTCACACATCCCTTGCATAATGCAGCGTTGATGAAGTGGCAAGCGCTTCCGTCGCTTTGGTGCCGCAAGACCACTCATAATAGATGACACCGCGTGTTGGGTGGGCATCTATTACGAGCATTGTAGCTCTCTCCACGGAATCTGGTGGGTCAATATATATTTTGTTAGAAAGCCTAGAGAACCTCCTACCATATTCCTGAACCGCCTAGGCCTGCCTTGAAATGAACAGGAGTTACTGATTTTTTTTGGAAAAATCCTACAAGAATTTTTGGACAACCTAATATTTCTTCTGGGATTGATTTTGCTCGAATGAAATTGTGGCGGTGTCTGTGAGGCACTAAACGTTACAGGATGAGATGAGGAGAGGGACAGGGACGCAAGAGCAACACTTTTACTTAACAGAATGCACATTAAGCACTGGTTCGCGGCAAAAAAAAACCCAAATATCTCTGGCAAGAGTACAACAAAAGATACGAAAATTGGATGATAAATATTCAAAGTGATTCTGAACAGTATGGGTGTGTTCATCGCTTTTCGATTCAACCTACTTGATTTTGGATGCTGGAGCGTAGAGGGTGCAGGTAGTCGACGTCGATATCGGCCACCCCATCGAAGGGCAGCTTTGAGGGACTCAGATCTTTGATAAAGTGTTGCGCAGGCTTTCTCTTCCAAATCCGCCAGGTGGCATAGTCCAGGGGGTTGAGAGCGGCGAGCAGCTACTCATTCTAGAAGATCGTCCTTTGTGCTCGTCGGTCCACGTCCGTCATCGAACTCTACTCCAGCGCCGTCGTTCGGAATCGAAGAATTCGAATTAGAACGTGATGATAATATTAGGTTGTGCCAAAAGTCTTGTAGTATTTTTCCAAAAAAAATCAGTAACTCTTGTTCACTTCGAGGCAGGTCCAGGCGGTTCAGGAATATGGTAGAACGTTCCCTAAGCTTTCTAGGAAAATATATATTGACCCACCAGATCCCGTGAAGAAAGCTACAATGTCCGTTGTCGATACCCACCCGTCTCGCGGTGTCATCTATTATGAGCGGTCTTGCGGCACCAAAACGACGGAAGCTTGCCACTCCATCAGCGCTGCATTGGGCAAGGGATGTGTGAGCTACGTGACCGTGCGTCGCTGGCTCATCAGCTTCAGCAACGGCGAGATTGACATGAAGGACAAACCACGCTTGGGACTGTGCTGGTTCTGGGACGCGGAAGGAATGCTTTTCCGCGAGGTGCTGGTACAAGGCGAGACAGTCACGGCTACCGTATGCACCCACCAGCTCCAGCAGCTCGCCGTCGCTGTTCGAGAAAAGTGCCGGAAAAGGTCCGCGGTCACCCTTCTTCATGACGACGCCCGCTCCCATTTCGCTCCGATTTCGCGAAAAGTTCCCAAGTTCCCAGGCCAGGTTATAGGAGCTCGGCTGGGATGTGCCTCCCCACCCGCCATACTCTCCACACATTGCCCCTTCTGGCTATCACCTTACCCATCGTCTCGACTCCTTCCTGGCCAAGAGAAAATTCGTTGATTATGACTTGCTTGCGAAGGCGATCGCTGACTTTTGCGACCCTCAGTACCCAGAGTTTTGGGAGAAGGGAATCAACGATTTTTCTATAAAGTGGCAGAGGGTTGCCGATAACAATGGTCAATACGCTGTTGCCCAATTGTTATTTGTTGGACGAAAAAAAAATAAAAAGTGATAATCGAAAAAAATACTTCAAGACTTTTGGAACAACCTAATATATGACTTACAATCGTTATGGATTTTTATCATTCAATTTTCGTTTTTATTTTGTGGCACTCTTGCTAGAGACACTCGATCTTTTTTTACCGCGTGACAGTATTATTTACGCACTCTGTATTTTCCTTTGGGGCAAAATGACGCTTTAAAGCATTATGATAGCCACTATGGAGTTCTTTCTGCTGCGCTATCGCTGCACATCGACCGATCTGACGCTTGTTCATTTGTGCCGCATACGTTTTCGCTCTAATGGTACAGAAATGTTGTAGGGCACACTGCGTTAAAGAATCGTCCATGGAAAAATGAGTTTTTATGTTACCCGTATATTTATGTTGTATTTGCCTAATGTGGATCGCATGCAAAGTTTCCGCGAAAATTGTGAATGCGGCTATACAGCACCACAAAGTCCCGGCCGGGTGGGCGGGGCCTCCGAGCAAATGCCCAACCCGTCGTCCACCGCGGGGGAGCAGCATTGTAGGAACGGAGGATCACGCAAACAGTCCCACTCTCTGTTTCTTACCGCGACGGGCGGCGGGACCGGGCTTGTATTCGGCGGGTCCGCCCACCCAGCCGAGAATTTGGGGAGCTGCATCTGAGCTGAATTCTCATTTTTTTCGCTCGAAATTTGCATGCGGCCCTTCCCTTATTACGCAGATACAACATGATATATGGGTAACGATGAACTCATTTGTGGACGATTTCCTTTGAATCTTCTCAGATTCCGTCATTAAATTATTCTCATTTGGAAAAGCATGAAATTCCCGTATATAAATGCTCTTTTTTGTCGAAAATTTATTGTATTTTGTGTTCGAAATTGTTCCTCCCCCATTAATTTTTTTCTTTTTTTATGATGGTTTTTCAGAGAAAACACTGGATACCCCTGGATAATGAATGGGTTTGAGTAGAGTGCCACTACAATAGCTATTTTCCCTGTTTTCAATGTCTTACAGTACAGCAACCACATTCCGTTTATTTACAGCCAACAACATTAACCATCTATGTGCGAGAAATGCGAAAGGAAGTGCATAGAAGTGATGTCGACGCCGCTTCTGTGATGACTAAAGATGATCGCATATCTCGATTATGCATCGAATATTCGACAGAATTTGAATCGACATGCGTACCCTGAAAAAGCAGTTTATACGGTAAGTATACATATATATATTTTTGATTTACGCTTTTATTGTTCCTTTCTTATAAGTGATCGTGTTTATCATCGAGAACATCCAGTCACTTTTTTTTTAAATAATTGTCCATTATTGTTGCTCCCATGCTATGCCGAGCAGCAGTGGCAGAGTATTCCAGTGGTTACTGGGTCACGCAGAAATCCTCCATTTTTAATGCCTGTTAATAGCACCGTAGAACCATATTCGAGTGTCTCTACTGTTTCAAGGTGAGTATGTAGTGCAAGGCGCATTCCAAAAATAATAAGTTTTTCCCACGGTATAGAAGAGAATAATCGCTCTCAATGTTGGCCATGTGTGTTGTATGCGTCACATGTATTATACACACAATCATATTCGCGTCACAGCACGCATAAATAAATGAACAAATAAATAACTAAATTCCTCTATAATTCTGAAGAAAAGTCAAAAACATGGCGCATTGCAGTGCTGCTATCAGGCTCAGTACACTATGTTTTACTCTTCGCATGTCTCGTATGGTTAACTCCACTTTACTAGTTACGAATGTCAATGGCATATGCAGAAATGACGAGACAGTAAAATGATACAGGTAGTGTAGTGGCAAGTAATGTTTCTCTTGGCTTGGTTCCGGGATCGAATCCTGTGCAAATGCCCGCTGAAATTCGTTCTGTAGGCCGAATCTTCCAAACACTCGTGCCACTATGATGAGTGGAAATTGAATGAGTGGCGCATCTCAAAAAAGATTCGATCGCAGTGGTGGCTTAACTTTTCATCTTTCGAATATTGCTTTACCTAACGAAATATAAAATAGAAAGTTCGGTGCATCAATAAGTCTATTCCGGCTGTCATTTCTAAATTTTTTCCCAAAAAGGGACCTTCTCTGGTCAAGCGTAGTCCGTTCTCCCGAGCTCACTTGGCCCGCACATGCATTGAAATGCTCAAGTGTTTCTGAATGCACGCAGGATGCATGGAGCAGTCTGGACAGAGCAATGAGCAGCCTTTGCTTTCTCCGCTGTGCACTAACGGATTTCTAGTATACGCATGAGAGGAAGAAAACGAGCTCAGATTTTCGAAAGAAAAGCAGGGAAACTTCAACTGACTTTTGTAAGGGTGCCCATCTCTCCGTTGTCGTTGTAGACTGTAGCTGTTCATCTGATCGATAATCGATGATAAGTCGTCATCACTGATTGCGTAGAGCCGTCGATTGTGACCAAGTATTTCGTTGAGGCTAACTGAGTACGGAAATGCCTAAACTGGAAGTTATTAAGTAAAATGGGTTACGTTGCAGAAGGTTTTTCTGGCTCATGAAGCGCTTAAAGTATTTAGACACCACTCATCTTAAAGACAGCATTATTGGTAACGCGGTAATGGAGAAATCCCTTCAAGAAGTCACTCACATGGTAGTCCTGGGCCTAAGAGGGCTACCTGTGGCAAAATCCCGGTGAAAAAGCGCCCCTCCGAGCTGTAGAAGCGCTGCATAACGCCGCAACCGTCCAACTGTTCCGCCTCTTGCATACAACGATCCCGCCTCCCGATGACGTAATTCCCGATTGACTGGGGTGGGAGCGGCCAAGAAGATTCGGCGGGATCAAAGGTTTTGCGGCGCGCTTTCGCAGTTTTAGCTTGAAGCTCACTCCAAAAAGTAGTTCCTGTCGTATTTCCAAACATTCCTTTGTGTTTACTTGGGAACATGCCAATGTGAAACTAGATCAGACTACCCGTCTCTTGACGGAAAGGTCGTCCGGGTCGAGAATCAATGATGGGAAGGGGGCCCTATTTCTCGGGTTTTTGACCATTTCCATCCGTTTTTTCTCCACTATCCTGTTACTAGGCACCTCGACTTTCATATGCACTATTTCTTGTACTTTTCGTCCGACTTTCCCCTAATGCTGCCTTTAAGAGATAGAGGATAAGTGTGTACCATCTAGTGTGTTGATGCGCGCCACTCGAAATTCCGGAATTTTTCCTGACTCCTCCTTCCAAAATGTTGGTCTTTTCTTGGGACATGTGGACCGCATGGCAAAAGTGTGTCGTTTATACCACATGCGTGGCGTAGTGTAACACGCTCACGGAAGTGTGGATAGCCACCATGGCGCGCGGTCACGTTGCGTCAAAGTGCGTGACGAGTGTTCCGACGGGTCAGGTTGCCCATGATTGCGTTCGCATCGCGAGACGGTTAATTAATACTGATTCGTGATATCAGTTACGTAGTTGGTCTACGTGTAGTATGGATAAAGGTACAGAAAAAGTTAAAGATATGTGAAATTGAATACATAATACATATTAGTGATAAAAAAGCAAGAATGCATATATAATAAATAAAAATGTAAATCAGAAATAAAACTTAAGATAATATTTATAAATTGACTAAAATATAAATGAATACAGGTGCGATCGTATAGATGTAAATGATAAAATGAAAGGATAAAGTTTTTGCGTCGATCAATCCCTTGTTGGAATGCGCCGCGCAACCTAGTTCCATTCAGAATCGCGGTGGGAGGTGAATGTGATTTGGCCTACGCAATGATTTGTTGGGGGCAGCTGATCTGTAAGTCAGTGCTTTCATCCTCCCAGGCGGATCTGATGGCAATCTATAAACCCCCGAGGGATGAAAGGCTTGGTCGGCCTAGGCAGGCGTTGATGCGGGATTTGAACTCAGCATAGTGAGAATGAGAGTACGCCACCTGCCACTACACCCCGTCGCCCGGATTCATACATATGATATAAATGACTAATATATAATCAATTTCCTTCATAAGCGAATATTTCTGATAGAAAGCAAGGAAGATGTGTAGATGGTTGAAAGCTCATCAATGTAGCAATAAATAACATAAAATTTAGTGTAATGTCAATTTCAATTCGTTATTCATATAATGAAGTAGCAGCATGTAACACTGGTGATGTGGCCTTTCGGAACACTTGTACGACACCCATATACCACTCGTGGCACTACTATAAATTAACGAAAATATAAATAAATATTAGGTTGTGCCAAAAGTCTTGTAGTATTTTTCCAAAAAAATCAGTAACTCTTGTTCACTTCGAGGCAGGTCCAGGCGGTTCAGGAATATGGTAGGACGTTCCCTAAGCTTTCTAGGAAAATATATATTGACCCACCAGATCCCGTGGAGAGAGCTACAATGCCCGTTGTCGATACCCACCCAACTCGCGGTGTCATCTAAAATGAGCGGTCTTGCGGCACCAAAACGACGGGAGCTCACCACTCCATCAGCGCTGCATTGGGCGAGGGATGTGTGAGCTACGTGACCGTGCGCCGCTGGTTCATCAGCTTCAGCAGCGGCGAGATTGACATGAAGGACAAACCACGCTTGGGACTGTGCTGGTTCTGGGACGCGGCAGGAATGCTTTTCCGCGAGGTGCTGGTACAAGGCGAGACAGTCACCGCTACCGTATGCGCCCACCAGCTCCAGCAGCCCGCCGTCGCTGTTCGAGAAAAGCTCCAAAAAAGGTCCGCGGTCAAGGTCCGCGGTCACCCTCCCATGACGACGCCCCCTCCGATTTCACGAAAAGTACCCATGCCAAGCTACACGGGCTCGGCTGGGATGTCCTGCCCACCAGGCCATACTCTCCAGACATTGCCCCTTCTGACTATCACCTTACCCATTCTCTCGAATACTTCCTGGCCAAGAGAAAATTCGTTGATTATTACTTGCTTGCGAAGGCGATCGCTGGCTTTTTCGACTCTCAGAACCCAGAGTTCTGGGAGAAGGGAATCAACGATTTTCCTATAAAGTGGTAGAGGGTTGCCGATGACATTGGTCAATACGTTGTTGGCTAATTGTTATTTATTGGACGAAAAAAAATAAAAAGTGATGATCGAAAAAAGTACTACAAGACTTTCGAAACAACCTAATACAAATGCAATTAAATACGTGTAAAGGATAAAGTTCGTTGTATAGGTGTTTAAAACAAAGAAGAATCAATTCATTTTTCCTTCCAGGCATTCCTTAATGACTCCAAGGAAGAGAATGGTTACAATACCCAGTGCGGTAGCGGTGTGGAATCTCAGATTTTTTTTCAGAATTTAAAAAGTTAAGTGAGGTTGCAAAACATCAAATACAAAGCATCTCCCTCACAAGTTAGTAATGTCTTACCCTCACTGGTCTCTGTATTATAGGCATGTCGTATATGTCCGAATTTTCATATGTTGTAACCATTGGGAAGAGTAGGGTTACTAGGCACCACCACCAGCGCATTACCTGAAAAGATAAAATCACTTTTTGTAAATATTATTTCTACGGGATGAGAAAACACGGTGTCTTCGATAAACAAGAGAAGGAAAACATAGAGCGTACGCGCACACATGCTATCTACAGGAGAATTGTAATTCACAGATTTTTATTGATTTAGTGATAGCTTCTGTGGTTTGCAGAAGGGGTGAATGCTGCAGAAACAGTCATATATGTGTATGCCCCAGAGGCACTACTAAGGGCAGTTTTTGTCGATTGCAGAATGTGAAAGTCAGGGTGCTCAGTAATGCAACATTACAGAAAGAACGAAATGAAACGTTAGAAACTCAGGAAATGGGACTTCCCTCACTCTTAGGAGTTTTTGCGCCTTCTGCATAATTGAAGGGGTGGTCGAGACGGTGAGGGCCGTTAAGCTAGCCAACCGTGGACGCTGCCCTGCCCTCCACAGTTGCTCGGCCATCCGGAACTGTACGACCGAAACAGATCCAAAAGAGCTCGTCATAAAAAAAATTTTTAAAGACACCAAGGAGGGGGAGGGGATAAATTTGAGTGATTGTGGAATATGAAATTGGTGGTACTCAGCTGTGTAACAGTAGAGAAAGAACGAGACGAAACGGTGAAAAATCCGAGAAGAGATCCCAAAATCCCTCTTCTCTCTCGCATCCCTCTACGTCAGTAGACGGGGGTAGACTGCAGACGGGCGTAAGGCTGAGGCCACCCGCAGTCTGTCCCGCTTTTGCCGGCAACTCGCCCCGTTGCAGGACTGCAGGAAGACACGTCGTACTGCGGTTCTGATAAGACTCCATGCCACGCCTTTTCAATCCGAGTATCTCCATACATCACCTCTTCCGAAGTAGACGTTTTCAGAGATCATGTATTCACAGTTCCCAGTTTTCCCCCCTTAAGCCTCCCGGTAGACACGCGTCTCAGTAAGAGCTTGGCCACATATCATCTCTTTGAACCTTGCCATTTAATTTACAGAGAACATGTTTTTCCAGTTCGGATTTCCTCCTTCATTATCTTTCATGACGTTTCTGAACGGCTATTTGCTAGTTAAATGTCTTGGACTTTCCATTTTTGTTTCAAAAATGCAAAATTTGCTCTTCTTAGTGGTGCCGTTACCCAATATAGAGCTGTGGTGAGTAGCTTCTGGTATATGAAGCGCGGTAAAATATGGTAACAAAAAGCTGAAAGAAAGCACGATGAGTTGTAATGTAATTGGATCGCACGATGCCTGGAAAGCATAAATGCAAGTTCGATTTCTGCCGCTGAAAACTTCTCCACTTCTCGACATCTCTAAGTCTCCAGGGCTCCAGGGCTATTGACTGTCACAAAAATAACTACGGCAAAGAACAAACTCTATTTTTTCAAGTGTTAGGATGCTGAGTTCTATTGGGTCTCAGTGGTGTAATGGATTAGCATAAATACTCGCAATGCTTGGAATGTAGGTTCGAATTCCGTTGGTGGCCAAAGCTTGTGCCCATGTCACAGCAATCTAATTGTAACAATGTTCGCTTCGTGCGCTGGGCGAAAATCAGCAGCCAACAAAATCAAAAATTTCAAAGAACAGCAGACAACACGAGTTGCGGCGTCAGCAGTTACCAAAGATTAAAAATCTTTTCTCATTATAGTTTTATTTACAAAAATAAAAGCATCAAAAAACTTTTTTACTTTGTTTATGAGTAGGATGTGTCACTAGTTGGAAAGTATAGTGCAAAAACAGTAGAATTTCTGGAAGCAACGCACCGCTCAGTTCAAGATTAGAACTGCATCACTGCAAAGTGGTATAGTCTGATAATCAGTAAAAGACTTTTAGACATTCAGTTACAGCTGCTGCAAGTTAGAAACTCTCGTCTGTAGCTGTAAATGCTGCAGAAATTTTTGTTATGCTGCAAATTCCAGAAAAAACAATGCAAAATATCAGAATAAGGGTTATAGATTATTGAGCTATTTTTGCTGCTCCTGCGTTCGCTATATGTTCTATAAAAATCGGTAGAAATGACCAATGTTCCAAGCTATCTTAAACCTAGTTAAAATGACCGAAAACCCGCCCACAATGGGCGGAGCGTGACGTGGTGCTGGGTACTGAGTAAATTTATAGAAAAAATGCAAACGCAATCGACCCATTGACGCACATGATGTGACGCGCGCAGTAGTGTGCGCTGACTGGTACGTTCGAAAAGTGAGTAGCATTTGGGGAACGATAGCATGTATATGATTCAGAACGCTGAAAATCCGTGACTGCCAGATAATGATCTCTCAGACAACACAACAAAGCTTGCATCCTTTACAATTTCACTTTCGGTATACGCCACACACTTTACTCCCGCTCAGGAATGTAGCAATATCTCAATACGACATGTTCTTCACAATAAACTGCAGCAATAACCGATGTGGAAGTCAGCACTTCCCATTCCTCACAGCCTTCGTCCCTTTACACAAAGTACGCATTAAATAAATGGTGCGGTTCATAATCTAATAATCATAATGGCAAACAAAAGACGAAAAATCGTTAAGCACAAAGAATTTAAGAGAACCATGACAACAGAAAAATTCAATTAGCGTACATGTAGGGGGGGACAGAGGATGTGGCCTATTAGTATAACACCCAAGTTTTCGAAAGCACAGATCGAGTATAAAGTTTGTGGAAACACCAGAAGTCCTTCGAATCTTCTCTGATGAAGGCTCAGTACAAAGTGAAAACACCGAGAATACTGTGAAAAAAACTGTTATTTTTAATTTCAAATTGGTAACGGGTAGTAAGGAATGCGCAAAATACCCGAAACACTGGGTGGTAGGGGAATTTTTTTTGCAGACGTTGATGAAATTTCTCCTCCTTAATATTTAGCCTTTACGCCAAAATTGAATCTATACTTTTGAAAAGAATTTTGTTGTTTGCTTTATTCACATTCTTCGATCAAGCAATATTAAATAATCAAAGCCGCAAAATTGAAAAGAAAGAAATTGAAGTAAAAGGAAAATAAAATTCCAAATCAGCTAACTGAGTTGGTAGGTGAATATATGTATGTAATACCATTGTACGTGTTGGAGCCCTGGCGGTTGTCGTAAAAAGGAGCAGCCGAGGGCTATCCCAAGCATGCCATTTTTATCGCAGGCTTAGAGAATGAAATCTAAGTAGTATGTACCCTACACACGAAACTTTCTGGAAGCTTCCAGAAAATGCTGGAAAAAATGTTGCAATAATCCATCAAAATGCGGTAGAATCATATCAAAGCATCTAATGAAGCATTGGAGATGGAAATCAGTTATGATACTTACTGATAATTTTGAACTGAAAATTTAGATTCTGGCAAATCTTCTGCGAAGTATCGTGTAGCCGTATTTTGAAAAAGGGAAACCAGGAATATGGAAGTGTCGAAACTGTACTATCTACCACTTTGAGCTTGCATCAATGCACTAGAATGACGCGTGAGTTTTTTTTAGAATTAAGCATCCAGAACCTTTTGCTAAACCGCTCAGACGCATCATTACGCAAAGAGCGAAGTCAGTCAGATGGGTAGGATTTGCAAGGCATGATGGCAAGGATTTGAATGCAATTGTTAGCATATGACATTCTAATATGACTGTTCGTAATCTCCTAATGAATTATCGCTTACATTCTATTGTAAATCAATTAGTATTATTCTTATTATTGTCTCTATTATTATGATTGTTCTATTAAGGGGGTGGAACAATGCTGTGATCTCTTTATCCAGAAAAGTGGATAGATTCAGTTTATAGGATGAGGTAGGGGTGAATCGTGGCTGGTGATGTTCCTGAAATTGAATGCACTACCAGTGCGTAATGAGCTGATCGTTGATCTCCCGTTATGCTACTATCTTGCACACATCTCACCCTCTTCATGACGTCTTTACCCCTTTTTAGGGCCATATCTTCTCTTTGATGAACCGATTTCTGCAAAAATTGAACGATTTTGGCTAGTATGCTTAAAAGAACGTCCACGGAGGAATGAGCTTCTTTGTTACCCATATACTTACGTTGTATTTGCCTAATAAGGGCGCATGCAAAATTCACGCGGAAAAGTGAGAATTCGGCTGAACAGCCCCCCAAATTCTCGACCGATTGAGAGGGGCCTCCGAGTAAAAGCCCCGTCCCGTCGCTCGCCGCGGTTGGGAACGGGAATGGGACTGTTTACGTAACTTTCAATATTACAATGCGTCTCCAACCGGAGCGGACGAAAGAATGGGCAGTTAATCGTAGGCCCACCCATCCGGCCGAGCCTTTGAGGTGCTATGTCTTGACAGGAATCACATGATCGCGTTAAACTTTGCATCGGCTCACACAAGGCAAAAACAGCATAAATATATGAGTAACAGAAAAACTCATTTTTCCGTGGACGATTTCTTTAGGCAGTGTTCATAGTTCACGATTCAGGCGATCACGCGATTCAGGCGGAAGGAAAAAGATACATATTGATTGGGTGATTCAGGCGATCACGCGATCGCGTAGATCGCGCGATCGCCTGAATCGTGAACTATGAACACTGCCTTAAGCATGTTGGACCAGCTGGAGTGGCTGCTTGAAGTTCGAGAGACAGTGTGTGGCGTAACCTTGGAAGAATACTTAGAACTCCGGGTCGTGGCCCTACAGCGGCACAGTCGCGGCTTATCAAAGAAAAAACTGGTGTCCCCTTTTCTCGGCATTGCACCATCCTTACATAGTCGACAGTCGAATTTTCTTCCGTAATACTTTTGAAGCGTATCCGGCTTTTTTTGAGATAACTTTTACAACGTTACACTCTAGCAAAATAAAATACATCGCTGTGACATACGTGATGCGTGATATACACTGGTATGTACACTATATATAGCTATAATTGTAAGGAGAGGACAGAGTCACCGCAGATGTATGGGTTCGCTACAAGACGTTCTCATTGAATCGGGTCAGCCTACAGGCGGTAACAGTACCCTTGGCGCACCGACCATTTACGCCAGGACCAGCCGCGCCACGCACATGAAATCGAGCATTTTTGACACATGTAGTCGAAAATGCTCGATTCGTCGACTTTTGAATGATTTAAAAAATGGCAGAAATTAATCCGAACAAAAAGTAAACACTATCTTGTAGAGCGAAAAGAGCGAAAAGAGTCCTGTCAGATGATACAAAACACTGTTCCAAAAAAATTCACTTTCATAACGCAATTTTTAATTGAAAGAAAAGGTGGAAACTTATTCCTACATGCTAAAATATGAGAGTATATAAAAGAAGAGCGGTATCATCTTGTAGAGCAAAAAAAGCTCCATCGAAAACATATATGTATAAGCTTCGTCGAAAAATGAAGGGAACAATGTGAAAAACGGGGTTAAAAAACGGCGGGAACTCATTCCAATCCATTACTTACATGTACTAAGTGTCGCGTATGTCACGGCAATATATTTGAAATAAGCACGCGCGATATTCATGTGTAGTGACGTGAGGAAGGCAAGCAGGAGTAGAGGGCACACCAGATTCTTTATAAAAGATGGAAAATGGTAGAGCAGCTAAAAGCAGAGCAGCTGCTTGCAAGGACATGGAATAACTACGGCTTGGAATAATGCGAATGCGAGAAAAGTTTTTTCGGAGTTACTATTTCGGTGCATCAGTGACGAATGCTTGCTGTACTAGAACGGCAAAATCTCAGTCACTGACGATGACAGCAAAGCTGAAATGATGCACGAAAATAATTATCAGATGTTACCTCAAAACAAAATTCACAAACAAAAATTCCTCCATCTTTTTTCCTTGCGAAGCTGATCTAATTGTAGGGGCCCATGCGAAATGATCAAGGTAGCCGTTGTTATAACGTCATACTCCTCCCACAGAAAAAAAACCATTTCCACTTCACCTAATCTCAAGTTAATAGTAATAATAATATAATGTATGAAATTCATACAAAAGCAGGAATAATTAGTTCATTACAGTCTTTTATTGTCGTTTATATCGATGTATGGTTTTTTTTTTTTTGAAAACCAGCACAACCATCTGACATCATTTTATAACAGTTTTGCTACGAATAGCCCAACTACTCTGCTCGAGCTGGGAACGTTGCAGTACTTTTCGTATTTCATGGCTTAGCCCCGATTGAAAAAGCTTATGGGCTGTTCAATTCGCCACTTTGAAACATGCCTTCACCTCCTCGCAACACCCTCTGTGAAATGCGCCTTTTAATTTAGTAAATAAGCACTCTAAGCAAGCAAGAACAATGCTAGAAGGTTAGACTGAGCTGTATTTGTGTAGATTTGAGGTTGGAGAGCGTCGGGAAGCGAAATGGTTTCTATAGAGAATCTGCGTGAAGAATTATGAAATAAATATCTTTCTGCTTACGGTAAAAATACATAACAATAAAACACACTGCAAATATAAATCCGACAAATGATACTGGTATTATAGTGATCGAAAAAGGGTCGTATTCAGTTTCTGTAGAGGGGGTTTGTGACGGAACAGCTAGTTTCCTCGACACCTGAGAGTGCCCTGAGTGTAGCTGAGACTTTGCGCTTCATAGGCATCAACTCGAAGAAATCCTTGATTTTCATAGTTTTCTTGTGGCTGTGGAAGCTATAACGAGTTTTCTACCCACAATTTTCAACGTCACAACTTACTTTGCTAAAGAATGGTAAACAGATTTCGAATAATTCGAATTTTCCAGTGATTTTGATCCTTTGTGAGAAAAGGATAAGCATATAATGGCTTCCACAATAGGTAATATAAGTCAGAGGAGTGACACGTTCTGGAATTCTGATGACCGTTGCCATAGCCTTTTTAGACACACAGTGAAAGAAAGGAAATCTGACATCAGAGAAGGGAGCAGAAGTGAGAAATGCAAACTGCCCGTAAAAATTTCGGAATCAGTTTGACGAGAGTTCTTGGTTTTGCAGATGAACGTAGAAGCTTCCTTTATATATGGTTACGACACCCTGTGAAATCATTTAAAGCGTTAATCTTATTTGGATGTATTTCAAATGAAATGACAGATTTCAAGATGAGGAAACGTGGGCGGAACAAAAGCTCCTACAGGGCACCATCATTCGATCCCGATAAGCGATAACTTCAGTGCCATTTAGATACGTGTCTTTGCGATACCACCGACATCAAATTAAAAAGTCTTAACGCGTTCTCAGAACTGAAAACCGCGAAGTACGGTAATCCGCCGATTCAGTTCAATACTTTGAGTATAGAAATTCAACGAAGAGCAATGATTTTAAAATGTTACTGATATTATCTGCACTCTTACTTTAGCGCAAAGGAGAGGCAGTGTCTTACAGTTTAGTTTGGCTACTCAGCACGGAAGGAACCACTCTGGAGCCTAACAAATAAGGCGTGGTCATCACACAGGCAGAAAATGTAGCTAAAATTAGCGCCCATCCACTGGATATGGGATTTCATACGGCAGCGCTTGACTCGGGAGGGTTTGCTTGAATGCCCAGCCTCGGTACAGTAGAAGGGTGTCGAAAATAGGAGGTATGTATGTAGTATGATATCAGCATGCACTTGCAACACACGGATGCTCCTATTTGAAGCTTATCTCGAAGACTGATGAGGTAGGCTACAAAGATCACATGCAGTGCCATAGGACTGTTAGTGATGTGGTGACAACACCTGCAGAGATTTGAAGATAGGCTGTTTCGCAGAAAGTACGACAGTGGAGGCGCTGACCAATAGTGCCACCACAGGAGGGTTTAGTGACTTGGAGTGATGTTAAAGGCAGAAGTATCCGTTCTGTTTTACTCGAAAGAATTGTTCACGAAAAAAAGATTTTTTGTTATCCATATACATATTTATGTTGTGGTTGCTTTATAAGGGCGGTATGCAAAGTTTCATGTTGGAGTGAGAATCCGACTGAGATACAGCTCCTCAAAGCGGCGGTCGAAGGGGCGGAGCCTCACACTGAATGCCATCACGTCATCCGTGTCGAAGACGCAGTATGGGGCCGTTCACGTTACTTTCTGGTCCCACTGTGTTTCTGCGACCACAGCGGACGACGGAGTGTGCCTTCACTATGGGGGCCCGCCTACGCGGTCACCACTTTGAGGAGCTTTGAGAGCCGAGCGGGCTCAGAGTTTTACGCGAAAAAGTGAGAATCTTCGCCATATTTTCACATTTTTGTGTGAAACTTTACATGGGGGGTTCCTTAGCATAACTATAAGGAAAACAGAAGAACTCAGTTTTCCATGCGCGTTTCTTTTAAAGACACCGGAACGGGTAAATCTGACAGGTTTTGGAATGACTGAAAAATATGGAAGTGTCTGGAAATATGTAAGCAATTTCTTGTTAGTATTCGAAGAAATCAGAGTCTCAACCAAATTTGATGGTTGAAATGTCAGAAAAATGATTGCTTTCACCTCATATGAAAGACGTTTCAATTATATTTGCCAGCTCTGGGAGATTGTGTAGATGAAAGATGCCACTGCACACATGACATTTCGTAGTCTTCCTAAAAGGGAAATTTTGGGTTAGTCGTTTAATAGGCTTGGGAAGCTACAGTGCAAGGAGGGGTTATGTGGTCGTTATGCATCACTTCAATAATGCTCGGAATAGGAACAAGGAAGGACTCAATGAACGAGCACCAGTTCACCCAGAATGCAAGCCATTCACAGCCTGATACAAGCTCCGTACTCATGACTGTCCAGAAACGCGCAACTGCAGTGAGAGTGTGGAGGTCTGTACTGAGCTATAATGAAAATGAGCTGCGCATTCACTTTTTGGAAGGGGAACAGGAATTTTAATTGGTGTAAGTTATGGAGTATACTTAAATCTATTGTTTATGGGCCCACTTGGGACCTAGCGACCGTGTATCCAGAGGACGAAAATAGAACCGTAATTTGTAACCAGGTGCAGTGATATACGATTCTTCTCGAATGTTCCTCTCGGTTGCTCATTCTTCTCCTCTCAGTCGGTTTGGCAAACCTGAGGATGATGTTGGCACTCGCTCGCGATGGATCCCTCAGTCTCTCATTTCCCTTTTTTCCTTGCTGAGAAATCATGAATGGGAAATACGTTCACTATAAAGCAGCGCTAGAAGACCAAACGAACAGTAGGGAACCGTTCTACAATGAAGTTGCACTGGAAGAGTCTTAGCAAGGTCCTATGGAGGCTTTGAAAGGTAGTTCTCTTCAAAGGCTAGCTGAGTGCTGCGCATAGCCGCGACATATCACAGATCCGGTGGCGTCGATCGATACACCAGCAAGCTCTACGTGGGAAAGCACGTTCGCGGCCTTAGTGTAAATGGAGTAGAGGCGATGTCATTGGCATGATTCAGAGAGCAAGAGCGAAAATTGTGCATAAGAACTAGAACGCATTCACGTTAGCTTGGGGGGAGGGGAGGGGAGGGGGGACAATAGACCGAAAAATCATAACTGAGGCTGGTATGTATAAAAAAAGTTTTCTATTTCGTAAGACCCAAATGAAGAAGAAGTGGTTGTTGCACTTGGAAAAGAGCAGAAAATTTTCAAAGTACAATTCAAAAAAGTGGGTTTTAACCATGAAATGCGATAGCGCTAAGTCTTTGGAAGATAAACATTGAACAGAAGTGGCGCAGAAGGAGCCGATGCGACGTCGCGCAGCGCGATTCATCTTCGTTCTTGATCGCGTTCGTCGTGAATGTGCCACGCGCACCTTGGTAACTCGTGATGTTGCATGGCTGCTGCGCTTCAACCTCCATTGCTGGTATTGCAGAATGAACAGTGAGAACGGGTGGGCGAAAGGGCAGCGGGCATTGCTCTGCAGTTGCAAGAATAGATGGAACAGATTCATCCCCTCTTCAGGTACATTAAGAGCATGGCGCACTCTTTGAGAACTACTCGTCACTGTTGATTTGGGAAATTCTGCTGATACTTGAACATGTTCTTGTCTTCTCAGACATCCCTAAATCTGCTTTTTTCGCTATCCATAGAATTCTGACGCCGCTCTGATACGAATAGTCTATCCTATTTTTTCATAATTTTTTAGAAGTATATCAAATTGGGCGTGTATTGTTAGATATTCCGTACATGAAGTGCGTGATTCAAGTTAAAACAAATGTATGAGAACAAGAGGCATTTCAAGTAATTTCAACAGCGCGAATAGAGTCAATAAATTTTCCAAAAAAAGTGACTGTGATGTAAGCTATTTATTAGTGCTTTTTGTGAGCTTTTGATGTTTTGCCTGAGACCTTGACATCTTAAAAGTGCGTCATGCACTTTCCCACTTTCTAATTACACCTACTTTCTAATTATAGGCACATTTAAATGCAGGGGAATAACCGCTTGGAAGGGTAAATCGAAGTGGAAAATTTTGTTTGAAGATGCGCCACCCGTTCCCCACTTCTTTCGAAATCGTGAATGCTTCAAGCGCATTCGTGGTCTACTGGCCTATACACAAGAAATACGGGAACTAGCCAATGTATATGCAAGTCGATTTTTCTCTCAAACGTTTGCGGCGTCCACTGGGCTGGGATACATATTTGATCAGACAATGATCCCTGGACCATGTATGCGGTAACGACGCCGCTTAGCAATTCCCTATGTATGTACCGTCACATCCTTTTGAATTGCATGCATAGAAATGATGAAATATGATTGTGTTTTTGATGTATACTCAACGAGCATCTAACTTTGAAGTTGCTATTCTAAGATTTACAAAACATTTGAGATTCATTATTGAAAAATTCTCATCCAAAGTGAATAAATGCAGTGCGGGAATTCTAAATTTATTTCTATTTCATTTTAAAATCCAGAAATTTTCTATTTACGTCTTCGGAAGGATTGCTTTTGAACTTGAGAATGAATGACAAGAAAGCAAGATACCCTTGTAGGGCACGTTCTATAATTACGTAAGTCTGATCAAGAGCTCGAAAGTGAAAAAAGAAGTGGTCAGTGGATTGGAAGTGAAATAAGGGAGAAAAGCCTTCACAAGGTATAATCGAGAAATGTAAATAAATTACTATAAATCTAGATCAAAATTGTGAACAAACATAAACAAAAGGGATTTTATTATTTTTATGTTAGGTTTCCTTTCAGAAAAGGATACTTCTGTAACGAAAATGATGAGCTCTCGTGTGTAGATGGAAAAGGTCGCATGAGGAGAGAGTGCGCATACAAGGAAACCGGATGCAAAATGTGAACGGCAAGGGTTCGAAAGATACCGGCAGCAGTCAGAGTGGAATTGTCAGTGGATTCTCAAAAGGCTCTGATACTCTCGACACTCGTTCCCGAATATTGACACCTACACAATTCCCTCTTTTCAAGCACTCCATCTTTTTGACAGGACACTGGCGCGGCTAAATTATACTAAGGGTTCAGCAGTTGAATTTGTGGGTACTTCATAATTCTAGAGAAATGCGTTATATTTCCTGCGGAAATAAGTCACAACTGACCGAAGTGAGTTTGAATCCCGCAAGTGAACCACTCACCTATTAGCTTCTGCACTATGTCCGCCATAGTGGCATCATAGGCAGTGTACACTGGGAGCCGAGGATTCCTCGACAGCGGGGGGAGGGGGGAGGGGAGCGTATTTGACCGGACGAAAGGGGGAGGGTCGTCCCCGCAGAGGTGTGCGATAAGCGCTAGAATTTAATCTTTCAATAAGTAGATGACAAGCGAAAGGTATTTCGGAGCGAACTCGTATGAAGAAATGTGCAATAAATAACTTTTTGCTTCAAGTAAGAATACGTAACGATAAAAGACGTTACAACTATACTATCCGGCAACAGTTACTGGTTTTGTAGATGTAAAAAAGGACCTGGGAGTGCCCTGGGTATAGGTTTCCGTCATTGGCTAGCTAGGGGTGCTATCGCAATGAGGGGTGAGGTACCTTATAGAAGTTGCACATCTAAGCATCTTGGAGGGATTTTTGAGAGCTCAATCTGCCTACTCATTGTCAGGCGTATATTTTTGCCTAAGCCTTTGTGAAGGGGAGGAGGGGCTCCTTTACTATTCTAGGAATCGGTGGAATAATTTCCATAATAGGAGGCCCCTCCCATTCCATCGCACCTTATAAGGCTTTCAGTGAGCTATTCAGGGACTGGAAGCGACAATGCCGTAATCACTTCCAAAAATTTCTAATAAATTTAAAAATAGTGCAAAGTGTTTATGAAGTCCTTGGTTTGGATAAAATTAAGTGCAAAGGTCAGCAGCTCTCAAATAATTATGCCATTTAAAATGCTTCCGTAAACTATGATGACTCCAAAATTATCATGGGCATTTGACGTCATTGTGTTGCATGGCACGTGGTCATAGTTATCAAAGGACACTCATAATTCTTGAATTGCTCAGTAACTGATTTACTAATTGTTTACCCTTGAGGAAGAGCCTGGAATGGAAAAAGGAGTTACATCCTGAATTCATCAGCGTCATAGTGCAGTTTCCTCTATATCAAGAGGTGTGTGAAGAATAGGTAAAGTTGATGTACTCTGGGGTAGGTAACATGGGTAATTCGCGACGTGAGAGGAAGGTTGGGACACTTGGAATCCACTGATCTCTTTTTCTTGGAATTGTGCTGTAACAAAGCCTCTTGAATATCTGAATGTGTAAAAACAGTACTCCTGAGACTCCAAACTTATCCAAAAAATTCAAAAGGCTGCAAAATTCTCAAAAAAATTTTTGAGACTTTTGCAGCCTTTTGAGAGTAAACTTTTCAAGACTTACACTATTTTACCACATTTTGATCTTTTTTATCAAATAAATCGACACATATTCGTACTACCATTACTAATGCATTGAATTACAAGGGGTGCCAAAAAAAGGGTAATTTTGCTGGCGGTTCACTTCCGCAAAGTATACAAAACAGAGGGCAAAGAAAGCGATAGAAGTATTAGGGAAAATATCTCTGGAATGTTCCTCTGGAAGGAAAAGCAACCTGAGGGCTACCACTTTCATCGACATGAAAATAGGGACCTTCAGTCGGCAATGTTAGGCTTTAGAGCAACTATGGCACCAGGGTCCACCACGCACAGTAGAGCCAGTTTCCGTGGTATCGCTCGTGAGAAGCTTCCTAAGTACAGGTTCTTGGACTCTTGTTCACAGAACTTCAGTTGCTTTGACAACGCTGCTATGATCCGAAATGACAATTTCATGCCTCGAACCCACCTCTGTAGGGTTTCAATGGTAATGGCACGTTCTGGTTCTTGGACACGAAAGGCCTTGGGAATCTGGAAAAAACCGATTGTTCAAAAACACCTCCCAATATGTATCATATCCACAATGAACGGACCTCAGCAAGTTTTTGAACAAAGAAGAGGAAATCTGGGATGGTCGAGGTGAAGTGACTCATCATGTTAACTTACAAGAAGATACAAATCTTGCTCGTGCAGAAGGCTATTACGAAGTTGAGTTTTAGTAAGAGGTGTACTTTTGAATTATGAAATGATAATATCTCGTCAGATTCTGCTGAAGTTCGGCTCAAATACATAAATATATAGGGTTGTAAGTGGAGAGGAGAAAGTTATTCTTTTTTGGCACCCCCTGTACACAAAAAAAATATAGAAAATTTTGCATTTTTGCGAAAAAAAATAATTCAGCGTTGCACTTCCTGGAAAAATGCCAATAACAGGTGGGTTTCCGTCGTCGAACACATCAAGCATAAAGTGTATCTGACCTGGGTGCTAGCTGTGCACACAGAACACCGTGAACCAGTCACTTGTTGAGAAATTAATAACTGAAAGTAAGTGGATGTTGGGTGAATAGTCCGTTTTTCTCAAAATTCCGTTTAGCTTTTCTTTTTTGAAATCATCTCAGATTGGATGATTTTCGCAAGGCTTTCATCCGAAAGAAAACTGAGCAGCTCGAGCATATGCAAGCAGCATTTCCTATTAGGATGTAAGGAAATTCCTGGCCGGTTTCGCGCGTCTACAGGACAAACTCAAATCTGAAAGCATATCAACATGAATCAACTTACATATTGTGCTCCTCAGATAGACAAAAAGTTGCTCTTTTTGAATACATGCATTCCTTAGAATGCCACCAGGTTTTCCGATGATTAGAGAAACTTCAAAGTACTGCGAAAATGGTACTTTTTGGTTGACTTCACTTCAGGAGTTCTCGTTCAGTCGAGTCCCTGCGAAGGTGACCACAAATGTGAGTGCTGCAAGGGGAGGGGGTGAAGCATTAGATGGAACATTTCAACCCTGGTTTTAGAAGTGCAGAATTGAGAACAAGTCGCTTGAATTTTCAATTGATTAAATCACTCTAACTAAATCGGCAGAAAGCGATAAGCGCTCATACTTGCAGGGGATGTCCAAAAGTATTGGCCTTCAACACACAATTTGGTTAACCACCTCAGGTAGCCTTGATTTGGAAAGAAAAAGGGTGCTGCAGGACCCTTCTGAGCAGCTCTGGGCAAGCGCATTTTCGCAAATCCTCTTCCACTAATTGAAGCAGTTGCCGGCTCAAGCCCTTATTCGTCTATCACAGTCACCAGACCTAACACTAAGTTAGCCCCACTATCCCAAACATCTCGACAGCTTCTTCAGCAGCAGTGTGTTCAGGAAGGATGGTGATCTGAAACCGCTTTTTTTATTTCGCGCAATATAAATCATCAGCCCATCATCAAATTGAGATATGTAGGTATACATTATGTTGCCAAGAGTGTAGCGAATCTAATGGTGCTCATTTTGTCACAAAAGATGCACTCTGAGCCGAGTTATGAACCCCCGAAATTGAAATTGCAAAAACCGGGCAAAAACGCTGCTTACAACCTAATATTTAGGGAGCACAAAAAGAGAAGGAAATCGCTCGAATGCCTACACTCCGCCTACTTTTTAGCAATAGATATTCTATGCATAGAGTCGATATCGTCTCAAAACACCGGGGAGATAGCGGAAGCCGTAAAAGCTTTGAATAAATATCCTGAATCGCCTGTCACGGCGTCTCATGTCAAATTTTGGTCAGTAGCTTCGAGATCTTGGAGCGACTAAAAATGGTTAAAGCTAAATCGTAGCTACATATCAGTGTGTTGGTGCATAATTAATGCGACTTTTCTAGCAATTTTATTTTGCAAAAACAAAAGCAAAATTTAGCAAAAGCGCATTTGAATGATTATTTGGGAGCGTTTTCGCCATCGCAATCAAGGACTGCTTCCCTATTATTAGTCGTTAAAACGTCGATTTCCGCTAAAGAAAAACGTAGCAATAAAAAGCCGTATTAATTATGCACCCACCTAATATTATCAATCCATTCAGTATATTAGGTTGTCCCAAAAGTCTTGTAGTATTTTTTTCGATCATCACTTTTTATTTTTTTTCGTCCAACAAGTAACAATT
The DNA here is from genome assembly GCA_963978905.1 of Trichostrongylus colubriformis. Classification (NCBI taxonomy): domain Eukaryota; kingdom Metazoa; phylum Nematoda; class Chromadorea; order Rhabditida; family Trichostrongylidae; genus Trichostrongylus; species Trichostrongylus colubriformis. The sequence goes on along the minus strand of OZ022256.1, from coordinate 53,486,615 downwards.
AGGCAACAACGTATTGACCACTGTTATCGGCAACCCTCTGCCACTTTATAGGAAAATCGTTGATTCCTCTCTCCCAGAACTGTGGGCCTTGAGAGTCGAAAAAGTCAGCGATCGCCTTCGCAAGCAAGTCATAATCAACGAATTTTCTTTTGGCCAGGAAGGATTCGAGAGGATGGGTAAGGTGATAGCCAGAAGGGGCAATGTCTGGAGAGTATGACGGGTGGGGCAGCACATCCCAGCCGAGCTCCTGTAGCTTGGCCTGGGTACTTTTTGCAACTTTCCGCGAACTGGGAGCGGGCTTCGTCATGAAGAAGGGTGACCGCGCACCTTTTCCGTCATTTTTCTCGAACAGCGACGGCGAGCTGCTGGAGGTGGCGGGTGCATACGGCAGCGGTGACTGTCACGCCTTGTACCAGCACTTCGCGGACAAGCATTCCTTCTGCGTCCCAGAACCAGCACAGTCCCAAGCGTGGTTTGTCTTTCATGTCAATCTCGCCGTTGCTGAAGCTGATGAACCAGCGGCGCACGGTCACGTAGCTCACACATCCCTTGCCCAATGCAGCGCTGATGGAAGGGCAAGCTTCCGTCGTTTTGGTGCCGCAAGACGCTCAGATGACACCGCGAGTTGGGTGGGTATTGACAACGGGCATGGTAGCTCTCTCCACGGAATCTGGTGGGACAATATATATTTTCCTAGAAAGCTTAGGGAACGTTCTACCATATTCCTGAACCCCCTGGACCTGCCTCGAAGTGAACAAGAGTTACTGATTTTTTTTTTGGGAAAAATATGACAAGACTTTTGGGACAACCTAATAGAAAGTAGACGGTCACCATAATATGGCATGGACAAAGCGATTTTTAAACAATGCGCTATAAAAAGATAAAATCGTTCTCAAAGAAATGACGAAATCTAACCGACTTATCGACTTTTGGAAAGTCGCATGCATGGTTGCTGACTCAACTCCCCCATTTCCTTGGCTGCTCCTAGAGCTCAGCGCTTCTCACATAATCGCTAGGTCGCCAGATATCTAAGGTGGCGTTTATACTCAGCGCCGGCAAAGGGTTACTGCGTTCACAGGTAGCGAGGCAGAGAAGCACAGGGAGAGGTGCAGAGACGACGCTGACAACGAGGCAGGGTGGCATAGACGGAGACGTAGAGAGGCTACGCCCTGTTGCCGGCTCCGGAAAGTATGAATGCGGCCTAACGCTCTTGCACTTCTACGCTGCAAACGTATAAAAAAATAGGATTCAGTAGTGGAGAGGCTTGCAAGGATTTCATTTGAGTCCCAAATCCAATTCTACGAGTACCTCCTTCCCTAACATTCGCTTCCATAAACTCGATTGGATAAAAATGCACTTTACTATTTTATTCTCATTTGCCTTCTCACCGTAATCAGTGAGCTAATAATAATAATATTAAATTATTATGTCTTTTTATGTGTTCATTAGTTGTTGCTCAAATGCAAGGAAAAGATAGAAAAAATTCGGAAACTACAAAAGGAGGTTTTTTTTTGAAAATGCGATGGTCATGTCGCCTTGAAAGGAAACATATTCGTCGGTGCGATCTTAGTTATCTGTTATAAGTGAGAATTACGTTATAATTTGACGAACATTTAATAACAAGTAATATAAGCGAAGTAATAAATAGAAAAGATGAATTACTAAGTTTTAAACATCTTGAACCTGAGTAGTGCATCGTTCTTTGTGCAGTATCCAAGATCTAGTGAAAGGAAAAAGCTTCAGAATAGTAAAATTATTTCCTCGTGAATAAGGGGTACTTTTATGAAAGCTATGTAGTCACCTACACTGGCACTCTGTCCCCCCCCCCCCCCCAGGGTCTCGCAATCTCCGCTATTGCCTTTTCTGTCACAGAAATACATATGTTATATTCAGAATGTTGCACACTTCGACTGTATCACCTGTTGGAGCAAATTCGTGAGAATTTTATTTATTATAGATCTTATAGGCTATTATAGCAAGAGTAAAGATCATTGTAGTAGCAGACGAGTTTTTGCAAAGCAACCACTTCTGGACTCATAGCCTGATGAACTGATCGAAATAGAATGTGATGAAAGCAACGATACGCGACGTTGGTCCCTTCTATAGAAGCGATGATGAATCGAGAGCTCACGGGGAAATACTATTCAAGCCCATAAATTTGAGAAGAGTCATATAGATTATCCAGCGGAATTAATGGGATAAAAGGTTCACAGCGGACGGGATTCATTGGGGAAGTAGATCGCCATTCGAAGTTAAAAACGGTGCTATCGCAGTGAGGGAGGTGGGGAGGGGCATCCCACTTTGAGCATAATTTTTGCTCAAATCTAAAAGAGAAAAAGACCCTTGTTTTTCTCCACTAAGGGTTTTTCTCCACTTGGGCAAAAATATACGCCTGAGTCAAAGATCTTTCCAGAATGCTCAGATGTGCAACCTTTCGCCCTCCCCCTAATTTCGATAGCATCCTGCTACATATGACATATTATTTACCGGCTGTGTTTCTCCGAAAGCTTATATTTTCACGTTTTCCCAGATTCAAGTCATTGCTTCGCTAGTGGAGATCCCCTTGCGTAAGCGATATCTTGCACTTCAGTTACATACATTGTGGCTTTCTTCAAGAAGGTGAAAATTTAAAAGATTTTGGGTTTCAATAAAATTTGAAAGCTGTATATCATAGGTATTGCGATGGGGTACGTCGATATGAAATTTAGATTCAGAACCTAAATTCCTTTTTCACATCCAATTCCTATACTTGCAAAAATAAATCGATTTTTTCGAGATACTCTCTTTGTGCCCAAGAGCTCATTGTGGGAACTTTCACAGAATTGAATTATTACAGAATTAAATCAATTTTTTCTTGCGAGACACTCTTTTGTGCCCAAGAGTTTATTATGGTGGAATTTTGCATTGCTAGTGACCACTGACAAAGACTGGCGTCACGTCATCTAGTTTTAGAGAATCTAAAACTTCTCGAATTATCTTCCCGGCGAGGAAGATAATCTGATCACAGTTTTCACCAGTTCTTACCGATAAAGGGTTCTGAATTCCTATGGAATTTTGAATTGAGACCTAGATGGATTGATAGAGATCCGCATTCTGATTATAACTATGAGAATCCAAATTGCAAAATGCCATTCTGGAGAGGGTTATGTTCGGTCAAAGTTCATTTGTGATGCCCTATTGACAAGGTATTTTGTCATCAACGCAGCCGTTGCTGAGTCGTCAACGGCCTAGCGGTAGTGAACCGGAACCGTAGGTGGGTTTTTGTAGGTTTGCTTCCCCGGGTGGAGGTATTTGCATTTTGTATTTCGTCATAGGTGAGTGCTCCTTTTCACTTCTGAACGTTTCCTCGAACTGGCGCCTATTCGCACCGATCATTTACCCTGCTACTTCATTTACAACTACTAACATTACTCACGTTTGATGGGTGCGATTAGGTGGCAATACAGGGAAACGTCCAGAAGTGAAAGAGAAGCACTTACCCAAGACAAAATAAAAATACAAAAAAACCATCGGTAGGTAGGAAACCCACGACCACCCGCTTACGGTTCCGGTTCATTACCATTCAGCCACGATGGCCGTTGGCAGCTCAGCAACGGCTGCGTTGATGACAAAGTGCCTTGCCAGTGGGACATAACAAGCAACTTTGATCCCACATAGCCTTCTTCAAAATGGCATTTTGCAACTTTGAATTTCAACTCACAATCAGTATTCGGGCTCCTATCGATTTATCTGGGTCTCAATTTGAAAATCTACCAGAAGTTGGAACCCTTCCCTCTTTAGAAATTGCTTAGCTATTTCATGAAATTTATTGGGAAAGGGCTAATGTGAAAAAGATAACAGAGCGCCCTGTAGCACAGCCCAGTGAGGCGAAAGAGCTCCAAAGTGGACGAAATAATTTTCTTGTGGAAAAGTTTCTGTGTGAAGAATGCTGTAGCTACCCCGGAACTCTTCTACACTCCCTCGTATATGATCCGTCAACGTTGCTACCCTTATATCACCTCAATATCAAGCAGAGTACCCTTTGGTGCTTCATTATTGTTCAAGATCGGCCCAAGTCTTCGAATATTTGCTGAAAAAAAAACTTAAGGAGCATCACGGGGTCTAGAACTTTTGACATCTTTTGCAATATTTCGGTGCGTAGCATGATTACGTATATGAATTATGCTAAGGAATGGCTGCTGTTCCACAAACTTTTTCTATAAATTTCGGCGATCTTTGGAACCGCAAATGTATCAAAGCGATTTAATGGAGCGGCAGAAGCCAATAATCGTGTTCATTGTTATCCTTTTGGTATTTGTATGGTAGTGAGATGCACAGCTTAACTTGGAACAGCTTATAAAAAGATCAACGAACGGGGCCGGTATAAATCTCTATAATCTACCATGCACTTCACTTTCATACAAACTCGGCGCGACATTTTGTGAGTGGTGGAACCGAGGCGGCGTCACGCAGGGCAAGATTTAACACGTTGGTGATTACAACTGGAAGGTCTCCAGCTGCATTTCACCTTAACTTCTAACGCGGTTTTTGACAATTTTTTTGAAGTTTTTCATACTTCACCTTTGCACACTGTGATAGGTTAGTTTAGGTGCAAAGCTCCGTTTTGAATTCGCGACGCCTCATCTGTACCACTCGCACCATATCAGGAAATTTCCATTCTCAAGTATAAAACACGAGTAAGCTGTACAATTACAAGCAATACAGGCCGATTCTGAATGTAAGTCGAATGTGTGGCTCATTCCAAGGCGACTCAGCCTCATCATGATTATCATTTCTACTATAAAAGCCTTCAAAACAATTAAATAACCTAACTATAACGTCATACAATGTCAATATGTGATTTCTATTCGTTACAGTGATATTGTATGTTATTCTTCGATGGGGACTGATCTATGCTATGTGCGAAAGATACCGATGTGCAGCCACTGAACTATTATACTCACTATGCATCAGAACAGAGGTGGGTGAACTTGATTTTCACTACTGGGATGTAGCCTCAATAAAAAAGCACTAGTTGATGTAGCCTCAATAAAAAAAGCACTAGTTGTTGATGAAAAAGCAGAATTATCCAGAAATAACTGGAAAATGGAGAGCTCTGTTCAAGATACTACGGTGCAGCATGTGAAAGCATCAAAAAATGAGCTAATTTTGCAGAGTATGTTGACCCATGAGAGTACAGCCATATCCGAACACATTAGAGGTGTTGTTCCATTGACAACTATGGGTGGGCGTGGATATAAACCAGAAATAACCCGCTTTTAAGGCATAACATGCATATTAAATGGTTATACAAGCATAGTAATGTGGGACTGAATTGCTCTTCATTCCAGCTGGGCTTTCAATTTTCTCCAAAATTGAGGATTCGAATCACAGTTATCTAGAATAGTGAAAATTATCACTTGTTAAGTACACATCAGAGTGTTGGCCAGATGCGCGTTCAAACGTTAATACGATCCCGAACGGAAGTCAGAGTCATATGTTGAGTATTCCAGAACAGTTGCACCTTACATATTTCACAAGCAGAGCCTAGGAAAAGCTCAAGGAAGGGATAGTCGAGTGCTGAAGAGTGCCGACTCACGTCTGCACATTCAAGTCCACTGGTTCGATCCCCGCCGAGGCACAAAACCATGCTTTGCAAGAAATTGCAGAAATGGTGACGTTACCGGCGTTCGGCCCAAGTTCTCGGGCCGGCTGGTGAAGGATTCTAGACAACAAAAAAACCAAAAGTCGCTTAAAGAATTGGTTATAAAGCTAGGACGTCACCCGGAAGTGGCGCGCAAAACCTTCGCCCGATTTCGGTGGTCAATATGCGAGGGCCACCGAGAGGTGAACGACCTCGGCCAAAAAAGTTAGTTTGGATCGAGATCTTAATGTGGGATCCTGGAAAGTGGCTGGCATGATGAAACGAATAATATCCAAGTCCTATGCCCCGGAAACTCGCTGGAAAGGGGCTAAGACAAGGGAGATCGGTGACGGTGTCCAACTGTTCTACAATGGAAGGGGCGCCAAACGGAACGGCGTAGCCATAGCCGTAGTAGAGTCTCTCAAGAACTGTGTCTACAGTGGACAGGATCAACGACTTAATCTTGGCTGTAAGTATATACACGGAGGGGAATTGGACTACAATGACCGTCTACGCACCTCACACAAGGACACGTCGGACAGGGGATGCTGAGCGGGAGAGGGTCTTGACTTCTTCACAGCCCACGAGCTGGCTATCTTTATCATTATCTTTTCTTTACAAAACTTTTCTTTACTTTTCTTTATCTTTACAAAACTTTTCTTTACTTTTCTTTATCTTTATCTTTTCTTTACAAAAAGGGAGACTCAGAAGGCAACCTACAGTAGCGAAGGAAGGCAAGCGGAAATAAATAAGGGGACCGTTCCCAAAAGTGTAAAAGGCATCAAGGAATAAAAAAAGCCCAGGATATGCTTGTCCCAAAACTGCTGAAGGCCGTGGGTATGATGATATGGCCATGATCCTGAATTTTCGGAAAAAGCCTAATCTACAGGGGGTGCCAAAAAAAAGTAATTTTGTCCACAGCTCACATCTCCCAATTATACAAAACATAGGGAAACGGACATATTGGGGCAAAATATTCCCGAAATTTCTCTAAAAGCAGGAACAAGCTGAGACTCACTAGTTTCATTTTCATAAAAATATGGAACCTTCAAGCGGCGCAGTCCGGCTTCAGAGCACCCACGATATCAAGGTCCTCCTAAAACAGTGGAGCCGTGTTCCATGGTAGGTCTTTTGTGAAAAGCTTCCTAAGGTTTGGCCCTTCGGTTCATGGAAGTCACAGGGCCCCTGCTGCTTGGTCAAGGCTGCTATGATCCGAAGTATCATTTTCATGCCCAAATCCGCCTTCGGAGGGGTTTCAGTGGTAAGGGCACGTTTTGGCTCTTGGAAACGAAGGGTGCTAGGGACCCGAAAAAAACGGAATGTTCAAAAACATCACCCAATATGATATCTGATGTACCCAGAGTCAACCGATCTTAGCAAGGTTGTGAACGAGGGCGACGAAATTTGGGATTTTGCCCAGTTGAGGTGACACATCTTGTTCACTCTTTCCTCGCTCCCGTTCATGCTCGTGCAGAAGGCTGCCACGGAGTATAGTGATAGAGTGAGGTCTGCTCTTGAATCTGGGGATGTGAATACCTCAATAGAATTTGCTGTAGTTTGACTAAAGTGGGGTGAAAGTGGACGAGACAAAATTACTTTTTTTGGCACCCCCTGTAGAAAACCTGAATACTCAAGCAGGCTCGTACGATGTAAGACGCTTGAAGTGACATGAGCAGGCTATATGCGAACGGCTGTTTACCTGTTTTTTTTTCTTCTCAGCCTTCAAATGAATACGCCATATACGGCCTTCACTGCCACACAGCACAGATCTACATGGTTCCGATCAATATAACAGTGATAAGGCATAGTGGTAAAGTTGCTCATAACTATTAGGTTGTAAGGAAAGTTCTGGCCGCTTTCGCGCCTTCCCGAAAGGATTCAAAATTTTGGCACGCGTTGAATTAGATCATTTATTGGTTGTGCTGATTAGGTGAGTAGAAAGTTACTCTTTCTATAGAGATAACCCTCCCTAAATCCGATAAGGTTTCCGAATTTTCAGAGAATTTTTTTCCAGCATGGATAAAACTGCTTTTCGCACGATTTTGCTTCATGAATTCAAGTTAGGCCGAACGATAGCGGAAGCAGCTACAAACTTGAACACAGCATGGGGAAAGGGAACGGCATCGGAGAGAACGGTTCGTCGCTGGTTCTATAGGTTCAGAAACGGAGAGAACTCGCTAGAAGACGGGAAAAGAGCAGATCGACCATCAATCGTTGATGAGGATGTTTTAATGAGAGAGATTGAAAGCGACCCCCGTAAGTCCTTGAGGGAGATTGCCAAGAATATCGGCGTTTCCCATACAGTTGTTACGGACCACCTCAAGCAGCTTGGGAAGGTAAAAAACCTGACAAATGGGTGCCGCACGATCTGTCGGAACAGCAGCAGCTCAGGCGCCTGGAGGTTGCAAGTTCGCTTATTAGAAGGCATGTTAGGGAATCGTTTCTTCATCGGATTGTTATGTGCGATGAGAAATGGATTCTCTATGATAACAGGAAACGTTCTGCTCAGTGGGTGTCAGTGGAGGAGCCTCCAAAAACCTTTCCCAAAGCTAATTTCCACGCCAAGAAGGTGATGATCTCAGTATGGTGGTCTTTCAAGGGCTTAATTCATTATTCTCTCCTTCCGCCAGGTCAAAGCATTACTGCCCAGTACTATTGTGAGCAGCTTAACGACATGCACATGAAACTGAAGGAAATGCAGCCAGTACTGGTGAATCGTCATGGTCCCTTGCTTTTGCACGACAATGCGCGACCGCACATTTCAAGAACCGTATTCCAAAAATTGAACGAATTGCAGATTGAACCTCTCCCCCATTCACCATATTCACCAGTCCTTGTGCCAACTGATTATCACTTTTTCAAACATCTGGAGAGTTTCTTAAGGGAAAGGTTGTTCACCAATCAAGACGATGTGGAATCCGCTTTCCATGAATTCTTGCAATCTAGATCACCAGACTTCTATGAAAATGGAATAAGTAAACTCATTACACGTTGGCAGAAATGTGTTGAGTCGAATGGGACTTATATTGACTAAAACGATGCATTCTGAGCTCAGTTATAATCTTTTAAATTTTTGCTGCGAAAGCGGCCAGAACTTTCCTTACAACCTAATAAAACCAATGGAAATAAGACTTGATCTTCGAGTTTTCAGTCATTTAGTTTTTTTTGTGCGTCCCATTTAACACATCTTTTTTTCATTTCTGATGCACTCCATCAGATCCTCCTTCGTTTATTTCTTTCTGGCGATCGAATTGAGGTGCTTATTTTCTTTCTACAACAGATCATGATGACGTGACATAAGGTGATGTTGGTTGCACACAAGTGTGAACATCGTTGACCACTTTGCGAAGTGCATATCAATGAAGTTATTCTGTTGTGAGTGATGAATGTGTAGTTTCACGGGATACTCATGGATACTGGAAACATGTAAAGCTCGAAAATCAAAAGAGGTTAGCAAACAATTGCTCACAACAACGCCCACAGACGAAGTAAATGGCTCGAGTAGCAATAGTAGCCAACAAAGCTCGGAATTTGCTGGTATTCCATAAGTGATCAGGGGTGAAGTAAATGGCTCGAGTAACAATAATAGCGAACAAGAGCTCGGAATTTCCTGATATTCCATAGGTGATCAGGGGTATTAGATCAGCCGGCAGGTATTGATGCAAGATTTGATACCTGTCACTCCACCACCTCCGCCCATGTTAAGCATTATCATTACCCTATATATTATTATATAATAAATCGGTGAAGGTGATGCAGTGGCAGGTGGCGTGCACACCAAATGTTATGGTGCAGGGATCAATCCCTCATTAATGCCCACCCAGACCAACCAACCCCTCCATTTCTTCGGGGTCGGTGAAATGGTAGCAGAATCGTCTGAAAGCGTAAAAACTCTAACTTGTACATCGGCTGCCCACGCAAGTCACTGTATAGACCAGTTCGTATACACCTGCCACCACGACTCTAAATAGAACTGAAATGAGTTCCAAAAAGAGGTTAACTAAGACCAACCTATTTATGCGCTTTTATTCTTTTATTGCTTTCAAAAAATGGTAGAATATGGCGCCGTCTTCTGCTATGGGGATATGTATGTAACGTTTACTCAAGAGCATGAAAAAGAATGTGACATATCTAAAAGCGTCTGAATAAGTCTGAATAATGGGTGACCTATAAGAAATGGGCTAGGCTTCAGGTACATTTATACTCTAAAATGGCCTCCGTTATAGTCCGGCGCCATGTGCTGTGAAGACAATAATTGGTTTCACACGCTCCGTGATGGAATTCGCTCACACTCGCTGATATGTCGTCATTTCTATTTTTGTCCATTTTTTGTATCGTTGGAATGAAATATGTGTGTATGTGTCTTTACGCCATCTTTTCTTCCGGGTTTTTTTCTTTCATTCTGATCGATGGGAATCACCGATTGAAGTGAAACATTTCATATAAAAATATGATCCGTCACGTTGCCTGACAGAAAACGTGCCAAAGTGTCCATCCTCCGTCCGTTGGCTGTAAACGATGAAGTATAAAAAGCAATCGGTTTTGATCAAATGCCTTTGAATTGCGCCGTGCATTCTGCTTCCAGTCGATCCGTTAACGTATTTTAATGCGGAATTTGGCTCATGCTGACTGTGATCGGCTTATGGGCTGACTGTGTCATGACTTGCTGGACCTACTTGATGTTTGAGTGTTGAAATCATTTCTCCAGACCGATCTACGACAGCTTCAGTACCTCCATAAGATTAAATTCTTAGTTGAGCTCAGCGGGTGTTGACACAAGATCTGATTTTCGGATCATGCTGGTGGGAGCGGCACTACAGGGGGTGCCAAAAAAAAAAAGTAATTTTGTCTCCTCCACTTTCGACCCCATTTAGCCAAACTACAGTAATTTCTATTGAGGTAATCTCATCCCCAGAACCAAGAGCAGACCTAAATCTATCACTATACTCCGTGGTAGCCTCCTACACGAGCAAAAACGAGAGCAAGGAAAGACTGAACAAGATGTATCACCTCAACTGGGCAAAATCCGAAATTTCTTCGCCCTCTTTCACAACCTTGCTGACGTCCGTTCAATCTGGGTACCTAAGGGGATTCATACCGGATGGTGTTCTTTAACATTGCGTTTTTCCCCGGTTCCCAGCGCCCTTCGTTTCCAAGAGCCAAAACGTTCCCCTACCACTGAAACCCCTCCGGAGGCGGATTTGAGGCATGAAAATGATACTTTGGATCATAGCAGCCTTGTCCAAGCAGCAGGGGCTCTGTGACTTCCAAGAACCGAAGGGCCAACCCTCAGGAAGCTCCCCACAAAAGACCTACCACGGAGCTTGGCTCCACTGTTTTTAGCGAATTTTTAAATGTAGGTGCTCCGAAGCCCGACTGCGCCGAATGAAACCTCCATATTTTTATGAACATGAACGTGAGGAGCCACAGATTGTTCCTGCTTTTAGAGGAACATTTCGGGAATGTTTTGCCCCAATACCTTTATCTCTTTCGTTTCCCTCCGTTTTGTAAAATTGGCAGATGTGAGCCGTGGGCAAAATTACTTTTTTTTTTGGCACCCCCTGTACATAGTTGTCACTGTAACACCTTCTCCTTTTTTGAGTAATGTTCTATGGAAAATGCATTCTTGACCTTTACGAAATCCAAAGGAAAAAGCAATCTTCCAAAGTCAGATACGTGGAGGTAATTAGATGCACCTGTTTATTTGCCGTACTACCACCACTTCCCGTCGACATTTACATAAATCGGTTTACTTTTGGAGAGCATGAAATGACTGCATTGAACTCCATTTTTCAATAAATTAATAAAATTTCGCAAAAAAGTGGAACTGAAATATCAGGGAGAGTTGTTTTTCTGTTGACATACACATGGGAGAGATCCTAGATTTTTTTAAAAATTTTTAATGCTTGTATGGATATACAGTAGCGCTCAAAAGTCTTCGGCGAAATGGTTTTTCACTTGGGGTTTTTCACTTGTAACTTTTTTGCAACTGCACCGATTTAAGAGAAATTTTAGTATGTTGTACTTGGAGACACTGCATACTTAATATACTATTTTGGCGCTCAACGGTATAGGTTACGCGGTTATATGAATTTTTTTGTTTTTGCAGTGCCATCGCTATAGCGTCCCGCTGTGCCGCTGTCATCAAAAGTCGTGGTCTCTCTACAGAATATCAATGTTCTCTGAGGCTTGCTCGTTTTGTTTTTATAAAGGAAGCCGTTCCCCTTGACCAAGCCTTTTACTTTTTTTTGGGTGGTCTTGTAGTAAATTTTTGTAAAAAACCATGAAAAGTGTCAAGCGGCACTCAAGTAGAAGGAAATGTTGGCAATAAGTTCAGGCATCACATATTAAAATTTTGTCAAATTTGGTCAAGAAGAAAAAAAGTTATGACAAAAGAGTTTTGGCCGAAGACTTTTGAGCGCTACTGTAACAGGGCTCCAATACTGACTCTCGGAGGCTGACGTTTCTGTATGAAGTAGCGCTTATACGATTCTAGTATCAGTACCCAAGACAGGGCCCGCTCGGGCAAGCTCACCGCATCTTTCACCTATCCTAGGCCTATTAATCGGTTCATCCTTGTTCGAGAAGAGTTAATGATTGAGCTGCATATGAGTGGGCTCCCGTAAGATCACGTATGGCTTCTAGAAGCCGAGGCCTCATTTTATACTTCCTCGCGATGTCCAAATGAAAATCTTGTCGGTGGGGTATCCCAGAAATGTTTTATTCATGCTCACTACCATTTTTGTTTAATCTATTTCCACTGATTGCACCCTATTCCTACTGCTATTTTGCATTTTCGTAAATATATCTTGATGTGTGTCATGGCAATGTTTTGGCAAAAATGCCACAGTAATATGCAGCAAATAAGAGTCTCTTTCTCTTTACTACGGTACCCCCAAAACCAGTAATTCACTGTTCAAATAACTGATTAAGCCAAAGTAGTGGAAAGTAATGTATGCTCATGTATATAACAATGTAATAATAAATAATGTATTATAGTTATAATGTATATAATAATGTAATAATAAATAAGTATTGAAATCAAAAACAAAATTGTAAGGCTAAATTTGACGCAGGTAGATATAATTGACAAGAAATATTAGACAAATTAGGCGAAAATGTATGGCAGTTTCTCGACTTCTATGGTGAATATCCCACGTCAGATCCGAATAAAGGTAATACAAAACCCGTTCGTTATCAAAAAATCTACCTTGACATAGTGAATATTTGAAATGGTAAGCTTTTTATGGAATACCCTATGTGAAGTTTTTTCAAACATCTGCAGAAATGTTTCTTTCACCAGTAAAGAGGGCAATATGACGTCTTGACGATATGTGTGTGTCCATGTGTATTCTGGCCGGTTGACATTGACGAAGGGCACGTCCCTTGAAAGAAGGCGGTGAGCGCTGAATTCAAAAGTAGGATCAGAACGCTAAACAAACATCGTTGTAATGAATTCTCATTGACGATTCTGAGAATATCGTCCCTGTCTTACCTAACCAAAGCACTGTCGACGATCACCCTTGCGAAAATCGTTTTCCACGTTTTTTTCTGAGCAATATTGTATAAAAATTTGGTAATTTCATTGATGCCTGTACAGCCGACTTTGGATTACGTCACGTCTCCATGTTTTGTAGAGAAATCGGCTGTTGATAAAATCCACGAAGCATTCCGCTTTATTGAATTTGAATGATAACCTATCTCTATTCTCCCGAGAAAATGGTTTTTTAAATTCGTTCCAGTTGTTCTAATGGCCACAGTCCACTGTCTAGAAACGAGGCATTCCGCGCACTCTGTCGGAGAGCATCAGCACATAGACCCCGCCCCTTTGTACGCCAGAGGCGTGGTAAAAACACCCTTCAACGACTTGTCAATAGTGACAATTCAGAGAATGCAGTCCTTTTAAATGGTCTTAGACTATGGTTTCAAGTAACCATATATAATTATCGATTTTTATGGTGTGTGCCACACACCCAGCTTCTAATGGAAGTTGTGAAGGTATTTTTAGGTCTATTCATAAATTTTTCTTTAAATGGCTTTGGCGCTTCACAAGTTTTCAAGGGTTTAGAGGCTCAGTAGGTTGGGACACAATTTGAACTTGATGCTGTAAATGGTTGTGAATTTGATGCTCGGCCGCTGATTTCCTCTGATTCCTCAACTGTCGCGAATCTTTTCTGCAAATCCCTTCAAAGCACGAAACAAGGCGTATTGCAAGGTTGGTTTAACAGGCAACAATATAAAAAGGCATCATTTGTGAACATTTCACACGGACTTCATGATTTATTGGCTACTTTTATTATCATTATTATATTTACGGGGAAAACCGTGTAAACCCGCAAAATGTAAAGGAAAAAAGAGCCTATTTGGTATTAGCATATTGATAAATCGAGCATAGATCAGCATCACCACAAAAAGGGCAGTGGTAGTGATTATTTTTTATCAGTCTTCGATTCCAAAATTTCAGTTATCTCAATTTTCCAAGATTTCAGTTATCTCAATTTTCCGAAATTTCGGTTGTCTCAATTTTCACTTTAATTTCACCTTTTCATTTTTTTTTTGACTTTGCTTTAATTGAACCATTCAAGTTGCTGCCATTGCTCGCTGTTACTATATTCCATATTATACGAGCGTGAAGGCGAGTTTTTCCGCGGAAAGAACACCAGAATGTCTTCGCTGTTGTGCGTTTAAGTTTAGGCCAAAAGAATGAGGCTATTTGAATGAACGATAGAATTTTCTTGTGTTCGATGCAATGTCTGAACAACGTTTACCTAAGCTATGATTCACAAACTCATTCGCTATAGTACGGGATGGTGGTATTCTTTGGTGGCGGAAAAAAAACTCAACTACCATCATGTTATATCTATTGCGACACACTGTGATGGGGCGATGGCGGTTGAATGCCATCATCATCATTCCAGAGAGCTGCTATGCAGTAATGCAAGGTAATGTGGCATTTCTTTTGTAGGGCCTGAAAGCACTGAGGCCTGAGACCAGCAACAGACCTGATCTTCGGAGGTGCCTACATAATGTGGGTTAACGTGTGGTTTTATTCGTGTTCTAAGCTCAAATAGATGGTTGTTGGTTGATAGAAAGACCCTCATTATGATGTAAATCCTTCAACTTTTTTGATTTTCCCTAAGAAATCTCGTTCCTCATGGTTTTGAATAGCTTTCCCTAATTACTATATGGAATACCGCTCTACGAGTTTCATTCTTAAATGGTAGGCGGGCTTTACCAGGTTTCCAGTTCACCAGCAGTCAGCACCTACCCTGTCCCCCTTAAAGTCCTTAATAATGGACCAGAGGTAGGTCCGACAGTACGTCCTAAAAGTTTCATTCAGACAAGAAAATTAGTGGATTTCAAAATTTTCTATGACTCTCTAGTCCATGGTCTTGTCAAGCACCTCACCACCACCTCCCTGCCCCCACCTCCAAATAAGCAAATTTCAGACCGCTCCATTAAGTTTTTTCCTGTAAAACAGCTTCACCAAGCTACTCAACTCTGTATTACTTATCATTCACCTTTGACTACCACCTACTACTGAATAGATTGTAAAAACCTTCTGAATAAACTTATTTATTTTATTTATTTGGCTGTTTATATCTAGTTCATTGTCATGGTATTCATCGTCCCATAGCTCTGTGATACCAGGTAGATATCGATGCTCCTGGAGACTGAGACGTCTTGGAATGGGGATCCTCTGAAGGTTGTATCGGGCCGGAGCTGGAGACAGTCGCATCACGGTATTCACTTGGGAGGGAATAAAAAGAATGCCACATGGGAAAAGAAGTACCGTAAATGTTACACACCGTGAACAGAAGATTTCAATTTTTTTCCTCCTCGTTCGTTATCTCTCTTGTGATCGTCGATAGGACAGACCTAGACACCACTCACTGTAAAGGAGTCTCGAGAGGACCTACTGTAGAGGAAGGGAAAGGGAGGGGTGTGCCATTAGGCAGCCGTCAGACTTTGTGCTTTTTCAATTTTACGATTCTGCGATTTAGCGGTGTCAAGACTCCGCACACGAAGTTGCGGCATTGCACAATCCCAAGCTCGCAGTACCGCGTGCGGAAATGCGACGTCACAAAATCGCGAAATCTCAAAATCTGACGGCGGCCTTATAGTTGGGACAGAAAATTCGCGCGACCGCGAGCAATGTGTGACGCAGTGAATGCGAGCTGCAGGCGCAGTATTATTTGGGTTCTGAAGCAATAACGCTTAAAATAGGGGATTGTGTAGTCACTGTCTTTGCTTTAGGACCCAAATATTAGGCGCCCTGCGTCGCACGTATGGCTTCGGCGCACGTACGCACGCCGCAACGCGATTTTTCTGTCCTAATGGACGGAAGGGAGCCGTACAATCTTTACCAAATTCATCGACGATACCATGCTGCCGTGGATGGAGGGGATGTGTTCTTTCGATACGGTTCTACAACATTACCAGAGTCAGTTCGGTAAATGACTAGAAAATTTCACAAAATTTTCTCTTCTTGCTTAATTGAATAATATTTCTCAAGTCTTATATCTTATATTTCTCATCAGTGCACGCTCCGCCCGCAGTGGGTGGAGCTTAACTCGGTCTATGTATGCTCTTTACTTCTTATCCTATGCACTACCCTTTCCGAACTTGCCCCTATCTCCACAGATTGTTCTTCACGTTATGCCTAATTTCGCGGCCAACGGACCGATAGACGATTTTTTATTTTTCTCATAGTCTCGTCCTCTTCTCTATAGTCTTTGTTAAATGATCACAAGCTTTTTCTTTGCATGCCCAGCCCTGCTTTACCGTATGTGCCTGTGAACTCAGCTACCACCGTCAGGCACCACCAGTACGGCATCGGATTCGCTCGGAAACTCGAAATTGAGCCCGTCCGTGATCAACACATCTTTACCTCAACCCTCTTTTGGATTAGCTGGCATTAAATGGAATAATTAGGCGTGGACCAGAGATTTTATAAGCATTGACGGATCGTACCTCCAGACTGATTCCCACCTTAGCCAATCCTGTTCTTGCCTCCAAAGGTTTCAGATTAGCCCCAGTAAAGTGTAAGATAGTGGAATGTGGCAAAGTATTAGGTTGGACGGGAAGTTCTGGGACACCTTGTGAGAAAAATTCAATTTATTTTAATTTTACTCACATGTAACTTCAGTCACCAAAGTATGCACCATCGTGATCTACAATGTACTGCCAACGCTCAGGAAGATCGTAGATACCCTTCCGGTAGAATTCGGGAGACTTCTGGTCAAAGAAGTTCTGGAGCCCGCTCTTGAGATCGTCGTCATCTTTGAACTGTCGCCCGTCAAGGAAGTGGCTCAACGACCGGAATAGGTGGTAGTCAGTTGGGGACATGTCCGGGGAATATGGTGGGTGGGGAAGCGTCGTCCAGCCGAGGTCCTGGATCCTTTGACACGCCAACTTTGCCACATGTGGGTGAGCGTTATCGTGGAGGAAGAGGTCTTGGTCCATTTTTCCGGTAAGTTTTGGCGCTCCGGTGTCCAATTGCCTGCAGTAGAGATCGGCAGTGGCTGTCGTGTTGGATGGTAACAGTTTCCTATTTTTTTGAAAATTTTCAAAAAAAAAAAGTTTTTTTCTCAATGCAATTTTTTGAATATTTTCCTGTTCCAATTTGAGCCGATCGAGCCATCGGGCTGCCGCCATATGAGAGACAGTACCTGGGTCCATCGACTGGTTAATTTTGTTAGTGGCCTCGCATGCTGAGGAACCGAGGCGGTGTTCGTGAATTTCGCACCTTTCGCGAAATTGCCGTAAATTCACTGCTAGTTGAAGCCGTAGAGAATATGAATGTGCTATTCAGAAGCCCTTTTCAGACGCTTCATATACCCCCCACTACCAAATGCTCCCGAAGCTTTACAGGTTTCTACAGGAAAAAACAAAAAGTGTCCCAGAACTTCCCGTCCAACCTAATACTATATGGTTCCACTAGCCATTCGAATGGCAGTGCAATTCTGTGAGGGAAGCAAAGTATGTAGTCCACCGAACCGAGAACTGAGCACTTATCCTGACCTGGGTTTTATTCCTCCCATGCAAAAAGAGATGGGATTTTTGATCTGCAGTCTATCAAAACTGATACCCAGCTAGTGAATCGATATTTCTCTCCCACTCGGCATGCCATTCCGTTTCGTTCCACAACTCTGACGTATTATACACTTTTGTATTTGTATTTTTTCTTGACTTCGCGTTTATACCAACCAACCAGCCAACCATCTTTTTGTATCTGTCTGTGTCTGGTCCATTTTCTTTGTCACTTGAATTTCAAACTTTGTATAATATTCTGAGGATTTTGAAAAATTGTATTTCTCGTGAAGCTGCTCCCACAGATCGAAAAAGAATATTTAGGGGATTGAAAATGAAATTTTAAAAAACGAATTTGCAATTTTTTGCGGACAGTTTTGCAGCTCCATCTGTGTCTTACTGGTTGTGTGGTTCTACTTACTTAGCAAGGTGAAAGCGCCGAAGATTGTGGATCTCACATCTGCGTAACCCTAATAGCCTATGGATTCCGGTTGTGGTAGGCTGGGACTTACATTTATGTGTACATTGGTGTCACTTGAATTTCAAACTTTGTATAATATTCTGAGGATTTTGAAAAATTGTATTTCTCGTGAAGCTGCTCCACAGATCGAAAAAGAATATTTAGGGGATTGAAAATAAAATTTTAAAAACGAATTGGCAACTTTTTGCGGACGGTTTTTTGGCTCCATCTGTGTCTTACTGGTTGTACGGTTCTACTTACTTAGCAAGGTGAAAGCGCCGAAGATTGTGGATCTCACATCAGCGTTACCCTAATAGCCTAGAGGATTCCGGTTGTGGTAGGCTGGGGCTTACATTTATGTGTACATTGGTCACATTTTTCTTTCATACTCATATCGCATAACTTTGGAGTGTCATAATCGAATATCCTGTCTTCAGCTCAGCCGCGTTCGGGGCATTCCAACAATTCTATCGTCCTCTTCTTCCCTTCACATTTGATCCTGGTCGCGTTACTTAGCAGAAAATCGAAGGCTACTTGGATTTTGATTTAATGTTGGCTTAATGCCATGCAGGGGCTCTACTCCTAGAATTTCGATCAATTTTCGCTCTACGATTTTGAGCGGATCCTTTTTAGGATGCTATTAGAGTATGGGGTCTGATTGCGGGTCTTAAGTTCATGGGTCTAAATCAAATTGGGAAGACCATATAAAGAAAGGACTGTGAGCCACAGGAAGTGGATTTACCTCAGCCTAGGAAGGAAGGAAGCTCCACGGTGATTAAGCTCTCCTGCTCCTCCGCCCCCCCCCCCTCACTAGAATAATGCCCCCTCAAAGGAGCCCCGCCATATTTTCATAACAATCTACGTGGATCGTCACATAGTTTAGTCCCGATAGAGCACAGTTTTGATTTTTTTTATCCCTGGAATAAAATTATTTATGAATGAGAGACCGGAAAATGTGATACGGAGCTGGCAGCGGATTCCCAGATAATCGTACAAGTCAGTTTGCTCAGCTTTCGCCTTTATCCCTTTCCCGGCTCCATAAAATCTGCACATCGATCGACAACAAAACAGTGATCTGCCAACACCGATTGCTGTTCGATGTTGGTGGTATTGGACGGCGAGTGGTGTTCGTCGATTTGCCCCTTTCAATTCTGATCCATTCTACCCCTTTTTGGTGACCTTAAATGGAGCGCGACCGCTTCATTGCCCTTGTTCTTTTTATGACTCCACCTCTTCGTCTGTGTCAATACGGTAATCGCTATTGAAAATGAATGAATTCTTTGTTTTTCAAATTAGATTTACCAACACAACATCATATCCTTGATTAGTGCTCTCTTTCCAAAACCTTGCTCTGGATACTGCCAGGCTAAACGATGCTGAAATTTACTGTTCTCATTTTCCTCTGAAAAGTTCAATTGATTTTGAGGAGCAGCTACAATCTAAGCGGTTGATTGGGCTTCGCAGTTCCTTCTGTTTCTTACCTTTAATTTACTCTAATCCCTATTTACCTTACCTTTTTTATATGCCTTTCAAATACTCATTTTTCCTTTTTAAATGATTTTTGGGGAAATTCAAACAAAGAAACTGAAATTTATTTTTTGAGCAGCGTGATTGAATCTATCAAAACTCTGTCGTCTTGCATCAGCCACCAGCGGAATGTCGTTGTTCTACTCTTTTGGGGTACACCGTGCCTTACATTTCCATACAGAATTAACTATTACTTGGTTCAAACTTAATCAGCCTGTAAGTACAATATAGAACTGGAGCAAAACTTCCAGCGTTTTGAAAAATTTGCTGTTTCAAGTCACCTACAAGTATTGGTTTTTTTTGGTTCCTTCATTTGTCCCTTCACGGTGATTAAACATTGCTATAGAAATCAAAATGTCCCACAAAAGGCGTAATTTGCCCCACACCACATTGGAGTGAGCCGCGTACTTGACTTTTGTCTAAGACCATAGAACTATGCTTAGCAGTTGCGTAACACACGGAAAAGACCCATTTATGCGCAATTCCGTGGTTTCGTCTTTTTTGATCGCTATAATCCTATTCAGACAATCTGAAGACTGAAGGAATGTATTTTCCTGAGCAGGGCTCTACCCCGCAAAATATATAAGTGCATGGCCTTCTTACTTGAGCTACACTCATGACCACTATGGATTACTGCTTCTGAAGATACTGTTACAAGAATCGTCATCCTGAAGTGTTTTTTTTTTGCTTTCACACCGATTGGGCTGTTTTATTTGATTCGCTTTTCACAAAAGAGAAGAAAACGAATCTGACGTCAATGAGCCTCGCAGTAGTCCTTGTGTATTCAGCTTTCAAGCGAGTTGAATAAAAGTCAATATTCTCTTTAATATCTATTACCGAGGTTGCTTGCCTGTGAGACCTTTCGATATACTTGACGGGATCCTGGAAATCCTATGAGGATCAGGAAGCTACATGTGTCCTGCTCAGTCAGTCTTTTTATCGGTACCAGCGTAGGCTTGTCGTACATGGTCACTCACCAGGTGCAAAATGAATTGGCCACATATATTTTCCTCGATTGGCTTCCGTAGGACTCCAAAGAGGCGCTGGAATAGCCGCAGTAGCTCTACCCCACCCTTTCTCCCAGGCTGCTGAGTTGAGGTGCCTGAAATTCCTCAACACTTACCGGAGTGCGTAGTCATTCATTTCTCATTACCAGTTTCCCTTTCTCAATCCTTCTCGTATTAACACCCCACCCTCCATATCAGCTCCTTCACCCCGGCTTGTCAAATCCACTACTACGCAGCTGCTTCGCTAGTCATATTGTTGCTGTTTCAATTATTCAGGCATGTGTGTAGGAGTATAGTAGAGCCGTCTGGGTGAATAATGACTTACTGGGATTGAGCCATTGGACATTTTCACTGCATGCTTATAGATGTTTATAAACACACGAAGATATACACAGGCAGACGTTAAATAAATTTTGTCTCATGAAAAATTCGGATATCAGTAGTTTATAATTAATTGGGATGGATATTCGAACAGCTCGCCATTAATAAATGTAAGCTGAATGAAGTTCTTAGTACATTCCATGCATTACAGCAGAAATATTGTATTAATCGAATGTGCTCATCAATTTGCGAATTGTGTGAAAAACAGTGTGAAGTTCCAAAATTTTTTTTCCGAAAGACTGAAAAATTTTGGAACCTCACACTGTTTTTAACACATTTAGATTGGCATGAGGCTTCGAAACACAACAACACTCATTTCCCAAAAAAGAAATGCAAAGAGGCCATTGGCCGGCGACAAGAGTTCTGAATAGTTGTCGATATAAGATCCCTATTCTTTACGCATCACTTACCACGAAGAAATCCTGGAGTGGCCCGTGCAGGCAACAGCTGTTATAGGGTGTCGAGGTGACAATTTCAGATTTTTTTCACCGGCCACTTTGACTTTTTCGTTACCGGCGAACGAATTGCGTTTTTGTCTAATGATGGCGCGTAGCAGGTGTTGGCTAGGAAGTCTCCTCTACTCCACACTGACCAGATCATTCACTCCTCAATCGCCACGTCACTCACTGTCTTCATATTCATTCACCTTTCCAAAACTTCAAAAGGGATTTATGTATTCTTCAAAATTCTTCAAATCTTCCATTTCTTTTTCTTCTCGCCTTTATCCATTCATACTTCTTTCTGACTTTTCTGATTTCTTGAGCGAAATTCTACAAATTCATTTCAAACTCGGAAATTCACCATTTCTTATTGCCGAGATCCATCGATATTCTCCCTGCTTCAGGATCGATAAGTCCATTCCTTGGATGAACTGTCTCCGCGCGGAGAAAATGCGGTCGTTAGTCTCGCATTCATCGCAACCGCATATGAAATAGTGCTTGTAAAAAGAGACGATGAACGAAAGAGGCTCGAGCGTTGTCGCGTATGGTCAGTGGGCGGGACGATTACTCGTGTTCGATCGATAAGCATGTTTTTCAAAGGCATCCGGCGGGGCTTCTTCTGAGGAGAATTTAATTATTAATTCCAGAGGAGAAATTAATTATTTTTCACATCGCTATATGCACGTTTGGACTAACTCTAATATGATGCAGTGTGCTCCGCGCAATGCAGGTCCACAAAAGAAATCACAGTAAATCGATGTTAAAAAATGAATAATCGTAGGTTAAAACTGTAATACTTCTGGAAGAATGCCATGATGTTTTTTGAATTATTTTGTTGGTTGCAAATCAATTTGGTCCACGATCACGACTGTAGACAAAACGATCGGTCGATCGATTTCGTGCGCCATGGAATATCGATCTCAAGTATAATATGTTTTTTACTCGACTAGAAATATGTTATGTCATTATATGTTATCGAAAAATATTTTAGAATCAAAATGCGAATATTTCTACTTACTTATCACATTTTGTTTTAATTTTTTATTTATCCCCATACGAGTAAAGTAAATATTTTCCTAAGAGGATGCTGAGTTATGGGTAAAACCTACTGCCCATAACTCAGTATCCTTGTAGAACCTTTCGCATCGTGGGCTGCTGCGATAACCAGAAGCTATCAAAAAATATCGAAATGAATATTTTCCATTCTTGCCCACTTACTGCTACTTAATTTCCAGCTACATACTTTCATAGCCAGTCCTGAATTATTTATTACTGAATTTATTTGAATTTATTGAGTTTTAATTTATTTTTGATTTTTGAAAATTTTTGATTTCTGATAATTTATGGAATTATTGAATTTATTTATTATTGATTTAAGAAGTCCTCTGATACATGCTGCACTTGTTCTCTGAACTTTCAATCGATTACGATACATCGTGAAGACGTAGAAAGCACAGCGTATTCTTTGATTATCGTGCGCAATCCATTTTGCTTTCCATCTTCTACACATCCCTGTGCTTTATTCGCCGCGTATCTTCTAACCAATACCATGAGCCTTTGAAAAATGCATGAAAAAGTGAATTCAATTTTTTGTGCAGTCAACCATGAGATGATAAATTTTCGGCGAATCTGCAATACCTTTGGAATCAGCTCATGTAGCTCTCAGAAGTCTTAATAGTTATTTCGACCTTGAACGTTCTAGGCTACGGATTGTCACTGAACCAAAAAAAAGACTGAAATAATTCGTAGCCCCAAACTGTGGAGTTTAACGGCTTACATATTTCAATTGTATATGCGATTTTGGTAATAATTCAATGTTCAATCGATTCATGATGTTTCAATAACGGAGAAGGAAAACGTGAATTCGTGTTCGCGTCGCAAGTTTTCGAATTCCCACCACCCGACGCAAACTGATGGTAAAGTTAGTCATTCTGTGGAATCAGCATTGCATACTGACCAACCAAAGCTGTAGTGCCACTGACGTACAAAAAGTCCTAAGGAGCCATGCATACCCAGCAATCGAGCCTGCAGTGCCAGTGGAGTATTTTTAAGATGCCCTGTAGGAGCCGATTCAGGAATTCGTCAATTCGCTAGTTCGTTTAGCAGCAAAATTTTGCGTAGCCTCACGCCTACACCTGGCATTGTACATGACAGGTGAATTGGAACAAGTTATCCGCCTAAATCATCGTTATCGTCAACGTTCTTTTTTTCATGGCAATTAGGGGGTAGAAAAAGACCTGGCGACAACATAAGTTCATTCTTCGCTATTAGAGTGAAATCCTGGTCTTCGGATCATAATGAGCTATGTGTACACCTCTTTGAGTTGTTCGGTTATTCGCTGATGCATTGAAATTATTGGCTCTAGACTTGGCTTCAAGGACAGTGCACAACAGGTATACTTTAGACCAGATCCCACGCCTAAATGATCGTTGTCACCAACCTGAAAGGGCTGGTTTGTTCGTAGGATGTGCCACGCACTAGTATTAGGTTGTCCCAAAAGTCTTGTCATATTTTTTTTCGATCATCACTTTTTATTTTTTTTCGTCCAACAAATAATAATTAGGCAACAAATTATTGACCATTGTTATCGGCAACCCTCTGCCACTTTATAGAAAAATCGTTGATTTCCTTCTCCCAGAACTCTGGGTTCTGAGAGTCGAAGAAGTCAGCGATCGCCTTCGCAAGCAAGTCGTAATCAACGAATTTTCTCTTGGCCAGGAAGGATTCGAGAGGATGGGTAAGGTGATAGCCAGAAGGTGTAATGTCTGGAGAGTACGGTGGGTGGGGCAGCACATCCCAGCCGAGCTCCTATAACTTAGCCTGGCTACTTTTCGCGAAATGGGAGCGAAATGGGAGCGGGCGTCATCATGAAGAAGGGTGACCGCGGACTTTTCCGGCACTTTTCTCGAACATCGACGGCGAGCTGCTGGAGCTGGTGGGTGCATACGGTAGCGGTGACTGTCTCGCCTTGTACCAGCACCTCGCGGAAAAGCATTCCTTCCTCGTCCCAGAACCAGCACAGTCCCAGGCGTGGTTTGTCTATCATGTCAATCTCGCCGTTGCTGAAGCTGATGAACCAGCGGCGCACGGTCACGTAGCTCACACATCCCTTGCTCAATGCAGCGCTGATGGAGTGGCAAGTTTCCGTCGTTTTGGTGCCGCAAGACCGCTCATAATAGATGACACCGCGAGTTGGGTGGGTATCGACAACGGGCATTGTAGCTCTCTCCACGGGATTTGGTGGGTCAATATGAATTTTCCTAGAAAGCTTAGGGAACGTTCTACCATATTCCTGAACCGCCTGGACTTGCCTCGAAGTGAAAAAGAGTTACTGATTTTTTTTTTGGGAAAATATGACAAGACTTTTGGGACAATCCAATACATCATACATCGCGTTTGTAATGGCTTCTTCATCATGGTGAAATTTTCAGGAATCTTTAACAGGATGGTGTAATTGGTGTTATGGGAAGGGGGATCTGTTAGGATTGATCTCTGCTGCCATCCGAGAATGGAGGAGGTGGAGACTATTAGGCCTAAAAGGAATAATTTGGTAATTTTGACATAACTTTGTCAGCATTCATCCGTTTATCCCTTTCCCATGACTAAAACGGTTGAAAGAGAACGTTAACGGCTAAATCATACCACATCACATTCCTATCGACGAATAAGCTCTTATAAATGGTCTAGGCCGCCGTCGGACTTTGCGATTTTGCGATTCTTTAAATTTGCGGTGTCGCACTTTCGCGCGCTAAGTTGCGACATTGCACAATCTTAAGGTTGTAGTATCGCGTGCGAAGTGCGATGCCGCGAAATCGCAAATCTGACGGCGGCCTTAGGAGATGACGGTGAGTGTACTTCTCGGAAAAGGTACACAGCGACATCATGTTTGATCCTCCCATGGCTTGTGCACTGAAAAGCAGAATCCTGGTGGCACACGAGTGAGTTTTTGACCCCTCCTCGCCACTTATTCTCAATTGGAGCCAGTGAATCAACTCTGAAAAGGAAGGATTCTTAGATGACCTGAACGCTTACCACAGCTCTGGTCACGCTCGTCTGGAAAATAATGGCTGATGAATGCCCCCCCCCCCTGGCTCCTGGATACATGCGGTTGCACTGTGTATAGGAGATTTCGAAAGAACTGACAGATCAAATTTCTCATTTAATGGAAGGTCCCGTTTCAATTTTATTTGTATTTTGATTTCGTAATTCACCCCGTCGAAGCTTCCAGTGCAGAGCTTCTTTTCCGACTTCCTGCAGCTCTGCTCACTCTTCCTATTTGCTCACCGCGAGATAGTTCATGTGTGATGGTGGTGGCGATGGTGGGAGTGTGATGCGGCACCAGTTCGTCGCCGCGTTTTCTTTTTGCCGATTGACTCATTCGCTACCGTGCCCAAGAGCTCAAATATCTGACGAAACATTCAGTTCTCCTTCTCTCGTTCCCGCTCTGTCATCTCAAATATCAACTTCAACCTATGGCGAGGGGATATCTAATCAGTATTTCGTCATCTATTCCATAAATTTTGGCAGTTTTCTTAAGGGATAGACTTCTAACGTTCCATTTCACTCGCTGCCCAGCTCCAGCCATCAGCGAGGTTGTACCAGTTTTCAAGAAGCGGGCTACTAGTTACATTACTTTTTAAATCTATACTGGATATATCAGAATCAAAGCACTTTTCCTGCGCTGTCACAGAGATATACACCAGTAAATCTAATTCGACAAAAAGAGTTCGAAACCTCTGGTTTGTTTCACGCTCTTGACAGCTGTTCATACACTCCATATTTCTGGAAGATTCCGTTATCTATATGATGACCGTAACAAGAATTAATTGCCCTAACTCATATAAGTCCCATTCCAGAATCCCCATTTCAGAAATCTTGGAAGCTGCTATAAGATGACGTAATGGTATTCAACCAGCGCCCTGGTGTCGCATTCACTATTTTTTTGATAATAATTCCGCAAGTACCTGGATACGGTAGTTCACTCCTCTTCTGTGTCCTAACTCGTATGAGTATTTTGCGTATGGTTCTGCATGTTGATAATCAATACATATTGAAAATACTGTTCTGTGCATCCAATTGGGCCTGGTGAGCAAGCTATACCCAGGTGTCTAGGAAAGTAGCCGCTCCAACCCTCCCCCGCCCATTCTCTACAGATACCGAATATGACTTCTTTTTTGGCATCTGCAATACCAGTGAATGTTGCCGGATTCATAGTTGAATATGTTTTATAGAGATGTATTCTTACTTGGAGCAAAAAATATTCATTTCACCTTTTCTCATACGAGTTCGCTCTTCATCGTTTTTGGAAGTTCACATGGTTTCAGGGGTGTCCGGCATTCTCTTAGTGTTTAACCACTCACGTGCAAGGGGATAATTGACATACGGTGGTTACAAAAACACAATTTACTACTATTTGGCTTTGCACTCTCATTATGCTCCACGTTTTTCCACATAGCCGCTTTCCCCATGGCTTTTTCTTCGCTTTCCGCTTTCTATATGCTCCACCCTTTTCTTTACAACCCAAGAATCTAATCGAGATTGGTAATAAGAGCTTTGCGTAAGCAGAAAGTGGGCTGCGAATTTCTCTTCTGCAAACCGCGCGTATAACTGTTTTTATTCCCTTTTGAAAGGCCGTGATCGTTTCGTGGTGTGTAGAATCGCAGCGAGTAGAATGTCGAGGATGATAGGTGAAAGATGGTTCAGCTGCCACCGATTGCGTACTGGTGATCGTAAGCATCATTTTCATGGTGGCGGTATCATTTGGCCTCATAGCAAGATGAATTCAGAACAGTCAAGCACACTACAATACCGCCACTAATTCATGGTCAATCGACACGAAAAAACGGAAACCGCCATGATTTCTCCGCATTTTTGCCATAACTTTCTTCAAAATGCTCCAAATATTTCGAAAAAGGTTTCAGTAGAAAGCCCTGATTAAGGGGAATGTAAGAGCCTATGGAACTTCCTCTTTTCTTCACTCCTTCGACATAATTTTCGAGATTTTAGCAAAATTTCCCTCAAAGCACCACGGGAGATTCTCGACAATGCGGCGAAGTCGTAGAACCTCCACTTCAGCTGTGACTCTCATAACAAATGCTTCACATCCAAAAATACCTTGGTTACCTTAATTGGTTGCCCTCCACTAAGCGCTGTGTATGCTAAAGGATTCAACTGCCTCTACGGCTATGCCGGGAAATCGAGTGCATGGCTCAGCTATGGCTAATTTATCAGCGAGTCTGTTGCGTAAGCCCGTCGCGTGAGCTATTTGTGCGTTGCAGCAGACCCGTAGATATGGTGCATCATTTAAACAATTTTTTGTAATTGCTAGCCCACTTCAGTTTTGTAACTGATCTACAGGGGGTGCCAAAAAAAAAAAGTAATTTTGCCCACGACTCACATCTCCCAATTATACAAAACATAGGGAAACGAAAGAAATGAAAGTATTGGGGCAAAATATTCCCGAAATGTTCCTCTAAAAGCAGGAACAAGCTGGGACTCACTACTTTCATTTTCATAAAAATATAGAACCTTTAAGCGGCGCAGCCGGGCTTCGGAGCCCCACGGTATCAAGGTCCCCTTAAAACAGTGGAGCCGGGTTCCATGGTAGGTCTTTTGTGGGAAGCTTCCTAAGGATTGGCCCTTCGGTTCATGGAAGCCACAGAGCCCCTGCTGCTTGGACAAGGCTGCTATGATCCGAAGTATCATTTCCATGCCCAAATCCGCCTCCGGAGGGGTTTCAGTGGTAAGTGCACGTTTTGGCTCTTGGAAACGAAGGGAGCTGGGAACCGGAAAAAACGGGATCCTCAAGAACACCACCCAGTATGAATCCCTTTAGGTACCCAGAGTGAACGGACCTCAGCAAGGCTGTGAACGAGGGCGACGAAATTTCGGCTTTTGCCCAGTTGAGGTGACACATCTTGTTCACTATTTCCTCGCTCCCGTTGCTGCTCCTGCAGAAGGCTGCCACGGAGTATAGTAATAGAGTGAGGTCTGCTCTTGAATCTGAGTATGTGAATACCTCAACAGAATTTGCTGTAGTTCGACTAAAGTGGGGTGAAAGTGGACAAGACAAAATTACTTTTTTTGGCACCCCCTGTACTCTCGAGATATCACCGAAAATCTGACTGAAACAGTCTTTGGGAGTTGTTACTTATCGTACTTCCACTTTATATAGCCCAAAATACCGTGATTGTATTTTTCACATATGACAAAGTGAAAGTGCAGGTTGATAATAATAACTATTCGAATTAAAATGCCTCTGTCGTTCACATTAAAAGTCGAGACGTGGCGTAATCGGTGGAAGACCAGTGATGCTAAAGTAATTTGAAGGCTACTCTTGACATCTTCATAAATGTCCTTCGGTTTTGGGCTCTCGGGGAACAGTGAAAGCTCAGGAATCATTTGATCATTACTGTGATAAGAATAAGTAAACTACAAAATACATAATATGGAATAAAATAAATGTAATAAAGGTTTATGCAATAGAATTACTCAAGGAGATACTTTCAAGAAGACTTTCCTAACTATTTGTCTTTTATTTATCCTTCTATTCCATTTCAAAGAGATGAGAAAGGTGCATTTCACGAATGCATCAATGATAAGTCTCGGAATCGTATTTTTATTCGTCATTTATTGTTCAAAGCACCACGTGTGGATAAACGATATAAACATAAAATGGCCATCTGATTCGAACGGGTTCTTGCTGACGGCGTGACGACATTTTGACGGAGTGCTGTGAAATGTTATGTAAATTAGTCGTTGTCATGCTTCGTCGTGACATTTCACCTTGCGACGACTCACCTGGTACAGCTGGTGCTACTCTACAGTATCGGTATTTTATTGGTAGGACCCGCTCCAAGCTTCTTTTACAGCGGGAATTAAGGAGTTGACAGTTCATCTGCTGTGGGCTACCCCAACCTTAAAAGGAGAAGATTAATCCAGCTAAAGAAATGACTGAATTCGAACAAACAACACTACACTGCACTATAAACTACTAAATCAAAACACGCCTATTCTATAACTTTATTTGCTGGTCAAATATCTTTCATTCCTTATCAATAGGTATGGTATCCATAAAAGAAAGGCCTGACCGACTTCATTGCAATACGTCCCTATTCGACAAACGGCTGCCATTAGGACAAAAGGTTCGCGAGTCTTCAGCAGGCGTGATTCGGGGGCGCCGTATATATTGGGTTGGGGAATAAGTCCTTGCGGTTTTTTCTAACCTCATTTCTCACATTGTTTCCTTAAACTTTCGACAAAGCTTATACATGTTTTCGATAGAGCTTTTTTTGCTCTATAAAACGATACTATCCGTTTTTCGATTCCTTCGACTACCTAGTATTTATGAGGTTTGGAAATGGAGTAAGCTGAAGGCAAAAAATTGGCACTTGCGCACCTCATTTTTCTCGTCTGCCATTGAGACCAAAAAATGTATGTGCATATGTTTTGATAGAGCTTTTTCAGCTCTACAGAATGGTACTACTTATTATTCAAATCGCTCAACTTTTTGCTGTTTTTAAGATTTAGAAATACAGTACTCGCAAAAGTGTGCACTTTGGTTATCTTCTCTTCCTCGCCTACCATTGAGATTTGAAAAGGTATGCATACGTGCATTCGATAGAGCTTTCTTTGCTCTACAAAATGATACCACTCTTCTTTTGTATCCTCTCATATTTTAGCATGTAAGGATAAGCGTTCACCTGTTTTTCAATTCAAAATTGCATAATGAATATAATTTTTTTGGCAGAGTATTTTAAATCATTCGATAGAGCTCTTTTCGCTCTACAAGATACTGTTTACGGTTTTTGTTCAAATAATTTTTTGACAGTTTTTAGATCATTTAAAAGTCGACGAAATCGAGCATTTTTGACACCATGTGACAAAAATGCTCGATTTCGTCGACTTTTAAATGATCTAAAAAATGTCAAAGATTCATTCGAACAAAAACCGTGAACACCATATTGTAGAGCGAAAAGAGCTCTATCGAATGATTTAAAATACTCTGCCAAAAAATCATATTCATTATGCAATTTTGAATTGAAAAACAGGTGTACGCTTATCCCTACATGCTAAAATATGAGAGGATACAAAAGAAGAGTGGTATCATTTTGTAGAGCAAAGAAAGCTCTATCGAATGCACGTATGCACACCTTTTCAAATCTCAATGGTAGGCGAGGAAGAGAAGATAACCAAAGTGCACACTTTTGCGAGTACTGCATTTCTAAATCTTAAAAACAGCAAAAAGTTGAGCGATTTGAATAATAAGTAGTACCATTCTGTAGAGCTGAAAAAGCTCTATCAAAACATATGCACATACATTTTTTGGTCTTAATGGCAGACGAGAAAAATGAGGTGCGCAAGTGCCAATTTTTTGCCTTCAGCTTACTCCATTTCCAAACCTCATAAATACTAGGTAGTCGAAGGAATCGAAAAACGGATAGTATCGTTTTATAGAGCAAAAAAAGCTCTATCGAAAACATGTATAAGCTTTGTCGAAAGTTAAAGGAAACAATGTGAGAAATGAGGTTAGAAAAAACCGCAAGGACTTATTCCCCAACCCAATATTTTGGTCCGGCGGCTACTCCCGCCTAAAACTACGTCCTGAGATCACTCTCGCGTGTGATACTGCAATTGCTTTAGGACCCAACTACATTCTGCGCTTCTAACAGGCGCGCACGCACGTCGCACGCGAGACGCCGGGCGCTTACTCCACTTTGACTAGTTGTCGCGATTTAAAGGCCTACTACTAGAAGAACGGTACTTTTTTCAAAGAACAAGTCAAGCTTTCAAGATAACCAAAGTTGGAGCTGGAGCATTTGGTGTGTCACGTATTTGTAGAACTCTCCCCCCCCCTCCCCCTCCCTCCACCCTTCGGCTATTGTGAATTTTCGATAACTCCCTCATCCCTTCCCTAAGTACAGTGATACACTGCCTTCCATGACGAGCGATGAGCTTTCCCTGAGTCTCTCAGTTCCCTACTATACTAAGTCAGCGTAAGCCTCAATGGCTTCAGGCTCGTCTATAACTAGGCTTTACTTGAAAGTAAATGAAGAACGGTTCATAGTAACGTTCTGTTATCGACAAATTTTTCGAAATTTCACGAAAATCGGTAAATGCTAAGTGGTAGCGGCAGCATGGCTCATAGAATGTTCGGTCTTCTTGAAACCTGGGCAAGTTAATCATGACAATCCCGTACCATGAAAATTGATATCTAACTTCAGACTGGTCATATTCGTTTAATCATTCGGCATATTAAACCCCCCCCCCCCCTCATCTCGACTGAATTATTCTCTCGGTTCACTTTCAGTCATACTTTTGCACTTCTGTGTCAACCAGCTTTGTTATAAGTGGCTTAATTTGCGGACGTTTCAAACAGATGGTCGTTTTCAAGATCCTTTGATTTTTCATCAGAAAGCTCACGATCCGTCTTGCTGTAATTGACAGCGCTATCTATAAGATTTGTTTTGAGTGCGAATGAAGCGAATATTTCAATCACGATATCGCTCATGGTGCAATAGGTAGCGCAACGGCGAAAGGCGCTCATTTTCTTGGGTAGACCGCAGAATTGATCTTCCTTGGTGTAGTGGGAAGTTCCGCTGTTGTATTTACAGTGATTATATTCGAGTTTGAGCCATAGTAGGAATGGACCAGTTCAGATGAATCCAACTGCTAAATCTACCGTTGTTTATCTGCACATGTTAACGCTTGTGTTGATTTTATATATTTTGTTATCCTTTGAATAATCCGTTCCCACGATATTCCAGGTACTAGTGGGAGAGACATTTTACACGTGCCAAATAACCTGTCAACACTGAAGGGCAGAAAAACTGTAGATTCGTGAAGAAGGAAATCCGTGAAAAAAGGAAATATATTCGTGAGAAAAATGACTGAATTTGAGGGTTTTGAAAACCTTCAAATTCAGTCATTTTTAAATTCTCTCAGAATCTCTCATTCTCTTAAAGTTCCTGTTGTTTCTTGTCGTGATCAATCATTAATATGGACAACAGTACTATACGATGAGCGTGACCTGAGCGGTGGGCGTGGCGATCGCGATGGGCGGAGCCGCTGGCTCCTAGGCCCTCCGTTTTCATCAAAAGCTTGATGAAGTTTGTTTAGTAAGGTTTATCACTGCGGATAAAAATTAAATCATAAAGTGTATTCAACCAGTTTTTCGTAGAGTTTGCCTCGGAGACGTCATTACCCTTAGTTTTCTGTACGATATTTCAGAACGATGCCGTCAATGAACGACGATGCCCCATGTGCATCTACAGAGGAAGATCTACCGGGCTATGTTCGATCAAAGAAATCGCACTCATCCGTAATATGTTCGTCGTCATTTCGGCAACGACGTGATTTGTTCACCTACCTCCTAGTGATATTCCTCATAGGACAATTGGTGACTGTCGGTGAGTTTATTATTTCCAAGCTTTATTGATGTTTTTTATTTCTTGTAGACGATTAAGCGCATTCACAGTAATTAATCTTTACCATGGAGCACCGTTCTGTAGTTGTTTATCAAAATTGGCCCAGAAGACTTTCCGTTCATGGGGCCGGCGAAAGTCAGCCATGGCAATCCTATACCATGATTATTGATAATTGAACCTTACACTAATCATATTCGGTTATTCATTCGGCGTATTAACCCCCCCCCCCCCCCCGCCCTCACTCGAATTATTCTCTCGATCCACTTTCAGTTATACTTTTGAAGCCAATATTTTGATGATTCTAAATTAATCAAAAATCAACAAAAAATAAAAACAAAAGTCATAAAAACAAAACCAATCAGGAACAAAATCAGCCAAAAAACCAATAGCGTCTGGGGAAACATTTTTCTTTTGAAGCCCGTCGTGATACGTATGAGGGGAGGTGATCGGTAGTTTTTACGGATCGCGACAGAAACGTGGAATTTCTAATTTTCCCACACCGGTGGAAGAAATAATATCTTGTGCAGCGCGACTTTCCGCCAGCTCCAGCCTTCGAGTAACTTTACTCGAGGTCGGACGGTGAATAACGACAAAGCTGAATAACGTCACTGACAAGTTCCATGACAGTTTTTCTTACGAGCTGACCAGTACAGGCAGAGCATACCTCAGTGCTTTGGGGAAATAGATTAGGTGCAGGGGTCGGAAGTCGAAAGGAAAGAGTTTTCAGGGTCTCCTCACGAAAAGTGCCTCCAGCTAGTTTCATTCACCATTTTTAGTGAAAGACAGAAAATGAGACGAAGTGAATTTGAGTTTTTCTTCTCGAATTTTACGTGAAAGAAGGTACTGTCATTTCTTTTCGTGAAGAAATCATTGGAAGTATCCATGTGGCGGTGCTCATACATATTCGTGGACATCGTAACAAGTTGAACATCTTAGCCTTTTCTTTTCGCTAAGAATTAATTGGCGCATGCTGCTGACTTGAGATGCTCACGAATTCGACTATAGTATTTCTAAGACGTAGTGAATTCCACCAAGGAAAGATACGATGGGGATTTCGAGCAAGCGAAACGAGCCACTTAATTTGTTTTTAGCTTCAAATTGTACTGTAAAGCCTTTTTCCTTTGCTTCATTTGGAAGCCTAGTGAATCGAAGTGAAGTCTTCAGAATCAAGAGTAACGGAAGATTTCGATTTGCTCTTTACACATCAGCGCATAGCTACTTCTTCTCCTTCCTCTTCCTCTCGAAAAGCACTGGAATATGCGGAAAGTGCATAAAGATCTACCTGTAGATACGGTAGATTTCGAAACCGTTCGATCTATTTACTTTCCATTTCTTTTGCAACGCCGATGGATTTTTTTGCAAGTGCCTCCTTGGCCACGAAAACAATTTTCTGTTGTGTTCGCTGTGAACCCATTTTCTTCGAATCTCTAAACAGTCATTAGCCGGGATGCGCCGTGCCTTCCAGTCCCATTCAGATCGTTGCTGTTTGGCGTATACAAAGACTTGCGGGAGCCAGTCGATGTACAAGTCAGGGCTTTTATTCTCCCAGGCGAATCCAGTACCAATTTATCTACCTCGGAAGGACGAAAAGCTTCATTGGTCTGAGCCGGCGTTGATACGGGATTTGATGCCCGAACCATGTGAATGAGAGTGCGTGCCTCGTGTCACTACACCACCTTCGCCCTTAGGGAAGCTAATGTGGAAGGCTTTTTCGATGGACATAAAGAGGAAGGTGAGCATGGTCTTCCTAACTGGGTTCAGCTAATTCACACCGGGCTCCGATTTCCCGTAAGTATTGCACCTTGCCCTGAATCTATTGTAAACGTTTTGAGCTTCAGCACACTTCTCG
This sequence comes from Trichostrongylus colubriformis, assembly GCA_963978905.1. Lineage (NCBI taxonomy): Eukaryota > Metazoa > Nematoda > Chromadorea > Rhabditida > Trichostrongylidae > Trichostrongylus > Trichostrongylus colubriformis. Next base: position 53,451,869 of record OZ022256.1, on the reverse strand, counting down.
CCTACCTATTCAACTTGATCTGTCTACGGCTAATATTCGAACGGATCGGATGAAGACTGACAATATCTACGATTTCTTTGACTTTAGTTTTCGATGTAAAGATGCTTAGAAAAGGAAGATTACAAAAAGTCTTGCAAAAATTTTTTATAACCGAATATTATTCGATTCCTTCACCGCATCGAATCTATACCCTGGTATGATTGGGCCTCCAAAAACTAGCTTAGCACTCATACAGACAACAATCTAGATATTTTTGAAACTTTAAAATTATCTCACGAAATCTGAGGGAAGATCAAACTGCGAAGGGGATAAGAGTGAGAAAGAAAGAGCTGAGGTCAGACATACACAAACGCAAACATCAGTCACACGTGCAAACATACGAAAAGTTAACCCCCGATTGGTAAGAAAAGAATGGGTAAAAGTAACAAAGAAGCTTACTAACTTTGCAAGTTCACATGTTTTGAAATCATCCTCACTCTGGTTTTTATTACTCATCACTTATTTACAGCGCTGATAGTTTATGTAAATACTGGACCTTCGGGGGATCCAGTGAGACGATGCATCATCATCTTTGATCATTCCTGATGAGTCATCCCGTACTAAAGCTAATCTATAAATGAGTGAGCTGATTTTTTTGACGCCCCTTCCCTCATCCCATCCAATAATGCTCTGGTTCCTCTGAGAGAATGGTCTACTTGGACGTATTGTGGCTGTTATATTCTGTTTTTGAGATTAATGGACGTCTCCCTTGTCAAGGTACCGTGTTTGCCACGTTTTTCACGTTTTTGGCCATCATTGAGCACCCTACTGCTTTCCGGGGCGTATTGGGGGGTGAACCCATATGTCAGGTTACTACAAGGATGCTGAGTTATGGGCAAAAGCTTCGGTGCCGGACGGGACTCGAACCCGCACTTCATCCTTTCCGGGGATATGTGCTAATCCATTACACTACCGACACCATCTTCACCCTAACTCAGCTTTTGAATGGTATATTTACCATAGCTTATCAGCACTCACACGTATAACGTGTGAGTGCTATGGGATAAGCAAAAAAAAAAATGTCAAAAATCCATATGTCAGGATTTCGCACCATGACGAGCGGCGTGCAAAGCGGTGTGTGCGAGCTATGCTCGGCGCCAGAGTTGGGTCTCAGGGCGATTACACACGGTAATGCTATGGCCGCCATACACAGGAAGCTTGTAATTGCTTTTAGACCCAACAGCGCGTTCAGCTCGTCCGCATCGCTTCGCTTGCGACACACCATGATGCGAAATCCTGACATAAAGGTACACATCCGTGCACTCGAGGCTATGGGATGTGAGTGACCATTATTTTAAAACCATAATCACATCCACACATACACACATATGATGGCGCTGATTGTAAATATTACAATGAAGAACGACGATGGCGTTGCGGAGCGTTGGGTGGGGGACTCGGGCTCATCTAGAAGTCGAGAGTTTTGTTTTATTTATTTTTATTTATTCTTTTTTATACTTATATTTTACCTATTTGTTTGTTCATTTATTCCTGTGTCGAAAATGACATGCTAAAATGGGAATTGATTTCATTAGGCAGAAGTTGGTGATCTCATATTCCCTGGTGCTACTTTTACGCGAACAATCTCTGTATGGAGGAAATCTCATCAGTCTTTTTTTTAGATAGATAGTTTGCATTTCTGACTTATACGAGTGGCTGAGTGAAATAGAAAGAGAGAGGAGTGGTGAATAATTTCCTAGTAATTATACCCTAATACTTAATTCTAATAATCATAATTTAATTCTCCATCAAGAGTGAAAAGCATGGCTCAACCCGGTGGGAACTGATTCTGGTCCGTAGTTTCAGATGGATCCTGTGATTGTGGCCGTACAGATCATTGCTATTCTTATCAAACAGTATTAATGAGGGTGCACCACCCTCTTAAAGCATCCGCAATTTTTCGAATTAAGAATTCAGATTTTTCTAGAATTTTCCTTTTCAAAGATTTCCTGCACTAAAATCGCCTATGATTTTGTGGGTTTAGGAGGTTACGAATTCACCCTTCGCCGATATCAAAACTTAAAAGCAAAAATTAAGTTAAGTAAGGATCCATTTTCAAGGGTCAATTTCGGTCACTGCCTGCCGAGCAACTTGTGCGTGGCCTTTCCTGGTGGTGGTGGTTCGATCAGCCAGCCATGTCGGCACTGTTTGAATATGTGTAAATTGGATATTGACAAAGGTCGTAGGGGGTCGTAGGTGGTGGAGAGCATGCACGAAACGATGAGGGTATCCGTAGCCGATTCGAGCCTCATACAGATTTATGGCATATCGAGATACATACCTCATACACCGGGGATATGCATCTATGTATATACCGGTTCTCTATCAAATCACTGAAATTCGAGATACTCGTGAGTTTCACCCACTTTTGTGGCTTTTCTGTTTATATAATGTTTCCGTTCCGCTTGGTTACAGAGCTTTATATGAAAATAAATGTTATACTATGTAAGTGAATGTTATATATATAATAATAATATTGTAGTAATTATATCATTGAATGTTGCATGTAAATCTTATATAAATCGAAAGCTTTAGGAAACGTGTTACTCTGAAATTACCTTCTTAGTAAAATATTTGCGAAAATACTTAAACTTGGTGTCATACTATACCATAACCCATGATAAAATTAACGGTATGTATTGAGAACATTTTTCTACAAACAATTATAGAAAAACGAGAAAAACAGAAAAAGAAAAATATAAGCGAGTGTTATATACATTAATAATAAATATTGTACGTAAATATTATGGAAATCGAACGCTTTAGGAATTGTGGTACTCTAAAATTAGCTTCTTAGTAAAATATTTGCGTAAATATTAAAACCTGTTGTCATACATTACCTAACCCATGATAAAATTAAGGGTGTGCATTTAAAACATTTTCTACAAACATATTTCCACAGGTGGCTTCCGTTTCTGTTCCTCTTTACGCAAAAAAACACCCTGAGAATTCAAAACTTATTCACTTTCTCAACTGGAATTACCAATATTAAAGCCTTTCCCATGAAAAGCCAATGTAAGCCAAGGTTTGATGTGAATTTCCGTTCGCAAAATCGGTCGTGTTCTCGATCGTTGTCGTTCGAGAGGTTGGCCACCATACGGGGCTGGATAGTGCGCAGCTGTTTGGTGTTTTTTGTTCCTTTCTCTGAAGTTCAACAAAGGCTCGAAAAGCTGTATTGAAAGTACGGACGGGAATGGGTTGCCATGTGATGCGCGAATGGAGAGCGCATCGTACTCATTGCGATGCGACAGCCGACTGTACCCGAAAAATTATTGCGCCTTTTAGGTGAGAAATACACCTGTGATTACTATTAGATATCGATATTTTCGACGTCCCAGCCATAATCCTACTCGTTCACTGCTGGATTGCTGACGGGGGGGGGGGGGGGGGGTGGGGGAACGCCCGGATCAAACGATGACTTGAACTTTAAAAAGAAGTCCTTAAAATATCTTGCAATACAAAAAGACACTCTTTGTTCGGTCGTAATTTAGGTAGGTTTATATAACAGTATGATGCTACTCATATTGATCATTCTTTTTTTCATTCACAGTATAAAACTTGTATATTGACATATATCCAGTAGCAGTACTTTTATAGTAATCTGGACATTTAATTTTTATTTTTAGCATATTACTTATTATTTTTACTTTTATATCACTCACAGCATAGAATTTGTATACTGACATATATACTCTAACAGTATTTTTATAATACTTCTAGTATTTTATTATTATTTTTCGCATTTTATTTTTTAAATTTTACTTTTAGTATTTTTATTTACTATTTTTTTGAATGATTGGACAGTATTCTTCAAAGTTCCCTCCGTGGATCTGATTGCAGTAAAACGGTCAAATTTATGGATGGTTTGGTAGTAGACGTGAATGAAGCCCTCGATTTGGTCTCGAGACGCACTTTAGTAATGGTCTTGCCGAGAGACTACTTCATGCTTCACAATTTATTTATTTGTAAACTTGATGAGCAATTATACGACGTACCCTTATTTTAAGTAATTTGACTACAAGTACAATATAGTCTTGCGTTCGGTTGTAATACTATCTATACTATATTTCAGAAGGATGTCTCCCGTCATGGTTCAAGAAAGAACGAAAAGAGCCACCACAAGCATTAGAGACGAGTGACTCCATGAAGAATGAGGTGGGTCAGGGTTGATTGATGGGCAAGATTATAAGTTCAGCTTATAAGGACGCGTTTATACTTTGCGCATCGCGCCGGTGCCGGCGTCGGGCGCGAAGTATGACCACGGCCTAAAAGGATCCCTTACCATAAACAGGGTTCTACACACACCGTACTGAACTTGTTTGTCGAGCGCTTTTACTGTAGGTGCACACAACACTCCCGATCAGAGCTGATATTTCAAAGAAGGCTTCAACTCTTATTGACGGGATTGCTATTTTTGCATATCCCTGCTACTTTTATTGTCACTTGATTTCTTTAACATTATCCATCCACTTGATTTTATAGTAACATTGTCCATCACTGTAAATTTGATGTCTTGAGGTTTTGGCTCTGAAATAGGTGCTACTGGAGTTAGGGGGCCAGCGCACTGTGCTCTGCGTCTCTGACGCTATGGTTAGAGCGCAGAGAAGTCATAGCGGCTGCCAAATCGGGTTCGAATCTTACGAAGAAACGATTTCGATGAAACAAATTCGTGCTTTTTCTATCCTAAGTTAGCCTAAGCCTTGGGAGAGGAGATTCCCTTTCCCTGCTTGGGCGAATACGCGTAAGTGGTTGCTTTGTCCAGTTGAAGTAGATTCCTCGTTAAATACTAGTGGAGTGATGATTCAATCGTTTTCTTAGTTAGTTAGCTTTATAAAGGCATAAAATAACCTTGAGGGTGCCTATAAGCAGAAATTGGGCACAACTTATGCTTTTGTCAAGCGGCCCTCCTAACTCCAGTAGCGCCTGAAATAATGAAGGAAATCCTTCTGTCTTCTCTGATTCTATTTACCGTCTTTACGATAACCCTTCTCATGACTGTCTTGAGAGAGCATTAATGAATGTTTCTAGATTGACGATCCTCCTGAACTCCTGGATCATGGTCAATCAAATGAACTCGACAGAGACAAAGAACATCGTCAACCTCATGAAACCAATGATCTCCACGAACCCGATGGTAAGCAGGTACTATTTTGAGAAAAACAAACCATTAAGGTCATAAAGCAATTGACAATATATGCGAGGTGTTTTGAGATTGTTTTCATCGGTAAATGAGGGCAGGTTATCATCTTCCCTTTTCGGGTATCCAGCAACCAATCCGCCACGGGTAAGATCGGATACCTCTGTGCTACTCGTTCGTTTACTGTGATGGCGTTTCAGAAAAAAAGTTTTGAGGTAGAGTCAGGCAAGGGGGAGAAGTTGATGAGGCATCGTGCCGCGCGATTCTCGGCTTTAGCTCCCCTCCACGCCCACCTTTGAAATGCCGCGTGCGTCGCGACACCGCATCGGTTCCTCCTGTGCACCCCTCTAGAATGACACGAACACTGTTGATAGGAATTCGTGTAGAACCTTGCTATTCCACCTATAACAAAGACTTTCCATGCTTTCAAACCAAAATTGAAAGATCGTTTTATTAAGATGAAAGTGAAAGTGAAGAACTAGACATGATCTATGGAACTGCAGCACCAATACGAGTGGATCATAGACTTGAAGAAGCCCGACGACGTCATTCAAAACATAAATGCAAAGGTACGCACGATTGCTTGAGTGCTTCAGATGCGAGAATCTTCCTGTTCATTAAAAAGAGAAGATACGAAAAAACAGATGTAATGAATGAAGTGAATTTAGTGGTTTGCGTTTAACAAGTTGACGACCGTGCGATCGACGTTGTACCACAGTACTTTTACACATCCACTTCTAGATTTTGGTTCATTTTTTTCGAAATTTTGTGTCCTTCGTGCAGATACATTGTTATTAAAAATTTAGTCTGAAACCACATCTCTGGTTGTTGAGTTATTTTTATTTAAAGACACCGGGAGGGGTAAATTTGGCTAATTGGGGGATTACGGAAGTAGAAGTGCTTAGCAATATAATAGTAGAGAAAGAACGACATGAAACTGCGAAAAAGCCGAGGAATAGGAACAAAAAAATCCGCCTTCTCTCTCTCGTCCTCTGCGTCCCTAGCGGAGTGGACTGAAGACAGGACAGAGTTTTAACCAGCCAGCCGCGATCATTGTCCCGCCTCTCGACGGCGACTCGCCCGGGCGCATGGCCGCATGACGGCATGCCGAGCTGCGGGGTCGCTATAAGACCCCAAGCCGCATTTTTCAATGCGATTTTCGCCACATATGACCTCTTCTGAAGTGGAACTAAAAAGCTATTATACCTCTAAGAATCTCCATCTAGGGTTAATTAATGGGAGCCATATGTTGTCAAATTTCATTCCAGTCACAGCCGATACATATGGAAACAATACATCACTACAAAATTATAACTAGAAATAATGGCAAAGAAGAGCTTTTTTCTACGAGAGATCTTCGCATAACGAATGCTGTCTCACGTGTCTGAGCGTGCGAAAAAAAGGCGCGCGCACCCACGCGCCAGACAAGTAGACGAGTATAAACGGCGCGATCGTCAACGTGTTGAAACTCCCAACGTTCCCTTGCACTTGACATTCATTAAAGGTACATTCTTGCTCATTGCGAAGTGTGAAAGTCCTTGATGGTTATTGGTGGAAGAGCGTTGAGGGTGTGATAACCACACTCGCGTGTGCTGAAGAATGGGGCTTAACGCCTCCAGGTCAATTCGGTCAATGACGATCAAGGCCTGGAAACCTCAAACAGGGCGTAGAATGAGCACTGCTTCCAACGCACTGCCCACTTTGTTAATAACTGGGTACTTCGGTACGAGACACTTCTGGTTGTCATTATCTTAAACCGTTATTGTTTTTTTTAACAGGATGGTGCTACCGTGGTGGAAACTGCACTGTTGACATAGATGAAATCACTTATGAAGTCAGATCGGTGAACTGCCAGTGAGTTATATCTACTTAGAATGCAAAATATATATTCAGATGTTTACGTTTATTGACGTGGACAACTGCCAACGTAGTTATAATAGGTAATACAACTTCCAAAATGGAGCAAAATAGATCAGGACTGATTTTGGTTAGAGCATGAACTGCCCGCCGCAGATATAGTTAGGGAAATACAATCGATCACGGCCGTGTTGAGTTGCAAACGACGTGATAAGGGTGGGATTTTCCTCTAATGATCGTGGAGGGCCAGCCACTGAGGGCTCACTAAGTGCTGTTGGATAAATGCTTTCAAGGCAGATTGCGACGGTGCAAAGCAAAGGCTACAGCGTGGATGAAACTGAAACTGTGCTCGTCAAAGCCTAGATATGGATGATTGCTACAAGATAGCTCCCCATCCCATTTTCCCATCATACGACCACACGGTTCGTGTCACCGGGGTAGGAGAATCATTTTCGAATGTAAAAATTTAAGCCCTACCAATGTAATCATAGCTTGTAGGTGGTCAAATTGATGTTAAAAACCTAGAAATGCTACCCTATTGATCGAGTACCAGTCGAGTGTTTGATTTCAGTTGCCCACACGGTTATTGGGGCAGCCGATGCGAGCTGCATTTTGTGGCGCGTCTCTTCGCACCCGTCAAGGGACACGTGGACGCGGAAAAGTCAGGTGTCTCGGCTCTCGCATTTATCATTCTCATGCTGATGGTCTCCATTGGACTGATTTTCTATACATTCAGGAAGTTAGCAAAATTTTTCTATCAAAATTCCCCATTCATCCACATCTACCACTCTCCCATACTGCATGAATTCTTCATTTTGCATGCTCATTCTGTTTCTTTTCCTTTTTTATTTCTCTTGTATTTCTACCATATTCTGAATTATACTAATATACTGTGTTCAGGATAGTTCGCCGTAATGCGCCATTCGATTCGCCTACCCTACTCTCAGTTAATCATCATTTACGACGTCCAGCGGTCTCATTTCAAGCAATGCCTACATCTATCAACTCCACACCCTCTAATAATACCGCCTATACTACTCGCAGTGCCTTACCACAGTTCGATTGTCGTACACCGTTTTCGCCGTTCTCAAGAAGGTCAGGTTCTTTTGGGAAATTGATTATTATTTTTGACTAAAATTTGCATAGTTTTTATTCCAGTTATAGCCACCTAGCGGCGAATTCAGTCAATGATCTCACTCCTTCACTAAATGCAGCATTCGGACGACTGTCGATGAGCTCCACTCGTCTTCATAATCTAATTGATGCACACAGAAATGATTCCAGAAGAGTAAGTTAATATTTAAGGACCTCTCACACTTTTTAACAAGAAATTATTTAGAAGCAATGCGAGGTTGAGCTAAAATGTAATGTAGGGAAACGGGAAAGGAGTTTTTGAAGATTAAATTGTTCTTCATAAGAATGTTGAAGTCGACTACCCAAACTTTCCATAAATCTAGTAACGATTTTCTTGCGTGTGTTGTATAATAGAGCACATATTCGATAAATGTTGATCGGTCCCTGTGGCATTTAAGAGCAGTCTATGCAATCAGTTACGACTTGGGTCAGTAGCAGAATGAGAGTTTTACTTCTGGGGTTCCTAGACGTTTCTTTGCCCCCCCCCCCTTTTCACTCTGAGCACTGTGAGCACCTCTATTTTCATATTCAATACTGGACCAAACTACCTTCCTGATGCCCTCGAGATAGGGCAATGTATGCCTCTTGGAACTCTTTTTTTTTGAAAGATAGTGAAGTATTGAAAGGTTGATCAGCCCGACATGATACTGATTTTTTATATGATAGCTTAATATTTACATAGCTTGAGCTTCATGACCTTATACTGCTTCATTTTGAGTGACGAGGTTCTTATTTAGGACAATTGCGCAGCAAATCGTATGAGCGCAACAGCTTCTCTGACAAACCAGCTGCGGGATGATGAGGTAGGCGGAGCACTTTTCGTTGATGGACCCTTCCATTTCTCCATGCAATCCATAACAAGTTGCTGGAAGTGTCGGATTTGGGCGGGACGAATACACCGCATAAGGTCTTGGTGGAGGGAAAACAGTTCTATCGCACGTCTCCAATAGATTATTCTCAGGACAGGAACGCGCTACGCAAAGCGTGGTGTAAGACACGTTGCGTGCCAGCCAGGGAGCCTTATGTATTCAGATCCTGGGTCGTGGGAATTATTGGATAGTGTGCAAAATAAAGCGCAGTCACGGTAATCTCCTTAGGACCCAACTGCGTATGAGTCACCTCGCACGCATCGCGTCTCCGCACGCCACGTTGCGAAACTATGTCTTACAATTAGCTATATACTACGTACCATCCTTGCTGGTGAAAATATTAGAAGGATCGAAAAGTTTTGATAGGGTTGAGATTTTTTTCTGTTTTACTTTGCAACTCATCAAATAATGAAAGCTAACCAACAATATGATTACCATCGCATGTTATAACATTGTCCCATCCAACGGGCAGGTCAGCGATTCTCTTCTCTCAGAACTAGGAAGATTGGGAGCAGGGTCAAGCGTCCAGTTGAGGAAAATTTTCAAAAAATACGACCCCCCCCCCCCAAAAAAAAAGGGGGGCCCAGTACGACCCCCCTCTCTCTGCACAAAAACCATCAATTAAGCATTTGTCGATTTTTCAAATGCTCACTACCAATATACAACTAAATGGACACAAAAACACTACACTCGATATATAATCTATGAATCCTAGATTCCAGATTGCATCACGCTTCTACCTCATAATCGAACAATTTTAAACAATAATTCAGAATACTCTACACATCTAGAGAAGTTAAGGATCTCATGCCAGGCGACGGCTGCGATCACGATGGAGCGCGGTATCTTCCCCATACTAAATTCCGGCATTTTGGAAATAGTTCAAACTTTACCTAGAGCCTATCTTTCGAGCACCTGTAAACTGTTTTCCTAATAACTTCCTCAGATCTATCCATTGCCCGTTTACCTTCCCCAATGGTTGCTTAGTTCTCGATATGGCTTTCCAGATGAGGATTTGATGAGGAAAATTTTGAAGTGTTTTATTCAAATGGCCATAACTTCCTTCAAACTTGACCATATGAGTGTGTTTTGGTGAGGCGGGGTCTGCTAGGTTGTCGCTTTCGAATGACTACCTGAACTGTGTCATATCTCTAAAGCGAAGGAAGAAACCTTCAGAAAAGCCAGCTGAGGAAAGTTTTTTTCGCCGAATTTGCGAGATATTCCCAAGATTCTTCAGAAAAATTGATTCATTGTTACTGAAATTTCTCTAGTATGCATCCTTCGCTCTGGAAGGCCTAGTGGGAGGGCAAGAACCGTCGGTCAGCTTCTCTGTGGGATGCGCCATGCATGAGGATTTCATCCACATTCTCAATGAATACAAACGTTTCTCCGGTCCGCATAGTGGCCGCTAACACTAGATTACGTATCTGCGATCGTAGTAAGATATGAAAGAAGTCCATATCAGCTACCCATTGTTTCTGGAGTGTCCATCCATGGTGGTACCTGTTGATAGATATCGCTTTCCACGGTCAATCTGTGAATTTCGAAGGTGTCTCGGTACGTGGTTTCGGTGTCAGCGAACCAACAAAAGGTCTATTGGCGTTGACCGGTTTCGTTGCGGATCGCGCCATGCATGAGGTTTCCATGATGATCACTGCCTACCTCAACAATTACGACCCCTCCCCTTCCTAGCGGACCAAATACAACCCCCCCCCCTGTTGAGGACTCCTCAACGGAGGCTTGACCCTGATTGGGAGTCAAACCTTGCACTCTCCCTGGAAAATATCTATCCCTTGATCACATAAGTATATATGTGGCGCTGTAACCTGGTTGGATAGTCCTGCTCACATGCCTACAAGTCCTTTTCGTGGAGATAGCTTTTTATTATCTGTTTTCAGAGCGTCTACCATACGGCAATCGGCATAGAATCTATAAAAGGTCCCGTATCCGACGAGCGAACTGCCGTTCAAATTCCTCTGCGACTAGCTTCCACAGATGAATCCGCTTCTGTAAAATAGCCGAGTGATTAGCCATCTCAATGCGTCCTAGATTTGCCACCCGATTCTGTAGGTGGTTCTGTTCACGTGCTGTTTTCCTCCTTCAAAATAGCCTTAATTCATTTTCACTTCATTTCATGTCTAGTGACACAATGTACCGTAAGCTTTAATTGTTGCCATTTTGTGCCTTCCCTGAGGCTGCTCATCTTTTCACTTATCCACTTATACCTTATATTGTCTTAATTTATGTGTGTGTCTGTGATTATAGTAATATCGTGTCTTAAGCGGGTGTCTGTGGAAATTCTGTGAATGTGTTTTTTACTTGGAATAAAGATCAACCACGAGTTACTAGTATTCCTTCGCATAGTTTGGCAAGGTTTATTAGCCTCAAACTCTACTTATCATAACTCTTTATTTATTTTTATTACGGAATCGAAAAGGGACTTAATTTTGATGGAAATGCGCCTAGCTTTGTGCCTGATGTAATCGTCTATGGAAGTTTGAGTTTTCCTATTTCTATGCAATCATGTTGCATTTGTTCACAATCGGCCGCATGCAAAGATTCACACACAAAAAAAAAAACAAAATCTGGTAAGAATCAGTCTGAATTCAAGATATTCGTGCGCGGGTATCATGGACGTTGCTTCGAGGTCTGTGAACAATGCGGTGGCGCTCATGCTTTAACTGTTTTTGGACCGTTTTCCATCTTAACAGTATCAAGTTTTGCTTGGTATTGGATTCTCATGTACAGCGCGTCCTGAGCACGTGATCGCTGCCGTACTGCTCTATAGCCCTCGTGACTCCGCCCACGGTACCCGCGGGGACGAAATTCGGAAAAGCTTCATCTCTACCGGATTTTGATTTTTTAGCGTAAACTTTGCATGTGTATGTGGCCCGCAGTGAACAATTACAGCATAACTGTATGGTATAAAAAAAACTCAAGTTTCTGCTGACTATTCCCTTGATCAAAACTAATGACGAAAGGCAGAAACAAAGAGTGAGGTGCTCCCAACTCCTCATCAAAAGGACATTCTATAGGTGAGGTTTTTGCTCTTGGAAATGGTTCGTACGGGCGTTGTGAGTGGAGTGTGCCGATCTAGGAAGCCTATTGGGGTATTGCTGAATCCACCCACACCTCAGTGCCAGCTACACCTTTGAGCATGAAGAGACTGCGTCCCGCATATAGAGTCTTTGAAACAAATCGAGTAGCAAAATCTTAGGTTCGTTCATAAAAGTGTTTTGGGGGAATCGGTATAGATACGAGTCGGTTGATCTATCCCGCCTACTGAGATTTCTAGGCGTATGGGCCAGGACACTCAAACTGGGACACTGAACGCGACAAGTGTCTCGCTGATTTCTCAATGAATTGATTGCGGGGGTGGCCGTCGCGAGTTTCGGCCACCTTTACGCACTTCAACTGTCCTGGTCCATCCGTGACCTCTACATCCTTTTTAGCAAACTGTCTGAAGCCGGAGCCGGATGAGCGACGAGCATCTTACCCTAACCGTGAAATCGCTGAAATGGCCATACTGCGTTTCTCTTATCCTTTCATCCATCAGATCTTCTTTACCACTCGCCGATACGCCAATTTGCCAATACGTCGGCAAGTCTGTAAATCGATCCATCTGGTCGATACGTATCTTTTCCATTTCCTAGAATACTTGATCCGCTCAAAACCTCAGCTGGGTCATGTAAAGAAGGGTAACAGCGCGCAGTAAGGTGCAAATTGTGCATGGGTTCAGAATAGTGCCGTTCTGTTAGGCGTAGTTGGTGCAATAGGCCCATTCACACGATATAGCGTCATAATAATTACTGCTACCCTTCAACCATAATGACCCTTGGCGATGGTCATAGCTTAGGTTACGTTCATACCCAACTAAGTGGGTTTTTGGCGCATCGGCGCATCGCCGTGTTAGCATTTTTGAACTTTAGGCAATGCCGTATTAACACGTCAGGGTGCTAATGTAGTTGGGGGGGGGCCACTGCAGTAGTGTCTCTGCGTCTCTAACGCAGGGCTAGAGCGCAGAGAAGCCATAGTGCTAGCCGAATGGGGTTCCAATTCTACATTTAAACGGTTCTGTAAAGCAAATTCGTGCTTTTTTTTCATCCTATGTTAGCCTAAGCCTTGGGGAAGGAGATTCCCTTCCCCTAGGCTTAGGCGAATACGCGTAAGTGGTTGTTTAGTCTAGTTGTAGCTAATTTTTCGTAATATACTAATGGAAGAATAATTCAATCGTTTTCTTAGTTAGTTAGCTGTGTCTAGGCATAAAATAACCTTGAGAGTGCCTATGAGGAGAAATTGGGCGCGACTCTTGCTTTTGTCGAGTGGCCCCCCCCCCCAACTACCTTAGCACCCACGTCAGTTTATTTACATTGTGGCAAACAGGCAAAGTCGCGGATGCACCGATCCGCCAATTTTTCGAACCGCGGATGCGCCAATACTCTCACTTTCTCGATCGATACATATCAGCCATAGGCCGCGTTCATACCAAACGAATTAGATTTTGGCGGATCAGCGTTAAGTAAAATATGCGTGTCGATCGAGAAAATGAGCGCCTTTGCAGTTTGAGGGAATTGGCGGATCCGCGAATCCGCAATTTTTTCTATTTGCCATAATGCAGATAAACTGACGTAGTGGTACGTGGCATCGCTAAAAGTTCCAAGTCGCTGGTGCGCCGAAAATCCCACTCAAATTGGGTATTCAATAAGGTTTAGGATGCGTTCATACCAAATTGAATGAGTGTTGGTGCATCGGCGTACACTAAATATACGAATCGATCGAAAAATGAGCATGAGAGAATTGGCACATTCGCTCATGCATAAGATACGTATCGATCAAGAAAATGAGAGTATCGGCGCATCCGCGATTTGAGAGAATTGGCGCATTCGCGTGGAGGATAAGATACGTATTGATTGGAAAATGAGAGTATTGGCGCATCCGCGATTTTGGATATTTGCCATAACAGATATCGACTTTCGGTAAGGTATGGAAAATCAAGTAATGGAAAGAGGAGAAAAAGAAATCAACAGCATGTTGGCACGCGTGCGCCCAACCACCGCGGTTGCTAGAGTGATGTGGCACGCCAAAAATCCCAAATCGCGGATGCGCCGATGCGCCAAAACTCATTCAATTTAGGTCTTACGGACAAATATGAGTTGATAACAATCGTTATCACAGAATGAAGAAATGGACACGGTGGTTTGCACCATTTCTACTCAGTTCTATGCGTCGGTCTGTGGCATGAAAAACAATAGCAAGTATACGCCAAGGGTGTCTGAAGTATGTTATTCCCTTCGATAGTACATACATATGGTCCTGCGTAATTGCCGTTTAATGTCAGCAATTCGCAATGTCTTCATCCAAGCATCGACGTTTTTGTGGGTTTCAGTGGTATTCTAACAGAGTTTATTTCAGAAAAAGCCACTGGCTAAGAGGTCTCTACCTAGTGTTGGGTCTAACGAGGTATGTGCGCAATATCAAACACCAAATTTTTATCTTCTCCTGTAACCCACGCCAATGTTGCTGTGGGAGGAACCGATACGGCATCAGAAGTTTTAGAGAGCGATGCGCGTGATGTAGTATTTAGGCCGCATTCATACTTTGCGCACCGACGTCGTCTCTGCCGGTGCGCAGAGTATGAACACGGCCTTACAGCAGAGCACAGTGAAATATTACAGCCGGGAATCGCCTACTGCAGTACTATATCGGCTTCTCGTGTATCATGCGGATGCGGATGACGACACGTGAACGAGAGCAGGAGTAAAACAGTAAGGTCGCCTTGGTAGTCTGCAGCGCCGACTCCGGACAAAGTACGATCTCTGCTATCTGTTATCGTAATCCGTGTACATCAGATCCACGCCCTACGCTGCAGGCGTCAGTGCCGACGTCGGCGCCACAGAGTATGAAGGCGGTCTAACCTTCCCAGCGCGCCTCGTGGTGTAGTAGTAGTAGACCGCGCGATATGGTGGAAAGGAAACGATAAGTATCGATTAGGCGATCAGAAGTCAGGCGTATCACAGCCTAACCGACATAATTTTTGTCCTTTCCGCGTGATCGGCTGTTCGGCTGAAGTGCAAATTCTGTGGCCGTACCCATAGTCCACGTTTTGGGATTTCTGGCCATGCCCAGTGCATAATTAATGCTTTTCGAGCAACTAGCCATACTGCTCTTTTGATAAATAAAGGTTTACGTGGTGGGGAATAGTGAAGGATGTAGCGATGCACCTGAATATGCTCTTCATCCCGCTTCTCAAATCGCGCGCAACCGCAGGTGCATGGAAACTCGGTCACGACGCCGGGCAGCGTGATGAGTGTGTAGACCAGGACATTCGAATAGGGTCAGGTCATCGGAGCTCACGACCACTACGTCTCTTCGTGCACGAATAGTTTACAATATGCCTGCGGTGACCCAATTCGAGTGTCTTAACCTGTACACCATAATGACTCACTAGTGTCCCTGCGTTGACCTCCGAATTTCGCGCGTGGCTTGGGATCACCGTGCCATCGTGGATCGTGTCCCTCTACGCATGTCTCTAATAGCGGTACCTACGTTCTTGGCACCGTATTAGTGGCGAGGGTCTCTAATAGCGGTAACTACGTTTTTGGCACCGCTATTAGTGACGAGGCATGCAAGCCAATGAACGTTGAGCAGAATAATAGACAGTAGTGTTTTCAAGGGAGGCGGCAATCCAAATTTTGAAGAGGCAAGTTTCTCGGAATTCACTCCAGCAGCTCCTAAACCGTCTCAATATTTGATGGTTGGTTTTGGTAGTCATCAGTTCGCACAGTGCTATAAGCTCGAACCAGTAAAAAATTGCAGGATCAAATTAAGTTGGAGAAGCCTTCCCGGGAGGAGATTGTAGAGGCACTGAAGCAGGAGAACAAAGCATCTGGAGAGGAACCACTGAAACCACTAGGCCCAAGTCCATCCGAGTATCAGTTGGCTTCGCTAAACGACGAATTGGTGACTTTTGACTTCTTGAGATTTTATTTAACTTTAGGTATTGTAGGTTTTTAACACAAATGACCCACAAAGAGATGGATAAAGGTTATAAAAATCGGGAATTTGAGGTGGAAGAGGGGTAACATGATTGTTGCGCACGTTCTAATAATCACCTTTCATTAGTGGTACGCACATCTCTTCCCCCCCCCCCCCCCCCCACGATCAGGTGCTTTTTATGCCTCAGTGTCCATCGAATACACCACCCTCGCGGAGCTGCAGGCTTGACAGAATTACCCTAGTGCCCGGCTGTTCCCTACCGGCTCTTTCCAGCCATCGAATAGCACCATCTTCGAACTGTCTCGAATTTAGGGAGTGTACTTCTCACAAGGATTTTGCACCGCGGCTTACCAGCTAGGAGCGCCCTATGTATGTAGCTAGTCCCTAAAGCAGTTATCGGATCCTGCCTATTGTTTTAAAGGAATCGTTCACAAAAAAAATGTTTCTCTGTTACCCATGTATTTACTCTATTTGCCTAATGTGGGCAGCATGCAAAGTTTCACGCGAAATAATCTGAATCCGGCCAAGGTACAACACACAAAGTCTCGGCCGGATGGGCGGGGCCTCTGAGCATGTGCCCACTCCGTCGTACGCCGCTATCAGAGACGCACTGTAGGAACTGAAAGTTACGTAAATATTCCCATTCTCCGTTCCCAACCGCAACGAACGACGGAACGGAGCTTTGACTTAAAGGCCCCGCCTACCCGGGCGAGAATTAGGGGAGCTGTATTTCAGCCGAATTCTCACTATTTCGCGTGAAACTTTGCATGCGGCCCTTATCAGGCAAATACACCTTGATAAATGGATAACCAAGAAATTAGTTCAGGCAAATACACCTTGATTAATGGATAACCAAGAAATTAGTTTTTTCGTGGACGATTCCTTTGATGGAACCGGGAGGGGTCCAAAAGAAGAGAAAGATGCAAAGAAATGAGCATTTTGTAATGAACACTCAAGGTTAGAAGCGATAATAGGCGAAAAAATCCGGACTCGAACGCGCGACGCTGTGGTGTGTATTCGCATCACATTCGCATCAACACACAGACTTTCCGAATTGTTCGCTGTAGGAGACGGGCCGCGGGCCAACGTTATTTCTAACACCTGACTCCCAGCGCAGTGGAGTGCCCCTTCCAACCACATTAGCATCCATGTAAGTGCATTTAGAAATAATACAAGAAAGAACAAAAGAAAAAGTCAAAGTAAGAACAACTTTATAATAAAAATAACTTCTCTTGGAACCATGAAAAGTCGTCAAATTGGCGAGTTAGTGCAATGGCGGCCCCTTGAACTCATCCAAACTACGACTGTTCTACGGTAGGCCAAAAATTACCCCCTTCCGAAGTGTTTAAGTGTGGGACAAGGTGATCGTTCGTCGCACGCAGCGCGTTACACGCTGCACGCCATATTGCGGAATATTTTTACAGTAATGCTCAAGTCAAACAATATGTATTTCTTTATAAATCTAGAAGTGAAGCAATTCGAATCTTTTACCTTTCTCATGATTCATAGCTATTGTTTTCAGTCCAGAGTGCCCATGGTAGTAGCGTTCAATGAAAAGGAAAAAAGGAAGGCTCACAGCTAACTTGCGACGTATCTCCTATTATTTGACCCAAAAACAAACTTCTCCATACATCAAATTACTAATTCGAAATTGAATATTGTGTATTTTCCGTTGCTCCTTCGTACCGATACCGAGTGAGCTACGTAAATAAAAATGGAACGTTCTATCTCCTCTTGCTGAACTGGTCACCGGACTCGGATCAAGAAATGAGCGAGTTCGGTGGAAAAAGGGCCCGGTGCGACGTCGTGATGCTCGCCGTGAGCTTCATGCTCGCCGCTTTGATGCAATGAGAAAGCAAAGACACGGCGCTGCAACGGTCCCTTGTACATCTCGTTTGAAAAGATTTAGAAAAAAATGCGCTTATTGTATGGAGGAAAACTCAGCTCGATTTCATTCACTAAACTAAGATTTTCACTTTGCCGCGTGGTGGACGAGTTATCCCGCTGCTTTCGGAGCTACGTGCACGAGCTCCGTGATTCGAACCTCGTTTACCATTAGCACTGTGGCCGCTCGAGTCACCGTCCTTCAGTGGTCTTGGTGGGAACGTCCCTTCATAATCAATGTTATGGCAAAGATAGGCATGATTTTCCAAAATGGGCACATTTCACTGCGATTTAGTCACTTGGAGCGACCTAAGCAGGTTCACATGGGAGTCGAGGGTTCTTCGCCAGGAGGGGTCGTATTTCAGACCGGGGAGGAGGGGGGTCGTACCTTGAACTATGTATATTCTGAACTTTTAATAAGGGGATAGAAAGCGATGGGTATTTCTCAGTATTTCCGTGTGAGGAAGGGTGAAATAAGTATCTTTATGTTACCTGCAATACAACACATTGCTACGCGTGCGCAATCCGACAACAGTTATTGGTATTGTGGGGTTACAAAAAAGGGGATCGTATTTGGAGCCCCGTAGAGAGGAGGGTCGTACAGAAGCGGCTATTTTCTTCGACACCTGGGAGTGTCCTGACCTAAGGCCGTTTTCATACTCTGCGGTGCCGGCGGGGAGTTATGGCTGCTTTGTCTCTACGTCTCCACCAGCACCATTCTGCCTGTCAACGTACCGGCGTGAGGCAGAGTGCTGCGCTGTGCCGCCGGCAGTACCAAAGCAATTGCCACAGTTGCCTTCCTATTTCGTGTTCCACCATCGCTTTTGCCTCCCAAGTGGTCTTGTTGAGTACAGCGTCTCACCCCCACGATCCACAGATCTGCGATTACAAGAAATACGGGGTTGGAATGTACGCGGATCATCTCGTCCGCTGTAGCAGTTAGAGATTTCAATTAAAAACTCATTTCCTGGGATTCTAGTCATTTCCCCTTTGTGCATCGGTACCTCATCAACTAAACCAGTGTATTTGCGAAAAATTATCCATTTGAAGTATCATTCCCTGATAGATTGATAGGACCAGCTGGAATCATCTTCACTTTCCCTCACATGATCCATGTTTCGTGATTTATTAGGTTGAGTCAATATGGCTTGGACAAATGGTAGTGATGATTTCTAGAAATCATAACACAGCAACGAGTTAACAAAAATGGACGTGCGAGGTACCGTTGGAATGAGTATGAAAAGCTCTTCGCAGTACCGCAAAATAATCACTCCAAAGTAGTTTCATTCCGCCACCATGCCGCTCGATTTGAAGCCGTTCAGAGACCACATCCGCAACGTCACACTATTTCTATCGCTATCTGGCCAGGAACCTGCAGATATCGGCAGACGTCTGAAAGAAGTTCACAAGGAGCATGCCCCCGCCAGAAGTACAGTGTACTTCTGGCATTCGAAATTTGCGTCAGGCGACTATTCCATCGAAGACGAAGACCGCATTTGGTGGAGCGTACACGGCGTAGTACTGGAAGCTGCTTGATGAAGGTACAACGGTATGCGCCGACGTCTACATTCGTCAGTTACGAGAGTTAAAGGCAAAAGTCCAAGTTTCGCAACGGCAGCGTCATATGTCTACTTCCAGCATGACAACGCGAGACCGCACATTGCAAGATCGACCAAGGCCGAGTTGTTGTCGTACAGTTGGGCCGTGCTTCCACACCTACCGTACTCCCCAGACCTGGCCTCTTCAGATTCCCACCTTTTCTCCCATCTCCAACACCACCTGGACGGCCAAGACTTCAAAACTCGCGACGGCGTCACTCGACAACTTCTTCGAGCTCCAACCCCCGGCCTTCGGGCATCCATGATCTGCCTATACCGTGGCAGAAGTTCATCGATAAAGATGGAGCCTATTTCAAGTGAATCCCAGCTGTCGTCAAAAAGTTGTACGACAATGATAGAAATTTGTCGATTTGTCCCATTCATATTGACTCAACCTAATAAAACAGTGGCACTGACAGATGGTGACGCTGGGTGATGATTTGGGTTCTTCCGGTAAGGGAAACAAGGAAGGGTGTATTTTGGGTCACGTAATGAGTGTGATCTCAAATTTCCAACACCTAAATGACCAGTTGTGTTTTTAGCAGCTTCTGAGGCGATCGTTAGCCCCAAAAAGGTCAGCAATCAATAATCGCCCCTTGCACTAGCTCTGTAATTTTCGATTGCAGAACTTTTCCTACCACAATAAGAGGCTTGAAGAGCCTCTTTCAACACATGGCAGGGATCGTATTTCGGACTGGAAAGTGTGAGAAAATCGTTTTTTTTTCTTCAAGAACTATTTGACAAGCACCCCTTTCTGAATAGTTTTTGGACCAACGAGGCGATATTATAAAGAATGTCATCAGGCGATAATCATTAGCAATATCAGGCAGCAATGTTATGTTCAGCGATTGACGAGTTTTCCAGCCGACGCAAATAATGGTCAATGCCATGCTTGGCCGTGCTCCTGATAAATTCGTGGGTGAGGGAGCACCCAGCCGGTATTCGATACGATGCTCACTCTTAGTTGCTTTCCTGTCTCCTGATGCGAGAAAACCTACTGGAAACCGTTAGGTGTGGCACTGGTCACTTAAAACGTGCAACTACAGTGACGATTGCAGCTTTATGGTCATGTGACTCTGTCCACGAGATTCTCTTCGGTCGCGTTCATAGTCTGCGGTGCCGACGGCAAGGTATGGGTGAGCTTCTCTAATTCTCTGCCTATACCACCCCGCCTCATTGCCTGCGTCTCTGCACCTCCGTGCCACTCTACCTTGTTGACTGTGAACGGAGTCACGCCCTGCCGGCGCCGAGTATGAACGCGGCCCTCTTGTCCTTTCTCATTCTCCTGTGGTCCAATTCTTATCTCTCTTTAGCACGCATTGGCTGATCAGTGGAATCGTTGACGCTTCATCGTCTCCTTTGGAGATTCCACCGCAATCTTGAACAAGCCGGAAGTGAAATTCATTGGAATCACTATCTTAGGGATCTCGCGACTCGCGAAATAAGCGGTAGGTTTCATTTTTACACACTTCAATGCATAGAGCAGTGCCATGATGCGGAACAATAATAAGTTCAATGCTAAATTGTCTGATGTAAGTTGAGTCGCCTTTAGTCACCTTATTATATCCTTATCTTAGTTGACTTGAAGGCTGATCGCGGAATCCTCAAAAGAGGATCTCATTGGGTCCTTTGGAGGAGGGCCATGTTTGCTGGAGCGAAGCTGTGCTGATCACGCAGGGATACTAGAGATGAATTTTAGAATCCTGTCACCCTCCCTTCAGACTTTTTTGAAGTAAAAATACATTTTCAAGTTTTTAGCATACCCCTTAATGTGCCAGTGGTCTACGCGTCCAAATGGCCTCCAGTCAGTGGCAATACAAAACAAACTCAACTCTTCGAGTATGTGGGAAGGCGCTCACGATGTATGCGTGTTTGCTGTCGCCGCGTCTTTGCTAGGATTGCCTTCTGAAGCAGGACCACGGGTGTGTACCCTCAGTCAGGATTTCGCACCGCTGCATGTTTCAAGCGAAGCAATGCGGACGAGCTAAAAGCGCTGCGATTACAAGTCAACAGCGTATCGCGCCCCTAGCATTCTCGTGTAATCATTCTAAGACCTCACTACCGCAACGCGTATGGCTTGTACACACTGCGTCGCACGCCGCTCGTCGTCGTGCGAAATCCCGACATAAGGGTACACACCCCACGACCACTAAGCTGATTCCCACTTTATGTTGTGGTACCTTCACTCCTGCTTGATGCTGAATACGTGAGATGTGTCGTGGAGGGTTTTGTATTTGAAATTCTAATGTCATCCAACGATAAGGCCACTTTCACACCTTGCAGCACCTGCTTCGACGTTGGCTATCGATGTTTCCCCGCTGACACAATTGCTACGCCCTCTTGTTATAACGCTCGACAAAGCCATACTACAACATGTGAACCCGCGCCCCGCGCGAATCTTGCTACGGTTTTAAACTATGCCAAATTTTGGCTGGTACATCCTTCATAAGTATCCAAGTTCGACTTTCCATAAATCTTGGCATTGTGTTTGTTTATATGTAATTCTTCTTGAAGCCGTAACAAAGATGTTAATTAATTTTATTCGGCTAACGTTTCTTCCTTGTCGCCGTCGTCAGAGCAAAGATTATCTTTGGCTTTCCAGGTCCTGACGAAGGCGACAAGGCCGAAACGTTAGAAGAATCAAATTAATTAACATCTTGTTTACGGCTTCAAGAAGAATCACATATGCCAAAATTCTCTCCAGAATTCGAATCATGCCACAGATTCGCGCGTGCTCTCACGACAATCATTATACTGTAGTGTGATTTGGGCGATCGTTATAAACAGAACGCGTCGCAATAGTTCCGGCGGGGAACATCAATTGCCGCCGTCGACGCCGGTATTGCAAAGTATGGAAGCGGCCTAATTTGATGCCTTTAACTCTTGAAATTGTAGAAGGACAATAACACTAATCAGTTATGCAATGAAGCGGAGAGTTTCCAAGAGTTTCAACCGGCACAGCCTGCTGTCTCACAATATCTCATGGTGCGTCTAATTCTTCTGGATATCATGAAAATCCTCATGAACGTTATCATTTTCAGGATCAAATCCATCTTGAGAAGCCCAGTAAAAGTGAGATTGAAAACGCATTGAAACAGCAGGAAAAGTCGAACACACCCTCGGAGGAACGATTGCGACCACCCACAGCATGTCCTTCTGAGTATCAAATGACAGCGTTGAATAATCAGTTGGTTGGTTTTAGTCTGTGAAATTATTTAGTGTTTAAAATTTCAGTGTAATCTTCTATGGGGGCTGCTCTTGTCTTTTTCTCCTCCTTATGCTACGCGCTTCTTTTTTTTTACTGCAGGCCACATGCCAATTTCATGCTAAAATGTCGAAATTCAGCATAGATTTATCCTCTCGGGGTTCTCCAGTTTTTGGACCACGAGCATGGGCGAGACCGCGAAAACACTGAGAGCAGGTGCAGAATCATGTATGCCAAACTTTCTTCGGCAACAGCTCAAACTTTGTTCGGCGGGAATTCAAATTGGTTGTAGTTAGTCCGAGCCAGGAAAACTTTCTAGTTCTTTGCTTCTTTCTCTAAAACTATCATGATTTTGAGGAAAAAGTAGAATCACGAAATTTTAAGCACGATTCTTCGCAATGATGGCATGGGAGAATGCTCATGTTTCAATGCACTTTTTCAATGGCGCACTCTCAAAGGAATCGTGCACGGAAAAATAAGTTTCTCTGTTACCCTATATTTATGTTGTATTTGCTTAGTAAGGGCCGCATGCTAAACTTTACAAGAAAGGTGAGAATCTGGCAAAGATATAGCTCCCCAACAGAAAGTTACGGAAACAGTTCCACTCTCCATCTTCAACCGCGGGGGACACCGGAGCTGGCACTTACGGCCCCGCTCTCTCGGTAGCCACTTTGAAGAGCCTATCTTAGCCGGAGTTTCACTTGTTCGCGTGAAACTTTGCAAGCGGCCCGCATGAAGCAACTATAACAAATATATGGGTAATAGACATACTCATTTTTCGGTGTATGAGCCATGTGGAAAGTAGTCAAGACTTTTTTGGAAGCAAATGCGGAGCTGATTGCGAAGCTTGCAATCAGAAGTAGTTTTGTGGGAAATAATAAAATGAAAATTAGTGCTGAACTCAACAGAAATTGATCCTGTGTACATGCATGAAGTTTTGAATGTTTTTGTTGATTCTCTCCCCCACTGATCAAAGACATGACTACATTCACGAAGGAGTACTAGGAAGACTACGCAGCAATCAGTAGTGAGACATGGAAAACCACCAAAATTCCATAAATGAACCCTTAATTTTGTATAAAATAAATCTCTAAAATAATGTTCTACTGCAAGTTTCACCTGTTAAAGTGAATTGCACTGTAAACTAAGGGGGCACGGACGCAAAAAAAAACAAAAAAAATGAGTGCGAGGTAGTTATGTCAGCTTGCTTATTTGCTTGTGATGGCATGCCATAACCGTTACGCGACTGCGCACTCATCTTCTACTTTTGGTGGCCATTCTGTTGCCTTCTTTGAACTGTAGCCTCACTTGTGCCACGCAATTCTTTTTAGTCCATCGTTCCAATGGTGAAAGCATTCAATGAATTGGAAAGAAGAAAAAAGCAAGGCAGTTAGCGACAACGTCTCTCCCACGTGGATGTCTATTATTTGACTCAGAAACAAACTTCGCCCCATGGTCAACTGCTAATACAAATATTGACCAATTTACATTTTCACATTGTTCTTTTCTGTGACCATTGAATGAACGTTTAAAATAAAAATTGGTTATTGTATGATTCTTAGATTTGATTGAGATTTCCGAGGTTTCAGTTTCAGGCGTTCTCGTTAAGCTGTGAGATCGGTTAAATTAAATCGATCAAAGTGTTCGACTAATAGGTCGATTCAATTTTCTTTTGCTATGGATGTGACCACAACCTACCCCACCCCATATCAGTCTCGAAATTTTTTGCCGGTCGCAGAATTGTACTCAACGTTTTATGTGGGTTTTGGGTTACATAACTAGGTTGTGTAAGTGACCAGAGATTTGCAGAATACCACTGATACTTCTTTGCATTTCACATATTCGTCGCAAGCTTCCATGGCTTTACCAGTTAGTCATTACACTACTTCATTACCAGGCTTTGACGGCAGCTTATTTTGAAGACACGATAGAGGTTGGCCGAAGGATTGGCCCTGCTTATATGGTCATTGGTAAACAATCGTCTGTGGGCGGTTTTTGCCAAGCCCATCGCCTGCAGAGGGGCGTTATGGAACCGCTCCCATGTGGAAGATCGGAGTTTGCTGGAAGGCGCTGTGTTCGGGTTCATACTGTTAGTTCGATCGCGCGACCAGTCGCTGCCTATGGGCGTGGCTGCGAGCGAGCTAGCATGGGCCACGTTCAAGCAATCTCCTAGCTCTTTTTCTAATCAAATTACGTCAATCTCGACAACCCTTTGTTTGTCTCTTTTTGTCGACATTAGCGCTTCTTGTGCTTTCCCTCCATTGAGCTGTAACGCAGGCGAGACATATCAGATTCTCCATATACCAAACTGGTTGATATAGTCATAAAAGGAAAGGATAAAGAAAAGGGTCATAGCAATGTAATGTTATAAATTAGTATGTGGCTCGTTTCGCCTTTATGCTCATACGAACCACTGTGTTTTCTACCTCCCCCCCTCCCCCTCCCCCCCCCCCCCCCCCCGCACCCCGAGAAGGTTCATCGGTGAGTTGGGATGGATAGAAAAATAGCCTGGATAATTAGTAATAGGTGTATCCGATTGAATTGGTTGCTCCATGATCAAAAGATCCCTGAGTCGCTGTGTAGGCCTAATGAACATTTCATTGTCTCTCCTACTGCGAATAGAAGTCAAATGCGTGGCGCATTAGTGATGAGAGCACGGCAATTCTCTGTTTTGTCCTTTTATCGGACCGAGACTGACATGTAATTGATAGTGTTTATATGAAAACTGATATGGTATCGTACATACAGACGGACCCAGACGGAATATCTGAAACATTCCACCACCACCCATCCAGCTAATCGCTTACTCGTTTATAAAAATAAGAAGAAATAGCCTTTCCGTATTATGCTATCTATTTCGGAGCCACAATATCTTGCACACTTGTATACCTATTGCAAGGATCGCCCTTCTACACTGTACAATTTTTGGTGACTTTCCATTCAACATACATACAGCAGAGCATGTTCTGTGATGCATTCGAAAAAGTCTCGAACCACTGTTTCGATGGCCTTTCAGGACCCACTTTCGGAAGCCACTAAGGCCTTTGTAGTGCCAAAATGTACTACTCGATAGAAACCTGGCCTGGCGCTATTACAGATCTTCAAGGCTGAACGAACCATTCGCAGAAAATTGTTTCATCAAAATCGTTTAGGATCAGCAACGTCTATACAAAGCCGGTGAAGTGCAGTACCAAGGAGAAGCTCGAGATCGAAATACCTGTTACGTGGCCCAACGAAACATCGCCTGGGCTTGTAACTCATTACGGAGAAACACCATTAGGAGTAATTTTGGCAGATTACAAATTAATCGTGGTGCATAAAAGTTGAGGTGATTGTAGTGTGAAAGTAGAGAAGAACTTGTGGGTGCTAGAGACTGAAGAGGTTGATTTTCCTCTTTTCACCGTATTACGGTGTTTCAGTGGTAGTACTTTGTTGAATAAGACGAATACAGCAGAGTATGTAGCACAGAGAGCAGTAGGTTAACGCCTTCATTATACGCGTTGCAGGCGAAGGTATAAGGCTTCGACCTCCCGGTCTGTCATACAGTTTATGCCCCGCCCCCGCCAGACGCAGGTTGTGGGGAACATCGCACACCTGGCCATGATAGAACCGGTCAAAAATCCAAGGATACGAGCTCGCAAAACCCTCGCCTCACTCCCTGCATTTCTCCCCGTCTGCGCCTCCGGTGAGTGTAGATGCAGTCAAGTGACGGGCTAAGTCAACCGGCCGCGAACGTTGCCTCGCCCTCACAGCAACTCGTCCAGCGGATGCGAGGCAACATAACTGGCAGCGCTTCCAGACCGTGATAAAGACCCCAGATCGCCCTCTTTCGATGAAAGTTTTGCACCCGATCACCTGTTATGGACTGGACTGTCCATGTGCAGAGGACATGTCTTCTAAGCTCTCATTTTCCCTTTTTTCCTGACGGTGCCTTTGAACATTGAAGTCTCGAGATTAGAAGTCACTGATTTGGTCCTTTGCTTTGCGAATCGATCTGAAAGCTTCGCTATGGCGTTTATCCCACGACTTACATATTTACGAGCGGTTCTTTGTGTTATACAGAGCTCCATTTCCAGATATTCATAGAAATCCTTTATTTAGACAGCGTTTTCGATCAACTTATTGTTCCCTCGTCATAGCATCCATTCAACATTGTCTGCGTTTTTGTCATGTACATCTCCATGCCAATATTCAGATCAGCCACATGAATTAGGCCATGTTCATACTCGGCGCCGGCAGGGTGTGGCTGTGTTCACAGGCAGTGAGGCAGAGTAGTATGGGGAGGTGTAGAGAAGATGGGCAATGAGGTAGCGTGGCATAGATGAAGACGTAGATACAAGCAGTCACGCCGTGCCACCGGCGTCGCGTGTTCATATGGGCGCGATGGGTGTGTACCCTTACGTCAGGATTTCGCACGATGACGAGCGGCGTGCGACGCATAGTGTGCGAGCTATGCGCCTCGCGGTAGTGGGTCTTCGAACGATCACACGGTAATGTTGGGGGCGCGATACAGTTGACTCGTAATCGCTTCGGGACCTAAAAACATGGCGACTTTAGCTCGTCCGCACTTCTTCGCTTGCGACATGCCGCGGTGCGTAACCCTGACATAAGGGTACACACCCGGGCGCGACCTTAGCTCATCATTCCTTCTACGCCTTTGGTAGTTTTTTACTGTAAGCAGTACTCTATGTTACGTCATTCATAACTGGCATATTAAAGCTGCGAATGCAGCTGCGAATGAACTAAGAAACATCGCATTGCTTTACCGCACTCCTTACCCAGTAGGGATACCGACTGAGCAACAAGCTGTTGTTTATCACCCCTATTACTTACTCTCGCGCTTATATCAGGAAACATGCGCCAACAACGTAAATTCAACTCGACTTATGGATGGTGACCTTCAATTGTTCTCAGAGCGATAGCTCTTTTCAAGGCATGGCAACGTCAGCGAACCGCGCAGTAATAACACCTTTTTCTACTTTTTTCGCTTTTTCTTCCACTCTACAAGTGCACGGCGCAATCTCCAGTTAGTGCCAAATGGAACAGCGCATCTCGGTACACAATAATCTTTACTCGTATTCGAGGGATCTGTCACGAATTCCAGTTGTTGCTACAATTGGTAGGAAATTTGCCCATAAAATGACTCGGATGATAGATGGTTACTTTGAGTACTTCATGTAATATAGTTTCAGAAAACTGTAATCAACAAGTACGAGTGAAAGTAAATCGATTATTTATGGTTTATATGAATAAATCTAGGAAATGCTCCACTCAAGTAGTATTTTTAGCTATCTGCATTTATCGAACAAGTCCGTGAGCCATAAGTTTGTGACCCATCGTCGATCCATGGACCGTCGCGTACGGAGAATTCCTGACTTGACTGATTCATTGAGGACACGGCTTTTTATTTTGTTTCGCCACTGTTTGTTTGAACTTTGTGGGTGGATCCCAATGAAGAGGGACCTCTCAAGAAGTTGCACATCAAGACATTTCAGTTAGTTCCTTTAAGGGGGTCAATATGCACACTTAAGCGTATGCTTTGCCTAAGCCCTAGCTGAGGAAACAGGAAGCCCCTTTCTCCTTCTAAGCTTAGGCGAAAATGGCGTAGACACTGAGATGTCCACTCCTCATTGCACGAACACCCTTTTTTGTCCCTTCCTCACTGGAGATCTTTACCACATTCGTACTGACTTCGAGGAATTCCGTAGCTTCAAGTCCGATCTATAAGATTAAAGGAAGGATCAAATCATGTCGGGGGGAGGGGGGAGACGCAACTTTGCGTCGACGTTTCACCCACGTCAAAGCTTCTTTCCCTTCCTAGGCTTAGGGTAAAGCAGATGAGACCTATGCTTTGACATATGCTTTTTTATGTAGAAGGAGGAGATATCAATTTTAGCCTAAGCCTAGTGAGGGAAAGGATTTTCGACGTCGACGCAAAATTGCGTCTACCCCTCCCCCCCCCCCCCGACTTGATTTGACCCTAAAGGAACTTTGGGAGTCATATGGGTGCACCCGAAATTCCTTCATTCTTCAAGGGAGGGCGTTGTGGAAGCATGCAGGCCAATGATCCAGGACCACAATGCAACACAATCGAAATAAGCCAGTAAAGATGTGGGAGGACTAGATGAGATAGTTTTGAACCAGGATGGTAAAGCACCTCTGTCCACCTCTGAATCTGGAACTTTTTTTCAGGACATTCCTGAGCGCAATTTTAGAGTTCACTTATACGAAGGCCTGCGCGTTCATCACGATTTTAACGTTCGGGTTCAGATCTTTTTTGGAATATTTAGAACGGCCTGCGTAAACATCTGCAAACATCCATCTGAAACGATCTTTTCGTCTCTCCTACTTTTAGGGGAATTTGCCACTGAAGCAGTACTTAAATACAAATGGCTTGTGACTGGGTGAGGAGGCAACATGACTCGGTCTGATAAGGTGTGGTCAAAATTCTTAGCGGAAACAGTAGTTCGAAGATCGTCGCTTGCGATAACAC
The DNA here is from genome assembly GCA_963978905.1 of Trichostrongylus colubriformis. Lineage (NCBI taxonomy): Eukaryota > Metazoa > Nematoda > Chromadorea > Rhabditida > Trichostrongylidae > Trichostrongylus > Trichostrongylus colubriformis. The sequence goes on along the minus strand of OZ022256.1, from coordinate 53,422,657 downwards.
ACATAGTAAGCGACGAAATTTTCTTCTCATCTCCGATAAACTACGACGTTTTGTTTTGTTTCTTCGTTTTATTTTCTGAAGCCGTCACGGACTTCCTGTTGTGTATACCGTACGTATCAATTCGTGTGTGGTAAATTAATAAGTCTTATTTCGTGTTTTGCTACTCCATCACTTCCTATTGTTGGTCAATACTTGGAGTGTTCTGGATAAGAATTGGCAGTATTACACCTCCCTGTTTCTGACCTTATGCTATTGCTACGACTCATCTCTCCTCGCCTTTCAATTGCGTACGCTTTTGATTTTGGAGTTTTCTAAGTACGTCACAAATTTTCATTGCATGTTAATTATCCTATCTGTTCACATTAATTTGCTCCGGGTCAATTAGTGTAAAGTCATCCTACCATTGTTGGCCTTGCGGTCGCATAAATCCCGTGCAATATGCATCATCTCTCTGCGTTCTTATCGATTTTCGTTTCCTTCATCGCCCTGCGCATTCGGTGCTTGCCATGGAAGTATTTTGGGGATATATCATCCAATTTCCATTTATCGACTAGCTACTCGAAGAAGCTACTTTTTCCGGTCTTGTCGATATCGAGTCTTAGCAGTACCACTTTGCAACCCAGCATGTCGGCTCACGACACCTTAATTTCAGGCAACATTTGCTTTTTCTTTTATCTATAATTTATTTATTTTCAAGAACAGGATGCCGGCCGTAAAAGGAGATGGCATGCGTGGATTGGCCGTATTCATATCGGATATCCGAAATTGTAAAAGTAAAGAGGCCGAAATGAAACGGATAAATAAAGAACTTGCCAATATAAGGTCAAAGTTCAAAGGTGAGTGAAGTTTGAAGCGCGTTGTGCGCAATTGATTATAAAAAGAAATAGTAATATCCTGCACGAGTAGATGGATAGCATTAATGTGATTTTTTGATCATTTCGATCACTTTTTTATCAGAAGATTTCTGATGCATTTTTTCTTCAGTAGGCCATCGAAAGATTTTCGGTGCATTTTATCTTCAGGAGACAAAACTCTAGATGGATATCAGAAGAAGAAATACGTTTGCAAATTATTGTTCATTTTTCTACTGGGAAATGATATAGACTTTGGACACATGGAGGCTGTTAATCTTCTCTCATCTAATAAGTACACGGAAAAGCAGATAGTGAGTTCAGTCTTCCTTCAATTCGTCTCTTTTGTTTTTGTTGATTTAATCAAATATTTTGCCCAGTAGGCATGTGATTTGTTTCTTCTTCCTATGGATAGCGTTGTCGAATCACTTTACACTCTACTATCTTTATTAGGTTAACAAAATATAACTTCGTGCAGTTAAAAACTGTAGCTTTGTCATTACTAACTTGCGAAAACTGCCCTCCTAATCGATGTCGCTTCATTGCTATCTCGTATGTCATTGAAATTTATTGGCTTTCTCATTTGAGGCAATTTTTTCTTTATGGGTTAGGCCAAATTTTAAAAGGTCTTACACTTCAGGATTTGCGCACATTTCTCCATATCAATTAAGGTTCTTATTCAGGGGTATCTGTTCATATCAGTTCTGATTGAGCAGAATTCGGATTTGATGAAGTTGATTGTGCAAGCGATTCGTAACGATCTGACTTCCCGCAATCCAATCCACGTCAACCTCGCTCTGCAGTGTATTTCAAACATTGGCAGTCGTGATATGGCCGAAGCGTTCTCAAACGATCTTCCAAAATTACTGGTTTCTGGGTGAGTTTTGAGATTTAATCCACTGCATTCCGGCTTTTACGTAATAGGACCGCCTTTTCTTCATACGGCTTTCTCTCAGTAATAGAACTTTTTATGCCTCCTTTTAGTTTTGCTTTCTTATAGATGTGGTATGTATCTTTGCTCCTTCTAATAGTCATAAAGGCTTATTGATTCGATTCGAATACAGTAAACCATGCAGCATACAGTAGATGCTGCTTGCATCTTTGAGCACCTGGTGATCTTCAGAACTTTTCTTGAGAACTATTGGTCAATGTTTCAGCGACACTATCGACTTTGTGAAGCAGTCAGCAGCGTTGTGTTTGCTGAAGTTGTTTCGCACTGCTCCTGACGTTATCCAACCGGGAGAATATGCCAGTAGAATTGTTCATCTTTTGAACGACTCTCACATGGTGAGTACTTAACGTTCAGTCGTGTTATACTGATGGATTTCTTAGTTTCATTATAGGGTGTTGTCACATCAGCGGCGTCTCTCATCGAGTCTCTTTCAAAGAAGTGGCCTGATGAGTATAAGGTTATTCTCACCATGGTTTTACTTGTGCGGCAGTAAAAAAGTAAAGATCCACGATATCCTTCTATTTTTTAGGGATGCGTGCCATTGGCGATTTCTCGATTGAGTAGGATAGTGACCGCAACTTACACAGATCTCCAAGATTACACCTATTATTTCGTCCCTGCTCCTTGGTTGTGCGTGAAACTGCTTCGCCTACTGCAGAATTATCCCCCTCCAGGTGAGTACGAAGAGATGGTAAAGAAACTCATCTGGTTCAAAGCAAGGCGTTTTCAAACTTGAGTTTCAGAGGATCCTTCAAATAAAGCTCGCCTGCTTGAATGTTTGGAAGGAGTGCTGAATAAAGCACAAGATGCACCCAAATCCAAGAAGGTATACATAGTGAGGATTCCAATTTCTTCCCTCTTGTATAATCCTCCATCTTTAGGTTCAACATTCCAACGCGAAAAACGCCGTTTTGTTTGAAGCCATTGCTTTGATTATCCACATGGACAGCGAAGCGAATCTCCTAGTCCGCGCTTGCAACCAACTGGGTACATTCCTCGCTCACCGGGAAACGAATCTTCGGTATGTCAATTAATAATCTGTGGACGCATTGCCATTCGATAATACGTTGAATTACCAGGTATTTGGCCCTGGAATCAATGTGTCTATTGGCAACTTCTGAGTTCTCTCACGAAACAGTTAAGAAGCATCAGGAAACCATCATGAACAGCTTAAAAACGGAAAGGTGGCATTTTCATAGTCATTTACTTTAGAGCCTTTCCTGAAATCAGTTAGAACTTTTCTTATCGGCTTTCTTCATTCAGAGATGTCTCCGTGCGACAAAGGGCAGTCGATCTCCTCTATGCTATGTGTGACCGTACTAACGCCAGCGAAATTGTCTCGGAAATGCTGGCATATCTGGAGACAGCTGATTATTCTATAAGAGAGGAAATGGTACGATTTTGGAGCACTTTCTCTCGTCGTTCAAAACATGGACAACTCTTGCTGAGTTCTATTTCTGCATCTGATCTTGCGGCTTTCACAGGTCTTGAAAGTCGCTATCTTGGCTGAAAAGTATGCTACTGACTATACATGGTACGTCGATGTTATCCTAAAGTTGATTCGAATTGCCGGTGATTATGTTTCGGAAGAAGTGTGGTACAGAGTGATTCAGGTATGAGTTTTATATTATTTTTGTTTACAAAAGGCTGTAAGTAATAAATTTGTTTCAAGTGTAGTATTCTCAAAAGGAAACATACGTGTATCATATAATTAGCGCGTTTTCTGTTTTCAGATAGTTGTTAATCGCGAAGATGTTCAAGGATACGCTGCGAAGACAGTGTTTGAAGCACTGCAGGTATAATTTTGTCACATATATTACATGCAGCATTACTTTGTTTTCCCATACATTCGGCATTACACATAGTGATTAAGATAGCTAGTGCTTCATTAGTAGTTGTGTAGATTAGATTAGATCTGTCACTGATTACTGCTTGCTGAAAATACGATATTCCGAATATTTTTAGAGGCCGGCTTGCCACGAGAACATGGTAAAAGTTGGTGGATACATCTTGGGGGAGTTTGGAAATTTGATTGCTGGTGACCAGAGGTCGAGGTTTGTGAGAGTTTCTATCCCGAAATGGGTGCTCTAAAGGAACGTAGCAGCCCTCTTTGTCTGTTATCGTTCTGGTGTTATGATGATTTTTTGGCTGATATAGCCTATATTTCATTTGTTTAGCCCTCAAATCCAGTTTGAGCTGTTACATTCAAAATTCCCGCTGTGTAGCATTGCGACCAGGTGTCTCCTTCTTACAACTTACGTGAAGTTTTGTAATTTGTTCCCAGAGATTAAGCACATCATTCAGCAGGTACACCTTTTAATTTGGTTTTTAGTGTCTTGTGGATTTTGAACTAATATCTAGTTTTAGGTATATCAAATCGATCACAACCTGCGAAATCCGGATGCAGAATTACAACAACGAGCAGTGGAATACCTTCAAATGAGCAAAGTAGCGAGTCCAGATGTTTTGGCTACGGTAAATTGCTTTCGTTTTTTGATGAGGCTATTTTGTTCGTGTAATACAGTGGATCGCCACCATGAAGGAGGTATATTTAAATATTGGCCCAATTTTATGGTAAGAACTTTTTTGTCTGCGAAAAACGTTGTATAAGGGGTCCTATAGTGATTTTTCGCCATGTTTACAACGGATCATGCCAAGTTTTCCTTAATTCACTGAGGATGTTCAGATTTTGGAGGAGATGCCGCCTTTCGCAGAGAAGGAAAGCAGCCTTCTAGCCAAACTCAAGAAAAGCAAACCCCAGGTTGAGGAAATGGAGAATGTGGAAAAGGAGAAGAAAAGCAGGCCGAACGCCACCATGGCAAAGGTGTTTTTCTTGAACTCGAGTTGCTACAATTTACAAATTTTACTCATGGCACGTTCACTTTGCGTTCTCGTTTCGGTTATATATCGAGTAAACACTTTTCTTTCCGACTTTATGCTCCGCTTTCCGCTGACTCACTACCTATGGTTGACACCTCTTTCGAATCACATAGCACAGCAAAACTGTTTCGATCTCTTGTGTGCCTTTCCCGCTGGAGATAAATACATATATTCCTCCGGCTGCCGCGATACAGCATCAAGTGCCACTGCCATTGGCACACACGGCTCACCACAGCCGTTGAAAGCGCAGTTAAAGGTAGAAAAAAGAAATTGAGGACTAGAAGACATTTTCTCTGTAATTGACATTCGAGTTCGAGTGAGAGGGGAAGTCCCTAGGATTTTCCTCGCGGTCTGGTCTGATGCGTTTGAGCCTCAAAGTAGATCCTTCTCCATGAGAAGAGGGTTTTTTCCCCGGGTTTCTGTCCTTGTCATTTATTCTTTGTCTGCTATTGCATTACTCTACAGATCGTCTTTGATTTTCCAAATTTTGTCACAATTAGCCCTTATTAGCGATAATGGTGTCTTCAAATGCCAGATTGAATGTGACTACAACATCTCTGCCATTGCAGAGGTTGGCTTGGTACGTAGTATATGTGGTGTAGGTGTAGTGTACATAGTGTAAGTGTAAAGTGTAGGTATGAACGCTGTCTCTTTACTGCCCTCCCATTCGCTGCCAATACTCTTTTGAATAGTGCGTGAGTCAGGGGAAAGGTTTGCATGTCAGCTCATTGAACCGCACCCGTTTATTGATTCCTGAGCAGTTTTACTCATAAAATTACGGCTTGGTCGCTCGGGCTTCCCACATTTAGCTGGCCGTTGGACACAAGTAGTTACTCGTCTCTTTTAGGGTTGAGACGATCAACACAGTTTCAAGACATCATTGGAAACCAGTGGGGCATTCTCATGATATTTTTATGGCATTTTGATGATACCTGTTTTCTTGATTTTATTTTTGATATCTTCCCCAGTTACATTTAATATATAGTTTCGCAGACATTGAAGCTAATTTCTTGTAAATCTCTAGAGATTCCTTTTTCATTATTGCTTTTCACCACAGCTCATTTTAGGATGGTGGATCTGCAGCTCTTGTCGATTTTTCACAACCTGGAAATGAGGGATCCGAGTAAGTTTTTGGTGTGCTTTATGTTTCGTTTCATATGAAGTTCCAGTGAAACCTTTCTCCAGCTCTCTTGTGGACATCTTTGGACATCCATCTTCTGGACGGCCTCAAGATCAGACTTCCCCCAACATGGGTTCTCGAGAAGAAGTGGAGATTGCAAACAAGCATGATTATCTCAAGTTAGTCATAGTGGCGACATGTATAATAAGTGAATGATATATTTTTATATTGGTAGGCTGTGATCACATATTTCGTATTCTTTTTCACTTCGAGATCCTAATGCTCACAGTTCAGAGGATGCCAACTAACTTGTCGCGAATTCATGCTGGCAAGTGATTTGTCTGACGTTAACACGTTCATAGAAAACTATTTTAGATTCGTAGTGAAGAACAACGGAGTCTTGTACGAAGATGAAATCATTCAAATTGGTTGCAAACTTGAAGCCAGAACAAATCTAGCACGTTTGGGGATGTTCTATGGTAACAAGACGTCACATCCATTCACTGACTTCATTCCCACTGTTAGCTGCCCTGGCGTACTCGCTGCGCAACTTCAAGCTCAGGTTCGAATAATTTGAATTCACAGTCTTGATTTAGAAAAGCATATTTTTCACAAGGTTGTTGTCAGTGGTTGAATATTGCACACTACTTGATGTAGACATTTTTCGAGTGTAAAAAAAAGCAGGATTATACCTATTGTAACATTACGGTATCGCGCGTCATACGTAAGCGACGTGGAGACTGTAAATAAAAGTCGTCGGGTAGCGAAATGAGCGAGTGGGGCTCTGTGGGAAGGTATTTGGAACTGCAGCAGCCAGCTTAAAATAGCCGGTTCTCCGATCAGAGTGAATGGCAGCCGATTTCTTCCTCAGTGGGCCATTAATCTGGGTGGCGTCAGCGTCTCTTGTGTACAGTTTTTGGGCACTTCTAAGGCGCAAGGTATCTGTGAGCTCTTTGTTTTGCTTTTCTGGCATGATGAACTATTTTTTATCTCATTCCCGTTTTAGCTATTCCTTTCTTCCAGGCGAAACCGATGGATCCCATTGTACAAGCTGGTACTCAAGTACAGCAACTGATCAATTTTGTCTGTGTGCAAGAATTTGGAAGAATGCCCATCATGCAAATCAAATTCAACTATGTGTATGTGTTTTCTCTGAGCAGTTCCTCTTAAAGCTTTTGCTGCTAGCAATAACTTCAGCGTTAGCTAACCATTTTCTCAGCATAAAAATGAATGTGCGATTTTTCCAGGGACAAAGCTGGTCAGTCGCATTCGTTCGATAAGTCCGTTTATTTGCCAGTTTTTGTGAACAAATTTTTCGAACCGACTGAGATGGCGTCTGAGCAGTTCTTCACTAGGTACGGATTCTTTTGCAAAATGTATGTTATCCGTCACTGCGATTAGTGATCGTTTAGATGGAAAGCCCTTGGTCAACCATCACAGGAATGCCAGAAAATCTTTCCTGCGAAAATGCCGATGGATCCACCACTTGTAACACAGAAACTAGTTGGTCTTGGTGCAAAACTTCTGGCCAATGTGGATCCTAATCCTGACAACTACGTTTGTGCTGGGATAATCCATACTCAAACACAGCAAATCGGAACGTTGATTCGATTGGAACCAAATAAACAGGCAAAGGTAGGATACTTGATGAATCATTGCTTCTTTATTTTGAGAACGCTTATCTGTACACTTGAGGCTTGTCGAAATAGGGATTTGTAGCTTCGTTGAGCACTGTAAGCACTCCGTGAGCACTCCGAAATTCGGAGTGGAAGTAGTGCCAACAAACGTTACTTAATGCCGAGAGTTAATAGGCTACGTCTCGCTCGGAGTGACTAATCGTCTAGATTTCGGGCGGATACGTGTTGATACAAAAAAAATCTACCTGTTGATTGCAGGTCTTGTTATTATGAGAGTCTGCTGTAAAAATAAGAAGATAGTGTGCTGTGGGACACAAAAGGGAGATTTTTGTGACATGGGAGATATTCGGAGTTATTGGTGCTCTACTCTTTCAAATGAAGTTTAAATTTTTCTACTTATCTGTCCAGGTATTGGTCCAATACTTATTGCTTTATGAGGGTTTGACCACAGTTATACCGGTGAAGCTACAAGTCTCAATCATTTCGGGTTCTGGGTACAAGGGTTTGAATAGACAGGGTTAGGATGTGCTTGAATTCTACTCCTCCATGGCAAATCCAATGATATTTACTTTTTCCATTACGTCATGGGGATATTAAGATCATCAGATTTAGGGTTCGAAGTTGGTTGAATATCATATAGCTCCATAAATTTTTATGTGCTCGCTTTCGGCCCTATGATTTTGCGCCGTTAATATGCCTCGTTAAGTGTGATTGTTTGCATTTCCAAAATTGTTTCTTTGCGCTTATTCTGAAATGAGTGCTGTTCTTCTCAGTAACCGGGGATTAGATTGCTATACATTTTTCGACCGCACAGCAATCTTTGCTGACAATAGGCTGTCCTGTATTTGCAGCTGATTCCAGTGCGTTATCTCAGTTTTCTCTTGATTGCAGATTTGAAGCTTAGATAGGTCCATTTATATTCTGTCCCTCCTTGAATTTTCTTTCAGTTTTTGCAGAAAATTCATTCTTTCAGATGTATCGTTTGACTGTGCGAAGCAGTAAGGACACTGTGTCAAGCTATCTTGTTGCCGCTCTTGTTGAACAGTTTTAGGATATGCAGAGGTTTTCTTTCATGTGCATTCCGTCATCGGTATGTGTGATAATTATTTTAATGTCGGCTGTCAGCAAGTTTTCGGACGAATATTCAGTTAGCGTGTTGAATCGCTGCAGATATGGTGTACCCAATTCTCATGCCTAAAGGGCTTAGCATTTTCTTTGTATACAATATTAGCTGTGATTTTGTGCCATATAGGCGTCATTCCCTATGTTTTGGCCAATAGAGCATAGTAAAAATCCGGGTGCACCGATCTCTGATTTTGAATGTGCGATATCTATTTGAGCAAAATGGATAATTTATAAGTGAAAATTTATTTTGGAAGGATAACCCATTCTCTCTAGTCTTCACTGATTTACGCGGAATTCGAGAATGTTTTTTATTTTAATATTTCACGCTTTTTGTTGTATTATAAATAGCGGCTTTTTATACTTTATTTAATAAGAAATCATACTTTCGGATGTGCTTAAGCCATGCTACCGAGTATGTGCTTCAAGCGTGAGTTTTAGCCTGTTGTCGAACCTGCTGCAGTGACAAATAAAGGAAATTGGTTATGCGTCGGCTAGGGTCTGCATATTCAAGTTGCAGTAACTATTTTACTCTCTGTACCCTAGAGTCGACAACATGTGCTGAGCTCCTGCTCCTTATAACCACCCCTTCATTAGAACTGTCAGTGCAGGTCCGAAAGGGACCGACATCGTTCTTTGATGGAGCATATATATTTATAGAGTAGTACTTATATACTTAATTATTGCACAATATGAATAGCTGCCATTGTGTTACGGCACATCGAGAGAATGAGCCGCTAGCAGTTCACCTCTTTCATTTGCGCCGATGACCTGCTAAATCAGTAGAATTGTTTTTTTTTTGTGGAGTAGTTAAGTTGTTTTACATATCTAGCGACAGTGTGGCTTGGGCTTGTGAGGTGAATTGCTTATGCAGGGTTTCCTGATTATTCCTTTAATGTTTCTTATGTTGTACACTTTTAGATTCATAGGAATGGTTGTGGATTATTCACTCACATTGTTATTGCATAGTTTCATTCGGTAACGAACTTATTGGTTGTAATGATAATATTTGCTACGGTGCCCATTTGATGTATGTTTTCAGATAAATTATTGTTGTCCAAGTGTACACAGAGCAGATTTGGTACTCCAGTACTAGCACTGTCTTTCGGTAGCATCTTGTGCTTACGCCTTCCTAGGTTTTTTTCTGAGTGCAATTTCTCATTGAGCGTTTTTTAAATTAATCTTGCTGTTTATTACGCATAAGAAACGAGTGAGGCACATGCTGCACGTGACCGCTGCACATCAAAGACCTGCGCGGCTGCGGATACTTGGGTGGTTCACCGTGCTACAAATGCGTCAGCCGCAAAAGCCATGAGGTCGAACGGTTCTATTCTTTCTTCAGCTCTGCTGTGCTGCATCCTGCCTTCATTATTAACAGGAATATTGTATCCGCTGCTCGTTCTTCGAGATGTTCGGATAGGAGCAGGTTTTAAAGAATAAATACGTAGCCTGTTCCGCGTGGAAAAGGGTGTCCGCTGGTACAGCTAATTATGATTAGGGATAATGACAACGCAGCTAAATCATTCTATTGCTATGGACATAGTGCTTAAGCTATGTTTTCGGTTTTCAACAAGGTTTATGTGTAAAATGCAATTTTTTCGATTGAGTCCCATATCGTAAATATAGCGAATCGTACATATCTCAACCACATGTGCAGCAGAGTATGGGGCATAACGCAATACCATTGTTCGAAGAGCATGTGCATTTGAATGTATATCTTTGCTATATATTGGGTCATTCCATAAGTAATGTCGTTTTTTTTTCGAGCGTAAATTTTTCCTATGAAATTACAAATTTCGCAGCATGTCATATATCATTTGAAAGAGGTTCTCCTGCTCTACAAAATGACATGTTTAGTATTTGAGTTTGTTAGAAAGGGGCCGACATTTAGGCTGGCGAAGAGGTAGGTCCACCCGACAAAAATTGACCAAACCGGCAATCAATTGAAACTCTATATTTCAATTTGAGAAAATCAACCAGTCATGTGTCGCGTACTTAGTCCTGACCTCTTCTACAATTTCCAATATTTAGTTGATCAAGAAGCTGTGTCGTTATTTTTCTAATATTCTTTTTTCGAAAGCACCCACATTTATTCAAAATGAAATTTTTTCTTTCAAACTTCCTGATTGGAGTTGTTTTATGGACCACTTCGAAGGACTTTTTCTGCTCTATCGAAAACATCTTTCTAGTTTGTTTTGGCTGCGATTCATATTGAATTTTAATACCATGTGATAGGGGTCCAGTTGACATTTTTCACAATTTATTTTTTCTATGAGAAACTTAAGGAATTCGGTCAGTGGTATTTCCCTGGTCCTAGGCACCACCTGTTCTTAACATTTCACCACTCTTTCAAATGATTGGTTGAGAAAATTTTCTTGCCTTTGTTCGAAGAAATTGTCTAAAATCACCGAGTTGGGGCGGAAAAACTAAATGTGGAAAAAGAGCGACGTGACTTTTTGAGCAACCGACTGGTGGAACCTACAAGAGAGGTCGGGGCTGAGTACGCAACACATGGTTGGTTAGTTTTCCTCAAGCAAAATATAGTGTTTCAATTGATTGCCGGTTTGGCCAATTTTCGTCTGCTGGACCTACCTCTTCGCCGGCCTCAATGTCGGCGCTTTTCTAACATACTCAAAAACTAAGTAAGCCATTTTGTAGAGCAGAGAATTTTCTTTCGAATGACATATAATATGCTGCAAAAACTTGTGACTTGTGGCAAAAATTTTTGCTTGAAAAAAACGACACTACTTATGGAATGACCCAATATCAATAAGTCGTACTATCATGTTGTCCCAAAAGTCTTGTAGGATTTTTTTCGACCATCACTTTTTCATTGCAACAACGTGTCCACTGTTATTATCGACAACACTCTGCCACTTCATAGGTAGATCGCTAATTCCCTGGCTCCAGAACTCTGGGTTCTGAAAGTCGAAGAAGGTCGGCGATCGCCTCTGCAAGCAACTCATAATCAACGGATCGCTCTTGGCCAGGAAGGATGCAAGAGGATGGGTACGTTGGTAGTCAGAAGGGACAGTGTCTGGAGAGTATGGCGTGTGAGGCAGGACATCCCAGCCGAGCTCGTGTAGCTTGGCCTGGGTACTCTTTGTGATTTGGGAGCTGGCGTTGTCATGAAGGTGGGTGACCGCGGACCTTTTCCGGCGTTTTTCTCGAACAGCGACACGAGCTGCTGGAGCTGGTGGGTGCTTACGGCAGCAATGACTCTCTCGTCCTGTACCAGCACCTCATGGAGAAGCATTCCTTCCGCGTCCCAGAAGCAGCACAGTCTTGAGCGTGGTTTTTCAATGTCAATCTCGCCGTTGCTGAAGCTGACGAAGCAGCAGCGCACGGTCACGTAGCTCTTACATCCCTGGCCCAATGCAGCGTTGAGGGAGTCAGTCGCTTTGGTGCCTCGAGACCACTCACACCAGATGGCACCGCGTGTTTGATGGGTGTCCACTACGGGCATTGTGGCTTTCTTACGGAATCTGGTGGGTCAATACATACTTCGTTAGAAAGTCTAGAGAACGTTCCACCATAGTCCTAAACCGCCTAGATCTGATCTGCCTCGAAGTAAACAAGAGTTATCAGTTTTTGGAAAACTACAAGACTTTTGGGACGACCTAATATAAATATCCGAATTAATCCCCAAGTTATTTAATGCTTGTGACATCTAGAGCTGATGCTTTCTGCAGTGGACTGCGCAAATGTTAACTAGACTCGTACTGCACTGGGACAAGCTTAAGTAAGTCTTCTGTCTTTATTATCTTGATTGACTGTTTTATTCGGCTGGCCGCTCATGTACGATGGGGGAAGACTCGAAAACGCATTTAAGATTACAAAACGAATTGAATTCCATTACAGATCTTCAGAACATGTGATATTAACATGTCCGACTGATTGTGACTGTTCATCTGTGAAGTAGTATCTCCCCCTAGGCTTAGATTAAATCCCGCATCCCACTTCGCCACATTTCTTCGTACCGACAAGAGTCTGTTTGCATGCAACATTACAAAATAAAATCAAAGTGTGACGTAGTACTGAAAAATGTTCTTACAAGACCTGCTTATGAGAGTTATGGAATGTGCTAGTGAGAAGTATGAAATGATCGCGCACTATTAACAGGACGTGACGTGTATAGTTCATTTCGCAGCGCTTGATTGGGCGTGGCCTACGAACTTGATAAGTGGCGAGAGTGAGAGTGTGTGTCGGGATGAGAAAGTTCGATACATTCTCACCCAGGTCCGTAGGCCACGCCCAATCAAGCGCTGCGAAACGGATTGCATATGAAGGTACACCACACTTATTTCATTGACTGCTTCATTTTTTGGTGTTTTACCGGTATTTGTTCTAGTATTATGCTTTTATGTGCTGGAAGGTACTGGGATTCTAATGCAGTATTTTAGCATAAACCTTGAGGGGCGGAGCTCTTGAAGGGTAGATCGAATTTTTGTGTGAAAAATTTTTGTATCCTTTTTGTGGTGGAAGACACTCTTCGGACTTCTTTTTACCTTCTTAGGTTGAGCAAAAATTCTTTACTCCATAGGTGTTGTTTTTGAAAGGGTGTCCCCCTAGTTCATGAGGCTTTCGACTGATTTGCATCAGCTGGCTCTGCTACGGCATCTAATAATTTGGAATAGGCTCTAGCATTGCGCAAGTACTGTTGATATCTGTTCTCCACACAGTTTTAATCGAATATATGTAGCGATTTACTTTGATTTCTTCAGTTTTCTGCAATATGACAATTAGTCTACGACTTACTACTTTCAGCATTTACAGTGTTCTACTGTTCCCTCATCAACTCACTTTGTCATATTCTTATTATCTGCGGGGGTGATAGGGAAAGCATGTGTGCAATCTTTATTGTGGAAACTGGCCGAGATTAATGAAATATTCCTCCTGTTTCCAGGACGAATTAATGTTGTGGAGCTGGTGGAAACGTCACTTCTCAAGAATTTTCGAAAATTTTTGGATCTATAGCTCGTTTCGGAAAGTTTAAATAGAGGCAAGCTTTTTATCCATCTTTTTATCCTTCGATGTCATATGATTGATTCATCATCATTGACTCTCGTCAAGGCTCAGAACATTTCTATTTTTCGCCATTAGAACTTTAGGCAAATGAAAGATAGGCCATTCGATTCTATAATCATGCTCTGCACCTTTAACATAAATTCAAAATTGTCGAAGTTGAAAAATTGCCAGTTCAGGTTTCTGCTCTTGTTCAGTTGTAGGATATCGTAGGAGACATTTCAAAAAATAACTGTACTCATTAATATTATAGTTGCTGCTATCTCTCCATAGACCTACCGACTCAAAATTACCTCCGATGAACAGAGTTAGAAAAGGGCATTAGACGTGACCTTCTGTCCGGTTCGAGGACGAATTCAGATGCATAGCATGCGATGAGAGCTGGGTGAAGATCAGTGTGGAGTCAGATGGCAGGCCAACTTATAGTGCCTGCAGAATTATTCGTCTCTCAAGTGTTTCAATTTGCACAGCAGCACTCGTTGCTCTACCCGAATTTAGTGATTATCTGGTAGTATTCTAATTTAGCAATTCTCAACAATTCTGTTCGAATAAGTGGGAGACAGTTGTTTTCATCTTAATCTTTTCACACGAAATATCTTGATTTTCCGAAAGCAACGCCTTCATTGAGTTGGTAAGACAAACGCTTTACTAACGATATGATCGCGTGGTTAAAAAAATTTCTCTTCATACATGTTTCTGTGGGCTTCACAAACTTTCGGAGGAAAGTTCTTCTGTCTGGAATTTGTTTATCATCAGGAGGTGACACAGTGATAATAGGCTTACGATTTTCATCACTTTCCTCATCCTTCCCCTCCTTTCATCATTTCTATCTTCTTTCTTTCTCTATTCGACGAAAATCATCGAGTGGAGTGGTCAGTATGGATGGGAAAAAAGTAAGAAGTACACTACATCCCCTCTTGCCGAGATCATGCGCATCTGCCTTTCCCCTTATCTGACTACAAACCTTATCCTGCTAAATTGTGATTCCAATGGTTGCTATGTTTATAACATGGAAATAATGAGCATCCATTGAAGGCTTACGTCATTTGCATCGCCGCTGGTGAGGCCGTCTCAGACTTTGCGATTTTGCGGTGTCGCTGCTCCGCAAGCGCAATCGCGGCATTGCAAGATATAAGGTGACAGTATCGCGTACGTAAGCGCGGAGCCGCGAAATCGCAAAAATCGCAAATCCTGCCGCAGTCCAAGGTCGCGTTTACGCTTTGCGCCGGCGGGGCGTGGACGCGTTCACCGGTAGCGAAGCAGAGTGGCACGGGGGGGGGGGGGGAGATGCGAGTGACTGTTGGGACACACGGTCGTTAGGGCTGCCAGGCCTGCGAGCTGCGGTGACTATGCCCATTCCTTTAACGTTTTTTCTGTAACAGTCTTCTTTTTGAAAAGCAAGTAAACCATTGTACGAATACTGGAATGAGAAATGGATGTGACATTTAACTTTAAGAAAGTGGGTCTTCTTTGAGGTACAGAAGCTTTAAAGAAACCTTTTTCTGCGTATAATGCTACGATAAAATCATCCAGTCATGAATAAAAGGTAGCAGACTTGTAACGAGTTAAGATTTACACCAACAAATCATCTGAATACCTATATCACAGGGTCAAAGGCTACAGGTTGTCACGGAGTCGCAGATCGAAAACAAAATCCGTGTGTCCCAACCTACACCCGGGGAGACCACGGGTAGATACAGACAGCCACGACTGCCGCCGGCACCGCGAAGTATGAACGCGGCCTAAGGGAGCACTGTATTAGGCCACACCCTTTACCGTGCTGAGCGATGCTCTGAAATCCATCACATCAATAGCAACACTTGTCAACAACGGGCCAAGGAGAACAAGTGGATTCCAACCTGTTCCGTAGTTTCTGGACACACGAGAATTCGGCCGATGACGCATGCTGATACAAGTACGATAACTCCCAAAAAAGGTACGGCGACTATAGCCAATCCATGATAATACTAAATAAGAACACAATCTATTCCTAGTAAAATTCATAATTTTGTTAACCAGGCATATTTAACTTGATCCTATATAAGGTTATGGGTGCAGCTCCCATTGCCATGTAAGTCATTCGTTTTCAAAATTGGACCCTTGTCAAGTACCACCATCAGTTTTAATTTTGATGAATCTTAGAATCAGTGCAATACGAAGAATTTATAAATAAATATATAATCAATACACGTGTGTATCGCATTCTCCTCAAAAGAATACTTGGACGAATTAGTAAGCTATCCAGAATGCTAGAGTATGCTATGGCATCAAAGATGCTAGGTGAAACTCTTCATTAGGGGCCTGGCACTTTGACCAAATCATCTTCCTCAAAAGAACAAATACGGCTGCACTTTTGAAGGCACCAATAGGGGTAATTTTGGTCGATTATGGGTAACTGTCGAATATGAAGTGGAGGTGTTCAAAAGTACAATAGCAGAAATGAAACGGGTAAGAAGCTGCGGAGTAGGTCTCCTTCCCACTAATGAAAAGATGCAAAGATCTTTTCATTAGTGGGGAGGGACCCCCCACTAATGAAAACCCCTGTGCTCATTAGCCGCTGAGGGGTGATGTAGAGGGCGAGAGACTGAGGCGAGCCAATCATAAACGTCGCCCCGTTCCCACAAGAACTCGGCCCGCTGCATAATGGGGACCGGATTTGGCTCAAGGAGTTAGAATGCGTGGACCATAGGTTTCACGTTCGATCGCCAAGGTAGAAGAGTCGAAAATGAGGACTTATTGTTAGGAGGATGTGTTATTGGAGTGGTACTTTGCCACGACCCTGTACCCGCTCGTGAGACTCAAAGCCAGAATAGCCTTCTTTGAACATCTAAAAAGTGCAATTTTTTTGAACCCGAAAACCGCAGATTGTGCAATTTGCGGAAACGACCACGTGGCTATGGCGGCCACACAAAAAAAATTATAAACAAAGGCTTACCTTATATTTGTAGTGTTTGAAATCAGCTGTTGAAGCAATTCTGTTTAGTGTCCCGTTGTTTGGAGCAGCAGTAATGTTGAGCAAAAAGCACATTAAAGGGTACAAATCAACAATATATGCTGCCCGTCCTACCTAAAATTCATTGAGCTTGTAAATAATTTTCATAATATTGAGCCCCTTATATTTTCGAGAATAATGTGAATATACCAACAGCAGGGGAGTGGTTACTCTCAGTGAACGGTAACGGGAAGTGTGCCTCTTGGGGTTGACCTATTAAAGGCACCGGGATGGGTAAGGAGAAAGTGATAACTGTAAATACATAATCTTTGAAAACAAACCTTCCACTCTAGTAGAGGTGATTTATGGCGAAACTCGCGAAAGAGCGCGTGGGATCGTTAAACCTATCAGCAGCTCTTCGAGTCCCGCTGCCTTGCATCCGCCGGGGGAGTTACTGACGAGAGCGGGATATCGTATGCGACAGGCTGATTTAGCCCCTCGGCCGTCTGCATCCACCCCCCTCCCCCTGACTAGTTATGCAGAGGGGTGGAAAGGGAAACAGTGACAAAGGGGGACTTTCGGGCTCCTATTTCTTGGAGTATTCGTCGCTTTTTCTTCTTTCGCTACCATTACAATTATTCAACGATCTGCCTGATTTATCTCTTTCAGTGTTTTTAAAGGCATGTCTCCCAGTCAGCTGAGTAGAACGATCATCCCAATTAGTAAAATAGACCAACGGTTCATAAGTGCAAAGAATGTTATCAGTTTGTGACGCTAAGCTGAAAAAGAGAACGCACTGATTCCACTTCTCAGAATGGTGCCCGCCCACTAGTAATGTCTTCGTCCTGAATTGGCGAGATAAGTGTGTGGCTGTGGTTTCTCTTTGTGTCTTAGGCCGCGTTCATACTCTGCGGTGCTGGCATCGGGGCGTGGTTGCGCGTCTCTGCGTCTCCGCCTATGCCACCGTGCCTCATTGACTGCATCGTTTCTGCACCTTCCCCCGTGCCATTCTTCCTCGTTACCTGTGAACGCAGCCACGCCCTGACGCGACCTTAGTATCCCCGTCATCCTTTCTCTTTTGGCTCTTGTCCAAGTGTTTTTTTTTTGGGTATTATTGGATCATTTTGGTTACTTCTAGTCAAGAGGCTCATTCTTTGACTGGGAAATTGGTAACAAAAAAAAGTAGAACGGGAATTGTGATTGATGATATTTCCTCAAAATTTTTGATTACCGAATTGAATTCATTATTTGGGGTGAAAAAGAAATTGACGAACTCTTAGGGGTTTGCCAGTACCAGGTCCAGACATAGCAAGAATCGCCCGCATTTCGGGATTGCTCGGATCATGACCACTTGTGGCTTTGTGTAGCTTCATTTTCCCATTATTGTATAATCTGTAAAAGATGGTTCCTAGGCACTCTTTTTGTAGTATACAGACCATATCTACTGAACATCGTACTGATTCAGTTGTTCCCTCGTGCAAGTGAAATCAACTTCATATCCGATACTTGGTTCAAGTATAACGTCGCCTATTCGTGAAGACCTCCCTTTGTAGAAGTGTTCTTTAGGAAACCCCTTAAAAAAAACGTTTTGAAAGGATAAACGCAACGTTCGAATAATAACACCATTATGAAAGGAAGGTTTCGAGGCACAGCCGTAATCTTGGGGCCCGATTAGTCGTGTTGACATCTTAGTGCATTAGATCCTTGAGTAAAGCCGTTGTCAGAATTCGCGATTTTGCGGCGTCGCACTTCCGCGCGCGACAGTACGACCTCGAGGTTGTGCAGTGCCACAACTTCGCATCTGGGGCTGAGATGGTGTGCAATCTCATTGTGTCGCCCCGGTGCACCATCATCGCGCTTGAATCTAAGCTAACCACGCCTAGTAGGTCTAGGAGGGTGCCGGACGGTGCATCATGAGCACCCGAAATGGGTGCTGCTGGATATGGATAGTTACCCAAAGTTCTATTGTTCAAGAAGGTGAGCCGACCAATCTGATCATTGTGAGTGTCCCTCTAACTGATCAGGTATATTGAGATAAAATAGGAATCGGACATTTTATAGAATAAGAATTGGACTTGAGAGTCCTTCGCTCAAAGGTTGGGGCGAAGTGATGAATAACTGAAGAAAGGGGGTGTGACCGGTTAGAATGGAGAGGTGAAGGGCTATTTTGAATTTTCGATATTTGAGTGGAGGTCAAAACAAGTGTGACTTACATTTTTCGTAAAAAGTCTGATTTTCAGTGGAGTGTTATCCACGGCTCTCGATAGATTGTTGTAAACTTCCTTAGTCAGAGCTTCATCTTGGGTATAGATCATATTGTAGCCATATCTTACTCGCCTTAGATCCACATAATCTCTCACACAGAAAATGTTTTTCGCACCATTGATCTGAACAGGGAAACTTGAAAACTTCCTTAGTCATACTATTTGGTAGGGCTAAGATAAGTGTTTGGTTTGAGTGTGTGTGTGTAACCAAAAATTCACAACTGTGTTAGAGTAAGGATTTTCTGCTACACCACCGGCGTACCAAGTAGCGTGGTGAGATTTACCTTCCAGAGATGAACCCTCCACTAATGAAAATTGAGCTCCTCTCCCCTTCGTGAGGAGCAAGCAGTGCGCCTTTAAGTGCTGGATACGAATTTTTCTTCACCTACAGTGCACTACCGTGCTGTATAGAGGTGGGTGTCAGTAGGATCCAACTAGGTGTGGTTACGCGACGGAGCTGTGGCCACGCTCTCTAGCGCGAGACTATTTTACAACGGAACCAGCATGACATTTCGCTTCGACGAAACGATTCGCGTAGCGCGGTGACCTAAGTGGAGCCTGCTGACTCACATTCTACTAGTGATTATCCACGTGAGTTGCATAAAGCCGTTTCATGTCACTCCAACCTTTATCTTTGTTTCAGCGCGGAGCTTTTAGCCCTTTCTTTTCCGTATAAGGCAAAATTCAGCATGAAACTTAGTTTCCAGAAGATTTCGAAGCAAACTCCAAACCTGCTCATTTCCATGACCAGATGTCAATATGATATTAATTTTATCCATCAGATCGTGCTTTTTCAATTGATCTATCAAATGTGCAAAAACTTCATCAAGCCTGGACAGGGTATTAGCATATACGCCGTTATAAAAACCATTTCCATGAAGAGTGGTTCCAGGTTCATCAAGGTACCTTCAAAAATAGGTCATCACTTTGATTAATCAGATGTTCTGAAGCTTTTCCGATGGAAAAGGTGATAAGCAGACCGAATGTCTTGCATGAGCTTGGGCTCAGCCACTATCAGGGAAAGGGGTGCAGGTATACTGTCTCTTATTGTCTCTACAGTCAGGGTGTGGGGAAGGCTGAGCGCATAAAAGGTCTCCAAACGGTGCGCAGATCCAAGTCGTAAGCAATTGCCCGTGAAAAGCCACTTAAATTTGATTCACGCTCCGCCACTCTCTTGAGAAAACACTCAGACTGCCTTCATACTAAGCGGCGAAGACGCCGCCGGGGCAGTAGAACGTGACCTCGTAAATGCAGAATGCGATACGAGACATAGAAATCGCATTCTGCATCTGTGTCTGCCCCTCCCTGCGGTCAACGCTACAGTGTGCGAAAGTGGTCTCAGCAGCGCGTAGCATAGTGTGCACACGCGGCGCCGTACTGGTGGCGCCGCGTGTGCACCGCTGCGAAGTATGGCGTCCGCCATCTTTTAATGTGCATGGTCCGTCAGTTGTTAGAGGCAGGGGGCAAGATAATGCGCTGGTGTTCTGAGGCAATAATGGAGAGTGGAGGGGTTAAGTGGGTGTTAAACTGTCGACTTAGGGTGGGGGTCACAAGGTCGAATTTTCGCGCGGCCGCGCGCGACGAGCGGCGCGGCGGGTGCGAGTGCCAGTGGCAGGGCATGGCAGCCTTTAAGCGAGGCAATGTGGCATGAGTGGAAGCGCAGACGTGACGCAGTCACGCTCGGCCCACTTCCATGGGCAATCGATACGGCGAGTCGTACTGGTGGCGCCGCGAGTGCACCGCCGCGAAGCGGAAATTCGACCTCGTGACCCCCACCCGTCGATTTATGGCCTTCAAGCGCAGGAAAGAATCCTTCTGAACACCTAAAAAGATCGTTCACAAAAAAAATTAGTTCCTTGTTACATTTATATTTATGTTGTATTTGCCTTATAAGGGCTTCATGCGATGGTTCACGCGAAAAAGTGAGAATACGGCTAAGATACAGCTCCGCGAATGCTCGGTAGGGTGGACGGGGCCTCCTAGTAAAAGCCCCATCCCGTCGTCCGCCACGGTTGGAAGCGGAGAGTGAGACTGCTTACGTAACTCTCTTTTCCTACAATGCGTCTTCGATCGCTGCGGACGACGGGGTGGGCACTTGCTCGGTGGCCCCGCCCATCTGCCCAAGGTTGTGCGGTGTCTATCTTGGCCGGATTCACATTTTTTCCCGTAAAACTTTGCATGCGGCCCACATTAGGCAAATATAACATAAATATAAGGGTAGCAGAAAAACTCATTTTTTCCGTTGAAAATTCCCTTAATTGTCCCAGAATCCACTGAACAGTCAAGGCCCCCGCCTCAGAAGTCCCATTCGTACTTTGCGATGCCAGCGGCAGGACGGGGCTGCGTGTGTCTGCGTCTCCATCTGTGATAGTCTGTCTCGTTGCCTGCGTCGTCTGTACCTGTGAACACAGCCACGCCCTGCCGGCGCAAAGTATTGTTACTACATATTATCGCGGCCTAAAGGGCGCGCCAGCTGGTGTTCGGCATCGCCAACAGTCTCCACCCAAAGAGGTTGTGTCGACCGTAAGCGCAGCGGTCGGGATGATTACTACTGTGTTGGCCTACTGTTCTGGGTGCCGTTTGTGGCAACTATGGTGGCAAACACGTTCACTGGCCTGCCAACCTGAATCGACATCATAATGAGACAGCCTTGTCACTCATGGTGCCTCCATTGTTTTTTCTTCACTTTCGGACCATTCCATAGTTATGCCCTTTGCCTTTTAGTAGTAGAAGGACTAGTATGGATCGATGTTTCACGACGTAAGCATTTCAAAGTCACGTTGGCTTGTGAATCATTTAAAAAAAAGAACTCACCAGGCAATGAAATTCATTGGATTTTCGTCTCGGGTGAAAAGTGTAACAATTTTGTCCACATGTAGTATCCACTCGTCGTACCTTTGTTTCTTTGTCCAGCTCCTGAAGCTAGTCGCGGTAAAGAATAGCCTTTGCTCAGAAGCTTGGTGGTTTCCGATATAAAGTCAGTGGATTTTCTGAAGCCACTCAGTGCCAGGGTAGCGATATAGTAACTCAGAAAAGATGTAGTGCGATTTATTCTTGGGGGGGGGGGGTGTAGGCTACCCGAGGAATAATTGAAGTGTTTGGAAAGAAGCAATATGGCCACTTTGAATTTCCGATGGTTTTTGTGTGGCACTATTCGCGGTGAAAGGATAGATAGCTTATAGCGAAGCTTCCAAGGCACCGGGAAGGCTGAAGAGAAAATGAGAACCGGGAATACTTGTTCTTTGGAAACAAACCTTCCTTCAGAAGAAATGATGTGTGGGAAAACTCGCATCGAAAGCGCGGCTTCGGGTTTTATCGCGGCCTCGCAGTACGGCGTGTCGTTCTGCAGTTTATCAGTGGGCGAGTTGCCGGCAAAGGCGGAACAACGTTTACGACTGGTTCATTTAGCCTCTCCGCTCGTCTGCAGTCTATCCTCCGGCTACTTTCATACTCCACAGTCTGTCAAAAAAGGGTAAATTTGGCAGACTGGAATATGAAAGTAGGGGTGCTCAGCAGTGTAACAGTAGAGAAAGAACGAAATGGCACAAAAAAAATGGAAAAGTAGGAACCCGAAAACCCTTCCTCCTCCACGCTTTATGCATCACTGGCCGAGGGTAGATTGCACGGGCGGAGAGGCTAAATGAGCCGGCCACGAACGCTGTTCCGCCCTCGGCACGCCCGGCTGATGAACTGCAGAACGACAGGCCGTGCTGCGAGATCGCGATAAGATCCGAAGCCGCGCTTTTTCAATGCGAGTTTCGCTGCACGTAACCCTACTAAATGCGAGTTTCGCTAAGATTAATCCTACTGAAAAGTAAGCTTGTTTTCAGAGAACATGTATTCCCAGTTCTCACATTCTCTTTACCCTTCTCGGTGCCTCTAGGTGGCCGGCGTGAGGTCTGCATCTGCTCTGCCCACAACTGAGCACCGCCTGCTGTGCATGACCGCCAGCAACTACTGATTCACGTGCCTCCAATCGATATGTGATAATAAGGCCCGCCTAAAACACGTCCGTTACAGTTACCAACGGAGAAAGTGGAGTACTACATATCTCTCTACTTTTTGTCAATTATCTCTTGCTCTATTCTACTTCCACTTTCTTCCATTTGGACATCTCAACAGATCTTTGGGGCTGCTGTCCCTAACAATTCCCAGTTATTCCTATAATTGCCTCGATCTTTAGATTGCTTTTACTCGGTTTGAAATAATAATGTTGATGACGTACGTGTAAAATGTAGGCTTGTTTGCATTGGGGAACTCTGCATCACAAGCTGGCCATTGAATACAAGCAGAGTGCCTGGTTGGATCTGCTCTGAAGTTGATCGCATATACTTGAAACTAGTTTACAAATACATATGTAATTACCCGAAGAGCATATTTTCAGAGGCGTTTTATCTTTGCCTGTGTGGGAGAGGATTTCCGATAAGGATTCGAGGCTGTCGACCATTAGGAGGCGCCGAATCGAGTGAATAGCGCACTTTCCTTTGGTCGGGTTCGAACAGAGCTGCATGTCAAGGAGTTAGGTAATAACTAACTCGCGAAAATCGTAGATTAGTTGCCTCAAATCTGCGCCCAGTTTTTGTTAGGGTCCCGCGTTTCATCGGGTCATTATTGTTTCTTGCTGCATATAGTCGTAGTATCACAACATAAGTTCCTTTCGTTCACAGTAATTGAGCCTGTGTTCAGCGACTAGTATTAGACTTTTTTGATATCCTCGTTATAATAACGTGACTTACTTTTCGTTTGTAACCCAGATTGGTTCTCCAAAATACCACGATTGTTTCTTGGAATCATCGACTATACCAGGTGTTCCAGATATATTGTGATAGTCATATCTGCAATTATAAATAGCTAACAACATCTTAATCTGAAAAACGAATAATTAACTCTTTTCTTTACAAATGTAAAGTATTCCACACTGCTTCGCGTTCGTAGAACATGTCAGAGACAATACCGTGGCTTTCCGCGTTAAGACCTAAACTATGATATCACATGCCACTGCCACAACTGTGGTGATTACGAAACGTCTTCAAGTTCTTGCCATGCATCTCTACCCACTCGGCTGGACTGCAGACGGGTGAGGGATATTTACTGGCTCAGTATACGGAGAGGGCGCTGGCGAGAATAGTAAGATCGTGTTATACCTTGCGTACATTTTCTTACGTACGTGACCAAGCGACTGCGGTTCGCACGATTATGCGATAGTATGTGTCGTTATGGGCCCTCTCACTTGATCGTGCTATTTCTTTCCTTGACGCTGGTCTGTTATCACGTACAGGCCATGAGTTAGCGGAGGGAAAATAGTACGCTCAAATGAGAGTGTGCATGACGACATATCCGATCGCACAGTTCCAATAATCCGAGGCTCGCTAAATATAATCGCAGCCTAGTACGACTCGGTTCCTGGACGAATTCCGAATCGAATTCAAGGTGTCTTAAGCCTTTGTGGGAGGTCAAGGAAGGGATAGAAAAATACCTGTAGCTATAGCCATATGATTTGTTTGTGGTAAGGTGATGTACTGAGGTTTCATGCCATTCACAAACCAAGTTCCTCCAGAGGCCCACTTGTAAATATTTGGAACCTAAATAGATTATTTTAATGTGTCATACATGATAAAACATTAATTTTTTGCATAGTTATTGACTTCCACTCACTAATGTAGAGTTGAGTAGGTCATATCGGAAGCCATCCATTGATATGAGAAGTAGTTTTGGATGTGGGTTCATCGAATTCACTGAAGGTGCCACGAGTAGTGTGACAACTATCAGAAGGAGACTGTCCATTAGCTATCTGTAATAGCTTTATGAGCGAAAAAGAGATGGTAAATTGATTCTACCCCCGAGCAGGACCTTATACGGCCTATTGCTACGCGGATCTTAAATAGCAGCTCGAGGTCTGTGCACAGGCTTGATTGTCCAGAATGCTATTTGAAGTTATACCGACACTTCGAGCTGTTCTCGATTTCACATAGTTATGTGAGCGCGCCGTATATTGGGTTGGGGAATAAGTTCCCGCGGTTTTTTTAACCCTGTTTTTCACATTGTTTCCTTCATCTTTCGGTGAAGATTATATATGTTTTGATAGAGCTTTTTTTGCTCTACAAAATGCTACCATCTATTTTTCGATTCCTTTGACTACCTAATATTGGGCAGTCTAAAAAGTTTTTTCGTATTTTCAAATACCGCTTTTTTCCTCCAAACTGCTTTCCAGCAATCTCTTCTGTACATACACATGTAGTACAAGTCCACACGCATCTATAGGTATTATTGTCTTACATCTCCCGGATAACCCTTTTCGGCAAAATAAACATATCAACGGTCAACCTCATTTTCAATACAAAAATTATAAAAAATTTTTTCTTCGAATGGCGTTAGACAGGGAAAGGAAAAGGTGATAATCCGATGGAGCACGACGAGGGCTATAAGGGGATGGGGCAGCAATTTTTATTCAAGCTCGAAAATTTTTTGGCAAGTCATTTTTTCACTAGTGGTAAATTTTTTTTCAAATTTTTTCTTTTAAAAAATTCTCGAGCTCGAATCAAAATTGCTACCTTATAGCCCTGATCTTGCTCCATCGGATTATCACCTTTTCCTTTCCCTGTCTAACGCCATTCAAAGAAAAAAAATTGGAATTGAAAATGAGGTGACTTTTGATATTTTTATTTTGCCGAAAAGGGTTATCCGGGAGATGGAAGACAACAATACCTATAGATGCGTGTGGACTTGTACTACATATATATGTACAGAGGAAATTTGAAAGCAGTTTTGAGGGGAAAAGCGGTATTCAAAAATACGAAAAGACTTTTTAGACTACCTAATATTTATGAAGTTCGGAAACGAAGTAAGCTGAAGGCAAAAATTGGCACTCTCGACACCTCATCTTCCTAGTCTGCCATCGGGATCGAAAAATGCATGTGTATATGTTTTTGATAGAGCTTTTTCAGCTCTACAGAATGACACTACTTTTTATTCAAATCGCTCAACTTTTTGCGTTTTTAAGACTCACAAATGTGGTACATTGCAAAAGTGTACACTTTCGTTATCTTCCCTTCCTCGCCTACCGTCGAGATTGGAGAGGATGTGCATACATGCATTCGATAGAACTTTATTTTGCTCTACAAGATGATACCACTCATCTTTTGTATCTTCTCATATTTTAGCATGTAAGGATAATTCCACCTTTTTTTCAACACAGAATTGCGTAATGAAAATGAGTTTTTTTTCGGCAAAGTGTGTTGTACCATTTGATAGAGCTCTTTTCGCTCTACAAAATAGTGCTTATGGTTTTTGTTCAAATTATTTTTTGCTATTTTTTAGATCATTTTAACCCATTGACGACCGCGGCATTTACACGTGGCTGGCGCGTGGGACCGCGCGGGATTTTCCCGCGCTCCGAGTGTGACACGACGTCGTGTCACACGGTCCCACAAGGACACCTTTTTTTAGAAGCAATTTTTTTCACCTTTTTGCATTGTTATTAGGTCTCCACCAGTATTTGTGATTATATATAAGCTAATTTGCATTAAGCTTTCCCTTTCAGATAAGATGGATGCTTTTGATGATGAAAGTGAAGTATATCAAAAATTCGATAGTCTGCTACTAGAAAGTGATGATGATTTTGATCAAACGGTTCAAAACGAACTCGATGGAGAAGAAGACGTTCTAATTATTCCGGTGGATGAAGAGCAAGGCGACTCCGAAACCGAAGAAGATACCGAAGGAGAAGATGAAGACGAGGATTCCTGGGACAGTGAGGTTCGAGCGCATGATAGATGGGTTTTTGGAGAGGATTGCGGCTGTCATGATGATGTGTTCGTGTGTGTTGATCCGATCGACTTTTACCGATTGTTTTTTAATGAACAACTCATGGATATAGTGGTGACGGAGACCAACCGTTATGGTAAGAAAAAGAAGGAGAACTGGATGGATACCAATGCAGACGAATGTAGAAATTCATTGGTTTATGCATACAGATGGGACTCGTTCGATTGCCCAAGTTGTGAGATTAGTGGTCGACTATAGCGGGATTAGGAGGTCATGCAATAGCTGGCAATGTAATGAGCAGAAAAAGATTTGAAACACTGCTTAGTTGTCTTCATTTTGCCGACAATGATGGAGCAGATACAACGTCCCGATTGTATAAGATCAACCCAATTCTCGAAGAACTTAACAGGTCGTTCAGCAACATGTACAGACCCGGAAAAGAGCTGTGCATCGAAGAGTCACTGATTCCATTTAGAGGTCGAGTTCGGTTTCGGCAATATATCCCATCAAAACGCCATAGGTATGGCATCAAACTTTTCAAAATATGTTCAAATGGTGGTTACACATCGGGCATCAAAGTTTACGCTGGTAAAGAGAAACCAAGAAGCGGATTTGTCGCCGATTCTGTCATTATGGAGCTAATGGATGGTTACCTAGATCAAGGCCGTGACTTGTGCACTGACAGTTGGTACACTAGCATACCGCTGGCTAAGGCTTTGCTCAAAAGAAGGACCAACTTGATCGGAACCCTGAGGAAGAACAGGAGGGGAATACCTCCGACGATTAAGAATATGAAGCTGAAACGAGGTGAAAGCTGCTCCCAGCAAAACCAGAATGGTATAATGATTCTGAAATGGAAGGATAAGCGTGAGATTTACATGCTCTCGACGAAGTATGATAGTAGCTTCTGTGAAAAGAATAAACCGAATGTCGTGGAGGACTACAATCAGATGAAAGGGTTTGTGGATTTGAGCGACCAAATGGCGTCATATCACCTTTTGTGAGGAAGACCACCAAGTGGTACATCAGACTATTCTTTCATCTCCTGACACAAACTGCTGTGATAAACTCCTGGATTCTCTACTCTAAAACTAAGATGACTAAAGTGAAACTGAATGATTACAAATTGGAGCTTGTAGAATCATTATTGCATAGCGATGTTACCTTTATGAACACTCCCACTCACAGACTCGAAGAGTTATGTGAGGGTAAGGCAAATGATCGCAGGCGATGCGTTAGTTGTTATAAAGAAATGTCCAAAATTCAAGGGTGCGTATACGCTGCGTCTCATTCCAGAAGTGTTCGTACCCGTTGCAGCAAGTGCAAACACTATTTTTGTATTGATTGCTTTCAAAATAATCATAAAAAAATGTGCTCAGTGATCGTCATTTACCCCATTATTTAGAAGCTCAATAATTCATGAAGCAAATATTATTTTCTTGGACCATGTATTGTGTAGAAATCCTTATATTTTAATTATACATAATAAAAAAAAGATCAAACAAAAGTTTGGAAAGAAGCCTAAAATATAAGTTATAAGGGTGTGACACGACATCGTGTCACACGGTCCCACGCGGCCAACATGGTGTGACACGACGTCGCGTCACACGGTCGTCAATAGGTTAAAGGAGTGCCAAATCGACGAAATCGCGCATTTTCGTGTCGATCATGCTCGATTTCGTCGATTTGGCACTCCTTTAAAATGATCTGAAAAATAGCAAAAAATAACTTGAACAAGAACATAAGCACTATCTTGTAGAGCGAAAAGAGCTCTATCAAATGGTACAACACACTTTGCCGAAAAAACTCATTTTTACGCAATTCTGTGTTGAAAAAAAGGTGGAATTATCCTTACATGCTAAAATATGAGAAGATACAAAAGATGAGTGGTATCATCTTGTAGAGCAAAAAAAAGTTCTATCGATTGCATGTATGCACATCCTCTCCAATCTCGACGGTAGGCGAGGAAGGGAAGATAACGAAAGTGTACACTTTTGCAATGTACCACATTTGTGAGTCTTAAAAACGCAAAAAGTTGAGCGATTTGAATAAGAAGTAGTATCATTCTGTAGAGCTGAAAAAGCTCAATCAAAAACATATACACATGCATTTTTCGATCCCGATGGTAGACTAGGAAGATGAGGTGTCGAGAGTGCCAATTTTTGCCTTCAGCTTACTTCGTTTCCGAACCTCATAAATATTAGGTAGTCAAAGGAATCGAAAAAGATGGTAGCATTTTGTAGAGCAAAAAAGGCTCTATCAAAACATATATAATCTTCGCCGAAAGATGAAGGAAACAATGTGAAAAACAGGGTTAAAAAAAACCGCGGGAACTTATTCCCCAACCCAATATTTAGTCCCTACCTTGGCAGATACCAAGTAATACTGGTAGGTTACTATTCCAGCGCGCCACCACTTGGTTCTTTTGGTGAATTTCTCTCTTCTCCACGTCATAAATGCAGTTATTCCAGTTACATTATCGTGACATACAGGGTGTGCGACAAGACACTCGAACTGGGTTGCTGCGCGCGATGAGTGCCCTCTTAGTCCTGCTGTGAATTAGGCGTTCCCTTAGGTAAGCGGTCACCATGTGTACCAATGCGAGTGTCCTGTTACACATTCTGACATGCAAAACTAAGAAATGGAATACTTAAAGGCAGCATTAGGGGGAAGTCGGACGAAAAGTAAAACAAGTAGTGAATGTGATAGTCGAGATCCTAGTAACAGGACAGTGAAGAAACAACGGATGGAATTGGCCAAAAATTCGAGAAATAGTACCCCCTTTCCACTGTTGATTCTCGACGCGGACGACCTGTCCGTCAAGAAGCGGGTAGTCTGATCTAGTTTTCCACTGGCATGTTGCCAAGTAAACACAGGGGAATGTTTGGAAATACGACAACATCTATTTTTTTGAGTGAGTTTCAAGCTAAAACTGCGAAAGCGCGCCGCAAAACCTTCGATGCTGCCGCATCTCCTTGGCCGCTCCCACCCCAGTTTGTCGGGGATCACGTCATCGGGAAGCGGGATCGTTTCATGCAAGAGGCGGGCAGTTGCGCGGTCACGGCTTTTTGCGGCATTTCCACAGCTCGGAGGGGCGCTTTTTCACCGGGGTTTCGCCACAGGTAGCCTTCTTAGGCCCAGGACTACCATGTGAGTGACTTCCTGTAGGGATTTTTCCATTACCACATAACCCCTAATGCTGATTCTGAGTGACGTGCGTTGACGTGATACGAACTTCTTCTACGTGTTTTTCGAAACGTTCAGAGTTTCGTATACCTCCCCAAAACTTGTTCATGTCATTATGTTCAGTTCACTATCAGTTCAACAACTTCAACTACCATTTCACTCAAAAAGGCCGCTTGCATACTTTGCTGCACCGGCGGCAACGGCAGCAAAATCAAGTGCCCGCCACCGACCACGGCGGCACCCTGGCGACACGCTTTGTTTATAACCATACCACATGATGATCTGGCGAGAGCCCAGCAAATCCATGTCGAAAGCGTGCGGAAATCTTCCCACGATTTGGCACTATGCCAGAATTTGCGTCAGGATTCAAATCTCGCCACAGATTCAAGCGGGCTCGCTACGATCATCGTACTGTGGTAGGGTTCGGTCGAGCGTTATAAACAGAACGCCAGAGTGCCACCGTCGTCATCGGCGGTCACACGATTTTGCCGCGGTGCCGTAAAGTACGAATGCGGTTTTAGCCGTGATCCGGGTGAAGTATGGTGTCTGTATCGATCGTAGGTAGGTGCGCTGCGCTTGCCACCACGCTAGTACTTGGAGTATGGACGTGCGATGTCGTACAGCGCGCACGATCATACGATTGCCTGACCGATATGATGCAGTTCAAATCGCAAGTCCTGAATCTACTACTTGAGATCAAGTCATCGCAATAGCCTCAACTACTGGACCTGCACGGGCATGACCAATGTGTGGACCGTCATTTTGTTGAGATCGCAGTCACTTCAACGGAGTGTAACCTTTCCTATCGCTGCTGTATATGTCGTGCTGTATACGTTTGCAAAATACTCACCAAACCGCCCCGCGGAATAGTTGAACATGGAAATGGGACATATCTGATTTGCGCTCCACACTTGAGTTATTGATTGAAAATATATCGTATCATCACATCGAACAATCTCATCTATTTGTGTAGATAATGCATCGGTGGGGGGTGGGGGGAAATACGCCAAATAATCGCATGCCGCCCGCGGCGAGCGGCGCGGCAGGTGCGAGTGCCAGTGGCAGTGCTGGCAGCCTTCAAGCGAGACAGTGTGACATGGGTGAAGGAGGCAGGGTGGCGTGGCTGGAGGGGGCAGTGTGGCATGGGTGGAGTGCTGAAGTGACGCAGCACGCTCTGCCGGGCTCCCAAGAGCAAAATCGATTCGCAAGTCGTACTGGTGGCGCCGCGAGTGCGACGCCGCTGACGCGATTATTTGGCGTATTTCCCCCACCCATGGGTGGGTGGGTGTGAAGATGCCTACGCTAAATACTACCCCGGAAGGTGCTCTCTGCCCTCATTACATTGGAGGTCGACCTCTGCTGTATATCATGGCATGACGCCAGCTCATCGTAGAGTGGCTACTAGTTTAGTGGCAGGTATCCTATTATGTACTTCTGTGAGGGCGCAAAGTTGAGATTGTAGCTCACACGTTCGTCGCTCACTATCCAGCTCACGTGGTCGATGCCTTTAACCTTTTTAGATCACGTCTTTTGTAAAGCACGTACATTAAAGGCACATCACGCGATAATTAGATTAGTGGCTTACGTCCCTGGGCCAACTACGTCCTTGGATAACTGCTCAGGCTGCGCCTTTATTGGTGCTGCATCATGTACCCTCCCGCTGTTGTGTCTATTTGAACACAACCAAGCCACGCCCACTCAATCAAATCACGCCTGGCCTTAGACGAACGAATCCAACGTGGCGCTTACGTGGAAAAGGAAACTTGCACTGAGGGTAGATAATTAAATGAAAGAGCCACTTCGATAACAAGACCAGCTTTCACGTTGGAAATTTGTTCGTCTAAGGCCAGGTGTGTTTGGCTGTGTGGGCGTGGCTTAGTTGTGTTCAAGCAGGCACAATACTGTGAGGGTACACGGTGCAACCGCAACAAAGGTGCAGTCTGAGCAATTATCCGAGGAGCTAGCTGCCCTGAGAAAGTAAGCCACTAACCTGATATCGCGTGGTGTGCAGTCAAATGATGGAGAATACCGTTTTGCGATGCTGAGTATTTGCTTAGCTGCAGTAATACCTTGCGAAACTACGATTTACAATTGTGCGAAGGCATCTGTCGTCGTACTTTTTCTCACTTGATCGTGATATTTTCTATCCGCAACGCTAATCTGTTACCACGCTCCAGGGGTTATGGAGGTAAAATAACATACTCAAATGATGATGCGCACTACGACACATCGTTTTGAGCCCTCTCGGGAACTATATTGGAACTTTTCTTTTCTGTCTGAGTACCGGTTATTTCAGCGCATGCTCCGCTCACAGTGCGCGCCGCGTAGTTTGGTTTCTGTCCACAAAATTGTGCTGCAGTCCTCTTCCAAAAATTCATCGTTGACCCTAGCCCAACTTCTTAACGTCTGAGTCATGGAACAGAATTAAAAAATTCTCACTCGGGTACACAAAATTTGACCGCACCCCGGCCCACTGTGAGTGAAGCAAAGCGTTGATTATCTCCGCTTCTTTCCCACTGACCCATGCACCACCCATCCCACACTTGCTCCGACCCTACAGGTTTTATTTCAGGTAGTTCTGGATTCGGTGGCAGATGAAAGGAGTGTGTAGCCCTATGTCGAATTTTCGCACGCGGATTTCCTCGCTTATGATTGCGCTCACTGCGTACCATCCCTTTTGAGTTTCACGCTCGAATTAATCATTTTTTTTATTAGGATCGTGATCATGTGATGATATTGTTTCTTTTACTTTTGATGTTACTATTTTGTCTTCTTCGGGTACAAAAGTTATTGTTTGCGATAGTGATGAGATTAACAGCTATCTCTTCAGTACCTCCATGAGACCAGTCTCTTGCGTCCTCAGCGAATTCCAACTGCGCGGCATCTCATGCTAATGGCGACGCGAGTGCGACGCCGTAAAGCGAAAGTTCCATGTAGGGCTACACATCCGATTTTTTGTTTTTACCTTCTCTCGCTCGAAACTTGTTCCTCCCTCTGTGGGTGTGCCTTTTTCATTGCTTTAAGCAACTCATCGCTAATTTTGTCCCAATTTCTCCCCACTATCAGCCATTTTTGGAGCTGAGTGAGAAATCTTCAGTTGAGCAGTGGATGTTTCAACAAACCTCGCGCCCCCGTCCACTGTGGGTGCAGTCTGGCGTGGTCCATGTGCGGTATACATTTTAACTCATGTCCCATCTATTGCAGCTGGAGCTTTTAGAATGTGCTGGACCCAAACCACGAATTTTTGTGTAAGCTCCACCCAATCAAAATCGCTCCTCCCACTGTGGGTGGGCCTCTTTCATCACTGCCAGCAACTCATGGCTTACTTAGATCCAACTTTCCCTAAAATCTGCGCCTTTTGGAACTTGATAGAAATTTTTCACTCCGAATGATCAGCGCACCCTCCGCCCACTGTGAGTAGGCGTAGCTTTGTTTAGGTGCGCTCCTTACTCCTTTGCCCTACACTACCTATCCTAACAATAAGCTTTACCCGACCTTTATATGTTCCTTCAGGAAGTTTCGAATTTCCTGACAGACTGGCGGACAAACAGGCTAAACCGATTTATGTGATAGTGACGCTCTTAGTCAAACAAACGCGACAAACGTGTGACAAACGCTTTATTGACGATATGGTCGCAACAAAGAAAAAAACAAATCTTCTAAACCGGTGAACTTGAATAGTCTTCCTCGATCACGTATTCGTTCTCTGTCTGAAAATATCAATTATCAAGTGTGAGACACATTTTATTTTTGAACTCGAGCGGTTTTCTTTCGTAATCTGTCCAATCTCTTCGCTCTCTCACAGCTTACGCAGAATTTCGGATTTTTGGCAGTCTATAATCACTTTTTTGCAGCACTGAACCTCACTCCATGACTCACCCCCTCCTATTTCCCCCAGTGATTCTACGGACGCGAAAACACTTGATGAAATCTTATGAAGGAATCACTTCCCTTCTTGGTTTGGTGCTATCTCATTCCGTTCTTCCCCAATGCAGCATAGCTTGCTACCACGGTGAACAA
Source organism: Trichostrongylus colubriformis (assembly GCA_963978905.1). NCBI lineage: Eukaryota > Metazoa > Nematoda > Chromadorea > Rhabditida > Trichostrongylidae > Trichostrongylus > Trichostrongylus colubriformis. The sequence continues at coordinate 53,388,904 of OZ022256.1, read as the reverse complement.
TCAACCAGATTGTCCCTTCTCGAGCCCTTGAGCTTTGCCATAAGGTCACGAGGTGGAAATGAACTCGCTTTGGTTGCTGCACTTCAAATTTCCGTCTCAAATCCGCACTCTGTTAAGCAGAGTGAATTGTATCAGTGATCATCACTAAAACAGTCCTATTATCTTTATGCCTCGATCCCTTCAAGGAGATTTCAAGTTGTTCAGCCGTTTGACATGAAAGTAAGCAATCTGTAGTGTCGCAGTGGAGAAAGAACGGGAAGAAGCCCATGAAGTAAAACTTTTCCCTCTTTTCGTCCCTCATCGAGTACGTGTTTTTGCGCTGTCTGTAACACTAAAGTAGGTGGAGCAACGGCCAATCCACACCATGGACGGTGACACACCCTTCGACTATTCGGTCAACCGTCCACGCGCACCACCATAGGGCAATGATATGATGCCCTATGGTGGTGCGAAATGATGATATGATGGTAAAGGCACGGGTTCGAACGCAGTTGCCCCGATACTCATCGCGCCCTTTCAACCCGCGCGTTGTTTTAAACCAACATGTGCTCCCAACTACTAAACACACAAATACTCCTTACTGGAGGCTTTGGGCTCCTATGCCGACAGATTCCTTTTTCCTATACCTCACTAGCTCCATGATCCCGATAGGTAAACGCACACCGCACTAGTAGGTCCTTCGGGTGCACAGCGTGCACTCTTGCGCCGCCACGATGCGCCGTGACGGCACTACACCTGCTTGAACCCTCATTAGTTACCCTCTTAGCTCAAGCGACCAGTAAGGAGTTAGAATGGTCGTGGCTGGCATGGGTTCGAATGGGTGTTGCACCATGATGGGCAGGGCACACACAGGTGTCGAGGAGAATGGCCTCTTCCGTACAACCCCCTCCCTTCCCCTAACGTAGACCCAAGTTAGACCTTCGCCCATTCAACGTCTACATAACCTCTACAACATTACTAACTATAGGATTGCCGATTGTACAGTATTGCCAGGGATTTTATTACTGTAATTTTATGTTGATCACTCGAATTCAGTCATAGTCCTTACACGACCGGGTCAGCCAACAAAGCGTTCACTTATCATCTGGTCTGGGCATTGCTCACCTCTGCAATTACGACCTCCACCTCCCCCCCCCCCCCCCCCACCACCGCTTGTCAAATACGGCCCCCTGTCGAGAAATTCTCAAGTCCCGGTGCATCCTGGTGATGCAGGAAATAAGGCAAAAGGATGCTGCATGAACATCCAGGAATCTACTCTCTCAACAATATTGTCCTTTAGTTTGGTACTATTCGACTCTGCTAAAATGACCTTTCACTGGTTCAGATCAATAGAAATGTGTATGCGTGGTTTGGACAAAAAATTTCGTGTCCGTGTGTGAATCGTGACGTGAGCTAGAAGCGCCGTACTGGTTAGGTTCTGGAACGATTGCGCCTCAAATAAGTCGTAGGATATCGTCACCGCTTTTCAAGACCAGCGCCGCTAGCTCGTACCCAGTGGACGCTGTGACGCGAATTCCCCGTCATAATGAGGCATGCCCCTACGATAATTTGAAAAATGCTAACCTTTTGCGATGCTTTTTGGTACATCATGCATCGAACGATAAAGCATAATATGACGAGTGCGATTATCACAAACAATGGCAGTGCCACAATATACATAGCATTAAAGTACTGGATATATAAATATTTATTTGTAGTAATAATGGTGACATGTTGGAAAAGATATTTTTTATAATTTTGCTGTTACATCTATGTACACTTCAGTCAAGTTCCTTTTCACTTGTTCTAGCTTCAGTCAGTGGCTTAACTCAATTACAACCGAATCAAACAAATGAGCGAAATACCAGCTTCGAAATTAGCCAAGATATTTAAGATATTCTAGCCTCTACTTCTCGCACTTTTTTCTCAGAATATTCTTTAGTATATCCCTTCGCGAACAACAGACCTTTCCATGGTACGCATGGTTATTTACTTATCGGTAAGATGCTTGAAGGAATCGTCCATGGAAAAATGAGCTTTTGTTACCCATGTATTTATGTTGTACTAGCCTGATAAGGGTCGCATGCAAAGTTTCACAGGAAAAGGTGAGAACTCGGCTAAGATACAGCTTCCCAAATCCTCGGCCGGGTGGCCGGGCCTCCGAGCGAGTGCCCATCCCGTCGTGCGCGCTGTCAAAGACCATTGTAGGAACAAAAAACTACATAAGCAGTCCCACTCTCCGTTTGCAGCGCGGCAGATGTCGGGACGGGGTTTCTACTCGGACGCCCCGCCCATTCGTCCAAGACTTTGTGGTGCTGTATCTTAGCCGAATTCTCGCTTTTTCGCGTGAGACTTTCCATGCGGCCCTTGATAGGCAAATACAAGGTAAGTATACGGGTAACAAAGAAGCTGATTTTTCCGTGGACGATTCCTTTAAGTAGCAAGGCTGCAGAACAAACAGTACATGAGAAGCTTTGCTGACAGCGGCGAGGTTGCAATTTATGTAGTTGTGACTTGCTGAACTAAGTCCCCCGCCAAACCCACTTTCCTCTCCTTTCGCTCTCTACTTGGGCTTCCGGCCAGCTGTTATAGGGACAAACTATATAGTGACAAAAATAACACAGGATTACATCTGTAGCTTCAGTATTAGACAGAATCGCTCAGGTGCACGTTATTGTAGAAGGGGGGGGGGGTTGACGGGTTTGTCCTGCTAGGTCAGAAATACATGAGAGTGACTACCCCCCCCCCCCTCACCTGGCTCGATAATTCGCAGCGAAACTAGCAAAGCCTTTGGTGCGCGCGACAGCGCAGTTCGCGTGATATCGTTTTTTTTCAAAATTGAGTGGTATTTCTTATATGGAAACTCACCTCATAACTATAATTTTTGAGATGAAAGTTCATTGCAATCCTATGAAGTGAACCGTTGTTGGGTGCAGGTTGCACGTTGAGCAAATAGCACATTAATGGGTACAGGTCGGTAATGTGTGCTGCTCTACCAGCCTAAAAGCTATAACTTTCGTTCGCAGATTTTCAATTTGGAGTTTTCAAAGAATAGAAGGATTAGCGGTGGCGAGAGGCTCACTACGCTGCTCACCGCTCGCCATAGATCAAATTCTGTGTAAGGCAGTCAAACCTTACATCTTTGTGAGAACGGTCGATTAGTACCAGAATTGTGTGGGAGAATCATGTTACTCCTGCCTTCTATGTATCTGGATAAGCCTCCATGCGCATTCGATAACTTCCAGTACTATGCTCTATGCAAATAGTTAGTGCATGGCGTAATTTAGGTGCATTCACCAACTTTCATCACTCACGTTCATATGTTCTTTTGGTTGTGAAAACCCAATGGCCCTGAGTCGATAAACGGTGGAATTAATTCCCTCAGGGATGCGCCATATATCCGACTTTCATTATCGATTTCAAAGGTATCTGGGCGGGTGAGTATTCTGGGATGATATCACTCAAAAAAATCGAGTCAATGTTGTTATGTTTCCAAACAAAATCTGACCGGTTGGTAGACGGGCACTAGTTTCAATTTTGGGTTTATGTGTGCACATTACCGATGAATTCTTATATGTTGTCCTCATGTTATTGCAATGAGGGGGCGTCTTATGAAAAGTTGCACATCTAAGTATCTTGGAGAGATCTTTGAAGGGTCAATTTGCACATGTAGACGTATTTTTGCCTGAGCTTTAGTAGAGGAAAAAAGGGGTTCCTTTCCCCTTCTAGGCTTACGTGAAAATAACATGCTACCCCCCCCCCCCACTGCGATAGCACCGTTGTGCTTCCCTATGTGTTCTCGCAATGAGAATATATCTATCTATGTTCTCTCACCTACTTCAGAGATGCTCACCCCTATTTTTATGTTTACATCGTTCCGCAACATTGTATGCGCTTCTACGGTGACTTCGCGGCACTTGATACGGTGAAATTCGGACCTGATATGGACGACAGTCCCTGGGAGAGTTGTGCCCATAACCTGAAGGAATCGTGCACGGAAAAATGGGTTTTTCTATTACCCGTGTATTTATCCTGTATTTGTGCTTAATAAGGACCGCATGCAAAGTTTTACGTAAAAAAGTGAGAATCCGGCTAAGATACAACTCCTCAAAGTGGCGTACGGAGAGGGGTGGCCTCAGAGCTAGCGCCGCCCCGTCGTCCTCAGCGGTGGGAGACGCAACATTCTGTTCACACTATGCGTTTTTACATAGACAGCTCCACTCCCCGTCTCCGACCGCGGGGGACGACGGGACAAGCACTTACTCTGAGGCTCCGCCTCCCCGTCTACCACTTTGAGTAGCTGTATCTTAGCCGGATTCTCCCTTTTCACGTGAAACTTTGCATGCGGCCCCTATTAAGAAAATACAGCACAAATATATGGATGACAGGGAAACTCATTTTTCCGTGCACTTTTTCGAAGCAAAAAGCTTTAGAATTAGTTAGAATTGGGGAGAACGGTCAAAATTCAAGGCGGTTCATCGGTCACATTCCACGTTCGAATTTCCAGTGCTAATAGTAGCTAGCAGCTTCGTTCTCCTTGAAGTTTCCCGCGAATAAGCCCCACGAACCTTATGAGCGTCACCGATGTCAGGACCACTCAATACAAGAATCGCGTGCAGTTCAGGATTACTTGGATCGTGTCCATGCGTTGATTTGTTGTATTTTTTCCTTCCATGATCGTATTTTCTGAATGAATTTCATTTCTGTTAAGATTCATAGTGAGGGATAGCCTGGAACTACCCGTGTTACTGGCGAAACCTACCTATCGAACTCCTCTTGGGTGCACTTGAAATCGACCTCGTATCCGATTTCAGGTTCTAATATCACTTCACCTATTCGTGATGGTATTCTTTTGTAATGATGATGGCCGGGAAAACTCTTAAGTAACACTTAACAACATGGCACGTAACTATACGTGATGATTTCTGCTTACTCCACAGGCTTATTGGTAGGTGGATCTGATGGCGTTTTTTTTCAGTTTTTGGGAGGTTATTATGTCAATTCAATAAAATTTCGCAGAAATTATCCTGCATTTGGGAGCATTACTTACCGCCTTCGTGTAGATCTTGACTTTTAATCCAGTTTGTTGCTTGGCTCTGGTTAGATTATGGTATACTTCACGAGCAACAGCCTCATCACCAGTGTATATCATATTTTGACCCCATTTTATTCGAGCCATATCCACATAATCAGGAACACAAAGTACAGTTTTTGCGCTCTCAATCTGAAATACGAACCTTATTTTTAGGAAAAACCTTTTGTCTGACACCAAACAGACGCAAAACTTTCAATTGCCAAGTTAAAAAAACTTCCAAAAGGCATCAATTCTAGGAATAAAAAAGTGGGGGTCGATTGGTCGAATTGTCGCTTCGCGGCGCCGTCACCACGACTTGCTGCAGTCGATTGGAATTCCCCTCGGTAGGCAGTGGGCTGGTATCGTGAGGGACCTTCGAAGATTGTAGGTTGGAAGCTTAGGAAGTTCCTATATGTTGTGGTTGTTGCTGTTTCAACGGAAAAAAAAACGTTTCAACGGAAAAAACCTCAAACAACTCGCACTCTTCGGCGGCCACGCGAAAATTCGATCAATCGACCCACCCTAAAAGAATTGTATGTAGTATAGTAAATTGAACCTCTGCATGTCCGTGATCTGCTGTTAATATGATATTGACTTTATCGATCAGATCACGTCTTTTCATCTCGTCGAGCAAAGAAGAAAAAACTTTATCGAGTTCAGCCAGAGTGATGAGAAGCTTGCCGTCATGGAAGCCGTGTTTATGTAGTGTCGTGTCAGGTTCATCAATATACCTTCAAAAATAACTCGATACATTCACTCAGCTATCGATTATGAATAGTTTCTGATGCCTTCCGAGTTATCTAGCCAGCTAGTCCCGAATGCTCCCTCCCCCCTTCCAGAACTTCGCCCACTCGGGTGAGTGCCGATTGGTCATTTTCGCGCAGCCGCGAGCAGCGCGGTGAGTACGAGTCGTTTGCAACTTTATCTGTCGAAACAGCAACAATACAACAACATCGGCGAATTCCGAAGGTTCCAAACTGCAATTTTTGGAGATCCTTCACGGTACCAGCACACTGCGTTTTGAACGGAATTCCAAACGATTCGTACTGACGGCGACGCGAAGCGGAAATTCGACCAATCGGCATTCACCCCGCCCAACCCCCCCTTCCCTCCACTCGACCTTTTGCAAATTTATGACGAAGCTTGAATACTAGCTTCTTAAGAAGCGAATGTAACGTTCATCTTATTGTCTGTCATTTTCATGCCGCTTTTGGGACAAACACACCCGAGAGCTTTTGGACTCTGTTGCGTTAAAATCTTACCATGCAATGAAATTAACCGGGTCGTTAATCCTTGTAAATAGTTTGATGATTGTGTCGATATCCGTTATCCACTCATCATACTTTTGAGGTTTTGTCCAAGTTCTGGAAAATGAGATGCAGAGCTTTACACGCTCAGAAAGAAGTGTATTATACATCGACCAATTGGGCTGACGCCTACAACTGCGCGCGTCACACATGGAAGCATGCTAATTGGGCCTGATCGATATCGATTGATCAGTATTATCACTCGAATGGTTTCAGAAACGGGGAATTTGCAAAAACGGAAAAGGGAAACAAAGTTCCTCCCGTCAATCTCGTCCTTATGCCAATTTAGGAATTGAGTCCCAGCTTTGCTGCGACGCGAGATATAAATTTTCCATCATTCACCTTTCGAGGCTCCTTATCAGCCCTTATCAGTTGCTATCGCTTTCGATCCCTAACCATTGATCTCCCTATACCACTCGTAATATCAACTTGAAAAATGAGTCCCAGCTCTACTGCGGACCGAGATATGAATTTCGTGACAGACGAAGGGACGGACAAAGGGACGGACGGAGGGACGTACAGACAGACGAAGCGTTTTATATATAGTAGAGAATATATTGTAGAAAATCAAGCAAAATGAAAGACATACGTATAATACGTCGGTTTGTTTGCATTTCGAAAGTTTGCATCACACATGGGCCACTGAAGACAAGCAGAGTGTCTAGATGGATGTGCCCTGAAAACTACAGCTCACGTAGAAGGTGGCGATGGCGTAGTGGCAACCGGCGTGGCTCGCTTTCAAATTGTCCATAGAATTCCTAAGTCAACATTCGTTCGCCGGGGAGGGGTGGGGAAACGATCGCGGCTGGATACAGCCTCTGGCCTGTCCGCAGTCCACCCTGTCCACCCTGGCTAGTGGAGAAGGACGCGAGAGAGAGGGGATTTTCGGGTTCATGTTCCTCGGTTTTTCGCAGTTTTATGTCGTTCTCTCTCTATACTCATTTTGCTGCGTACCTATACTTTCGTAATTCCCAATTTGCCAAATTTGTCCCTCCCGGTGTCTTTAAGTGGGAAAAACTCCATAAATGAGCAACTGTACGACAACTTTACCTCCTAAAACAAAGGACCTAGAGCATAGCTCACGAAATGCCTAAAATCGCTTAGAATCACAAAATTTTACTTAGAACTCGATTTTCTGCTTTCGACCTCCCCTATTTCATCTTCTCATGGGAATACCGAGCTAATCACTGGACTCCTATGGGGTGCCAAGCTTGGCTGAACTTGGACCAATACTAACCGCTGCATCCAGACCATTGACCGCAAAATTTTAACACCCTTGAGTTCCAATCGCTGGTGTAATTGTTCCAATAGCTGACATCACTTTCAACATACTTTTCATTTGTAACCCAGACTGGTTCTCCACGATACCATGAGTGCTCGTGTGATTGCTTGATATCTACTGCTGTTCCAGATATATTCCAATAGTCAAATCTATAAATATATAATCTTTAGCATTTGCAATTATGGGCTCAAGGTGAAGACGTCTCACTGTTTGAAAGTGTTTGACCCATGGTCGTGTTCATAGAATACGTTTGAAACTATACCATGACTTTCTGCGTGGAGACCTAGAAATCTCGCATTCTATACATTTTTTGCACGAATCGCACCCTTTTTCTCGCTAATAGTTCTCAACGGGACCGGTAAGGTAGGTGCGCGCAGCACGGTGATTTAGGTAAACAGTCCTGGTGCACATGGGCTCAGATGTGGGAAGCGCCGTTTCTGTGTGCCCTTACTCTGCATCACCTAGCCGTAGGTGCAAATCATTATTCGTTCGCTGATCCTATTTACGGCAGAGACGCAATCTTAGAGATTCCGCTACTGCAATGGCCACTCCATTTCGTTTAGTTTCTACTCTTTTGTAGAAGAGCTTGACACCTTCCCCAATCTTGCCTTGAATCCTTTTCAGCGGATCCCTCAAAAGCAGAGGACTTCGATCCTTTTGCGTTACATGAGGTCAGCAACCTCTCAAGGCTTTCCGGTTAGCGATCCGATATATAGATCCCAGTTCGAGATAGCTTTTTCGGTCAAGCTTGCTCAAGCCCTCACATAGCAGCTTGCTCACCCTTGGTAGCCCTCACATAATGGGCGCAGAACTCGGGCGGGGGTTCTGCGGTCCCAGCGTTATCACTAATTCTTGTGTGACTTTTAATCATGTTTTTTTTTTGTGACGCGGGTTCTCCATCAGCCGGCCTGTCAACCTGAGCCTGACCCAGGTGACGTCACCATTTTTGCAACTTTGAGTGCAGATGTGAGGCTTCACTCTTAACCACTCGGCTATCCGTGCTTTTTCCTTTTGTACGTAAGCACGAATATTATAGGTCGTACCTGTAACAATACCCATGTGATTAGTTGCCGTGAAACTGACATACTGTACTCTCGAGCCACTTGTGAACCATGTTCCCTCAGTAGCCCATTGATGTATATTTGGAACCTAGAAATTCTTGTTTTCATTATATGTATAGTAAAATTTCAACTAGGGTTCGTCACTCACATATTCAGGTGTAATTAAATCGTATCGGAAGCCGTCCATTGATATAAGCAGCAGTTTTGGATGAGGATTTAGCGGGGTTATTGAGTATGGGACAGAAATGATGACACTGACAAGCAATAGATTAACCATTAATTATCTGAAATGATTGTATTTTGCGTTCCCAAGCGGTGGTTACTTGCATGGGATGGCTCTAATGAAAGGTAAATTCTACGCGACGAGTACAGCCTGGTTTAGGCCTGACGTTTCAGGCTTTTAGCATGTGGGTAGAATACGACGCAAGTAGGTCAGTTTTCTGACCGACTTGCGTCGTATTCTACCCACATGCTAAAAGCTTCATTATTATTTTTAAAAACACGGGATTCTTCCTGTTTGTTTTGCTTTGATAGGTCCTCTTCTTTCTACACTTATTGTGTGGCTGACCAAAAAGGAGAGGATCACCTTAGAATATCGGTCAATCGGTAGAATATTAGCTTGTCTAATAAGGCACAAAGAAACCTCAACAAGGTATCATTAGTACTTCCAGACGATTTCTTACAGCGTGCGAGAGTTTCATTAAAAAATGCAAAACTTCTCCCCGGCCGGGAATTGAACCCGGGTCTCGCATGTGACAGACGCGGATACTCACCACTATACTACCGAGGATCCGATCATGATGTGTTCGGTCGCCTTTTTGGAAATAGCATTCACAGCGCGCCCGCTCATGCAGCACTCATAAATCAATCGCGAAATGCCCATTCGGTTTATTGCACTGAGAACTGCATTGTACAGGACAAGATATGGTCGTTAAGACAGCGTGCACTCACTCGATGCGAACACTGTGCACATGAAGGTTTGACGTTGGCGATCGATAAACTTGGAGCATAACAACAGTACACATTTAAACACTATCAAAGGCGACTGCATCAATCATTACGTACATTTTGTGCAACAAACGCAGTTTCGCGTTCAGCACTACTATTCAGGTGATGAGATCAATAAGCGAATAGGCGAATAGAAGAGGATAGTTATCGATCCCTAACTCTGCTCTACTCGCGATCGCCGATTCGCCTAATCGCCTAATCGACTGATCGTCTAATCGCCTAATAGTTACGTATCTTCTTCTTTTCGACGATTCGCTTAACCGTCCAAATCGCCCAATCGCCTGAATTGTTAACACTGAAAAGTGTGTGGTGCTGTTGTAGTAAACGGGGTGGGGGAAGGCGACATCTTATAAAAAGTTGCCCATCTAAGCATCTTGGAGGGATTTTTGAGGGGTAAACCGACACCCCCAAAAAGGCATATATATTTTTGTTCAAGCTTTACTGGAGGGTTAAGTGGATCCACTCCTCATGGTGCTATGCCCACCCCCTCACCTGATTGCGATAGCACCCACTGCCTAATGTACGTCCTAGTCCAATGAGAACAAGGCACTGGAAGTCGGGATGGGGGATCATTTGGAAAACGGTAGTGAGCTAGGCTTTTACTCATGTCTAGGAGGGTAGGGAACTCCCAAAGAGATGTATCACTTTTGGCTGCGTTCCTCTTCACCCATATGTCTATTGTCCTTTTTGTCTTCTCGTAACGATGTTAACAAATCACTTGATGCTTACCGCACTGTTTAAAGGAGTAGCCGAACCTGAAAATGAGACTTACCTGTGAGGGCTTTTCGTGATTGTCTTATCAATCCTATCTTCGCCCGTATACGAACTCATCAGAGACCTTTCTTGAACTTTCATCATGCCAACTAATGTAAAGCCAGGGCCGGCTACATACTATACTGAAGGAGGAGGAGAGGGTGGGAAGAGGGCATAGCCCGTAGCTTGCTGGCTGGAAGAGCGAAGGGGTCCCTTATACTCCTGGAGCTTCGATAAAAGTTGCTGCGGCTATCACATACAGTGGGGTGCCCCCACCCCTCAGGATAGCTTCGCTAGCTATCCATCGTGTGAGAATTCTTAGGCACCGATCAAATTGGCACGGCCTTACCGGTTCCCTGCTCAACCATCACGGTACTGCCATTTGAAATCAATAATCAAAAAGAAATCCCTTCTTCTGCGAACTTACGCTGTTCAAGTGTGCTATCGATTTCAAAGTCAAAATTGGGATTTAACACGAGATGTTTAGTGGAACTGTCACAGAATTACATGACAGGGAAATCAGTGAACTGTGAGTCAGAAGACCACGTAACAGCGGCGGAGAGAAGAAAACACTCGTTTCAGGTTTCGAGAAGTAACACACCATCGGGGGTCAGTTAAAGTGGGAGAGGGGGGAAGAACTATGGATAAACAGTAGGTGGATGGAAACTTCAACGCCCTTCACCCAAACATCCCCAGCGGGAAGGGGATTACGGTAGCGGCGACAAAATTCTGTGATGTTGCCCTCATGCGACGGAATTATGCAGACGTCACACCAGCTGTTAATCAGTACGTCTGCTTACCTACCCATAAATTTTTAATGATTAATGATTTTTGCTCCAGGTGCAAAGCAACTTTTTGCTAATCTCGTTCCATTTTCAGCTTGACGCTGCCGCCATTTTCGGTGGATTGCCAAAATCCACAGATGGCTTTACTTGATATTGAATCGATGTCTCCACAAATGAATAACGATTTCAATGTCAGGATACTTAATTACAAAGTAGTTGAAGAAGGAAAATATGCAGTGAGTGCTACTAGCGAGTTTCATTCTAATTGGTCTTCTTTGAAATCCACTAGTGATTTCCCGATGCTAATGTAGTTGGGCAACTTAACTTCGCGCTGTCGTCTGTCTTACCTCATACTATCCTGCATCTTTCCATTACCAACTGTAATTGAGTGATGTACCTAGTGCGTCATATAACACTGGAGAGCTGCTAGGTACGCATAAGATAATCTGATTAGAGCCTTAGTGATGTGCTTCAGCAGAGATAGGACTACAGTTTTATTGAATTGACGCTTATGTTGGTGAAATCCACTGGTGTCACTCATTAGTCATAGTAATCGGAATTCTGCCACGGTAAGATTCTTTGTCCGTTCTAGACCCTCTACCTGCATCATGATAGCATACTGAACCATTTAAGACTTGTTCAAATAAATGGAATCGTCTTTAATGACTTCGATTACCCACTTTTTATCGGTCTCGTCCTAACGGCACTGCTCTTCCCCAGCACGCCTGTATGCGATCCCAGTGTGCTGGCATCTGGTGCGGCGTCTGCTTATGGCCGAAATGACTGCGGATTTACGTGATACTGTTTGTATAACTATGAAGTGCTACAACATAATATGGCCTTAGATTGATAGTTCAGCACCAACTGGTATCTCCATCCATTAAACGGTCGATTTACCCTGTCTCCCCCTATCACAACCACTCACTTTCGGACCGATGGACAGACATACAGGCTGACATACAAACCGACATACAGTTGTGGTAATGTAATGGAGGGATTGACAGTCATCAGTCCACCAAGCATATATTTTTGCTTAAGCCTGATGACTCGTGAAGGGGCTCACTTTCTCTTACATCATGGACAAAAGTGGCGTCTAACGTCGCGTAAAGTGACCTTTCATCTATACATAAGCAGCGATTTTTCTTCTTTGGTTCACTTTGTTAATGTATCACCCACATAGTAGTTCATTCTCTGTTTATGGGTCATTCATGCAACTAGCGCCAGTCATCCCCCAGATTTTTCCTGGATTGCTTGATCGTTTCATTCACGCAAACCTAACAATCTTTCAAAGCCGTGGACAGTGTAGTCGTTATTTACAGACTCATTAAATCGTCTTTTGCTGTGTGAGACGCAGTGTACATGAAATAGATATCATTAAGCTGCTCAAGATTGTGATAAAATTTGGGAAAGCTATTCTTTGGATTAATGATTCATTACACTAGAAATACAAGGTAGCACAAAGTTGTAATGAAAGCGTGAAGAAAAATAAAATCTGACGTGCTTAGCTATGTGATTGAGAGTTTTCTAGAAGGACCTTGTATCATTGCATGATCCCTATCTGTGTACTTGTCCTGGTAAACGCGAGCTTGCTTATCATGATTTTGGCAGTGTCCGCAGATTAATAGTGAGATTCTGTAGAGTACTGAAGTATTATTATGATATTTTCATCCAGTCTTATCAATAGAGGAAGGTCAAGAGGTTATCCCGTTTTTTAACTGAAGTCATGCAGAAGTTGGGTTCATGCGCATTTGCCACAAAGAATGGTGATTACATGATTATTTACATTGAGCTCATAGAAGATCAAATAATTCTCTTTTTTTCAGTTATACACGATCCAACTAACAATAGATGGTTATACTTGGGTGGTTGAACGTAGATATAGTGAATTTGATGCTATGGATATGCGTCGGTTTCCGGATCGGAAGAAATCCTTCCTTCCGCCGAAGAGATTGATACGAAATCTGGTACAATTTTATTTGTTAATTAATTTCTTTGTTGTTTTTCTCAATCGTAATTTATCATGGCAAAGTGGTAGCAGTGGTCTATCAGGAAATCCCTCGAGGTGTTCTGACTCTAAGTTTCCCTGGTTTGCTCTAAAGCAGCAGCTAGAATCGAATGGATCATAACACGGAAAATCAGAATTTGATGATGCACAAAGAGTTCTGTTAATTTTGATTTTAATATTAGGATCATGGTCCAAAAAAATTTCCTATTGATTCCGGTCTTGTGATGCCTTTTAAATTCGTACTTACCGCGATGGCTCCCGTCCTAATGATTGCTGCTCTCCTTCTTTTCACTTCAACAAAATTCTGTGCCTATGTAACTTGTGTGACGCATTTATCGTTATCAGTGATTTCGAACATATTCATCTTTATGTTCGAGTACACGAGTATACAAAAAAATGTGATATGCAGACTCGCAGTTTTTCATTTCTGTTGAAAATCGGTTGTGGAAGTGTTTGCCTCGATAAAAGAATTTACCGTCGCCACCAAGGTGACTATGTTTGAAGTGACGATCTTTGGTCTCCTTATTAAGCTATCTGAATGATACAAACTCGTACTAAAGTGAGCTTGCCTTTCTGGGAGCAGTAAGCAAAATTAATCGATACGGTTCTTCATTTTCGGTAATGCTTTCCCGTGTTTTGAGGCTGATGACCCAGACTTAGAAAGAGCATTCTGGGCTGTATAGTGCTGCGCCAATTTTATATGATTTGAAATTTTGCAGCATGCTTGAAATTGCTTCCACTTTCCTAAAGCCTTCCTTTCATGAAGTATCGACATGTGTCATTTGTTTATGTTAGCGAAGTTGCCCTCTTTGTTCATCGCTTGAGTTTGTGTACTGAATTTACCATTTCAAAGAAGGCAATGTTAACCCATAACGGACGGTGCGCCACATGGTTACTCCCAACATTTAAATCTAGTTTTGTAATGTTTCCAAAAAACCAATTATACACGTATACACTACAAGTATTGAAGAATAACATATATTTCCAGGACCGGTGCAGCGCAAATTTTCAACAAACATTATGCGAGTAACTTCAAATGCAATCCTTTCTAGTTGTACAAACAAATGACAACAATTGTTTTTAGTTACAATCAATAATCCATTAGAGTCCGTAGACTCCGTTTCCCATTTGGAAACCCTCGCGCTCATCTTACTACTCGAAATGCATAACTTTTTTGCAGTAATAGGTAGAAAGAAGTACCGCGTATAACAGCATGAGGTGATACCACTACACAGTGATGACCTTTTTATCAGTAGCAACTGCATAAAAAGGTTACAAAAATGACTCAATTTAAAAATTGGTGAAAGATTTGATTAAAAAACGGCGCAAAAACGCCGCCGTCCGTTATGGGTTGCGTGGCCATGTGGCGCACCGTCCGTTATTGGTTAAGATTTGCATTTTGAACTGTGTGCGACGTGGTGACACTTATGACCGAGTTTTAGAAAACATTTGAGGTGATCTGTCGATAGTGTTGCTGTTGCTCAGGATGAATGGGTCATCACTGCTAGTGGGACCTGAAAGTAAGGCGTGTTTGTTCCCTGAAGCAGCTACAACACCTTTAATCAGTCATAAAATTTTGTTTTTTCCTTACCTTAATTTTATGTCTCGAGAGCCCAAGACTTTATATAATTCCATATATGAGTAAGTCATTATTGTAATAACCCTCATAAGCCTTGCAAGCGTTCGTACTTCCGAAATGCTCAGGAGTGGCAGCGCTTTGCGTTTTTCGTTGATGGGCCAAAAGTGTCTTAAACTACTAGGTAAATATATTGTCTCTTTTATCCTTGATCAGCTAGATAATAAGGTAAGGAGAAGTTACAATATGAGTCTTCCAGAGTAGAACCAAATAGAGAAGTCGTAGATCGTCTATATTACGTTCTTTTTGTGTCTTTTCACCTTGGAGCATTAAATTTTTGGTGAACTAGTTTATAATTTCTAGTTCACAGTGAGATTCGATTACGTCCCATTCAGGAAGCAGAGTTTCTGGAGGAGCGGCGCATGGAGTTGGAAAAGTATTGCCGCGCATTGCTCGAGTTAGAAGTTTGGTATCAAAAACAGAAGAAAGTCAATTCGTTGCCTTTGTTAACCGCAAAATTCTTCGATTTTCATCAATACGTGGGTTTTAATCTTTCTTTCACACTTTATTTTGTACAAGTTCGTACGGTTTTGGTGGTTCGATGCAACGGACAGTATAGTTTTTGGTTGCCACTTTATGTACCCATAGTGAAGTTTTGTGCATCTTTTTTTTTAGTTCTAGCCATTCTTATAGTTGTTTGTAAGAACTTCAGCGCCTTTCTTCTTAGGTGATCATGTCCGCATAGAATGGGCCCCGTTTCTTTTTTCTCTTCTGTAGGCTAACGCGTTCCTCCGCATCTGTAGTACTCTATCTGGCGTGCCATCTCTTCGTTGGCACGCTATTTTGAAACTATTCAATCAAAAAATCTGGAACAACAAGAGCACGTACGAAAAGTGAATGACTTCTTCCACTGTGAACTCGTCACTTCGTATGAATTACTTTTCAAATTACGAAGAATTACTATTTGAATTATGGTTCGGGGAATGACCGAATATCTTCAACGGTTAAAGCACTTGGTAGACGTAAACAAGACTTACCACTATTTGGTAGGCTTTAAGATGGGTTTCTCAATATCGCGTAAAACTAACACTTTTTTGCGTTCACCTTTTATCAGTCTTTTTTTTTGTTCTCTGCTGTTTTCAGTCTGGCAAGTTAACGCTTTCATGAAAGCGTTCTCTTCTCATTCTGTAAATGTGCCCATGGAAACTTTGGTTTTTAACAAATTTTACAAAGTCTATGTCTTTCATAGTGTATCTTTCACATCTCATATGTAGTATATGCCATTGTCTAGTACTATGTTTATGATTCATCTCTCGTTCAGTCTCACAATCAGTGCACTGATACTTCTCTTTCTAACTGTTTACATGCCTCTCTTGTCCCAGTGCGGTTGTTGAATTCTGCGATAACATCATGCTCTTATTCTAGCGACGAATCGCTGTATGGATTGACAGTTTTCACTGTACGAAGGGTATAAGTTGCGTGATTTTCCCAGATCTTCAAGTTCTGTGAGATAGTGCAAAAGTCGAGCCCTGTAGGGGTTCTAACGACCGTTAGATTGAAAGTCTTCCCTCTATTAACTGAGCTAACGAGGCTTAAACTATGATTAGCTGAGATAGCAAACATTTTCTGACATAGTTTCTCGCAATTTTTTCTTAATGTGCGCCAGCTTCTGCTTTTGTAGTTGAAGTCACTTTATATAAAAACAATCTGTGATCATAGAAGTGGAAGAGACTGTTTTTCATCAACTTTGTTTTGAAATTTAATGTAACCGGATATTTCGCGTGTTTTCCTTCTTCTTCTTTTCTTTCCAAGATTATTCATTAAGTGAATTCGCTGCCACTCTCCTACTACCCCATAGGTAGATGGTCATCTTTATGGAGCTCAGTTTCGAAGGGCAAACGGTTTGTATTGAGTGAAAGAGAGGTTCTCCTTAAAGACACCAGAAGGGGTAATTTTGGCTTACGGTAGTACAGACGTAGTGTAGACGAGTTTAAGTGGCCGCCATTGCACAAACTAGCCAATTTGACTCCTTGGCATGGTGCCAAAAGAAGATGTTTCTATTAGAAATTTGTTTTTTCCTTAACTTTTTGCTTTGTTCTTTCTTATATTGTTTCTAGATGTACTTACATGAATGCTGATGTAGTTAGGAATGGCCACTCCACTGCGCTGGGAGTCAGGTGCTACAACTAACGTTGGCCCACGGCCCGTCTCCTACAGCGGACAACTCGGAATGGATGCGCTGATGCGAATGGGATGCGAATACACACCGCAGCGTCGCGCTTTTGAGTCCGGGTTTTTTCGCCTACTATCGCTTCTTACCTTGAGTGTTCATTACAAAATGCTCATTTCTTTACATCTTCCTCTTGTTTCGGACCCCCTTCCGGTTCCTTTAAAGGAATTCTGAAGAGCGCAATTTTGGCTTGCATAAGAATCGAAACAATGAACGGAACGGCCTCAACACGGCAATGTGTTGACCAGTGGTTGCTTTGTTCTGCTCGACCTAAAGTTTTCCGTTTGAGTCCTCTCATACGGGCATGGCTAGGCTACGATTCGGCGCAAATCTCATGTTTGCAAACGCATACCCATCGCCTGACGACCCTTGTTACCGATTGTGAGAGGTGGGCTTGGTGGAAACTGAAACTGTTCCAAATTTATGACAATACATGCGGTGAATTTACAGCCATATGGCAAAGGGTATGAATGGTACGATCGTGGGCTCCCTGAATTTCACTACTGTGCTATTTACCTTTATTCCATATATGTTGAGCTCCTATCCAGAACCAATTTTCCCCCATTCTCGCTCGTCAAATGGCCGGATGCCTGTGGTTGCGACGTGACCTTTAGTCAATACGTTTTTGGCTGGGCATATTTGGGAAGTTGTTATGGAAGATAAGAAAGCTCTGGCCATTTCTAGCCGTTCATGGCATTTTCATAATAATCTGACGTCTCTCTATGCTTGGCGAACTTACGGCCACCTGCTGATTAAAAGAGATAGGCAGTTGACTACATTATTGCATCAATTGATGGAAATTTGAATTCTTTATTTTGGCTTGACACAATTTGACACATATGTTAGTACGTTGTGTGGAAAAAGCGAAGAGAAAATGTGTATTCTTCTGAAAAATAAGAATACTGAGATAAAAAAGAATGATAGACGGAGAGGAATTCACATATACAAGGGAATTATTCGTTTTTCAGACGGCTTTGGGATTTAATAGACGCAGAAATTTGATTTTTGTTGCTACTCATGATGAACCGAGGTTCTTTTACTGTAATCGAATCACATTTAGTTTAGTAAAGTCTCTACGAATGTTCACAGTAAGTAAGCCGAAGTTCAGATTTTAATAGGAGAGTAATGTTCTTGCCGGTGTTTATACTTTGAGTTTGGCACGAGCGACAAGACAACTACCAATCAATATAGTGATGCTTGCTTTATATTGGGTCACCTCTGGTCTCCAAAACTTATGTCAGAGACTTTAGTAATTCTTCCAAGTAGTCTGGTTGGATGAAAACAGAAGCTATTCGGCTGAGGATCCCCTTCAGCGTCAGCGTTATATTTTTTTTTGGCGGAAGTGATGGCATCAATGGCAGATTGTACAGTTAAGTAGTGTTCTTATTAGAAAATTCGGGGCTAAAAACGTGAAAAAGAGGTTAGTGTTCTTCATCGTTTTGATGACCGGTGAGTTCACCACGTGATCCGGTAGCTCGTCGTTTCATTCGCCAATATTGCAATCGTGTCCAAAGCTCTCGAACTGCCAAATAGATCATTGCGATATTTTTGACGGCGAAGAGGCTAGGGTCATAAAGTCTGCCTCGTTGCTGGACTTCAAGCAGTATGTAGAGATAGATTCGAAGCCCCAGTATTGGTCCATTTACCTGCAAAGAAGGGGGATAGCCGATGATTAGCTTGGGAAGTAAATCTGAAGGAAAAAGACTTACGATTAGTACGTAGAGGAGGCTCCAGATCTTATCACTGATATATAGAAGTCGAGGATATCGTCCAAAACGAAGTTTCAGAAGAGCGAATGTAGGCATAACAAAGTTCACACATGCCACTGCCAATATGGTGATATCGAGCCATACAGGCAGATTCCATACGTCTTTCTAAATACGTAAATTTTGTGTTTGTGTTATGTGGAGGGGAATACGCAAGTTTTGCTTTCCATTGTAAATTGCCGTGCAAATGCGTCCATTCCTTAACTAGTGGCTGAGCCCTTTCCAAGTTGTTCGCTCAACAGGAAGTTCCCCTTCAGCCTTTTGCTTCAGCTAAGATTGTGTCGGTTTACGTCCTTCATTTACTTAGGCTCTCACTGGATGGTTAGATGCAAAATGGGATTTTGAAGTCATTGCAAAATCAAGCGAATTGCATTCAAAACGGGAAATCGATCGATATCGAGTTGTGATTCGGATTTACCATGGTCCCATAGGATCTTTTATTGATCCATCTTGTTAATTGTTCAAAACTATGTAAGATTTTTGTCAGGTTTAGCGATCTAGCCCATTTCTTACTGAAATCTCAACATATTTTCCTCTGCTTCAGATCTTGTCACTGTATGATCCCCGTAGTATAATAATATTAGGTTGTCCCAAAAGTCTTGTAGTATTTTTTAAAAAAAAATCAGTAACTCTTGTTCACTCCGAGGCAGGTCAAGGCGCTTCAGGAATATTGTAGAATGTTACCTAAGCTTTCTAGGAAAATATATATTGACCCACCAGATCCCGTGGAGAGAGCTACAATGCCCGTTGTCGATACCCACCCAACTCGCGATGTCATCTATTATGAGCGGTCTTGCGGCACCAAAACGACAGAAGCTTGCCACTCCATCAGCGCTGCATTGGGCAAGGGATGTGTGAGCCACGTGACCGTGCGCCGCTGGTTCATCAGCTTCAGCAACGGCGAGATTGACATGAAAGACAAATCACGCTTGGGACTGTGCTAGTTCTGGGACGCGGAAGGAATGCTTTTCCGCGAGGTGCTGGTACAAGGCGAGACAGTCATTGCTGCCGTATGCACCCACCAGCTCCAGCAGCTCGCCGTTGCTGTTCGAGAAAAGTGCCGGAAAAGGTCCGCGGTCACCCTTCTTTATGACGACGCCCGCTCCCATTTCGCGAAAAGTACCCAGGCCAAGTTATAGCAGCTCGGCTGGGATGTGCTGCCCCACTATTCATACACTCCAGGCATTGCCCCCTCTGGCTATCACCTCACCCATCCTCTCTTATCCTTTCTGGCCAAGAGAAAATTCGTTGATTATGACTTGCTTGCGAAGGCGATCGCTGACTTCTTCGACTCTCAGAACCCAGAGTTCTGGTAGAAGAGAATCAACGATTTTCCTATAAATTGGCAGAGGGTTGTCGATAACAATGGTCAATACGTTGTTGCCTAATTGTTATTTGTTGGACGAAAAAAAATAAAAAGTGATGATCGAAAAAAATACTACAAGACTTTTGGGACAACCTAATATAACGATACTGGCCCAGTGGCTTCTGCTTCCCGGTCAGCTTTCCGTAGGAGATTGCCTTAACCCCTTACTTGTACTTTTGTTTCCTCAAGATGTGTTCCTGTGTGACAACACTTAGGCTCCTTGCACTTTATTTCTTCCCCTTCAAGTTGCAGGGCGCTTAAGGCAGCTTCCCAGAACTTATTAGGTCTATAAATAAGTGTGTAGCACATGTCTATCGGGCTTGCTCTTCACTAGAGATTATGCTCGTTAAGTCGAAGAAAACGCTGTTTTTCGAAAGGAGAAGAGGCTAAGGAACATTGAAGACGTTCATGATAAGCTTCGTTTGAAGACTGTGAAGGTTTATGTTCATTTGCTCTTCTATTATATGACTCAATGTGCTAGTCTATCGACAAACGAAACAAGTTCCAGGAAACTTGGGTTCGCCAGGCTTCCTCCCGTACTTTTACTTGCCTCGAGATTTCCCATAATATTTTTATGTTTTCCCGTTCTGGGTCATTCGAGACAAATATTTTCCCGTTTTTGGTCATTCGAGACATTACAAATGGCTCCCTATCCACCAGGCGTCATGGCTTTCAATTTTTCTCTCCAGGTTTTCCCTACACCGGTTTTATCACAGCTTTAGTGATGGAAGCGAAAACGAATAAAGCACCAGTTTAGCATAGTTTCCGGCGCTAGGTTACCACTTACTGCTAGGATTGCGCTAGGCACTCTAGTTACTCTCAGAATCGTAAACGACTTTGAATGCGATTCGTGGAATAACCTGTGGGGTCAGCTGATGTGTGTATAAGTCACTGGTTTTATTCTCTCAGATAAGCCTGGTGCTAGCTCTTGACCCCATCGGAATGGAAGGCTTGGTAGGCTTGGGCAGGCAGTGATCCAGCCAGGTTCCTAGCTCCGTGTTTAACGGCGCCGCCTGTTTCCCCGCCAAGAAATGAACAGGTGGAAGATTTAGAATATATTTTGCATGTTACTGAAAATTGATGGGATGCAACTTACGAAGGATTGCCAAAGGAGGTCAAGGAAGTAGATATTGTCGACGAGATCAAGACAAATGGCAGTACTCAGATAGGTAATGTAGAGTTGACGAGCGCTCATCAATGGTGTATAATGATGAGCTTCGAGTAGGAATAAGAAAATCAGCACCGATAGTGAAAGTCCAAGTTTAAAGAGGTGATCATCGAAAAGCTTGTCATTGTTGTCCAATGGTCCAGGTGGTAGCTGAAATTGCGAATCATTGAAAACATTCGATCTGATCATACCTTGCAAGTGATAGCAGCGCCTTCAGCCACTGTACCATTACTGTCACGCCCTAGTGATAAGAGTTCTCTTACTTCTTTGTAGAAAAGGCGGAAACAGGTGGCAACTTTCCCGACCAGTACCAGGGAGTAGACAAGCCATCCAATCCATGCGAGTTTCACTTTCCCATCTGTAAAGAGGAATAGTTTGAGTAAACATCTGGGTAGGGTAATATTGTAAGTTATTGAAGTGGTCTATAGGTGGGCGATCGTGGAACTCAACTCACCGACAGAACAGACCTCCTCCATTTGAGTTTGATTGTACTTAAGAGCTAGTACAAGTAACCATGCCATGACGACAATGACAAGGGCATCGGCACCGATCCAAGAATACCAAATCCTATCCGATAATACGGTAAGATAGTAGTAATCTATCAAGCCCAACTGAATAATAATAAGTGTTAGACAGATAATAAATGAGAATATGTCCAGACATCCTCGAATACAGCGTCCTGGAAAGAAAAAGTGCTAGAGTTATAGATAGTCTTAGTGGAAAATGCTGAATGGTGCCTTACCGGGAATAACGGCCATTGTATGATATTTTGTGGGCGGTGCCAGTACTAAAGCCGTCTGATCGCCTGGAGCACAATTAGAATCCGTTTTTAATGGAAAATCTTCTCCACCGTCGTAATAAGAGGCGTGTGGATTCAGTTCGTCAGCGTTTTCCTCGACAACGTCCTCGATTACGTGTCGGGGATCTCGGCCAACAGTGGTATTTGCGTACACCGCTTCTAAAATGTCGTATAGAAGAATTATATGGAAAGAAGGAAGGAAGGAGAATTTAATTAGAATCATTATGCTATAGTTAATGCCCGAAAATTTAAATGGAATGTGAATAGAAAATGTTTGTCGGTGCGCGCTGAAACGCTGAACGAAACGGCAGTAAAGACGAGGAATTGGGAGGAGTTTCTTTGCGTGCTGATATTGCTGCTGTCTCTGCCTTGCTGAGGTGCCCGTTTCTTTGACGGCGAGTTGAAAGTTGAGATAATCGGATTATGTCCCCGAACCACCGCTTCTGCCCTCAGCGAAACATACGGAGACGATGACAAGCATTTTTTGTGCTATCTCCTGGGGATTATCATGTAGAGAGGTGTTTGCGCCATAGATGAGAGCGAGAATACGGAGACGATGACAAGCATTTTTTGTGCTATCTCCTGGGGATTATCATGTAGAGAGGTGTTTGCGCGGTGTAGATGGTCGTCACACCAAGCTGATTTTTCCGTTCCGTTCGTCGTCGACGCCAATGGCATTGTTTACTGCGTCAGCAGCAGACATGGGCATGGGGACGCTGAGGTGTGCTGCGACATTCCCCTCGTGTTGTCGTAAGTGTTTTCATCGTCTACCCTAGACCTGGCGCATAACCAAACATCGCAAGGGAAAATAAGGCAATGCTAAGGAAATGAATGGGGTAAAAGGTTTGAAAAAGTGCTGGTGAAGATCATGTACAAATGTTTTTAAAAACGGAAAATGGGAGTTGGTGAGCGGTGCTGGATGAACACGGACGTTGAATATAAAAGCGAACGCGTGTGTTCTACACGGGCGCAGAATGTTGAGAGGTTCTGAAGTCTGCTCACTCCTCGCGCTCAATTATTTGAGAGTCGGCATGTAAACAAGCATTTGACCGAAACGGCCGTATGTCCACGAAGAGCACGGAAGAAACTCGCACTCGCGTGTATGAAGTGAGTGATTGAGTACGAGAGCTATGCTCGCGCTACCGCTCAATATGAGTGCAATTTACTGTTTGCTCCGGCCTGTCATTGGGCGCGTGAATTTACGGAGGATTTGTTGGGACTGGCCCAGGATATTCGGCCATGGACGAATAGCTATGAGTATGAGCTGGGTTGTAAGTTAATTACTTGAGAAACGAGGTCGGACAATGGGGCTCATTGGAGTAACATTAGTTACCGCGCCGAGCTGAGGAAAAAAAGTGGGTGAATGAGCTTAGACAGCAGCAGACGTCCTCGACCGACCAGTTACTAAATAGCAACAGCGGGGTCATTCAATTTTGTCTGAGCCAACGTGATCGGCATTTGTTGTGGGCCCAATGCCAGATCACCACGAGAGGAATTGCGACTGTGACAAACAGCAACGGAGAAGGTGCTTCCATGATAAACAAACCTGTTTACATTTACATTCAGTTGTGCAACACATGGTAGACTTTATCGAGCGAAGTGGAAAATGTGTTTTGACTTTTGTGGTGGAGAATACATTTTCTATTTTTCGTAAAAAAAACTTTTCGAAAGGAAATCTCAGACTCGTAGAAGGTATATTGACTCAGAGAGTATTTTGCTTAGGCAGATCTAAATAAATTCGAATTCTTAATCACAAATAGGGAATGCGGTCCATGAATAGGATCCAGGAGATTTTCGCCAAAGAAGGATTGCTTAACAAATCTGTGTAGTTAAGGGCAGCCGGATAACGAAATATTCCAGAAAAATCGATGACGTGGAGCTGTTTTCATCTGCACGTCATTCCATAGTTTGACAAAGTTTGTGCAAAAACTCGAAAAGAGATGAGATAGGGCAGAAATTCTCTCAGTCTGAGAAGGAGGTTGCAGGGATGGAGCAGTTTAAGAATCAAAGTGCTCCCAAGTAAAACTGGCTGCTGATTCAGTCCTATTGGGGCAGAGCGGTTACCCATATTGGGTTAATCAATGGGGTAAATGACACGGATTCTCTTAGGCACCGAAGGTAATTGAGTGAGTGCAGATGAAGTGTTGGTAGAACGAGGAAAACATTAAGTACCTTCTGCCATTTTTCTCCTTCGCACTCCCTTCTTACAATCTTATTGCCTGGCTACAGTACTCGCACTACATGACCACCAACCTTCTTATTGTCTTCTCGTATGCTAATCTTCATAGAAGTGTTAGCCGCAGTCGGTGTGCCCTCATTTATGATACCATTTCTGACTATTCTCGCACGTCACAACCCTTTTTGGATGTCATTTTAAAACGTAGCCAGGTAATTTGATGAAATGCCTGGTGAAGAAATTGCATTTTCTAAGAAATTTCGATTGTCAGAGGTATTGAAGAATTGAGCTAATCAGCATATTTTCATTGGGATGATCTTACTGAATAGGACGTGCTTTCTCAAAATTCACGCTAGGACGTAAGAAGATGTACTTTCCATGAAGCCATGCGAAAATAAAAGGGACGACGCATAGTATAGTATCAGGAAGCAATGATACCGGCGATGGTTGTATGAATGGTTGGTTACAACGAAAGAAAACGTACGAGAAGAGTAATAGTGACTAAGCAATAACGTAGGCCCTCAAGATGTTTGGAAATAGCCACTTGGCACCACCCAGCGAAAAGGGGTACTGTAGGTTCATAAAGGTGTGATAAGCCCGTAGTACCTGCCCTATCAAACATGAGCCTATGATAGTCGTTGTGGGATCCAACGGAACAATTCGAAAAGGAATGTTCCCGCACGAATTTTAATGATTCGCCGCATTTTACAGATTAATAGCGGCTGGTGTGGGTTCAGAGAATAAACGCGTACGCCAGTTTTCGTGAAAGCTTAACTAGCTACGTAACGGATTAGATTGTGGACAGTGATGACCTTGTGTAAATGTATGAACAGGCGACGCCTCCCACTATTTGGGCTCCAATAATTGAACAGGAGAGGATGTGATGAGGTCACAATGTGGTGGATACAATGAGCGTTACAGTCTGGTGCATAAATCCTAAATATAGCGCGTAACGGAAAGTGTAGCGGTTTTGGGTTGGTTCATGGAATGGTCTCGTCAGAGGCTCACGGTTAATATCCTAAAATGCTTGAGATAAGCATGCGCATTGATTATTATATTTTCGGTAGGTAAAGAAAAAAAATAAACGGTCCTAAATGGCTAGGGTGTGGTTCAACGAGTCAGTGATGGAGCTGTGATGCACAATAGCATCATTGTTCAAGCCCTTTCATGACAATAGATATTTTTTCGGGAAATTCACATGAAAAATCGATTTTGATGAGCGTATGGAAACGTTTTTAGGGTTGTGGGAACCGTCGAGATAGGTAGGGAATGCTCAGTTTAGGTCATCGAATCTACCATACTTCTCGTTTTTTATTAGGACAATTAGCCATTTTCTGGGATTGTTTGTTTATTGATTTATGTTAATGTTTGTGATTATCTGTAAAGCCCCACCCCCACCGATCTGAATACTATTAATGCTTTTGTGTACATATGTGCCCCTTACACTCCTATCCTAGCTGCTGAAGATTCATTGGCGCATAGTTTATGAGATCAACCCACCTAGTTTGGCCCTGGACTATCACTAGCTTTATCATATGCGCTACTTTATCTTCGTAGTGGCTTACGAAAATGGCTTGTTATTCGAGGGGGGGGGGCTTAATTCTAGCGCTGTTTTTCAACTTGCTGGTGAGATATTCTTGGGTGTAGACTACCATACTTTGCTCAAATAGTTCTTAAAACCGTCAGAAATTTCCACGGGAGCAACAAGCAGGGCTTATACTCGCAAAGCTCACAGAACGTGAAGAAACGAAACGAAATGGCGGTAAGTTGTGTGTGAAGGAACGAACAAGTGACCATATGCTGCTGAAGTGTTCGACTGCTACGCAAAGTTACCCGCCCCCTGTGCCCACCCTTTTAGACGCTAATGCCGTAATGGCGGATCGATAAAGCAATTAAATAAGTCGTAAAACATGTCGTATTCTGGGTGATGTTAATGGGTTTGATTAGCTTTTTAGCTTTTTGAAATAAGAGGTTCCTTAGCCGCGTAGTAAGAGCCTTTGAAATGCTCGCACTTGGAGTTTTTGCTACATGAAATTCACTCAGATGCGTCCCGACGCTATTTTCAATCGTTTGAAGGTGAACGGTGCGTTGAGTTACAGAAAAACGTTATGGGTAATGAGAGTAAGCGATCAGTGGAGTCGTAGTACCGGAAATAGAAAACAATGTAAGGAAAAAATAAAATATAAAAAAATAATTAGTGCAGCACCTCCTTGATCCATAGACGGGTATGGCGTTGAAGGAGGAGAGCGTATACGAATGAGTAGAGTGAAAACTGGCCGGCGTTAATCCGGCACAGATCGTCGTCGATGGTCGGCACGGAGTTGATCGGCTGGAACGGCGTCGATTTTTTACTGTCTACTGTGCTCTAGAGAAGGCGTGGTGTGTTGGTCGTGAATAGAATGAACGAACGGACGGACGGAACGTGGGGGGTAGGGCTCGCAATGGTGGCGGCAATGTCGTCAAAGCGCAAAAGAGGATCGGGGCTAATTTGGCAACGAGCCAGAACGAACGAACGCGAATATTGAAAGGCTCCGGAAGAGAAGAAATGAGGATGTGCGTGTGGTATATGAGGAGGAGAGGATGCGACGAATGCGATGGAGAAGAGGTCAGGGTAGGTGCTACTACGTCCAGATGTAGTAGAGACGACAGACGTGGAGAGCACAACGAATTTGCTGCTCTGCTGTGACGCTGCCGTCTCCAGTGCGAAGGCTACATGGAGCGGCTAACTAATCATGTTCCCCCTCACGAGTTGTTGTTTTGAGCACCCGCGCCGGGAATATGGAGCCCAATTCGACCCGAACAAGCATACGACAATGGCAATTTATTTGTTCCGGCAGATGAAATAGGTATTTCAGACCAGGATCGGATTGCATTTCTTGATGACTAATAGGCGGAAAGGGACCTTTTTTCTACAGCGGCTGCGAACAAGAAGGAACTATTCGAGCGGAAATCGGAAGTGCCAAGTTCTTTCGGGCTATATCGCTCCTTTAGGCACTGGCAAGTAAAAATCCTTCGCGAATAGACATTCCGTTATGACAGCTGTATGGTGAGAGCAGAATTTGTGAGGGCACCTTGATGAAAGCGGTAGAAGTGAGACCTTTCGTGCTGGGATTAGGCTACACCTTGAAAGGCGGAGAGCTCCGAGTGCGTATGGTCGAGGAATATCCCGTTTGTGAGCGGAATATTTTTTTTAGCTGTGCGATGTCATTGATTGAGGAGGCTATTAGGAAGAGGGCAAAGTGAGTTCTCTACGGCAGCCGTCATTTGTGCATAATTACGATTTTTTGCTAACGATTATAAACAGCAAAATGAAATGACAGAGTAGGAATCAAGGAATAGATGGAAACAGAAAGAACATCTCGGAATTGTATGTGTTGAATCCAGCATAATGTTTCACGAGCCGTTGCTGATATTGAGAAAGCTATGGTCGAATAACGAACATTTTGTTGGATTATTCCAAAAAAAAAACCTACTTGCCTCTTATATTCTTTTGTGTATGGATTCTAGCTACGTCTCAGACATGCTTTGTTGTCATTATGGAGTGATTATTTACTACTAATTATCTGTCAGCTGCTTCAAACATCAAAGACACCGGCAACATCTTTGAACACCCTCTTTGTCGGGACATCTTTGATTTTCTCTTGCCCAGGTATTTAAGCTCCTCTTTGGATTGTTAGAAGGGGAGTAATGTTATATTCGGCAGCACAGCTAGGCAAACAGGGCAACGGGCGCGATATTGTATCATAAAGAGTTAGAAATTCGATGTTGATCAATCCCATTTCAAGATGCGCAATGCATTCTAATTCCATTCATATTCGTGGTGGCATCGGATTGCTACATATTTGGCATTTACAATGACTTACGGGACCGACCGTATGCAAATCGGAATTTTTCCCTCACAGGTCTGAAATTAAATTTGTTATCTCAGAAGGATGGACTGTTTGTGGGTCTAGGCATTAATCCAGGATCTGATCCTCATTCCATGTGAGTGCCAGCGGTGTTTCTTGCTATTCCACCCACTCCGCTCGTTTGGATGCAATATTGTGTACTATTTTTCATGAAAATCTGCGTTGAAATGTGCTCTTTTGGTCAGGCTCTTAAGGCTGTACCTTTGAAGAAGTCATTTGCACAGATCAATTTTGATGAAAAAAGAAACGCAATTTTTGTAAAAAGCTTTTCCTGAACGATGAGGTTACTCCGTCAAATATTCCAATACGTGGTCCTTTCGTCAGGCCTCTGTCAAGCAAACCTAGTATACCTACAGATGTATCACATTGGTGGCGGTTGATGTTGACGCTAACCTATGACTGGTACAGGTAAACACTGCCCATCTGCGCCACAAATTACCCGCACGCATCATATACTATGCAATTTGTGATTATCATTATACTGAGGCGACGCGTGCCAACTGCCGTTCGCTAATTCGCGTGCTCTACCTTTCTCCTCTGAATAACAGAGGAATCAGTGACAATGGACATGAATAATAGGGAGTTTGTGTAGGAAGTTCCAATTTGGATCGCAGTGGCTTCTTCGAACAAACAGGAAGTATTCGTGCAGACTTGTGTATAGTTCTTTGATGCAGACTTAATCTGACATAGTTGCCACGAAAACAACGAGATAAATGGGTTTCGATCATAGGATAAAAATAGCTAAAGGCTTCTGCAATAACAAAGATAATAATGTCTAAGAGGATTCGTTAGTGAATGCGTTGGTAAATTGCCTTCAAAGGACTGGTCAGCGAGTAGACACCCTCAGTAATACCCGGGTCTAACTGTCAGTGCCTATACTGGCTTTTATTTGATATGAGTACGGTAGAAATGCCACACTTATAAACTTAATTGTGTAAACGTAATGCATTGATATAGATATTAGAGGAGCTCTGGAGCTAGTCTTGGAGCATGTTCACTGTTCAGTTCTTTTCTAGAAATTTCCACAAACTAGAAATTTTTTGCTTAAATCGGTGCAGATAATTCTATCAGTCAAATTTTTACTGTTCATGGTCACGGGGCCCTTTTATGAGTGAGGCGTGGAGGCCGTGGGTGCTGGAAAAACGGCTCTTGGTCTGTTTTATGGCGCGTGTTTTACTCACTCAAATTGGTTCTTGTTTTCAAAGTGGTAGAATTCTTTTTATTTTCATGCCAGAACAGGAAGGAGGCGAGGTTTCATGGGTAAGACGAGGATGTGAGCATTAGTTAAATGAAGAACTCAGTGGAGTCCGAAAGAGGCGCTCTAAATGAAATTCAAAGTGTTGTGTTCCCATATTATTTGGTATTCTTCCCTTCTATTGATATATCGTATTCATAAATTGAAAGCATGCACTCTTGTATAGAATCGCTTGTGAATGTTGATTCTGCGCTATGATCTGTACGATGTTGGATATTCGTGATGAAACAGTAGCAAAATTTTTGTGAACTTTTGAAAGAATTCTCCAGCAAAAGGAGGAGAGGAGGAACGAAAGGTGAGAATGAATTGAGAGAAGCGCATGGAACATACATCTCTGGAACTCAACTGAGGAAGTAGTTTCATGGAGGAGGTGAAGGTTATCTCCGGCAACATAGAAATTTTGATGGAAACCCGTCGTGGGAAAAGTGGTGACAGGAAGGGGGTTTTTCAATGCATGGGAAAAGGTGGGGGGGGGGGGGGGGGAGCTAGAGAACTCTGATACTTGAGATTGCTCCACCATATGTGAAGCTGCCGACTTCCTTTTTGCTGGTGATGACACCATACGAAAGGACCAGGATCCCACTACGGCTTCCATTGTGATGGTATTAGATTGGGTCCATATCAGGTAAATCTGGGAACAAGGATCAGCTTAGCGTCGAGGAAAAATTTTGAGAGTTTTCCCCCCGGTCGACACTTCCGAGGCTACAATGTCACCACAAGATGTGTCCCTGAAAGGTATCTCATGAGGTGTCTCCCTAAAGGGGGTCTCATAAAGTGTCTCCCAAAAAGACCATCAATCGATCCATAGCAGTGCTCTTACTGAGTGTGATATCGATCGGCAGACATTCTTTTATGATGTTCTTAGAGATCGCCTCATCCGTTCAAAGATTTCTCAGAAAGTATAGTCGTCGAGAAATCCTCGAGGAATTTTTCAAAAAAAAAACGGCCCTTTCCCATTTCTGAACACAAATACCTGACCATGTCTGGAATTCGAACTTTATCTTGCTAGGAGGTTGAATTCAATGAATATTGGAAATCCACAGATTTTTTGTAAGGCTGTGATTATGAAATGTCAACGATTATCGAGATTTGAATAAATGACTATCAGGTAGCAAAAATAGGCCACAAGTCCACAAAGACATCAATGAAACATTTGAACAAAACATATATTGGCAGTCGAGATTGGTTGGCAGGCGCAACCTACTGATTGCGATGCGGCAAGCCTGGACTCAGCCGTGGGGGTGTGTGTGTGTGCTGAGCCGTGAGATTGGTGGTAAGAAGATGCTGATGGTGAGGGTGGTGGTGGCTGATTGTGTTGCCATTTAGCCGATACCGGCCAGAGACCAGCTCGACTCTGAACAAGCTGGCCATCTGTTCATATTCGTTGTTGATTGGCGAGCACCCCTACCACTTCTGGCGATTAAGCGCATACGCGAGCTGCCACGGGATCATAGTAGGAATTGGAATGAATGCGTGCGCATGTGAGTGCATGTATGACCTTGCTATCGAGTGCAGTGTGCCCCCATACTCGGTGAAACTGGGAATAATGACATTATGATGTGGGTTTCTCATAGGGTCATGGGCATCGGAAGGTGGGATAGGTTTTCTAGGGGCAGGTTTTCCTGGAACATGGGACACCCTTCTTTGGATGTTCTCTTGATGTTTTGAAGGGAGAGAGTCCGAAACCGTCTCGGGAAAGCCTTTGTCGTCCCGAAAAGCCTTCACGGCGAAAGAAAAGGATTTCTTGTGGATTATCCCATTGTTGGCGTGTCCCTCCGAGAACATTGTGTCGTGTAAAGGAGAAATGGTCGAGTGGATTATGGATGGAGCTTCGACGGGAAAAGAACCCGGAAACCGGAAATATTTAGATATCTACATAGCTGTTGTAGAGTCAAGATGATGGTGCCTGCTGGAAATCGGACCACGAGAAACGAAGCTGTGATGTGTGAGTTTTGCGGGGGATGGAAAGAACTCGCATCAGACAAGACCTCTTATTGATAGGCTGAGGTCAGAAATGTGTGTAGGATGAGAAGTTATTCATTATGAGCGAAATTTTGGGAAGAGCCATGTATTTGGGTTCCTCCCGAAATTCCGCTTATGAAGTGCCTAGAATTACGTTTTTGAGAGGTGTATACTATACATACAATTGCTTGGATCTTGCTTCCGAGAAACAATTCTGCCTCGGCGCTCAAAATAACAATAGGGCGCTGTTTTGATGAATAGCGCGTTTCAATTGGGAAGATTACCAACCACGGAGGTAATATGAGTATATTGCTGCTCAATGAATAAATAATAGTAGCAGACGTCGAGCAGTCATCGGAATATGTTGAGAAGTGTGCAGAGGAGTTGTCGAAGATGTAGTTGCTTGGGACATTTGAAGAGGAATGCGAGGCCGAAAAGACGATTATAGCGAGAAACTCAATTTATCGGCGGGTAGATGAGTCTGTGAAAAGAACGTCGTTGAAAAAGTGCTGAAATCGTCTCCTCCTTTTGGCATATTTCATTTTTACTGAAAGATCGGTACATGGCTGTTGACCTCGTTGTTAATGAGAATGTGAACGCATTTCATGGCAATTTCCAATTTCAAGCTTCAATCTATCAAATTATGACCCCGGACAAGTCATCTCATCTATAGTGGCCTCAATTCCCAGGCGCGTCAGTGTAGGGTAAGGAATACCATTGGTGCTCGATTACTTGAGGTCATTAATGGAGGCGTATTGAGTTGCGTGGTTAGATGGGGAAGAGGGAAGTGCGACGTAAGGCGTGCTCTGAGACTATGACTGACGACTGTGTGAGTGAAGTGTCATCCGATAGCCTCCATACGACCATTGTTGGTTTCAAGAGGGTCGGCCGAACGTCAATCGCATGTCTCCAACTTGACATAACCATATGGTGACGTTAAGTGCATGAAGAGAAAAAACCGTTGCCCCGGATCTGGTCCAGAACCAGTTACAATAGCAACTGTAATTAAAGTCCATCTCCACCGTTCCATATTCGGCCCGATTGGGAGTTTTTTCCCCAGTTCTGTTGTGAGATTTTGAATTGCTTCGGTGTATTACGGGGTCTGCAGGTTTTCAAAAGAGGCACCCGGCTATATGCTCACAATCAGTGAGAGGTCACATTCGGTAATTATGCGTTGGCTGGTGATCATACTAGGTGTAATTAAAAGAGATTGTCCATCATGGTCGACACGGCGCCTTTCGGTTAGTGCGCTCGTAATAAACGTTGGCGACCACGAACGGAAGGATGTGCTAGGGGTTGTCCGGACAAAGAGGCCTTTTAACCGTATGCAGAGGCGGCAGCTACGAGTGGCTCGTTTAGTGTTTGCGGCCGTCGTATGATTTTTGAATAGAGAAAGGGTATGGAAAAAAGAGAAAGAGTCTTGAAATCGATAAAAGAACCTGGACATCTCTTCCTGACATTGTTTACCTTATCGGATGTCATGATATCTGGTTAGGGATAAGGGCAAGGAAATGGGTTTGAGAAGAGTGAGCTTCAGCGCAAACAATTTTTAATGTCCCTGAACATTTTTTCGGAAAATCCGAAATGTGCCGATAGTGTGGATAGGTGCTGTTCCAGATAGTGGAAATCAACAACCAAGAGCTGTCTTCACAGGAATTTGTCTATACCGAATATGTGCTCAAAGTTTTTGATTCTCAGTGGGAGTCAAATACGTGACTCACACCTCGGGAATTTGAGACTTTGTTCTTCAGCTGATTAAATCGATTTTCTTCAGCTGATTTCCATCGAGCAACTTTCACACCAGATACCCTGTCTATCATCCTGCTGGGTGAACGACGTCAAAAGACGTTTTCTAGCTTCCTTTACCTTTCCCAAGATTTTTCATCTTCTCTTTTTTCTTTACCCTTGCTGTATCTAAAAGTCATGTGACATCAAACCACCCAATCATAGCGACCGCCTTTATGTCTAGAAGATTCATTTGTTGCAATTTTCAGGAATTTTGTAGCGAGATTAAATGTAGAGGGATGCGCAAGGCATAGGCGAGTCCTTGTATAACTGCATCGAATTGGTGGTAAGTCACGATGGCAATGGTTGAGTGATGGAATCATGTCTTATTCAAGAAGGAAGCATACATTTCAATCGAAATTCTGGGTGTTTTTGGTATTTACGGTGGTAATTCGGCACTGCAAAGTAGCTACGAATTTCTTATTTGTGAAAGCGTACTGCGTTTATTTATTTATCTGTTTATTTACTTGAACATCTCGTAAGCAAGCCCCATCATTCTTCAACCTATCCTTCCTTACATGGTTTATGCGAATAATAGTAGGCAAATCACTGATCTCATATTTTAAATAAAATAGTTCAAGATTCCAAACCATATGTAAGAACGTTTCTCAGCGAGAGTGAGGGATGTATTTGCAACTTACCAATTCCTAGGATCGAACTGCTTAAGACATCTTCTATTGTTGACCTCTTTCTCCATGAAGTTTATTGGCTCTTCTTCTAATGCTTTTCCAGTAAGCAAATCGTTCAGTGATATCAGCAGTATCAAATTCAGAAAAAGAGCACAGTTCTCTCACAAATGCCATGTCAATCAATGCTTCTTTGTGAAGAATCGAAGAGTACTATTACATTTCAGAGTGCCGTCCGCGAAAACTGCCCCCCACCTCTCCTTTTTAGGTGTATCCCACATTTCTGTAATATCGAATGAATTGTCAGCTCCTTAATTTTGAATGTATAGTTATATTAATGAGCTTGACGTTTTTCCCATTTGCTTTACAAAAATAATGCGGAAAATTTCTACAGAGAAAGTTTGAAAAAATCCTGAATGCCATGGAACTTCTTTCGTTCAGTGGAATCCGTGCCCACCAACTGAATGTATCACATATAGTCACATTGTGTGTTTGTGGGAAACATTCTCTCGTAAATGGATTTTGGCCACGTAATCGCAAGAAAAACGTATTACTCTGAGGCCTGTTTGGAAATTGAATTCGGGCAAGGGAAATTTGGCATGATAGCTATAAAGGATCCATTTGTATGTGGAAAAAACATCAGAGCGGTGTGCCCGGCCCGAAACCATGAAAAAATATACAATTAAAGAAATGTATGTAAGCGATATAAGGATACTAAAACTGTTCGTTCCATTTTAGGAAATCCACTCAATAGTCGATGATCTATCCGTTCGGCTTGGCAGTGTTGGAGATGAATGGTTAACGAGTAGTGAATCATCACCAAAGTACTTTGAATTCACTCCGATTGAGATGCATGCAATTACGGAACGTCTTCGATTACCGGAGCCAACGGCGCCAGGTAGGCGACGTATTACTTTCGTAATTGCGATGGGGGAGCCTGATGAACGATCTCAAAACAAAAAATAAAACCCAATATGCACAACTCAATTTTTTTACTCTTGAAAAAAAAAGTTGTTTGATTTCTTTTACCGCTACATCCATTAAGACAAAAACGGTAATGTAAACAGCAAACATAGAGAGTTAATTTAGGAACGAAAGAGTTAGCCTCGAATGGTCAAATCCGCAATACCGGCATAGTAACGAGAAAGCATAAAGTGAGATTTCGGATTCCGCCCGAGGCAAAATATGTACCTATAAAGTCGGCCCCTTGTAACAACAGTGTAACCACGAATTGGATTGAACGTACAAATCGGCCTTAGAGCAAAGTCCTCGTATCCCCGTTGCAGTTTTTTCTTCTTTTTGACGTGGTGTTCGAGCTTGGTTTTTCATGCGCGTGCCATACAGAAAGTGCATTCTTTCGTAAATCATTCTCTCGAGTTCTGACTAGTACCCAGGGGAGTTTTTCAGTCTTCTGTGGAATGTTCGATTGGATTTGTTCTGTCATAAGAGGTAACGGAGATCCTATTAATGGGATCGGGTGTGCTGCGGAAACTTTACTAAAAGTGCATAGTTTTGGTGGTAAAAATCCAACTGAAACTAATAATGCATAAAATGTGATGGTGAAAATCCAAGAAAAAACCAGTAAACCTTTTAAATTTGCAGCAATATGCTGTTAACATCCTTTTTGTGAGCATCTGCACGTTTCTCTGCTATACTTCCTTTTTCATGTTCGAAGGTGTAATGCTGTGATGTGTTGTGGGCATTTGGGTGTGGTTTCATCGGCCAATGGGGAAAGCGCTAGGTGCCGTGCTCCATCCATTCCTCCCCTCTCTGGGCTCTCCTTGTGCCCTCCCGGATAGCCCCGCCCTCCCTTCAGACTGATTTTTGTCTTCAATGTGTTGGTGTACCGTCCCGAGCTACTGGAACTGTCTGAAATGTCAAAAGGGACCAGTTGGATAATTAGAGGGCGGCTCTTATGGTTCAGTCGGTGGATGACCAAAATCAAGTGCTCCTAAATTTTTTCAAGCTCGCATGAATCACCCTGCAGCGGAGCAAATGCTGCGAAGTTCTTTTGCGAGCTTTTTTTGTTGAGGGGATGGGAGGTATCAGAGGGTAAGGCGGTTCTGCTGCGTTGAGAACTGCTTTGACATTTATCATCGCCGAAGGCGTTCTTTGAAGTGATTCGATTTGCACTTCTTTGCCCACATCCTCACATGCAGTGGTGATCCGTGGAATTTTGAGCAGCGTTCAGCGGATTTGCAGCAATGCTGAAGTGCAACTGCCTTTTGTGGCATCCTGCAGATTGTCACTCTTTGGCGAATCTGTTTTGTATGAGAAAGTGCGTGTGGTGACAAGATAGCAC
This sequence comes from Trichostrongylus colubriformis, assembly GCA_963978905.1. Lineage (NCBI taxonomy): Eukaryota > Metazoa > Nematoda > Chromadorea > Rhabditida > Trichostrongylidae > Trichostrongylus > Trichostrongylus colubriformis. Next base: position 53,352,731 of record OZ022256.1, on the reverse strand, counting down.
CATGCCTTTGATCTGCTTTTGAAACCATTTGGGAATTTTTCCAAAGGAAGTCAACGGCGTGGCGCATAATAGTCGTGTGGGCATGGATTGCGAATGAATTAATTTAAGTCAACTTTTTTGGAGCAGCGGTTCTCCGCCGTGCCGTGTCCCAATTTCTTCGTTCATACGGTAGTGCAGTTCTAAATGTGCAGTTGTAGAAAAACTTCTGTCTCGCGCGATGATGTATCGTGAGATTTTGATCGTTGAACAGATGTACGCAGGGAAGGGAATTCGTAACGGGTACGCCGTCAGAGGCCATTACAGTGTTATAGGGAATTAATAGCTCTTTGTTCAGCCAACTAGAGAAGCTCGGTAGCTAAAAAAAAGAAAAAGGATAGTTCGTGTGAAAATCTAATGGTAATTTCCTTGAGTGGGCTCCTCGACCACTCAGTCTGAAATTCATTGAACTGGCAAAATCAGCTTCATTTTATTGAGTTGTTCAATGTGTTCGTTTGGTTTTTCATACAGTTTTTCATAATACTCTCTCTGTTCTCCTACAAGGAGTGTATATGTGGTCGAGAAGCTTTTGCTGCTCTACAAAAACCTGCTGTTTGTTTTTTGAGTATTTATTTTAATATTCTGGAGGCTCAAATTGAAAAACCGGAAACAAAAATTTGCACTCCCAGCTTCTGCTCCCCTCCGATGATCTTCGAAATCCAAATAGTTGACTTTCTCCGTTCGTGTCGAATCATATGAAGAGAATAATACAAGTCTGATCAGTTTGGTATTATAATCAAGGTTTTTTTTGTTCAAGCAAAAAGAACCTCGACTTTAAGCGAAGAAGAGCAGGAGCCGAAAGTGCAGATTTCTCCTTCATGGGTATTACATTTCTGTGTCTTGTAAATGTCACACAACTAGGTGATTCAAAAACAAAACAAGGTTTTGTAAATGAGAAAGCTCTCGCGAACACATACATGCATTGTTTAAGAAAACAGAGCGAATTAGTGAAAGATAAAAGTTGTTCGACGTATTGTACCTCCTAATATAAGTCGAAAAAGGGAAAGGTTCAGGTGGAGATTTCATTTTTCTCAAAATGGGAGAGAAGGGATGTTCATCCAACAATGAAATTTGTTTGAAGAGCTCCTTGAAGGTAAAATGAAGTCCGTTCTATGTAGAAATATAATAAGGAACGGACGATCCAAGTTTTTTCGTAACAATTCTCTATTCGCATACGCTCTGGCAGTATTTGACCAAGGTTGAACGGACAAATGATCCAGGGTTAACATATGTGTTCTGAATCCCACCTGATAGCCAGCGGAGGCTAGCCAGTTGATGGTTTTCCCAGCAAACCTGGTATCAACCAGGAGACTTGGAAGATGTGGAAGGCTTAATTTGTTTGGAGGGAATCCGATCCTGGAGACGTGTTCCTCAGATTAACTTTTAATGGGTTGCCTCGCGCGCTCAACCCGTCCTCATAAGCTATTCCTCCAATATAGCCCGTTTCTTCTTAGGAAGTCCTCGTTTTTTAATAACGCTAAAATCGGATCCTCTGAAGTCTACATCAAAAAATTTGTGGAAGCTTATGATAAGGTATCGGCGAATCATGGTCCAAGAATAGGGTTGCTGTTTATGTCGTTGTGTAGCATAATAACTTAATTACGGTATAGATTGCTATACGGTAATGTGATTGGTTGTTTCACACGTGTGCTAGAAAATATGTGGCCGGGTGAGCGAACAGATGGGCTGAGCTCAATGTGCTCGACGGAAATTTGTTTCGGAACAATCATTACGTCGCCAGAGGTCATTGATGACGATGTCCGAAATATGGGGAGCTAGCAGAGCCATTTTACGTGAGGGGTCTGGTTGCAGTCCACTATTGCGGTGAGGAAGGCAAAATAGCACAGACGCCACCAGGATGACCGTAAGATCAGCGCCCACTCAGTGCAAAGGAATTACTATCTGATTTATTGAGTTGATGATGAACATCAAGATACATTTGCCATTGTGCATTTTGTAAAGAATTCCAGCTGCAAATGAGTTCATTCTTCACATTTTATGCGAGTAAATTTTGTTTTGCGAGTAGCAAGCTTGTTTTTCTTTGCCCAGCACTTTTGTCATGGATGCTAAGTTGGGGTTACCCCAAGAGAGTTGGACACAAGAGGAGACATCAGTCATTCTGGCGATCATTGCCTAGAGTCGAGAAAAACACGACCTCCGAAGAATAGCCTCGAAGTTTTTTTTTGTGGAAGTCATTTTTGGAAATCTGACTACAATAGAAGAGGCGGTTTGAGTAATTTTTATGGCCAACTTAGTCTACATTTCTGAGCAGGGACTTTTTGTTGCTTTTTTTGGCAGGGCTGGGGCTTGGTTTTTGGAATTGGTCTAGGTCTTGATTTTTTTCAGATACTGCTTACCGTTGTAAAATCTGTAAAATATGAAGAAGAAAAATCATATAAGAGTATAACAATCAGATGATTCATCGTGGTTGTTTTGATGAATCGAAATAGCATAGCTAATTGGGTATTGTTTTCGTCGTTCCCCCGCTTTTGTTCAAATAACAAAGTGCCTTTGTTGTGGTTTTCTTTGGTGGATCTTGGATCGTTCAATGTTGAAAAAAAATGTTGGAATGTTCTAGAACATTTTTGGTCCTTGAAAAAAGTTCATTCGATGTTATCTTTCATAAGGATCTCATCGAACAACTTATGTCGGGAATGAATGGCGTTATTGGCGGTCGATGGGGGAGGAGGGGGGGGGGGGGGGAGAGAGAAGAAAGGGGGAGGACAAAGAAGGATCTCTTTTCCAAGAGTATTTTATTAACAGTTTTTCACTTTGAGCAAGAACGGTTCAATTGCGCATGGAATTGGATACGGCTCCTTCCATGATTTCGATCTGATTAGGAATTGATTAGTGAAAAGTGAGATGTTTTTCACATGTTTTAAAAAATTCAGAAAATCGTGATATTTAGGAGTAAAGTTGATGAGGACGGAGGGAAAGGGGAAAGACATGGGAAATCCAGGAGTAGTGCATAAGCGACCACGGGAAGTGAAGGGCATAGAAGTTACTCAGGCTAGTTCGCCGTTCGGAAACGTTCTCCTTCCTTCCCCTCCCCATTTAAGCTCTCAAGTATGCAGGCGTTGAAAATGGCTTGAAGGCGGTCTGTAAAATGCCGAAGCGTTTCATGTCAATGTATGATGAGTTGTTCGCGTGACCAATCAGTCTACATCACTGAATAAATTAGCAATGCCTGTTAGCAGTGAGCACTAGCAAAGGGAAGTGGCCCAAAACATTTAATCACTGGGTACTCCATTTTTCGATATCTTTTATTCTGAAACCGTATTAGATTGAGGAGCGGTCTAGAGATGGAGTTTCAAGGGAGTCGGATTTGTGAACAAAGTTTAAAGTTTTCGGCGTTGTTGGGGTGTGCCGCCCATTCAAGGACTTGATGAGGCCAATCGATGTACAAGTCAGTGCTTTGATCCTTACAGATGAAACTGGTGCCAAATCATCTTTTCCGGAGCAATTGAATGCTTGGTGGGCCTGAGCGAGCTGTGGGCTTTGTCCCTGCATCACAAGAGTGTAAGTGCCCACCATCTGTCACTAAACCATCTCCGGAACTATGAATGTCATGTAATTTTTTCAAAGACCCGCATGAGGTATCTGAGGTGTGGAGTTTTGGAAAGAGAAGTCAATGGGTGTTAGAGTTGGATATTGGCTTCTATGAATGTGGATTTTCTTGTCGATGGGATTCATTATGGTCCGCAATACTTGTATTTTATGCATTGAACCTTGAAGAAATTATTGTCGACGTCCGTATCCCTGAGCATGATGTCTTTATACTCAGCATTCGAGGTCAGGGCACTTCCAGGTGTCGAGGAAATTTGCCGCTTCAGTACGACCCTCCTCCTCTACAGGTACCGATTATGACCCCCCTCCCCTTTTTTGACCTCCGCAATACCAGTGACTGTTGCAGGATTGTATAGTTGCAATATGTTTTGATGTTGTGTGTTCTTACTTGCAGCAAAGCGATATCTATTTCATATTTCCTCTACGAGTTCGTTGCGAAACACTCTTCGCTTCGAATCTGCTTATTGAAAGTTTAGGTTCTGTGCTTATCGCTGACCCCTGCAGGGACGCCCCCCCCCCCTCTTCCGTTCAGGTCAAATACGACCCCCTGTCGAGGAATCCTCGACTCCCGGTGTTCCCTGTTCAGGGTACGCTTTTAAGTCAACTATTAATGAAATGCTACGACGTAATATCTATTCTTATACGGCAAAGATCAATTTTTACACAGAAAAGTGGGCTCCGTGCCCATTAGATTGGTAGTTGTTGCATATGATAGAGGGTTAACAAAAGCTTGCATTTTTGATATAAGTTGCCATTCCACCACTACTCAATCATGCATTGCGTGTTTGAAGCTAAGTGGCAGCTACTTTGTTATACATTTTAATTACAGTAATACTCTGACACACTTCAGATCCACGAATGGTGGCGGATATCGGTAATACCATCGATTTTCTGCATCGTGTACGAGCGTTAAAAATTCGTGGAGCAAAAGGTTACGTGGGCACATCAAACATCGTGTGGAGTTCACTTTCGTATAGTCTACACTTTTGTAAAAATCTGTTAGCCCTGTGGGTGAGTCAATAAAGGGAGGATCATCAGGTTATCTTATATTCAGATTAAACCAAATTGAAGGAAGGTCGTTTACAGATCACGGATTCGGACGCATCCAAGGTACATGGTTTGAACGCAATAAAACGTACCCTCCGGCGACTGGTTGTTCATTATTCTATGAATAATCTCGAGGTTAGTTGGAATGGGATCTGACACAACGGGCATGAGTTAATAATCATGAAGGGATTGTGCCTAAGCTGAGCTCGAAAATCAATCGCGGGAAGAGAAAGTCAACTGGGGATTGCCGATTTCAAAAACAATGAGCTCTCATTGTTAGTAGATCTTTATCTGACATGTGCCATGCATGCATGTCTGTGAATAAGCGTTGTGCATTTGAATGTTTATCTGTACCACACTTAACTTGGAGGCTATTACTGCGCAGGTCATTGCATATGTCCTCTTTCAACAATCCCTGAAATATGGTTTCAGCTCTGCCGGACCCCATACTTGCCATGGCTGTGGTAGTGGCGTCATTTGCCAGTATTATATGTTGCTAAGGCCGCCGTCATACTTTGCGATTTTGCGATCCTGCGATTTCGAGACGTAACACTTTCGCACACGAACCTACTCCAACCTTGAGATTCAGCAATGCCGCAACTTTGCGTGCGGAGTCGCGACACCGCAAACGCAAAATCGCAAAGTCTGACGGCAGCCTAACCTTCCACTTTTACCCATTGAGAACACGATTCTCACTGGTTATCTTGGGGTCGTCCCTAGCGCGTTCAATGCGAAATTGCTATATTTGGACAAACGAGTGAACGTCTCTTGTTAGGAAAGAACCCGCATTTTTGCTAGCCTGACACGGTGCTTATTCACTGCGCAATCACTGCGCAGTTACTGCAAAAAGCGCTGTTGAGTCTTGCACAGTTGAAAAATCCACCAATAACTTTCCTTTGATATTTTGTGCGCCTATCAGTGTATAGGACACCTTAAGGATCTTTTGCTGGACAAGGATCAAGTGCTGCCAATTAGTGAACAAGAGCAATGGCAGTGTCTGGAAGAAGTGGATTTTTCGTTCAATGATCTGAAGAAAATTGATGAAAGTGTGGTATGTTGCGATTGTGAATCTGAAGTGGCTTCATCTAAGTTTTTATATAAAAAATCTATATGTTTAGCGTCTTCTCGGTAGTGTACAGAAATTAAATATCAGCCATAACAGTGTAACGGAAATTGGTGGATATTTACAGCATCTCACGTGCCTTACTGAATTAGATCTGTCTTCGTAAGTTGTTTAAAAATTTTGTTTTTGTTTATTTTGGTTATTGCTGGGATTTGGTAAGGTTGTGCGAAAAAGTTCACTTCTGTGAAATTTTCTCATATTTTGGGTTTAATAATAATGCGAAATAAAGCGCAATCTTTGAAATTTCTTTCCTAGCGATATCTTACCATCTTCGGAAAATAGCGCAAACTCCATCGGGGTTGAAACTTCTGATTATTAGGTTGTCCGAAAAGTAATGAGACAAATGTCGTAGTGCAGTGATTCGTCGGTAACTTTATTACAAATCAATATCGTTTACTATAATATTCGCCATTGTGTACCTTCACATACTGCCATCTTTGCAGCAGAGATCTGATTCCATTAGCAAAGAACTCCGGAGGCTTCGACTTCAAGAAGTTGTTGACAGCTAATTCGACGTCCTCCCGATTGGTGAATTTTTTTCCAGCAAAAGAGGATTGAAGAGAACGAAATATGTGGAAGTCTGTTGGAGCGAGATCTGGTGAGTACGGTGGATGGGGTACAAGTTCGATCTCCAGCTCTCTCAGCTTACTCTGAGTCCTTTTCGACGTGTGGGGCCTGGCGTTATCCATGAGGAGTAGGATATTGCCTCTCCCACGACGGCGACTACGCAGAATTTCAGCTACTCTTTCCAGCTGAGTACAGAATCTTTCAGAGTCGACCATAGAACCAGTTGGAACCAGTTCCCAAAACACCGGGCCTTTAATATCCCACCAGAATGAAAGCAACTCCTTCTTGTCATGATCGGGATGTTTCGGCTGTGGTTTCGGCAATTCATCGAAGTCGACCCAATGTTTTCGGCGCACCGTGTTATCGTAGACACAATACTTCTCATCCATGATAACGATGGAGTCGATCCAGGAAAGCGTGCGATGACGGCTGAGCAGAGAAGTGCACACTTCAACACGCTTCTTCTTGTCGTGAGGGCTGAGAGCGTGCGGAAGAACCGAGGCAACTTTGCCACTTTACCTGACGAACGAAGAACATCATGTACCGTGGATTCAGGAGCACCCGAGGAGGTGGCAAGCTCGCGCACTGTAACGTTAGGTCGTTCCTCACAGATGGCAAGTATGAGCTGCTTCTTTCGCGTCAGTGGACGTCCTGAACGACTACAGTCTAAGAGACATTTCCCTCCTTTGTCGAACTTGCCGTACCATCTGAAGCACGTCGCTCGAGAAGGTGCTTGATCCTTCATTTCTTCCAGCAAAAGCCGATGGGCCTCATCCGCGGATTTACCTGAACGATAGTGTAGAAGGAGAGCTGCCCGGTACAGCTTTTTTTTCTCATCCATCTTTAGCACGTTTGTGAAAGATGAAAACAGTATGGACCATATGCCCTTGGTGGCATATATGTACTGGACTTGAAACACTAAATTCCAGAATTTTGTCCTCTCACGACTTCGACGTCCAAAAATACTTAATGTTGAATCTCACCACTGCATTTGTCTCATTACTTTTCGGACAACCTAATATTACGATGTCTAGAACAGATGCGCACTCGTTCTGTTTTAACGGCTGTGATGAGATAAATTTGATCGTATCCCAGGTTGGAGGGGACTTTACGCTGTCTTTTGTGAAAATTTGATCGATTTCCTGGGACTACGAAGAAAGGCATTTGTTTATCGGAGATGGCGCGGGAAAATGCGGAAGATGTTTTCTGACGATATGATTCTCCAGCGCAATGCAATTCAAAACAGTTCTTTTGGGTCTGCTATGCCTACTGGCATACACTGGAGCTTAGTACTCTACAGTTACATTTGAATGGATTGTGTGAAGCATATTTTGCTTCTGTTCGTGCTAATTAGGACTAGCACCTTCAATTATCCACCTTTTTGAGAGAATTTTTATAACTTTTTTCTGGAATCTTACGGTCATGTTGCTCTTGATCAAATTTTTGTGAATAAATATGTATTTTCGGTAGTCAAAGCCGTATCTGAAATCATCTAAAGTGCGAAAACGAGAAAAAGGTAAATGTGAAGTTATGCTAAATTTTACTGAATTTTCAGGAACGGCATATCATCAGTACAACAATGGAATCAATTGTTAGGAAATGTTAAAAAGCTGATACTTTCAAATAACGCCATCAAGGATGTTTTGGGTAAGTTCATTAACACCTTGGATGGTGAGATTAACAATTATGGATCTGTAATTGGATTCGTGAGATGATGTTGTTAGCTTGCTAAGTTCTGCATTTGGAGAATACATGAAGAATTATCATGTGTGGCATTCGCGCTGTATAGACATTATGCTGCTGTCAAAGATCCTGTCTATAGTATTTAAAAATAGACAAACCTTCTTTTGCCAACACCTTCATGCAAAACAATGCCCAAGACAGGAATCGAACCTGTGTCGCCACGGCCACAACGTGGAGTACTAACCACTATACTACTTGGGCCGAACGAGGGTTCTCAGACGCACATTATGTTCGATCTTCTTCTTCCAACCTCGCTCTTAGACAGTGTGCTGCAATCCAAGGATCCAGTCAATTGTATTTTGAAAGAAACAGTGATGCAATCGAGTCGATTGCATCACTGTTTCTTTCAAAATACAATGGACTGGATCCTTGGATTGCGATTTTAAAAATCAAAGCTAAGTCAAATGTCTACCGCTCACGTGAGGCGCACGCTTGTCTTGTAGATTTTTGGGCCAACCACCGCTTGGCAATAGGAAATATATGTAGTATTGTACTCAATCCTTTTGCTGACCTCGATACATTTTTTCGTGGCATTTTCTCATTTTGTTTGCCGAGAGATGTTCCTTGTGAAGGAGTTCCTTTTTGATTTGCTTATTTAGGTCTTTCACGAATGTACTCATTAGAGTATCTTGATTTACGAAATAATGCCATCGAAACAGTGGAGTCAGTATATCCGTTAGGATCGCTACCATGTTTGGAAGCACTATATCTGAAAGGCAACCCTGTTCGAAAAGTAGTGGAATATCGAACACGTCTACTTGAAGCGTTTGGAGAGAGAAATTGGGAGGTAAGTTATACTCTGCTGAGGACTGAGTAATCCCATGATCAACAGTCGAAAGGGTAAAGTTTATGGCGGTTTGAATCCCTTCTGTGGAGTGCGCCGCGTACTCTAGTTTGATTTAGGACCGCGGTGGCAGGTAAATATGATTTGGCCTATACAAACACTTGCGGGGGCCAGCTGATGTGCAATCAGTGCTTTCTTCCTCACAGATGAATGTGGTACCAGTTCACCTACGCCGGAGGGATTTATCGGTTGGCCTGGGCGGGCACTGGTGCCTGATTTGATCCCCACACCTGAGAATGGGAATTCGCTTCACCTGTCGCTACATCTCACCGCCAGTCCCGTGCTTTTATGTATGTAGTGGGAAAGGGGAAGATTCTCTGTGATGTTTCCCTAAGAGCGTCGGCATATAAGTAAATGTACACATTGCTTACAGGTGAAATTGGACGGTAAAGCACCGGACGAGCGTGAACGTGATACGATCAGGCTTCGACTGGCTTTACGTCGTGCAAGAGAGGAAAAAGAGGAAAAGGAAAGGAAACGGAGGGAGAAAATAGAAGAGAAAATACGGTGGGTTTTTTCTCTCAGGAAATTCTCCTTGTTGTCCCATGCTAATCTTTATTGGCTTCAGGTACATATCTGGAGACGTCTGTCGATTTACAGATGAGCTCGATTCTAGTTGAAAGTTAGCCCATAATTTTTATATTTATAAGCATAATATAATAGTTTCAAGTGGAAAGTTCGGCCAGTATTACTATGAGATTTATCAGATGTTATAAGGCCATACGAATGTATGTGATGCAGGAGTTTAATATATCTTTTCTAACCTTATAAAGTCACCCCCTTTCTTGAAGTGACTTGTTTGTATAAGCCGAATATCTTTAATTATTAGGATGGTTTCAGAAAATGTAGTGCAAGTTTCTATCATCGATAGTGTTCACTAATAGCTACTTATACAGTCGTTTTAACCGTTCGTTTTTGATATTTACGCAACTTTTTTTTAGTAATTTCTCAAGACTCATTTCCATTACTGTGATGATATGAACGATTTCACTTGATTGTATATCTAGGGCTTTTTTCTCATAAGTAAAAATTTCCGATTTTTGGATTCTCTATCAGAGGAATATTGATCCGGTGATTCGTGTGCATAGATGATATTTATATAACGATTTGTATAAAACTTCTCATATAGTTGTTTTGTTTTTTTATCTGTAGTGTTTGTCTGACGATTATCGCCCTAAGTTCAACTTCGAATCATGCATTCATTTTTTCTTGAGGCATGTTTTTGATGAGTTTCAAATGGTGAGCATTGTTTCCACTTGATTTTTTAGCTGCGGGGGTATATGCCAGAACTTCAACGAGGTTACCGCAGTGCGCGCCAGATTCTTGCTGATACCGTTCTGATGATAGCGTGATGTGTGTTGCGGTTGCGGTCTTCTTGCTTCACCTGACCTAGTTGAACAGTTCTGACCAGGGTACACCAGGAGTCGAAGATTCCGTCACAAGGGGGGAGGGGTCGTATTTGACGGATGAGATGCGGGGGGATGTAAATGTGGATGTAGAGGTCACCAATGGTCCCAGGCTGGATGGTAAGCGCACAGCCTAAGCGTGATTGGATTACTAGTGTCTCGGGTAGGTTAGGTTGAAGTTAGAACGTTTAGTCTTCGTGTATATCTGCGATAGAAGCGACAAGCGTCTTGCTTCAATTAGCAGATTTGTGGGGCCTAATTCGCGTCATATAAGATTTGATACAGCGCCATTTGTTCAGAATGAAGAGCGTTTTTTTTTTCAGCCATCCGTGTGGTAGTGATTTGTTGGTTTTGTAAGGAGTCGGCCCCGTCCGCAAAGCAGGGATGCCCACTATTTTCTCGGAGAGTAGGTTGCCTTTTTTGAGCTCTTGATCTCAGTCTTCAACATGCATTTGTCAAGTCAATACTCTTCTTTGAATTCGCAGAAGTTCAAGAAAAGCCGCGGAAGTGGGTGTCTCAAGAAATTAATAGCGGAGTAGTGGATCAGTAGAGTACTCATAGACACTAATAGAGGTTATGTTGGAAATTAGAACTGAAAATATATGTTCTCAGTAAATGGGATGCATGTTTTTGAGGGATGATGCGTGGTAGAAGTCACATTAGAAAGCGCGCCTGATTAAGGTGCCTTTCGGCACAACTCCAATGGCCGAGCGGTTATGGAGGATGGAGCTACGACCAAGGCTGGGTAGTTTAGCTATCTTTGCCATTTGCATCGCCCTGTTTAGTAACCGAGAATCACGAAAGGCGGTAGGGTTCTTGTTTTCGGGCTGTTACTACTTCTGTCTTTGTTGACTGTTGCATCGCAGTCGGCACCTTTACTTTCGTATGCGACATCGGTCGAAATTACCACCAATGGTTTTAACCTCTCGTTCCGACTTTCTCTATATTCTTTGAAGTATGTACGAATCAATTTTTGTACAGATTTGGCATAAAAACCCCTGTTTTGCAGAGACATTGAAATTTTTGGCACTATGTGAATACGATGGGTCAGAATCCACTGCGATCATTTGTTTTATTTCTTGGTGTCTTCCATATTCAGTGTTGGTTGAGATTATTCCCTTCCTATACTGGAAATCAGCAATTTGTTAGGTTCCTTGCTCGACTTTCCACTCCTTCGGAATGGGATGGCGTTTTGGCAAATGTTGCTTTGCCTGAACTCAAGGAAGTTCCGGAGTTTGAAAGTTTTTCAGTTATGCTCACTTCTATTCCGGTAAAGCTGGAGAATAGACAGGCTTTTTCAACCTTTTTGAAGCTTTTTTTTCAAACCGGCGCACGCTCCCTATTCCACTATACGCAGTCATGGTTGTCTTTGGATGAGATACATAATTCATCGTTGGCATCGATCTGTTGGGCTGTCTTCGCCAGAGACCTAGGTTTACGAAAAGTTTTACCAAAAGTTTTCAACATACTCATATATAATAGGAAAATTACCCATTGTATAATCACAATTAGACTCATAACAAAAGATTCGATTCAATGCCAAAGAAATAAGAAAGGGCGGTAGCATAATGTCACTGTGGTGAGGAAAGTACTTATCTCAGTTACTGGTTTTGACAGTGCTGGAACTTACATTTAAACGTGGCCTGAAATTTCTCCCCCATCCCTACTATATATAAAATGCTTCATCTGTGTGTACGTCCGTCCGTCCTCCCGTCCCTCCCTCCCATCTTACGAAATTAGGTATTATATGGAAAACGACCTGTGGAAACTGGGACAAGTGTGGTATGGAAGACCACACATGAACCAGGTTGAGCTCCGCCCACGGCGGGCGGGGCGTGCGCTGAGATGTTCCGTTTTCTGGCCGAAAATTGTCAATTGGGCTTGAATGGGGAGAACATGGATACAGGTCAGGAATGACTTTTCGGAAGTCATGAAAGAGGCCTGGGCACGATGGTTGGAGCGCACTTCGAGTGGGCGGTCCTTACAAGACTCATAACCAGATCATAACGCAGCCTGGAGACGAGGAAAAATCGGTAGAAATAACCTGTGTCTATGCTATCTCGAGCACACTCGATATGAGCGGAGAACCGCCCACAATGGGCGGAGCGCATTTCAGTCTGTTGGTATACTTCATAAAAAATCAATGCCGATCGACCTACAGACGCCCATGGTATAACGCGCGCAGCGTCAGCTAAGTGGTATCACCATAATTAAGAAGTTCAAATGTTTCGAAAGGAAAAACCCTAGGTTCTTGTCCAATCATCAAAAATTCAGGAAAGTTTTCATACTTTGAAGTAAAGTCATGAAACTTTGTCATGTGTCTACTTGCTATAAAATTTTAGTATTTTTCTTGAAAATTACGTTGCAAAAAAGCTCCAAGGGGGAATTAATCACCCTGTTACTTCGTAGAGCTTTGCTTTCACTTCATTGCGTTACTTCAACACATCACAAATTTCTGTAATTTAGTTTATATCTTCAGAAATCCATGAAACGATTTCAGTTTTCCCGGTGGAATCGTCAGATTCAGAAGAGGATGAGGAGAATCAGTGCCGCACCACTGTTGTTGAAAAACTGTGCGCCAATGTATCACTATCTGAGCAGCCAAATAGTACGACCAGCATGATAGTCAAAAAGGAACCGGTCGATGATTCAGCTTCGCAACTGATGGAGATAGATCCGTCACCACGTGTCGAACCTGTCCTCACCATCACGAAGCAGGCACTCGAAGAAGAATCGCCTTTTAAACCTGACATCATCAAGGATGTGAAAGAACGATTTGAGAAACCATGCAAGAGGAGTGCGTATTGATAGTCTGTGCTTGAGGGAATCGTCCATGGAAATTCTAATTTCTCCTGAAATCACTAAGTATTAGGTTGTCCCAAAAGTCTTGTAGGATTTTTCCAAAAAAAAAATCAATAACTCTTGATTACTTCGAGGCAGGTCTAGGCGGTTTAGGCCGCTTCCATACTTTGCGCACCGACGCCGTCACGCGCGTGCCTGCGTCACGCGCGTGACGGCGTCGGTGCGCAAAGTATGGAAGCGGCCTTAGAAATATGGTGGAACGTGCTCTAAGCTTTCTAGGAAAATATATATTGACCCACCAGATCCCGTAGAGGGAGCTACAATGCCCGTTGTCGAAACACCCAACTCACGGTGTCATCTACTATGAGCGGTCTTGCGGTATTAAAACGACGGAAGCTTGCCACTCCATCAGCGCTGCATTGGGCAAGGGATGTGTGAGCTACGAGACCATGCGCCGCTGGTTCATCAGTTTCAGCAACGGCGAGATTGACATGAAGGACAAACCACGCTCACGACTATGCTACTTCTGCGACGCCGAAGGAATGCTTTTCCATGAAGTGCTGGTACAAGGCGAGACAATCACCGCTACCGTATGCACCCACCAGCTCCAGCAGCTCGCCGTCGCTGTTCGAGAAAAGCTCCAAAAAAGGTCCGCGGTCAAGGTTTGCGGTCACCCTCCCATGACGACGCCCCCTCCGATTTCACGAAAAGTGCCCAGGCCAAGCTACACGAGCTCGGCTGGGATGTCCTGCCCTACAGGCGATACTCTCCAGACATTGCCCCTTCTGACTATCACCTCACTCATCCTCTGGAACCCTTCTTAGTTCAGAGAAAATTCGTTGATTATGACTTGCTTGCAAAGGCGATCGCCGACTTCATCGACTCCCAGAACCCAGGGTCTCGGGAGGAGGGAATCAACGATTTACCTATGAGGTGGCAGAGCCTTATCGATAACAATGGTGAATACGTTGTTGCCTAATTGTTGTTTGTTGGAAGGAAAAGTAATAAAAAATGATGGTCGAAAAAAATCCTACAAAACTTTTGGGACAACCTAATACTTGAACAGGAACACGAAAAGAACCGAGAAATTTCCTTTGTTTTGAAGCCAAAAACGAAAAGCTGGAAGAAAAGCAACTCGTTTGAAATTCCGTCGAGCAACAGTTGCTGGATGAAACAGCGCTTTTCAAATTTTCGCGCCAAAATTGATATGCTTCCCTGCGTCCCTGACCACGTGGCCATCGCCCACTAGAGCCTCATGACCGCGCTCCCTCGGCACTGCCACCCCGTCGGAACTACAGGAGCTCTCAGCCAGATTCTTGTTTCTTCCTTGAAAAGATGAAACTTTGCATCCAGCCCTTCGTAAGAAAATGCAACGTATATGTTTGGTTAGCAGAGGCATGAATTTCCATGGACTATTTTTCAGAGGAAGTGGGATGCTGTGCATATGGTTAGAATGCAATTAGGCGCTCACTCCACTTGCATGCTCAGCGTGCCCATTGATTTTAACCATCACTTAGGACTATAAGGGCTGTAGAACTTCATTGACAAATTATCTCAATATTGACCATTTCAGAGGAAAGCGTGTTGAATGCGATGAGTAAGGAGCGCTACCTTCTGATGAAGGACGGACAGGAAGATCAAGCAAATTTACTATTTCGAAAGCGAGATCTCATCGAAAAGCATGTAGAGAAGGCAGATGAGATCGTTTTCGACAAAGATGGAAGTACGGATAAGTTTCATTTGCTTTTTTGTGCATTCTTGTGCCTTTTATGCGTCTAGCTCCTGATTTTGAAGTTTTGGATTCATCGCTTCCAAGGTTCGAGTCCAGCGTGATGCTTCAGGTACTATGCCGCACCCCCAAGCGCATCGCTGCTGCTGCGCTTACTTTTGAGCTAGTAGCAACGTTGGTTCGAAAATGAGCTAAGCGCACTTGATTGGAATTTCACTGTGAACCTCAACTATTTTAACGTGTGATGGGCATGTAATGATCGGTTCAGAAGAATGATTTGGGTGTATGAAAGGGAAGCTCTAGTGTGGGCCTCATGCGGCACCTGACAAGCGTGGTGAAAGCAAACAGGGTTCTTCTTCTTAGCTGGTAGTCCATGCTACCCCGCGAAACTGTTAAATTTGATGTGGACTTTCCGAAGTACAGTCCATTTCGGAGTGCTTGATAGGGCGTGGCCTACGGACGTGTGTGAAAGTGTATCAAATTCTCCCACCATTGCCACACACTCTCACTCTGCCACACAGGCTACACCCTACCAAGCGCTCCGAAATGGACTGTACATTGAAGAATGTACCATACTCAGTCATTTTCATAACATCCAGGGAATTGCTGGGTTTTCAGGTCTGAACAGTGTGCGGGCATTCATTGAGGAGCGCTTTCTGATGCGTTATGGACCAAATGAAGAAGGCGTGATGAAGATTTTGAGCAATGAAGACGAAGAGGAGCAGCAGTTCTTCATTGACAACTCTCTCTTCATACTTAAAGTCATTTTGAGAATGAACAATTTGGAACCGGACGATTACAGTGAGTTTTATCTAATTTATTCTTAGAAAGTGCCAGTTCACGCTAGATGGGCCATGTATGCGGTTTGCGCACAGAATCGTTGGTCTTCGATCAGAAATAAATTTAGTCTTTTTCAAGCTCTTAGGGTGATTTTTCTTGAGTGGAAACAAACATTAGAGCGCTGCCCAAGCGTCGATCGTACTGCTTGTGGCTTTAGTTTCGTACAGAAAAATCCCCTTGTGCCGCTTCAAAACTGAAAACGAAACGAGCACAAGATTCAAAGAAAGAAAAAGTAAAAGGTAGAGTGAGGGTTTTCTGACCCACAGTTGTTTAAATGTGTTGCTATCAAAGACCATGATACCAAACAGAAGTTGAAAGCGTTGCGCTTCTTCCCTTATCAGAATAGAATCCCTTCCCATCGTAGAGCATTTCTTTCCCCCTTTTTACTTCTTACCCATTTTTCTTACAGTATCCCAATTCGAAAATTTCCATGCGATGGCGAGAAGTAAAATGGTTTTTCGTCAAACGGAACTTAGAGACAAGGAACTCGATGAAATGAAACGTCAGTATGAAATGGCACGAAAACAGTGAGTTTCCATGCTTTCGAAGGCATTTTCCTATCTAGGCGGACCCCGGGTTCGTGAATTCCGGCACCTGATACCGCTTAGGACCGCCTACTGACGCTCCGCCCATGTCCGTGGTGACCATTGGTATAGATAAGTGGAGTTGCGAATTCTATTATCTTTAAACTTTTAATTACTATCAATTTTAAATTGTTTATTTTTTCTGTACATTTCTAGGGCAAGAGAAGATCGCTTGGAAAGAATACGTGATGGAGAAGAGAGCTCCGACGACGAATTGTTTGAGGATGACGATGAGGTGAAGGATGAGGAACGTTCGGCTGAATATGAGCAACAGTTGATTGAACGCATGCAAAAGTTACAGCTCATAGCAGATTCAGAACGATGTAGGTTTCACCTTGTTTTGCTTTTTTTTCGTTTCTATCAATCTTCCTATTTATTATTGAAAATTTTTCTCACTTTGATTGATGAAAAGAAATAAAATTGAAAGATGAGATTAGAATTTACTTGTTGTATTTTGTGAAATTTTTGCAACTTTCTAAGTTATTGGAGAAAGTTTAATTTTCTAGTAATCTCATATAGTTCAGAGTTATAAGTCATAAAGGCGATTGCGGTGGCTTCCCGGTACAGTTGTGATGAAGGGGGCAAGGAGAGGGGGGGGGGGAACTATTCATAGAGGGTTGCTCCTGAAGCACCACTGACGTATCAATCTGCGCAGTTAAGCGTATATGTTCGCCTGAGGCTTGGTGGACGAGACTAGGGCTTCCTTTTCCCTTATGAAGTTTAGCCGCATTTATACTTCGTGCCGGCAGGGCGTGGTTGCGTTTACAGGCAGTGAGGCATAGGGGAGGTGCAAGACAACGCAGGCAGCGAGACAGGGTGGCACAGCCAGAGACGCAGAAACACGCAGCGCCCTGCTGGCGGCACCACAAAGTATGAACGTGGCCTTACTAGAAGTGACCACTCCTCCGTGGTGATAGCAACAGGTTGCTACGCCAAAATTGATCCGCCAATAAGTTGGGACCGTAACCAGCATAGCGCCAGATAGCATTGGAATGCTACAACGATCGCGAGTAGACGGGGGATGGATGAGTCGGTTATCGATTGGTAACTTTTTTGTTTTTTTTATTAGTTTCCCTTTTTAGTGGCTAATATGGTGAGCGAGATGATTGCTCGTTTACATATTCGCTCTACTCAGTCGAGCCGCCAGAGAATGCCCAGTCCTCCTCGAAGTGCTGCTGAGGACTTGAGGCGAGTATTTTTTTCCTAATTCGCATTTTTTTCAATTTTTAGGGATTTGGTCGTACCAAAAGTAGAACTTCATGATTATTATGTGTGCATTTAGTGGGTATGTACAATCTATCGATCTACCATGGCTTGAAGGTGGAGAAGGAGGCGACGATGAAGTTCTTGAAGGTGTGTCTGTATCTTATTGAAACACGTGTCCTGTATAGCTTCACTTTGAACTTTTCAAGAGTGCCCGACAGAAGTGAAAGAGAAGCCTGAAATTGCGGTCGGTCGGAATATCTATGGTGGGTATTGCTCTTATCCTACTTTTTTCCACTTCTGCATCTCTTGTTTTTCATTTTCTTTTTCAATTCTTGATTTTTCAGTCTACAACTGGTCCCAGACGCTGTTTCCAGGTGCGAGTTTTCTATATCTTGTGGCTTTACTGGGTACTTCTTTTATAGGAAGGCTTTTTCTTCAGATGAAGAATTGGCCTTAGTGGGAGAGAAGCGTCCCTTGGATGTAGCCGAGGAGATTGGTGAGTTTTGGTATCGCCGAATTTGTATATTTTTTTTGTTACAACGTAGATGTCACTATTTGTTTTTTGAAAATTAGAACCTTCGCTGATTGTGCATCGAATGATGAAATTTGTTCGCAGCCAAATATTGTTGCTAGGGTCGATGCACGACTGTTCCTGTTAGAGTTTTTTTGGGACGGCTCGGTGGTTTTTGAATAATGGGTCGAATTAACCATACATATTGCGCGCTGTTTTTTCGTTTTTTGCTTTCTTAAAGTGATTTCAAGTTAAGTTCAATAAAAGTATGAATTTTGCGCTTTTTTCCTCATTTGTTTTGAGTAATGAAATAATCCTTTCTGTTGAACCTAAGTATCTCTTGAACATTTCCATTGTTTTTGTTGAATAAAATTTGTTGAAAAAAGTCACATAGGTATAAATATCCAACTCAATATCTGTTCCGTTCCAGGTTCTATCCCGAAGCGAAGAGCCGTGGAAAAAGACGGTAAACGTGAGCCAATGGATACATGTGAGTTTGGTGTACTTTTTGTTACTAGTTATGCTTTGGGTTCTGCGGTCTTGTTGAGTGTGGACATGGCAAGAAGGCGAATTCCGGACCGCTCTAAGGCGCCCGAGTCGGCAGAAATCTGAATTATTGACAGGGTGAAGCGATACTTGAGGAATCCTCAATGGGGAGAATCTTGTACTTATGTTTTGTCTCTTTATTTTCGTTCATTTTTATTTATATCTTATATTTGGTTGGGAAATACGGAAGGTCGTGAGTCCTATTTTTAGTGATTCTCGGGGCGGTCGTATTGTTTTTAAATAAAGGGTCAATCAATAACCATACTTTGTACGAGCACACAATCCCAGCGTATTATGCGTCAGTCATGGAAAATGGTCGTGGTGAGGTATTTCTCAGAATTCTGCTCAATCCAATGTTTGACACCTCATCTTGTTAGCCGGCCGTAGATTGCTTCCGATGATCCGCTCACAATTAGCCGTTGGATAATTCTCGTCCTAATTTTTGCCTTTCCTTCTGATTTTTCTTGAAATTCGTGCATCGCGGAGAAGTACAAGATTACAAAACGAAATCTACGTCATATCATATTGCCTGATTCTAGATCCTGCTCCAGTCAGACTACGGTCTTGTTTGCGGCCACAGCAAAAGGTCAGTAGAGTTAAAAAATCAAAATACACAGTGTTCCGTGAAATCTGTTTTTACAGCTACTGACAGATGTCGATCAGAACTCATTAAGTGTGAAGGATCGCATCAAATGGCGAAAGAATTTGGAAGATGTTTGCTCTTCGAAAAAGCAAGTACGGTTCAGAGGTTCGTGACTTGAGGAACTTTCACTGCTTTCTTTAGCCATTTTCCCAAATTTTGATTAAGCGGAGTGATTAAGAAGTAAAATTGGCAGCGAAGTGCGGATAGAATAACTTGATGAAATATTCCTGGTACTGAAATTGAAAACACACGTCGCGTTAATCAGTTGGGTCGATTTACCCTCTTGGAACAATGGATCCGCCGATAAATAGTCGGGCTGCACCTTTTTCGCGTCGCCACGGTGCGCTATCACGGCGCTACAGCTGCTCGAACTCACTCCGACGCCACCCATTTTGCTCTGTTAATTAACTCGTTGGCTACCGCGCGTTTTTTCACGTGTCTGCCACGAGGGACATCGCGCGCCCGCCTTGCCGAGAATCGCGTCTCAGCATTGGGGCTTTTGATATAACTTTCCAGACCCGCTGAATTTCGCGCGTACCTTGAGCGCTAATACAAAGTAGTGAGCGCTGCGAAACTTTAGATACCCCTTGAGGACTTGAGTAAGAGATCATTGCATGGTAGTGATGGGAAGTACTTAACCAGGTGATGGACATGTGAAAAAAGTCGACGTCTCGCGAGTATAAATATCTTGACAAAGAATTGAATGGCCACAAATCTCCCAACTGACTATGGATACCTGCGATGACTTCACAGAGCTGAATGCTAATTTTAACCATATGTTGACCGATAGCGATGATAACGAACCTGTGCTGGATGACGATACAAAGCTCAAAAAAAAACTCATTGAAAAGATGTAAGCGGACCATGTTCACCCTAGATACCCTTGTGCATGTCGATTAAAAATAATTATTTGAGGATTTCAGATCAGTCGAAAAAAGGAATTTTCTGTGCTGCGTCCCACCATTGGGACGCATTGTCCCACGCGGCAGCAAACGTGCGTCCCAGCATTGAGACGCAATGTCGCCAACGTGTTAATAAGGGAACTCAAGTGGTAGGGGTAGACGTGAGTTCGAGCAGGTGTAGCGCCATGATAGCGCACCGTGGCGACGCGAAAAAGGTGTAGCCTGACAAGATACCCAAGGATCTACTGTTTCAAGATAATCGACCCATCTGATTATCGCGAAATGCGCCCATAAGGGGTTATGTAAACTGCGGTCTGTGCAAGAGGTGCACTGAAGGCGGTGCAATCATTAGTGGAGGGATCGTATTTTGGTAGGGAGAGAGAGAGAGAGCTGTATCGTCATATTTACTTTATCCACCATTTACCGACACCAAGCAGAATAGGCGCACCGTTCGCATGGCGCCGCCGAATAACCATCTATCGGATGGGCGGGCTGTAGATTATATTTATAACAGCAACAATAATTAGATCCGCGTATCTCTCCATAAGTTGATCCACTGTCCCCCCCCCCCCCCACCCCGTTCCAATTAACCAACTCTGCGATTCCTCTTATTGAGTAGTAGTGAAGAGAGAACCGCAGAACGGTGGCAGGGTGCAACAATTTCTCCAACACATCCTGTTGGAGGACCGATTAATTGAAGGAATCGTCCAGGAAAACTCCAATGGCTCCAGTTCCCCGCAAAATCACCACGATATAAAATATGTACATGAACAGAAATAGGAAAAGAATTTAAAAACTTTCTTTCTTCCAAAACATACATCGGAAAATTTGCATAATGGCAGCTCGTTTGAATTCCCGCCGAGCAGCATTTGAACAGCCGTCGGCGTGTAGAGCTCAGCTCATATTTTTGCGCCCAATGTTGATTTGCTTCTCACTCTGCGTCCCTGACGTCGTGACTGTCGCCCCTTTGCTCCCTTGCTCCTACAGCTCTCGTTATCGCGCCTCCTCGGAAAGGATTCACACCGTCGGATGTCACTTCGAGGAGTTGCATCTTAGCCGTATCTTTTGAGTGGGAATTTGCATGCTGCCCAAAGTAAGCAAATACAGCAGAGATATATGGGTCAAAGAAGAAATGAAATTTTCATATACGATACCTTCGGGTGGGGTCACAGATAATCTAGGTTGGGCTTGATCCTGCATAATATGGAAGCAATACCATCAGACATCGCGCTACTGTGCGTCATATCATGGTAGAGAAATATTATCGGTGAATAAGAGCAGGAAAATCGGATACCCACCGTATGTTTAGATTTCCAAGATCCTGAGAATAAGTGCCGATTCTATGTACGTCCAACGGATGGAGAGCTACGTGGTCGTGATATGATGCAAAATCAACTGAAAGATGCCAGTCGACACGCCTTATACGTGGTTTGTTCATTAACTTTTCGTTATCTGGATTCTTCCTTCGAGGAACCTCTTTATTTCAAATTGACTGCATATTTTGGAAATAAAATTCCATATAATCCTGTCCCCAATTTTTTTACGCGCAGTACTTCCACAGCATAGTCTGTGCTACTAACCAATTGTTTTTGAGATTTCAAAAACCCTGTAAGCTTTGTAGTAGGTCCCAACTTCTCTCTTCGTATAACCTCGGCATCGATATTGTATTAGAGTTTTTCTGTTGTGCCAACGAGGTTGTTAGGTGGAATATTTATTAACGGCCTGACGTTTCGACAGGATCGTCTTCCTCGAAGGCCCAATCCACCACCGTACATACGAGTGGAACAACACCACTCCGAGTTAGTGTAATTAGTGAAACTCAGTTCACTAATTACACTCATTCACAGTTCACTAATTACACTAACTCGGAGTGGCGTTGTTCCACTCGTATGTACGGTGGTGGATTGGGCCTTCGAGGAAGACGATCCTGTCGAAACGTCAGGCCGTTAATAAATATTCCACCTAACAACCTCGTTGGCACAACAGAAGAACTCTAATACCTGTAAGCTTTGTTTGGCTCGTTTCTTGTTAGGAATTCGGTAAATCAGTTCAATTTGAGCGTTTCCGGATACATCATAGATAAATCATTTTATTATTAATCTGCTCCGGAGCCTCAGAATGATCTGAATATTTGACAACACTTGGGATTTCGGAATATTTGTTCAAAAAACACCAAAAGACTCCACAAAAATATCAAAAAATTTTTGAGGTATTTTGCAATATTTCGATGTTTAGCACTTCCCTCAGACCTGCACTAGAGGAGTACGGTTGAATTACATGATATACTTCATATATCAATAACTTGCAACACCTGTATTTTTTTCGAGAAAAAATTTTCAGCGACAGGGGTTCTCCCAAAAATATCCCAAAAAATTTTTGGGTTTTTTTGAAGCCTTTCAAGTTATTAAACATATACAAATATTGAAGTCCAGTTGCTGTTAAACATTGGAATAAACTGTTTTAACGATTCTTTTCCTGCTTCTTTCCCACTGGCTAGCCATGTAGAGCATGCTCTCATTACTCAACGCAATCACCCAGATTATTGTGATATATGCCTCAATTGTATTTGCTGATCTGAGCGCCGCCTCTGCTTCACAATCTTTCCATCTTCAAAGAGATACGTGGCGCAATCTCAAATTGGCCATATTGAAATAGCGCGAATTGATACACTGCTGCTACTTTTCAGGATTGCTCTCTGTATCTTGGCCAACAAGTCATCCGTAGAGTTATGGTGAGCGTTCAATAGCCCACTTTTGACAACTTAATTCCTAATGCTGCTCTACGCAGCTGAAATAATGGTTTTCAGAGTCGATATGTACCCCCAGCAGCGTCAAATTTTCATAACCAAGAAGTATATTTGGATCGACTAGCAGTGGAAGTAGACGGGAACTTCAAAATATCGACATATAAATTATTGTGAGTCAGATTTTATGTTAAATTTATGCTTTCGCTTTTTCATCCTATTCTCTTCTGGTTTTTTTTTTGAAGAGCTCAAAATCTGATTCGCACCTTATTTTCCATTCCTAGCACTGTAACCCGCATCCAGGCTGTTGAATAGTATTCTATTATGGTGATCATCATGAGTATGACCGTCTTGTTCCACTCTGGAGGCTCCACCCATTGAGAGGGTAACGCCCTTCAGCTGATGAGCACTGCACGACAGAAGAGGCTTGACTGGTTGCATGAGAAAGTACAAAAATGAAAATGAGCAATCAACGTCAAAAGACGATAGATCATCGAGTCTGGTGAGATAACAGTCAAGGAGGACCCATTTCGTTGGAATTATGGTGGTACATTTCTCAGAATCGAGTCTGATGAAGGCCTAATTTAGAGGATCCCGGCTATTTGATTCTTTGCAGTGCTTCAAAACTGATTTGCTTCCTATTTGTCAGTGTGCAGGTTCTTATTTGTCATTCCCAGCGCCGCAACCCTCACCCAGGTTAATGGGTGTATGGTGCTTAGTATTATATTATGGCAGGAAAGGAAAAACGAAGTAAAATGATCAGAACGCAAGGGTAGGCCTCTTATTTTACCCGTTTCCTGTTTCGGCGGACGTACTTTCCGTCGCCTCCTTTTGCTGATCATATGTCGACGCCATGTGAATCTTTGATGTGCGGCGGTTGTGCGCGGCACGTTCTTTTATGGAAGAGCGAGGCAACCCGAAGTTCGTAGACAAGCGTAAGTTCCGTGAAGAGGTTGAGCGCTCTTAATATAAAGCCTCAATGCTTGGATCCTCGTGCTTTCCGTGTAGCAATATGGACCCCTCCCGTATACCCAAATAAGGGCTTATGGTGTCTTGAGG
Source organism: Trichostrongylus colubriformis (assembly GCA_963978905.1). Classification (NCBI taxonomy): domain Eukaryota; kingdom Metazoa; phylum Nematoda; class Chromadorea; order Rhabditida; family Trichostrongylidae; genus Trichostrongylus; species Trichostrongylus colubriformis. Next base: position 53,328,833 of record OZ022256.1, on the reverse strand, counting down.
CGTCTACGATCGCTGATATTCAGCGATTCCTGCTGCAACTACTGCGGACCACTCGGGAAAGGTATCCAAAAAAGATAAGATACAGAAATGTGCAAAGTTTCAATTTCAGACATCCAGCAAATTTTTTACGAACTGACGTACGAGAGGCAAAAGTCGCGAATGGAATACATCTACCGGTAATGCCTGGGAAGAGATCACTGCAAGTACTGCACATGGTAATCATTATTCTGCACTAACTTATTATATTTATATCTACCGATCAGTGAAAGCAACCAACTCTTGGAAATTTTTCAGACAACCGAAAGACGAGCGTATACACTGTCACGTTTCCGTGCTAATATGCATTCTTGTTGTGAAAATCGAGCCGGTATCAGCTCTGTCCGTCATACTGATCCACCAGTGATGGTGGCAGGTTCGTGATATTGTGTTTACATTCGAATGAAGAGTGCACACTTTTGGAGAGATACATATGACGAGCGCTATGCCCTCAACTTCTTTTTCCAAATCTTGGCGGAAATTGTGCATGACCTATCTAGTAATTAGTGTGTAAATCGATGTCGACAACATAAAATAGAAATTCGGAAAAATGGAAAATACTGCAAGAAATATGGAAACCACCATGATTCGTCATTGTTTTTTCTGTAACATTGTGGTCTAACAGTCATCCCCTCATTATGTATGTTCTTTACTGGCAATGTTCATAAAAAGATCTTTCAGGAATCCTCATTTTGAGTGACAGTCTGCTACAGGTGGTGGCTTCGGAGAAGCTCACCAATGTGCTGTTAGAGTGCTTCGAGCCGACTCAGGGAATAGAGTGAGTTTCCTTCGAAACATCACGTGATTGCTTGGTACCTAAATTCAATTAATTAATATATAAGTATTGTACTTACTATCTTTCTCTTTTTTTATTTCATGGATAAGGGGCGTCACTTTCGTGTCAGGTATACTTATAAGGGATACGTTGGAATTTCGAAGCATCTCTCACAGACAAGATTGATTCCGAATCGTCGACTTCACAGGGATCATGGGTTTGATGACCTGTGTAGGTTCTTAAAGGAAGCGTACATGCAAAAATGAGTTTCTCTGTTACCCCTATATTTATGTTGTTTTTGCTTTATAGGGGCCGCATGAACAATTTCACGCGAAAATGTGGGAGTCCGGCTAATATGCAACCCCTCAAAGTGGCGGACGGGGAGGCGGGCCTCGGAGCAACTGCCTGCTCCGTCGTCCTCCGCGGTCAGAGACGGAAAGTGGGTATGTCTGCGTAATTTTATGTTCCCACTATGCGTCTCCGATGGCGGCGGGCGACGGGGCGGGCATTTACTCTGAAGGCTCACCCCTCGACCTCCATTTTAAGGAGCTGTATCCTGGCCAGATTCTAAATTTTCGCGTCAAATTTTCATGCGACCCTTATTACAGCATAAGTGTATGGGTAGCAGATCATTTTTTCTGGGCACGTTCCGCTAAAACTTAAGCACTCTACTTACAAGCCTTTCTTACCCGAGGTAAACTCTTTGCTTAGGTGTTCGTTAGTCCATATGCACGCGTTGTGGCATGCATTCGGTTCGCATTGCAGCATTTATGTGCGCTCTAGTGCTATCAGGACTGTGCACGAATTGATTGATAAACGTAATAAGCGTAGAAGGCTTCAATATCTTGTTTTAATAACACTAAAATGATCTTTTGATTTTAGATAGCTGCTGATTATCGCCGCAGCCCGCGATCCAAGTTACCACTAGGATGCTGAGTTATGGGCAAAAGCTTCGGTGTCGGACGGGACTCGAACCCTCACTTCATGCTTCCCGGCCACATGTACTAATTAGCATAACTCAGCATCCTAGCAGTAACTAAAATGATCATTATAGTACTTCTTTACAGGGATATTATTTCGGTCATTGATCGATGCACCTATGAAGAATTGAATATTCGACATTGCGTTCTGGCATGGGGTCACGATCTGATCACCTATCTCAGGCATAGTGGGATCGATGCTGCTGGCAGGGCTATCGCGTGAGGATCGTTTTCTCTTTTTTTCCCTCTCCTCTGAGGAATAACATAAATTCCAGTGGTTGTTAATGTGATATTGTTGACGATAATAATTACTTCATGTGTACTTGACCTTGGTTACCTGATTCAGAGCCCTTATTCATCTCCGAGTGACATTCGAACGGAGGAGGGAAGCGTTCGAACAGGAAGGATACCGTCGACGGAAACCGCTCATATTTTGGATTTTAACAATTCCTGAGGTATCAAGTGCTTAAATTTTTTGGTAAATTTTTGACAAATCGAAAGAAAAAATAATGGTCCTCCATCCGTAACTCATATTATGATGCTCGCTGTTTTACAAGTATAACTTTTAGATAGGTAATACTTGAAAAATTGATTAAGACTGGTTTTTCGGAGCACTTACCTACTCCCAAGCTCCTGTAGGGTTTTATGCGAGTAGATTTTCGAGGTCTGCACTAGACCTCTATAATGTTTTGGAAGTGATCCAGTTGTGAATTCAAACCGGGGACGCGGGAGGAGGGTCACCGCCGTTGAGGATCCTCAACGAGGGGTCGTATTTGGTCCGCTAGGAGGGGGGGGGGGTCGTAAACGTGTAGGTAGGCAATGATCAGCAGAATTTTTTAGGCTGAGGGTCTAAAGTGTGAGGGGAGAAATGATAAAACTGAATGATCGGGTGCGAACCAGAACTAGTTTAACTTAATCATCTGGAAACCTCATGCATGGCGCGATCCACAACGAAGCCAACCAAAGTCAGTAACCCTTTCGTTGGTCCGCTGACACCGAATCCACGTACAGAGACACCTCCGAAATTCACCGATTAACCATGGAAAGCGATATCTATCAACGGGTACTACCGTGGATGGACACTCCAGAAACAATGGGATGAAAAATTAGCTGATATGGACATCTTTCACATCTCACTACGATTACAAGTACGTAATCTGGTGTTAACGGCCACTGCGAACGAGAAAAACGTTTGTAATCGTTGAGAATGTAGATGTAATCCTCATGCATGGCGCATCCCACAGAGAAGTTGACCGACGCTTTTCGCCCTCCCACTAAACCTTTGAGAGCGAAGGATGCATACTAGAGAAGTTTCAGTAACATTAAATCAATTTTTCGGAAGAATCTTGAGTAGATCTCTCAAATTCACGAGAAAATTCTCTCAACTGGCTTTCCTAAATTTTTCTTGCTACGTTTCGAAGATATGACATAGCTCAGGCAGTCGTTCAAAAGAGGCAACCTCGCAGACCCCGGGCACTCGAAAACGCACTCATATCTTTGAGATTGAAAGAAGTTATGACCATTTGAAGTGGAACACTTCAATTTCTCAAAATTTTCTTCATCTAATCCTTATGTGGCTTCCCTCAAAATAACTTCCTTCTTTTCGAAGATATGATATAGTTCAGGTGAGATATGATATAGTCATTCGAAAGCGACAACCTAGCAGACCCCGCCTCACCGAAACGCACTCCTATGGCTGTGTTTGAAGGAGGTTATGGCCATTTGAATGAAACACTTCGAAATTTTCCTCATCTAATCCTCATCTGGCTTCCCTCGAAATAACTCTTCTTTGATATGGCATAGTTCAGGTAGTCATTCAAAAGCGGCAACCTCGCAGACCCTGCTTCACCAAAACGCACTCATATGGTTAATATTGAAGGAAGTTATGACCATTTGAAATGAAACACTTCAAAATTTTCCTCATCTAATCCTCAACTGGAAACCCATATCGAGAACCAAGCAACCATTAGGGAAAGTCAATAGATAGGTCTGAGGGAGTTATTAGGAAAACAGTTTACAGCTACTTGAAAGATGGGCTCTGGGTAAACTTTGAAGTATTTCAAAAGTGTCGGAATTTAGTATGGGTAACATACCGCGCTCCATCGTGATCGCCGCGTCGCAGCCGTCGCCTGACATGAAATCCTGAACTTCCCTGGATGTGTAGAGTATTCTGCATTATTATTTGAAATTGTATGATTGAGATAGAAGCGTGGTGCGATCTGTAATCTAGGATTCATAGATTATAATTGAGTGGATAGTATTGGAAATTCCACCTGTGCCACATATTTTCCGGGTTTTTGTGTCCACTTAGTTGTACATTGGTGATGAGCATTTAGAAAATCGACAAACGCTCAATTGATGGTTTCTTGCAGAGAGAGGTTTGTCGTACCGGGGCCCCTTTTTGAGGGGGGGGGGGGAGTCGTATTTTTTGAAAATTTTCCTTAGCTGGACGCTTGACCCTGCGTGGGAGTCCTAGATTAATCGGCAACTACATGTAACTACATATTTTCCATGGACCGTTCTCGAGTACTCTCAACGAGGAGAACTCACTGCTCCTTTCGCTGGTGTAGCAGAATCACCTTGCAGGAGGAACACGATCGATTTCGGGGTTATGAAGGAAATCGGAATTGTAAATGAAATGGCGAGTTTTAATGAGATCACCAGCATTGAAAATGGTGGTAAAAATCGCATTTTGTGTTTTTATCGCGGCTCGTTTCGATGCGCTGCAGTCGTAAGGCTTCCACTGGCCGAGTAGCGATAGTGGGCGGGGCAACGCTAAAGGTCTGGTGGTTCAGCTGTCCTCGCGAAAGCCCGTCATTTGTGGAAGGGATCGTATATTTGGGTCCTATCGTTTCATTCTGATCCACTTTCATATTCTATAATCATGCAAATCACCCCTACATAATGATGGTGTTTTCAAGTCACTTGATTAATCCAATTCGATCTCTGCATTTCTTCCAGTAAGGCTTGCAGTGCTCTTTTATTTAATGCTGGAATACATTCTAACTACATTTTTAGCATGTTTTACATCATTCAGATCGGTGATTACGCTCAACACTTCCAAATATTCAATAACATTATTCGCAAGCTCTTCATGAATCAGTGAGTTGCCGTTTTTTGTACGTTTCTTTCGAGCTTCAAAAAATCCGATTGAGATTTTGGAATTTTTCAATCCTCCGTCTTCCTTCAAAAAATAATTGCACGTATTACTCCTCAGTGATATCGTTAATTCCTCAGATCACCTCACATAAGAACACTGCCACAGTTGTATATTTGTCGATTCATTTGTGTACTCCTTACTCAGTTGTTTGCTCACTTTGTCTATCATTTCCGATTATTTATAAAATTTCCCTCCTTTTTTTCAAAAAAATTGGGATAATAATTTTTCCTCGTTTTCAAGAGTAGTTTGTTTTTTTAAATTTCTATTTCAGTGAGTACTACCAAGTGCTGGACTGGGCTGCTGATGTAGAACGATCCAAGCCGACCGATAAGCGAAAAAGCCCTTACACGAAGGTCGCCGTCGAGAGCAGGTGAAATTTCCGCTTTTTCTTCTTTAGCGAATTTATCTCATTTATCTTTTTCTACACTCTCCTCGTTCATATTTTTGAATAGTCCAGTAGAATTTTTTGTTTTCAAATGAAATTCACCAGAAAGAAATTGACTTCCTTGGGTCTCCAATCAGTACAGCAGTGATATGAACGCGAATACTGATATGTGTATCGGGCATTACTATACCGTACTTGGAAGGTATTTCTCCCGATGACTGTGCACCCATTTATCCCAAACTCCGATTCCCGAAAGTATTTGAGCTCAAACGGAAGTTTTTCGTTTGGATCTGAAAACATTACATCTTCAGACTTGTTCAACTCTTTGATCTATGTCGATGGAAGTTAGATCTGTCGTACTATCGAAGTACCAGTCAGAAAATCCAAGAGCGAAAGGCTTCATATGAAAGAAGTGATTATGACGAAGGCTAGGTAAGAACTCCTCTGGCATCTCACTACACCATGGAATGCCAGACTTTTCAGTGTTCGGAAATTTCCATATGGTCATAATCATAAATGCTTTTAAATTTTTCTAGCGTTCTGTTTTTTCTAGCTTTTGTTTTCTAGCGTTGAGAAATATTTCTCGAGAGGATAATAGTCACATCCACTTAATATTAAAGACAAAAACCATTAGCAAGTTCACAACACCGTTTAAAATATTCTATACGAAATAGGGCACTCAGGATTTGGAAATGCGTTGCGGAATGGGCGGCGCTCTCCGAATGGGCGGGATTTGAGTCCGTCGTTATCCTTTCTGCACTTCATTCCCCTCAGGCTTTCAAAAAATTTTTATGTGATCAAGTTGCAACACCAGTCTATCTCTTATTAGTGACGCCACCATTGTATCGCTCTCAGGCTTTTTCCTGTAAACTCCTTCTTTGTTGATGGACCTCCTACAGTCTACCCTGGCGGAGGTAACGAACAACCCTCCATAGATATATGGGTACCGACCACGGCAATAGCATTCACCTGTGTGCTTTCCTAAATTAAATTTTGTAGAAAAAATTGTCGTCGGCTCATTTTCTTGAAGGAAGTGATCACTTCGTGAGGGCGTGGTTTGTTTCGGTTTTTGGGCACAATTATCATAAATGGCAAAATGCCTCTCAATTTCAGCTATTTTTTCATGCAAAGCAGCTCTACTCTGCAATGAGGTGTTGTGATAACCACCGCTGAGAATATGAATGCATTCAGGAAAAATTTCATGTGGTGCTCATGAACCGTTCTCAAGTGCTTTTGCATTGACGTGAGGCACGCAAGTTTCTGTGGGAAACCTCCGTAGAAGCTCGAATGTGAGATAAATGATCAGCCCATCTCGCGATTAACAAACAGGGAAACCCGCATTAAAGTCCTTTGAATTTGAAGGAGATTTTGTCCTGTTTGAATCCAAGAGCACATAGCAAACTTATATTTAGTTAGGCATGTCCGAGTTGAAAAATTGCGTTATTCACAAGTAATGAAGATTAATAATTAAATTTCTATAGCTTATTCTGCTTTGATTATCAAGAGATGGTTCCTCAGCTGAATTATCAAATCTTCATCTTTTTCCGAGTGAGCTGAGTGATCTCGTCATTGGAACGCAAGGCAATCACACCAGTGTGTGCTGTTGGTCGTTTCCACGTATGCGGCGCGGGTTTACTAGCGCGATACAACACGACGGAATTTAATCATGTTTTTACGGTCGACGGGTGCAACCTTTCCGACCAATTATTTATCTCACGCAATGATCAAAGAACAGTACACAGTGAGAAGTTGTCAAATTGAGGTGAAAGGGGAGGGAGAGGGACGTAAGAAGGCAAACGGAGTGCGTAAAAAAGGAAAGAAGTGGGTGCAAAATTACCTAAAGCGTGATTCGTGTTCACAGTGTCTCTTATGAATTCAGATCGAAGACGATGAAGTAAAAGCGGAGTTCTGGCTTTTAGCGCATTCAAAGTGCTTCAAGTGAAATCCCATGCATCAAAATACCGCAATAATATTACCATTGAGAAGAGAAAATGATACGGAAAAATTAGTAACAAAATATTATATCATATCATATCAAATATTATATCATATTAGGTCGGCAACTAAGTCATTGCGGATTTCACCCATAGATGGCTTTGCTTGAATATTTAGCTTTACTGGCGTAGGCCAAATGTTAAACACATATTGTCATCTATAGTAGGCAATCCTGTTATCAATCAGTAAAGAGAGCTTCTTGTTCGGTTGCATTATTTTCGTTTGGCGTGTGCTGAAAAATGGAGAATCAAAACATTCATTTTCGTCATATTTTGCTTTATTATTCCCTAAAGGGAAAAACGCATCGCAAGCTCACAAAAAGTTATGTGCTGTTTATGGTGCTGAAGCCTTAAAAGATCGGCAGTGCCAAAATTGGTTCGCCTAATTTCGTTCTGGCGATTTTTCTCTCAAAGATGAGAAACGCTCTGATCGTCCATGGAGTTGACAACGAGCCAATCAAGGCAATACTTGATTCGGATCGTCACAGTATAACACGCGAGATTGCAGAGAAGCTACAGGTATCACATACATGTATTGAAAAGCATTTAGAACAACTTCGGTACGTGTCAAAAGTGGATATATGGGTGAAACGCATTTAATGCAACGCACTGACATCTGCGATTTGCTAAAGAAACGTGATGAAAATGATCCACTTCTAAAACGAATGATCACTGGCGATGAAAAATGGGTCGTTTACAATAATGTCCAACGAAAAAGATCGTGGAGCCGCCGCCCAGGTGAACCAGCTCAAACAAGAGCAAAAGCTGATATTCATCAAAAGAGGTTTTGTTGTCAGTTTGGTGGGATTACAAAGCAATTGTCTACTTTGAACTCCTACCACCCAACCGAATGATCAGTTCTGATGTCTACATTGCACGATTAACAAAATTAAGCAATGCAATCCAAGAAAAGCGACTCGAATTATTTAACCGAAAAAGTGTTGTATTCCATCATGACAATGTAAGGCCACACACATCTTTGGCCACTCGGCAAAAATTATTGGAGCTTGGTTGGGATGTTTTGCCACATCCACCATAAAGTCCTGACCTTGCACCATCGGATTACTTTTTGTTTCGATCATTGCAAAATTCTTTGAGTGGTAAAAATTTCAGTAGTGATAATGAGGTCAAATCGCACCTGACTCAGTTTTTTACTGATAAAAACCAGAAGTTTTATGATCGCGGAATTATGATGCTACCTGAAAGCTGGCAAAAGGTCATTGATAAAAATGGGCAATACATTACAAAGTTACTTAGTTCTATGAAAAACAGGTCTTTGGTTTTCTAACAAAAATCCGCAATTAATTAGTTGCCACCCTAATATATTATATCATATATCATATTATTAATCTAATGAATCACTGTGTTATATTGTATTATTGCATTCTGGTATTGTAAATTCATCTGGCTTCCAGTGTTTTTAATAATTCTTCAATGTAATCAGTGCTATTTTAGGTAACATCGCTGCATGCGTTTTGTTTGCTATATACGAAACAGGTGATAGATTCCTCTTGCATTCCCGAAGGTTCCAAATATTTCTCAAGACGAAGGAACCATCGAGAAACAATATCTGCTGCTTTTTTGGAAGTTTCAGAATTTTTGGGTTGTTTACAACACTTTTTATGTCGTAGTTGTTTCATTACGCACTTTGATCTTTGTTTTCGAGGCAAAAGATTTCTTTCATAGTTGTACATTTCTTTTTGTTTGTCATTGTGATGAACTGAATTTGTTAGGGTTATCTCTAATTAACCTTGGAGGCAGTGTTCAGGTTCGAATCAACGTGAAGCTGAATACCAACACCTAGGTCCGAGTTCAGTGTTCTCAAGAACCACAAATTTGGAAGAGATTTACTGTAGAGAAGGGAGTTTTCATGAGGTCATGTTTGACTTTTTTTTTGTGGCGCTCATTTTCTGTGGAAATCTGGAATTAAGAATACCCATGCACCGTAAATTACCTTGAAAATTTGGACCCTTAAGTGCTTTATATGCAGTTCGTGAATTGGATACTTTGTGAAATGGGCGGCGTTTTTGCAGTGGGCGCGGTTTGAGTGCGTCGGTATACTTATGCGATTATAGTTACTGGGGAATGGAATGCATCAGCCACAGCTTATTGGGGGAGAAATGATGTAGGGTTTTCAAATATGAGACTGAGCCAATCAGGCAATTGCTATCACTGAACACTGCTTCGAAATTATTACTGCGTCGTCGATCAATCCAGGTTTCACTTTTTTGCAAAGAAGTGTAGAAACATGTACTCAACGAATCTCTATCAGTATTGATGTTATTGTTATTGTTTTGTTTGTTGAAAGTTAAAGATAAAGATATCTTTTCAAGGCGTCCGGGAATCTACGGAGTATAATTACTACTGGCGTTAGGTTCTCTATCCTAATATCGGAACTCGAGTGACTTCCTGCTATCACGAACTTATGATTCCAATGGCTTTTGATTATAGCCTCCCTTGCAGGCATGGCTTGCCCATGAATCCTTCAACTTTTTGCTTTTTCGTCCTGAACGGGGAATAGGAATCACCTCCATTCCAAGGCGTGATCATCTCAAAAAATTAACGCGAAAATGTGAATAGGCTTTGGATCGGATCTCTCAAATTGAAAGTTCATGGCGAGTACGCTAAAGTGGGAAAAATAGTTTCTGGAACTTCCGATTACAAAGCTAGAGGTGTTAACTTAAAGTTTCTTGATAAAAGAAAGTAGCGGGAATCAAGTCCTCAAAATAAGTGTCATTCAGGAACGAGAGGGAGCTGGGTTACCGCGAAGGGAGGCACCTCTTGCGTTGACGAACAGACCTAAGCTCACCTCTGGAATCCTCTGGATTACGCCATGCGCGCGATCTCAAACAAAGTGATTGAGTGCACACTCTAGTTGAACTTAGGAACATTGAACAACCGCTGTAGAAGATAAAAATGACGAAGCTGAAGCTTATTATTTTCGCGTTGATGAAACGATCCTCAAATATCTCTGAGTATTGTCCTGTCCCGAAGCCTCATGCCAATCTAAATGTGTAAACAACAATGTGAGGCTCCAAAATTTATTAACAAAAGACTCAAAAGTTTTCACAAGGTGTTTCCAAAAATATCGCAAAAACAATTTGAGTTTAATGGCTAGCTTTCGGCGCCTAGCGCCTTTCTCAAGCCTGAAATTATGATAATTATTGATAATCATAATTTCAGGCTTGAGAAAGGCGCTAGGCGCCGAAAGCTAGCCATTAAACTCAAATTGTTTTTGCGATATTTTTGGAAACACCTTGTGAAAACTTTTGAGTCTTTTGTTAATAAATTTTTGATAATTATTGATAATCATAATTTCAGGCTTGAGAAAGGCGCTAGGCGCCGAAAGCTAGCCATTAAACTCAAATTGTTTTTGCGATATTTTTGGAAACACCTTGTGAAAACTTTTGAGTCTTTTGTTAATAAATTTTTGATAATTATTGATAATCATAATTTCAGGCTTGAGAAAGGCGCTAGGCGCCGAAAGCTAGCCATTAAACTCAAATTGTTTTTGCGATATTTTTGGAAACACCTTGTGAAAACTTTTGAGTCTTTTGTTAATAAATTTTGGAGCCTCACATTGTTGTTTACACATTTAGATCCTCAAATAATAAAACTTCTTGTGCTGTGTCTAGTCTCAAATGTATTTCTCAGGCCATAGCGTGCAGATATCGAGGAGGTTGATTGTACCAAAACTATCTCACCTACCCAACGAAGAGTTTCTCATTACCCCAAGTTTTCAAGGTACTTCTTTGGGGACTTGTAAGGTGAGCGGCAGAGTTGAAAGTTTTGCCGGTAAATCAGAAACGGCTGTTGCCGTGCTTACTGAGAAATGGCATAAAATGCTTTGGTGGATCTTGTTTTAGTAAGTATTTGGTCTACGATCATTTAATCGATGACTGCGGTGGCCCATGCCATCGGAATCCGATAACGGGCGCGAAAACGTCCATCCTTTTTTTCGAAGATCGATTGATTTTCTTTTTTTCTGTTTCCATTCACTTTTTTCTATTGATTTTTCTTTTTTCTCTTTCCATTCAATTGTTTCAACTTTTCTTTATTTTTAGGTTAAATTGCTTAGGTTTGAGAGGTGGAGCTCTAAAGATTCATGGGATTCCATGTGCTTGAAGCAACCATACCACCTCCTCAACTGCTGAGTAAAGTGAGACGCGGATATTATACACGTAGTGTGTATTGCAAAGCTGTGATATATTAGGTTGTAAGAAAAATTCTGGTCAGTTTTCCGCGTTCACAAGATAAATTCAAGTTTCAAAGCGCGTCAGCATGAATCAGCTTACATATTATGTCTTAAATGGAAAAAATTGCTCTTTCTGAATACCACAAAGTTTTCGAATTATTAGGGAACCGCGGTTGCCTTCTGCTCCTCGATTGGGTTCTTTTCGAATGGTCAAGAGCCCTTCTGTAAACGACAATGATTCTGATTACAAAAAATCATCTTTTATGTATGCCGTTGACTTAGAACTGGCACATTTTATGAAATTCCTTCTTTTTTTTCTACCATTATTTTGTAGACTTCCTCAAACTACATTTGAACACAGATCAAGTTAGTTTTTTGATGTTGTGGTCACTATGATTAAAGGACACCGTACACCTACATCGCAAGAAATTCGAATTTCCAAGGTGCTTTGGCAATTAGCAAGGTGCTTCCTCTAAATGCTTTTCCGAACTGTATATCATGTTAATCTTTTAGCTGTTGCAAATGCTCTTTCATGCTTCATATTCATACTTAGTGCCAAGAGTTGTGATTTTCTTCTTCATTTCTTCGCTTTCAGTTGCTCTTTGTTACTGTTTACATGTATTCCGTATTGCTTCTTCTAGCTTCATCTGTGTGCCTTTTCAACATTTCGATTTTTGCTAACACCTGCAGTTCTTCATGACCGGTGAAGTAGATTTATCCGTAAGATTTCAATGCCGTTGTTGTATATCCAACGGGTATTGTTCAGGAAAGGGGTTATTGTGATTAACGGGCTCTTTCTTTTTATGTGGGGAATTTGCTGTTTTTAACATCTACAGTTGGAAGGAATTTTACCGTAAGTTCAGCGAGTGTTTGTGGATGCCCTCTCCTCTCAAACTTCACTAAAGCTGTGTCCATAGCATTGCACTTCCATCTGCAGCTCGAATTCTGATAAATTTTTCATCAAGTTTCCTTCTTCATTCTCTCTGTTCGAACGATCTATTGTTACTTCACAAGTTATTCGAGTTGCTGTCACTGTAAATCTTATGTTCCACTCGCCATTCCAATATTAAACAACAGTGATATGGAATCGGAAAAAATATTCAATTTTCAGAGCACCGGACCGCACAGCCGGCATGCGGCATGGTCTAAATCGACACAAAAAATCCGGTGAGTGAAAGGAGGGAAGGTCAAGGTTGAGAATAGGGGCATAAACTGCTCGCGCACCCAGAGACGCGTCGCGCTTGCCGCACGCAGGAGTGTATGTTATTGAGACAGGGAATCGGAACGCGACGTGTAACGTGGCAACGTGTACAAGCCAGAGGCGTCTGAGGGGGTAGGACAAGGTAGTCACCTTGGGAGCCACATGCCCCTTAGGTCGCATGCTGTGTTAAGATTTTCTGTCCAACGATACAGACTCGCTACCAGGGCATGCTAGCATATTGACAGCGGACTTTGTGGCACTTGTGATCGCTTTCACCACCCTTGAACAACGGAAAGCTCCGTCATCGATGGCGTGTTTCCGATTTTTCAATCCTTCTCATAGAATTTCTTATGGAGTGAAGGCGAAGGCTGCATACGCGGACAGCGACGCGACCGCAATTCCCGGCGTGAGGGCCGTTTGGTCGGATTTTCGCTTCGAGGCGTCGCACTCGCGGCGCCGACTGTACGAATCGTTTGGAACTCCGCTCAAGACGTAGTGGGCTGGTATGGTGACGGATTTTCAAAGATTGAAGTTTGAAAGCTTCGGAAGTTCGCTTATGTTGTTGTTATTGCTGTTTCAACAGATAAAGTTGCAATGACTCGCACTCGCCGCGCGCGACCGCACGAAAATTCGATCAATCGACCCCCATCCCAATACCCGTAGCGCGGGCCTCGCAATGCCTTAGTGTGTTCATAAGTGCTAGCTATTGGTCTAGGATCAATCGCCATCGTGTCGCTGAGTGTGGATGTCGCCTAGAACATCGACACTGGCAAGAGCCTTGGACGAACCGCTTCCTGATGGCATTTTATTTCAGGCTTGCATGCACACAGCTCGGGGCAACGATGAGCAACACTATGGAGCGGAAACCGTGTTCAACACTCAGGACACTTGACCCTAAGCCTTTTTTTTGATAATTTTTGGTCGATGTGGGAAAGAAGGGTATCGTATACTGTAGCGCGCATGCACCAAAACGGTTGGTGGAAATTTTGCTTGCGCATAAGAAAAGGTGCTCCGGGGTGCACGAAATTGTTTTTCGCTTGCGCATCCAGGGGTTCATTATGAGAAGCGGCGCTACAGAACATGATGACCTCTATTCTTCACATTGACCACTCCTTTTCTCGAATGATGCTTACAAACATCACGCCACCGCATTTGGTAAGTACTGAACCAGAACTAACTAGAAACGATCCACTGCAACCTATTCTGTCCTTTCATCTGGACCAGCGCTTCGAATCATGAAGGATCTGGAAGCAACTAGAGTAATGACATTGGAGCACTCCCACCGCCATCGCCAATCTTCACCATTCCCTTCAAGGTTGCCGCTTGCGACGCCGCTTCAGGCGAGCTATCTCAGGCTTTGCACATTCGCTTGGAGGAGGTTTCAAATCGACGATCACGGTCAATGGCATCCCTGAGCTGACGATGGTGTGGCTATGGTCACGGCTCCAACTCTTATTTGGTGGAGGAAAAGTGGAGGCAGAATCCTGACTTGACCGATGCCGGAAGACGTGGTTGAGGCCCAACGAAAGCAGTACAGAAAGTGGCCAGCATTGGCACTACCGCTACCAAGGACAGATGATGAATCAGAAGAAAAACTTTTCGACTCCCTTCCTCCCCCCACCCCCCCTCTCCCAAGAATTTACAGGCCTTTGTTACTAGGATTGGTGTCAGGTGGATTCGAACAACGTGTCTTCCCGGAAACATTTCAGGAAGATGATTTCTGTGCCCAAGGAGCAATGGAGGGATCAGCTGATCGTGGGACGGCATCGATCGCGGAGCGTCACTGGGCTGGGATCGCTGTCGGCACTGCATTCGTGCCGGGTGAGCAATTTGCCTCAATAAAGGAAGTCCCTTGTGAATTAGTTGAGCCACCCACGGGAGGACTGAACTAAGTTTCCATAACAGTTTTGATGCTTTCAGAGACATCATTAGAGAATGAAGGAAATCGGAACCGGGAAAACACTCTTACGCGATGGCTATCAAAAAGATGATTTGTGAGGGAAATCCTTGGTGACAAAAGCGGCCTAATTGTGGACTGAGGGTGCGTTTAGCGATCACCCGTACTTTATTTCGAGCAATTTTCTTTGTTTTAATTTGACTGATTTAGAATGACTGCCATTCCGGAAGTTGAGATAGTGAAGGGTCAACGGGAGGTGCAATCGCCAAGGGACGATCCGTCTGAGCACGGTCCAACCGTGGACCAAGGGTGCGTCTGGAAAACACTCATATTTTATCATATGTTTTATCATGTACCTCTGCTTTCTGTTCAATTAATTGATTTAGATCGGCTGTCCCCTCCAGACCAATGGTTGCCAACTGGTCAAGACCCTTCCAGCGGCCATCGCCACACGTGGCCTCAACGGAGACCACCGTAAACATCAGAAGGTAAACTTGTGATGATCATTCGCATTAGTCAGTAACTTTCAGTAAATGGTTCCTCTTTCAAAATAGGAAACTTCCAAATGTGTAATTATGACTTGGTTTTCTCCCATTCTTGAAGCTTGATTAGGGTCTGAGGAACATGAATAAGCCGAAACTCACCGTAGAGGGCGCTTCTGAGCTCTCCGGGCACAAGTGGGAGTCACGTAGACCTCTGGTTCGAGAGTCACTCCCGATTGGCTGTTGAATGGTGTGGGATGTGTTGAACGGCTGTGGCGGATGCGGTGTAGAGCAAACCGCCTGCGTTAGAAACAACCGGAAAAAAAGGGGGGGGGGGGACCCTCAAGAATTGAGACAAAGCGTGTATCTTCACAATTCATGCATTGCAATAATCATTTCAGATTTGACCTTGTCAGACGATCCCGGCCACTACGGGCAATCCAACTACAACGGGAGGTACTTTCTTTGCATTTTCATTTTTTGAGTCTCAGAAGCAATTGCCCTTTTTGCAGCTGCCGTGGACGCTCCTGACCATAATGACGACGACGCCGCACGTCTTTTTGATTATCCGGGTGTGCTGTACATATGTGTGGGTGCCCAGGAGGGGGGGGGGGGGGCGGGAGGGGAGGGGTTAGACTGGCGCGTTCTTTAGCTCCTTTGTAGGTTTTGGGCAGGGAGTATCTGGTATTTCAATGGGCATCGATTTTACTCGGGCTGTTTTTTTTTTTATTTTTTGGACTTAAGCTTTATTTTGTCGTGGTTTCCCTTATTCCCAAACTCGGTTTTGGGTTCAAAACGATTGTTGCTGGTTTTTTGGCAGTCAGTCCCGGACTCCCAGTAAATGCTCACAAACGTTTGGATATTCGCTCCGATCGAAATCTTTTTCCTCTTCAGTTGCTTATTTTCCTAATGTTGAGGTTCCTAAATTAGATGGGGTTCGGGACTCTAGGCTTTTAAATCTGTACAATCTTTTTCTACACAAAAGGTGAGGGTAGGGGAAGGGGTGGAACAAGAATTTTCGGGTCAAAAAATTTTTGCCCGGTCTTTTTGATATCGCCGTCTATACGGGCTCGGGAAGCTACCTACACTCGTTCCACAATGAGGCTACCATAACTTCCATCTTTGCTCGAAATTTTCCGGGCATTCCTGTTTGATGGGGGTACTAAGGTGTAAGAAGTGAGGAGGGATTAATGGGTTTTGGGCGCCCACACTTGTCAGCCACTCTCTTTCATTTTGTTGTTGCATTGTTGCGTTGTTGTTGTTGTAATGCTCACCCTGAGTTTTCAGGCCTCTCAGGGCAGAAGGGCGTGTACCTTCTAAGAATTGAATCCCTTCCGAATCGAATCCCACGCATTGTGTCTCCACCGGTGGGGTCGACTCGTCGAAGCCATCGAGGTCCGCAGCTCGGCGTGCCTTGATGTGCCAGAAGTTTTCTTTTGGCATGCACTGTCCTCAGTGTAGCCAAGACGTCCTACCGACGTGTGTTGGTCACGTCAGGGGTGTTCCCTGTTCAGTCGTTTCGAGAAGAAACACGCGACAGAATCAAGAAGGGGAGTCTTGCGCCGTGAAAGGCCGTAGCCACACTTCTTGTGGTTGTTGGACTAACCTATTTTCGTGCTGAGTTTTTGCGAGTTGGCAGGGTCAAGCACGAGCATAAGAGTTTTGAAGGGGGCGTATTTCGAGTTGGGAAAAGGAAAGGTCCTATTTGGGGAGGAAGTTCGTGAAAGAACCCCACCTATCTTTTGCAATTTGGAGGTATTCGGGTGGTCTCTAAAAAAATAATAAAATCCATCCGTCGCGTGATATGTAGTCAAATTTCTACTAGGGGCCAAGTTCCTGTAGATCGGCTACACCTCTGATGGGGGGAGGGGGTCTTTTGGTCGGGGTAATGTGGGTTGGGATGGGAGATTTCGTTTTTTTCAAAAAATTTTCCCAATGCAGTGCTTGACCCTGGCTGCAAACGCGCGACATCGATCACCCAAAGTGTTGGGAAGGAAGACGTCGAAACCTTTTGCTTTTTGTGCGGGCACCAAATGACGCCTCATGTAAGCCCTGGTTGCGCTTGGCAGCGCTCCGACCAGCGGATGGTAATGAGATATCACTGCTATTCTCAGAAATCGTGATGATAGTGTACTGCGTGGTCAAACAAAT
Organism: Trichostrongylus colubriformis; assembly: GCA_963978905.1. Taxonomy (NCBI): domain Eukaryota; kingdom Metazoa; phylum Nematoda; class Chromadorea; order Rhabditida; family Trichostrongylidae; genus Trichostrongylus; species Trichostrongylus colubriformis. The sequence continues at coordinate 53,311,577 of OZ022256.1, read as the reverse complement.
TGGACGCATCGGGGTAACCCCTTCTAGTAAGGGTAATTACACGGGAGGGTTGCCGATCTGATAGCTCCTCTTTCCTTTTCTACTTGTCATCTCTTTTCTTATATCAAACGAGGATGGGGTGTCCCTGCCAACGAATTCTTTAGATAATACAGGAATTGCCGAAAAATCTTACCACGGTTCGTCTTGTTTTCAAAGCTCACGATTGCGTAGTGTTCCTTTTGGGTCCACCCTCAGAATAATTCCCCCCTCTCCCCACCTTGTCAAGGGTTCCTCTAACCACGCTGTACTCTATCGCATTCCTCCACAATTCCGACATCTTGATCAATTGAAGCAACGGTTTATGTCCGACAGGAGTTCAAGCCACTTCCAGCTGTTGGATGAAAAAGGCCACTGGTTTGGAATTTTCGCCCTCGTGCTTGGACATCTCCTTCGCCTCAAACAATCTTCTACCAGGAATACTGCATGCAAAGCATTGGAAAATGTCACGGAAATCGGTCACCTTCTTCACTTCCTAGTTCATTGTGGGATTCTCGTCAATTTCGAATGTTGCGGAGACTGAACTGACGACCTCCGCACAGGAAAAGCAGCAAAAGCGAGTGATTGGACGCTTTCTGTGCAGAATCCCCAGCAATCGGCTCGAGCTACTCCACAGGATCGACTTTGAGATGGAGGACCTTTGCAGCTGATGTGGCTCTGGATTGATTTCTCATTATCGATTTCTTGAAGACACTGCCGAGCTGCTCGCCATTGCTCTTCATCAACTCTTCAGCCACACGTATGCCTCCATAGCAGTGAGTTTTTCTTGAGTTCAGATGAAATCACGGGAAATGATAACGAGCTCTCGAGTTGCTTAGAACTTATCTTTTTTGAAAAAGTTGTTTTCGTGAATTTTGTCGTGGGTGTGAGCTTAGGAACTTTTGAAACGCAAGGGTGCTGGGTAGGTGAAGATAAAATGAAGTTAATGCGAGTAGTAACTGACTAAGCTAAACTGGCAGTTGTGAAGCATAAAGCGGTGGAAGCAATCTATCTGAGGTCATCCAGTCCAGACTTTTTTCGGGGGTACAGAATCTTCAAGATGGGGTACGGAATATTCAAAACTGATTCGTGTGTTGCACCAAGTGCAAGAGAGAATTGGGGAAACGAACCAGGGTAGGCTTGCTCAATGCTCAGTGTATTTACTGGGGAAGTGGGATGGTGAGGGCTGCCGAACGGAAAACCCTCCAATCTTTGACCGACCGCACTGTGTTCAAGACATCCCGGTTACCACCAGTGTTGTAGTGCGGGGTACCCCACTCCCATCGTTGGTGAGTCAGGCTTAATACTGGATGTATTTGCCAGACGTCTATGCTTCAGTTGGAGTCTCAGTGTTTTTACTGCCTATTTTTCGATGATTTTTTTGGCTATAGACCTGGGCATTCCATTCAAAAGTTGTGGTCACGACCGCATTGTGTTCACGACATCCTCGATTATCATCATCGGTAGAATAGGGTACTAAATGCTGTTTTTGATTGCTCGATGTTGGTACAGTCGTATTTGCCAGCGGTTCTTTAGAGGGGGCTCAATGACTTTTCTGCCGATGCTTTGACGATTTCGGTCTTTTTAATCGCAAACAGGGGCTATGAGAAACGGGTTCCCCTCCCTAAAATTACGGAGACACAGCTGAAGGCTTTTAGAGTCCCTCCTTTGATTTCTTCTCATTCACCGCAGATGCCTAGCGGATTTCCTTTCATTTGGAGATGGTTGTCCTGGTTTAGCAGTGCGGTTTGCAGTTGTAAATTATGCTACACGTTCTTATTTGGTGGTCATAGGGCTCTCACGGGGTATCCACAAGGCTCATGTCATAAGTGGAGATTCCAGCCAGTAGGTATAACGGGCATTCTCACAACTCTACAAGAACGTGGGCTAACGAGCAACAACGCTAAATATGGACACAGACACCGGTTGGAACGTTTCTGAAAGTGGTGTAACCGCTCATGAAGTAGTGAAATGGACAATATTGAGAGATAGATTGCTTCTACCGTTTCATCATTCTTTTAAAAGATTCTTCCATTGTTAGTTCAGCTATGAAACAGTCAGGCCCAGAGGGTTTTCATCGGTAGCTGACTTACCGTCTAAAATCGGCGATTTTGATGCATGGTCAAGTATGGGTTAAGGGGGTCGTATTTCCAGTCGAAAGGAGGTTTCGAGAGAGCAAAATCTTTGAGTTCAGCGTGGGCTTGCTTCTGTTTTTTGGAAACAGTCTGGTGGCTCTGAAAAGTATCAACGATTGGTACTGGTGGGCCTCTGTACTAGAGAAATGTTTAGCCACCACCCTTCTCTTAACCACTAATACTAGCCATCTGGAGGGTGTTCGTAACATCGGTGTGCATTGAAGGGGACTGGTATTTCTCAACACCTTCCTCATGCTTGACCCCTCTACGACGTACTTGCTTTCACCAAACCCCTTTGCCGTAGGCCCTCTGCTGGCCTCTCTAGATTTGTTTCTGTAGATTATTCAAGGCGATACATTGGCACGGTATCCTTTCCGAGTGATCACCCGCTTCAACCTGATTCGCGCTATTTCTTCCCCAGCTAACCGAAACAGGCATTTTGCTGCTTCCTAGGTCTTTCGATCGATTATCGATTAGTACCTAGGATCATTTTAACCTATACATATTACTTTACGGGAAACCTTGGGAGGCTTTCCTTCCATGCGGCTTCCTCCTTACTCGCTCTTCGATTCTGAGCGATTCTGCAATCACCAGGGTAGTGGCAAGCCGTATAGTTAGCTATTCTTTCCAAAGCACTCACGGGAATGTTCCATTCGTTCTGTGCGCCTTCTAGAACCTCTGATTGTAGAGAGGCCAACAGTTTTATATCCCAGTTCCCGACAATTGTGAACACCATCACCACATTCCGGCTACTAATCCAACTTCCAGCTGCTTTTGCTACCTTTGACCAAATTCCGAAAGGTGTGGGAGGGGGTGATAGCGAGATTGAGGTATTATTGTGGTTTAGGGACCATTTACAGCGCATAGTTGTTGGAAGCGTGTGCCGTCCAGCAGGGTTCCACTTTCTCGCTGAAACCTTTGTTTTGCTAGAGAAGTATCTACGATGGAACGCTGAAATTAGGTCGCGTTAGAACTCCCTTTTCTGCGCTTCCGAGTGTTTCTTAACAATTAGCCTCTGGGTTAATATAGGTAGTGAAGTAGACGACTTAGAAGTAGACTCAATCTGTCTTCACCTACCTTTTATGTTTGACTAAACGCCTCTTGAGTATTTCCAAGCTCAGTGATGAACGAAAGCGCGCGGAAATGGAGGAGGGCTGGGGCACGGGCTACTGACGGGGTCGAATGCTCCTATGCTTAGCCTATGACAAATATGTGAGATTATAACTTTTATCAAAGTAAAAAGTGTTCAAAGCAACTTGAGAGCTCGTGATTATTTTCCATGGTCTCATCTGAATTTCAGAAAAGCTGGCTGGTACGAAAACATGTGAGTGGCTGAAGAACTGGAGCAGCCCCATGTAGTGAGCAGTTCGGCAATCTCTTCGAAAAATCGAATGCTGAGAATCAGTCTGAAGCCAGTTTAGCAATCAAGAATCCTCTATCTCAAAAGCTGATGTTCTAGATTGGCTTGAGCACAATGGTTGAGCATTTTGCATGGAGTATGTTCGAACCAAAGTTAAGATACTTTAAAAGGGTCGTATTTTGGGTAGGAAAAAGGAGGGTGCCGTTTCTAGGGAAAGAATTGCAATAAATTCCCGACTCTACCTTTTTTAGCGATTTCTAGAGGAATCGGGTGATTTCTAAAAATTCTGGGTAGCAATATCGTAACTTTCTGTCAAGACCTTTTTCGCAGGGTAGGAAGAGGTTTTACCGTTAGGATGGGTTCGGGGAGGGAGAAGGGAGGGGAGGGGTAGCCGTCAGGGTACATTTAGGGGTGGTGGGTCGTATCGTTAGAGCTGATTGAAGAGGGGGCGTATTTCTCGAGGAATTTCATCAATCCAATAATTGGTTTTTGGTTCGAACCCCTCGCTTTCGCTGCTATTTTCGTATGGAAGTGGAAAATTCAGTTTTCACAACACAACAGAAGTGAAGAAAGTGACTGTTTCCCATGACATGTTCCGCTGCTCTGCACGCAGGATTCCTGGTAAAACATTGTTTTTGAGACGAAGGAGATGTTTGAACTATGACGGAAAATTCCAAGGCAATGAGCTTCATCTTCATCCGATCGCTTGAAGTTTCCCGGCCTTCTGTCGGACATGAATCGCAGCTGATCGCGATTTCTGAGAATAGCCAGTGATATCTCATTACTAACCGCTGGTTGGAGCACTGTTAGGCTCAGCCACAGACCACATCGAGCGTCATTTAGTGCTTCTACAAAAGGCAAAGAATTCGGTCCTTTTTTCTCAACGGATTGAGAGATCGGTATCAATCGATATCATTTTTGGTATGCTCGCCAAAACTCAGCACGAATATGGGTTAGTCCAGCAGACACAGGAACTCTGGCGATCTCCTTTCATGGATCAATACTCCACCTCTCTGGGTCGTGTGGGGTGTTTCTTCTAGGAACGGCTGGTCAGGGGCCGCACCTGACGTGAGTACCGCACGTCGATGGGGCCGTCTTGGCTGAGGGCAGTCATCGCCAAAGGGAACTTCGTGGCACACCAGGGCCCGTCGAACTGTGGGCCTCGATGGGTTCGGCGAGTCGACCCCATCGGTGGGAGACCGGAGATAACGCGCGTGCGCGTCCGTGGGGGGAAGGGGCGGGGCATGGGAACTTAGGGTGAGTAATTATTGCTTTGTAATTATTATTGTGGTATTTGTATTGTAAATAAACTTTATTAACAAAACAATTGTTGAAACACATCGAGAAGAAAAACATGGAAATTAGAACAGACAAGACATACGCGCATGACATAACACAATACACTTCGTACAATCACACCAACACGCATCACAAACAGCGACACATCACAGACGCAACACAGAGCACACACACAAACACAACACACGGGAGCTTCCAGAGCTAAGCGCCTACACTGCACACCACACATCCAACACACACAGCTACCCTTATCTCTTTACAAGCACGTATTCGCGCGTATGTACATATTCTCCCAGTCATCCGTCATGGGTGGGTACAAAATGGTACGAATTTCTTTTGCATCTTACCTCGCACCTAGATGCAAAAGTAATGAGATATAGTATTATCCAAACTTTTCCATCAATCAAGTGAATCGTCAAGAATTGGGAAAACAAATTATTTATTGTTATACTAGAAAAAGACTTCGAAAATGCAGAGGGAAATTCTGGAAATTTCTGAAATGTTTACCCGTCCAAAAGTCGAAAGTGCTGCCACGACCTCCCTTCCACTCACTTTCGAAGAAGAGTATGATTTTGTTCAAAACTGATCAAGAACCCGACCCAACTTTCTGCATCACTGAAATCCTTTCCAAACTCAAAGCGAATTTCTAGACAGACTGTACAGAATTTAAAAGGAGCACTCCTAGTTTCTAAACTCTTAAGGGAAAGGCTCCTTACTACTTTTTGCTGATATTGATTTTTTGACCTGACTCGATCGATGGAAAAGTCTGAGTTATACCCAAAATCAAATTTAAATCCCAACAAACGTCGTATGGCACAGAGGTGTGTGCTGTCAAAACGTGATTCGTACCATTCTGCACAGGTACACCCATGCACACTCCAAAACACACACTCACTCAGACACAGTCAGGTCAAGCATCTGTCGAGGAGCTCACTTCCATCCCCACTTGAAAAAAATGGTTTCGGAAGATTTCTCTGACGTGCCTCTATGAAAGAGTAATCCACTAAATCACCCTTCATAAAAAACCAAGAAAGTAGAAGCCTGCAGAGAGAAATCAAACAATGAATAGACTTAACAGAGGATCTTTCGTCCCGACCTCCCCACCTCCGCAATCACCAACTCAATAGAAACGCAACCTTCGGATCGATGAAGGGACGAATACGGGCCAACGTCTCTCTTCGAAAAGTCATCGACAAATGCTTAACCTTCCACACAAATCTGTCTCTCGTCCTTGCACCTGAACACATCCATGTGCCTTACCCCTCCCTGATGTCCTCACACATTCCCTTATCCCCTACCTACACTCGCTTTCACACACACACACATTAGTAAACTCATCTACCTTTGACTTGGCATGTACTACCCTTTTCCCGGTTCGATGGATAAAACTAGCCCCTCCCCTCCCCTCCTTTAGAGGACTCTCCACCTGATGCTGTGCCTTCCACATACTCCATCTACTACTCTGTCACATTCCTTCCCGTCTCTGACGTCCTCATCCGCATTTCCTAATTCCCTTTAAAAACACACACACACACTCTCTTTCACCATCACAACCCCCCCCCCCCCCTACTTACCCTAGCTCCTCTCCTTTGCCCCATCCTTGTGCTTGAGCTTGCACATACTCTACTCACCTTCTGGTAACCCCTTGCCTCTGATGCATCCTCAGATGCTCCCCTTACCTCTATCCCACGCTTTCTATTCCCCTACCGTCCCTCGTACATACATGCCCACCTCTCCTCGCAAGCACTCATTCACACATAAACAAACACCATTCAAACAACAATAAACAAACAACTCATACCTACCTGAACGTTGAACCAGGGTCAAACATAAGGTCGAGGAAGTTTGTGACGGTGTATGAACACCGTTCTCAAATCACATTCTGAGCTCAACTAGTCCCCTCCCTTCCCTTCGAAGCCGCCAAGGTGAGCAGCGCTAGATCACTTAAAAGTGGATTAATACGTTCTTCCCAAAATGACCCCAATTACACGATTCTGCTAACTCCACCTCCCTTCGAAGCCATAGAGAGTGTGCAGGGATAAAATCTTTCGAAGATTCACCGCTGCTACTCCGACCCCAAGTACTTGGCCACTGACCACTATATTCCTCGACCTATGCGTGACTTTGATTTTACAAGAACACTCGCTTGAGCTTACTCAAATCCAAGTGCATTGCACACGCGCAAGAATGCCATCAACATATCGTTCTTAGGGGCCGAATCCGGTCGAGTTTCGAATTCGGAACGGTAGGAGACTTCAATTTGGCCGGATTCAACCCCTAAGATACGCGTACACAACAAAAATTTATTGTCATTAAAAAAGATCAGTCGCCGTTGATCCCACTTCTTCACATCGGTCGCCATCGGTGCGTGCAGTAATCCCTCTCGGATGTCCTGAAAACACCAGTGCAACTACACAGGGTATTCCTGGCGAAAAAAAAAACAAGTAACAAAATGGTTCATCGGTTTATTTGCTGCTACAGAGCAGATTTACAAAGAAATCGCTCCTTCGCCTGAAGGCCATATATTGGACAGTCTAAAAAGTTTTTTCGTGTTTTAAATACCGCTTTTTCCCTCCAAACTGCTTTCCAGCAATCTCTTCTGTACATACACATGTAGTACAAGTCCACACGCATCTATAGGTATTATTGTCTTCCATCTCCCGGATAACCCTTTTCGGCAAAATAAACATATCAAAGGTCAACCTCATTTTTCAATACACAAATTTTTCTTTGAATGGTGTCGGACAGGGAAAGGAAAAGGTGATAATCCGATGGAGCAAGGTCAGCTATAAGGTGGATGGGGTAGCAATTTTTATTCAAGCTCGAGAATTTTTGGGCGAGTCACTATTTCAGTAGTGGGAAGACTTGCCAAAAAATTGCCTTGCCAAAAAATTCTCGAGCTTGGATAAAAATTGCTGCCCCATTCACCTTATAGCTCCCATCTTGCTCAATCGGTTTATCACCTTTTACTTTCCCTGTATAACGCCATTCAAAGAAAAATTTTTGTATTGAAAGTGAGGTTGACCTTTGATATATTTCTTTTGCCGAAAAGGTTATCCGGGAGATGAAAGACAATAATACCTATAGATGCGTGTGGACTTGTACTACATGTGTATGTACAGAGGAAGTTGCTGAAAAACACATTGGAGGGAAAAAAGCGCTTATTCAAAAATACGAAAAAACTTTTTAGACTACCCAATATCTCAAAGAATAATGCTATGGCATTTCCTAATTAAATGAGCTTATCTCAGGCAAAAAAGGCACCTGCTTACTCACAGGGTTTTGCATGGGTTTAGCATTTATTAAATGGTATTTTCAGCCTACCAAACTAATTTATCAAGCATTAAGGTGGCGAGCTTCTACATTCTACTACTTGAGACAATGAATTAACGCCCAGGACAAGCAGGACAGGTTCATTAATGAGGTAAATCACAAAACTGAATGCGACTGTGACGCAAGTTTTCTAGGTGGACCGCTACAACTGCGCCCTTTCACCATGCGCTCGATAACCTAATCACGAGACAGGCCATAATACCCAGCACTTCACTGCGTTATGAAAGAGATGGATTGCTTTACTTCCCAGTTGCCTACCTATAGATCTAACGAGATGATTCAGCACTGGAGTTTGGAATAGGCGAGTTTTAAAGCGATTATATATGGCGAAACTCGCGTAAAAAAGCACAACATGATGTCATCATTATACTTTCGTCTAGATGCCTCTAACTCGTCATCAACCCCACGAACGTTGACGACACTATACAAAGACCGAAGTTACACAAAAAAGAGAAAGTGGCATAGCTCTTATCCCTTAAGTTCATTGGAAGGCTTTAGCGTCATAGCGTGGGTCAAGTGTTAGCCAGGGAGACCACTATTTGGGGCTCGGAAATTGTCATCTAAGAAAAGCAGAAATGGGAACGATATCTGCTGAAAATGGAAAGTGAGCCGAGAAGTGAAAGGATGAGCCACAGCTAACATCAAAAAGTGCATCATTGCAGTCTTTGTCTCATCGTGCTTGAGCTGCAGCGCTCTCCAAGCTGCGGAATTGCTGTGAGGGCAGGACAATGTTCGCGGGTGGCTGGCATTGCCCTTCGCTGTCTGCATCTACCCGTCAGCGGCCAGTGACGCAGAGAGGCAAAGGGAGGAAAGGGAGGGGAATCTCATTTCTTGCGTTTTGGTCCTCTAACCAGTCCTTTCTCCACTACTCAGCGCCTCAACTTTGTCGAGCAATATAAATCCTTGCGATGTCTCTAATAGGGGTAATTGGCCCGTTGTCGAAAGCAATTGCACGGTGCAGAATTGAGAGGTTATAGTAGTGATAAAGGGATCAGGGGTCGTATGAGGATTTTAAACGGAAAAAAATTTGCATGAAATGCAGAAGTGTACCGTACCTGATGTGGTTGGCTGTTCCAACTTCCCTCTGTCGGCTCCGGGACGCTCATGGGCAGGGCTCGAACGAGAGAGCGCCTTTTGCTCAAAATCCTCGCCTCACACCTATCCCGTGCACCTGGCAGTCTTGTTTATCACAAATTTCATTTTTCTAAGGAACCCTCTATTGGGAAAGCTTCCGGAAAATGTGGCAGGGTGTCATTTGCTCCCCCGCCCTACCTTGAATCCTCAATACAGCCTCCCTCGAATACCTCGATTTTCAGTTCGCGGTCCGCAATTACCCGAGCAAAAAATGGGGAGAGATCATATCACTGCTCCCTTCCCCTTGAGTCCTGAATACATGTTGGTCTGAGTCGAATACCTTTTTTCAAATATTTTGACATTCAATTCGTACATGAGTGTGTAAATTGTTTACAAAAGAAGATCTGCCAGGGTGCGAGGGAAGTGCAAAAAGGAGGCGCTAAAAGAATCTTGAGCGAAAGGAAACCCATCCGCATGCGTTTTCTGTAACAATTCCTTTAATTCTTTAATGTTTTGATCGATGTTACAAAAATAACAATACGAAAGGAAGTCTTCAAGTGTGAGTGCAATTTCACGAGATCATAACAACATCATAATTGATATCTAAAGCACTAAGGGGTCAAATAAAGTAGGAAATGGGACAAATTTTTCACAGACGTCGACGCCCCTTCCCTCCCTAGGTTTAGGCTGAAGCTCATATCCCCTCCTCCTACATGAAGAACCATCCGCTAAAGCATCTGCTTCACCTGCTCTAGCCAAAGCTGAAGGAGGAAAAGGAGCTTTGACGTTTGTGAAATCTATGTCTCCCTCTCCCCCCCCCCCCCCCTCAACCCACTTTAACTGACCCGAAACTGTCATGACAACCTGAATTTTCTTTCAAAATTCAGCCATCACTTGGAAAGGAGGCATACTGCGATATTGTTGAGCTATCCGCACACACAGTTATAGAATACTATATAAAAAAGTAAAAAAGAGTAAAACACTATGTAAGAAATATAAAAGAGGGAAACATTGAAACACCGAAGAGATTACAAATCAATCGCTTCCTAGCCACTGCCGTCACCGTCCCCTTACCACCCATTCCCGCCTGCATGAATAGGCATCAACCAATGCAATTGACCTCCAGTCAGCCCTATTTTGCCTACACGAGCACCCCAGAAATCGTCAAGGAATTGTCGATGAGCATAAGCAGGCTACAGTCACACTGCACACTGATCCCAGAAGTGCAGAGAAATCCCCTAAACTATGGGGTTGTCCATGATGAAGCCTCCGATGATACGACCAGGTTGGTCACTGCCGTATGTTGTCGATAAATATCGGCCTTTCCCCCGAGAATCGCCTGATCGCACTCTTCTCACCATCGATTTTTGGAATTCGAAGTGTCTGGAACGCCGTCCTTTCGAATACCCCGATTTACCCTATGAGATGACCCAACCCGCTTTATTTTCTGAGTGCAATGGAACCGCTGAGTAAAGCTCGCGATTTAGTCCTCCCAACCTCATAGGTTAGGAGGGGGCATCAAGGCTGAGAAAATTGCAAGCGAGACCCTACCCATGTAGCCATTACCAACGACATATAGCATACTGTCACAGAAACAACATTATCCTATGACATCGTAGAGACGAATAAATTTAGGGACTCTTAACACATTAAAAATCATTTTCGATCATCAGTCGTTAGAATTCAGTGTCGGAAACCCAGAAGAAGTGTCGGAGAAATCAGAAACTCCACCTGTTTTTCGGCGATGGCGACAGCAAAACTAAGTTGTATCGTCATATTTTGAAAAACTCATTACTGTTAGGTCGGATAAAAGATTCCCACCGATTGCCTTGCCTTGATTTTTCAGCACTGAATTTCGCGACTTTTCATATTACTTTCAAGAAAAAAAACGCGCCATTTCATTTGCATGTAAAGCTCTAAGACGATTTCAGAAGGCGCGCCATTTCAACCTTATCCAAGCCACAGAAAATTGCGATTTTTGGGTGGTGGCTCAAGATGCCTCAGAGCTTCTAAAGAATGCGCCGGAGTTAAATAAGAATATAGTTACTAGTTTTGGGAGGGATGCCGTGGATACCAGGAGGGTAGCCTGAAAAGTTCACGTTAAGAGAGACAATGGTTCAAAATTATGCATGTTTTTGGTCACTTTTCATGGTTTATCGTAAGCGCAGGCTACCGAAATTCTGCGAGCAACTCCTTTACATAACAGTTCAACCTTTCAGTGAAAAAATTAACTAAGTTCACCGGAATTACACACTACCGTAAAGGTCCCACCGCTTCCCGCGGTGGCGCCAAACCCCCCACATCCGAAGATGAGCCATCCAAAAAATGCACAAAACAAGGTGCGGAAGTCCCTTTATTTTTTGTAAATCTTGCATTTGCCCAATACGGATCACCACTTTTTGGGATCCTAAAGCATCTTTCAGGTATGGTTCCAAAAAGAGAGAGATGTCAAAATCACCCTTTAACAGCTTTCAGATTTTAAGGAAAGAAAATTTCGAATAAAAAAATGTGGAATCTACGCTACTATTGCAGGAAAAAAGTGCTGAATCCAATGGTTTTCGTTTTGTTACAATCGATTGTATTTAGGCGAAAGTATGATCTGCCAAAGTTAAGCAATGCAAAACGGTGGAAACTTTTTGACCGAACTAATAGCAGCATAGGGCAACTTTGACTTCGAGAAGAAGGAATGGCAGATATTATTATCAAGGAGGACACAAGGCCCGGTACGTGAAAATTCCCAAAGCCCGTTAGACCTACTAGCAAGTTTTGAGTTCACACGATTGTGTGTACTTCGCGAAGCATTTCAGATGCCATATTTGTGCCGACAGTCATGGACACTGCATGAATGCGTCGAACAGCCCTGGAAACCACTCGACTACTGGTGTATTCTCTGATAGGTCAGTGTACACACTCGATGACCACTATGTATTACTGCTAAGCGCCTCGCGGGTCATTTTTTTTCCAATTTTTGACTACCTGCAGCATTTGGGTTTGGCGCTGTGTGCCTTGCTGTGGCTGATGGGGCTCAACATCTCGGCCGTAAGGATGACAGCCTTGGAGTTCATGTACTCATTTGATTTCCTTCAAATAGTACGTGTACATTCCATCCACAAAAGCAGCGAAGATATATTTACCACACGACTCCAGTTCAGCTTTGGATTGAAGTGAATTGCCTTACTAACTGGTCCATTAGCTTCAACGCCATTGGCATGAGACCTCGTTCTGCAGCGTCCAACATGGAACCAATTTTCATTTTCGAAATGACGCCATCAAAAATGCGCTGTTCCTCCCTTGCATTGATATCACTGAAGCAGACACATGCAAATGCTGCGAGAAATGCGAAGAGGGCGGCGAGATCTTCATGCTACACGACATCTCGTACCAAACTCTCTCAACTTGGCTACTTAGGCAAAGTGCTGAAGCCATCACAGTTGCAAAAATGCTAGAAAGACTGGTAAATGGCTGCAAGGAACAAGAAGGTAGTGGTAGGGACTCGTGAACAGAAAGAAGACTGTGTGGTGAACTACGAGAAGACACTACTTTTGAACTCGAGTTTATAATAGAATCAGTGGCCCGCCAGCCTGGAGCGTGGTATTATACATGATATAACAAAGTCTACCGATCCAGGGTCAAATCAAGTCGGGGGGAGACGCAATTTTGCATCAAGTCGAAGCTCCTTCCCCTCCCTGGGCTTAGACTAAAATTGATATCCTCTCCTTCCACATGAAAAAGCATCTGTCAAAGCATAGGTTTCGTCTGCTTTAGCCTAAGCCTAGGAAGGGAAAGAAGCTTTGACATCGGTGAAAATTCCCCGACTTGATTTGACCCCCTTTCCATTTAAAGATTGTATCCATCAGAGGGTTATGAACGCGGAACGCTGAGACCCGGATGGGCCATTCAGGCAGCTGAATTGGACCTTGTGGTAATGGAATACAACCAATCTCAGCGCGCAATGGAGTCGCTAGGCAAGACTCTCACTTTTGGCCCAAAATCAGATAAATGGGTAGTGTATGAAGTTTGGACGTATTGTAAGGAGATTCACCTACATTACCATTCTGAAAGATGATTTCCGAAAAAAACCTTGGAAAAATTGATCGAGAATCGAAAACATTCAGAATGGGCCCTATGATTGATCCTGACTACTTAAAAATGTAATAGCAAGCAGTAAAAACGATATTCACGTACCAATTTCACGGTGGATACCATTCGGCCAATTTTCTGTGATATATATTGAACAGCCGCAGTATTCTCATGCCGATCATCCCATTGTCCGTCATCTGCAATACATGTGTAAGTGAGAGCCACTCTATGCTATTCAAAAAATGCCTAGAGAACGAAGAAGCCGAGTTTTCGCTGAAAAGCGAAATAACAGAGATCTTGTGTAGATATGAGGAGGGGGCATTTCAGGCCAGCACAATCAAAACAAGCACCATTAGAGGTAAGGGGACGACTGAAAGATGACTTAAGAGCGTGAATTTTTAAAATGAAAGCATGCATTTGGACACGAAAAAAATACATTCCAAAAACTGAAAAAGGAAGAAAGGGTCAAAAACAGCTGGTCGGCGACTACACGTTCCACGTTGGAACACGACGGGTGGCCGGGAGAAGGACTGGGAAGGGAGAGTTGCGCCCGTTATCGATATCCGACTTCGGATAGCCCACTCAGGTCATCGGAGATCAAGTAATGATCGAAATACTTCGAAGAGTTGACCCCTACACCACCTTCGTGCTTTGAATGACTGTATATAAAATGAATTAGGTACAAATATAAACTAGTGACATGGACTAAAAATTTGAAAAATTTGAATATGATCTTGCAGACCGATAAACAGCCGATCGTGTTGCCGCCGCACAATCTTCACTTAAGGCTGCTTGAATAGAAAAAAGCTAACTGGTTCATCACTTTTTCTTACTCATCTTGGGAATGGAGAAGTGGCGTTAGTTAGCTTTGTAGATGTTTTCGATACACTGAAGAGTCAGTGTAGACTGTGGCAGAAAGCCGCAGCTATGCACGTCCCCGACTCCCCGAAATCTCAGTGCTCTTGGCTCACTCTTAATCACATCATTAATAGTGCCCATTTAAAGGCATCATTAGGGGAAAGTCGGACGAAAAGTAAAAGAAGTAGTGCATATAAAAGTCGAGATACCTAGTAACAGGACAGTGAAGAAACAACGGATGGAATTGGCCAAAAACTCGAGAAATAGGACCGCCTTTCCACTGTTGATCCTCGACGCGGACGACCTGTCCGACAAGAGGCGGGTAGTCTGATCTAGTTTTCCATTGGCATGTTGCCAGGTAAACACAAGGGAATGTTTGGAAATATAAGATCATCCACTTTTGGAGTGAGTTTCAAGCTAAAACTGCGAAAGCGCGCCGCAAAACCTTCGATCCTGCCGCGTCTCCTTGGCCGCTCCCACCCCAGTCAATCGGGAATTACGTCATCGGGAGGCGGAGTCGACAAATCAAAGAGGCGGAACGGACAAAAGGTTGCGGCTTTTTGCGGCGTTCCTACAGCTGGGAGGGGCGCTTTTTCACCGCAATTTCGTCACAGATAGCCTTCCTAGGCCCAGGACTACCATGTGAGTGACTTCTTGTACGGATTTCTCAATTATCGCCTTACCCCTAATGCTGTCTTTAAGATAGTGCAATGGATAGATAGGTTGGTCTTTGGCGCTCACATATGTACTACTTTCAAAATTGGGGCACTCAAAGGGGTGGCACTCAAAAACGCTTTCAAAATTACAGTAGGAATTAATTCCATTATAAATCACGAAAAGTTGTACTATTGAGGTGTCCATCCTTGTTATTAGGATGTTTTTGTTTTGGAATGTCCGTAGCTGATAATTGCCCTTCTGTGGAGTCTTCGCTCGGCGCTTTCCCTAGGCTTCAGGTAGATCCTTCTCCACTAACACGAATGCGTCAGCTGGACATAAAGCTACACCACATTATTTCGTTTACTAATTTTTTGGGCTTTTTATTACGTGTCTGTTCTGATATTATGTTTTGATGTGCTGGAAGGTATTGAGATATTCAAGCAGGAGAACACGGTATCAGCCTAAGCCTTGGGGAGAAGGAGCTCCTTAATGGATGAATCATTAATCAATCAATGGAACCAACCCTTGGAGGATGAAAAGACAGGTTGAAGTAATTATGACGATGCCGAGCAGAATGCATTCGAGGAGAAACCGTTGAAAACCTTCCATTTTATAGCACCACTCGAATTCTCTCGAAAATAGGACTGTGATCCGTCCTCCGAACAAAACACAGGAAAAACCTCATTTTAAGGTTAGCACAGTTCCAAACAAGTTAAGGTTTAATTAAAGGCACACCACGCGATAATCAAAGTGGTCCTTACTTTCTCAGGGCAGGTAGTCCTTTGGATGGTTGTGAAGATTGCACCCTTTTCGCGGCGCCACGGCTCACTCCCGCCGCGCACGGCCTGGTCGACCCGAGCCGAGATGAGCCCCCGAGTCGAATCACACCCGGCTCGGACGAGAGGAAAACTTGCGATAAGACAACACAAGTCGGCGATATCAATAGCGTAGGTAGCTTCAGCAGGGAAAAACAGGTGATATCGCAGCATTTTGCGCGATATCATCGGGGAAGAGCTCTTCTATAATCTCCAATACTCGTACGAGGACTGAGGGCAGAGAGCTTTATTTTTAGTGGTTTGGAGGGGTTTCGATTCATTTTTCTTCACTGGTTAGTGAATCAGGCCCTCTACATTCTGTAACACGCACGACAACTCCCACCATTTTTCGCGGGGTGTGTCTTTAAAGTGGAAGAGACGCAAATTTTCACCGACGACGAAGCTCCTTCCTCCCTAGGCTCAGGCGCAGGCTAGAACTCATATCTCCTTCTCCTCAATGAAAAAGCATCTGCCTAGTATTTGTCTCATCTGCTTCAGCCAAAGCCGTGGAAGGGAAAGGAGCTTCGACGTCGGCCAAAGTTTTGCGGTCTCCCCCCCCCCCACTTTAATTGACCCCAGCTAAATAAAGTACAAATCTTTGCAATATGGTGCGTTGAAATATGGCACTAGAAATAATTAGTACTGAACGACTGCACCATGTTAATGAAGACAGATTAGGCAAAGTACCAGGTACGTCGTTGTAATTTGAGCATTCTTTCATCACGTTCTCAAAATACTTCGTCGAAGCTGTGGAAGACTGCAAGAGCACTCGTCGCGATAATTCCCGCGAATCATAGCGTCCAGTAAAAAAAATTCTAGGAATGTTGAAAAAACTTAAGTGAAGTAAAAATCGAAAAAAAACTTTTAAAGCCCCCAAAAATTAGTTTTTCCTTACCACTGGATGAGATCACATCACAAAGGTGCGGTTTTGAGCACGTTTTTATGGTATGTTTGATTCAGAATTCCACGATACTTTCTTTATGCTCCTACAACGTAGCCTTTCTACCGATATATCGGTGATCCTATCTTATCACAATCGATAGCAAGCCACGTTTGCCATGTAGGTGCTACCGCTGCTTCGCTTGAAAGTCAAATGGGTCTCATTGTCACGTACATTTTCAAACCCTACAATAAACTGAATGTCGGCTAATAAATCACCATATTATTATGTGCATAATTGCTGCAAATGAATTGTCATAAAAGTAGAATTAGCCACCATAAAAGAATATAGAGATTATCAAGGAAAAATCCATGAAAACTCAGACTCAAACCTCATTCGATCTTACACTTAAAATGGCTTCTTTATGGGGCTTCTCAGCAATGCTCTGCATAAATTCGCCATCAACAGCTGTAACTATAACTGTACTTTTATTACCGTACCACAACTCAAAGACACCGTTCGGAGTAACTTGGGTAGTCTTTGGACTAATTGTAGGATATGAACGCAGAGGCGAGCAAAGAAATTGTGAAACCCTAAGAACAGGAGCCTAAGAACCGTTATTTCACTCCTCCACTTTCGACCCCTATGAATTATTAACCGATGAGTAGATACAGACGAGCCAAAGGCTATGCTGGCCAGCCGCAATGTCGCCCCGCCCTTGCAGCAACTTGCTCGATGGATGCGAAGCAGCGTGAGTGACAGCACTTCTTCTGACCTTTGATTCGAGCCGTCCCTCCTTGTATAGTTTTAAATACTTTCAACTGTTACATGAGCGTCCTCGTGAACGTAGCCGAATCTAGCGCTTTCCACCAGCCTTTTTGGGCTTGTCATTCAGCACTTACAATGAGTTTCGAAGATGGTCCCAAAAATGTTGTTCATGTGCGAGTTTATATGTAGAGGCACTGCCTTGTGGTGATGTATGATATTAGGTTGTCCCAAAAGTCTTGTAGGATTTTTCTCAAAAAATCAATAACTCTTGCTTACTTCGAGGCAGGTCTAGGAGGTTCGGGAATATGGTAGAACGTTCTCTGAGCTTTCTAGTAAAATATATATTGACCCACCAGATTCCGTGGAGAAAGCTACAGTGCCCGAAATCGATACGCACCCAACACGCGGTGTCATCTACTATGAGTGGTCTTGGGGCACCAAAGCGACGGAAGCCTGCGACTCCATCAACGCTGTATTGGGCAAGGAATGTGTGAGCTACGAAACCGTGTGCCGCTGGCTCATCAGCTTCAGCAACGGCGAGATTGACATGGAAGACAAGCCACGCACGGGACGCCCACACGCATTCGACGACGAGACGCTGCTCACCGCCGTTCGCGCCGATCCTGAAACCACCATGCGCGAGCTGGCGAAGAGCAATGGACAAGCACCCATAACCGTAAATCGTCGCCTCCACGAGCCCGGTTATCGGAAGGTGCTGTCGCGATGAACCTCAAGCCCTGACGGATGCTCACGAAAGTGCCCGTGTGAGCATCTGTCAATCGCTGCTGCTCCGCTCACATCGCAACGACTTTCTCGTCTGACTACGGGAGATGAAAGCTGGGACATGTGCGATACCAACGCATCCCGCGCCTTTTGGCTGCTACGTGACGGCGAGCCGCCAACGCAGCCCATGTCCGACCTCCATTCGAAGAAGATTCTACTCTGCTGCTCCTGCATGCTGAAGGAATGCTTTTCCATGCTTTTCCAAGAGGTGCTGGTACAAGGCGAGACAGTCGCCGCTGCCGTATGCAACCACCAGCTCCAGCAGCTCGCCGTCGCTATTCGAGAAAAGCGCCTGAAAAAGTCCGCGGTCACCTTCCTTCATGACAACGCCCACCCATACGTCGCGAAATGTACCCAGGGCAAGCTACAGGAGCCCGGCTGGGATGTGCTGCCCCACCCGCCATACTCTCCAGATATTGCCCCTTCTGACTATCACCTTACCCATACTCTTGAATCCTTCCTGACAAAGGGAAAATGTGCTGATTATGACATGCTTGCAAAGGCGATCGCTGACTTCTTCGACCCTCAGAACCCAGGGTTTTCGGAGGAGGGAATCAACGATTTACCTATGAGGGGGCAGAATGTGGTCGATAACAATGGTGAATACGTTGTTGCCTGATTGTTGTTTGTTGGAAGAAAAAATAATAAACAGTGATGATTGAAAAAATCCTACAAGACTTTTGGGACAACCTAATAGTATATCTACTTGCGAGTAAGCAATACTGCTACACTGAGAGATGAACAATGAAAAGATTTATGCAAACTTCAAATTTTTGAATATTTCCGTTAGTATCGTCAGCAGTTGCAATGCTTTCTTTTTGAGCTCAGAAATATATTTGAGTAATCTGGAGCCTAAAGCAGGGAAAAGTATAAGTGAAAGTAAGAATGAACATAGAGTGAAAGCATCAGCTCCTAACTAGTGCACTTCTTCAAACACTCGAAGGCGCTAAGGGAGTTAGGGTGGAGGGGGTGTGCAGACTTATGTCAAATTTTCGCGCGGCTGAGCGGCGCCGCAGGTCTCTCGCGTGTGATTGCGTACATTGCAACATTCCCTTTAAAGCTTTACGCCAGAATTAATTATTCCTTGATTAGTATTGTTATCACGCAATGCTATCTTTACTATTTCGTCTTTTGGGGGCACAAAAGTTACTGTTTTTAGATAATAGTGAGATGAATAGCTATTTCTTAAAGGACCACCATGGTATCAGATCCCTGGGCGTTGAGCGGAATTTCAATCGACCACTGCAAGTAGTGCTGACGGTTCCGCGAGTGCGACGTCGTAAAGCGAAAATTTGACATAAGTCTACAACGCGCGGATTCGTGTTTTTTCTACCCTATAAAAGCTTAAGCCTGGGGGAAGGAGACTCTCTTCGCCTGAGCTGAAGCAAATACGCGCAGGTGTTGTTTGGCCTACTTGAAACGAATTTCTTGTGATACACTGATAAAGGAGTAGTTTATTCGTTTTCAAATTGTTACGTGTATCTAGGCCTGAGGTAACTTTAAGAGCGCCTTGAAGCAGAAATTGTGCGTGAGCTATGCCTTTGTCCAGTGGCCCCCTAACTCCAGTAGCACCCACTTGGATACTAATTCAAAAAAAGAAAACAAAACAATATTTGTAAAGGCGGTCGTACCATAACCATTAAACCAGTTGAAAATAGCACAAAAATGGCCCATTGTGCAATGAGTTTTACTTTTGGCCACGGAAGTAGGACAAACGCCTGAAAAGATATTCTGATGAAATGTTTAGGGATTCATTGATTGTTTCAGAACCTTTACAATAATCTTCATTGAGGTCTGTACCACTACGAGCGCTTCACACCGCGGCATGCTGCGTGCGACGCGATGCATGCAAACTGAGGGCGCCGTATGTGGTTGGGTCCTGCAGCGATCACCGTGTCAAACCCTCGTTTCAAGCGATTTTTCTACCTTGAGAATCTCAACTTCTGCCCTGCTCAGAGACAGTGTCTATTCTAGGACTACGAAAAGATGCAGAAGGAAGAGAATTGCATGGGAAACGGGAACGTGCTCGGCACATCCCCAGCACCCTCTCTCTAATGGGTAAAAGCTTGAACTCCTCCCAAAAGCGAATGTTTTATTGGCATATCGACGTATGGATTTGTCATGACGTGAGTATGCAATCCTTACCTGTACGCTCACAGATCCAGTCGACATATTGGCGTACATCAGCGAAAGTGCTTATTCTTTCTGGAATATTTCACAATGGAAAATCAAACGGACAGTAAAATGGCACAGTAATGTGGTGACAGATGACGCGCATCCCCTTTCTCATGGTACGGCCTTCAAATCGCGAATCAATGCCCGCCCAGGTCAACCAGGCCTTCGATCCCTCAGGCGTAAGCGAGTTGGTACCATCTGGGAGGGTATGGGTGCCATCGGTTTACCTCGAAAGTTACTGTACAGGTCAAATCGTATTCGCTTGCAACTATGATCCTGAATGGATCTAGAATGCGCGGCGTATCCCATAGAAGGGACTGATTAACGCCTGGGACGCTATCCTTTTTCCTATTCAATAAAAGTCATGTGAAAAAATCGGTAATCAAACATTGCTCTGGAAACTACACTTAGAAAGAATAGTGAATTTTTTTGTATGATCGTTGATGATCGAGAACGGAAATTGATGATCGAGAACGGAACGCTTAGCGAAAAAAAATTTCGAGGAATTTCTTGAATATTTCATTTTCCGAGCTTGAGCTGATTGCGAGCCCTGAGGACGTTTCACTTGATCTTAGACTATGATAGAAGTATGCACTCACTTATATATTTCTTTATCTATTTATTTGTTTACCTGATTATTTACCTACTTAGCTATTGAAGGCTTTAAAGGCATATTCCGCGCTCGCTATGGGTGGAGTAACCAATTGACTCTTCATTGGTTGTCAGCGGTTGCGAGGAGGTCTCTCCACGCGTCACTACAGGCAATAGGGCGAGGAGAGACCGCCTTCGAACCGCCGACAACCAATGGAGAGTCACTTGGTTACTCCACCCATAGCGAGCGCGGAATATGCCTTTAATCCTGATTCAAAGTTCCTTAATTCCGGCTAAATAGAAAAGATTTCGTATCGCTTTTCTATGAATACTTTCGAAAGCATTGGTCAGAAGAGCCAAACTAGGTCATCGCGCGCACCACCTTCCTGGCTCCCCCGCTAGCCCGTGCGCTGGCGGCAGAACGGGTAGTTGCCGCTTCGGCGGATAAACTGACCTGTTTAGACAGTCTTGATGCACTATGCTCAAGCTTGAGGCTAACATTACCTTGTCCTTTTGGAAGTGGATCCTTACAAAGTGGTGACGTACCAACCGTTATTCCAACAAGAACATATTTATGTTCACCGTTTAGTTGGACCAAGGGGCCGCCGCTGTCACCCTGCAATGATTATTTAAATGAGCTTCTGCAATGACTTCCTTTTGAGATTGTAGACTTGTCCGAATAGACCCTAAAAACTCACCCCACAAATAGATTTGTTTCGACTTAATGTAATAATGGCTTTTCGTTCATCAAAAGTATCATAGAAGTTCATTTCCACTGCTTGAAGCCAATTGAGGACCTTATTTTTCGGATTGGGGTGATTTGCTGAAAAGACACTTCAAGATAGGTTCTGCAAAGGCAGCTGTAGGAGCATTTCGGGCCGAATATGAAATGTTCATTGAATATGAAAGACACGGCGCCTAGTGGTATGAAGGCTAAGAAAAACGGAATCAAACAACTTGAGAATTAAGACCTTATTCTCCCCGTTGACACCGAAAAAAGGCGAGGTAGGGCAAAAAAGGGCGGGCCACGCTTAAAGTGGTGGCGGTTTCTACAAAGAAACTTCCCTCAAAAGGGCGCTCTTTTCACCGGGTATTTCGCCCCGCACGCGATGCTATGCTAGATCCTTTGCTTCTATTTAAGTAGCGATTGAGGCAGTGACGAGGGGAGGGGGGAGGAGAAATTCGGGCCGAATATGGAAAGGTCATCAAATAAGTAGGTGGACGTGCTTAGTAGTGCAAACGTGAAGAAAAAACGGAATGAAATGGTCAAAAACCCGAAAAATAAAACCTCCTCGCCGCCGTTCATTCTCGAAAGGGGCGGGTCGGCCCGAAGAAAAAGGGCGTACTGGGATAAAACAAATGAAGCTACTGAAGAAGACGGCTTCCATAAAGCCCGGGGCACCAATTCTCATTGAATTGAAATTTTGCCACATATAGTCTTCTCAGAACTCTACCTTGCGCGACCTAGTTTAGGAGTTCTCATTAAGCATATTACCCCTATCACTGTCTATAAATTATACTACTGCAGAGAGGGTTCTAACTGTGAGCATAATCTCTTCTCCAATAAATAATATAAAGTATAAATATGTTTCTCACGATCAATTCCGTAACCAATAGCTGTGAAAGTTTTAGCCAATTTCTCGTCCTTTTGCGGTAAACAAATTGGTGATGCTTCCATAGGTGATATATCTTTATCGAGTTCGATTATTGCTATGTCACCAAGATATGAACATGGATTGTAGTTTTCAAATTGTGGCTGAAAACTGTCCAGATCTCACTTATTTTGACATCTTTTTTTGATTTCCCGAAGTTTTTCCTGTAGTCTGACTTACAGGTTTGCTAATTCTGTGAGCTTGCTGAGCACTAAGCTGTGGATGCAAGTATTCACTTCCAACGTATACCTTGAAATTTTCAGGGCGTATTTCTTCGTACGCGACACCGTACAATTCTTCCGGATCCCTGAAAATACTGTTTGTTTTACACGTCTCTTACTTGAAGTACAAAAATGGAGTGTTGCCACTTTGCTCCACAGCCTTGGTTGCCCCGCCCACTTTACCCGTGTGGACAAAAAAATGGGAACCTGTAGCTTAGCTCTGCTGTATTTTGGGGTCCTCTCTTGAGACTGTGCATATGGCCTGTAGAAAGAAAATGCAAACAATACAGGAATAAAACCCTCATATATCAGTGAATTTTCTTGTGAAATATTGTCCACGGAAATTCAGGTTCTTTTACTATCGATTTACTTGTAGGGGCCTAATGCAGAGTTTCACATAAAAAATGAAGCCGGCTAAACGCAACCTTATCAGAGTGAGGTCTGGCGACATGAGGCGTTGTGGAGTGTAGGAATGCTTAAGTGCTCTAGAAGCAAAGAACAGACGGTCACATGGCCAGAGACGCAGAGTGAGAATTAAACCACATCTAGGCGCGAACTTGTACACCGCTTTGCCCGACGACGGCTGCTCGAATATCACTCGGCGAAAATACAGACGAGTGGTTCCACCTCAAGTCTTTTGATTTCTGCTTTGGATTAATTAAAAGAAACTTCGCGGTTCTTTCCGTGTTTTTTTTCATGTACTATATCTAGTAGAGCGATTTAATAGGAATTAGAAATGTGGAACTTCCGTGGGCATCCCTTTGAAGACACCAGAAGGGGTAAATTTGGTAGATTGCGGAATATAAAGGCAGGGATGATTAGCGATGTAATTTTAGAAGAAGAACGAAATAAAACGGGAAAAACCGAGAAGTAGAAACTCAAACCCCCCTCCCCCTTCATGTTTGCGCCTTTCTGCGTCACTAGTCGGGTGGATTGCAGATGGGCTAGAGACGAAATCAGCTCGCCGCGAACGACATTCGGCCCTTGCCAGCAACTCGCTCGACTGATGAATTGCAGAGCATAAGCCGTGCTGCGGGATCGTGATGAGATCACAAGCCGCGCTTTTTAATGCGAGTTTCGCCACACATCACCTCTTCTGAAGAGGACGTTTCGTTTTCAGAAACCCACTATTCTCACTTTCCCCTCACCCTTCCCCGTGCCTTAAAGGCACACCACGCGATAATCCAATTAGGGGCTTACTTTCGTGGAGCTTGGAGGTCCTTGGATAACTGCTCAAACTGCACCCTTGTTGCGGTTGCACGGTGCACCCTCACGGTGTTGTGCCTAGTAGAACAAAACCGAGCCACGCCCACCCAGCTGAATCATACACGGCGTTAGACGGACGATTTTCCGATGTGGAAGTTGCCTTCGTCATCGAAATGGCTGTTTCATTTAATTATCATCTCTTAAAGCAAGTTTCATCCTCCATGTGAGCACCACGTTGGAAATTTGTTCGTCTAAGGCCGGCTGTGATTCAGCTGAGTGGGCGTGGCTCGGCTTTGTTCAAGCAGGTACAACACCATGAAAGTGCACCGTGCAGCCGCAACAAGGATGCAGTTTGAGCAGTTATCCAAGGACCTACTCGCCCGACGAAAGAGAGCCAGTAATTGGATTATCGCGTGGTATGCCTTCAAAGTGAATCGACCCAGCGAGATTGCCAACTAGTGCCCTAAAATGGTTTTTCAGTGCTCCTTTCATGAAAATACTCACATCCGGAATCCACCTGTGCGACATATTTTCGTTTTCTCGGCTGTAAACTGCACAACGCAGTGAGCGGCTGTAAGAATATGTCTTCTCGAAATGACCACAGCACTACATCCAGCGTAACGTGTTCCGTGATTTGGCACAGCTATAAAATGCACTCATAATCCCATGAATTCAAAAAAGTCAAGACGCACAGAGGAGATGATAGGATTGCTTGGATAACTGTCTTATGATATTACAAAGGTTATAAGTTCCTCATGTCAGGGTGGTATACTGTTAACAAATTTTTGCTATGTAGATTACGGATCTCATAACTGAAGCTAAACGAGTTGATAACTAACACATAATGAGTGAGATTGATGTTCCAACATACGACGGTTCAAAAGTTGCAAGACATTCCACAAGTTAGAAGGGCTGTTCGAGGACGCAGGAAGAATATTTGTCATTCCGTAGATCCACTGCTACCGTAACACGTTCCCACTAAGCATAGTAGGAATGGCGATGTCCAACCAGAGTTCACGTATTAGGTTGATTCATAATAAATCGGACAAATTGACCAATTTTAATCATTGTCGTACAACTTTTTTACGACAACAGGGATTCACTTGAAATATACTCCATCTTTATCGATGACCTTCTGCCACGGTATAGGCAGATCATGGATGCCCTTGCTCCAGAAGGCCGGAAGCTGGAGCTCGAAGAAGTTGCCGAGTGCCGCCTTGACCTCGTCGCGAGTTTTGAAGTCTTGGCCGTCCAGGTGGCGTTGGCTGTGGGAGAAAAGGTGGAAATCTGAAGGGGCCAGGTCTGGGGAGTACGGTGGGTATAGAAGTACGGTCCAACTGTACGACAGCAGCTCGGCCTTGGTCGATCTTGCGAAGTCTGTGGAAGTAGACACGTTGTCGTGCTGGAAGTAGACATGTGACCGCCGCCGTAGCGAACTTTGGACATTGGCCTTCAATTCTCGTAATTGACGAACGTAGACGTCGGCGGATACTGTGGTACCTTCATCGAGCAGCTCCCAGTACTCTACGCCGTGTACGCTCCACCAACCGCGGTTTTCGTCTTCGATGGAATAGTCGCCTGACGCAAACTTCGAATGCTACAACTACAGTGTACTTCTGCCGGGGGCATGCTCCTTGTGAACTTCTATCAGACGTCTGCCGATATCCGCGGGTTCCTGGCCAGATAGCGATATAAATAGTATGACGTTGCGGATGTGGTCTCTGGACCGCTTGAAATCGTGCGGCATTGTGGCGGAATGAATTTACTTTGGAGTGATTATTTTGCGGTACTTTGAAGAGCTTTTCATACTCATTCCAACGGTACCTCGCGCGTCCATTTTCGTTAATTCGTTACTGAGTTATGATCTCTAGAAATCATCACTACCATTTGTCCCATTTATTATGAATCAACCTAATATTTCAGGAGGATGAAAAAGAAGGATAATTTAGGAAGGTAGAATTTTATTATAGATGAACATAGAAAAAGATTGTGAGATACGGCACCCCGAAAGTGCCAGGTATGTAAGGCCGCCGTCAGACTTCGCAGTTTCGCAATTTTGCTGCGTCGCACTATCGCACGCTATACTGCTACCTTGAGGTTGTGCAATGCCGTAACTTCGCGTGCGCCACGACTTCTCAAAACCGCGGAATTGCAAAATCGCAAATCGCAATCAAGACCAAATATCAAAAGGTTATTGAGTAGGAAAACCTAGGTGCTTACTAGTATGGAAATGAAGAAAAACCAAGTGGAACAGCCGAGAACGCGAAAAATGTGACATTTTTACCTGACTAGAGAAGGCGGGCTCTGTTAGCAAAAGGGGCGGGCTCTGATAAAACAATTGGCAGCTGTTAAAAAAGACGGCTCTTAGAAAGACCGGAAGCACGCCTTTCCGTTTCTTTTCATATAAAATTTCGCCACATATGGTCTTCCTAGACTCGTAGCTTCCATTTCGCTGATTCACTTTAGGACTTCTCAATACTCATGCTACTCTTACCATAAACTATACCTACGGATAAGGCGACTAGGTGAAAGGGTGTGAAGCGAAAAATACGGGTGGATTATTCGACTGATCACTCGAATCGCCTGATTACCTAATAGAGATGCCTCCTTTCTTTTCCGCGCGATGGCCTGATCGCGAAGTATGAACACACCATAACTGGTAGCATATCACTGACTTTCAAATGCATCGCTACCCTTACTTTTCACTCTGACGGCCCGCTACGGCAATGGGTTACAACGAGCACCCATGTACTTTACAGTATAATGCTGGAGTCGCCGGAATGCGAAATTTGTTTACTGTGGACGAGAATGGGGGGGGGGGAGGGCAACGCGTCGAAGGCGAAGTGAATTAATATGATTTCATATGTTTGACACGTCAATGCATGTTTCTATACAAATTTCAACTAGTTGCCGTCACTCACGCTCTTAAGTTTAGCACCAAAGCGGTAACTCGATGGCGCTCTGTGCACCCACAACTATGAGCATTTTACTCGACGCCTAAAATTCACTACGAACACCCATGTTCTTTACAGTATAATGCTGACATCCTGAATTTATAATCATGTGCATATCAAAATGCATACGAGTATGACGTATCGGAAGCCATTGCATTAACTCCTGAATGTTGTTGATGAGCAAAATTGATTCAAATTATGCGAATATTTGAACCAACTATATTGATGAGATGCACTTAGTGGCTGAATTACACAAGTTACACATAGCTGAAAATTAATGGGAATTCTGGAGATATTCTTAAAATCCGAAACATCCTATACGAAATTCTACTGTTTTTTTGTGTTTCAAAAATGGGTGGGCAACCTACCAGCAAAGAAATTTTCGTACAAAATTTATACAATGTTCAGCTCACATTCCCGGACCAACAGTGCTGCGATCCATGGATATTCTCGTGATTTCACGCGTCTTCCTCCAAGCGATAGTACGCGAAAAGAAGCTGGTAAGTTGAGAGATCATATTGAAAGAATCATGTGCGCAATACTCAACTGACTTTCTGTTTCACTCACAAACTTGAAAAGGTTGACATACCAAGTCTCTCCTGTCCACAAATCCTCTTCAGCAACTTATTCTCTTCAGGTGGGATCTTCCACGAATGAACAATCAGTACAAAAAACAGTACGAAGAAATGTATCATCATCTTTGCTTTGATTAAGTTAGCCTGAAAATTGAGTTAATTTTGCATTGAAATTAAATTTTGCGTGCAACAAAAATTAGACCAAAGTAGAATGATTAACACGTTGGCGACATTGCGTCCCAATGCTGGGACGCACATTTTCTGCCGCGTGGGACAATGCGTCCCAATGCTAGGACGCAGCCCAGAATATTCCTTTTTCCAACTGATTTGAAGTCCACAAATAATTAATTTTGTTCAACATGCACTAGGGCATCTAGGGTGGACATGGACCGCTTGCATCTTTTCGATAAGTTTTCTTTATCATGCTTTGTATCGTAATCCAGCACAGGTTCGTTATCATCGCTGTCGATTAACAGATCGTTGAAACTAGCATTCAGCTCCGTGATGTGGTTGCAGGTATCCATAGTCAGTTAGGAGTTTGTGACCATTCAATTCTTAGTCCACATATTTATACTCGCGAGACGTCGACTTTTTTAACATGCCCACCACCTAGTTAAATACTTTCCATCACTACCATGCAGTAGTCCCTTATTCAAGTTCTCGAAGGGTATCTAAAGTTGCGCAGCACTCACTACTTTGTATTAGCGCTCAAGGTACGCGCGAAATTCAGCAAGTTCGGAGAGGTGAAATCAAAAGCCCCAATGCTGGGACGCAATTGTCGGCAAGGCGAGCGCCCGATGTCCCACGTGGCAGACACGCGAAAAAACGCGCGGTCGCCCAACGTGTTAAAGATTTGAGGCCGATATGTTTGGGCTCTTCATTTGTGGTTATGATCCTTTTCATTAAAAAGTAAAAGCACAAGTAGTGAAAAAGAAGCTGGGTCTCAACAAAAAGCAGTCTTCCTACTTCAGCACGTAGAAGGCTTTGTCGAGGAATCGAAGACGCCTCGTCCACTTGGGGACTTTCCTGAAAGCAATCGGTATCACGAAGGGGGAGGGAGTTATGGGATTCGACTGTGTGGCTGGTATACCCTTTTCTCCGCAAAAATTCACTTCTATCAGCTCTTGTTGAAGGAAGGAGAAGACTACGCCGCCGTCAGTCCTTGCGATTTTGCGGCGCCGCAGCTTCGCAGGCGATACTACGCCCTTGAGATTGTGCATTGCCGCAACTCCGCGTGCGGAGCCGCGACATCGCGAAATAAAATCGCGGAAACACAAAATCGCGAGCCTGACGGCTGTCTTATACGAGTTGGCCTCCATGGAATAAACAACTGGACACGCAGGCAGGCATGTAATACTTGATATAAGACTTTTTCCTCTTTTCCATCGACATAAGTAGTGTATTCGGTGCTCAGTTCGAATTCGAAGAGCACATTAATACTAAATATCGAATAACAAACAAATGAATCGGAGGGAGCGATTAGAATACGAACATCAGCTTTAATGAATCAATGGTGTCACAGCTGACAGGCCACTCACAATTGCTTACTCGTTTGAAATGAACGAATATGACGATAAAGAATGCAGATGACAGAGGTATAACATCATGGAAAGTTGAAAATTGGCAGGAGGACAAAAAACTGTCTGTCTGTCTGTCTGTCTGTCTGTCTGTCTGTCTGTCTCTCTGTCTGTCTGTCTGTCTGTCTGTCTGTCTGTCTGTCTGTCTCTCTGTCTGTCTGTCTGTCTGTCTGTCTGTCTGTCTGTCTGTCTGTCTGTCTGTCTGTCTGTCTGTCTGTCTGTCTGTCTGTCTGTCTGTCTGTCTGTCTGTCTGTCTGTCTGTCTGTCTGTCTGTCTGTCTGTCTGTCTGTCTGTCTGTCTGTCTGTCTGTCTGTCTGTCTGTCTGTCTGTCTGTCTGTCTGTCTGTCTGTCTGTCTGTCTGTCTGTCTGTCTGTCTGTCTGTCTGTCTGTCTGTCTGTCTGTCTGTCTGTCTGTCTGTCTGTCTGTCTGTCTGTCTGTCTGTCTGTCTGTCTGTCTGTCTGTCTGTCTGTCTGTCTGTCTGTCTGTCTGTCTGTCTGTCTGTCTGTCTGTCTGTCTGTCTGTCTGTTCGTCCCACAGTCCGTCTTTCTGTCTGAATAACCATCTATATGTGCGCCTGTCCGTCTGTCTGTCCGCCTGTCTCTCTGTCTGTATCTGTTTATCAGTCTGTTTGTCAGTCTGTCTATTTGTCTGTCTGTCTCTGTTTAAGGTATCGAATATTGGATAGTATATCGACTTGTTGTAATTGCCACGATACGAACAACTTTGACGAACCTCAAACTTGGGTAATCGAACGAAATACAAATGCTTATTAAATGAAATCAGTGCTTAGAATCGAGAAGCATGGAACAAGATGAGTAAAGCGAATGATTTATGAAGACTGGCTGAAGGATGACGACGGCTCTTTTATACGGAGTTGCAGCTGACTTCATGGCGTCACTTGTTTTTGTGTGTAGAAGGGAACATTCGTCAGATCATCGCTACTGTTCCTTTTCAATCACGTTCGTGATACTCCCAGCACGAGATGTGATGGCACATCGGGATCCCTATGAGGGGATGATCGAGCAGATTTCTGGAAGGATCGACGATGTCACTGAACGGCGGCTTCGACAGACTATCACTCTTTCTACCGGACGATATCAACTAGTAGATGAGCCATTCATACTCTTGCAAGAGCTCCTTTTCTCCTCACGCCAGGCGCATGCACGTGACGAAACAGAACTTGCATCTGATTATCCTTCTACGTTCATCGACTGTCCCGAATTGCAGACAACTGTCGCTGCAGTGCTCCCCGTTCGCGTAACAAGCGTATCTCAAGTAACGCTCCTCAGGCGCAACGCGTTCGTTTAAGTGAATTTGCGAGTGAGATCCCGCGTTCCAACAATTCTAAGTATTTCTTGTATGAGCTGTTTTACTTCTTGCACCTTCATGATTTGGTCCTTTGCGTTTTTTTTTCAAGGAGTTAGAATTCTTCTTCGTGAATCTTTCTCATGCTGGTCAGCGGTTTCGTCAAGTTCCTCTAGAAGATCGAGCAATTATTCGTTTATTTCCATTTTCAGATTGGTCGCACTCCTCGTCATTTGTCACAGAGCTTGTCCCTTCCATCTCGATCGCTTTGCTGTTTCCGTTTTTTTCTTTTCGGATACCTTCTGCAGTTGGTCACTTATGTCGGTGACCGCGGTATGTGTCTCATCCATCGTTAGCTTTCAGGTGGGCAACTGCTGCCCGTATTGATGGAGCTGTGCTTTCATGCTTGTGCTCATGCACTGAGCGTTGTGTCTGTGAAGACCTTCAGAAACTCATCGTAAATGCCGCCATGATTTTCGTTTTCTATTTGCTGTTCCGCCTCATGCATTTCTGTCTCGATTCGTTTCAGTTGCTCGTACATATGAATGTTTCAACCCTTTTGGAGAAGTCACTGATAAATACCGGCTAGTGCGACCCCTTCTA
The DNA here is from genome assembly GCA_963978905.1 of Trichostrongylus colubriformis. NCBI lineage: Eukaryota > Metazoa > Nematoda > Chromadorea > Rhabditida > Trichostrongylidae > Trichostrongylus > Trichostrongylus colubriformis. The sequence goes on along the minus strand of OZ022256.1, from coordinate 53,280,661 downwards.
CATCTTCCTCCTCGAATTTCTGCTTTGACTCGTCTGTTGTGATCTTTCCTTGAACTACGAGCCGGTAAGTCTCGTACATCATCCTCGTTTCCTCGCGAAAAATGTGACCTGTTGTCCGAAGAGCTTTGTGCATCTCTCCGCAAGGTTGTTTTCCTTCGTGGTTTTTATAAGAACCCGTAGAGACTGCTTGACTTTTTTCGTACCTCCTCTCCGTTGGTAGCACAGGAGCTAGTCGAACACAGGCCCTCTTGTAGCCGAGTTGCTCAATTGGCCATGGAACAAGATGAGTAAAGCGAACGATTCATGGGGACCGTCTGAAGGACGACGACGGTTCTCTCGTACAGAGTTGCACCTGCTTTCATAGAGTCACTTGTTTTTGTCTGTAGAAAAAATGAGCACGTGTTAAGCCATCGCTACTTATGTCTGTCTGTGTGCTCTGTGTCTGTCTGTCTGTCTGTCTGTCCGTCTGTCTGTCTGTCTGTCTGTCTGTCTGTCTGTCTGTCTGTCTGTCAGTCAGTCAGTCAGTCAGTCAGTCAGTCAGTCAGTCTGTCTGTCTGTCTGTCTGTCTGTCTGTCTGTCTGTCTGTCTGTCTGTCTGTCTGTCCGTCTGTCTGTCTGTCTGTCTGTCTGTCTGTCTGTCTGTCTGTCTGTCTGTCTGTCTGTCTGTTCGTCTGTTCGTCTGCTGGTCTGTTTGTCCCACAGTCCGTCTTTCTGTCTGAATGTCCGTCTGTGTGCTTATATGTCCGTCTGTCTGCCTGTTTCTCTCTCAGTTTGTCTATCTATTACATACCGCTGTCAGATGGAAAAAACACGGGTTTGAGAGCACATCGAAGGCACAAATCGCGCTAATTTGTAAGCGTTGTGCACCTATTAGTGAAAGTAAAGGTCTTGATTCATACATTAGAGAAAAAAAAAACGAATGGTAAGCTCAAGGAACGCCGAAGACGAAGTTCTCCGAATTCAGTCCTTGTACGAGTACTACTGCCTAGAATGGAATTGTGCTTAGGTTTGAGCTGTTTGATTGGTTTGTGCCTTTCGAAGTTGATTGGTGTAACATTTATTAAAATGGCCTAACGTTTCGACTGAATCGTCGTATGATAGATGATGTATGTTTAGTGGAGTGATTCTTCAAAGTGAATGTATGATAGATGATTGTATGTTTAGTGGAGTGATTCTTCAAAGTGAATGTAATGTCGGGAATTCGGGTCAAGGAACATCTAGCTAGTATGAGACGCGGGACCCTCTCAAAAGCCCTCGGAAGGCAGGAAGCAGAGGAGCACGACGGCGCTCAATTCGAAATTAAGTGCACGGTGTTGGCGCATGAGACAATTTTTGCTAGAAAAACATTGAAAGCATTTTGGATTTCTAAGAGGAATCAAGAATGAACAGCCGAAATGGGCGTCCATCAATACAAGTTGATTATCGCCGTCCGCACCTTATTTCAAGCTGTAGAATGTAGCGAAAAGACACTACGAGCGTCTCCCAAGTATTTCTATATCGGGAACAGCGAATGTGCTTCACTTGCTACTGGTTGTCATCATAGTGCGGCAGCGGATTTTCTGCTCGATAGGTTAACCTCAGAAAGAGTTTACTTCTTCCTGTTGCTTGAGTTTCTCTATGTGGTCCCAACACGATGTCGCAACCGCTAGGAAAGATGAAGCGCTCTGTCGTTTAGAGTCTTAAATGTGAACATTGCATCACGTTCAGGCCTCCGAAGACGACGATCCAGTTGAAACGTTATGCCATTTCGATAAATGTTGTACCAATCAACCTTGAAAGGAACAAACTAATTAAACGACTCACAACTAACAATGTCGAGATTACAAGAACAGAGAAGCTGGAAAACTCTCCGGCATCACTCGGGTTTCAACGAGATCACCTGTTTTGTCCTGCTAACGTTGTCTTCATCATAACAATTTTTGTCCTATCCCAAGTTTTCATGATGGTTCGCAAGCTTCCTTCGTCACGTACAGATACGCCACGTTGGAAATCGATTCATCCAACGCCGGGCATAATTGGGTTCTGTGAGTGCGGTTCCGTTGAGGTCGCGCGGGCCTATCTTCGCGAGGGTGCGCCGTGATGCCGCAAAAAGTATGCGGCCTCAACAACTACCCAAGCTATCTGCCCCAAGAAGGTAAGTGCCTATTTTGATTGACCCGTGTTGTGCCTTGGAGAGAAAAATCTCCGGTGCTATCCTAATGGGGGGGGGGGGGGGTACTTTTTCTTAGAACATCTCTCGCACTAAATGATGAGTCCGAAGACATGTTAGTCGAACGTAAAAACGTAAACTGTATAAAGCCAACGTTTCGTTATAAAGCCTTGCTCAGTATTCTCATAGTGCCCCCCCCCCCATCTATGTTCGTCCCAGAACTACTGCTCTCGATTCATAGAACCTCCTATTGCTCCTGAGCACGGGTAGATCCGAAGACTTCGGTCAGTTCAAAATAAAGAAATAAAACCATGAACAAAACTAACACGGAAGGCCCATCAGGTCATGGTGAGCTTTCTCAAAACGGTTTTTTGCATTTTATAGGGTCACATACATGAAGCAAAAAACCGGTCTCAAATTTAGCTAAATGGTTTTGGGGGGCCCAGAAAATAGTTAATGGTTCGGTCCTCACTGAGGACAAATTTTTGCATTTTTCTAGTTTTCCTCCATTTGTGCTCATGTAAGACCATATGTGCAAAATATAAGCAAAATCAATTTTTATTCTACTAGGGAACCGCTATCTTCAGTATTTTTGCGTATTAAGCGAATAATTGGTTTGGACCTGCCAACGCTCATAACAGGGGAACTAGGCGTTTTCCTGCAAAGGACGTGTGATATTCATGCTCAGGAGGTCGAACTACCCTAGGTAACAAGTTTTCAGCCTAATCGAGATTTTGACCCAAACTCGAAAATTTGGGCGACTAGTACTACTACTACCACAGTAAAGAACGCTCAACGAAAAGAAGTCGGTAGCCCATACAAGGAAATATTTGCTATCTTTCGCCGTCGCATGGTGTTGCTAAGTGCAGTTCACTTGAAATACGTTGATTCTGCACATGCTCCATTGCATTTAATCGAGGCTGTAAGTTGTTCGTGTGTATAAGTAGAGCAGTGACTATGTGCCCATATCCCCCCACTGTCTCGAGTTTGGGTGAAAATCTCAATTCGGATAGTATTCTGTATCTAGGGATAATTGAGCCTCCCGAGCACGATTATCGCACTAGTTTCGCAGGAAAACTCCTGGCACGCGTGCTAGGGGCGCCGAAGCGTCCAAACACTTGAACCACCGAAAGCTTGCAAATGAGGTCACTTTCGTGCACCAGCGACGAAAATTGCAGTCATTTTGCATGTGCGCAAATAGTATAGCGCTGGACAAAGAAAACTAAAAAAATGCAAAAGCGAAAACGTCGAGAGGACTTGAACCACAAACACCCCCACCACCGTGCCAATACCAATATATCCCCCTATCCATTCGGCCATCCAACCACTGCAAGCACGACAACCTAAGCATCCCCTATCAGCTTTCTTTGCTTCGTTCAGCAGTTACCATAAGTGATTCTACATTTTTGAACGAGATCGCAGTGGTTTTGGCGTAGGTTTGAATACAGTCTTCTGATATGCATATACTGAACGCGCAGCTGGAAAGCATTGCAGCAAACTGGTCAAAATTGTTTCTTTCTAAGCAACTTTTGTCATTCATTTTCTGGGCCCCCCAAAACCATTTAGCCGAATTTGAGACCGGTATTTTGCTTCATGTATGTAACCCTATAAAATGCAAAAAACCGTTTTGAAAAAGCTCACCATGACCTGATGGGCCTTCCTTGTAAGTGCTATTACAGAGGAAATGAGGCACAAAGCGCTAGGGCGAGAGGAGTCATTAGCCTAGTGGATTAGGTTTCTGCGTGAGGTCGGAGGAGTGATATCCACAGTGGGTAGAGCTTCCTTGTGTGTGCAAGATGGGGAATCCGCATTACTTCAAAATGGAATCTCTATCTCGAGCTATTTCTCACAGGTGAGGTGTTCCATCTGCGCATAGCATCGAGGTTATAACGGGCTCAGCTACACAAAAATTGTCTCCTTATGTATATCACGAAAATCTTACCAGACTTATTTTTACGCTCGCCTCATTTTGACCATAGACCGCACTGCAATCATGTGTTTGTGTTGTGCTTATGCGGACTTTATGGACAATGATGATGCGCATCAATGCGTGCAACAAATAAATAAACAAATAAATGACGTCAAACCGTACCTCATTTCGAAGAAGCCGCTCATTTAGAAAGAAGCATTCTATAGGCATATGTTCATCACGCCGGTGATGGTCTTAGTATTCGCGTAATGGATGGAAGGACCGAGATCGATAGCCGCTCTCAGGACCAATGGCCGGGACGTGCCGGGCCACGATCTACTAATCAATACCCGATGGAAATAGAATCAATGGATCTTTGCACGAGTAATTTATTGATTTATAATTGATTCTCGAAATGCTGCGTGACGTGGTTGATGAAGTTGAGGGCATACTGATGTTCTATATGGGGAAATCGAGCCTTCGGGGAATATGTGAAGGATCAAGGACGGAGAAGTCTGAATCTGCTGGCATGCCTAGTGATTCTTTTCAAAATGCTTCGTAACATAAATCGTGCGAAGATAAAGTCTTCCACCGGAGTGTACTCTCATGTCAGGATTTCGCATTGCGGCGTGACGTAGCGAAGCCATACGGACGAGGTGAAGGCGCCGTGTTGATGGGTCCCGGAGCGATCACAAGTCAACTCTGCATGGTGCCCTTAGCATCACCGTGTAATCGTTCTGAAACCCATCTCTAGCGGTGAGGGTGTATGGCGATTGGTCATTTTGCGCGTTCGCCCGCGGCGAGTGCGTGTCGCTCGCAGCTTCATCTGTTGGTACAGCAACAAAAACATAAGCGAACTTTCGAAGTTCCAATCTGCAATCTTTGAAGATCCTTCGTGGTACCAGCCCATTGCTCTGAAGCGGAATCCTAAAAGACTGCGGCAAGTCGTACTGACGGCGCCGCGATCTCGATGCCGCGAAGCGAAAATTTGACCAATCGCCAAACGCCTTAGCCCTAGCATAGCTTGCATACACTGCGTCGCACACCGCTCGTCGTGGTGCGAAATACTGATATAAGGGTACACCCCCCTTTGACCTCGACCACATACAGGCACTTCTAGCTCGCACCTATTGGAATGCAGGACGCACGCTGAGTTATTCTGTCCTGACGATACACATCCGTAAGTTCGGTTATTCAATGAGGGGAAGAAAGAAAACTAGCAGAGAAAGAAACGGCAATGGAAGCAGTTCCAGCAGGAGACCCGAAAAAGGTCAAAACAAAACGAAATTCAACATAAAAAGGTCCTGCTGGTTGGTATTAGTGTTGATTGCTATGTGAATAATACTTGATGATGACGAACGGGACGAAAATTGAACAAGTTTGTGACTCCTTCAACGAAATGGTCTTACAAACCCAATCAGCCGCCTCCCCTGGCGTTACCTCCGAAAGTTTGTTTTCTGAGTAGCCTTAACCTGTTTGTAGACGTCACTGCAAACGTTTGCGAAGACGATCGTAAAAGCGGTCAGCACCCTGTTGAGGTCGGCCAAATTAGTTGTCTTCTAAGCAATGGGAATCAGCTTTTTGATACGACCCACCCGGCCACGAATACGATCCCTAGCGCAGAGGTAGGCTGATATTGAACCAATTGCACATCACAGTAATATCTACATAGCTCTGTGCATAAAGAAAAAGCGTTGGCTTGGAACGTTTGGAATGACGCATGGAACGCAACGATGGGATGGAATGTCATTAAGGTTGGGGCATGTGATATTCAACACTGTTCGAATGTTTTTAGTAACAGTTTTTTTTAGTAACTGTTTTTAGTAACATTTACATAATACACTACGGAAACATAGCAGCATCGTTCCCTAAAGATCAGATCGCATTGGTATCACAACTATGTCAGATCGACCGTTGATAGTTACTGAAGTTGCCAAAAGTGATTATAATCCGAATAAAATTTGGCAAAAACGTACAAGGTGGTGCAAAAGCAAAAAAAAATAAAACAAAGCTCTGGGAATAGTCTGTAGCACCTTCTGGTTCTTACGCGAACGTCTTCCGTGCATTAGACCACTTCGAGTAGGTGAAGTTATACGGATCTGTAATGTGCGACGGGCAAACGCAGCACATGCGCTTGCAAGTGGAAACCGTCCATGAGATGTGACAGAGTGTTTACAGCTTGAATCCTTTTCAACGTTTCTTCCATCACAAAACATTTTAAATGGTCTTTTGGACCATTAGAAATCATTTATAGTTGAACATGCAGTAACGGTCAAAATTATATGCGGTTTTGGTTAACCATAATTTTGGTCCAAGTTTACAAACTGGTTTTTTTATAATTCAAGGGCAACTGCTACTCCATGAAGAGGTATTTCAGCCGAGTAGGATGCAGTGTGAAGGTCGAAATGTTATCTACTGAAAGCTCTGAAAATGACCAAAACTTTCAAAAAATTCAATCAGTCGAGTTTATGACTCAACGAAACGAGCCGTTGTGCAAAAAGTAGAACGGAATGAGGCTAAAACATTGCTACCCGTTAATTGAAACATGACAGCACTTTACAGCACTGGAACACGGTGCTGCTCATTTTCAGTGTTACCAGTTAAATATTTTTTCCACCTTCACACTGCATCCTACTCGGCTGAGAAACTTTATTTCACTGAGTGGCAGCTGCCTTCAAATCACAAAAAAACGAACGTGATACGTAAAAGCTGGCCAAAGTTATGGTTGAAATAAGAAACCGCTTATATTTTTGACCGCTACTGTATATACATATTACTCCTATCTTTCTTGAATGTAATCGTGCCCCACTACTTTCAGTAAGAAAGTGGAAAATGACTTGTTTAGGTCAACCCTTTTTATTGAAATCCTATATGTACTGGATATACGGTGAAATTTTTCGGCGACAGTCGACCCGTCTTCTCAGTATCGGATAAAATCTTGTGATACCGAGAAAAAATAGTAAACTTTACTGCCAAAAAAAAATTAACACAAAACAAATTCTATAACGATACAATAACGATGTTAATGTTTTGTGTCAAAGAACGCCTTAGTTAATAATTCAACTATAGCTGATAACTCTATTTTGTAATTGATGTCGTTCAGTTATTCATTCCCATATTCTTCAGAGATCATCGCTAACCAGAAAGGGTGCCGTTGAACAACGGACTAAGGTCAACGATGTCAGTGAAATGAAGCACGGCCACAACTCCAACAAATAAGATCACTGTGAAACAAAGTGCTGCTGACGAGCAAAGCACACAGTTAAAAGTCACGAGTTTCTGAAACATTTTGAAATCACACGGTGGATAGAAAGAATATAAATCGCATTTACTAAAAACCATCTACAACTGAGGCTGCTAAGAGGAATTGTGCACGGGAAAACTAGTTCCTCTATTACCCATATTTTTTATATTTTGAATAGAAGCTGTATGTAAAGTTTCACGCGAAAAAATGAGGATCCAGCTGAGATACACCCCCTCAAAGTTGTGGCTGAGGAGGCGGGGCTCCATAGTAATTGCTCGCTCCGTCGCCCACCGCAGTCGGAGACTCATAGTGGAGACAGAAAGTTACGTGAAAAGACCCACTCTTCGTCTCCGACCGCAGCGAGCGACGGGGCGGGCATTCACGCTGCGGCCCCGCCCCTTCGGCCTTCCCTTTGAAGGGCTTATCATAGCCGGATTCTCATTCTTTCGTGTGAAACTTTGCATGCGTCCCGTATTATTCAAATACAACAGAAGTATGTTTATGGGTAAAGACAAACATCTTTCCAACAAGCGTATTACAGATTGCGCTGCCAGCGGTGGCCACGAGGAAACGGATCGATGTTCGGCATATAGCAGTTTGCCGCGTAGCGTTCAAACTGTCTAAGCAGGTCAGGTCACGGGAGGAGCGGTGGCTGCTCCGCGATGCACCCAATCCACATATGGACCACAGAGGCTTTTTGTGTACGTGGTGCGGAAATCTGGTTGGATAGCCCTGACGCACAAACACATTTTGCAAGTCTTGGTAGTCCCCATTAATCAGTTGATGGGAAGTGCAATTTACAAAACGAGGCTTACGAATCATGGAGTTGTACCGGCTTGAAGTCGAGCTACTCATGCCCATCGCAACTGGGAGTGATTAGCTTGTATTCAAATTCATCGCAGCTGGGCGTGGTTAGCTTGTATTCAAATTCAATGGGATGGCGCACCGCAGAAGGGTGCATCTTGGATAGTTACCGAGGGATGAACTGTCGCAAGGATGTGAGTCGAATGGAGTACCTTTTCGGATGTAGTTAGATTACAGAAGGACGGCACTCTGAAGGAATTAAACGAGAAAACTATGGTGAACTTGCGGACTTTCTCAAGCCCAAAAACAAGGAATCTCAAGGAACGCTGGGAAGCGTGCTCATTCTTTCGATGTCTGACTCTACAGAGGAGATGCATTGGATAAGCGAGACTAGCTACCTGAGGCTAACCTTATGCATAGTAGACGCGCGGTAAATTGGATGTGGCAGGATACAGCGTTTTCATAGCAGCTATCATGCACGTTCCGTACTACTCACCCTTTTTGGAGTGTCATCTTCTTGTGGTCGTACTGATCCCTCTCCTGTACCCTTTTTCTTTTTCTTCGACGGCTTTTTCCTCTTTTCTTTGTCTTTGTCTTTCTCTTTTTCCTTATCTTTCTTCTCTTTCTCCTTCTCTTTCTCCTTGTCTTTGTCCTTCTTCCCTATCTCCGTACTTGCTCCGGATGTGCTTGTAGGAGCACTTAAAGACAGTTAGTGATAGGGGTAATGTGAAAAATGAAAACTCCTAAACTGCACCACTCAACTCCAGACTATGGGTTCAATAGACTATATGTGGCGAAACTTCCGGTGAGAAAGAGTGCCCCCTGCCCTTATAAAAGCCTTCTTCTCCAGTAGTTGCCACTTGTTTATCCCAGCCCGCCCCTTTTTCGCCCCGACACGCCTCTTATGAAAATAGGCGACGGAACAAGGCTCCTATTTCTCGGTTTTTTAACCGCTTCATTTCGTTTTTTCTCCACCTTCGCACTATTAAAAGCACTTCGATCTTCATATTTGATTTTCTTTCCATAATTGACCCAATCACCCATATTACTGCCTTGAAGGTCAAATGTGGAAAAGGTTTTCAATATGGAAAAGAAGTACGTTAAAACGGCAGTTGCTGAAAAAGCAGCTCTCACAGCCTGAAGGCGCTCGTGCATCGGGAAATTACGCCATTTATAGTCTTCTTGAACTCGTAGCATTCATTTGCTTAACTCACTTCATTGTTCTCTTTACTCACTTATCCCCACAATTGCCTTTAGCTTGATATGCAAAGATATCAAGTATGTGAAGTGGATATGATTTGGTTTTGATATAAAAAGTTGCTTAGCGGTCGAAATTGACAAAGATGATGTTCGCGAAGGATGGTTGCGCGTCGCACGCGTCGAACGGGGAGCCGCACCGCGGCGTGTGCCGCAACTGGTCCCACGGGGATTACCGTGTCCCACTGTCGTAAAGAAAATATGTTATGTGCAGTCGTGTATGAGCACTGACATGATAGCAATATCTGCGACACGCATCGGTCATATCAAGACACGTTGCTAATTCGGATTCAAAAATTGTCCCTCTCTCATCAGTATGTACATTACCACTCCATGTGCCCATAGCTCACGATAAGTTCATATGAAGCCATTTTACCGTTCAATACTCAGCAATACCTCTCTTCCGTCCCGCCCTCCCTCACACAGGTGTCGATCGTTGGTATAGGGATTCTCATGCAGGTAGCGTAGGAGCCAAAGGTGCCGTGTATAATTAGGTCTTGAGATGATTACCGTATCCTGTTCCTGAAGCAAGGCCTAGAACGCCGTAATCGCCGTAATTTGAGTCCAACCGCACACGGCGGGTGTATGTCGTTTGGCGCGGCCCTTCAGCTAATTTGCCAATGGGGCGCATAGGCCGTCTGGACTCTCCCAGATTTACCTAAGCCTTTTCAGGGGAGGAGCTTTGGCAGTGCCCCATTGGCAAGTTAGCTCCAAGGGGCCGCGCCAAACGACCGTCTCCCCACACGGCAAGCCTAGCTCGCACGCGTAGCATGTCGCGCTGCGGTTGCTCCCCTAGTGACACGCCCTCGGCCCACACCCCGCCCTCCGGCCTCGCGGTCATTCCTAAAGTGCTCTATGATAAAACCCATTTACAAGGCCCCAATGATCCTCCCACTCCGCAGCAGTACAACAGTGACTGAACCGGTCGGTTCTGCCTGTGTTGTGGATACCTAGCTTTTCATTGGAAAGACTCACGCAGTGGCTGGATAACACGAGCCCTTGCACATTACCGGGGCTTCAAGCTTTGAACCACTCAGCGCTGGGTTACAGCGAAATCATTCACTGAACAGGCAAGTACTTCCACATTTCCACTTACGTTCGGTCCTCTGCTTTCGATTTCAATTCGTCCTTTCCCCTCTTTTCTGTTGAACTCGTCGATGTTCCTTGTGTGGCTGTCGACGGTGTACTTGCCTTCTTTGGTGTCTCAGGGCGAGGAGGTGGAGGAGGAGGTGGAGGTGGTGGTGGCGGTGGTGGTGGCGGCGGAGGAGGAGGAGCACCAGGAGGCGGTTGATCACCGATCGGGCCTAATTGTTCGTATTCGTCTCCCATTTTCTAATATATGTTTTTGATCTGAAAATAGGAACAATCATAACTGAAACTGGGAACTGTCAAAATGATACGCAAAGGGTTTACCTTTTGTGAATGAACGGCAACCTCCTGCATAAGTACGAAAACAATTGCTCCAAACCCGCCTGAATGAGTTTATTCCACTGATAATGATACAGAAAACATTATCGCTTTCCAATATTTTTTGGGTGATATCGCAGTGAGAGGGGACATCTCACAAAAAGTTCCACTTGTTAGTACCCTTGAAGCATTTTTGTGGGGTCGCTCTGCACATTCAGGCGTATGTTTTACCTAACGTAAGCATCAAAGGAGGAGGGAAGAGACTCTTTTCCTTTTTTTTGGCTTAGATGAAAATAGGATCCATGGTAAGATGCCCCCCTCATTGCATCCTTTTTTGGTTGAGTGCATCTGCTAAGTAGTCAGTTGTCAAGATGGATCGACGTTAGATCAACTCTTTTTTGGAATGCGCCACGCATCACAATTCCACATATCGTTAGATTACTGGTGGCTGGTGCAGCGATAATCTGAAGGAGCAACCAAACGACGTGCCAGTGAGTGTTTTCATCTTTCCAAACAAGTCTGATATCAATCCACCTATTCCGGAAGGATCGAAGGCAAGTCAGAGTGGGCAAGCATTCATCACGGGTCTCGATCATCGGGCCTTGCTACTGAGAGTGTCACTGCTCTTACTCAAATTTAATTATAAAAGGAATTTAATTATAAAGGATAGAGTTTACAGCGTTAATCAATCCCTGCTTGGATACTCCGCGTATCCCAGTACCATTTGCTGTCGTTGCAGCTGGTGAATACGATTCGGTCAGCACAATAACGGGGACCAACCGATGTACAAAATAGTGTTTTATCCTCCCTGACTGATCTTATTCCAATTCACCTACACTGGAGTAATGGAAGGCTTAGTTGGCCTGGATGGTAATTGATGAGAGATTTGATCCCGGCACCATGAGAATGAAAATGATGATGGGATCGCGCACCACTTGTCACCACAGCATCTTCTCTCAAAATTGTGAAGTTCGGGAGCATTAATATTTAAAGAGATTGAAGATCGAGGAGCATTAATACTTCAGGCGTTCGTGCTATATTTGGTTTCGAAGGTGTATTCCACGACCTGCCTACGGTAGCACTTCCTTACGAAGGCGAAATCCACAAAAGCTTTCGCTTTCCGCGGCTGCAGTGTGACTAACTACATTGTGCACTAGAGCCCTCCAAGGTTTTCCATGTCACCACCTGAGTTCACAATATCCCACCCTGCTTTTATTGATATACGTCACCCGAGTGTGTTCACGAATTATCTCCTTCAGTGGATGATAACGTAGTACACCTTATGTCATTTTTGAGTGCAATAACTCACACAGGATTTCGTGTAAAGTGTCGTCAGAAATGATCTGCATAGGAATTGTATCGTATCCAAGTCATTGGCTGAATCTGAGGAAAAAGGAATGGGGCAATGGCAATTGGAAGGAAAATGGATAACCCATTTGAGTGAGGTTACCGAGAGGTGTGGTCATCCGTCTGATGTCTCAGCGGCTGGCGGAAGTGACGCAGAACAGGAAGAGACTCTTCATTAATCTCACGTTTTTTATCATGATCAGTGGTACGCTTGCTCGAGCCTCCGAGACTATTATGATATTGATTACACGACCAACGTTACGTCGAAATAAAATGTTGTAACCCTCTTCTTAAAGTATTACATTGTGAATAATGAAGTAATATTAGGTTGTTCGGAAAGTTTTCGGACTAAATGCATGGTAGGGTTCAAAACAACAAATCTTTGTCACCCAATGTTGTGAGCGGACCTAACTTGAGGGATTTGTGATTCATGCCCGGTATATGTACCTGTCAGCAGCATGTGCGACATATCGTCTCCTTTTCCCAGTAGTGCCTTCGCAGTGGATGACAAGAAGATGTTCTACCGACCAGTTCTGCTTCTGCAATAGCACTCCGGTCGATACGTAAACGAAACCCATCGCTTTCAGCAGAAGACAATGAAGGGGCAAGCCCCCTGTCGCTCGACATGCTTCTACTGGTACCACAAGTTCGACAACGGTGACTCGACGTCTCATCGTGCGCTATCTGTGGGGCTCCACCTGACCTTTCCGTACGCGAACTTTCAGACCTTACGAATACTCCAAAATCCACGGTACAACGGTACACGATGTTAGTAATTAACTATGTAATGCTCTCCGACATTAGTCTGAAAACTTTCCGGACTAATAATTAAAGAGGGATTTTTTTTGGGGGGGGGGGGGGGGGGCGGGGAGTCTTGTAATAAAGAGTTAGTTTAGTTTCCGTTCTGCCTCCCTTTTTTCCACCCTTAGACGGAAACCAAACAATAATGAATATTCCTCCGTGCTTTCAATGTTGTTGATGTGTATATTATTTCAAATTATTTAATTTTTGGCCTTCAGAGACATGATAAAACTTGCTGGTTTTGTGAAAATGTGAAGTTGTAGCTTAGCACCTTGATCCAGGATTTTTACGGTGGCGCTTATAGCGATGTTTTTAAGCCCCTGAGGTTAGGTCAGTTTGCTGAATTCTAAAGGGGGTATCCCCAGGACTGATTCATTATAAAAATTCTTTTGTTAGTTGCAAAGTTTTCCCAACGCTTCGTACCATTTATATGTTTCAGCTTTACGGACTCCGAAGGCGAGTTGCCGAAATGATAGGCATTGTTCAGAGTTCGCGATTGGCGCAATCAAGTTGTTTCAATCACCCAATCGGCACGTGTCTCAACCTTTCCGCCTGAATGGCGTGGTCGCCCGAACGGTTCGATCGATATGTATCTTTTCCTTCTGCAATCGCCGATGCCACGCGAATCGCAAACTCTGAACAATATCTTAGCCGTATAATAAATTTCATAGCAATCTTGGAGATTCCCTCTGAGCATGAGAAAAAGACTTTTCAAGACGCTTTGCGGATTATGGACCTATAAATGGGAGACCTATGCATATCATCGTGACTTATGTACATACGCCTTTTACTTATAGTTATCAGCAAATGTTGATTTTAGCGTGAATATTAAGTACGAGATAATGTTTCTGAAAAGGAAAATGCTCAACGGGAAGATTTATTCAAAATTAAATTGTTTTAAGAGCATTTGAACAAATGATGGTCTTTTATGAAATCTAGCATCACAACTGGAAATCTTCACTAATCAATCTTTTTGGTCTGATGTCGTCGCTTCCATGGACGATGATGTCGATTCCGTGGTTGACGATTTCGGTGTTGTTGATGAAGTCGCAGTTGCCGCAGATGTCGATGATGTGGGATGGTCGCCGCCAGCGATGGTTGTTGTAGTAGTCCTGCCACCGACTACTTCCGCTTGCGTAGTAGAATCTCTCAATAACGTTGTAATAGCTGTAGTCATAATGTCCGTCGTCTTATTCGTGCCCGTTGACTGGCTGCTCATCATCGACATATATACCAGATAACCAGCTCCACCAAGAATTGCTAGTATTATTAGTATGAGAAGAAGACAGGAACAATTCTGAAACACACTTAAAATTTCAGTTTTCGTTGCACCGAGTAGTTCTGATAAATGTGTACTATCTACGCGGGTGTATATCGTTAGGACAGAAACGTCGCGTGGCCGTGTTCGACAGGTGACGGTATGGTGCGAGCTATGCGCGCTGTATTAGTTGAGTCCTGAAGCGATTACGTCTAGAATGAGGCGTGGAGCACCGTCATCGCTTCAAGACCCATCCAATACGGCGCGATTAGCTCGCACCATCCCGTCGCATTCCGAACACAGCCACGCGACGTTTCTGTCCTAATGACTTACACCCCTATCTACGCCTTGATCGGTACTAACGATTCATGCGGGGTTTCTTTGTTTGAATATGTCGCGCGCGACACGGCAGATCGCCGGGGTGACCTATTCCACACACCGTCCATGCTGCCTGCACACAGCGCGAGATATCCAATATGGGTGCTCACATCCCGTGTAACGATCAGCCTTGATCACCCTCAGGGTAGAGGTAGGAAAAGGGTTTGGGTGAGTGACGCGTCATTTCGCGGAGGCTATGTCTTTCCTCGCGCGGCCAACCCAGAACGTAGACACCACCACAATTATCGCATACGATGACCCATACGCATGCGCTGTGAATCAATTCAAGGTGGTGAACCCTCAAGTCAAAATTTTGCACCATGAGAAGCGGCGTGCGACGTGGTTGTGCGAGCTATGCACGCTTAGTGTTGGCTTCCATGACGATAACACGGTAATGCTAGGGGCGCTTCACTCGAAATTAGTTGACTTGTAATCGCTGTGGGACCCAACAACACGATGCCTTTAACTTGTATGCATCGCTTCGCTTGCGATACTGCGCGGTGCGAAATCGTGACAGAAGGGTATACATCCCATTTCGAGTGTCCTGGTCTACACCCATGTCCAGAATCGACTTCGCTGGAGTTCATAGAATTGGAAATGGTGACACGCACGCGCAGATAAGAGAAGGTGCGAATTCGTGACATAGCGGTACACATCCCTATTCGAGTGTCCTGGTCTACACCCATGTCCATAAATGATCGAGTGATGACCGTGCATGGTACTCGTCATCGCTGGAATTCATAGATGGTGGGAATGGTGAACATACACGTGCAGATAAATGAAATTCTCCTTCCACTCCAACCGCTGCGTCCGAATTCAGTATGAAAGTGAATATCGATTCTGCTTGCGTAAGCCAATGACTATTTTGAAGCTCTTGTGATGCGGGATGGGTCGAAGCACTCCGACTGTTGCAGTAGCAAACCAGCTGTTTCCCTTTAGGTTTGACAGTTTCTTAACCCATGTTTAGGAAGATGGAATACCTTCGAACACCTAGGATTTCGGCGTTTATCATTCCAAGATGTGAATGTGAACTGACAAAGACTCACGCAAATTCCTGATGATTCTTCCCTGATAGGCATGACGTATACCGAGTAGGCTGGTTCTCGTTCTCTCGAATCGCGACTACTACTTGAATGTCTTCGTGGAGGCGGCTTCGGTCTTCGGGCGTGAACTGGTCTTTCCGGTCCTCGTCTGTGTCTTGGTGAGTCCATCCTCCGAGCACTCCCTTTTTGCGCTCTGTCAAAACTCAATAAGAGTAAGATGCGCAGCATACCAGATTTATTATTAACTTACCTTGCTGCCTTCCGTTCCTTCCTGCGTTCAGTGGACTCTTGAGTTGGACCAAGCTCATGTGCTGGAGTTGACGGTACGGGTGGTCTTTGAGCCACTGGCACTGGTGGTGGTGGAGGTAGTGGGGGTGGTGGAGGAATTGCCGGAGGTGGGGGCGGTGGAGCTGGAGCCGGAGGAGGCGGCGGCGGCGGTGCTTGACCCAAAGCTGGACCGAGCGGTTCGTATTCATCACCCATATGCTGTAGACAATCTTCGCTAGACAAATGACTACTACACTCATCGAAAGGGCTTTTATAATGAGCACTTGTTTACGAGTTCCTGCCCCAATTATGATAGTATTTCATTCGGAGCTCTGCTTGAAGGAGTTTGCATCTCTAATTTGAACTTGAGAAAACTTTTTCACGATTCCAGCAGATTGAGCAGAAGCCACGAAGATTGACAGACCAGCGCATTTGTGTCTATAGTGTGTAAGGTACATATTCGTAATGTAAGCGCATAGGACCCCGATACGTCGGCCTTGTGGAAGAACTTGTCCCTCCTAGGTCGCAGTCATACTTTACCCACCGACGCCGGCATAGGCGGTATCACCGTCAAAATCATGTGCCTGCCGCCGACCACGGTGGCACTCTGGTGGCGCGCCCGTTTGGGCAATTCTTGACCCAACCACACTACGGTATGATGATCGTGACGAGAGCCCACAAATTCGGATTCGAAATTCGTACAGCTTGGCACTATGTCAAGATTCGAATTCGAATTCGTTGGCTCTCGCTGCGGCCATCATACTGCAGTGTGATTAGTTCAAGAATTTTGCAAACGGAGCGCCATCAGAGTGCCGCCGTGACCGGCGGCAGGCACACGATTTTGACGCCTGCACCGTCGGTGGACAAAGTAGGAGCGTGGCCTTGAGATACATAGCACAGGAGGAATTAATTGCTTAAAGGAGTCGTTTACGAGAATTTGAATGTTTTATCACCTCCCAGCCCTTCCATACAGTTACGTTATGCTTGTTTGTTACAGGCTACCTTCCAATTTACACGCGAAATGATCAGGATCCGGCAGAGATGCAGCTACTACTCATATTTTCGTTCATGCCGGTAATGTGGGTGGGCAACAAAGGTGTAGGGATGGCAGCGATGGTTACCTGATCAGTGACGCAGTGTGAGAAACAAATCAGCATTGGGTTCAAAGCTCTGTACTGTGTGCGACCGCGTTGACAGCTGTTCAAAGGTTGTTGGGCGGGAATTCAAACGATATGCAGTTTTCACCAAAATTTCGAGTTTTCTGTTACATCAAAGGGAATTAGCTGATTCTTCCAGTCTCTTCAAGTTCTCTATCCACCATGTGATTTCGAAGTGAAGAAAACCATAACTTTCTATATGGTTCGTCTAAAGTCAGCGTATAGCTCAACCGTACAAAAAAAAACAACCAGATTCACTGCAAAGAAAAGTTAGGCATCCGTATAGAAATATGCTATGCGTTTCTTGATGGAAGTTGCACTCGAAACGGCTTAGTGAAGCTCTCTCTAGCCCGCTGCCACCCATAAACAGGAATACTCAAGGTGAGCCTGTCCTTTCTACATATGAAGCTCCACATCACAGGTCCACGTAGCTCCAATCGATATGTTAGTGATGTAGCGCCTATAGCCACATTACAGCCAATCAATGGACCTATTCCGTGTTTGGCTTTCCCACGGTTTTTGCAGCTCTGCAACTTTGTGCATAAAGGCAAGGGCAATGAGGGCGGTCTAAGAAGATTGTATGTGAAGAAGTTTTTGACGTTAGAAGTGCGCCTGAGCGTTGGCTTTTTTGAAATCTGTGGTGGAAAGAGGGGTACTACTTCGCGGGTTTTTGACAGTTTCATTCCATCTTTTCTTCATTTTCGTGCTACTAACAACAAGAACCTCGACTTTTATAATGTTTTCATATTCGGCCAAAACCAGCTCTACCTCTGCCTTCAAACTCAGCAGTGCCTCAAAAAATCCAAACTGCACAGCTCGTTCCAAAAGTGCATACATTGGTAGATACTATTCAGCGAAACCTTTTATTCACAATTAATGTTTTAAGAGCATTTGAACTATCACATGTCTTTTGGCATGAAATCGAGAACGAAAAGTATTATGCTATGACGATGCGTCTGAGTTTTCCGACACTTCATCTTCTACGGTGCTGTTTTGTGGTTTTACTTCAAACATATCGTCAACTATAGGTATTTCCACATCCAAAGCCTTGAGCAACATATATCCTGCTCCACTAAGGATTAAGATTAAGGCTACGATCATAAGTATGCAAGAGAGACTCTGAAATTCAAATTTGTTTCGGACTGAAAGAAAACATCTTTCCTGAACAGAAACAGAAAACGAAATTGTAGGGATGATTGTGGAGCTTTATTTTTATCGAAGATATAGCCCGTTGCCATAATGTTATTGTCCGCTTAAAGGTGTGCACCAGGGCATCTGTCATTGTGGGTTCGACTAGACACTCAAATTGGGTGAGGACACACAAAAGGTCGCGGCCGCAAGCGTTATCGTGCGGCCGCCACCAATCTTGAAGCCAGTAAAGTGCTTTTCGTCGTGACCCGATTCGAGTGTCCTGTGGCACTCCCTGCCGTTAATCTCAACCCAGGTCGAGGACAAACAATCTTGGTACCTAACGTAGGTTTTCCCACCATTGCGCCATTCCTTGCAAGCCCGTCCGCTACCACAAATCGATTCCTATGTGTAGCATTGCTCATACGCTTGGGGAAGCATTACGCGGGCATAACATTCCTCTATTCTTCTAGAATTAGCGACGCTTATACGCCCGCTTCGGCTATCCGATTGCCAAGGAGTGCTACACAGCGTACGAATACCAGGCGAAGTCACGGGCACGACTGCGTCGCGGTTTGTCCATTGTCGTGATCTTACATTCCTCGCTCTGTCTACTCCCTCCGCATCGGACTGTATTCTCGACGGCGGGGTAATCAGGGTGTGGCTGTGTTCACAAGCAGAGAGGCAGAATGATACGTGTGAGGTGCATAGACGGGTGTATGTCGTTTGGCGCGGCCCTTGCAGCTAATTTGCCAATGGGGCGCATGGGCCGTCTGGACTCTCCCAAATTTACCTAAGCCTTTTTAAGGGAGGAGCTTTGGCAGTGTCCCATTGGCAAATTAGCTCCAAGGGGCCGCGCCAAACGACCGTCTCCCTGCATAGACGAATCAAACAATGAGACAGTGAGGCACACGCAGAGAAATGCAGCCACGTCCTGCCGGCGGCACCGCAAGGTATGAACGCGGCTTTACAGTTATACCCAAAACAAGCATTTACTGCTCCCATTGTATCTCATCATGCCATTTTATGCTACCATCAATAATGAAATGGTGAAACTCACAAAGCACGACGACGACTGTGGCGGTTCGTCCAGTGGAACTGGAGCAATAGGACCAGTGGACAGCTCACTGGTACTCGTTGAAGTCGGCTTTGAAGCAGGTCGCTTCTTAGCTTTGCTGCCAACGTACCTTTCGGAGCCTCGCTTACGACCAGGTTTCGTTTCTTCTTTCGTTCTGTCACGAGAGAAAACATAACTTCAAACATATAGTTGGTTTCATAAAATCTCACCGACGTTGTGCTGGTGGAGGCGGTGGTGGTAGAGGAGGTGGTGGCGGAGGTGGGGGTGGTGGCAGTGGTGGAGGTGGAGGAGGTGGTGGCGGTATGGGTGATGGTACTGCTGCATGTGGCGGTGCATCTCCTGGTGGTGGTGGCGGTGGCGGTGGAGCGTCTCCAACCGGCCCCAACGGCTCGTATTGATCACCCATATGCTGAACACAAGCTAACTTTATTTACGACTGGAAATGAGCATATTGTAGCTTACTTCAACACCGAGATGCCCAGACTTTGCTAGAGAAATGGGTAACCATACCTTTCAAAGTGGTACTTATACCAGAACTTGGTTTTTATTTGATAAATAGAGTGATAGAAAATGATAACATTGTCATTGTCCGGCAAGAAACTACCCAACAGAAGCGGGGGTCGTGTGTGGTAGAAAGCCATGGTTCAGCACCACTGCAATAATACCACGACGGTACGTAGAGCACATCGCGAGAGCGTTTGCCAACTTTCATGCAACGTCCGCCGCATAGGGATAATAAAAAGGAAGCCGTGAGCCGCGTAAGGCCTTTGAAAACGACGGAAGGTCGAAACGTTGGCCGCAATAAATATTCCACCTGAAAACCTCGTGGTAGAAGTATCAAAACAAGAATAAAAAAAACATTCAACAGTTCATCAGAAATGGGGATGAGAATACCTTTGAAGTCTTATTGACCACGTCGGCAGATATGACAAAAACCCCATAAGGCTGCGGTCATACTTTGCGCATTGACGCCTGCACCGGCGTCAATCATGTGCCTGTCGCCGTCAACGTCGGCACACGGTGGCGCGCTCCGTTTACAAAATTCTTGGGTCAAATGAAGTGGGGGTAGACGAAATTTTGCGTCGACTTCGAAACTCCTTTCCCTCCCTAGGCTCAGGTCAAAATTGATATCTCCTCCTTCCACTTAAGAAAGCATATGTCAAAGCATAGGTCTCATCTGCTTCAGCCTAAGCCTAGGGAGGGAAAGAAGCTTTGACGTGGGTGAAACGTCGACGCAAAATTGCGTCTCCCCTCCCCCCCCTCCCCGACTTTATTTGACCCAAATTCTTGATCCAGTCATACTACAATGTGATGATCGAGTCCCTAGGCCAATATGGCGATCGTGGCCGCTTCGTACTTGGCACTGTGCCAAGATTCGAAGCGGCTACGACCACCATACTGCAGTGTTATTGGGTCAAGACTTTGAAAACGGAGCGCGCCACTAGGTGCCGCAGTTGACGGTGGGGGGCACATGATTGACGCCGGTACCGGCTTCAATGCGCAAAGTATGAACGCGACCTAACGCTCCTCCACCAGTGATGAACTGGGTGACTAGCGCCTCGCGCATGACGAGAAAGCGGGGGAAGCGAAGTATGGTTCCCCGAGTATAAACGCCTAAGTTAGTCCATCTTTATCATTTCCATTTACACAACTCGCGTCCGAGACTTTAGCCCTCCACTTTGATGCTCCCTGCTTCACAGGTCCACTGTTTGGTGTATTAAATTACCAAGGCTACTAGGCGGTTAGATGGTCACATGGCAATGCAAATGCCTATCAATAAATACTTAATCAACATGTATGTCGTAAACAAATTACTGTGTAAAGAAATCATCACGTGGCCTCACTTCCAACGATAATCACCGAAGTCCGTAATTTTTCGTCGGCTAAAGTGCTTCTTCAGACGCATATTTGCAGTCATCCTTGCAGTAACGTGCAAAACATACAGAACAGATTTTTTATTACATAGTAAGTAAGCGTGTGTGTTCATGTGCGTGTGGCAACACGGTGTTATCACAGACGATCTTCTTAGACATGACATTACTATTCTAAGCGTTGCTGTACAATGAGTGATGAAGGCACCGGGACCATCAATATTACAACACGTTCGCTAGTTGTTTACTAAGAAAAGATTACATCAACGGTTGAAATACATTGTACTTAAGTAATTTCTAGACAATCTCCTATCGTATCCACCATTCAATACTGAGTAGTAGAAGGCAAGGTAGTCATCGATGGCGTACAGCACGCTGACAAAAAATGCCAAAAATGAAGTTAGCATAAGTTTGATGGAATACAAAAGCTGAGCCAAAAATTAGAGATTATGTGACAAATACAAATTATGAAAGAAAGTGAAGGTGAGAATATGAACAAGAAAACGGTAGTAAAATTCGTGCAAGTCTCGACGACAACCTATACAACATATGCGCTAAATATCCACTCACTGAGAATCATACTAGTATATTCGACTAGAACTATACTCCCTTTGCAGGCATTGTCCTCTTGTATTTGATCATAAATCGCCAAAGCTCATTACGATGTGTACAAAGGCCCATTGACACCACTATAGCTACTAAAGCTGGGAGAGCTAGCGAAGGGATGGTTTTGCGCCTGAAAACAATAGAACACATTAATGGTTAATAAACATCAGTACATACATAAATCCATAGATATGATATGATAGAGTACATGACATTATCAATACATCAGTTGGGCTATCTCACAGTACTGCACGAATAACAAACAGAATTATGTGATGAGGAGATGGTCGATACTGTCCAACCAATATCGACGGAGTCCATATCACACAATTTCACATTGTGATAAGCGCAGTACTGAGCGCTACCCCAGCTGGTATCTCTACAAATACCTACCACTACTTGGAATTCCACGTAGTTCAGCAATCGAAACATCCCGTTCTACTGATATCAGAGTTCAAAGTATATTCACTTGTTCAGCATTTAGTGCTCAAGCTACTGGGTGCCAATAATCTAGTCATTTTCTATTTCATATCGCACTGCTGCAGAAGGCCACCATTTTTCGGAGGGTCAGGCTTAGCGATCGATACTGCTTATTGCGATGATAAACGGATGGAGAATGAAGTGTTTTATACACCAATCATTTAACATTTGGCTGAAGTGGTCGCTATTAGGAGATTAGGTAGCTAAGGGATCGCTAGTTTTGTATTCGTTTGTGTCGATTGGAAGCAATTTCTTGACTCCCAGATATTGGTGTTAGATCCGTACGTCACTATTCGGTGCTTATTTTTCTGTGAGCATACACCACTATTTGGAAGCTTACAGTCTAGCGGCCGATATGCAGTATTGTTGCTGGTACCGCATGAGAAAATGAATCATTTGTCTTGCTACTACAACGTAGACCATTCATGTAGGTCGCAGTATCGAAAGACATACACCATTATTTGAAAAGCAGACAATTTATTGGGGGATACACCGCAACTGATATCAGAACGCAAACAAACTATGTTCACTAAGTGACTGAGGATCAGACGTTTTTACTATGAAAGTCGTATAGTGATGTTAAGCGATGTACTAAATCTTATCCCATCCACTTTCTAAGAATCCTATCAGCCGCTGTTAGCTGTAATCAATTCCGATAACTTACCATAGTCTCCACACACTAATACCTGTGAATGTGAGCATCCCACTGTCTACCGGAAAAGCGAAACGAACTTGGCGACATTCCCCATCACTCCTCCTTAACTAACCTTACCAACCGTTATCAGTTAAGATCACCCACTATTAATGTCCCCGTCACACCCTGCTAAACATCTATGAGTTTTACGCTCTAGCGTCAACGCAAAAGGCGAAACGAATATAGGGACATTGGCCACACTAGCCTTTGAAGGCTCCTCATCAACCCTTATGCTGCTATCACTTCAGGACCATCACCATTGGGGTCACTCACCGCCCCTGTATCACTTGTAAAATTCAGGGATCCCAGCTTTGCTGCGACGCAAGATGCGAATTTCGTGACAAACAGACGGACACATACATACACACACATACGTAGCGAACTATACGGGTAATAGGAAACTTCAATTCGTGTGCTGACATCTTGGATAAGGAAACAAAAATGGAGACTTTTCTGCGGATACAAGAAGGAAATTATCGTCCTAAAGACCTCTGTTGTTTCACAATTACTGTTGCCTCAATAACAATGTCAGCTGAAAATGTAGGAATACTGCTGCATAAACTCAGCCCCGTACGGCAACTTTGCGGAAACTCATTCATTCCATCCTCTGTTTACCAATTCAAACATTGTGAACAACTAAATAAGGAAATCACCTCCAAACCGCAAAGATCACCGTCACCGTTAGCGCACCAAAAACCGCAGCATAAGTAGCAGTGAACAAGCCTGGATCGAACATGGAACTATATTTCTGGATCACGTTCAAGAAAATCCCTGAAAATAATAAACAAAATCTGTTATTTATGGAAAGTCAATAGAAACACAAAAACATGAAAGAGATCATAATTATAGAATAATCGATAGCATATTATTGGAAAATAAAATGGAGACAGCGTCAGAACTCACCTGGTGCAATTACGACTATAGCTGCAAGACTCTGTTTGTTACCGCGGTGATCTCTTGGGATCATAATGAACAGAGGTGCACGACTCTCTTGAGTAATAAAGCCTGAAACGGTAAGTGCAAGAACCTTAAGAAAAGTTTGCAAAAATACACCACTTCAGCACCAAACAGAAGTAATGAAACAAGCCTTTTACACTGTCACCATTCACATTTGAGGCAACCAAACTAATTTCAGCAAGTTCAATATTGCGGCCGAGAAAAATCTACTCGCTTAGACATCTGCATCTAGTAGCAGAACAAGTTCTAGCAACCCTTTTTCATTTTACATTATATTGCACATGATGTTCAACCCAAATACCACTAAACTTACTTATCAAATCAATGACGTACAGCCAGAAAATGTCGTAGATAGCCATTCCTACCAATAAGATACAGGCAGCTTGATAACTGACTGCCTACAAATAGAAATACTGTCAATTACTGTGACGATGCAAGAAATGTGTTTTCAGTCAGAAAACCCCTGAACAGCCTCTACAGATGTTATCATGCGTTTAAGACTCCACGAAGTTCAGCATTGTTTTGCGGCATTCTGACTGTTGCTTAGCTCTAATGCATGACATACAACAAATATTAAGATACCTGGACACGCGAGCATACAATGTAAATCGATGAAAAAGCAAGGATATCATTGGTGAACCATCCTCCATAAAATTCGTGGAACAAGCCAAAAATGATCGAGAACGTCAATGCCGAGTAAACCATCGCTTCCTCATGATAATAAAAATAATACGCTGCAAAATATTCTTGATACAAGCCGCTAACCAGTAACAAAAGATTGAACTTCCTCAATGCGAGAAAAAAATGGACAATAAGAAACTATTGCAGCGTTCGAAGATGTTCGCGAAATTCGCTCCCTATCAGGATCCCTTCCTATATGGCTCATCTCTAACTATTGCAATGGACTAATGAGCTCATTCTTCATCACACAAGTATCCAACAAAACAAAAACTAAAAGAGGGATTACTACCCGGATTACGCCTGGGCAATAACCGTCTCGATCAGGCGATAGTGATCGGAGAGCCTCTTCGTTTCACAGTGAACTGCCTTCTAATTTCAAGCTTTCTCAAAACTTATCCGAAAAGCAGCATGGCAAAAGATCGTACCAACGACCAACAACAAGCAAACGTTTAGAGAATAAAGCTACGATATAAAGACCAAGAGCCACAAAAAAAGCGTTTTGTGACTCACCGAAGTGCACACCAAACAGTTCTAGGAGCACTATGTAGAAAGCTGCTACACATGCCCAAATCGGTAAGTGAACAGAGAAGAATTCAGCAGAGATGTCGGAAAAACTGCAATATCAAACTCGTGTCCTACTAAGCACCAGTGATAAGAAAAATACCAACTTCAGCTTGAGCACTGGCAAACCAGGTCTATTCTTTGGCATCAAGTTGAGAGCAGTTAGAGAGTATGTGAAGAAGTTTGTCTAAATAAGCAGAGCAATTAATTTTACAAGCATAAGGGAGCAATGCACTACACAGAACGTACCTGCCCGATTTGTTTATAAATCGCGCTTCTCTCCTTTTCACTGTCATCTTCCTCTGGTTCATCAGCACCAGCATACAATCGTGCCATGCTTCCCGTTGCTATGGAAGACTTTCGGCTGACCCCGCGCGAATCTCCAGGAATGGTTACCAGACCAGTATACGGCACAGAAACTAACACAAAAACCATAAATTTAAAAAAAAAGAACGGCTGACAAGGAATGGGGGCAAGTTATAACTTCTAGAAGGTATGGAATGTTAGGAGGGCATTGTAAAAACGTCTTGATTCAATTGAACCACTGACTTTGTCTTAACGCCTTCCCTGCTTCCAAAAGTCGCACAACACACAGGAGGCAGAAGCCTTGTAGGCTAGGGTGAATTCATAAAAAATGAGTGAACCATTCATGGAAAATAAGAGGGACGCCAAAGTTGTGGAATAAGTGGGAGAATCGATTTTTCACAAAATGGAAGATTTTCCAATAATACGTAAGTATGCCCCTCTCTCCAGCTTCACATTCCACCAATTCCACACCTTAGACATTGCTCAAAGAATGTGAGCATCTAGCGAGAATCATAATGTACAGGAAGTGCCAAAAAAGAATTTTGCATCTCCACTTTCAACCCCATTTTAGTCGCGTTTCGGCAGATTCTGCCGAGATAATTCCATCACCAGATTCAAGAACACACGGCACACTATCACTGAAATGCGTAAGAGCCTTCTGTATGAGGGAGTACGGGAACTTTTTCCGGGTGAACATGTGTCACCTCAACGTGGCAAAATCCGAGATTTCATCACCTTTGTTCACAACCTTACTGAGGTACGTTCACTCTGGGTACCTGAGCGGATTCATAATGGGTGGTGTTCCTGAACACCACCCGCTTTCTCCAGATCCTACGCCCTTCGTCTCCAAGAGCCAGAACATGCATCCATTGAGCCCCATTCGGAGTTGGTTTTGAGGCATGAAAAATGTCACTTTGGAACACAGCAGCGTTGTCCAAGCAGCGAGAGCTCAGTGACTTCTATGTACCGAAGGGTCAGTCTTGAGGAAGCTTCTTTCGAGAGACCCACCACGCAAGCTGGCTCCGCTGTTCAGGTGGACCTTGATGCCGTAGGTGCTCTAGAGCCCGACTGAGCTGACTGGAGGCTCCATATTTTCATGATGGTGAAAGTAGCCACAGATTGCTGCTGTCTCTAGAGGAACATTTAGCGGATAATTTGCCCCAATACTCACCTATTTCATACCATCTGTTTTGAATGCTTGGCGGATGCGAGCCGCGAGCAACATTACTCTTTTTGGCACCCCCTGTCCATATGTCATTTCGAATGAGTCCGTAATAAAGAGCGTAGAGAGACGAGGGATGTGTATCTGCAAATCCGGCTGACAGAGCTAAGGGCTGGGAGGATATAAGCGAAGAAGTAGGTGAGAAGGATAGGAAGGAAGGAGAAAAGGCTAGTGAGGCAACTAGTTGGAGGAGAATCATAACGACGCGGCCGTTTCCTCGGAAAGAATGCTTAGCTTTTATGCCATTCAAAGACATATACACAATCACCTTTCAATACCAAAATCATGGACTGGTGTCAGTAGATACGAGCCACAGTGATGAGATCTCATCTTCAAACATGCCTTGCCACTTATTCAATTTCTCCATTTCTAGTAACAGCTCGGCTTGCCAATGAAAATGTGGTGGAAAGGCAATTCCAGAAACCCTTTACGACTTCATTGATTTTATAGTGAAAACTGGAAGCCGATTTATAGGAGAAGAGACGATCATTAATTTTCCATTTGGCGAGGCAAGCGCTCAGCTTAGCTTTATCGAATTCGGAAGCCCGAAATTTACACGAAATGAAGCCAAGTCAAGCAAGTAGAAGCGAAAATAAAACCAAAAAAGGTTGTAAATTTTAAAATTTACCCGAGTCCAAAGAAAACAGCCGCTCTCTGTTGACCCTCTCTAAAAAAGTGGTCAATAAAATAGATTACCTTAGATGTGTTTCAACCAAAGAAAACACTTCACAATGGTGCCCATGACAATTTATGGCTGTGCTTAAACTTGCGCTTTTCTTGAGTCGGTGAAAACGGATATAACACTGAGACTAGGGATGAAATTTTGAGAAAGATTCGCCGAACCCCGTGAAAGCTACGTATGAACACAGCCTAGTGCCGATCACGAACAATGAAATAAGAAGAGAAACTATCACTAACGTCCACTAAATTTCCTTAGGTGATCCGTCTCCGTAGAACTTCGCGACCGGAACACTGGCCTTGGAAATGACTGCGATTGTAAGCGCCATGCATTATCTAGAATACAACAAGAACGAAGTTACATACCAAACTAGCGTCAACGATGTCGCACCCACTTCACGCGGAACCGAGCCAAGAACCGACGGAAACACTAGATTTCAGCAAAGATTCATGCGAAAACATCCGAGCACATGCAAGGTTAGGATGCTGCAAAATCAGCAAATCTGCGAGTTGACCGCGAGATTTGCAAATTCAAAACTTGCAGAACCACGAAGTGTGACACCGCCCTAACACAACTATGTGATGATTACATAAAGCTGTGACCACAACGCCATCACTTTTTCAGCATGTGGAAATAACAAATCTCCATGGTACTTGGATATCCCCATTATTTTATTGATGAACAAAAGAAGCCTGACCACCTTGTGGCACATTAGAGCCTGAATTAAACAGCAGCCACAGCAAACTGTGCGACATCTATGAAGCAAAACTACGGCTGACTTCTAAAAGATGTGTCCAAGCAGCAAAAAACTGGCAATCGATCAAAGACACATGCTTCACTTTATTCTCTATCGGATTTAATTCTTCTACCGAGATTCCACGATTACGCTAGTCCACAACGAGCAACCTTCCAAATAACCTTTGAAAAGACACCTCAACCTTTCACAAATCTCCGGGTTAGTAAACATATAATCCGATCGCCGCAAAGGAGTAGGGGTGATGAATGATGAAAACTATCTTTTTTCTCAGTTTCCACCATGATAATACTTGACTTATAGCGGAAGACACATTTTCACAAAGCTCTCCACTTCCTCAACGACCTCCCTAGCAAACCTGCAAACCACCGTTAATAGCATGACGATTATTAGCTGGGGTTACATGCAAGTTCGGTTAGTATGAACGCAATACGGTTGACATATACACTCTTGTTTTCATACAAAGACGTAAAACACATGAAAAGGTGCAGGTTCCTACAACGTTCTAGGGATAAGTACTTTTCGTTTTTTCCCTCATCGCTTTATTTTATGTGATGGTGGGAAGGAAAATTTGGAGAAGGCGCGTAAGCACATCAGATAAATCAGCATCTCTAATGGATACATTATATCCCAAATAGGAATTCTTCCCGCACACTGAATCCATAGACGCACTTCAAGCATGCAATGAACACGAACGAACACATGAGCATGCAATGAACGTGAACGAACACTCGTGCAGTGCTTTTGCATGAACACTTTCCAGAACTTAAATTCACCATTCTCAGGTAAGATGAGCTTCGGTTCCTCAACCTTGGTACATGTGAATCGTGATCTCGACATGGATACAGATGCAGAGGGGGAGATCTCGCCTGAAGATTCACTTGGACTAGCATTTGGCGATAAACCCGCCGGCTTTCGATCTGGTTCAGTGTCGCTAGCATCAGATGATCGACGTCCCATTTGACTATGAATTGTATCCTGCTCTTGGATGTTCGACAGCAATCCTGAAGCAAATATCGTCTCGCAAATCAGCAGGTAAAAACCATCACAGATTGACTCATTAGTCACAAATCCCCCAGTAGCTCCAGCTGATATTCAAACCTGCACTTCACAGCCAACAAATAAAAACTAACACAGCGTTCCTCACTACTTGAAGCAGCTGATTTGCATATCGAAAAAATAACATACTATTTAGACGAGCAGCCTGTTGCATATCTTCCGAGAGCGATACTCTGCGACTTTCATTTCTCGAGGTCTTCCGAGAATTTGGCGACGTTGCCGCCTGAATATCAATGAATAGCCCTACCCAAGATGGTTTCCTAGCTTATCAGCGATATAAACTGATCAGGGTGTAGCGATTACTTAAAAGCGGCAGAAATCGATTTTCACGGGAAAACTCTTTCACTGAGAGAACTCATTCACTCGCTTCCCAACTTCACTTCATAAGATCGCTTCTGATTTCGCATTAATTCCTAATCCCTGATAATAGCTGCCCTTTGATGACACTGAATGGTCTACAAAACTTTCACAATTACTTTCAACTGCGGAGGAAACCAAGGGATGTCGAAGAGTGAGTTCACTATGGTCAAATAAGACAATTTTGCAGTGCCGCCATATTACACGCTATCCTGCGGCGTCAAGAATCTGCAATGCTATATCTTCACGTAAGAAAGCGCGACATTTATAAATCGCAATGACTCACGTCAACCTATAAGTCTCGTCTGCATAACTGTCTCCCAACGAAAGAATTTGTGGTGGTCACTAACCTCAATTTCTTTAGCTTTGTCCATTATGGCTTTTCGCTCCTGCTCCAAAGCTGCGCTTCTTTTCGTTCCTTTGTATACCAGCCAAAGCAAAACCGATAACGCAAGTGGTATAAGTGCTGCATGTAAACGTTCGATAAATATTACATTTGTCGTTTGTAGCTGTAAAACAAGGAAACCATTTTGCTATTTCAAAAATGAGATTAAAAAAACCATTACAGTCTTCAATGTGAAACCACCACGAAGAGATTAGGAAGTGATATTGCTGCTGACGTCTCTCTTACCTCATGAATGAGAATGAACAAACCGCAGCTCACTTACAGTGCTATCTGCTATTTTTACATGTTCGGAAGGTAAAATTCATTTGACAGAGCCTTAGAGCCATCTTCGATCGGAATCGGTACAAGGAGACAGTTTCTCACGGTCAATTAACCGCTAAATCACATGGAATGTGGATCTTACTTTACAAGTAGTTTCCTTAAAAATGAGAAGGCGAAAACACAACAACTGCTATAGACTGCGACATCAATGGGGTTCATAAGTGAGGCACCAGTTCAAGTAATCAGATGTTCAACAAATATGTAGTGGGATTGTTGCTTTTCTAAACTAGCTTAGACACCAAGTTCCCAAATCTTCACGGCATATCAGAACGCTGCACAAAAACACATGCCAAAAACTCCATAGAAGAGGTGCCAGAACAAGAACGGTCCTTATCTGATAATACAAGATGTACATATAAGTGCATGTTTTTGGTGAAAGAGTGAAGTGGCCTCAACTTTGACTAAGGTGACAGAGACAAACCCACACAACAACGAGGAAAAACAGGAAGCTCACACGAAACTGCTTAAGTTTACTTCAAAATGGACCACTTCTTATACACTTCGTTCCGTCGAATTTTGCACAAGTCAGGATTTCTAATCCTTTTGAGCACAAGACACCAAGGCTGACACAGCTACAATTTTCACTTGAATGTACAACAGGAGGACCAGCATAGCTCTCGAGAAATTCCGCTACAGGGCCAGCATAGAACTGCTATACGTATAATAACGTATAACATTTGCATTTGTGTTGAAATAAGCGCTCACAATTTATTAGTATTCCAAAATCTCAAAAAAAAAGATAAAGCAGCAAATCACCAGAAAAACCTTAATAAAAAAGAAAGCATAAAACTGATATCACCTCAAAGAAGTATATAGTCGATGCACGATGACACGATTGGAATAATACCATACCAGACAGAAATATAATACATGTTGATGCAGCGATTCTATCGATATCTTCACGATTCATTATTCAACCGAGTACCTGAACTGACGCTGAGTCTTCTAACCGATCAACACCGCTCAACGATACATCATTAATGAACGTACATACATCAATAGAGCAAAATGATACGAGTGGATAACAGTCAGATTCCTAGTCAACACGTGGCCACAGTTTTGCTCACATTATTACTTTCTTCCCACGTCAATGTGCATGCGCCCTTGATCACGTTGTAAACAGCACGTGATATACTTGGTCGATGATGTCGTGTAAAATTCCCTCCGATTGCTGTGTAATTACATGCTCTATGGGGCCACCGTCATTTTACGCCTAATTTTGCAGCGCCTTGATTTGAGTCATTGCCGGAAGTGACTTGAGTCACTGCCAGAAGACCGGTGATCGGTGGCAAACACTAAGAATAGCTAACTCAACTTCAATTCGATTGAGTGGTTGTTGTTTGCTACCAGAGTGTCTATAATAAGGGTGACAGACACTTTGACGATAATGCGCGTTGTTGGGGAGTCTGCTCGAGAATGCGTTTTATTTTTAGACTGCTCTATTTTTCACAAATTTGACTGGCTGGTGATACATCCTCAGAACGAGTAAGACAAGACATTTACATACATTTTAGCGCGGACTTACAGATTTTCGAGAATGATCACACTCGCGAACAAAAACAAAAGCTGAGAGATACCGGATGACACTCAGCATTAAGCAAATAATGCACTCAGCATTGGTGACAACAAAGTGAACAATGAACGGTGAATATATGATGCGGGCTGACACTTGTAAAAAGGTAGATTTCGAACGTGCATGTGGTCTTGTTTCTCGCAGCTGATGCTAGACAAGCAGTGGTAAGAAGATCATAAATCATACAACGTATCCAACGCCAAGGCCGCCACACACCCTATTACGGAAAATGTATAAAACTGGTGTGAGGCATGCATCAGCGGCGAGAAACAAGACGGACGACGGGGATTAGCCCCATCGAATGACTATCTCAACGGCTAGCAACGCGTCCAGCTGTGAAACACGCATCGGAAGTGAGTGTTTGAAGACATACCAGAGAACAACAGGAGACGTATGTAGGTAGGATTAGAAGTACGCTTTATGACTGGAAGTGCGTCATACAAAGCTTTGAGGTCCGTCTATTTATGAAAACGTTCAGTATTAGGTGAGGAACAGCGTTGTCTATAATCTTCGAAGCTAGCTCACGATGATTTGCATGAGAGAGAAACAGCGAGATTATTAAGGGTACAGATGAGAGAGAATAGAGGGAGTGACAGAAATTCTCTGCGCTTCCGCTAGAAATGCGCAGGGGGACGCGAAAATTTGTGACGTTTGTGACCTTGACTTCGATGGTTGACATCATTGCCAGGAAGATGTCCGTATTTCGGATAATATACCGCCATTCAGGCATGAATGTGCCTCAGAGTTGAATGCATTAGCCACTACAAAACCTTGCAGCATCCTCCATATGACACTAAGGAAATTAACGGATGCACCACATTCAAAGAATGCAAGGCGCAAAGAGAAAGTTTCATTGCCTCCGCAACTTTGAGCAGGAGTCTTAGTAATGACTGACTCAAAACAACAAAGAGTGGGAGTCGCGACCAAAGGGAAGCATGTACCAAAATATATTAACGCCTTACGAGCCACTCGAGCCGAGCTTGCCAAAACAACTCGACCCTACCCCTGGCACGTATCCAAAAAGAAGAACAACGCGCCCTTTCTGCCCTTTACCGCTAATGGAAAAAGCTATTAGCACTTCTCCACACCAACTAAATTACACCAACTTCTCCACTTCTCCACACCACATAAATAAATAAATTATAAAGCCTACTCAGAGATTCCTATGGCAGCATGCCCCACTTATGATCCCGTTCAATTCTCGCTGGGTAACATTGAGTTATTCGAAAGGGATAGCGAGCGCAAAGCGAGCAGCAGCACAAGCAGGGAGCAGCTGTTATTTCTGACTTTCGAAGAAGAACGAGTCGCAATGATAAGCTCAATGAAGATTCTCGGGAAGACAACCTTTGACCGCCGTCAGACTTTGCGATACTGGGAGCGATTCGGAAGGAAAAGGGCCGATTAATGGTGAAGAGTCTCAAAATTTTGCGGCATGGAATGGAGTCGAATCTTCGAGACCCGAGGGACCTGCAAATGAACGCAAGAGAACCCGCCCCATCACAGAAACAATGAAAATACTTCCCAGGTCCAGTGCATGAGGACCAAATTCAACTTATCACGGTCCCCACCCTTTCGTCCACTCCATTGACGGCACGCGCCCACGATGTGTCCAAGCGTGTCTCCAAATATCTAGAGGCGCTTCAGGGTTGATTTTCGAACGGTGCTCCACCCCATACACAATCTTCTCCATGAAAAAAAACGAGATTTTGACACGCACACTGCTGTTCTATAGAAAAGCTTCGCCTGCCGGTTGATTGATTCACCCACGTTTTTATCAACCCACATGAGAAAGGCTTCGAATCACCCTCGATCATCCTAGCGAAATCACGAATTCAAAAAGGCGAAACATGACTGCCGCAGGCGAACGTGACAGAACGCTGAGCTCAATAAACATTCCAGCAAAGGCACTTTTCCAGATAAAGCAAGACAAATCTACTTTATGCAGACATCCGCACATACTACAGCGGACTTGCAGTGCTGCAATTTGGTTCATTCTACTATACCAACCACTATTAACGAATGTATAACTACAACCTTGACGACAAAACGATTTGTGAAAGCGTACAAACAGAACATAAAAGGCACGTGTAGCATGCAGATTCCCTAAAACACTAAAGTTCGCTTTCGAAAAGATCTATCAAACGCAGCCATGTCCCTGGCATGAGAAATCTGCATCCTAGATGCAGTACTTTCGAGCTCGCTTTTTTCATAGATACAATTCCATATACCACCAACGATCAAAGCAGATATAGCTTTCTTTTCATATGAGCACAATGAAAGTTAACGATCGATGAAGGTAACGATCAATGAAAGTGACATGCACTCAGACTGATGTATGTTCAAGGTACCAAACCTCAGACTCCCCGCACTTCAGAGAATAAGGAAAGACTAATATAAAAAGTTTATTGATAGTATGAATGCCATTGATACCCATGCATCCCACTTCAAGAACGATCTCCATGCAACGTAACAACAAGTGAACAATTTAAAACGATATAAGAACAACAATTCCAGTAAAAACCAGAAGTCCTTTGTGAAGGAGAAATACTTATTGAGACAGAATGAATATACGCATGAGATGCTGGCATTTCAAGGAGACGGCGAGCGAGATCGACTGCGTGAACGACCTCCCATTGGCGGAGAGCGGCTTCGGTAGACCGGGCTCCTGTAATTCGCACAGCTCAGTGACTTACATTCAGGACATCGTTAACTTCCCCACTGAATGGAAACCTCCAAGTAAGAAATAATTTCATCAATCACCTAGAACGAGAACGGCTTCGACGGTCACGGCTTCGAGAACGTCCACGATCACGACGAGGAGAACGCGATCTATATGTGTAACTAAAAAAAAGACGCCCTCTGACAAAAATGAACTCTTATACAGATCACTATACGACGGATTAACTGACCAACTTGAGGTGGGCGCTGAGGGATGTTGGCTGGTTGAAGGCCAGCTCGCATACAGAAGCCACGATGTAGTGAAGGGCGTTGAAATTTGTGTGGCTTGTGTTTGTGATTATTCAACGTAATTATCCCAACTCGACGCAAGGTACTACGTTATAAAAGGCATATCTATGTTATGACGCGAGGTGAAGAGTAGAGGTGACCGTGAGTTTGAATCACGCGCTGTGATGATGAAGGGCAGAGATGGATGAGAGAAGGGGAAGCGATGGAAGGACGAGTGAAGTCCGCTAAATTACCACAAGTCATTTGCCGATAAAATTCTAAAAAAATTGTCCCAATTGAGCCAATGAATTTTTAATTTACCGTCAATAAAACTACGTAAGAGTTCCTAATATTCAAAAAACTATGAAGTTGTACTACAGCCTGCAACCACAATTTCGAGCGTAACCATTCACGATGGTTTTTTTTTCATAAAAATAAGCAAATTCAGAAAAAGGAAACCATAATTTCTGTAACCATTTGAGTGGTTTCTACGATGTATTCGCGGTTCGATTATCAGATATGGTAAACTACCACTTCAA
Source organism: Trichostrongylus colubriformis (assembly GCA_963978905.1). Classification (NCBI taxonomy): domain Eukaryota; kingdom Metazoa; phylum Nematoda; class Chromadorea; order Rhabditida; family Trichostrongylidae; genus Trichostrongylus; species Trichostrongylus colubriformis. The sequence goes on along the minus strand of OZ022256.1, from coordinate 53,245,423 downwards.
AATAGCCACATAAACAATGAACAAGGATAAAAAAAATTCCTTGAGCCAGCCGAAAAGGAAAAGTTGCCAGACGGTTGTGGGCTGCAGTACTACTTCTGTATGCATGGAGTTTGTTATTCTAAACCTACATCACTTCAGAGGCACACGAAAATCTAAGCTACTTCGTGCCAGCGAAAAAAAAAAAACGAGTCAACTCCACAGTATAACCGTTATGACATTCTCAAGAAGTGGAGTTGAACCCGACTACACAGATAGTTTCGTGTCAACAGATTGTCAGCTATGACCCATTGCTCATTCCTACATAACGCAAAAATTAAAACGGTACCTGCTTCGACGTCCACCATATCCACCACCACCAGCTCCACGGCCACGACCGTGAGATAGTTCAACGCGAGCACGCACACCACAAATTCTCCTGCAAATAACAGTGGAAATTCAATATGGAATGTTGGCCTAACCACCACAGAATGAAAATGAGCACGGAACTTGGTTCGGCTACGTAAAAGTGACTGGAATCTTCAATCAAATGCTGAAAGGACTTACGATCCATCTAGAGCCTTAACTGCATCTTCAGCATCTCGACTATCCTCAAACTCGACGAATGCAAATCCTGGCGGACGACGTGCGACCCACACTTTACGGATGCGACCGAAACGATAGAAGGCATCTTCGATCTGAAACCTCCACAACGTTTTTCCACGAAGGTCTTGAAATTTGGAAAGCGTTAGGGTAATTTCCACCCATGATCTATGAAAAACTCGATTTCAAAACGTAAGCATTTGAAGAAGACCGAAATGTACCACCGCTCGAAGAAATTCATTTACCTCCTGCGATGTAGCATCATTAGGAAGACCTCCGACATAAACCTTGCAATCCATTTTTGTTCTGTAATACAGAATCTTGAAACTTAGCACACGCTAAAACGCCAGGTAAAAGTTGTTGACGACGAACTGCGAAAAGAACGAAGAGGTGAAAATCAATGCACATGTGCAATATTTGAGCGCACAGACATGGCTGAAGTTCCACTATCGATCGTGCAGTCAAGATGGCTTGCGGGGACTGGTGTCTTGCTTGGCCTAGAGCGCGAACAGTCGAGTATGATTTCTAGCTGGCTTTCGCGCACAAATAGGCTCACACCATTCTTATGGCTTTACACCCATCTTTAGTCTAGAACGGCGGAAGAGCAAAAAAACTGAGTATTTTTCACACCCTCGGACAATGGAAGAGCATTCCAGCGAACGGTGCGAATGTGACCGTAGGGAGGAGAGAGATCGATAGGAACGCAGCAATGCGTGAGCGAGCGAGCGTCGATCAAACGAAAGTGCGAATAGTTTAGAAAGACTTGCCTCATACAGTATAAGTACACAAAATTTATCTTTCCGTCGAACTGCTGCCTAGGCTGCCCTTGTTAGGAGAGCTGTCAATGCTGCATGAAGAACATACTGGCGGTATTTGCATATAAAACCTGCCTATTGTTACGCCTAGTTCCAAATTTTCATCAGAATTATCGTCCTCATTACCAGGCCGTTTTAAAACAGAAAAATCCACACCCTTGGAACTCCATGCCCCTTCGATAACAGATATGTGAAGGGTGCGACGGCGCTATATGGATAGAGTGGCATTCCAACTAATGAATCTAAATCCAGTTTCTGGCAGAAAAATCAACCATGGGTGAGCTGGCTGTGCAAACACATGAATGTGAGTTAACAGTATAGATTTCAACTAGGTACAGGAAGAGAAGGAGCGCAGGGTGGATGAATTAATCTTGTATACACATAGCGTCAGATATCAGGATGGTCCCGTTAGTTGTCAGGTACGAAAGAATAGGCTACCGTCAAACTTTGCGATTTTGTGATTACCAAGCCAAATTTTCGCACGCAATGGTGCGGCCTTGAATTCCTTGAAAATTACGGAAATGCAGAATCGCAAAATTGCGAAGTCTGACAGGGGTCATAATTCGCGTGCAAGCTAAAGACTGTTGCCATCTCTGACGAACGCGGACAAGAAAGTTGTGGCAAAGGATTAGCTGTGAATTTACTTTCTTGTGATGCGTACAAAGAACATGATATGAGATGAAGAACAAGGGTTACCATAATCTACCAAAGAATGCGTAAAACCATGATTATGCAAGAAACGGCGGCCTTAGGTTGCGTTCATACCAAATCGAATGAGAGTTTTGGCGCATCGGCGCATCGGCGCATCCGCGATTTGAGAGAATTGGCGTGCCACGTCACCCTTTTGAACGCGGCACGTGCCAACGTGCGGTTGATTTCTTTTTCTTCTCTTTTCATTTCTTGATCTTTTTCTGTTATGGCAAATATCCAAAATCGCGGATGCGCCAATACTCTCATTTTTCAATCGATATGTATCCTATCCATCACGCGAATGCTCCAATTCTCTCAAATCGCGGATGCGCGGATGCGCCGATACGGGGTGTAGGTTGGGACACACGAATCTAGGCCGTGACCCTGTAACAACCTGTGGCCTTTGACCTAAGCCTTAAATAATTCAGACAATTTGTTCATGTAAATCGTGTCATCCTTGCAAGTCTGTTCCGTTGTATAGTCAAATTGTCTGAATTATTCATATCACAGGACAAAGGCCACAGGCTGTCACAGGGTCACGGCCTAGATTCGTGTGTCCCAACCGTCACCCGCCGATACGCCAATGCGCCGATGCGCCAATACTCTCATTTTCTGATCGATACGTATCTCATGCATGACGCGAATGCGCCAAATCTCTCATTCAATTTGGTATGAACGCAGCCTTAGCCAATCGTGGTTTGTAAGGGGTCCTAACGCACGAAAAGGAGTAAACTATATATTGACCAGAGTATATGGAAAATGCTAGGCATTGTTCGCGGTTAACGTGAGTGAGGGAACGTCAATGAACAAGAAGAACTAAATACACATCGACTGTCCTTTTCATGGGCGGAGTGGACCAAATTGATATGTATGTGGTCCTTCTTCACAGTTTCTCATTGGTCCTGGTGATATAGTGGACCAAATTGATATGTATGTGGTCCTTCTTCACAGTTTCTCATTGGTCCTGGTGATATACATCAATTCTTTTTTTTCCATATCCGCTTGAATCGTTGTTTTAAAGGCACCATTAGGGGAAAGGGAAAATTGAGATCTGGGAGTACATATTCTCTTAGAACGAACCTTCTACTCTAGAAGAGGTCATATGTTGCGAAAATCGCATTAAAAAACGCGGCTTGGGGTCTTATAATGACCCCGCAGCTCGGCATGCCGTTATGCGGTTATGCGGTAGGGGGAGTCGCCGTGGAAGGGCGGGACAACAATCGCGGCCGGCTGGTTTAGACTCTGGCCCGTCTCCAGTCCACTCCGGCTAGAGACGCAGAGGACAAGGGAGAGAAGACAGATTTTCGGGTTCCTATTTCTCGGTTTTTTCGCCGTTTTATGTCGTTCTTTCTCTACTGTTATATTGCTGAGCACCTCTACTTTCGTAATCCCAATTTGCCAAATTTACCCCTCATGGTGTCTTTAAACAATTCCAGCTTGGATTGGAAGGGATTATAAGCGCATGGAATCCACTGCATTCACAGTGAAAGCATAGGAGATCTACATGTATGTGTTGTCCTAATGAGTTCAGCCACCCCATCATACAACCCTTTTCTCGCAGTCCAGCGCTAGAAGAAGGAAGCTCCCATATTCTACTATAGCTTTAGCAAAATATATATTGTATTGCTCGAGTGCGCCAAATTACACACAACCGTTCCACTTTTTCGAGAAAAAAATAGGAGGAAAACCAGCTGTTACTGGTATGCACACACAAGGCACGGCGGCTGTCGTTAACAAAGATTCTACCAGCTGTTTGTCGATGGGGTTGGATCCTGTTGTCTACGTACACAGTGTACATCACCAATTCGTATATTCTTACCTATGCGTCATTTAAGGGAAGTAAGGGTTTTCCGCTATAGCAAGTCTTATCCAAAAACCTAGCCAAAAAGAGCACCGGACGCCGTGCTCAGTGAAGTGCCCCTCCACAACTATATCAGCATTCGCTCCTTACTGGACAGTGAAGCACGAGTGCTTCCGACCGATACATAGAGAATGCTATCACCAATGCTGAGAGTAGAAATGATAGTTCCGGAATTAAAAGAAGGAAAACGAACAGTCCAAACACGCCCTGGGCAAGTGGCGCCGAGCAAGTACACCGCGTTCGCGCGAGGGTATTCGAAGGAGGATATCGTTTCAGGACCACTCCACCCACTACGTTATTCTTCCTTTAGGACGTTCCATCAAATCCTGCGGCACTTGATGCACAGCTCCGTAAATAGAACCTCGATAGAAGGGAAAAGATTCGGTCAGTCAGTAGTTGTGGAGGAGGAGGTCATCTCCAGGGCCGCAGATATTTCTTCGTGTGGTCGTTCACACTCTGAGATTTGTGGTGAGATTCGGATTGAAAGTAACCGGGAGGGGTCAGGAAAAAGAGGAAGAAAAGAAAAAGTGATCGTTTTGAAACGTACATTCGAGGTTAGAAGGCGAGGGCCTGGCTTTTACACCCGAGGTACGAACCCGAAATCACACTCGACGTCGTCTTGGCAAGGAGTCGTGTGTGCAATGTCGCAACCTAGCGAGCTGCAAGGTTACTGTAGGTCATACCGTAGGCCGAAATGCCATCTCCCGTTTTTTTAGGTTTTTCTGTCCCCCACCCCCGCACTGCCCGATTATGTGTAGAATGCCCACAGTCACAAAGGGGTCTGCTAATGTGTCTGCCACTGAAGAAACTAGAGAATGGTTGAGGGAGGTGAAAATCCACCTTTTAAGGTCATGAATAATCGACAAGCCCTCGACTTTATTACTCCCTTTCTAGCGCTGAATAAATACACAACTGTGCGTCATTTATTAAGCCGATCAACAATTAACTTTATCTCATTGGGGGTAAATATGTAGGATATGTGGAAACCAACCGCGTTGCTGACCGCACGCTCAGTTTCACCAGCGGTAGATTGTTTGTTTGATGACATTAATACATTTGTCCACTGTATAATTTTCGTAATATCACTTGTAATCATCCTACCGAAGGTCTGGAATTGATTTCAACTTAATAATCACTACTGATCTGGAAGGAATCGGAGGCATTAGTGTATTTGGTGCAGTACGGCAAATGCGCTACAACACGATGACCCTGCTAGCTAACTTATGTCAAGCTGAAGTTCCTTGCTCTGCTGCACTCCTGCAACTATCCATCGGAGTACATTTCGGGGAAAATGCGTTCACTGTCAGAATGCAAGACCTTGAAAGATCACGTATCCCACCCTCGAAAAAGGCGTGACCGTGTCATCAGACATACTAATAATCCCACAATCGGTATCCTCCAGGATTCTTATCCCAGATATTTAGAATATTTAGATATACTCGAGATTTGATTAGCCGGATACAGCTGTGTTTCTCCGTCTTTATTTTGCACAAATGTTCATCCAAGTTCCCTTTTTCCCACGCGTCATTTGCCGTTTGCTGCGATGAACCACTTCAATGATTTGTTTAAAAATTAAAAATCGAGCCAGCAAAGCACTGTTTATGATGTGCCTCAGATGGTCTCGGATAGAAACCGCTCAAAACTGGTTAAGAAGTGTTGTGCGGAGTGCGCTTGTTGTCTGAATGCTTTATCAATTTTCACTTAGCATTATTTTTACAGTTACAATAGGAGGTAAGTTACAATATGCGATGAATGTAAATAAAAGGGTGCAAGGGACCCTTGTTATTTATTTAACTTTCTCGTTTGCCTATCAAGTCCGCAATTGATTGGAACCAGATTGCCCTTCGCTGTTTTACTCGCCAACATTCATTTACGGCTTTCCTTGATTTTTCTTGTTGTACTTTCTGTACAACATATAAGATTGGTGCATAATTTATGCGACTCTCTATTGTTGCGTTTTCCGTAGTGGCAGTTGACCTTTTGACGACTAAATGGAAGGTAGTCCTTTATTACGATGGTGAAAGCGGTCTTGATATTTATTTGAAGGCGTTTTTGCTAAATGTTATTATTGCTTTTGCTGAATAAAATTGTTGAAAACAACCGCACTAGTTGTGCACTATCCACAATATTATTTCAGCATATTCATGTGATGGCTTCCGTACTATCTTCATTCTTCTCTCGTGATCCTAAATCACAATTTGCATTTGAATTGCCTCAGGGATCAGGCACGTATTACAATGGGCTGAATTTCGCTGATAGTTTTAAAAAAGTAAGTACGACAATAGTGTTACGTCAATGCGCTTCAACCGGATACTATCATTTTCAGGCTGAGCCGAATGAATTGGCAACGGTTTTTTGGACCAGTGGTCCGCATTCAACTCTTAAACTTCAAGCTCAGAAACTTCGTACTATGCGACATCCAGATATTCTTACATTCCAAGATAGTATAGAGGTTGTTTCCTTCCTGTTTTTGGTTTTGCTGGTGAGCTCAATACTGCAAAGGAATGTTGTTTTTTCAGGTGGATAACACGTTTTATTTAGTAACAGAGAAGTGTAAACCATTATCAGTTTATCTGGAGGATATGTCTCTGAATGGTACGCAGAAAGAGTTTGTAGTCTCTTGGGGGCTTTTTAGGATATTGGTAAGTTTTACCGTTTCTATTTTCGAGCATCTGCCTTTGGTTACTGTTTCTCATGATTTTAAAAGTCATAGAAATAGCTATCCATTGTTGACTGGAGTCGATTAGGTTTTTTGAGGGTCACTGAAATAGATTTTCATTGTGCACTTTGCAACTCTTTGATGTATGTTACTTTCTATCCAGAATGCTCTCAAATTTCTTCACGAAGCAAATCTCAGTCATGAAAATGTTCGACGCTCAGTTTACGTTACTGCAGGCGGTGACTGGAAACTTGCCGGTTTTGATAAGGTCACCCAATTTAGGTGAGATTTCTACACATCATTGGCCTTCCTCTGACTTATCTAATCTTATTCTCGTTTTAGCACTCCTCGTACAGACTTAAATCAACTCGCAATTCTATTATGGGAAGTGTTCAATGGATTCAAGGAGGGCATTACTAAGCCAGAAGCACCAGGGCGGATGCCAGAGAAGCTTCACGAATTGTACAAAAAGATGGCCACACCTGCCGCTGCTCGGATTTCAGTTTCCGATTTGATAAAAGGTCTGTTGTTTTCACGATAAATCGTACTTCCCATTTTGATACACTTAAGTGATAACTCTTGTTTTCAGAGTGCAGAGAGCGGGGTGGCTTTTTCAAGAATAAGTTTGTCGACATTTTACTATTTCTCGAAGAGTTCCAACTGAAAGAGTCCAACGAGAAACAGCCATTTTTCGTGCACTTGCGGGAAAATCTCGATATTTTCCCCGATGATATTGCCAAGTACAAAGTTTTACCTAAAATTATCCAGGTAAATTATCTTTCGTTCATATGTTGTTTTGTATTAGATTGATTCATAATAAATCGGACAAGTTGACCAGTTTTAATCATTGTCGTACAACTTTTTTACGACAACAGGGATTCACTTGAAATATACTCCATCTTTATCGATGACCTTCTGCCACGGTATAGGCAGATCATGGATGCCCTTGCTCCAGAAGGCCGGAAGCTGGAGCTCGAAGAAGTTGCCGAGTGCCGCCTTGACCTCGTCGCGAGTTTTGAAGTCTTGACCGTCCAGGTGGCGTTGGCTGTGGGAGAAAAGGTGGAAATCTGAAGGGGCCAGGTCTGGGGAGTACGGTGGGTATAGAAGTACGGTCCAACTGTACGACAGCAGCTCGGCCTTGGTCGATCTTGCGAAGTGCGGTCTGTGGAAGTAGACACGTTGTCGTGCTGGAAGTAGACATGTGACCGCTACCGTAGCGAACTTTGGAAATTGGCCTTCAATTCTCGTAATTGACGAAAGTAGACGTCGGCGGATACTGTGGTACCTTCATCGAGCAGCTCCCAGTACTCTACGCCGTGTACGCTCCACCAACCGCGGTTTTCGTCTTCGATGGAATAGTCGCCTGACGCAAACTTCGAATGCTACAACTACAGTGTACTTCTGCCGGGGGCATGCTCCTTGTGAACTTCTATCAGACGTCTGCCGATATCCGCGGGTTCCTGGCCAGATAGCGATATAAATAGTATGACGTTGCGGATGTGGTCTCTGGACCGCTTGAAATCGTGCGGCATTGTGGCGGAATGAATTTACTTTAGAGTGATTATTTTGCGGTACTTTGAAGAGCTTTTCATACTCATTCCAACGGTACCTCGCGCGTCCATTTTCGTTAATTCGTTACTGAGTTATGATCTCTAGAAATCATCACTACCATTTGTCCGATTTATTATGGATCAACCTAATATATATGTGATATGTAGTGTATGATTCTAGACATATGAATATGGTGACGCTGGTCCCAATATTTTGATTCCTCTCTTCAAACTTGGACGTTTATTAGCGGAAGAAGAGTATCAAAGGAGGATAGTTCCGTGTTTAGTGAAGGTATGTGATTTTTTAGGATTGGTTTATCTTCTTCTTTTTGATGTCGTTGTTTACAGCTCTTCGGAAGCCCCGATCGAACAACACGTGTTAAATTATTAGAACGTATCGATGAATTTGCTCCCCATTTAACTTCCCAGGTTGTTAATGATAAGATTTTTGCGTGAGTTTTTATCACCACCTTTTACGATCCTTAAGGTAATACAAAAAATCGTAGAAGCTTTGTACCCATCAATCCGTTTTCAGCCATTGATTCAACTCATTTTGTGTTTTTCGATCCGTTTATTTGGCGTTCTTTTTGAGTATTATTCATGGAGCTTACTAAGATCCATTAATCAGAAAATTTTTCGATCTATGCTGGGTATAGTAACAAAGTACTCATTTTAGAAATCTTGCATCCGGATTTCTGGATACATCACCCGCGGTTCGTGAAAGCACGGTCAAGGCGATGGTGCCTCTAGCCGAAAAGCTGAATTTTAACAATCTTAATGTGGAACTAATGAAATATCTCGCCAGACTTCAAGGTATTCCCGTTTGACAAGCTTTTTGTGTCAAGTGATCGCTAATAATAAAGGAGTAAGTAAACAATTAACGTATCCCGCTTTTCAGGAGCGGATGAACATGGAGGAATTCGAACAAACACTACTATCTGCTTAGGTAAAATAGCTAGCTATTTGGATCCATCCAAGCGGCAAATGATTCTTCTAAGTGCGTTTGCACGAGGAATGAAGGTGAAGCAAGCTGCGGCAGTGCACGCTCCTGAAACTTTGATTCATTGAGTTTTTGTACTTCTAGTTTCATTTTTGTATCCTTTCAGGACCCCTTCCCTCCTTCTCGAATGGCAGCTGTCTTAGCTTTATCGGCAACGCAACAGTTCTACTCACTTGTTGAGATTGCTAACCGTGTACTGCCTGCGCTGTCACCCTTGACATGCGATCCGGAAAAGCAGGTTCAGTTATAGGTTACCAGGTTCGATAATAATATTCCATTGCATTATGTATGTGTTAGGTCCGAGATCAAGCATTCAAAGCAATCAAAGGCTTCATGGAGAACTTGGAGAAGGCTAGCGAGCACCCAGAGTTAATCCCAGAAATAGAGTCACAGGTTAAAGCTGGCGGTCGGTCTTTGCTCAACAGTGACAAGGTGTGCAGCTATTTTGTTCATCTTATTAGCTTTCTCCTTCACAACCTCTTGATCCAGGTTCCGCAGTGGGCGAGTTGGGCCTTAAAATCACTTTCTGGTAAGTTCTACAAAGGAAACCCACCCCCGGAGCCTCGTCCAACTTCTTCGCCTGACAGTAGTGAAGCTTTTGCAGCAGCAGATCGGTCAACAGGTTAGTTGAGAATAATGTTTGATTTAAACTATTATCACGAATGATTTCACCCCTGCTAGAAATCGACAAACGAGTTATATTGATTCAGCTGCTGCACCACCTTCAGAAACTAAGAAGTCAAATCAAGCGTCACCAGATGATGATGGATGGGGAGATCTGGACAATGTGGCTGACCTAGGTCAGTTTCTTATTAGTAAATTGCAGTGTTATTTATGGAAAGCCACCCAAGTTGGGTTTATTAGGAATGAAAGAGTTTTGGAATGCATGCTCTAGCAAAATGCGAAATGACTGTATGCAGCTTGCTTCATTACAGGCTCAATTGACGAATGGGCGGATGCCTTGGAGCCACCAGTTCCTCTGAAAACGGATGACGATGATTGGTCGAGCGGCTGGGAAACCCTTGTAAGCGCAATTTCTGAATAAATTTGATTTCTAGGGAGAAAGTCATTGGTTGTTAGTTAGAGCCCTATTGATGGAAAGACGAGAAATCCGTGAAACTTCATGAGCTTACATTTTTTAGAAGCCTACTACAGTTTCTCCTACACCTCCAGCGCTCCAGAAGCCTTCCACGATATCCCCTACACTTGGCAGCCTGAAGCCTTCCGCAAACTTTGCTTCGCCTATGGTCGCTATCGATCCGCCGCCCAAAAGGGTCGTCCCTGAAAAGAAAGCCACCGGTGGTCTGAAATTGACGACTTCGAAACCTAAACCCGCAGGTAGTCAACATGTTTATACTTTTGTTTTCCTTCAATTGACAGTATTTGTATTAGTTGACGATATCGATTCTTTGTTGGGCATCAAACCTTCAATATCAGGAGGAAGTGGTTCACCAAGTGTGTCAGGTCAGTTACATCAGCTTTCCACACCTTTATTTTCTTGATGATGGTTTAGTTTTTTTTTTTTTTCAATTAAATGCTCTATTTTTGAAAACAACTTTGGTCATAGTCAGAATAATGGTTATCGACATCGATCTCGTTCGGCATCCAATTTTGCAAAGTGCCGCTGTACAGAGTGACTACCTCATGACTCTCTAATGAATAGCAATAGTAGTTATATCTACTGCTCGGCCCATGCACGAGGGTTTAGTGATGGGATGACCTCGTAAACCTTCGGATCCGCTCATTTCCTCTGCCATGCCCTTATTTTTGTAGATCATTTTAGATAGTTGCTTAACTATTGCTATACTAGCGAATTTGAGACCATTTCGGTAAATATTTTCCTTTACTACTTCTTTGCACACAGGGCAGATTACAGATCTGCTTCACTTCTGTCTCAAATTATTTGTTACAACATTAGCCTGCTCGAGAATCAGGTTCTCCTCTAGGCAGGTATAAGCTCTTATTTCCAGCCAGAAGCACCAACCCGTCGACTACAGGCTGGGGCGATTTCAGCAATACAAGTCATAGAAAAGATGACGATTGGGGAGCTGATTTGAGTGAGTCGTTCAGGATGGATGGTGAAGAAGACACAAGGAAAAGATACAGTCGAAACAAATTGTTCTTTTTTTCAGCAGCTTTGGCGAAGCCCTTGGCTATGGCGAGTTTAGGAGGGAATAAGGACAAAGGTAAGTTCTTCTTTTGCTGGTTGTTATGTAAAGACAGTAAGAGGAGTAGCACAGATGTTCTGATTCGCACAATTCTTGTACAGAATGAAAATGAATGTAAGCAGTTTTGTGGTGTTTGTATAGCTGATGATTGATTCCTTAGTACAAAGAGCATTGTATATCAAAAAATATCAATCCAGTGGCGATTTCAGCCACTCGTCGTAACGAGGCAGCAACTCGAAATGAAACTCGCCGGAAAGATATGACTGAAAAGAAGACCAAACGAATAGCGTCCAAACCAGCGGTAAGATTTTTTTGTCAAGTCTTCACATAGAATGGGTAGAATACTTTCACGCTATCTTTGGAACGTCACTTCAGTTCTTGAACGAATGATATTTAGACCAACACCTCGAACACTCTGGAAGGTTTTGAGGATTGGTGAGAAGAAACACACGATTTTAGAGTAAAATTATTTGGAAAGTGTTGATACTTTTTTCAATTGGGATTGCTTAGGGATTGCATTTATTTTGTTAATCGCTATTTTTCCTTTTTTTTCCTGAACATACTTAGTGGCCAATATATGCTCTTCTTTCACCGGTTTAATTTCATTTTGTTTCGCATAACTTATATGATGTTGATGCTGTACTTGTGTAAGGGTCGCCAAGAAGAATAATAATAGAGTCAAAATTGACTTTCTCAGACGTAACTTATTGTGTCTCATCACCTTTATCTGTGATATATCTATTCTCTATGAATTTCTCAGAAATTTGATGAAATTGCTTATTTTATATGAGATAAAAGGTGTCAAACAATAATGTTGATTCTAGTGTGATGGGTAGAAATTAGTTGAAAAGTAACTGTAAAAGTAGCTGTGCCACTTAACGGTGCTTGCAAACGAGAGCACGGTAAGACTTGTATAGTGACCAATAAGACAAACTCGGAAGGTACAGGAGGAAGAACACATTAGGCTTCCACTAAAGGGACCACTCAGCTGTAGTCCTACGAAAGGGCTCAATGGGATCAATAACAAAACGTTCGAAGAAATTCTTTTTTAGAGATCATTTTTAGCAATTAAAGACTACATTAGGGGTAATAGGGTTGTTGAGAAGTTCCTGAGAGAAGTTACTTACATGGAAACTATGAGTCTAAGAAGGCTATCTGTGGCGAAATTCCGATGAAAAAGTGCGCCTCCCAGCTGTAAAAACGGTGCAACGGATGAGAGTTGCCGCCTTTGGATGATCGACCCCACCCCCAAGCGAGGTGATACCCGGTTGGCTACGATGAGAGCGGATGCGGTGGGATCGAAGGTATTGCAACGCGATTTCGCAGTTTTAGCCTGAAGCTCATTCCAGGAAAAAGATGCTGTCGTCTTTCCAAACATTCCCTTGTGTTTATTTGGCAGCATGCCAATGGAGATTTCGTTCAGTGTATCCGCCTTATGACGGTAAGGTCGTCCGCGTTGAGGATCAACGAGAGAAGGGGGTTCTGTTTCTCGGCTTTTGATCATTTCCATCCGTTTTTTTTTCACTGTCCTGTTACTAGGCATCTCCACTTTCAGGTTCACTAATTCTTTTACTTTTCGTCCGAATTTCCCCTGATGCGCCCTTGATCCAAGGCACATATGTACCGTGTCTCCGGTCACCAGTAAGCCCAGCATTTTTGAGGCGAGGAGGGGAAGGTTGATTATATTTCATAAACTCCCTTGGGACGAAGCTTGACCTTACGTGTCTCACACTCGACCCTTCGCTCGTAACGGACAACCCTGAATATGTCGGGTCGTCTTACAATCGCTGATGCCCACCCTAGAGTAGCGCCACATATGTTGAGTTTTTTACGTAGATGCCGTCCCGCCAGTATTTGCAAATGTATTTATCATGATTATCTATTGGTTATTGGTTATTATTTATTGATTGATTGGATCTTGGAATTTTGCACTGACATTTAAGAATTTCGACAACACAAATGGCTGACAGTATTAGTCGTAGTTATCGCAGCACAAGCAGTAGCAACAACAACATCCCAGAATTAGACCAAGGCAACATTGAACCATTGGATTCCTTTCCCTGAAACGATACTTACACTACCATTTCGATTTATTATTTCGTTACACTGCGGCGAACGTTCCCGCGAAATCGATACCCACATTTTGGATGTCGTGCCCTCGTCCGTAAAATATGACTGGAACCTACAACGGATTATCGTAAAAACGTCTATACTACATGTCGGAGCGCTTGATAGGGCGTGTGGCCTACGGACAGGGTGAGTGGCGAGAGCGAGGGTGCGCGGCAAGAGTGAGTGTGTGGCGGAGTGAGAGACTTTGATACACTCTCACCCAAGTCCGTTGGCCACGCCCTCTCAGGCGCGCCGAAATGGCCTGTATGTGAATTGGAACCATTTGCTTAGTTCAATGGTATACCTGGCTTCGTCTTCATCGTCCGGAGATTTTTCGCCATCCCGCGGCATGCAGAAAAAGAAAGATCCACGTTTTTCACTTCTACCGTGCTACACTCGATTTGTCTAAGAAATAAACCACCGTGCAGGAAAATAACACTGTTGATCAGTGATATGCAATCTGTAGGTTTTCTGTGTATGTGCATCGTTAGAAGACTCATTTCCCTCCCTAGGCTTAGGCTAAAAGTGATATCTCCTCCCACCACATGAAAAAGCGTCTGTCAAAGCATAGGTCTCATCTGCTTCAACCTAAACCTAATGAGGAAAAGAAGCTTTGACGTGGGTGACGTGGGCAAAAATTTCGCGTCACCCCCACCCCCCCCCCCCCCCCCCACTTTATTGACCTAAATGCCGAACTCAGTGGAAGAAACTTATTGAGGTGATTACTATAAAAATAAATAGGAATACCATTTTCTTGCACACACTAAGCCTGTGCAACAGCCAGCCTCCCAAAGTATAGAATTTCATAAAGGGCATAGCATATCTCAGTACCCGCTAGAACCTTGCTTCACAAGGTTCCAACGACTACTGAGATGTGCTGCGCTCATTGGTACGTGTGTTCACTCCTCGAAAATGTGTGCACACTAATTCTGGCCACCCGCGAACCAACGTCAAGTACTCCCCACGCGAAGTATGATTGCAAAGTTAGACAGCAAAAACTGACACGCATGTAAAAGCTGGAAAGTGCTGCCTACATCTTCCTTCAAATCACAATGCCGCTCACGAATAATTCATCACTATTGCCTCTTTTTTAAAGCATATTTTCCAAATCGTTGCATCCATAAAACTATACAGGAAATTCGGGTTTAGTAAACTTGGAAACATAACAAAGATGTATTTTTCTTGAAATATAATCAGCAGTCCTCTCCGAGACAAAACTTGTACGATAACACAACAATAATGAAATAGGTGTGCAGCTCACGAAGCTCGAGTAACCGTGTTCAAAACAATAATGTGATAGGTGACTGCGGCGGTGGTACAATACCATATATGGTTTAGGACGCGTAGTCGCGGGTGACTTTTCTCTGTGTGACGAGTGTGACAATTACATCGCCTATACTAACGCCTGTAATGTGGTTGTCGCACACAGAAAATTGCGGTCGCCACGTGACGTCCTCAACTCGACTCTGCGCTCCGATCACGTCCACTGTAATGCGTGAATATTGACTCGTGACAGATAGCACATATGTCGCGTGACGCTTGCCGTTCTTCCCGAACACGACTACTCGGAATAGTGTGGGCGTGTACCGGGGAAATTAGGCACAATGCCGACGTCAACAAACATTAATGTCAATTTTCCGACAGCAATTTCAGCTGGACCAGTAGGCAGAAAGAAGGGTACGTATTAGGTAGTTCAGAGTTCCCGATTCGAACAATTGGGCCGCAGTCAGACTGCGATTTTGCGGTATCGCGTCTCCGCACGCGAAGTTGCGGCATTGCACAATCTCAAGGTTGTAGTATTGCGTGCGAAAGTGCGACGTCGCAAAATCGCAAAATCTGACGGCGGTCTTAGTCGGGAAGAAAAGACACACACACTGAACAACACATTTCTTTTCCTTTACGCCTGGATCGTATGATCTCCTGATCACCTAGTCAGTAGGCACTTTTTACTTTCCCTCTGATCGTCCAATCGCCTAAATCGCCAACTCTGAACACTGCTCTCAAGGGACAGTCGTCAATGACATAAAAAGCAGAAAGTAGAAGTAGCAGTCCACCGAGTTTGTAATTAAAAAAAGAATTAGTGTGAGCAAATAGATAAGTTGATGTAAAAGATATGAAAATGCGGAATTCACAAAGTATGAAATTAAAATGACAAACTAGTAAATGGAATGCAATCTTGCGGAGTTAGATGGAATAAAAAGGCGGTATTCATTTAAGTATCACTGCTTCATGCCCGAAAGCCACCCCTTGTGGAAAGAGTTTCAACAAGGGAGCTTTAATCACAGCAGTCAGCTAGACAGCAACCAGCACAGCATGCCAGTAATGCGATAAGGCAGCACTTTCCGCCGTCACCGGAGCTTCGACGATCGCCCACCATCCTAGAAAACAGAGTTTTTGATTCTAAATAAAAAGGATAATCCTGAACTGTGAACTTACATGACTGGCTGCTGTTGTGGATACTGTTGTGGATAAGGTTGATATCCAGGCTGTTGAGGATAATTCTGCTGTGGGTATGGTTGACTGGGATATGGTTGAGCGCCATAGTTCACCTGCCCGGGTGGGTATGCATAGCCGGGTTGCTGGTTGTTGTGCATCGGTTGGCCATATTGCGGTGGAGGTGGATACGGCTGAAAACTTTCTATGTACTGTAGGTAAGGGGGAATGTGATACCCATCTGTTTCGTCACTGGAGTAAGGCTTTCATTAATACAGCAGTTCATAAAATCAAATAAATTTAAGCCGAGAAGGGATAAAAACAGAACAGAACAGAAAATTGGAGTAGCAGTGCTAACAATAAGTCCAATCCTGCAGGAAAGTAGACGGATCAAGTAAGCACATGTGCAGGCAGGGGAAGGGATAGTATAAAACCATGGAACGGCAACGTCCTACGAATTCGATCTTCATGGTTGTTAGCAGGTCATGACACTCCAGTTGGATCACCGCGCGCGAGAAATGCCTTGCTCACTCCGATAAGAACTGGCTGTGGGCTAAGGAGTGCGGCCGCCGCCTCCTTGTATGGTATGACCTGACCCAATTGCGACCTGATGATGCACATCCTGGCTTTTCGGTGCAGACTCTAACCGTGCTATTCAGGGAACCGAAAAAACAACCAAGATTATGGCGGTAAAATACCACGAGTCGGTCTCGTCGTCAAAAGCTGAACGTTAAGCGCCTTTCCTGTCCGCATCAAGAAACTCGTTGTCTTACTAGAACACAGAGTCATTTACGAGCTCCAGCTTCGCAAAGCAGGATATTATCCAAGTGGTATATTCAGGAAGTTAAGGGATGACAGTTTTTCGCATCCACCGATTATGTAAAGATCGATAATCAAGTAGTAACCCAAATCAATACATACTTGCACCACATTCGAATTATATTCATTCAGATTATTTTCAATTTATGAATTATTGGTCTATTTACACACCTGGTAAGGGGGAGCACCTTCGTACGGCGGTGCGGACATGACGGTTGTTGTCGGTTTTCCTTCCTTTGTTTAGGCGTTTCAGAATTCGTTTGCTAGGCAACGGAGGACACCACGCAAAAATGCGCAGGCTATGCTCGCACCTGAAAACCTGGATGTTTTTCAGGTAGATTTATCATCAATTTGTAGCAGTAATAAACATTCGATTATAGCAGAAGCTGTGCTGACTAGAGTAAAGAAAAAGAGCGGGAAGTAAAATTTAGCGTTACAGAATATAACAATTGCGATATTTTCATCCACTTATTAACATATAAGATGCACTGAATAAAACATGTGATAATGAATCTGAATAAAAAGCCTTGGTTATACCACGGTGCTGTTGTGACGTAAAGTATTGTGTACTGTAAAAAGTATTGAAAACTTTGATATTGTAATCTTTCCTGAACTAGCGAGAGGAGATAGACGCAAATTCTCACTAAGTTGAGAATTTTAATTTTTGTTAGCTGCAGTTTATCGCCGCGGCTCACGATGCGAAAGAATGCTGAAAATTGACAAAGGCGTTGCCTTTGGAGTGCGGGTTGGAGTCTTGTTCGAGACCAAAGCATTTGCCCTTAACTCAGCATCCTCACAACAGCCACTGCTCATTGTTGTATTATAAAAAATAAAACTTAATTATAACAGTTGTGATGGTTTACTGATCACAGAATCCGGTGCTATGTATTGTAATCGAGTTGGGCCTACTCCACAGTACCCTGCGTCTCTGATGCAGAAGGGTGTATGTCGTTTGGCGCGGCCCTTGCAGCTAATTTGCCAATGGGGCGCATGGGCCGTCTGGACTCTCCCAGATTTACCTGAGCCTTTTTAGGGGAGGAGCTTTGGCAGTGCCCCATTGGCAAATTAGCTCCAAGGGGCCGCGCCAAACGACCGTCTCTCATGCAGAATGCTGTAGTCTAGGCCCCACTCAATTCCGATAACAGCCAATACACACTCCGATGCCGTCTGATGCTAATGGCCAGAGCGCAAACAGTGGCACGGGGGTAAGAACTAGCCCCTAGGCAAACTTTTTGATCCCGGAGCAGAGTCCGCCAGGAGTCGAGGATTATTCGAGTGGGGAGGGGTGGAGGGGGGGGGGGTTCTATCTGACCGGACGGAAGGGGGTCATCCCTGCAGAGGTCCGCGCGATAAGCGCTAGAACCTGAATTTTTAATAAGCAGATGAGAATTGAAGGGTATTTCGCAGCGAACTCGTATGAGCAAATGTTAAACATATCTTCAGCCTAAGGTGAGAATGCATAGCAATAAAAACATTGCGAGAACAAAATCCGGCAACAGTTACTGGTATTGTAGAGGTCAAAACAAGGGGGAGGGGTCGTATTTGGTACCGGTAGAGGAGGGGGTTCGTACTGAAGTGGCCAAGATTTTCCTCGACACTTGGGAGTGGCCTGTCCCGGAGTATCAACAGGTATGCCGCAGCCAAAGGAGGAAAAATTCACTGCTAGCTGAAGCCATAGAGAATATGAATGTGTTAATCAGTAGTCCTTTTCACTGCTTTATATACCCCCTACTACCAGATATTCCAGAAGCTTCCACCGTTTTCCCCAAGAAAAGTAAAAAGTGTAACAGAAATTACGGTTCAACCTAATAGAAATTAAAAAAGGACAAGAAAAGGAGAAAAAAGGAAGAGAAAACGGAAGGACTGAAGAAATTGGACAGCAGAGCAGGAATAACGACGTGAAGGCCGGCGTAAAGCGTGGCAATGACTCACAGCAGGTTTACGACGATGATGAAAGCCAGGAGTGATGACGTCGTCGACACGAAAGGAACTGCGGCGTCGATGACGTCATCGCTCCTGGCGGTCTAAAGCAGTAGCAAAGCGAATAAATGGTGGATAATGATGGAATGACGAGTAATCAAGCGAGTATAAGATGATCGCTTTTGAATGACTATCTCCAAGTATTTAGAGGTATCACAAACTATCAAATATTCCTGTTGTCTAGGCAACTGTTTGCTTTCGGGTACAGATATTGTTGTGCTTTTTAGGAATGTCAAGGTTTGCGAATGATCAACTACTTAGAGGAAGAAAAAAGAGAAAGGATAAAAAGAGTAAACTATTTTTTGAAAAATTTTGAGTAATGGGCAAAAATAAAACGCTGGCTTCGAAAAGCGTAAGCACGAGATCGATTTTAGAGGGAGGCTGGATGCGTTGTCTATAATTAGTATTCTAGCAGAATATTCGTATCACGGACTAGACGGAAATCGACAGTTATAAAAAATCAAAATATTGTATAATACTAATAAAGAAAATAAATACTAGTTGGACTTATTTATATCATTCCTTGCTTGCACCGAATCTACGAGCGGTCACTACCCACATAGCTCATGCATCGATTGTGGATAGAATTACACCTCTGCGAACCAAGCATTCCATTCCGTCGGGTTCGATACAATGGTAGTGGGGTTTGGAAGGATGAAAACAGACTAACATCGGTAGTGATATCCAAGAAATCATACAACATATCAAAACGAGAGTAGATTGCACGCAGGGCACTCCCAAGCATTGAGGAGAATAGCCGTTTCAGTACGAACCCTCCCCCCTCTACGATGACCAAATACCACCCCCCCCCCCCTTCTCTATGACCTCTACAATACCAGTAACCGTGGCCGAAATGTATAGTTTTATCTGTTTTATTGCTAAGTATTCTGACCTGAAGCACAAAGATATTCATTTCACATTCATCCCACAGTGGGCTGTGAAATACCGTTCGCTTCTCATCTGCCTATAGAAAGTCCAGATTTTGGTTGAAGATAACATTCCTCTTCTGTCCGGTTCAATTCGACTCCCTCCCCCCTCTCCCCCTCCCACAGCCAAGGAATCTTTGACTAACCTGATTGCAGGGCACATGCACTGGCAACCAATTGGAATAGCCGAGCGTTCTGCCTCGCATTTCGTAAAGTGATCTCCCTATTTTCTTCTCTATCTAAAATCGCACTTTTGACCTGTCTTGTTGGAAGATGGTAAGTGAAATGAGAAGCGCCGCATTGATCAGGAATCCCTGTAGGGTTGAATCCCAGGACTTATTAGCAAGTCATTAGTATCCTGGCGCCAGCACGCTTGTTAGATTAAACTGTGAGATTAAAACAGGCCCTGCAAATGCATATTCATATGCTTCATGAACGCCAAAGTATCCTGGTCTTCAACAAAGAGCGCGACGTCATCCATTAACTTGATTTTATTTAATGTGGCTGATGTTAATAAGTAGCTATGGACCGAGCCACGGTCTCATCACATTTTATTAATTGAGCATTTTCAATGAGAAGAGATTTCCTCTGGTCACATAAAAATGGGTGTATTAGCCAGCACGAGCCCATTTGAGACTATGTCCCAAGGGTAACAACGACCGCTCTCCAAGTATGATCACTATCTGAATGGTCATTACGTTTAGAGAATCGGAACTTATCATAGTGAAACGGGGAATACCAGATTCGCGGCAGCTCTTGATAAACTGAAAACTTATCCGGGCCTTCGGATGGGCATTTTTTAAGTTTATAGTTTTCTTGAGGGGAGAGGCGCAATGATAGGTAGCGCGCGCTCCCACTTTTATGGTGCAGGGCTCAATCTCGCATCAATGGCCGATCAGACCTACCAAACCTTTTAGCCTTCCGGAATATGGAATTGATTCCTTTATTTATAATGCTTTGATTGTTAGCTGTTGATTTTCGCCGTAGCTCGAGTTGCGAAAGTGTTAGAAGGATGCTGGCTTATTGACGGAAGCCTTGGTTTTAGGCAGGACCCGAACCTGCACCATGCGCATTCCACCACGGATCACGCCTGTGATGCAATGAAAAGCAGATAAACGTAAGCAATTATAACAACAAGGGAACGAAAAGGGGCACAAATAAATAAATACCTCAGACATTACTCAGAAAACATAAATGTGTGAATACAAATATATAGAAGATAAAGAGTTACATAAAAAAGCCAGTGAAGTACCGTGGTACCAAAGCTACCGCCATGCGGACCAGATGATGTGAAAAATTTCAAAAAACAAAACAAAAAATGGTGATTGCGGTCGAAGGTGCTTGTTTGTCTGTTTATCCACCTGCCTGCCAGCTTGTCTGTATGTCTGTCGCACCTAGGGCACACAGGGAGTCGAGGATCCCACGACAAGGGGGTCGTATCTGGAAGGTGTGCGATAGGTGCTAGGATTCAAATTTTCAATAAGCATATAAGAAGCGAAAGGTATTTCGAAGAGTACTGCAGAGAAATCGTATGAGGAAAAGTAAATAAACATGTTTGTTACAAGTAAGAATACATAGCAATAACAGTTACTGGTATTGTAAGGAAAAAAAGACGGGGTCGTATTTGGTACCCGTGGAGGAAGGGGAGGGGAGTCGCATTGAAGCGGCTATCTTCCTTGGCACTGAGAGTGCGCTGAGCGCACTTGTGGGGCTGACGAAGCCACTAAATAAATAAATGAGGCAATATGATATTATTATATGTAATATTATAAATAAAAAACTTCTTAGATGATGACTAGCAACTGAGACTTGCGAAAAAAATGAACGATTAGTCAGAGGACGACGAGGGATCGAAGGATCGTAATCTACAGCTCAACCGTACGCACGTCACCACCACTCTATGACTCATGCTAGATGGGTGGTGGTGGGGTGACATGTTCGCGGTACAACTGCAATTCAGAGTTTCTCGTAACGGCAGGATAAACAAACAAATGAATGTAAAGAGGCGAGTAGAGCGCGTAGAGAAAACGTAGGAATGCTGAAGGCAGGCACTCCGCTTCCACTGCATTGAACCGGGGAGGCATTTCATTGTACGGTGTACTATTCATATCTATTGATCCACACGTGAAGAGCCGTTGCCTAAGTTAGTTTGTAATCTCCTGAGAGATCTGTTCAAAGAAAAGTTGGAAAGCACACGATCCACGGGCATGGGCTGATGTCTGCGTCTCGTGGAGACACCACCATCAAAACGAAAAAATAGAAAACTCAAAAAAAATGATGAGTGTATTTCGATGTGTGTGGGTTGGGGACGTGTGTACTTGGTGTGGGAAATTCAGGAATGTAATTGTATCCAGCACTCCAACGACCTGCTAGCTTCCTAGAGAAGCAAAACAAGGAACTGCGTGCACACGAAGTATCTAAGGGCGGATTCGGGTGTAAAATAGGAACAAATGCTGTGGTCAAGTCAGCGTCTTCGATTGATCTCCATCCCATCCGTACCTTGCTGTCCCACTATTGTCGCGCCGTGTATCTGTATTCCCGTCTGTATCTCTTCCTTATTTTGTTGTAATGGTATTTTACTGAGAAACTCTATTCATGCTGAACTCGGAGACAGACGAAGGGTTAAAGCACCTTCCATCGTGCACGCAGCTTATAGTTTGCCAATAAGCAAACTAACAAATAAAGTACACAATTAAACAAATGTGACTGGAAAAATGGTCTACACCATTTGAGCAAATGTGAGGCAAATGTTGGCCACGAGGTGTAACAAAGTAAGAAGGGGAAGGAGTATGCGCTGCAATGAAGGGCACTAAAAAGCAATAACCTGACCAAGGCGACTAATTTGTTGTATTGTGGGGTTCGGGGTGGGGGTGGGCGAATCTAAGGTCACCTCATCTATATCACATCATAGGACAAAGGAGCTGCGACGTCGGTGAAGAGTTGCGTCCCTCCTCCTCCATCCCCTCCCCCCCCCCCCCCCCCGACCCAATGATTATTAGCGATGGAGCTGTTGATTGCAGTGAAGCCAATAAAGGAAAATCGTCGGAAAGGATGAGTCACACCTGCCCCCCCCCCCCCCCCCCCCACCCCTTTCTATACCGCATACCGCCCTAATAATGAACATCCGTGACAAATTGAAGCAAAAGCAAAAAAAAAAAACAACAGCTTTTTCATTCCAATCAATTGTAGAGAACTAAATGATCGGGCACGATTCGAGTACTGAGTGAACGCTGCCATAGAGCGGAGGTCAGCCCATTGCTTAGCATCGTCGGAACCGGTTCTACGGCGGCTTTGTCCGCTTTTTTCCCCTCGAAATGTAATAGAAAGCACCCGACTCCAGCCCTGACAGACAGATTGATGGGAGTAACACAAAACGAGGACAGAATCTCAATGAGTCATTCTTTTAGGAGAAGGAATTGGTGAAAATAATTGATACATTTCCAACATGGGAAATGCAATAATTTCGATATTTTTGTGAAAACGATTGAGCGAACGCAATAATTTCGATATTTCTGTGAAAACGATTGAGCGAACACCATAGCAAGCAGTGACAATACAATTGACAGAACAACTACTCACCTCTACAGATGAGGCTTCGACTGAGATTACTTATCTATTGACTGCGGATCTAACTGTCTACTTGTACAAAAGTTTACTTTTTGCCCATGAGGGACATTGAAACGCAAACCAAATTTTCTGGTACAATGATGGACAGTTACAGCCCATTTCAGAAAAACTGATTGGGCGTGTCCTACGGACTTGCATGAACGTTTATTAAACTCTCTCAATTCTCTCACCCCGCCACACATTCTCACTCTCGCCACGTACTTCACTCTCGCCATGCACCCAAGTCCGTGGGACACGCCCAATCAGTTTTTTCGAAATGGACTATATGTTGTTCTCCACGTCCGAAAAGGTATGCTGACAGCTTTAGCCTTCACAAATCGGCGGTTTCATGTGACCCAAAAAAAGACGGTCATGGGTGGCCAAGTGCAGCACACAGTGTTTGCTGGCGGTATCGGTGAAAATAGCCTTGATGCGTTGTGTGTTAACAAGGAAGATAGATTGAGCGTTACAAGAAACTGATAAGGAGCTGAGACCGAAACTAAAAATGGCGTTGCACTGAGTTAGGGGAGGTATCCTGTGTAGGACTACTGCATGTACACAGATCGAACCAAGAAAATCTCTCCTCACCTCCTCACTCTCCCTCCCCCCCCCCCCCGCCTCAAGGAACCGAAATTGCATGGGTTCGGGTGAAATATCAGGTGGTCCCAAAGTCTTGTAGGATTTTTCCAAAAAAATCATTAACTCTTGTTTACTTCGAGGCAGGTCTAGGCCTCAGGAATGTGGTAGATCGCTCTCTAAGATTTTTAGTAAAATATATACTGACCCACCAGATTCCGTGGGGAGAGCTACAGTGCCCGTAGTCGATACCCACCCAACACGCGGTGTCATCTACTATGAGTTCTTGAGCAGCAAAGCGACGGAAGCTTGCCACTCCATCAACGATGCATTGGGCAAGGGATGTGTGAGCTACGAGACCGTGCGCCGCTGACTCATCAGCTTCAGCAACGGCGAGATTGACATGGAAGACAAGCCACGCACGGGACACCCACACGCATTCGACGACGAGACGCTGCTCTCCGCCGTTCGCGCCGATCCCGAAACCACCATGCGCGAGCTGGCGGAGAGGAATGGACAAGCACCCATAACTGTAAATCGTCGCCTCCACGAGCCCGGTTATCGGAAGGTGCTGTCACGATAGACCCATGCCCTAACGGATGCTCACGAAAGTGCCCGTGTGAGCATCTGTCAATCGCCGCTGCTCCGCCCGCATCGCAACGACTTTCTCGTCTATCTGGCTACGGGCGATGAAAGCTGGGACATTTACGATACCAACGCACCCCGCGCCCTTTGGCTGCTACGTGACCCCGAGCAGCCAACGCAGTCAATCCGACCTCCATCCGGAGAAGATTCTACTCTGCTGCTTCTAAACGCGCAAGGAATGCTCTTCCAAGAGGTGCTGGCACAAGGCAAGACAGTACCCGCTTCCGTATACACACACCAGCTTCAGCAGATCGCCGTCGCTATTTGAGAAAAGCGCCTGAGAAGGTCTGCAGTCACCCTCCTTCATTACAACGCTCACCCAAACGTCGCGAAGTGTTCCCAGGCCAAGCAACAGGAGCCTGGTTGGGATGTGCTGCCCCACCCATCATACTTTCCAGACATTGCCCCTTCTCACCATCACCTTACCCATCCTCTTGAATCCATCCCCGTCGAGAGAAAATTCGCTCATTAAGACATGCTTGCGAAGGCGATCGCTGACTTCATCGACTATCAGAACCCAGAGTTCTGGGAGGAGGGAATCAACGATTTACCTATGAGGTGGCAGAGTGTTGTCGATAACAATGGTGAATACGCTGTTGCCTAATTGTTGTTTGTTGGGAGAAAATATAATAAAAAGTGATGATCTAAAAAATCGTACAAGACTTTTGGGACAACCTAGTACATCCGCACAGTGATCACTACACGGGAGCGCGTTGCTGCCAATACCTCAGACATTACGTGCAAAAATCAATGATAAAAATCAGCGAACATATGCCGCTGCATGGTAGATAAAATGGTAGAATGCATCATCAGTAAGAGCATAGTCGAAAGTGCATGTGGTGACGGGAAGTAGATAAGATATCGATTGATCACGCCACTGGGTGACGCATTGTCAGGAGGACCAATATGTCAAAGAAACAGATGAAAGTCATTAGGCAAACGGCGCTATTTAGATAAGGAGAGTGGTGAAAAATGGTAAACTGCTCGGAGCTAGTTTCTTTTCCAAACAAAAGTAAATTCCACAACCCTTCAATGAAATTCATTTCCTGCTGTTGTCCGCCCACCTTTATCGGAATGATTTCATTGTAATGGAGTCCGCATTAGCCCAAAATACAATTTCCATATAACAGCGACCAATCTGTGGTCCTAAAAGGAAGTTTATAAGCCACTTCGTGGAGCTGCTCTCCTATGCGTTTCGGGCAGCAAAACTGCTCAACCAAGAGGGAAAAAAAATTGCCTGATTGGTAAATTACTTCTTACATGGTTGAACTTCCCCTTTAGCAAACGGAAATTGTTTTACTCGCATTGCAGCTCCTTCTATAGCGACGTCAAGAACGGGTTGAGGAAATACTCTACAAAACACGACCCCCTCAATGCTGAGCCTACCGATGACTGATGATACTGTATGTCTCGATTAACTGTTGAAAAAATGGTGTACAAAAAGATCATCGCTTGGTAATATTGTTTTGAATTACTGTTACGTATTTTCACTGACACCAAGTACATACGAGGTCAATACGAGAGTCACAAGAATGTTAATTTTATCATTTCTATAGTGAATCACCCTCCACTCAAGACCGGTGACCTGACCTCTTGTAAGGGGAGCAGGGGTGGGATGTGTGCAGATATGACAGCGAACCGCTTCGCGGCGTTTCACTCGCGGCGCCACCACTACGACTCGCCGTATCGATTGCCCTTAGGTGCCGGCCGAGCGTGACTGTCTCACGTCTGCGCTTCCATTCATGCCACACTGCCTCGCTTGAAGGCTGCCATGCCCTGCCACTGGCACTCGCACCCGCCGCGCCGCTTCGCTGTCATATCTGCACACACCCGGGGGAGGGAGGGAGAGACACAAGGCACAAAATTTTCACCGACATCGAAGCTCTTTCTTCTCTATCATCTCCCTAAGCTTAGGCTAAAGCAGATGAGACAGATGATTTTTCATGTAGGAGGAAAAGATATTACTTTAGCCTAGCCCTAAGGTGGGAAGGAGCTTCGACGTCGAAGAGAGGTTGCGTCTCCTCCCCCTTTTACTGACTGAAAATATGGCGCTATGAGAAAGAGATTCCATTAAAGTGAAGATAAGTGAGCACGAAGGGATCGATAACCAGGTGGAAATCGGCTCGTCAACGCAAATCACCGTCACCACCACCAGAGATCTCTGGAAAATCGATGATGATCTACTGATCCGATCAAGATTTGTGGATTTTCCGACGTTT
The DNA here is from genome assembly GCA_963978905.1 of Trichostrongylus colubriformis. Classification (NCBI taxonomy): domain Eukaryota; kingdom Metazoa; phylum Nematoda; class Chromadorea; order Rhabditida; family Trichostrongylidae; genus Trichostrongylus; species Trichostrongylus colubriformis. The sequence goes on along the minus strand of OZ022256.1, from coordinate 53,218,788 downwards.
TCCAGTTCGTCAACTATATTCATCCAATATAACTATAGTAAGTAACACAAAAGGTGTCCACTTACGAAATTCCCACATGATATCCCATTGCTCTAGGCCATTTAAAAACCCCACTGCATGTACTTTGGGAACGGTGGAGATCATCCAGCGGACTGATCATTCAGTCAATGCGTGCCGAAAAAACAGCGATTTCACGATAACGAGGGGTCGGCAAAAAGGGGGACTATTCGTGTTTAGCTTAATGTGAGCATATGTAACAAATTTACGTGAGTATTATTTTTACCTCAGATACGCCATGCACACAACTTTTTAGGTAGAGCAAACTATGGTTTTCCACAAGTAAATACAAGTATCGCTTATTTCGTTGGTGGGACCCTTTTTATTCCTTAACGAGAGATTTTCGCACCAAATGTGGCTTGTATGGCTTTTGCTTAACGGATGTTTTTGAACTGGAAATTTCAAATCGACTTTCTGTATAGAACCATCCAGGCGTGCCCTGCATCACTTTAAGGTTACTGAGTTAGTTCTGGACTTAATGAGAAGTCGCCACCTTTTTTTGGAAATGATAGAAATCGCGAAGTAAACAGTGTAATGAAAGGATGAAGCATTTTGTCGTAGTTCAACTACTTCTTGGGATACGGCACGCACTTCCTTTCCATTCGCAAAAGTTGTGATTTGTTGCGCTTTCTTAAATTCATGATCGGCCAGCCGTTGGGAGCACCGGTCCTAGACCGCGGACATACTTTGTGCTGCCGGCGGCAGTTCGTGGCTGCGTGTCTCTGCGCCTCCACCTATGAAACACTGCCTCGTTGCCTGCGTCATCTTTGCACCTCCCCCGTGCGACTCTCCCTCGCTGCCTGTGAACGCAGCTACGCCTTGCCGGCGGTGTGCATGACCGCGGCCTAACAGAACGCCTCTAAAATTTAAGCAAAAAACGATGTAATTATTCTCTGATCTGAAACTGGTTATGTGTAGAGCTCTGTGGTTTTCTGAAAGATGTCGCCCTCGGTGGGATCGCATCAACGAAGACACAAAGAGTTAGAAATTTGCAGCCCCCCTCATGAGAATTCCTCAACCTGACCTTGCTCTATAATTTTAGGCAAAACCTGCCTGACAGGCTTCATATGCACCTACCCTCGCATCATTTTTATTGTATTTATTCATTCATACCTTATGCGACACCTACATAAACTTTGAATACACATATTTTTGATCGATCAAAAATGGCGGAAGATCGAGCAGTTTTTCTCTCGACAAATGCAACAGTCTCTCAGGAAGCTGTTTAAATATGCCGTTCAACGAATGTAAACTGTAGGTTGAGCGTATTCGAGATTAAATGTTTGCAAAAAATAGCATAACACTGATGAAATATCAACAACTGCTAAAATTACTGGAAATCCGTTGGGTGATTAATTCCACAAAATACTGCTGTTAAAGGTTCGAGCAAAGTACAAGGCGATTTCGGTAAGATCAAGACAAACCCCCCTTTTGACTTTTAATATTTTATTATCCTAGTTCTATGATACATCTACATATAATCTTTCTATTATGCAACTTAGGTACTATATGTCTAATATATCCAACATACATTAAGTTGATTCATAATAAATCGGACAAATTGACAAATATTAATCATTGTCGTACAACTTTTTAACGACAACTGGGATTCACTTGAAATATGCTTCATCTTTATCGACGACTTTCTGCCACGGGCTAGGCAGATCATGGATGCCCTTGCTTCAGAAGGCCGGAGGCTGGCCTCGAAGAAGTTGCCGAGTTTTGAAGTCTTGGCCGTCCAGGTGGCGTTGGCTGTGGGAGGAAAGGTGGAAATCTGAAGGGGCCAGGTCTGGGGAGTACGGTGGGTGTGGAAGCACGGTCCAACTGTACGACAGCAGCTCGGCCTTGGTCGATCTTGCAATGTGCGGTCTCGCGTTGTCGTGCTGGAAGTAGACATGTGACCGCCGCCGTAGCGAACTTTGGACATTTGCCTTCAATTCTCGTAATTGACGAACGTAGACGTGGCGGATACTGTTGTACCTTCATCGAGCAGCTCCCAGTGCTCTACGCCGTGTACGCTCCACCAACCGCGGTTTTCGTCTTCGATGGAATAGTCGCCTGACGCAGACTTCGAATGCCACAGGTACACTGTACTTCTGGAGGGGGCATGCTCCTTGTGAACTTCTTTCAGACGTCTGCCGATATCCGCGGGTTCCTGGCCAGATAACGATGTAAATAGTATGACATTGCGGATGTGGTCTCTGGACGGCTTGAAATCGTGCGGCGTGGTGGCGGAATGGAACTACTTTGGAATGATTCCTTTGCGGTGCTTTGAAGAGCTTTTCATACTCATTCCAACGGTACTTCGCGAGTCCATTTTCGTTCGTTGCTGAGTTATGATTTCTAGAAATCATCACTACCACTTGTCCGATTTATTATGAATCAACCTAATAAAAGCAGTCCGAATCTGATCCTCTATTATGAATTTCTTTACGTTATTGTCAAGAACTAGATCGTAAGTGGGATTCAAAGCATTCGGAAAGTACAGAAAATGACGACGAGTTATAAATTTTGGAAACTGACCCTATACATATTTGAAATATTTGCAGCTATATTCTGAAAATAAACCCAGCTTTGGTAAAAGAATCACTTTAAAACAATCTTGAATGAAAAATAACTTTATAAATTTTTCTGTTTGTTGAGTTCTTTGCGTTATCGAAGCATGCATGTTCTTTTTGGACTATTAGGCAATTTTCCAATCCTCACGAGACCTCTTGTTTACGTCTCTTATAAATAAATGATGAAATAAAAGAAATAAAATAAAAGAAGCTGTTAAGAGCAAAAAAGAAAGTATCGATTAGCCGTCACGTGACCAGCAGAAGTTACGACGTACGTTTGTGGGCTTGTGCCAACCACCTGATGGGGGCCGATCGATTCGTTCATATTCAAAACATGCAGCGGGCTCGGTGGGAAAAGCCCGCGATACCATGTAAGCAAACAATGAGATGCGAATGTTCGAGAACGCAAGCAAAGCAGTTTATTAGTCAATCAGCCATCAGCTCACGCTTGCACAACCGATAGTCTGATGGCAAGAAACACACTGGCAAATTGCCCATGTACGCTTAGCAACCAAAAAGCGATGTCGGAGACTGGAGAAACAGCTTTGATCCGTACACATTCGGCGCATTCCGAGAGAATCGTCGCTAGACGTGTGCGTGGCTAGCGGCGTAGGGCCGCGTTCATACTTAGAGTTGCCGACAGCTGGACGTAGCTGCGTGTCTCTGCGTTTCCACCTGTGCCGTCCTCTCTCGTTGCCTACGTCATCTTTTGCATCTTCCTCGCGCCATTCTACCTGATTGAAAGCGAACGCAGCCACACCCTGCTTGTACAAAGTGTGAACAAGGCCTAACGAGCGACAAACTGCTCCTGAGTGTCATGCGACAGCTACTGCATCCTGTAAAAAGCAGTAAGTTCTCTTTGGCCAGAGTGGCTCTCGCCTTCATTTCACTGTTTCAATTCAAATAGTATAAGCAGCAAATCGTACTTGCAGATAGGAGGTCACGGCCACGCCCACTTTCGCGGCAACCTGAAGTTGTTTCGACCGTTCCCTGTGTACAGTCATCTGTACGGTGTCTGTAACGTCATCCAACGCACGTTGCGTGCACATCACCGTACACCTCTCTCCACTGTGCCCTGTCTTTGGGGTTGCTGATAACCGACTCGCAAAAGCATGGCTCTCCCCATGAATGTGTATGCACTCCGTCTGGCCCTCCACGCTCCCTTTGCCATTGCACAAACCTCTGATCACGAAGTGTGATCAGGGTACATCGGGAGTCGAGGACTCCTCAATGGGGGGTCGTATCAGGTCTGACGGAAGGGGGGCCGTACCTGCAGAGGCTGCGATAAGCGCTGAAATCTGACCTTTCACTAGGCAAACGAGAAGCGAAGGGTATTTCACACTGAACCGTGTAAGAAAATATGAAATAAATATCTTTTTGTTCCAGGTAAACTACATAGCAATCAAATAAATTGCAACTATACAATCTAGCAACAGCTGTTGGTATTGTAGAAGTCAAAAAAGGGAAGGGGTCGTATTTGGTCCCCCAAGAGGGTGAGCTGGGTATTAATGTAACTGACTTTTTCCTGTCGTCCTCTTATCGTCGCTCGGTCGAAGTCAGTACGGTAAGTGCTGTGCCCATGCAGTAGATTGAGTAATCATATTTATTGGTAGAGCTGTAAATAAAGCAAACACAAAGAGTGAAGTGAACAGCGGGACCGGTGAAGGTACCGCGTACCCGGCCTGTAAGTTCTAGTGGCGATGTCTAGGCGAGTTCACGATGAGTATCTATCGAGGCGTGAGCATGGTGGTGGGCTCCATGTGAGGCGGAATGTGCGGCAGCGCCGCGTCCTTGCGGGTATCTCGACTGCCTCCAGCATTGTCGTCAATTCCTCAGGTCACATCGTTATCTAAGTTGTACATCTCGAGCCTGGTAGCCTTAATCATTCTATGTTAGTTTCAGGCTACCGTATTCATCCCTTTACACATCCCTTAACCACAAGTCCGTCCCTGGTTGAAGGTGATTCCTGGTCTGGCTCCGTGCGAGTGCGGCGGCTGGGTACTAGTGAGTGAGGGAGACGGCTAATGTGAACTTGACGAGTGAGGCGGCTAGGACAGCGATAGAATATTTATGTGAGAAATCGCCACAAAAAGGTCATAGAAAATAAAATATTTCAAAAGGAAAAAAAGACATCTTCCCTGTTCAGCCTCCTAGAAAAAGCGTGTCCAGATGTGAAGACGACACAATGAAGTTCGTGATCTCGACACTGCAAGCGAGCGTGCCCAGTGTGGAAGAAACCAAAGCGACTTCACCTGACATGCAATGAATTGTCCGTGGCGACATCTGGTGATGGGCACTTTACGGAAGCGTTTGTCGACGAAAGTCGACGCTCCCTGCTTTATATCTGTGCGCGTGGACAAGAGTATTGCCGCACCATTTCGCGCCCTTGGATAGTGTCTACAATCGCAATCTCAACATGCCGCTGTGCGGTAAAGTCGACGAGGAGTCTGTAATGCTCGCGGTAATAATACAGAGCTGACTTGGAGTCAGTCCCCAGCCGAAGTAAGTAGTCTATTAGGGAGAAACAGAAATAAGGAGAAGCGCGAGGAGAGCACGACACGTTTGATGGTACCGATTAGTATCGATTGAGGGGCTTCGAAGCAACCGGCGCGGTCCCAGTGGGTTGAACCGTGTACGAGTGGGCCTGTTATGGAGGCAGAGACGATGGCGCGGAGGGTCGGTGGGTCAGACCGACCGCCGTGAACGCACGACCAACATGCAAACTGCGGTGTCCGCCTAATAGTGCCAAGAGAAAAACTTCAAAACCTTCGAAGAAATCCTATAAATTAGGGAAAAGCGTGATGCAGAGGAGGTAAAATGAGTCCTGCAGCAATATGGACTCGCACTCGTTGCTACTAGTAGGTGCTGTGCCCTTACAGTAGAATGAGTAAGCATACTTATTGATAGAGCGGTAAATAAAGCAAATGCAAAGAGTGAACTCAATAGCGGGACCGGCGAAGGTACCGTGTACTCGGCCTGTAAGTTGCGGTGTTCAGGCGAGTTCACGATGAGTATCTCTCGTTGCGTGAGTATGGTGGTTGAATAGGGGCCGAGGGCTCCATCTGAAGCGGACTGTGCATCCACGCCGCGTCCCTGCGGGTATCTTGACTACCTCCAGCACTGTTGTCGTTTCCTCGGGTCCCGTCGTTGTCTTAGATGGACATCTAGAGTCCGGCAGCCTAGGTCGCTCTATGTTAATTTCAGGCTACCGTCTTACCCCTTTACAGTACCATGGAGTCTTCGGCCTCAAGTCAGTCAACTGCCGTCGTCGTTCTCTTTGCCACACGGGCCCGTAGACTATAATAAACAGTATAGGAATATTAACACCGAATAGCAACACCGCACGTAGGCTTGGTTCGATACCGTCAGCTCGAAAAATCTCGGGTAATCAAACTTTTATTTTCATATTCGAGGCAGTGACACGAGTATGATTGTGTGGCAGCAGCGGAAAATAACTGTGAGATAACCTTCTTCGTGAGATAACAGCGGATGATAGCTATGATATAACACCATTTAAGAGATACCAACGATTTGAGATGGCTTCATTTGTGATGAGATAGCGAAAGTTAGTTTCGTTTGTGACAAAACAGCAGGAGATGATCCTGAGATAACTGTATAAGTGATGAAGTAGCTTTGAGATAGATAACTCTGAGATACCTTCATTTGTTATGAAGCGGCGGCAGATGATTCCTTGCGGGCTAACTGTGAACAGCAACAGTGAAATAGGTGACGAGCAACAGGGCAAGCAACTGTGGAGCAACTTCCTCTGCAGAGTCATGAGCTGGGCGAAAAGCTAACCAGAACGGACGAAATAATGCAGCGAGTTCTTTAGAAGCAATAACAATAATGCAATTATGTGAGAGTAGAGAGGGCCTTTCCATGTGGGGGAGCGGTGTCGATGACATTTCGGGATTACTCTTTGTGACTGTCTTCGCGCTCTTTTTGGAGCCCTTCGTATTGCGACTCGTTGTTCATGTAGATCACGTGCCACTTAATGTCGGCGCTCTCCCCTTCATCTTGAGCGCTCATAATGAGCACAGAGGGGGTAATACTGAAGCGGTTATCTTCCTCGAAACCTGTGAGTGCCCTAGTAATCGCCTGGTCTGTGCCATTATGACAGAAAATTCGCGCCACAATGACCGGCGTGCGACGCGAGATGGGAAGTCATTATGACTAAAACAAATTATGCGACAGAAAAAGCGTACTTCGAGGCTTAGTTTATACGATGCTTCTAACTAGTGTACATCGCATCGCGCATCACAACTGCTACGCGAATTTACGTCTTCAAATGGCAGACAACGTGATCGCTTTGCGAGATACTAGATAGTCACATTAACTTGAAATCCGCTTGCAGCTTTGGTAAAGGAGGTGGACACATAATGTTTTCAAGGTCTTTGTGATAGATGGAGATGAAAGTATTAGGGCAAAATATCTCTGGAATGTTCCTTTCTAGAACTCTCTTTCATCATGGTGAAAATGGTACGCCTCAGCTTGCTCCTAAGGTGACACACCATGTTCACGCAGGAGAAGCTCCCGATCCTGCTCGTGCATAAGGCTATTACGGAGTATGATGATAGTGTGAGATGTGTACTTGGATTTAGGGATGGAAATACCTCGTAAGGAAACGTGCACAGAAAAATGACTTTCTCTGCTTTCCATATATTTATGCTGTATTTGCTCAATGCGCCGCATGCAGTGCCACATGCAAAACTTCACGGGCTAAATGAGAATCCCGTTAAGATATAGTCCCTCGATTTGGTGGGCGAGGCTGCGAGGCGTCAGAATAAGGCTTGCCCCGCCGACGGAGGATGGGGCTGTTTACGTAAATTTCTATTCCCATTACATATGCTCATCCAACCGCAAGGGAGAAGCACATGTTGAGGAAAGAGAAATGTGGAGCGAGCATTTACTCTGAAGCCAGCTTCCTCGACCATCATTTTTAGAAGCTGTGTCTGAGCCGGAATCTCACTTTTCGCGTGAAACTTTGCATGCGACCCTTACCGCAAATACAACATAAAGCATGGGTAACAGAGAAACTCATTTTTCCGTGAACGACTCCTTCAAAGAATTTTTCAGTGGTAAGGAAAGAATGAGTACTGGAAAGATATTTCCTCCATGAACAAGCATTCGAGGCCCGGACTAAACCCCTATGAAAAAAGCGCGCTTTCAGTTTTTATTGCGATCACATGGCGCTGCCACTACTGCTACCTCATACAATCCGTGCGTGTTACTGTGAGGGAGATGGAACGTTTGCATTTGACTGACTTTGCCCCTCGCCCGTCTGCTTCTACACCCTACTGGTCTGAGGGGCGAAAGAAGGGAGAGGGGTGGTTTCCGAACAATTATTCCACAACCTGCCAAAGTTACCCCTGACTTGTGGTAAGTGTAAGCCTCTTAAAGGCACACCACGCGCTAATCAGATTAGTGATTAACCTTCTTAGGGCAAGTATGTCTTTAGATAACTGCTCAGACTGCATCTTTGTTACAGCTGCAGTATGCACCCTCACGGTGTTGTGCCTGATTGAACACAACAGAGCCACGCCCACCCTAACAAATCACACCTGGCCTTAAACGAACAATTTCCAGTGTGAAAGCTAGTTTCACGATCGAAATGGCTGTTTCATCAAATTATCTTCTCTTATTGCAAGTTTCCATTTCCACGTGAGCGCCACGTGGGAATTCGTTTGTCCGAGGCCAGGTGTGTTTTGGTCGGGTGGGCGTGGCTCGGTCTATGTTCAAGCAGGCACAACACCCTGGTGACCGTGCAGCCGTAATAAAGGTGCAGCATTAGCAGTTATCCAAGGACCTACTTGCCCCAAGACAGCACGCAACTCTTCTGATTATCGCTTGGTGTGCCTTTAAAGGAACCGGAAGGGGTTCGAAGAAAGAGGAAGATGCAAAGAAATGATCATTTTGTAACGAACTTTCAATGTTAGAAGCGATAATCGATGGAAAACCCGGATTCAAAAGAGCGGCAGAAGGAGTAATCTGGATTATTCATTGGTGATGATGTGAAATAAGTGAAACAACAACAGCAACAAACAAGAAACAATTAAATGAAGAATAAGCGAAGGCGTAAGAAAAAAGCGTGAGTGCCGTGTGTGCATTGCGGCAACGATAATCCCATACCGTAAACCGTAATTGCCCTCCTCCCGGTGTCTTTAAATCTGTGGTGTGCGGTGGCCATGCATGTGACGCGTTCGCTTGTGGATGGAGCGCAGTCAGCGTTCGGGTCTGCAAGGAGCATTGGGCACTTATTTCACTCGCAACTGCACTGCGCATAGTGTTTATTGTTTTTATCATCCATTTATTTTAAGCATCCAGATTACTCCTTGTGCCGCCCTTCAAAAACACCGCAAAGGGTGACTTTGGTAGATTTTGTAATGTTTGTGGGATATGAAGTTTGAGGTGATTTGTAGTGTGACCGTACAAAGAGCGAGCTAGAACTATAAAAAACCTGAGAAACAAGAACTCGAAGTATCCTTTCTCTCACTGCTTTCCCTTCGCCCCTCTGCATCACTAGCTGCTGAGGGGTAGATACAGACGGCGAGGGGTAAATCGCAAACGTTACCCCTCCCTCGGCAACACCTCAAACTTCCCCCCTCACCAAACCTCAAACTTCAACTCAGTTTCGCCACATATGGTCTTCGTGAACTCAGAGGCCCGACGGATGAGAGGCAGCGTGGCTGGCAGCGCTGCGGGATCGCGAAAAGGACCTCGCGACGTGCTTTTCAACATGGGTTTCATCACAGATAATCTGTTCTGGATTGCAATGTTCGTTTACAAAAAACATGTCTTTCAGTTTTCATTATCTTGTTATCCGGGTGTGCCCCCTCGCCTCTGAGGTATATGAGTGTGTGGCCCATATGGATGGCTCTTAGGTAAGGTGTTACATGGTTCAACTCGATAAATACCCTCAAGGCGCGTTTTTCAATTGGAATTCGCCGCCACGAACATCTCATCTGTGCTGGAATGTTTGTTCACTTATAAGCTGCTTATTTTATTATCCATACTTATTGCAATGCCTTCAAAGGCAGTGATAAGAGTGATTTGGGCCAAATATGGAAAGATCACCAGATATAAAGTTCGATTTGCTCAAGAGAGCGATGGTGAAGAAAAACGGCATAAACGGTCAAACACTCGGGAAATAAGGCTCCCTACGCGTTGTTCATTCTCAAAAGGGGTAGGTTGGGCCCAAAAGAAGGGGCTGGCTAGATAAAACAAGAGGTAATTATTGAAGATGACGGCTCTCACAAAGCCTAGGCCCTAGGGGGCACTCTTTCTCATCGGAAATTCCGCCACATATAGTCTTCGTGAACCCATAGCTTTGATTAGGGCGGTTCAGTTTAGGAGTTCTCATTATCAGCATTACCCTTATCACTATCTTCAAAGGAAGATTTATTTCTGCTGAGGAATTTGCGGAAAACTTTTAAGACTAATTCACAAAGAGTTGAAATAGTTTTTTACCGGTAGGCATTGGGCGTAATTCAGAACGGATTATTTCTTGTCATTCATGATTTCTGCTCTGTAAATCCTGTGCAAAGTGCAGAAGTGTACTTGTGGGCGGGGCATCAGGGGGTGATAGTGGCGCGATTTCATTCCGTGATAGCCTGCCACGGTGTCTGGACGCGTGAGATGTCGTCTCTTCCGTTATTTCTACTGCTTCTTGCCGTCGGATCGCTCACAGTTGACAGTGGACATGTGATTCCGTGAGCTCTTACAGAAGCATATACTTTCAATTGTTTGTTTATAAAATAATACCGAAAAGATGCCGACCATCACAGTTTATAGGGGGGGAGATGTTTTTGAAGTCAAGATTTACATGTAAATAAATAGTTCATGAGAATAGACATCAAGAGGTAGGGGCGCTATCGCAATGGGGGGATAAGATGAGCATTCCACAGAATTTTGAGCTCCAAAGTCTTACACAGGTGTCACTCAAGTGTATATTCTTGTGCAGGTCTTATCAGAGGGGGCAAAGTTCTTGTCCCCTCTAAGAATTCGACCAAAATCAGCGTAGGACGTCAGGTACGGTAAATAGTTTGCTCCCCCTCTTTGAAATAATCATAGGGAATGGTCTTTGATCAGCGCTGACCATTTTGTGAGATGAAGGCTTCTAGAAAAGCATAACTAGCATTTTATAAATCGATATTTCATAAAAAGTAGGCATAAGCAAGATTGTTTCTTGAACTATTCACCAGGAGACACCTGTTGCCATGTGACCCAACAGAAAATCGAGGATCAGGCCGATTTGTGCACTGAAAAATCTCATTCCAGTGTACCGCTGTCGCGTCAGCCGACTCTTCGTGAACGATTACTCACATCTGGTAACTGGGATGATTTCCAACGTGAACGAAGTCATTTTCATAAAAAATTGTTGGCAAAATATGCGGCTAACAAACCGAGAAAACTTCAGTCATCATCGGAAATCGATGAACTTTTAAGAAATTACATGGATGTAAGATAATAATCATCAGAACTGCTTTGTCCTAATTGTAGCGAGATTTGGACAGTCATTTGTGCTATTTAGGCTCAGTATTTCGGTACTATCCAGATCGGAACACCACCACAAAACTTCACAGTTATCTTTGACACTGGTTCATCGAATCTGTGGGTCCCGTCAAGGAAATGTCCATTCTATGATATTGCTTGCAGTGAGTCTTTGGTCATCTATTTGTTATGTCAACCGAATTTCGCAATCAGCCCTTATCTTGGCCTTCAATAAATGCCGCGGTTTGACATTTCTGATAACGAGTGCCCCTTAGTATCACTGAAAACATCGGCAAAACATCGGTTTGGCCATCAATCGCTCGGCTTCGTTGGTACAGTTTCGAATTAAGGGACTTGTTAATAAGTAAACAGGTAAACAAACTAGTGGAATGGAATCATGCAATTTTCATAAGAGAGAAGTGGGCTGTATGAGCTTCAAGCTGTCAATGATTACTTCAGGTCTCTCCCACATTTAGCTTTAAAAATGAAAAAGAAATCCGGCATTATCAGCTATCACTTCCCCACCTAGGGCACGCCTAGGTATCGAGGAAAATAGCCGCTCCAGTACGGCGTCCCCCCTCCTCTGGGTACCGAATACGACCCCTCCTCTTTTTTGACCTCTACAGTTCCGATAACTGTTGCCGAATGTCGAGATGCAAACTGTTTTATAGCTGTGTATTCTTACTGGAGCAAAAAGATATTTACTTGACATTTCTCCACAAAATCATTTCTCTACAAAGTGAAATACCCTCTTCTTACCTCCTTATTGGAAGTTTAGGTTCTAGTGCTTATCGCTGACCTCTGCAGGTACAACCTGTTCCTCCTGTCCGGCCGAACACGACACCCCCCCCCCTCTCCTGTCGAGGAATACTCGACTCCCAGTGTACCCTGCCCTCACCACGAGTTGATAAAAAATAATTTCCAGTGGAACTTTGCCTACAGGTGATCTGAGGGGATAATTACTGATATGACATCCGTTTTTGAAATTGGGGCCAATTTGATCCAGTTGCACCGAATTCGTGCAACAACTTGTCTTCAAAAAAAATCAATAACATAGCCTGAAAAGGTTATTCGGATTGCCAATCATGAACATGATATTCGTTGAGCGCTGGCATCGTTCATTACCATTGCAGCGAATGGGTTGGGCATAATTAACGCGGCTTTTTCAATGATTTCATTTGGCAAAAACAAAAATAAACTTTATCAAAGGTTTAAATGATTATTTGGGAGCGCTTTCGCCATCGCAATCAAAGACTGCTTTCCATTCATCAGTCGTCAAATCGTCAATTTCCACCACAGGAAAACGTAACATAAGAAGCCGCATTAAATACTATGCACCATTCTAGCTTCCGTTGTTTTAGCCTAGGGCTCAGAAAGGTAAAGAACTTCCTTATCCACTGAGGCTTAAAGGCACATCACGCGATAATCAAAGTGGTCGCTCACATTCTCAGGGCAGGTAGACCCTTGGACGGTTGTGAAGATCCCACCCTTTTCGCGGCGCCACGGCCCACCCTCGCCACGCACGGCCTGGTTCTCTGAGCCGAGTTGAGCCCACCGAGCCGAATCACACCTGGTCAGACGAACAAATTCCTAACGTGGCTCTTACGTGGAGAAGGAAACTTGCGATAAGACAAGATAAGGCAGCGATTTCAATGGTGAAGGTAGTTTCAACAGGGAAGAACAGATGATATCGTGGAATTTTGCTCAATATCACCGAGCAAAAACTCATTTCCAATCTCCCATACTCGTACGAGTACTGAGGGCAGGTAGCTCTATTTTTGGTGATTGTGAGGGGTTTTGATTCATTTTTCTTCTTTGGTGAGTAAAGGGCCATTACATCCTGTAACAAGCGCGACAGCTCCCATAATTTTTCGCGAGGTGTGCCTTTAAGCAAGAATATATGCTTGAGTTAGTGGATTAATAATTGTAGAATAATATCACGTGAAGGACGACAGCGGGAAAATGATGCTCCCCAACACCATATTAGCACCACCACAGTGCAAATACAGGGAGTGCCAAAAACAAGTAATTTTCCCCGCGACTCACTTCCACTAAGTATACAAAGCAGAGGGTAATGAAAGCAATGAAACTATTAATTAGGGATAAATATTCCTGGGATGTTCTTCTCAAAGCAGAACAAGCTGTTGCTCACTACTGTCATCGTCACAAAATTATGGAGCCTTCAGTCAGCACTGTCGGGCTATAAAGCACCTACGGCATTAAGGTCCGCCCAAAAGAGCAGAGCCAGCTTCCGTGGAAGGTCATCCGTGGGAAGCTTCCTGAGGACTGACCCTTCGGCTCATAGGAGTCACAGAACTCTCGCTGCTTGGACAACGCTGCTATAATCTGAAATGTCATTTTTCATGCCTCAAATACGCCCCCCAGAGGGTTTCAGTGGTAATGACACGTTTTCGTTCAAAGAAACCTGGGACGCTGGGAACCCGGAGAAAACGGAATGTTCAAGAACACCACCCGAAAAGAATCCCCTCAGGTACTCAGAGTGAACACACCTCGGAAAGGTTGTAAACGAGAGTGATGGATTCTCGGATTTTGCAGAAATGATGTGACACATCATGTTCATTTGGAAGAAGCTCCCGATCCTGTTAGTGCATAAGGCTGTTACGGAGCTTAGTGATAGTGTGAGGTGTGCTCTTGAATTTGGGGATGGGAACACCTTGTCAAAATTTGCTGAATTTCGACAAATGTGGGGTTGAGTGGGGAAAAAATTACTTTTTTGGCACCATCTGTAGACAATACTGGCGCCATTTTGAGTTAAACTGCATCCGCGCTCAAAATTTATGCCATGTTCGTGATCAGCATTCTAAATAACCCTTACATGACAATTTCAAACAATCGGATTGCACCAAATCCGCGCAAGTCATATTCGTAAGGCCGCGTTCATACCCAACTGAATGGGATTTTTGACGAATCGACACTAAGTAAAAGATACGTATCGATCGATAAAATAAGCGCACCTTCTCCTTCGCGATTCTGGCCATTTGCCACAATGCAGATAAACTAATGTGGTGGTACGTGGCATCGCCAAAAATTCCAAATCGCGGATGCATGAAAAATTCCGTCCAGCTGGCTATGAACGCAATCTAATCAGCTCCCCATTAACCTCTAAAGGTAATGTTTCAGTGCAGCTTACTATTTGACAAACGAGTGATTTCTGAGGTAGTGGTAGGTGAACAATGCCAAAACCCTGGTCAACATTATCCATCTTTTCATAATCAATCTTCATTGCTGAGTTCACAAAAGCGGGAGCGGAATCACCCTATTTCTTGTTATTTATCTGGTGGTTATCAGTGTCCATACTCGGCGATGAATCAGACGCGAGGCACTTCAACGGCTGCGCGATCAATACTTTGCGTGGTGGCCAGGTGACGGTCCCGCTCACGGTGAGAGCATTGACCACAATCGATAATGTCACCGCTACAGCCGAGCCACAGGCTGCATGTTGGTCGCGAAACCTGCGTCGTGGTGCAATGAAAGGGACGGAGCGATTTCGTTGGGTATGTGTGTGGCCTCACTGAGCTGATGAAATAGGCTTCCAAGAATGAAGAACTGGTAAATCATCCGGCGCTAAGGCCACGTTCATACTTTGCGGTGCTGGCGGTGAGGTGTGGCTGTGTACCTCTGCGTCTCCCTTGTGCCACCCTTTATCGTTATCTGCGTCGTCTCAGTACATCCACCATGCTACTCTGCCTTGCTTGCTGCGAACGCAGCGACGGCCTCCCGGCACAAAGTATGAGCGCGTCCCAAGGGAGTTAGGGGGAGGGGTGGGCTGGTGCACTGTGCTCTGCGTCTCTAACGCAATGGTTGGGGCACAGAGAAGTCATAGCGCTAGCCGAATAATTTAGTCGTTTTCTTTCTAGTTAACTGTATCTAAGCATAAAATAACCTCCCCACTCCCTTAACGTCGAATCCTCCAGGATGAATCCTCGTGGCCGGACGATGTATCAACATCAAGTTCTACTTCTCCCAATTCTTTTGGCAGCATTTCACCTAAGATCTTCCTAAGTCATTCTACTGTTCTTTTTCGTGTAGAATGCGGAACAACTCAACTAGAAATTTTTCGTCGTGATTCAAACCCATGATTCAGTGTTGCATCATCGATATGATTCTGGTGCATCATCAACATACAAGGAGGATGGACGTAAAATGGCTATTCAGTATGGAACAGGATCAATGAAAGGTTTCATCTCCAAGGATAATGTTTGCGTAAGTGACAAACAGTTTTAAAAGTACACCAGGGAAAGGGTTTTTGGAATGAACGGAACTTTGAAAAAAAAAATGGTAATGTCGTCATACGTTTATACTTGGCGCAGCTATTTGTCGTGACGTATGAATGCATCGTGTATTAGTGCGTCTTCGGTACAGCTATAGTGACCAAGGTGGAGCTGAGAACTCAAATGAATACCGCAATTTTTTCCTTTTTTTAAATTTAGTTTTTTGTGTTCCGGATGTGTTTATTTTTCTACTGTTATTTCAAAGATCGCTACTGTTATTTCATATTATTTTTATGTTTTATGGCAAATTTTGCTGTTCAGGTAGCTGGGATCTGCGCTGAAGGACAGCCATTCGCAGAGGCGACAAGCGAGCCTGGTCTGACATTTATTGCAGCGAAATTCGACGGAATCCTTGGCATGGCTTTCCCAGAAATCGCCGTTCTTGGTAATTTTATTTATAGACGTTCTAAATTATTGAGATTTAGGAGTTCGGTTTTTAATATTTGACTATCTGTTTTTTTGAGCTATAAGAGCAGTTGCAAAGATTATTGGAGCAAAAATATAGGGTTTCGCAGGCTATGAATCTTAATGTTTGATCGGCGACTGCGCAAACCAACGCTTAATCATTTCATACAAACAACACAGGGGAGCGATCCCGTTCCGGGAATGGAAAAATGTGCCCGCCAAATATCTCCCTGATAAGGAAATCAAGAAAAAGGATCAAGCATCCTCACGTCACTCAAAGTGTCTTTTCCAGGAGTAACACCCGTGTTCCATACATTTGTTGAGCAGAAGAAAGTTCCAAGTCCCGTGTTCTCTTTCTGGTTGAACAGGTATTGAATTACAATTCAGTGACAAATCTGTTTTTTATACAACGGCGAAGCGGTATTTAAGGAATCCGGACTCAGAAATCGGTGGTGAAATCACTTTGGGTGGCATGGACGCTCGACGCTATGTGGAACCAATTACATGGACCCCTGTGACCCGTCGTGGATACTGGCAATTCAAAATGGACATGGTACCCAATAGTTGCAATAGACCGCGTTTATACTCGGAGACTGGCTGCCGTCTATCGCAGCTGACGTAACACAGGCCCCATAGCCAAGAGTGAGCAACTGTGATCGAGTGCAATTCGTCATACGTGGCAGTATTGGTCGACGTTAGGTATCCCACTGTGTACCGCTGCGCGGTACCTGGTGGCGTTAAGACTATTGATCGCGTGGCCTGCGTTGTGTCGGCTGCAGTCGCTGCGAGTGACCCGTCGCTGAGTATGAATGCAGCCTTAAATTTGTGAACCCTGTTCGATAGTAGTCATTGTGTGCCTGTCCATGTAGGTGCAAGGTGGATCATCTGCTGTTGCTTGTCCAAATGGCTGTCAGGCTATCGCTGATACTGGCACGTCGCTGATTGCTGGACCAAAAGCACAAGTGGAGCAAATTCAGAAGTTCATCGGAGCGGAACCGCTGATGAAAGGAGAGGTAAGTGAAGTCTTGAGTTCTTTTTTTTCTGCATTATGGGAATGACCAGACGATGTATAGCGCAATCGCAAAGCGGATAAAATGCGTGTTATCTCTCCGTGAAACTGGATGTGTGAGAAGTCGCCAATCGCGTTGATCGCGCATGGCAGCGACGTGATGATTCGCCATGGGTGTGTAGCCTTGTGTCGAAATTTCGCCTTGCGGCAACGCACTCGCGGCGTCATCAGCACGCATTGCCGCCGTCGATTGTGATTCCGCTCAGGATGCGAAGGAAGGATACCATGGAGTCCTTCAAAGAAGCGGCTGTTCATCTGATCATCTGAAAACAACAACTTCTGTGCTCTCAAAAGACAAAATAGTCTCACAAAAAGTAAAAGAAACCATCACATTATATAATAACAATCCTGATTAAGGGAAAAATTTATTCGGACGTGAAGTTTCGAAAGAAGTGTGCGCTGTACGCAATTACACGCAATTACACAATTACAAAAATCCGCCGCGCGCGACCGCGCGAAAATTTGGCATAAGACCATACACCTGTTCACTGTTTGTCCATATTACTTATGTCGCGCACAGCAACTGGCGCTTCTTACTGCGCAAACACCCTGTTCTTTAAATAATTGACTATTCGTTCCATTGATGCTCTCAGCCTACCTTTTCAGTACATGATTCCTTGCGACAAAGTTCCAACCCTTCCCGAAATATCGTTCGTCATCCAAGGCAAGACATTTACTCTCAAAGGAGAAGACTACGTGCTAACTGTATGTCTGGAACTATAAGTAAAATGGAATATATGAAATCACCCTCTATGAGGTCCATTCATTATAGGTGAAGGCGAGTGGAAAGCAAATTTGCCTGTCTGGCTTTATGGGAATGGACCTCCCGGAGAGAGTTGGAGAACTGTGGATTCTTGGAGACGTGTTCATTGGCAGGTATGTGTTGGAATTCGAACCGTAAGCCTTCACTGTCAGTTTTCTCCTTTCCAGGTACTATACCATCTTCGACGTCGAGCAAGCTCGTCTTGGATTCGCACAGGCCAAGGATGAACACGGTCGCCCAGTAGCTCCTGCGGTTCGAAAGCTGAAAAAGGTGGCTAATCTTATATTTGTGAGCATCCAAGTGTTGCTTGTACACTTTTTAAGTCCTACACTAGTTAACTCTAAAAATGAAGAGTTTCTCTGAAGAGGAAGGTCTTTCAGGAAATGGCGCGTCTTCTGAATATGGTTTTTCCACATCATATGGGGGTGCGTATTCAAACATATAATTGATCTTCATCTTCCTGAGTGGTAATACGAATGCCAAAAAAAAGGGTTGATGGTTTTCCTGCTCAGGACAGATTTTTGCAAAATTTGTTTTCGGGCTCGTAAACATTTGAATATGAATATTAAGTTTGGTAATCACCTGCAGAGTTCCACACTATTCCCTATTATCAGTTTTCAGCAAGTTTGACGGTCCAATTGTTGGGCCTGCCTGCGCTCATAGCGCGCGATTGGGGTATTTCCACGCGAAAAGGATTTGCTATCCTTGCTCAGGAGGTCAAACTACCCCCAAAGATAGGGTTCCAGCCCTGTCAAGATTTTGACTCAAGTTCGAAAATTTGAGTTGACTGAATTTTTCACTTCCTTTTGCATTCGTAGAACCTCTCAGAAAAAATGAAGGTCAATAAAATGTTTCGTGTACGCCCCCCCCCCCCATTTAAAGCAAAAACCGTTTTGAAAAAACGTTCCATCCCATGAAAGGCCTCCCTCGTGAAGTTTGCTAATCTATACTTGTATATATTTTATATTTTGCGCATTTCCAGGAATATGGTGGCTACGAGCGTGTTGAAGACGACTTCTTCTAAAGAACAGGGTGATTTTTTGTCAATATGTGGTACCTGTTACGTTACTTTTTGTATTTTGTAAGACCTTCACCAGAATGAAAACTTCATTTCAAATCTCAAACTTGTATGTACATTTTAAATTTTGACCTCTCACTGAAGATGACCGGCTGGAAGGAAAATTTACTTGAGATCTCAAGTTTCGCTCACACCGCGTTCTTACTCGATGAGCGATAACTCGATCGCTGTGATATCAGACTACGCAAAGCATAGCAATGCAGTCCCGGAGCCTACGCTGAGCTGTGCTCCGCCGAGTGCCGATAGGCTAGTCGCACAGCTAATCCGCAGCTATACTTCGCGAAAATACGAGACAAACGCTTTGCGCGCCTCATGTCATCCCATTTGCATGATCACAGGATCGCCAATATTTCTCCAATGTTTACTCAAACTACAAGCGAACTGCAAAATCTTTGCAAAGTACATATAAGCGCGGCCATGATATGAACACTCCCTAAAAAAGGGAAGGTCACCTTATGATCTTGGCAACCATAACTGAGGTGCTTGCAATCACGCTTCTACCATCAGGATTATTTGACCAAGCACTTTGGCACTTGTCTCGCCTTCCCTTTCAACAAACAGGCTGCTGGTTCTTAATGTGATGCCCCGCCCGCCAAGTAACAGTTCGTCCAACATGCCCTTTGCCTTTAAAAAAGCACATGAGAATTCGTAGATGTTTATAAAAGCAACGAGTAACAAACAAAAGCGTAATAGTGATGATCAATTGCACATAAGATTTTTCTCACAGTGAAAGACAACAATATACCCGTAGATTAAAGTGAAAAAGCTAGAAGATTATAAAGGAAAGTGTCACATAGCCACCGTCCGATAAAGGAGAAGCATTCAAGCGAAAAGGAAGAACACCGATTAAAATGGTCATGTAGTCGATGAGCGACGATGAAGACATATGAGCTTAAAATTTTCAAAATTCGTTTCTATTGCGATTGAGCTGGGCTCAATTTCGGTGAGTTTGTCCGGCCGTTCAACTCGTATTGGATATGAGTCGCTGAGGTTGAATCGTGGAAACTGCGATAAGAGCGCCATTGCTGAAATAGATCTCTTTGAACCCATAACCTTGCTATGAAGCTGCTTTCATATCCAGCAATAAGACAGCATTCATACTCAACTGCGCACGCGATCGATCGTTGAAGCGACGCGCAGTACTGCAGGTTTCGCAATCAACACTGTTAGTGCTTTTTGGAAGCCATTCACGGCACGCTGTTGCCTACTGTCAATACTCTCACTGAGTGCCGCTCGACGTACGAATATTGATCGCGAGAGCTGCATTGCGGTGTCCGTCGGGTGTGTGCAGATATGACAGCGAATCGCTTCGCGGCGTTTCACTCGCGGCGCCACCAGTACGACTTGCCAGTCGATTGCTCTTTAGCCCGGCAGAGCGTGGCTGCGTCACATCTGCGCTTCCACCCATGCCACACTGCCTCACTTAAAGGCTGCCATGCCCTGCCACTGGCACTCGCACCCGCCGCGGCGGCCACGCGATTCGCTGTCATATCTGTACACACCCGGTGTCCGTCAATAGGCCACAATGAGATCGGCTGTCGAGTACGAACGCAGCCACGGTCTGTCCAACACGAGTGTGTGGCCCTATGTAGAATTTTCGAGCGCTTTGCGTACTCACCCTTTCAAATTTACGCCAGAATTATTTCTATGGGAATGGTTATCATGCAATGTTATTGTTTCTTTTACTTTTTATGATACTATTTTGCCTTGTCAGGGTACATTAGTTACTGTTTCCAGATAATGGTAAGATAAACAGCTATTCATTCAAAGGGCGTTCATGGTACCAGCTCCTTGCGTCCTGAGTGGAATTCCTACCGCCCGCGGCAGGTCGTGTCGATAGCGACGCGAGTGTGATGCCGCAATGCCAAAATCCGACATAAGGCTACAAACCCGTCCAACCATTCACAAATCTTCAACAGATTTCAACGTCACACCACCACCATCGAGATTCGCGCTTTATTGCGGTGGTGGGGAACACGTGGGCGCCGTCCTGAATTCAAAACTCGTTCTCAAGTTTGAGAAGCTGGGCATGAGTAATGTGCTTAGCTGGAGGGCAAATTCCTTTCAACTAATGGGCACTGGTGAGCATTCTCTGCCCCACCCTTTGAGGGCAAAGGCACCAATGATGGCAATAATTTGCCCCCTAGTATGCAGTTCAGCCAGTGGCCCGCTCGACCAATGAGCCATCTTACGAACCTCACAGGTTTGATCTCCTCCAAAATGCTGCGAGTTTTAAGGCGTATTGTAACAGACATGCTTCAGAGGCTATTCCAAAGATTGAAATACACTAGAACGCGTGAAACACACCTGAATATAGCAGTATACGATACATAGACAGGACGCCAGCAAGAACAGTTGTATGGATGCGAGAATAACAGTGAAGAGGCAAGTGATGTCGTCTGAGAAACACTGTTCGAGTGCAGATGAAATCGGACGTGATTCCACCTGAATGAGCGTGTATTAGGTTCCCTTCATACTTTGCGCCGCTGACGGCTTCAATGATGAGACGGCCAGAGGGCTGCAGGTTGTATATGGTTAAGCCATAATTTCGCGCGGCCGCAGGCGACGACGGCGCGGCGAGTGAGGGTTGCTTTTATGACTGCGTGAATCGCCCTATTGTTATTACAACAACTGTTATGATCTGCTTCTATGCTTCTTTGATAGACTTCACACATTAGCCCATGACGTACAGTTCGGAATCCCAGCCGACTACAGCAACTCGCGCGGGGGCGTTGCGATTGCGACTTCGCAATGCGAGATCCCGACCTAACGATACACACCCAATGCGGTGTGATTGACCTGCGAGAGTGAAACATGACGCAGATATCGCACTCTGCGTCTCTGCCTGCTCCAGGGTTTGCATTCAACGCTGCAGGGTATAAAGCCGGCCTTGAGCCGCCGTCAGACTCTGCGACTTTGCAGCATCGCACTGTCGCACTCTTACCTTGACATTGAACAATGTCGCAACTTCGCGCGCGAAAGTGCGATGCCGTAAAATCGCAAAGTCTGACGGCGGCCTCACGTAAACAACAGGCAGTTTATCTTTGTCATAAGAAAGAAGGGAAGCTGGCGCAAGCGGCTGTGTGCGGTTGCGATGCGACACTCATAAACTCTTTCTCATGATTTGGAAGTGCAGGTATAATAGCCTTCTTTTACACTTTATCCTATGTGGTTGAAGTATCTTCAGCCCCATTCACAATTGTTTTTCGGCCTCTGAATGTGCTCAACAGTTCCTAGAAATTGAATAACACAACGCAACCCCGCGCATCCACTGGCTAAGACAATGCTGTTAGAAATGAAACTGACCACTTCAACATGCACCCCATCATCATGCAGCATTGGCCTTCCATTCGACAACATCACTTTCTGATCGCCGTGCAATTTCAATGAATCAACTTGGTGTTTCAAGGTGATCCCTGTCATAACGGTTATTCTGCTGCCATGCACCTGTAAAACGCATTCGAAAGCGGTAGTTGGTGGAAGAACTTCCATCTGATGGTTACTATTTAGAAAAATTACGAACCTTGTAAATGTCTTGAGTCAGTTCAATTTGTCTCGGACCAATCGCTCGCTTTCGACGGATGTCATTTTCGTTTTCATTACTGGAATAGCACCACTCAATGCCAACGGGGTATGACGATAAGCGCTTACAAGTTAAGTTCCAGAGTGTGGACCAGGACACTCGAAGCAAAATTCGTTGTGGTATTGATCGTGAGCAATGCTCTGTGTGAACAGAAGGGAGGGATAACTCACTGGCGGCGCTTGCTGGGTGGCGACTTACCTATCGGTGACATAAACGATCCCTCGCCGCGCTTGCGACATCGCTGCAGAAAACGACACTTGAACGCTGCCTTTTCAGAGGGGCGAGTGGAGCAGTACATGGCACTTAGCACTCAGTGTAACAACATGGAAGTTGCTTTGCCATGCACTGCGTTTACGATGCAGCGTGACTGGTCGCCTAGTATAAACGCTGTGTAACACCTTTATGGGTTGGTGGCAATGTTCAGCTCCCGACTGATTTAGACTCCTATGGCTAAATACGATACATCAAAATCTGCCTGAACACTCACGCTTCATCAGTTTCATGCATCCATAACTTCTGATTGCATTTTGGTGAACAGTCAAATGTGCACGTCTCTACCAGTGCTTGGTAGATTAATTGGGCCTAAACGACAAGAATGATGTGTTTCGTTACAGAATCAGTAGATTCATGTGTTTTTCTATAACGAGTACATAGAATTAAAATCAGAATATTTTTGAGAACGAGAAACTCCCCATCGAGATAAATATTTAGCATCTATTAATTTATACATCAATAGCAAAAGCGTATTCGGCTTACCTGGTCATGAAAACCCCCGAAATTAATCTTGTAGCGCACTTCATGTGAAGATGGTCTAGAGATACCCATAATCGAGTGATGAATGATGCAACTAGAAAGAATTGCTATTGTCAAAAAAAGAGATCAACGAACGAGTTCAAAAAGGGGTATAAAGGTGGTCAGGGATGCTTAGTGATGAAGTCATACCTCAAAGACAGCATTAGGGTTAATGTGGTAATGGAGAAATCCCTACTGGAAGTCACTCACATGGTAGTCCAGGGCTCAAGAAGGCTATCTGTGGCGGTGAAAAAGCGCCCCTCCGAGCTGTGAAACCGCAAAAAGCCGCATCGCCTATCTGTCCCGCCTCTTTGACTTGTCGATCCCGCCTCCCGATGACGTAATTCCCGATTGACTGAGGTGGGAGGGCCAAGGAGATGCGGCATTATCGAAGGCTTTGCGGCGCGCTTTCGCAGTTTTAGCTTGAAGCTCACTCCAAAAAGTAGATGCTGTCGTATTTCCAAACATTCCCTTGTGTTTACTTGGCAACATGACAATGGAAAACTAGATCAGACTACCCGCCTCTTAACGGACAGGTCGTCCGCGTCGAGAATCAGCAGTGGAAAGGGGGTCCCATTTCTCGGGTTTTTGACCAATTCCATCCGTTGTTTCTTCACTGTCCTGTTACGAAGCATCTCGACTTTCACATTCACTACTTCTCTAACTTTTCGCCCGGCTTTGGCTGATTAATGATTAATTTAGATGAATAGCCGAATAAGACGAAGCCCTAATTCCCAGTGCCCATGGGAGTGTCTCTTGGTTTTTCCTTTAGTGGCGCTCAAAAAGCACCTCTATTTCATTTTGGAAGAATCATCACACTCAGACGCCATTAGAAGGCAAGAAAATCAAGTAGACCAAAGAGATCAAAGAGTTTTTATCAGCAACCTACCCATCGTCGTCAATGAGCCTGATGATCTCTTTCGTGTTGATGTCTCTTGCATTCATATTTGACACAGAGATCTGATTTTCAGCACCCTGAAATTAATGGATAAAAATTTACAGCAAGGTTTATATGAAAGCTAGGGATTCTAGTAATATATTATCGATTTTTATTTACCTCATCACATAAAATAATTCAACACATAGTAAATAAATACCATTAGAGTCTAAAAATATAATATTTGAATTTTTTTTTGAACATCTACACACAATTACAACGACCATTTGTTCTTTTCATTTTCCCTTATCCCACTTCACTATTTGTACATGTATTACTATGTAGACCTTAAGGAATTGTTTTTCACTGCTACCAAACGAATATTAGATTAAAATGAAATCTATGTGACTTTCTGCCAATTAGAGGTGGGTAAAGACAGCATGAGGGGTAATGTGGTTATCGAGAAATTCCTGAAAGAAGTTACTCACTTGGAAACTATGAGCCTAAGAAGGCTATCTGTAACGAAATCCCGGTGAAAAGTGCGCCTCCGAGCTGTAGAAACGGCGCAACGGATAAGAGCTGACGCTTTGGATGATCGACCCCGCCTTCAAGCGGTGTGATTCCTGGATGACTACGATGAGAGCGGATGCGGTGAGATCGAAGGTATTGCAGCGCGCTTTCGCAGTTTTAGCCATTCCAGGAAAAAGATGCTGTCGTATTTCCAAACATTCCCTTGTTTTATCTGGCAGCATGCCAAAAGAGATTTCGTTCGGAGTATCCGCCTCTTGACAATGCCTCTGCGTTGAGGATCAACGAGAAAAGGGGTTCTATTTCTCGGGTTTTTAGCCATTCCCATCTGTTTTTTCCACTGCCTGTTATAGGCATCGACTTTCACATTCACTACTTCTTTCACTTTTCGTCCGAATTTCCCATAATGCTGCCTTTAATTGCATAGCTAACTGTCGTACCTCATTCATGGTCAGCGATAGCCATCCTTGATCACCGGCCTGGACAATGTCGGTCTCCACACCGGCGTCATTCAACACTCGAAGGGAGTAACGGGGTTTAGCGGTGGTACGTGATGGAGAGTAGATGATATTGTTGGAACTGAAATTATATTTATTGATCAGCACATCGAAAGAGAATCACTGATAGGCCGTTTTCAAGTCAAAATCAATCGATTAGCTGCAATCGATAAGTCAGTTTGGGCGATTTATAGTCGTAAGCAACGTGTCGCTCGGCGACCGTGATCGTAAAGTGACCATAAACAAAGATAAACAATGGCCATACAGTTAATTTCACGGCGCTAGATAGGGCATGGCCTGAGTGGCGAGAGTGAGAGTGTGTGGCGGGGTGAGAGAGTTTGATACACTCTCCCAAGTCCGCAGGGCACGCCCTCTCAAGCGCTCGGAAATGGACTGTACAGAGGCTTTCTTTGCAGAAAGCACGAAACTTACAGCACATGGTCGGTCCTGTTCGAATCATAAACTTCCATATGAGTCGATATTTGCTGTTCATTGACTTCCACTTGCGAGTGAATACGGCAATGAACCTTGAGTAATAGGGTAATATGCGAGGTCGCACAGAGAATGTTTCACAACTAACTTGTAAGAGTTTATCTCGTATCGTAACCAATGTTGTACTGCCCTCTTTTACGTGAACCAAGCCACTGTATGATGGAAATGGCGCTGTCTGAAATTGTTGGCCAAAGTAATCGAGAAAACCTAGCAAAAAAATATAAAAGTTAAGGACCGTTTTCTCAATACCGCACTCCTCATATGGCATGAGTACGCTAAACTGGTAGGAAGAAGTGACTGTCCTTTCACAGGTCACCTCCTTGAGTCGTTTTGTCTTCAGTGAGCCGCTGCAATGAAATTCCAGATTTTTCGAGAACTACGTCTGTAGTCACACCGTATGCACATAATCGCACGTTACAATTTGTGCTGTTCACGGTGCAAGTACAGTCCATTTAAGAGTGCCTCAGAGAGCGAGGCCTACGGACTTGGGTGAGAGTGTATCAAACTCTCTCACTTTGCCACAAACTCTCACTCTTGCCACGTACTCTCACTCTCGCCATTCACTCATGTCCGTAGACCACGCCCTATCAAGCGTTCCGAAATGGAGTATATATACATGCGTGAAAAATGCCACAAAAACATGAGCGGCACCGCGAATTCCATTGCGTAGCAAATTAAGCGCCGCCACAACCGCAGGCGTCTAATTTCACAAATATTGCCCAGGTAACGTACCTGAATAGTCGCATTGATGATCCATGAATTTCCATAGCGTCATTACGGCATTTCACAGCAACTGAATGAACGGAAAGTTTTGTAGTACCATTCCATCGACCATCAATCAGGAATAAGTAAGATAATTACAGCGGCAAGCAGCGCCGTTACTATACGCGTAACCAGGGGATCTAGTCTTGGAATAAATCTTCACCGTCGGTTAGAGACACCGAGAGGGGGGCGATTTTGGCTTACGGTGTATGATTACGGTGGCTCACAGTTGCCACAATACACACACGACACCTTGCCAAGACGTCGAAAGCGAATTCATTAGGTTTTAATCGCAATCACACTTTTTTCTCACGCTTTCGCTTATTCTTCATTTGATTGTGTTTGTTGCCGTGCGTTGTTTCACTTATGTCGCATCATCACGAATGAATGAAATACACTCTACGAAACAACAAATGACGTGCGACTCTACACGGACAACTCGGAAGGTCAGTGCACCACAGCGTCCGCTTCTGAATCCGGGTTTTTCAACAATTATCGCTTCTAACCTTGGATATTCGTTGCAAAATGATTATATTTTTGCATCTTACTCTCTTCGGACCCCTTCTCGGTCCTTTAATCGCTACCAAATTTTTATAAGAGGGAAAACGCTAATTTACCTGATGACCGCTCAAGTCATATTAGAATAGACGGAAAGCGCATTCATACTCAACTACGACTACGAGTAAATGTCCAGTGCATGGCGCATCGTGATTGATCGATGACCAACTGCTTCATATTCTAGTATGCCGTGCACGGTGCCTATGTGAACTCCATAGTCACATGATCAACCGTGCAGTGACGCTGGTGACGTCAGCTCCAGCAAACTATGCCCGGATGGATTGAATAGATCTAACCCTCACCCACATTTTTGCAAAATTGTATCTGTGTCAAAGTTTTTTAAATGCACGACAGAATACACTTGAGATTTTGTAATGGATGCTAAGTTCGATCAGCAAAATCCAAAAATGGACAAGAAATAGGCTGAGCTTAGCCTCATGGGTGATCAAGATCGCCTCGCTGGTTTCCTTGATCAGCGTGAAGTTTGACCTCCCAAATCTATAACACGGACAAAGATTTGGCAAATCATTGATCCATCCACAGTTGCTCAAATCGTTTGGATAGTCGTGAAGCTCGTATGGAGTCCCGGAAATCTTGTTTAAATTTTATTTCCACTGGATTTTTCAAGTGCTGTTCCAGTGGAGGGGTGGGGGTCCCACTGTGGTGGGCCCTGTTTTTGTGTCTGGCGCTATTTTTACCTGATTTCTAGGAAAGGAAAGGAACTTATAACTTTTTTCTTGAAGGTTTGGTCAAAACTGTACGCAGGAGTGAGCAAATTGACGCCGATTTGTTCAATGCTTTCTAAGTTGCGCCTCCCCCCCCCCTTACTGGGATAGCACTTTCTTTTACTTTCCTTTCACCGTTTGTTTTCACGTGCGACCGATCTGATTCTTATATTGTTTATTTTTTTCGGAAATGGTCTCTGAAATTAAGCGTCTATCACTGTACAGGGTTTTACCAAGGTCACAGTGCTAAAATCGTAGGGTTATAAAATCTATGCCACTTTTGCCGCTCGACTAACAAAAAGCGCAGGCAAGGTTGCACTATACTTGCGCTCTTTACAGTGAAATAGCGGGAGTGGATTCCATGTGGTCATGGGATGGGAAAGAGCCAAATTAATGAGCTACATTTCCCGCTCCCCCACGTACACAAAGTGCCGAAGCAGCTTCTGGTATCCTGGGCGAAAAAGTACTCTTTCACTGCTGTGTGTTGAAGTACAGTCCATTTCGCTGCGCATGATCGGGCGCGGCCTGCGGACTTCGATGAGTGGCAAGAGCGAGAGCGCGTGGCGACTTGCGAAAAAGTGAGAGTGGCGGGGTGAGAGAGTTTGATACACTCTCACTGGGTGAGGCTACTTACGCCGGAAAATCGATCCGAGGCGTCGCACTCGCGGCACCACCAGTAAGACTTGCGAATCGATTGCCCTTGGGAGCCCGGCAGAGCGTGGCTGCGTCACCTCTGCATGCTACACTCCTCGCTTGAAGGCTGCCATGCCCTGCCACTGGCACTCGCACATAGCGCGCCGCTCGCCGCGGACGGCCACGCGATTTTCTGGCATAACCTCACGCCACTCTCACCCATGTCCGTAGGCCACGCCCAATCAGGCGCGAAATGCCTATAACTGTGCAAGCAGCAACTGAACTATGCTACGGTGACTTTGGTTCAGTTTTCGAAACGCTCAATTGCAATGTGTTGTACCTCGTGACTAATTTTACCCTTCCCGGGTGTGCATCAGGGCACTCGAATCGAGTGAAGTCACGCTAGAGTGGGGCCGTCCTCATAGGCACATATCGTGCTTGGTAGACGCCCATTCCCATCTCATTGATGCTTTATCACTAACGGTACCGCTTATAAGGCTTTGGCTTATATCACTGATTCAGGACTTACATTCTATGCAGTCGTCCAAGGAACCATACGTCAAATTTGAATTGCGACTGCTCAAGGGGCTTCGTCCTGATCCTCGTCCATCGTAGTGACTGAGATAGCACAGCTGTGTCCATTTATCGTGAGTGTAAGACCTTAATTGCATGTTTACTGATATTGTTCAAACGAAGAGGATCAACCGTCCCTCTTACTGCCCATTGCCTACTCTGTGAGTGAAGCAATATTTCCACGTGGGATCGACTGGTCGCGCGATCGCTGAGGCAAAGCGCACAGCGCGGTCAATACCCCGCCGGGCGGCCCGCGGCGGCAGCATTGGTCACGGGGCAGATGCTGCGCGTAGTGACAGCTATTGATTGCTTGGTAGCTGTAATCGTAAGCTCGGTAGCCGAGTATGAAAGTTGACGTAGGGCTACTGTCTAGGGAAAGCTTATGAAGTCGTAGTCAATCAGAAAGAAGGTTGGAATACTTAACAATTTGATGGTTAGTTACTCTTCTTCACATTTTGAACCCCTCACGTACCTGCAGGGATAGCTTATACTGGCTTGCAAAGTGCAAATTCTTTCGCATTCCTCAGTCTCGCCAACATCTGAAACAATTTCGTCGTACAAATCCGTGTAGCCAGCCGTTGACAATCGCATAAAATTGCATTTTGAGGATGACATCGGCTCTGTAATAAACGCACATTTAGTCACTTCATTCGCTGATGGGTATGGCAACTTAAGAGGAAGAAGGGCTTTCCAGTTAATGGGAAAAGACTACGGTTGCCTACGGTAAATGTTGAATCATTGTATGGTAGGATAGTGTGACAGTTCTCATTTTATCCTTATCCCTAGTGGTGCCTTCGAGAGATAACCTATTCACTCACCTTCCGCGCAATTATTCTCGTACACATCAACATCGTCACTATAGCTGAAATACTTTCTCGTGTTGTATACAGTACTCGGTGATGCCAGTAACAGATCGCATGACAAATTCCCATTACTGTACTGTGCTGCTCGACAATCGAATCTAAATTCGGTAACGTTTTTCGCAGCGATCAAGTAAATACGAAATCATGGAAATTGCACACAATATAGGAGCTGTGAGCGCGCAAAGTTCCTGAGCGGTTTCAAGGAAACGGATTCCACACAGGTGAAAGAATCGTTATTCCTACAGAGTTCCCGATGCATTAGTCTTGATAATAGTTCAAAACGCTCCAGTGTTTCTGCCGATCCCTCATACTCTGTTTACTTGAAATAGCATGACCGCCACAAGGTTTCTAGGTTTTTTCACAGCTATACAGATCACAAGGTTTCTAGGTTTTTTCAAAGCTATGCAGATCATATAGATCTACATAAATTGAAATAAACGGGTCAGTTCTTAGAAGTGAACGCCCAGTTGGCCACTCATCAGTAGTGCATCTCCGCAACCACGTCTTATAATATCTATAGTCCATTTCGGAGCGCCTGATAGGGCGTGGCATAGTGACCTGGGTGAGTGGCGAGATAGGGAGTACGTGGCAAGAGTGGGAGTACGTGGCGAGAGTGAGTGTGTGGCGAGGTGAACGAGTTTGACATACTCCCATCCAAGTCCGTAGGGCACGCCCTATCAGGCGCTCCGAAATGAACTGTACTTCCTTCTATCGAAAAATTATGAGAGCTCTGAAAGATTGGAAATATCCTATTACCACATGAAGTTCTGTGTTATGAACAGGAGTATAGGTGGGTTTGAAGACTTATTGGGGGTAATTTCAGCAAATTATGCATTTATGTGAAACATGAAAATTGAGGTGTTTATTAGTGTAAATGTAGAGAAAAAGCGGGAGAAAGTGGCGAAAACCCGAGAAATAGGGAATCGGAAAAGCTCCTTCTAGCTCCTTTCTTTTCGATCGCTCTGCGTCCCTAGCCGATGGGAGTAGCGGTAGGCGGGCGAGGGGCTGAGTCAGCCAGCCGCGAACGTTACCTCGTCTGCAACTCCCTCGACGAATAAATGATTCGTAGTGCTGCGGAATGGTGATGTAGACCTCGAGGCGTGCTTTTTAGTGGGAGCTTCACCTTTGCTTGTGGACTGGAATCGCTCACAGGGAATATGTTTCCCCAGCTTTCTTTCTCCTTACCCCTGGCAATTCCTTGTGACTAACTGTGAGCATGTGGATGGCTGTTAGGTGTAGAGCAAAAGTCGCTGATACAGCGGCTTGCTACTACACGAATTGTTGACTTGAAAGTGAGTGTTACCTCTCTTGGCAAATGCTCAAACATTGCTCAGTGGTATTACCAACGATGGATTCGAGGAAAATGTCTTCAGCTTGAGCTTTGAGGTTGGCTAATTTCTCGAAAGCGAAGGCCCTCTTTGAGCAATTCCCTGAAAATACAAGGAGCAGTTCTGATTCGTTTAGTAGCTGATGTTTTATGTCACTTCGCTATGTGAATGTTATCGGTGATAATGTAGATGAAGGCTCGGTCCCAACCCAGGACTCATGTTAGGCAGTATGCTTAACCATTACGCCACAAAACCTTCGTTGCTTTCTTCCGATATGTCATAGTGGCGTAGCTGCTCAGCAGATCCCGTTGCTAACAAAAAACGTATAAACGTTTATGGGGGCTGGTTGGTTTTCGAATGGTCAAACAAATCATTCATTTGCAGTGACCCACATTTCCTAGACTATTTGGTTGAACGATTTAGATTTGCGTGCTCTTAGGGGAATAATTGTGGCTTCTTCCACACCGCAGGGTTTCTCGGTCAGTAGTCTGAACGTATTCAATTGTGTAGACGCATACATATTTGAACTTTCTATCTGCGAACGAAGAAAACACCGAGACCGGTTGGAGTAGTTAGTCAGCTCCGGAGGTTTCCCAAAAAGTTTGTTGCGCGTTATACAGTCCTTTTCGTAGCACTTGATAGGGCGTGGCCTACGGGCTTGGGTGAGAATGTATCAAACTCTCTCACCCCGCCACACACTCTCACTCTCGCCACTCAGGCCACGCCCTATCTAGCGTTGTGAAATGAACTGTAGGTGACGTGCTTCTATGGCAAGGAAGCTCTTCTAACTGGTGTCCTATAAGTACCGCATGATCGAGCGGGATGTTCTTATTGTCGCCCTTGTTTGTTTTAAAAGTATATACAGGTGCTGTATTATGTAGTGGGAAGGGGGGGGGGAGGGGGCAAGTTGTTGAATTTTGAACAGTAACATGACTTCACACGAATATTGGACACTCACGTCAACTTCACGGGATCATACATGTGCTATGATTTTTACAGTACATTGTTGACATGTCAGTCGTGTAAGGACATGTTACTATCCCACACTAGACAGCTTCGTAACAGCCCCCCCCCCCCCCTTCTCTCATTGGCATATACGATCGCTCTCCATCTTGACCGCACTAAAATCTTACCATTTAAGGAAATCTTCGTGGCTCCATAGAGAACAGTGTCTGGAAGCGGTAGATTGTCATCAGATGCAGATTTGTTGCTATCAACAAGAAGACAATGAGCTTTTTCGTCAACACCAATCAAATAGTTGAATCCGGCACAGTCCACTTCCTGTAAGTTCAAAACTGTTTTTTTTTTATAAAAATATTTGAGGTATTAAATTATTTTGGGTGCTATCGCAAGGTAGGGAGGGGCATCCCACTACTGAACCCTATTTTTACCTAAGCCAAGAAGGGAAACGAGCCTCTCCCCTGCTTCAACGCTCAGCCAAAAATAAACGCTCAAATGTGCAGAGTGACCCCACAAAATTCCTTCAAAAGAACCCAGGTGTGAAACTTTTTTTGAGATGCCCCCTGCCCATTATAATAGCACCTTATGTTGTGCTATGTGACATAAAAAGGTCAAAAATGGAGTGGTCAGTGTTTCTTCCCTTATACGGTATTTAAATGGTAAATAATCATTTGCAGATTGTGGGAAATGATGGACACTCACTTCATAGTTGGTCAGTACATAGTTAGTTATCTCATAAAATTATGGATGAAACTAAAAAGTTTGTGCGAGCATGAGGGAACCTTAAATGAAGGAAAAACTGACATGGGAGGCACTAGTTTTGAGGGTGTCTCGAGTATCAAGTGCTTCAAATACAAATGTTATCAAAATCCACTGCACTCTAATTTGCAAAGTTTTGATGTCAGTGATAGTGCACTTTTATGGTTTTTTTCTAGATTGTTACGTATCAGTTATCAATCATTCAATCAATTATCAATTATTAAGGCGTAATACAATCCGCGTAAGGGAAACATATGCCATGAAGGGCGCGCATGCTTTCCCTTTACATTTTAGAGCAAGAGAAATTCAGTGCGAAATAAGGCTCGCAATATTGTTCCTCGTGTAAACAGCATTCAATAAAAAATGTTGGAAAATATCAAGACCTGTAGAGTTGATAAGTAAGGAGGGGACATATTGAGGTTTAACTGACCTCGCGACACCGTAGAGAGCATTCACTTAAACCTGACACTTCGAATTGACCTAAGATGTTCCCTCGTACGACGCTATAGCTTTCGATCATGAAATTGTACGATGCTGCTGAAAAAGAATAAAAAATTGTCGGGGGCTTATCAAAATTTGGACGCATGGTTCAGAAAATACAAAAGCATAATTCTGAAAGTCTAAAATTTACTCTGCTTCGTGCACTTCTTTTAGACGTAAAGTGAAAAGGGATGTCGTGCTTTGAGGGTAGGTATAGTCCATTTCTGGGCGCTTGATAGGGCGTGGCCTACGGACATCGAGTGGCAGAGTGAGAGTGTGTGGCGGGGTGATAGTTTGATGCAGTCACCTGAGTCCGTAGGCCACGCCCTATCAAGCGCTCCAAAATGAACTGTAACAGTGAATGTAACGTGGCTGAACGTGACGGTTGAGTTAGCAAACTAGGCTTTTGTGGGCACAGTGGAGTAAGACACAGATACTTAACACATCAATCATGCAAAGCCATGTTCACAGCCATGTTGCTATCACTCTGCCCACCCCAAGTGCTATGTACATAGCGGCTACAACTGATTAGTGAGGCTGGTGTGTGAAGATAGATAAAAGATTACACATTTTGATCCTTTATGTGCTAGCCCTCTAAACACAGGTTTTGCGACCCCTTTAATTGGAAATAAACAGACAATGAGTAAACCGACTAGTCAACTAGTACATCCCGTAAGATACGAGTTTAATAATCACAAATCACAAAAACAAATGATAGAATGCTTGATTAATGATCCATGGAGACTCTTTCTGATTTAATTTTGGTGGGACTAGGGTGGGGAGGGCTAAGCCTCGAAAGGTCTTTGAGTATTAATTCTCATTTTTCTTTGAATCAAAATCTTCTGAACCACCCATTCGATGGGCGTGAGTCTCGAAAAGGTAGTTAAGTGACTAGAATATGAACTGCCACTGCCAAAGCGTGCCTCGATGGAGAGCCATAAAAACGTCTCATTCCTGAAGCCCAAAGTGAGTTTAAATTGGAACTAGAGCAGATTCCCCTCCTTCCTTGGTCACCTACTTTTGTTGCCTTTCCTTGACTAATTGCGGAGTTACAAGGAGATTCAGGGTGATCCGTAATTCCATACCTGTGTCCTCAAGTAACAGATATGTAATGTCTTGAAAATTTTGCATTATTATGGTACCCTCAAACATACCTATGTGGGTTCCTCAAGTATATACATTAAATGTCGAAAAGGACTATGTTCAGTATAAAATATACCGGCATTCGTGCAGAATTATGCCATTAATCTTTGATAACCCTAGTCCTTGTGCACAAAGTTTTCGGCAATCTTATTATTATGGGATCCATTTCGCCAGCAGAGTAGAAATAAGGCATTCACCATACAGCAAACCCTTTTTGAGATGCACCGTGTACTCCACTTCAAAGCTGGTTACAAGGATTTGACCTGCACATAGTTTTTGAAAGGACCTGCGAAGATCTGCCTATGTCCCACCAGTCAGACTTTAATTCACTCGTAGCAGAGGAGGAAGGTCGAGGGGGGTGAGGGGAAGGACACTGACCCGGTATTCTTTAGCGGGCTTATGCTTGTGGACCCCTATAGTTTAGTGTTTTGACTTCACACTGATATTATACCCGATCCACGATATGTCTAGCGGACAGTAAGACATTTTTCGGAACACTGATGAGCTTCCCAGAAGAGCGACGTGAACTCGATTAACCTCCGCACGCAAGTGTCCTTGCTCTGGTTTCTCCCTTTTTTCTAACTTATTAGCATATCAAAACCATAGCAAATCACGTCGGATAATCATGTACATTATAATAGGTCTCATGTCAACGTATCAACGATACATGTATGAGAAAGATAGCAATGTCCATGTGCGACTTTCGATGAATCTTGGCATGGTCTTTCAGTTATGGTTGTTCGGATGTTTCAACTTCAACCAAGATTGTTAATCACTTTAATTCCGAATGACGTTTCGGCGTCGTCTTATTCAGAGTCTGGAAGAGTGAAGGCTTTATGAGAACTATTCGTTCAAACACCATTCCATTTCACAGAAAAAACTGACAGTTCGCAAAAAGGGGAGACGATGTCGCAGAGAATTACTGGCTGACCTCTGAAATCGCCGACCGTCCTTTACCTATTTGACCCTCCCTTTTTTTACGAACTGTCAATTTTTTCTGTGAAATGAAATGGTGTCTCAACGAATAGTTTCCACGACGCCGAAACGTCAGTCGGAAACAAAGAAAGAGAGCCTTCCTTCAGGGATCGTCCCGAAAGTAA
This sequence comes from Trichostrongylus colubriformis, assembly GCA_963978905.1. Taxonomy (NCBI): domain Eukaryota; kingdom Metazoa; phylum Nematoda; class Chromadorea; order Rhabditida; family Trichostrongylidae; genus Trichostrongylus; species Trichostrongylus colubriformis. The sequence continues at coordinate 53,183,423 of OZ022256.1, read as the reverse complement.
GTAACGCATGGTGCACGCGGCGAATATACGCGGAAAGTGCAGTTTGAGAAAAAGCAGTTTCAGTAAATTAAGATAATAAATTAAATTAATAAAGCGAAATACTCACCGATCAAATTAATAAAGCGAAATACTCACCGATTTCACGCGAGTGGTGAAGAAGTGTGAGAAGAGTAATGAGATCGGCGGTGGTGATGGCTGATGAGGCGATCATCTTACGTGAGGTGAGATTCTGGGACCTCGACAATTACATGAGCGTCAGGCGATCCAGGCCAATCACACCGATTCTACAACGTTCACGTATTGCGTGGAATGACATAAACATCGTCACGAAGATTTTTCACGGTGAAAAAAGCTAAAAGAACGCCGACGAGAGGAACTGAACAAGATGACCGATCGGCCAAAGCGAAGGAACGATAATTATAAGGCTTCATTATGCATCGATATGAGGTAAGGATTGATACGCACACTAGAGGAGTTTTGCGAAGGTTTACGAATCAGATCCACGACTAAACACTGGCAACAAAAATCAAGCTGTCGACATCGGCAAGAAATGATCACATGGCCCTCGGTATGTGTGCGCCCTGTCCTTAGATCCTAAGAGAAATCTTTTTTGTTGTTGCATCCCAAAATTCGTCAGCATCCTAAAACTCGCCACCCTCTAGTCCGCGAAAGTGCACTCTTCAATAGGAACCGATGGAGCATTTACCTTCTCACCCAAAAGGGTCTTACAGGATGGGTCTGCTTATAACGTATCCACTTCTCCCCATAAATCGTAAATTTGCATTGAATCGAAAAGGAATACAGTAAGTCGCATTTCTCATCAAGGACTGAGGGGTAGAATTTGAGAGCTTGCCGACTTGGTTGAATGAGCCAGTTACAAATACTGTGCATTGTGAAAAAATAACAATAAGTCATTCGTTGGTCTTTCGTTGTCAGCCACACGTCAATAACTTTCTGGTCAAATTGATTTTTGGCCACGCCCTTCTTGCTTCGAATTCCGTTTGTGCTATTCTCAAAGTCCCTTGAAAGAATCCATTTTGTGGTACGAGACGGCGTCTCATTTTTCCAAATTACCCTAATGAACAGTCGTAAGTGGTACTTCAGTTTAACTCTCCCACAATGGGACAATTTCCTCGTCGGAGTCTTTGCTGTGATTGTCGTAAACGCTCTTTCTAATCTCTTGATTTGGAGTAGAAAGATTAAGACTAGGAGGAGGAATGGGTGTTGATGCCGGGGTATGGGAGTACACAAAAAGGGCAAAATAAGCGAGATTTTTGCAACAAAAAATTCGTGATGTGCATGGAAATGTGTGGCAGATGGCGAATAAAATCTGCATAAGAAAATAATCAAAACCTGAAATTCTAAAATTTATTTATATCAGTCGCTGAAAATTTCTTACATCTGACGTTGATTTCTTCGATTCGAATGCATTGTAGAGATAAAAAGTAAAAACAAAAAAAACCTAAAAGTCATCAGCTTCCTAAAGTTCTCACAAAAAGAAGATTCAGCAGTAGGTTTTTCAGAGGTTTGTTATAACTGTGCGACGAAAAGTAGATAATTGTGGGTCTCGTGATATGCTTAGGTTAGTAAATCTAGTTCTGACTACAACCCACCACATATCCGGGAGAAAGTCAACTATGAAAACAGGTACAGCGAAAAGACGATGTTACATCACTATGGAAAGCGATCGGAGACTTAGCGCCAGGTCAAGCGGGATGAATTTAGGTCGGACGACTTTCAGTTTCTAAGCGACCCTCCTCAATGGACGCAATGGATGCAGCTGGCGCCGCATGACCACCAATGAGCCCTCATTACATGCCTACTTTCCTCGTTGTCCCATGCAAATTGACTGGTTAACCTGGTTCCGGTTGATTCATTCGTATATAATTGTTTTAGAATGATGGGGTGAATTGCCGGCCGAATATGAACCGGGTGGGATCCCTGTAGAGTGCTACAGACTATTACCTTCGCTCACTGAAAAATGGATATAGCTGGATTGTTGTCTAAATACTATCTCAAGATGCCCACGAGATCCAAAAAGACGTGGGAAGGGACGGGCGGGATGTGGTCGTTGATCCTTAAAGGTTAGCGTCTCGGGTAAGTGGAAGTCTGCTTTATGGAGAGGGTGATATAAGAGAAAGAGAGCGTGGCCCCGCGGTCCGATGTTGCACTTTGCCTGAATCGTTTTAGGTACTTCATAGATAGGACGTTGAGGAACCAATCAAATTCGAAGTTTCGATTCGGATTGGAATTAGTAAAACGGAACTATGTACATACAGTAGCGCTCAAAAGTATTCGGCCAAACATTTTTTTGTTATAACTTTTTTCTACTTGACCAAATTTGACAAAATTTTGATATGTGGTGCCTGAACCTATTGTCAACATTTCCTTCTACTTGAGTGCCGCTTAACCCTTTTCATGGTTTTTCACAAGAATTCACTACAAGACCACCGAAAAAAAAGAAAGACTTGGTCAAGAAAAACGGCTTTCTTTACAAAAACAAAACTAGCAAGCCTCAGAGAACATCAATTTTTTGTAGAAGGACCACGACTTTTGATGACAGCGGCACAGCGAGTCGGCATAGGTATGGCACTCTAAAAACAAAATTTTTCAAACAACCACGTAACCTACACCATTGAGCTCCAAAGTAGTATTTTAAGTATGCAGTGTCTCCAAGTACAACATACTAAAATTTCACTTAGATCGGTGCAGTTGCAAAAAAGTTACAAGTGAAAACCAAATGAAAGACCATTTCGCCGAAGACTTTTGAGCGCTACTGTATGTGGTAGAATTTGCTCTGTGACCTCTGGAGTTTGAAACTATTGGGTTGAGGAATAAGTTCCCGCGGTTTTTTCAACCCCGTTTTTCACATTGTTCCCATCATCTTTTGACAAAACTTTATATATGTTTCTGATAGAGCTTTTTTTGCTCTACAGAATGCTGCTACCGCTTTTTCGATTCCTTCGACTGCCTAGTATTTATGAGGCTTGGAAAAGAAATAAGCCGAAGGCAAAAATCGGCACTCTCGACACCTCATCTTCCTAGTCTACCATCGATATCAAAGAATGCATGTGTATATGTTTTCAATAGAGCTTTTTCAGCTCTACAGAATGGTACTACTTTTTATTCGAATCGCTCCACTTTTTGCTGTTTTTAAGGCTCTCAAAGGTAGTACTCGCAAGAGTATGCACTTTCGTTATCTTCTCTCCCTCGCCTACCATCGAGATCGAAGAGAGTATCCAGGAATGCATTCGACAGAACTCTTCTTGCTCTACAAGATGATGCCACTACTCTTTTGAATCTTTTCATATTTAAGCCTATAGGAATAAGTTTCCACCTGTTCTTCAATTCGAAATTGCATAATGAAAATAAATTTTTTCGGCGGAGTGTTTTGTGTCACTCGATAGAGCTCTTTTCGCTCTACAAGGTAGTGTTTGCGGTTTTTGTTCGAACTGATTTTTGACATTTTTAAGATAAATTAAAAGTCGACGAAATCGAGCATTTTCGACACCATGTGATGAAAATGCTCGATTTCGTCGACTTTTAAATTATCTAAAAAATGTCAAAAATCAGTTAGAACAAAAACTGTAAAAACCATCTTGTACAGAACACTCTGCAGAGAAAATTTATTTTCATTATGCAATTTTGAATTGAAAAAAGGTGGGAAGTTGTCCCTACATGCTAAAATTTGAGAGTATACAAAAGAATTGTGGTATCATCTAGTAGAGCAAAAAAGCTCTATCGAATGCATATATAAATCGTCGCTTTAATCTCGATGGTAGGCGAGGAAGAGATGATAACGAAAGTGCACACTTTTGCGAGTACTGCCTTTGAGAGCCTTAAAAACAGCAAAAAGTGGAGCGATTCGAATAAAAAGTAGTACCATTCTGTAGAGCTGAAAAAGCTCTATTGAAAACATATACACATGCATTTTTTGATATCGATGGTAGACTAGGAAGATGAGGTGTCGAGGGCGCCAATTTTCGCCATTGGCTTATTTCTTTTCCAAACCTCATAAATACTAGGTAGTCGAAGGAACGAAAAAAGGATAATAGAGTTTTGTAGAGCAAAAAAAGCTCTGTCGAAAACGTACATAAGCTCCGTTGAAAGGTGAAAGAAACAATGTGAAAAACGGGGTTAAAGAAAACCGCGGGAACTTACTCCTCAACCCAATAGGTACTGCTTTTCGGAATAGTGGCGAATGAATGGGGTGGTAATCCCAGAAGGGCATTGCTTATTGTTAGCACTGGTGCGGCGAAGCACTGGACTGATTAGCAATAAAATCGGCTGTCGTGAAAGTGGTGTTAGTCCAAAGTCCTCAAAGTGCCATTTGTGGTGTTTTTGGTAACATAAATTATGGTTTACCATTAACAAAGCTCCTTATCGTAGTACTACGCAGACAGTAAAGGCAGAGTTTCACGATGTGCAGCTTCTCAATTATCCTTGGGTCTGGGTCGATGTGTATCACAACGCAGAGAGGCATAGCCAAACTGCTCTGCACAGGAAATCGGATTATCAAACTTTTGCGTTAAGGAAGGGACTTGGTAAAGGAAGTTGATTTTTGCATTAGTAAAAGTACCGGGCTCTGCTTTCAGTAGCACGCTTTTCCCCACTGTAGATACCATCAGTGTTTTACTTTTTTGTGGTTTGCTAAGAAATAATAAATTCTGTTACAGTCTACTGAGGTCTCAGCGCGAACCGGTCTCAGTTTTTCTTTGCCCGAAACAGAAAGTCTAAATATAAAGACGGCGAAAATTACGCCATCGTAAGCGTCGCTCGGACCCAGTGACCGAAATACGTTTCAGCGTGGGGGAATGAACCGCGATTATCGGATTACGATCGCGCAAATCTGAGCTCTTGAAACAACCTCGCAACTGGGTAATTAGCATTGAAGAAAATCAGCTTGACCTGGTATGTGACCTCAAAACCAATTTCATGATGATACTCTAAATAATGAGATCTGCAAATAGTAGAAAAAGGTGCCAAATATTAGGTTGAGGAATAAGCTCCCGCGGTTTTTTAACCCCTTTTTTCACATTGATCCCTTCATCATTCGGCAAAGCTTGTACATGTTTTCGATAGAGCTTTTTTGCTTCACAAAATGCTACTATCTATTTTTCGATTCCTTCGACTGCCTAATATTATGAGTTTGGAAATGAAGTAAGCTGAAGGCAAAAATTGGCACTCTCGACACCCCATCTTCCTAGTCTACCATCGAGATCAAAAAAATGCAAAATGTGTATATGTTTTCGATAGAGCTTTTTCAGCTCTACAGAGTGGTACTACTTTTTGTTCAAATCGCTCAGCTTTTTGCTGTTTTTAAGGCTCACAAATGCGGTACTCGCAAAAGTGTGCACTTTCGTTATCTTCTCTTCCTCGCCTACCATCGAGATTGGAGAGAATGTGCACATGTGCATTCGATAGAGCTTTTTTTCTCTACAAGATGAGACCTCTGCTCTTCTGTATCCTCTCATATTTTAGCATGTAGGAATAAGTTCCCACCCGTTCTTCAATTCAAAATTGCGTAATGAAAATGAATTTTTTTTGGCAGAGTGTTTTGAATCATTCGATAGAGCTCGTTTTGCTCTACAAGGTAGTGTTTACGGTTTTTGCTAGAAATGAGTTTTGCTATTTTTTATATAATTTAAAAGGAGTGTAAAGTCGACGAAATCAAGCATTTTCGTGTCGGTCATGCCCGATTTCGTCGACTTGACACTCTTTTTAAATGATTTAAAAAATGAAAAAAATCAATCCGAGCAAAAACCGTAAACACTTACTTGTAGAGCAAAACGAGCTCTATTGAATGATTCAAAACACTCTGCCAAAAAAAAAACTCATTTTCATTACGCAATTTTGTATTGAAGAACAGGTGGAAACTTATTCCTATATGCACAAATATGAGGGGATACAGAAAAGAAGAGGTATCACCTTGGAGAGCAAAAAAAGTTGTATCGAATGTACATGTGCACATCCTCTCCGATCTTGATGGTAGACTAGGAAGATGAGGTGTCGAGAGCGCCAATTTTTGCCTTCAGCTTACTTCATTTCCAAACCTCATAAATATTAGACAGTCGAAGGAATCGAAAAATAGATAGTGGCATTTTGTGGAGCAAAAACAGTTCTATCGAAAACATATGTAAGGTTTGCCGAAAGATGAAGGAAACAATGTGAAAAACGGGGTTGAAAAAAACCGCGGGAACTTATTCCTCAACCCAACAGAATATTGCGGTATAACCTTACGCAGGGGGTTGAACTTGATGGCGTTCAGCATTCATGGGATGACTTTCGGCTGTGAGGGTTAATTGTGCAGCCCGATGATGTGCCACGCATATTACCATTAGACTCAAGGTTCTACTGAATGTCAAAGTCGCGGTTGTCAAGTCTTACCGAACACTCCAAGGCTCCGCCCCTTCGGCCACCACTTTGAGGAGCTGACGTTCAGGCGGATTCTCACTTCTTCGAGTGAAACGGTCCTTATTGAGCGAATGCATCATAAATGTGTGGGTAACAGAGAAATTCATTTTTCATTTTTGCACGATTCCTTCAACTTTTGAAGATCATAACTGTGCTCAAACACAATTATTTGTTACCCAGAGCTAGATTGCGCACACCTTCCTCAACATTCACTGAACAGATCTGATCCTTTTATTCGAGCAATTCGCCAAAAAGTGATAGTCTCTATTGGGTACGGAGCATAACTTGTGCAACTGAGTTTGGACAGTTTCTAGATTGTTCGTCTTTCATGTGAACGTCGTGGAAGATTGACGCTATCGCGGTATAAGATCGAACCTTACCTGTTACGGGTGTATTTTCGGCGAATTATGGTCGGTTTTCATGATTGGGCCCCAATGTTATGTAACGAAATGGTGCGTAAAATTTTAGTAAACAACGCTTACGATAGGCCACCAAAAAATGAAATAATGCCTCACTTTGAACCTTTGTCCCATTAAGCTTACTTTTGCGAGGATACTCTCCTACAATCCACAATCTTAGTAAAGTAAACAATCTGAATACATCCCTTCAAAACTAGACGTCATATTCCATGGTATCTCTGACGTATTTCGTAGAAGTTCTGATGTTTTTAGCACGTCAGCTAGAAATCGCGCGTTCCTGTAGTCTTAATCGAAAATTCGCGAAACGTACTATTGGAAAATCACCAAGAAATAGTGGGCAAAACGGTTGGAACTTCTTGTCAGACCTAATACGAAGGAGTGTTTTTATGCTTTCAACCAGTCTAGTACCAGTTCATCGATCCTGGAAGACTGAAGGTCTTGATGGGCCTGGGCGACCTAGACCATAAGAGTATGGCAGCGGCCCCGCTTGTCACTACTCATTTCCGCCGTACACCAATGTTATTCCCCGAAAATTTAAAATTAGCCGATCTAAAAAGAGGGAAGCAAAGTGGACTGGGTTCGATTTTTTATTACTGCTGACTTCGGACCACCATTGAGCTTGAAAACTGCACTGTGTATGAACTGTTGAGGAAGACAGAAGTGCAAATCATTTGGACTTTCTGACCCCTTCTATTGTGATCTGGAAACATCAATCAGATCATAACATCACTGCCTGCTGCGACCTCTAACGAGCTATTTGGATCTCTGATTTCCATTAATTTCAAAATGCATGAAAATGTCGGTATCTTGTTTGCGCTTGTTTACGTTTCCAATAAATAAAAATAAATAACTTAATATCCCTTTCGTATTACTAGTCGGTGGGGTTGGGTGCAGACGGCGAGGGATTATCCAGCTAGCCACAAACGTTTCCCCGCCCCTGCAGCAACCCTTACAGCGAATGCAAGGCAGCATGAGTGACAGAGCTGCGGAATCGTCATAAAATCCCCATGGCGCGCTTTTTCCGCGGAGGTTCTCCACAGGTCATTTTTTCTGGGGTGGAATCATCATTCACGGAGAATATGTCTTCCCTGTTCTTATTTTCTCCTTACCTCTGGAAATGCTTTTAAGAGAAGTCATGGCAAACACTGATCTGAATTGATTTTTTTTCATAAATAAGCTCCATTTATGACTGTGGCAGTGCTGCTTCGTGTGGCAAAATTGTGAGAATGGGTATTACATACTTCTTCTTCATCCAGATCTTCCACCAACCGGTTTCGTCTGAGAAATTCTGTGTCACGCGAAGAACAGATTGGTCGATAATGCTAATCGCCTACAAAAGCCGTAAATTTTTGAGATTGTCTCTCTGATCCCATGAACTCCTCCCGTAATTCAAAGCAATTGACCGGCTCAAATCAGCCTCATCTAGTGTACCTTCTATCGAATTGGAGCATCGGCTATTTTTTCATGTTTGGTATCCGTTAAACCCACCCACTGAACCATTCAAACAATACGGGCGGCCCTACAATTTTCGATCGAAAAACGTTTACGCTGTACCTACGTCGGCGATAACGACATAATTGTTTGAATAGGAGCAGCAATACGACCACAAAAGGACGTGATTGTCGAGGGAGTTGATGAGGAAAAAGTGCGTAGGAAAGTCACGCCACGCGCCATTTGGACTTACGAGGCGATCTTCCCCGGCCCGTCGACAATTGACTTCGAGGACTCGTCGGGTAATATGTATAGGCGCCGTTCACGTCATCAGCCTCATTGGCATCCTCGTGACTTTTCACCCTCGTCCGTATTCGGAATAAATGGAGCACACCACCGCGTAACCGCGATCGTTGCAACTTTCTCAAGAATGTGCTCTCGGAAAATTTCGGGAAGAAACCGACTTCAAAATTCCAAGCATTTTGGCATTTATCGTCGGCTTCGTAGGATTAGCACTGATCAGGACTGCTGGATTTGAAGAAACTATTTCCGTAGGTGGATTGACCGGGCCGTCTATCATAGCGTCTGGGGTGGAATCGTATAAAGACTTGAAGAGCAATCCTAAGGATATTCAGTTTGGTCCGTCAGCAATCTCAATTCCAACGCTATACAACGATCCATCCGCAACCAATCTATCCTAAAGTCGACAGCGGGTAACCGAAGGACACAAAGTGTTGGTTGGCCAGAGACTTTACAGGATCACTCTTTAGCAAGTCAGGAGCTGTCATATATGGGAAATGTCGAAATCACGGCAATATTTCTGTCACTTCCAAGTACCCATGGGTGGTAGTCACCTGAGCATACTGCTCTCATATGCATTAAGTAAAAATATTTGAACATTATGCATAATCTTCACGTAAACCATACATGGAAGCTTTGAAAGTGCTGTTTGTATGGAAAGCTGTATTTAGGTAGCTCTATAACAGCTCTCCATCTCAAATCCTTTATTTAGCCCTTACATACTACATAGCAAGTCAGTTTCTGAACATCAGGGTTTTGTCTGGTCCCCAAAGCTCTGTGGCTGCACATAAAAGCGATACACCCTGTGCCATTCAGGACTGACTTTATTATCTATGCCCCACTTCAACGCAGCGCCTTCTGGAAGAGCTGCGTCAACGAGTTTTTCCTACCATCAGAGGTATAAACTCAGATCACAAACTAGTGGATGGCCCGAAAGGAACCTCTGTTATATGGTTACCACTTCAAGAACATCCATCTTCATCAAGGAACCTAAGCAAAAGATAAATAATTACATGGTGCAAACTCAAGTTGGTTAGATCACTGAGGAGTACCCAGTCTCTGGAATGAACAACAAGTTTCAGTAAAACTAATACTAGATCAAGGCGATGAAATACACTGTCGATGTACAAGTCCGCCTTTTGTACCACACAAGCGTGTGATTTATGGTTGATGGCCTGAAAACGTGTTTAGGTGATTCCAGTGGATATTTTATGCTCTAGTGATGGAAAGTAATCGATCAGTGCAAGTGCATCATTTTCTCTTCACTGAAGCGAAATGAGGTAGAATGCACAGTGACAGCGTGTGATTTGGGTCGTCATGAAACCTGACCCTATTCGGGTTACGACTGGAAATTGAATAATAGCGGCGGGACCTGTTACCATCAATGGGAACCCGGAGCGCGCGCACAATTAAAAACGTTCCGAATCGTCCTCTAAAGTGAAACAATGAGAGTGATGCACCACATAACTTCTGTGTGATGAGCCATTTGATTGAAAACCGTGCAAAGTGTGAAGAATATTCAAAGCGTGCGAAAGCTGTGACCTGTCTTATAGTGGAAGGGGTGAGGGTACGTGTTTCCTATGTATAGAGGCACTGGCTAAATCCGAAGAAAAACGTTAATAGGTCGAGGAACAAATCATTGAATGTGGCGGCTCAACGATTCGCTTCCATCCCACTGCTCTACGATGATCGGATACCGCGTGGTAAAAAGCGGAACATTGCGAAATAGAAACAAAGTACGGCCAAACGAAAACGTGCAGAATGATAACATAGAGCAAGGTGTAAGGGGGAAGGTTTCCATTCATAAATAAATGCTCCATGTAGGAAACGGTTCAAAAGAAGAGTCTCTCGCTCGAACATCTGCTAGACCCAATAAAATGTACTTGGAAATCTGAAAAGTAGTCATGCATGGCTGGTCCCACCATAAATTAATCTTAATCAAATTATGGTTGAACCTAGGGTCACTTTAAGAATCCAATTAATTTTAACCTTCAAGCGATGCTTATATGAAGAAATAATTTGTAGCCGGTTGGATTCGCTTCCCTCACAAAATCCGTGATAATTGTGCACCAACCCATTATCAAAGTACTTCCGTTATCCCAAGTTATGAACGAGTTTATGAAACATCCCTCATATATAGGTGAACCTGGCGCTCCTATTCACAATGAAGATTTTGTCACATAAATGAATAGTGATATTGGGGTAAGAAAAGCGGTAATGTGGATTGACTACTACGCGCTAGTTAGCGAGCAAATCACAAAAATAATACACTTTAGGGGCGGGGCCACAGATGCCCAGCTACGCCCCCAATGACCGTAATTGCATCTTCCATCGGCCCAATCAAATTTATTGTTTACTGAAGTACTGGGGAACTATAGATGGATAGCGTGACATCTTTCCATGAAGGTGTAGGTTAACCTCACGTTTGGGAATAACTTGGTATTACGCGATTTTTCGAAAAATTGTTTCGAAATTTAAAATTCTCAATTCCTGAATTCTTCATATTCAAGCGACATTTGCTTCACGGATCCTTCAATATACCTCTGCCTTATTCACTTCTCTATCGTCTTCCTTCGTTAGCCCCTTGGATATCACTTCATGGATGCATTTACGACGAGGCATTCTTAGACTTGATTTCCCACATGCCCGGAAACCGCGATACTCATCTACATCTCTAAGCTGAATGATTTGTCGGTTGGATTTTTGTGTTCTGACTTTGAACCGTTTTGCAAATCAATCCGCTGCCCACGATTTCTAATATGTTCACAAATAAAGTCTACCAAGGAGCAGTTAGAGAGCGTTGATTTGCGGTCCTGTAAGCCATCTTTCCACACTCTCGTATCTAAACAGCTCCTCATGCGCTATATAGCCGAACTCCGATCAGCCATCGGTCCATATGTCAAAACAACAACTGGATGTCACCCGAGCCGAGCCTCAAAGCTCTTGAAGATGAGCGAACGAAAAGTTGAGCACTCTTGACAATGTAAGCCGATGGGCCTCAACCTAATCAGCCAGAGCGAATTGAGTTCCCTTTCCACTAGTGAAGCAATTTAGGAAACTTTGGATTGGAGGAAAAGAAAGGAAGGAGAAAGTGGAGAAATATTAGCAAGGAAACATGCAGATAGAAGATTGATTTAACAATGTTCAGATTTTACTCATTTTCGAAGTCACTAATCATTCTGCATTCAAACTAGGTTTTACTGAAGTGAAAAGTATGTACTACCTTTACAATTTCCAAATTCCCAATCAAAACATTTCAGTGTAATATCAGCTTAATGCCATACCAACAGGGTAAAAGCCACAACAGACCACATTATACAGACAGTTATGTTTTGCGGAATGGAGCATCATTGGAATCGTGTTGGGACCGCCCCTTTGACATCTGGGTGCCGAAAGGCAAAGAACATTGAGACCTCGAACCTACTCAATCAGTGAAGCCGGATCAAAGAAAGCATGAAATCTTGCCGTATTGAAGTATACCTGACAGTCACGGATGCGCCATGCATCTGGCTCTCATTGTAGCTTACAGGCGCAGGTGAACAAGGTCGTGGTGACAATGAATCATACGATGGAGTAGGTTGAAGGTTAACGAGCTAGCGAAAATGATATTTCGTTTGGAGCATACCTCGTACTGTTCGGGCAATTAGCTGCCTTGAATTATATTGTGGTAGTGCTAAGACGAAACCTATTATAACAATTTATCCAGGAGATTCTGCTGAAATCCGGGATAATTCCTTCCTGGTATTGTAGTCTTAACAAATATTTTTGAGAGTCATTTTCATAGGAGTTGGGTCTATAAGCGCTAGGCTCGGCGGTTTGCTTCGGGTAAGGGAACACAACAGTCTATGGAGGGGCTTAGTTATTTTGGGTTGCTGGATCACGAGTTTCCAAGCATGAAATGTAAGCCCGCCGGGGATAGTGTGATTATGATCCGGCTTATTCTGTCCCGCAATAAGCAAACGAGAAATTGTTATCAAAAACTATGGTCCTGATGTAAGGTGGTAGAGGTGAATATTGTTTTAGCTACTAATTATAGAACTAGTAACAGTTGATATAAATAAAGGCCAATGCTTGCCCATTCAATGAAATTGTAGATACGTACCGAATTTATTTATCAGTTTTTGAAACTGCTTTTTTCTCAGCTGCTGAATATTGCCGCAGCCTGCGATGCGAAAGCTGTTATGTACAAGGCTGCTGAGTAATAGACGATAGCCTTTGCCCATACCTCAGCATTCTTGTTACAAAATAACATAACAAAATAAAAACAAAATAAATGCAACATAATTTATTCAGGATTCCAGTAACTCACTCGCACTAAAAGACTGACTTATCATAACATGAAGAGGTTTCCCAAAATATTACCAAAGAGTGCGCGGTGTTCGTAAAGCGGTATACCGCAGAACTGTACAGTATATCAAAATGGAGAGGTATCATTAAAGTTAAAGAATAAAAAAAACGAAAATCTCTGGATGAAGGTTTAATCAAATGGTTCTATCAGGCGTGCAAAGACCTAGACATGTGATTTTGTCGAAACTCATTTGGCAGTACATTCACATGGCGTACTCTTGTCTTCAGGTTTGAAAATCTCTTCATATCGTTTGAAGTTGTATTGAAGGGAAATCGAAGACCGCAGCAATAGCTCAAAGTCATTTGTCAATGGGATAATTCCCGTGGGAGCGATCTGGCCAGTGCAAAGATTCGGACTTGGATCTGTCTTGATAAATGGCCTGGGCAGAGAATCCCAATGGGATGACCTTTGAATAAAACTCAGAAATTCATGAACGAGGCGTCTTTTTATGACCGCTAGTCCATCTGCGAGGGTTTTTGATGAGGATTGCTTTAGAGAAGGATAATCCGATAGTATAGATTTACGTTGGTATTCCAATGACCGAGCAAGCGGTCCTTAGCAGTCATTTATGAGGCTTAAGGACGGATTTAATGACACGGCCACTGCAACCACGCCCTAGTAGTGGTATTAATCTTTGGGACAAACATCCTAGTGATCGCTCGTTACACTGCAAATCTTTTAAGGTTACCAAAGCTGTCGAGTTAACCCTCACTGGACTGAGTGAAAGTGAAGCTCAGAAAATATGAACCCCTTCTGGCTCGATGTGGGCACAGAAGGGGCTGTGCTTTCGTGTTTAACAACATCAAAAACCTGCTACTTCTGCTGCCATGAAGTTGATAAATCGAGAGAAAATCCCTTGAGATTCCGCGAGGATAGTGTGGATGAGCGCTCATTATGATCCATTAGATATTCCATGTATTCGATGGGAGTTCGTAGTTGCAGTAGCAATGAGAACACATGTTTGACCTATGCAATGCCTTCCAGACATCTCATCTTCTTATAATCTAAAACGGAGTTGCTTCCTTGGCAGGTGCCTTATCCAGGACTGGATCAATGAAGCGTGCGGCGGCAGCACATTTTACAAATGTATCACTCTCGCTCATGAAGAAGGATATTCTAGTGCAAAAAACTGGGAAAATAAGCAAAAAAGGCAGTAAATGCAATGTGTAGCAGTTCACTCAGTCCAACATTGCACATTTTTATTTTGGGAATGCCAGTTAAGTTTTTGGGGGATAGATTCCTGGCAGTTACCGATAGATCGAATTGAGCTCTATAAAATCATTGTGGAAAGTGCAACCACGGCTCAAATATAAGCTGGCTATCGCAAGTGATAGAGTAAGTCACATTCGCATTGGCAAACATTGGAAAATTTTCTTTAGTATATGCTTTTCGAAGCCACTCAAGAATAATCTCACGTAGATAGTCAGAAATGCACTTTGCCCCACCCACATTCATGGGTCGCTAGTACGACAAAATCGGATCCGCTCATAGTGTAAACATTGGACATACGCAATTAGCCATGAAAGAGTACGCAAATACACAAGAGCGATCAGCACACGCACAGCAGATGGCGTCGTCGTCGTCGTAGTTGTCCAAAAGAAGACTGTGTCAATAGGGTGACTGTTGAAACTTGTCGCCATAGACGATCGCCACTTGTCCAGGACAATAGCGCTTTCAGAGATCCTCATACAGTAATGTGGCCGCGTCGAAGAACTAGCTAAGCACACAGACCCACGAAGTTTAATGGAGTGAGGTGTATGTACGTTGGGATGGATTGTGAAATGTAAACAAGCAATAGGTCGTAGTACCTAACAGGAAATATTGAGGGGCAATGAAGCTCAGAAGGATATTGAGTAATAGTGTATAAAGGAAAAAAATGATAAAACGACATAAAGATATAGAAAATTGCAGCGCTATTTTCATCGACGTTGCCGTTGACCATTGCCAGGTATGATGGTCAGTGGCGCCAAGTTTTTCTGCTATTCCATTGACACAGTCCTTCTCAGCTGTAGTTGTCAAGTCGTGAAGGTGAAGTCGAGCAGCGCTGCTCATTTCCTTTGTGGTGCGCCATGCTTTCAACGTGCAGAAACATTCAAGGGCATAATTGGCGCGTACGTTGTGCTACAGGATCAGTTGGTTGCAAAAACATTGTTTTCCGATGCATATGTGATAACAATACGTCGTCATCGAGGGATGTAAGGTTCGCTCAGCTTGTAGTGGAGGTGTATTCATCAGGGTTAGCTCATAGAGAATCTTCGATGGTAGCCATATTTTGTGTAGAAAAGCGAGGACGATCGTATTTTTGATTTGAAAATGAGGGTCGTATACAAAGTTGGAAGGGGGTAGTCGTTTTTGAAAATTTTACTCGTCACCATGATTAAGCCACTGTCACAGCTCCTTTCGAGATACAGTAGCGCTCAGAAGTCTTCGGCCAAATGGTTTATCACTTGGGTTTTTCACATGCAACTTTTTTGCGACTGGACCGATCTAAGAGAGATTTCAGTATGTTGTACTTGGAGACACTGCATACTAAATATACTATTTTGGCGCTCAACGGTGTAAGTTACGTGGTCAAATGAATTTTTGTTTTAGGGTGCCATCCCTATGCCGTCCCGCTGTGCCGCTATCATCAAAAAACATGGTTTTCCTACAGAATATTGATGTTCTTTGAGGCTTGCTCGTTTTGTTTTTGTAAAGAAAGCCGTTTTCCTTGACCAAGCCTTTTACTTTTTTCTGTGGTTTTGTAGTAAATTCTTGTAAAAAAAAAACCATGAAAAGAATCAAGCGGCGCTCAAGTGGAAGGAAATGTTGACAATAGGTTCAGGCACCACATATTAAAATTTTGTCAAATTTGGTCAAGTAGAAAAAAGTTATGGCAAAAAAGTGTTTGGCCGAAGACTTTTGAGCGCTCCTGTATATCCTACCATAAGGTCTAAGCAGTAGATGAGTAACCTCAATGATCTGCTGGTGTATTCAAGGGTGGACGAGTCCTGCCTTTCGGAAAAAGGAAAGCGTTACAATCTTCACAAGTTAGGCATCGTATTCATTGAGGAACGATGAGTGAGCGTAAGAATCTGTACACACAACTTTTTGCTTAAGAGCAACAATGATACTGAACATCCAGGGAGCTTTTTGTCTTCATCTTTACCCAGTCCCACTAGCGTAAGCCTCGATTCCATTAGGCGTACAGTGAACTTTATAGATTCACAGGGATTAATTTTACGAGGCATATTTTATAATGTGATTTTAATGATGTAGTTATGACTCGTAAAGGCTCGCCCACTTGTTTACCACAATGTAATTACCCCATCTCACGCAGAAAGATAATTACAGTGAATCATCTGTGAATGGAAATGGTTTGTTTGTGTATGATGGACGGCAATAGGTGACAGAACAAGGTTATGCTAATTATATTTTACCATAAGCCAGCTGGATTAGATTAATTATGCCTATGGTATAAGGCAAGTGATAGAATGTAGGACATTACCGTGGTACACTACTGTTCTGACCACCATCCTTCATTGTTAATGGTGCACTTGGACAACTGTACAGTTAGTAAATAGACTACCAAACAAATGAATAGCGAGTGTAGCAGTTCAGGAATACGATTTTGTTCAGGAATTACACCTTATATAAGGAGAAAGCAGATATCAGATGGCTGGTGGGTCACTGAAGCCTTGGATTATGATGCCTGTCTTGGCCAATATTATCTGTGGAGGACGAAGAAGAGGAAGAGGCTTGTTTTCGTAGGAGGTTAGCTTACTTGCTTGAAAATGGATTCAAGAGAAACGTGAGCTCGCAGTCAGGTACATGCGCCTTTTTTAGAATTTATTAGTACTGCTGAATATATTTTGCACCATTGACAAGTATGAAATCAAATTCGAAAAGTAGTATGTCGATTTACGATATAAGTAATATTGAATAGAGCTCAAACCTTCACCTACGTTTATCATTGTAATTATTCTCCCACCACCTCAGATTTTAGTACTAAAAAAGACTGGTAAAAAAAGGTGCACTCGAAAGGGACCGCCGAAAGTGCGTCGAGAAAATAAGGTATTGGGGAAAGTCGCCCGAATTTGGTCAGTGGAGCAGCGGAGAGGCAATCAGATGGCGACGAGGACATAAACAGGGATTCGGACAACCGTCCTTATTCGACCGCAACTCCACCGCGGTCACATTTGGCCGAGTTGAGGAGAGTTTAACGCGCTGAATCGAAACATGAACAAAAAACACTGGGGCCGTACTCACATGCATGTATGCTAACGGGAACCATCTTTCGGCTAATTATATATTACATTGTGCAGTAATAAAATTACTGCACCAGTGCATAATTTATCCTTGTTCAAAGCCTATATAAGGAATCGGTTTGAAGGATTACTAACTCGTGGGGTGTTGGCTAAGCACCTGCTATTTTGGAAGAAAAGAGCTAACTTATTAGGAAACACGCGAAGAGGCGGTCCTCGGCGGGTCAATCAGGTGACCACTCGGGAAAGGAAGCTATGGAGCTGCGAGCCTCTCTCATCATTCCTCATTCTTTAGGCTATCTGGCATGTGAGAACTTCCCAAACCTTTTTTTATTCCTTGAAGTCAGATGCAGTTATCATCAAAAGTGAGTGAAAAATGCGTTGGAGCGAAATACTGGAATCTCTACCTCTTTCAGCCTTTCTTCGCTATTCAGTGTCGAATGTGGTGTACAAATTATGGGGATCATTAAATAAGTCATATTCGACTTACTTAGGGAAAAGGGGGATTATTCAGCCTAAGTAAGTATTCCTTGCATGCAGCATCTATCATTGAATTCCCACCCAAAGCTTATTCCTATGGGAGTGAGAGAAATGTGAAGTCGCAATCATAGGAAAGAATGTAGGCCGGAGGATTGTTTCAGGATTTCAGGAGAGATCAAAATTCCACTCTCTCGGCATCACATCCCACCCATGGTGTCTGGCAGGAGTACTTTGTGGTAAGGAAGGCCTTTTTTACCAGAAGAGAAACCTCTCCAAATTTTTGGAGTGAGGTTTACGGCAAGTTCAGTAGGCGGCACGGTTGTGTGAACTTCAGCGGTGGTCTTCCCACCATATCAGGCTCCAAATGTGACTAGACAGCTATGTAGCGGGAGGTTGAGTGAGTGACGATTTATACGAAGAGATTAGAGTGAGACAAATAGGCCAATCCGTTTCGTGGGATTTGTCGTTTGCCTGTCGACGAGGTCAAGAGAGCAATTATCAACACGTCATCGATACGTATTGTCACAGTTAAATGTTCTTCCTGGCATAAAATGATGCTTTGAAAACAACATCCATCAAAGAAAATTACATCTGGTATATAAAGAAGTAAAAATGCATCACTGGCTTTTGATAAATCTTTTCGGGACTGCGCCATGCAGTCTACTTCGGTTTAGAGTCGTAACGGCACGTGGATAATATTTGGACTCTATGTGAACTACGGTGCCCTTTGATGTTCCCTCGGTGTTCATTCTCAAAACGAGAATTCATCCGCCCCGTAGGGGTAAGATTGAGTGGCTTAGGTATGCATGACGCAAAAATTGTTCCCATCACGCTACATAGTAGGGGCAGCGTCATTTGAAATCACACCACCTCCCTCAAGGCAATTGTAAATTATTCAGACCACTAAATCCGGCATAATTTTGAAGGAGTGTGAAATATGCAGGGACAGCAAACTCTGTGAGTGTGTACTTACGCGACTCTTAGTGGCAGTCTCAGAGTTGCTGTCAATACTAGTTCTACCGCTATCCAGACTCGCGAATTTATTCCTTTTATTGGTAGCAGTGTAAGCGGATACAGCGTGCTGGCTTGATGCCGCTCTGCCACCAGGAGCTGAACGAGTCGTGATCAGCCTAACTCCATAAAACCTAGGCGCTCTATTTGCTAAAGGGGTTGACAATTTATGCAAAACGTATGCAATCATCCTCACGTTTTTCGAAGCGTTCAAAATGCGGTGCATGCCTCGTCTGCAAAGTCATCGGTCTTTACGCTTCTTCGTTTTAAAAGAATCATCATGATATTCAGACAATTTCCAGGAAATCGTGTTGTGGTAAATAAAATGCAAAGAAAGACATCCTCTTCATCCTCTTTACGTTTTGAGGTAAGTGCGATAATGAAAAAAGTCAAATACAAGGAGGGGGGGGGGGTTGAATATGTGTTGGAGACGTTGATTCAACGGTTTAAGTTCTTGTTAACGAACTCGTTGACCCTCTTACAATCCTATAGTTGCCTACTCTTTACGGTACTCAATTGAGACGGAGGAAAACATAAAATAAAGGATAGTGACTGAATGGGTAGCGCCATTTTGCATGGATGCATAGAAATTGGACACATGGCACAACCTTCAACCAATCATAACATTAATTTGAATAAGCAAGTGATAGGCTGGAATATAAGAAGAAAACAGCTCATTTGAATATCACGAAAGAGAACCAGTCTATTGGCCGTTTATGCTGTTGTAAAACGAGGAACACGTGCACCATTGAACCCTTGTAATTTATGGTGAGGCGGTGGCATCGCAGTGCTACAGACGGGCATACGAATAAACAACACTTCCTGTTTGGTCATTGACTTTTGTGTACTTAACGGCGGCCAGATGAAAGGATCTCAGACGGAGTCTTGTAGAGTCATCAAACCTCAAAGTGTAGCATTTCTCAGCACTCCGACTCGCTTCTGATGGACTACAATCGAATCGATAATGCAAAAGGATTGGTCAGAGCACACGAAATGTTTTATTCGTTGGGAGTACCGAGTGGTTCAGAATAGCAGCGAATATTGAAAATAAGGTTCCGAAGACTTCGTGTGAATCTGCATTGACCCCTATGAATGGGATATCTATGCTAGCGAATTCCAACCGATTGCCCAAAGTTCTTCCCAAGTATGGCATTAGTCGGTCTTCATAATCTCAATAAGGGCCAAGTGTTGCGTTGGGTAAAACTTTGGAGAATTGAGACTACCTTGCCTTTCATGATTGGTGTAGTTGGCAATTCAAAATGGTAATCCCGGAACCCAGAGTCGCCAATCAGTAATAAGTATTGCTAATTAGTAAATGGTATGACTATCGATTGCAGAAATCACAAAGAGGTTGCCCGTGGGTATTAGTACTGGATGCATTCCAAAAAAGAACGACCCAACCATAAAAATTCATCATTCCATGCATGAACATGATCCCGGATAGATGTGTATCTTGACTTAAAGGAATTGTCCACGGAAAATGAGTTTTTGTGTTACCCATATATTTATGTTGTATTTGCCTAATGTTGGCCTCATGCAAAATTTCACGCGAAAAAATGTGAATCTGGCTGAGATACAGCACCACAAAGTGCGGTCCCAGTGGGCGGGGCCTCCGTGTAAAAGCCTCGTACCGCGTCCGCCGTGGTCTGAGACGCATTGTAGGAACAGAAGGTTACGTAAACAGTCCCACTCTCCGTTCCCAACGGCGGCGGAAGACGGGACGAGGCTTTTACACGGAGGCCCCGCCCACTGGGACCGCACTTTGTGGTGCTGTATCTCAGCCAGATTCACATTTTTTTCGCGTGAAATTTTGCATGAGGCCAACATTAGGCAAATACAACATAAATATATGAGTAACACAAAAACTCATTTTCCGTGGACGATTCCTTTAAGCAAGACTATATCATGGGACAATACTTCATACTCGAGCGCCTCTTGTTACTTGCTCAGTTCGCTCCAAATTATGCGACACACGAAGGGAAATTTCCCAATTTCCAGGCCTTCTCGGAGGTTCAGTGGACGGATTTTCTACAGCTGAACGGATAGAATGTGCTGTAAAGTGATGGTTATGTGGGTGGTGTGACAGCTCCAAGGCTTTATGGGCATGTGGGCGACATTCAGCCGTCATCCGTTGTACTTTTGACGAAACACGTCCACTGAAGTAACGAGGTTAAAGCGTGTAGAAAACAGCGTCTTGTATAGCTCAAGTGGACAGGAAAATTGAAACTTATCAAATAAGGAATGCGCCGCCTAATATTCCTGTCCTTTTGAGAATTGAGCGGAACGCAATGCTTGAAAAAAAGGCTTTAAAGCGGGACGTGGCGATGGAATTACAATGGCGGATGGTAGCTTGCAGATTGACTTGAGTTCCTTCTGGCAGTATCGCAGAGCATAAACCCTCTCAAGATTGTTTGGAAAGTACTGTGAAGAGTGTGAAAAATGAGTATTGCGTCCAAGGGTTACACAATACTGGATGAGAATGAAATGCATGGTGTGTATCAACCACATCATCAAAAGATTTTTCAAAACTCACCGGCAATCTAATAATACCCAAAAGATAGATGAAAGCTCCAGAAATCGTACATATCATTGATGATGTGCCATGGATACATTTTCCATGTATCCATGCCTTCTCCATATATGCGATTGGAAGCACATGTTCCTGGACAGGTGATTATGATGTGCTTTTCCCTTTTACCTCGACCGTTGTTTAACTGTGTGTGTATTGGTTCTTCAGACATTTTCTCTGATTTAAAAGTATAGGAGAATGTTGGGCTCATTCAAAACCATCGACTGATTAAAATATTATTTTCCTTTGATATCTTCTATTGCGAGTACATATTTCTGAACGTTTAGCATATGTCAAGTTGAGGAAAGGCGTGGCATATGCCGAGTAGCGCGATCCACTTCGGTTACACTTTTCCCTCGGTTGGGGTTCATATCTCACAAGGTGAAGTGGCGTCCTTCAGCCGCTGCGCGATAAAAAGGCGCTTATCGCCGATGGTGGTGATTCTGTGATTTGTGTTTGACTGCTTTACGGTGAGTGAAGATGAGAGCTGTGACGAATGTCGCGTGGCTGACTGGTTTTGTTATGAACTCACTGCATCGATGACAGTCGCGTTTAACAACGCGCTAACGATAATTGCTCGGCTCGGCTAAGGTCGATCTTATCAAAGGCATACCGCCACGGCCATAACAGTTGTAATGAGCTATGATGCTGAGCTGTACTGACAGCTCCACATGGTCCCCACATTGTCGAGATGTCTAGCAGTGGAGAGACATGAGAACATGAAAGTGCATGGACCTTAACAGACGATGTCCAGTCTACACTTACCATTTGGGTTCCGACAGAAATAAATTGATAAAGCATTGTTGAGTGCTATTAGAATGGGGAGGGGGGTATCCCACTATAAACACTATTTTTACGTAAGCCTAGAAAGGGATAGGCGAAAAGGGCTCAGTGGAACATATACGCCTGACTGTGCAGACTGACCCCTCACAGATGCCCAGATGTGCAACTTTTTAGATGCTTCCCCTTCTCGCTACGATAGCACCCACTGTTTACCAACTAATTAGACCTCCTCTCAACGAGCCACGCTTTTGATTGCCGCCTAGAGTTACTGGAACCCTTTGTGCACAGTATAATGACTGTGGAAGGACCGATCCTAACGTTTTTGTGTTTTTGTGATGTGGATTCGTAAAGTTTTTTCACTTAAAACATTTTTTAAACTTGTTATTGTATTTCTTTGTTTAATCGCTGTCAACATTAGTTCGTTCAAGTTACTAGATAGGGTTCAGTGTCCGAAAGAAAGAAGTTTAAGAGTAGAGAAAGGTTGAGATGTCGTTTTTTCCCCAGCGTGTCATCGTCTGGATAGGTTTTCAGCGCGGGTATTGCTCCAGGGCTCGGAACATGTGGTAGTCGAACAGCACAATGTCGGGGCTGTTTGTTCGATGTGGCAGCGTAGACCAGCAGAGCTTCTCGAAATATGTGCGTGTCAATAATGCAACGTGAGGTCTGAAGTTTTCAAGGATCAGTGCAACCGACTGCTTTGCGCACCCACATGCGCTCATTTTATACCCACGGGGTTGGAGCTTCTAGAGCCTTCTACGAATCCTCGGAGCCATCTTCAAAACTTTCAAAAGCGAGTTTGAAGGTAAAGCTAATAAAGTTTAAGGGACAGAGTTTATGAACAAATGCAATGTTATTCGCATTGATAGGATGTTGATTACAATGACTGCTCCTTTGACAAATGACTGGCGTCCTGAGACCTATCTATGTCGCCTGAACAGATTTTCGGTCTGAGAGAACATGATGCAGTTGAGGGCACCGGCAAAGGTAAGCTAAGGATTTAGGATCTCTAAGAAGTCCATGTGTGGTTAATTTGCACTGAAAGGCACCGTCACACAGTTCTGTGGCGTTGCGCTTGGCCGGTATACGTCTCTGTGCTTTTCCATGCCGAGGCAAGAGCAGGGGAAGAAACAATCAGGGGACGGTCTCGGCTCGATGCATATCCGGTGAGGGATTGCAATAGTTATGCGGCATAAAGAGTCTGAAAAATTTCCCTTTTTTTTGGATCTTTCTAAAGTTGTTTCATCAATCATTATTCCATTCTTTTCATTTTTTTGGATGATAAATACCTAAGCGATCCTTGTTGAATGCATGCTGATGGAAAATTATGCTATGCGACTATGAATTAGAAATTGTGCTTATGATCGAGGAAAACTTTGCATCATATAAACGAACAACTCATCTAAACGATTCATGCCGTACGATTAGCTGTAAGCCCAGCGCCACACTGATCAAGGTAAGGAGGCACGTTCATTGTGCGGCTAACTACTGGTGTAATTTTCCAATCACCTACGGTCTATGCCACTCAATGAAAGTTTTAGGCGAGAATTTTTTTGTCAAAATAAGCAAATGGATTCGAAGTTGCTTACGAAAAAGAACTACTTGAATCTAGAAACTGATGGATTCTGGTAAATCCATCCAGTAGTGTGCCGCTTCAGTGGTCGAAGAAGACCAAGTAATGGAGAAAAACAGCTAGTATAGAAAGTGCATGAAGTGGCTAGCACCTTCCTGCCAACGTGTCTCGAATATTGGTATTTTACAAATGAATCCAAATTTGTATAGAATACGGAATCGAATCGCCAAAACGCGCTGTTGATGGCGAGTGTGAAACTTCAGTTAAACAGGAGTTGTTCGCTGAAACTAGGGATGTCACGGAATTGACGGTATGTTTTCATGGCCGATCCTATAATGCCACCAAGCTAAAAAGGTCTTCGTTCTAGCTTTGTGAAGTGCGCAGAGCCTATGGAAATGGAGCGCCGCTCTCGGTGCCTCTGCCCATAGGTTCGATATTCCGCGAGGACTGGTCCGTGAGATCTGATGAGTGGAGACGAAAGTCCGTGAGATTTGATGAGTGGAGACGAAAGCTTTTGTTTGCGTACTTTTTGTTGCTTGCTTTTTCTACTCCAACTAGAAAAGTAAAATATGGCTTTTCCGACCATATCTGAGTGATCTAGGCTAGTGGATGGCTATCCACATTTCCTAAAGGTCAGTACATCGAAATTGTGGCCTACCAACACTTCCAACTGATATTCCAATCTTAGGTGCAAGCAAATCTATGGAACAGAGAAGGGTGACCTGTTACGAACGTAACATCTTTTCATCCACTTGGCAGATCTCGAATCCACAATAGTTAGCATAGAATGCGTTGTCCCATGATCCTTCTGGACAAAAAAAAGGGTAAATATGAATTTTTCTGGATTTTTGCAATGAAGTCAATTTGTTTGTCGTTAAACAATTGATGCATATATAAAAACAAAAAAAAAATGAAGGTGAGAGCGCGAGGTCAAGCTGATACGATAAGCTAGAAGGAGGTATAGGCGTGCATGGAGGGTTATGTAAACACCTGATGGGTCACAGAAACGGACGGATAAGAAGCACTAGGCAGTAAGCGTAGTAGCGTTCCATGGATCAGCAGCTTTGCATTCTGTGGTAGCAGTATGTTGATGGCGCGACGCAAGCGCGAGATGGTTGACACTTCTATTGGATACCCATTTCCGCGCTTAAGACATGGAGTCTTTGCCGCCACATTGTATACCACCAGTAGTATTTCTTTGTAAGAAGATAACGGTGGAACAGTGAGGCCAGGTGTGTGTGCCATCTGAACGAAAAATCGACGTTGTGACGTCCGACGTGCGTCGCCGTGCGTGCGAACTTAGAGGCAACAAAATATAAGAACCTTAGGAATCCACACATCTTTGTCGAGCTTGCTTATTCCTATTGTTCAGAACTTTGGAGATGGGGAGAGAATGAATTCGTTTCATTATCGTGTTTGATCTCGGAATTTTTCCCCCGAAGAAAGCTATCCAGAGCTGAGTTTAAGAAAATGGTGATCGATGGGAGCCAGAACAAATAATTATGATGGATGTGGCAGAGTTCTAATCCAGCTTATGCAACTTCTTCAGGATTGTTTGGAAACATGGAGCCATGCGTTATCGTGAAGGATAGGCTCCTTCATACTGGATAGTTTGCAGTTTGCAATGCATCTGGTCGAGTTCCTCAAGCCACTCCTCAGCCGTAACAGTCTCGTCAGAATTAATGAAGCTGTGATGAACTGGAAGAGCCGCACATGCCGCCATGCTGACGAGGCCGACCGCTACGAACTGAACTTCTGTACAACCTTGTGCAGATCGGCGTCAGTTGTCGGAGTGAATCCTGTTCTCAACATATGACACAGCGGCGTCAAAAATGGGTCGTTCGTGAGTCGAGAAGAAGAATGTACAAGAAAAGTGGTGTACATATGCTGTTTGTCCATTTTGTCCTAGAGACTTTTGAAACTTTGGAAACATACTTTGGAGACATACTTAGGAAAACATTCTTCATGTACTTGAAGACATATTATACTTTGAGGCAACCAATACAATTCTGACGGTTCCAAGAGTTGATGTAATTGATGCATTTATGAGATGGGATGAATTTATGAGGATGCCTGGGGGGGGGGGGGGGGTGACGGTTGGGACACTCGAATCTAGGCCGTGACCCTGTGACAGCTTGTGACCTTTGCTCTGTGACATGAATTATTCAGACAATTTTACTATACAACGGAACATGCTTGCAAGAAGGATACGATATACATGAACAAATTTTCTGAATTATTCATGTCACAGTACAAAGGCCACATGCTGTCACAGGATCACGGCCTAGATTCGTGTGTCCCAACCTACACTACTCATCGAGGTTTAACGGGACTAGTGAAAGAATGTTACACAGGATGGGACATTATCGCTGATCTATTTTTTGCATGAATAGTGCACAGTGGTGAGCAGTAGATTTGGTAAGAGTAAAGCGATGGATGTGATAAAGCTCCCGTACAAAATGGAAGAGCGCATAAGAAAACACAGCGAGTACTAATGACCTTTCGAAGAATCGGAATGAAAGTTCTTCATCATATAGTGAAGTGAAACGTACTGTATAGCTTCAGTTCATATGGCAGTGTTCGATGCAAGGTAATTCAAACGAATACAAATGCCAAGGACTCATATCTAAGTGATTCATGTGAAACTAAACGAGTATAGTTAGAGAAACCGCTGAGAATAAAGGAATCAGAAGAATTTGCTGTGCTCCATTATTCTTTGCTTCGAGGATACAATCCTAGCTGCTGGACATGGTTTGACGGCAGTGTATTTAAAATCTTCTCTCGTTTGTGAAACCCCAGTGAAACTATTACTATCCAGCAGAAGGTTATTTTTAGGTCGAATGATTGAAAAGCGTTCTCCGGTTCCACCTTTGTAGGCTTCTCTGAAATATGTGAGTTTGTGCAGACAGTACCATCGACGAATGATTAAGCAGGACTGCTGTACCTGTTTATGGTGCTGCCATCGAGAGGATCCGTGTTCCTGTCAATCTGATCTTTTGGACGAGTCATCGAAAAGCGTTCTCCGGTTCCACCTTTGTAGGCTTCTCTGAAATATGCGAGTTTGTGCAGACAGTACCATCGGCGAATGATTAAGCAGGACTGCTGTACCTGTTTATGGTGCTGCCATCGAGAGGATCCGTGTTTCTGTCAATCTGATCTTTTGGACGAGTCATCGAGAAGCGTTCTCCAGTTCCACCCTTGTAGGCTTCTCTGAAATATGCGAGTTTGTGCAGACAGTACCATCGGCGAATGATTAAGCAGGACTGCTGTACCTGCTTATGGTGCTGCCATCGAGAGGATCCGTATTCCTGTCAATCTGATCTTTTGGACGAGTCATCGAGAAGCGTTCTCCGGTTCCACCTTTGTAGGCTTCTCTGAAATATGTGAGTTTGTGCAGACAGTACCATCGGCGAATGATTAGGCAGGACTGCTGTACCTGTTTATGGTGCTGCCATCGAGAGGATCCGTATTCCTGTCAATCTGATCTTTTGGACGAGTCATCGAGAAGCGTTCTCCGGTTCCACCTTTGTAGGCTTCTCTGAAATATGCGAGTTTGTGCAGACAGTACCATCGGCGAATGATTAAGCAGGACTGCTGTACCTGTTTATGGTGCTGCCATCGAGAGGATCCGTGTTCCTGTCAATCTGATCTTTTGGACGAGTCATCGAGAAGCGTTCTCCGGTTCCACCTTTGTAGGCTTCTCTGAAATATGTGAGTTTGTGCAGACAGTACCATCGGCGAATGATTAGGCAGGACTGCTGTACCTGTTTATGGTGCTGCCATCGAGAGGATCCGTATTCCTGTCAATCTGATCTTTTGGACGAGTCATCGAGAAGCGTTCTCCGGTTCCACCTTTGTAGGCTTCTCTGAAATATGCGAGTTTGTGCAGACAGTACCATCGGCGAATGATTAAGCAGGACTGCTGTACCTGTTTATGGTGCTGCCATCGAGAGGATCCGTGTTCCTGTCAATCTGATCTTTTGGACGAGTCATCGAGAAGCGTTCTCCGGTTCCACCTTTGTAGGCTTCTCTGAAATATGTGAGTTTGTGCAGACAGTACCAACGGCGAATGATTAAGCACGACTGCTGTACCTGTTTATGGTGCTGCCATCGAGAGGATCCGTATTCCTGTCAATCTGATCTTTTGGACGAGTCATCGAAAAGCGTTCTCCGGTTCCACCTTTGTAGGCTTCTCTGAAATATGCGAGTTTGTGCAGACAGTACCACCGGCGAATGATTAAGCAGGAATGCTGTACCTGTTTATGGTGCTGCCATCGAGAGGATCCGTATTCCTGTCAATCTGATCTTTTGGACGAGTCATCGAGAAGCGTTCTCCGGTTCCACCTTTGTAGGCTTCTCTGAAATATGCGAGTTTGTGCAGACAGTACCATCGGCGAATGATTAAGCAGGACTGCTGTACCTGTTTATGGTGCTGCCATCGAGAGGATCCGTATTCCTGTCAATCTGATCTTTTGGACGAGTCATCGAAAAGCGTTCTCCGGTTCCACCTTTGTAGGCTTCTCTGAAATATGTGAGTTTGTGCAGACAGTACCATCGGCGAATGATTAAGCAGGACTGCTGTACCTGTTTATGGTGCTGCCATCGAGAGGATCCGTGTTCCTGTCAATCTGATCTTTTGGACGAGTCATCGAAAAGCGTTCTCCGGTTCCACCTTTGTAGGCTTCTCTGAAATATGCGAGTTTGTGCAGACAGTACCATCGGCGAATGATTAAGCAGGACTGCTGTACCTGTTTATGGTGCTGCCATCGAGAGGATCCGTGTTTCTGTCAATCTGATCTTTTGGACGAGTCATCGAGAAGCGTTCTCCGGTTCCACCTTTGTAGGCTTCTCTGAAATATGTGAGTTTGTGCAGACAGTACCATCGGCGAATGATTAAGCAGGACTGCTGTACCTGTTTATGGTGCTGCCATCGAGAGGATCCGTGTTCCTGTCAATCTGATCTTTTGGACGAGTCATCGAGAAGCGTTCTCCGGTTCCACCTTTGTAGGCTTCTCTGAAATATGTGAGTTTGTGCAGACAGTACCATCGGCGAATGATTAAGCAGGACTGCTGTACCTGTTTATGGTGCTGCCATCGAGAGGATCCGTGTTCCTGTCAATCTGATCTTTTGGACGAGTCATCGAAAAGCGTTCTCCGGTTCCACCTTTGTAGGCTTCTCTGAAATATGCGAGTTTGTGCAGACAGTACCATCGGCGAATGATTAAGCAGGACTGCTGTACCTGTTTATGGTGCTGCCATCGAGAGGATCCGTGTTTCTGTCAATCTGATCTTTTGGACGAGTCATCGAGAAGCGTTCTCCGGTTCCACCTTTGTAGGCTTCTCTGAAATATGTGAGTTTGTGCAGACAGTACCATCGGCGAATGATTAAGCAGGACTGCTGTACCTGTTTATGGTGCTGCCATCGAGAGGATCCGTGTTCCTGTCAATCTGATCTTTTGGACGAGTCATCGAGAAGCGTTCTCCGGTTCCACCTTTGTAGGCTTCTCTGAAATATGTGAGTTTGTGCAGACAGTACCAACGGCGAATGATTAAGCACGACTGCTGTACCTGTTTATGGTGCTGCCATCGAGAGGATCCGTATTCCTGTCAATCTGATCTTTTGGACGAGTCATCGAAAAGCGTTCTCCGGTTCCACCTTTGTAGGCTTCTCTGAAATATGCGAGTTTGTGCAGACAGTACCACCGGCGAATGATTAAGCAGGAATGCTGTACCTGTTTATGGTGCTGCCATCGAGAGGATCCGTATTCCTGTCAATCTGATCTTTTGGACGAGTCATCGAGAAGCGTTCTCCGGTTCCACCTTTGTAGGCTTCTCTGAAATATGCGAGTTTGTGCAGACAGTACCATCGGCGAATGATTAAGCAGGACTGCTGTACCTGTTTATGGTGCTGCCATCGAGAGGATCCGTATTCCTGTCAATCTGATCTTTTGGACGAGTCATCGAAAAGCGTTCTCCGGTTCCACCTTTGTAGGCTTCTCTGAAATATGTGAGTTTGTGCAGACAGTACCATCGGCGAATGATTAAGCAGGACTGCTGTACCTGTTTATGGTGCTGCCATCGAGAGGATCCGTGTTCCTGTCAATCTGATCTTTTGGACGAGTCATCGAAAAGCGTTCTCCGGTTCCACCTTTGTAGGCTTCTCTGAAATATGCGAGTTTGTGCAGACAGTACCATCGGCGAATGATTAAGCAGGACTGCTGTACCTGTTTATGGTGCTGCCATCGAGAGGATCCGTGTTTCTGTCAATCTGATCTTTTGGACGAGTCATCGAGAAGCGTTCTCCGGTTCCACCTTTGTAGGCTTCTCTGAAATATGTGAGTTTGTGCAGACAGTACCATCGGCGAATGATTAAGCAGGACTGCTGTACCTGTTTATGGTGCTGCCATCGAGAGGATCCGTGTTCCTGTCAATCTGATCTTTTGGACGAGTCATCGAGAAGCGTTCTCCGGTTCCACCTTTGTAGGCTTCTCTGAAATATGTGAGTTTGTGCAGACAGTACCATCGGCGAATGATTAAGCAGGACTGCTGTACCTGTTTATGGTGCTGCCATCGAGAGGATCCGTGTTCCTGTCAATCTGATCTTTTGGACGAGTCATCGAAAAGCGTTCTCCGGTTCCACCTTTGTAGGCTTCTCTGAAATATGCGAGTTTGTGCAGACAGTACCATCGGCGAATGATTAAGCAGGACTGCTGTACCTGTTTATGGTGCTGCCATCGAGAGGATCCGTGTTTCTGTCAATCTGATCTTTTGGACGAGTCATCGAGAAGCGTTCTCCGGTTCCACCTTTGTAGGCTTCTCTGAAATATGTGAGTTTGTGCAGACAGTACCATCGGCGAATGATTAAGCAGGACTGCTGTACCTGTTTATGGTGCTGCCATCGAGAGGATCCGTGTTCCTGTCAATCTGATCTTTTGGACGAGTCATCGAGAAGCGTTCTCCGGTTCCACCTTTGTAGGCTTCTCTGAAATATGTGAGTTTGTGCAGACAGTACCATCGGCGAATGATTAAGCAGGACTGCTGTACCTGTTTATGGTGCTGCCATCGAGAGGATCCGTGTTCCTGTCAATCTGATCTTTTGGACGAGTCATCGAGAAGCGTTCTCCGGTTCCACCTTTGTAGGCTTCTCTGAAATATGTGAGTTTGTGCAGACAGTACCATCGGCGAATGATTAAGCAGGACTGCTGTACCTGTTTATGGTGCTGCCATCGAGAGGATCCGTGTTCCTGTCAATCTGATCTTTTGGACGAGTCATCGAGAAGCGTTCTCCGGTTCCACCTTTGTAGGCTTCTCTGAAATATGTGAGTTTGTGCAGACAGTACCATCGGCGAATGATTAAGCACGACTGCTGTACCTGTTTATGGTGCTGCCATCGAGAGGATCCGTATTCCTGTCAATCTGATCTTTTGGACGAGTCATCGAAAAGCGTTCTCCGGTTCCACCTTTGTAGGCTTCTCTGAAATATGCGAGTTTGTGCAGACAGTACCATCGGCGAATGATTAAGCAGGACTGCTGTACCTGTTTATGGTGCTGCCATCGAGAGGATCCGTGTTCCTGTCAATCTGATCTTTTGGACGAGTCATCGAGAAGCGTTCTCCGGTTCCACCTTTGTAGGCTTCTCTGAAATATGTGAGTTTGTGCAGACAGTACCATCGGCGAATGATTAAGCAGGACTGCTGTACCTGTTTATGGTGCTGCCATCGAGAGGATCCGTGTTCCTGTCAATCTGATCTTTTGGACGAGTCATCGAGAAGCGTTCTCCGGTTCCACCTTTGTAGGCTTCTCTGAAATATGCGAGTTTGTGCAGACAGTACCATCGGCGAATGATTAAGCAGGACTGCTGTACCTGTTTATGGTGCTGCCATCGAGAGGATCCGTATTCCTGTCAATCTGATCTTTTGGACGAGTCATCGAGAAGCGTTCTCCGGTTCCACCTTTGTAGGCTTCTCTGAAATATGCGAGTTTGTGCAGACAGTACCATCGGCGAATGATTAAGCAGGACTGCTGTACCTGTTTATGGTGCTGCCATCGAGAGGATCCGTGTTCCTGTCAATCTGATCTTTTGGACGAGTCATCGAGAAGCGTTCTCCGGTTCCACCTTTGTAGGCTTCTCTGAAATATGTGAGTTTGTGCAGACAGTACCATCGGCGAATGATTAAGCAGGACTGCTGTACCTGTTTATGGTGCTGCCATCGAGAGGATCCGTGTTTCTGTCAATCTGATCTTTTGGACGAGTCATCGAGAAGCGTTCTCCGGTTCCACCTTTGTAGGCTTCTCTGAAATATGCGAGTTTGTGCAGACAGTACCATCGGCGAATGATTAAGCAGGACTGCTGTACCTGTTTATGGTGCTGCCATCGAGAGGATCCGTGTTTCTGTCAATCTGATCTTTTGGACGAGTCATCGAGAAGCGTTCTCCGGTTCCACCTTTGTAGGCTTCTCTGAAATATGCGAGTTTGTGCAGACAGTACCACCGGCGAATGATTAAGCAGGAATGCTGTACCTGTTTATGGTGCTGCCATCGAGAGGATCCGTATTCCTGTCAATCTGATCTTTTGGACGAGTCATCGAGAAGCGTTCTCCGGTTCCACCTTTGTAGGCTTCTCTGAAATATGCGAGTTTGTGCAGACAGTACCATCGGCGAATGATTAAGCAGGACTGCTGTACCTGTTTATGGTGCTGCCATCGAGAGGATCCGTATTCCTGTCAATCTGATCTTTTGGACGAGTCATCGAGAAGCGTTCTCCGGTTCCACCTTTGTAGGCTTCTCTGAAATATGCGAGTTTGTGCAGACAGTACCATCGGCGAATGATTAAGCAGGACTGCTGTACCTGTTTATGGTGCTGCCATCGAGAGGATCCGTATTCCTGTCAATCTGATCTTTTGGACGAGTCATCGAGAAGCGTTCTCCGGTTCCACCTTTGTAGGCTTCTCTGAAATATGCGAGTTTGTGCAGACAGTACCATCGGCGAATGATTAAGCAGGACTGCTGTACCTGTTTATGGTGCTGCCATCGAGAGGATCCGTATTCCTGTCAATCTGATCTTTTGGACGAGTCATCGAGAAGCGTTCTCCGGTTCCACCTTTGTAGGCTTCTCTGAAATATGCGAGTTTGTGCAGACAGTACCATCGGCGAATGATTAAGCAGGACTGCTGTACCTGTTTATGGTGCTGCCATCGAGAGGATCCGTATTCCTGTCAATCTGATCTTTTGGACGAGTCATCGAGAAGCGTTCTCCGGTTCCACCTTTGTAGGCTTCTCTGAAATATGCGAGTTTGTGCAGACAGTACCATCGGCGAATGATTAAGCAGGACTGCTGTACCTGTTTATGGTGCTGCCATCGAGAGGATCCGTATTCCTGTCAATCTGATCTTTTGGACGAGTCATCGAGAAGCGTTCTCCGGTTCCACCTTTGTAGGCTTCTCTGAAATATGCGAGTTTGTGCAGACAGTACCATCGGCGAATGATTAAGCAGGACTGCTGTACCTGTTTATGGTGCTGCCATCGAGAGGATCCGTATTCCTGTCAATCTGATCTTTTGGACGAGTCATCGAGAAGCGTTCTCCGGTTCCACCTTTGTAGGCTTCTCTGAAATATGTGAGTTTGTGCAGACAGTACCATCGGCGAATGATTAAGCAGGACTGCTGTACCTGTTTATGGTGCTGCCATCGAGAGGATCCGTGTTTCTGTCAATCTGATCTTTTGGACGAGTCATCGAGAAGCGTTCTCCGGTTCCACCTTTGTAGGCTTCTCTGAAATATGCGAGTTTGTGCAGACAGTACCATCGGCGAATGATTAAGCAGGACTGCTGTACCTGTTTATGGTGCTGCCATCGAGAGGATCCGTATTCCTGTCAATCTGATCTTTTGGACGAGTCATCGAGAAGCGTTCTCCGGTTCCACCTTTGTAGGCTTCTCTGAAATATGCGAGTTTGTGCAGACAGTACCATCGGCGAATGATTAAGCAGGACTGCTGTACCTGTTTATGGTGCTGCCATCGAGAGGATCCGTATTCCTGTCAATCTGATCTTTTGGACGAGTCATCGAGAAGCGTTCTCCGGTTCCACCTTTGTAGGCTTCTCTGAAATATGCGAGTTTGTGCAGACAGTACCATCGGCGAATGATTAAGCAGGACTGCTGTACCTGTTTATGGTGCTGCCATCGAGAGGATCCGTATTCCTGTCAATCTGATCTTTTGGACGAGTCATCGAGAAGCGTTCTCCGGTTCCACCTTTGTAGGCTTCTCTGAAATATGCGAGTTTGTGCAGACAGTACCATCGGCGAATGATTAAGCAGGACTGCTGTACCTGTTTATGGTGCTGCCATCGAGAGGATCCGTATTCCTGTCAATCTGATCTTTTGGACGAGTCATCGAGAAGCGTTCTCCGGTTCCACCTTTGTAGGCTTCTCTGAAATATGCGAGTTTGTGCAGACAGTACCATCGGCAAATGATTAAGCAGGACTGCTGTACCTGTTTATGGTGCTGCCATCGAGAGGATCCGTATTCCTGTCAATCTGATCTTTTGGACGAGTCATCGAGAAGCGTTCTCCGGTTCCACCTTTGTAGGCTTCTCTGAAATATGTGAGTTTGTGCAGACAGTACCATCGGCGAATGATTAAGCAGGACTGCTGTACCTGTTTATGGTGCTGCCATCGAGAGGATCCGTGTTCCTGTCAATCTGATCTTTCGGACGAGTCATCGAAAAGCGTTCTCCGGTTCCACCCTTGTAGGCTTCTCTGAAATATGCGAGTTTGTGCAGACAGTACCATCGGCGAATGATTAAGCAGGACTGCTGTACCTGTTTATGGTGCTGCCATCGAGAGGATCCGTGTTTCTGTCAATCTGATCTTTTGGACGAGTCATCGAGAAGCGTTCTCCGGTTCCACCTTTGTAGGCTTCTCTGAAATATGTGAGTTTGTGCAGACAGTACCATCGGCGAATGATTAGGCAGGACTGCTGTACCTGTTTATGGTGCTGTCATCGATAGGATCCGTGTTCCTATCAATCTGATCTTTTGGACGAGCTAGCGAAAAGCGTTCCCCGACTCCACCTTTGTAGGATTCTCTGTACCGGTGCAATTGGCAAGTAAAACGGCACGTTCAATTCATTATATTTTTTATATCGAGAACCTGTTAACCGTGCTTCCTTCTAGCGGCCTGGTGTTCCTATCTATTTGATCCTTTGGTTGAAACATTGGAAATTTCTCGCCTATCTGACCAGTGTATGATTTTCTGAAGCAGTGTTTAGTCAATATTGTGAGCAGGGCAGTGACTGAGTATCATGATGCCTGTTAGTCGTGTTTCCTTCCAGGGGCTCTCTACTTCTGCCGAAGTGATCTTCTGGATAGTTCATGGGAAATCTTTCGCCCACTCCACCAATATACGATTCTCTGAATCAAACATACTGGATACACCAATCCGAGTAAGCTTTCTATGAGGCCTGCGGTACCTGCTTATCGTGTTTACTTCCAGTGGTCCGGTGTTCTTGGGAAAATGGTCTTCTGGATGGATCATAGGGAACCTTTCGCCTGCTCCACCTGTGTATGATTCTCTAAAGCAGTTGCAAGTTGCTGACGGCCATTAGCAGTTTATTCAAAAGAAAGGGTCACAGTACCTGTTTATCGTGCTGTCATACAGGGGACCAGTGTTTTTGTCAATTTGGTTTCTTGGGTGGATCGTCACCAGTTTTTCGCCAGCTATACCCTTGTATGATTCTCTGAAATAATGGGCTGTTGAAAAAACTTCGAACTGTCCGCTGTTCTTCAAATCACCTCGACGTTGTTTTGAATGAGAGCTTTCCCTCGCTTTCGTCGTCAAACAACATTGACAAGCCCTGATCACTTTTGTGGTGTAGCATCTTGATAGCCGGAATGTATGAATATTGGTCCTGAAAACTTTGTCTGCATTTTTTGACGTGGTGGGCGGATCGCGTCACTGAGATGGTTTACCCTCCGCATTACTGTAGTATCCATTTTAGTTTTAAATGAAATGCTTGTCTACGTACTCGTTTTCCATAGTAATTGCCTGTCGTAATGCATTCTGCAACACGTTTCATACTTTACTTACACACACTCACTGCTCATTTACTTGAGGAACAAGTAAGAAGGAGCCAAGTAAGAAGATGCTGTAATGAGCCTTCCAACGGGTGACATAAGTCCAGCACTTGGCTGTCGATGTGGCTGTCGTTTCTTGTGTTCGAAACAGTGATTGCAACAGCTCTGCTGTGAATGGCGCGTTTCGAGGTAAAAGACGCGATCTTGGAGTCATCCTACGGGGTGATGGGACCGTAGAGCTGGGAGAACATTTTTTTCAAAACAAACATTTCAGTTCACAAAAGGTGTTGTGTGGCAAAATTTGGATTCAAGAGCGTGGGTCAGAGTTTTACCACAATGTCGCAGCGCTTCGAGTTGCGCTGCTACGCACTCGCCTCCTCAGGAGTTGCCTGTAGAGCAAGACAACATTCGCGAGCCGCCGACTTACCACTAGCCTCTTTGCATCGAGCACACCTCCTAGTGATGTAGAAGGGCGCAAGTGGTCGAAAGTGAAAAGGAGGTTGCGAGTTGCGTTTTATTCCTCTCCTTCTCCACTGTTACACCACCGAACACTCCTAATTTCATATTATCCGATTACTGTCGATCTGTCAGATTGATTCCTTCCGTGTCTTTGGCATCAAGGCTCTGCGCCCCCAGCCTACCTCCTATGCCAGCGCTTCAACCTCATGTGAGCATAGACTGCCTGTGCCCGCTCGTATCCCACATCGCGTAAACACGATCTCCCTTATAGTGGTATGACGTGCCGACGAACCATCTGAAGTCAAAATGAAGGGGTTTGCCAGACGCCCAGTTTTTCGTGTTTTCGACCACTTCGTTGCGGGTTTCGCTATTGTATAGCACTTCTACTATGTTACTGCATGACAAATCGTGGCTCCTAATTCTTTTAAAACCTCAACAGGACTAAAGTTGAGCGATTGTTGAATATGACGATGTCGGGAAGCTAAAAACACCGGAAAAGGTAAATTTGGCAGACTGCGGAATATGAAAGTAGCGTTGCTCAGCCATGTAACAGTAGAGGAAGAGCGAGACAAATTGGCGAAAAACCGAAGAAATAGGAACCCGAAACCTCTCTTGCGCCCTTCGCGTCACTAGTCAAGAGTAGACTGCAGACGGGCGGAGGGGCTAAGTCAGCACCGGCCGCAAATGTTGTCCCGCCTCCGCCGATAACTCGTCCGGCTGCAGTACTGCAGGATGACACGCCGTGCTGCGGGGTCGTGATGAGACCTCGAGCCGCGCTCTTTCTGTGCGAGTTTCGCCACGCATCACCTCTTCTGAAAAAGTAGGTTTGTTCTCAGAGAGCATGTATTCACAGTTCGCAGTTTTACTTCACCCTTTCCTATGCCTTTAGAGAGAACGAACGGAATGGAAAGACCAAAAACGTAAGAAAACATCTTCCCCAATCAGTAGTCCTTGCCGAAGAACGTGGTTTGACGCTGTCTGCACCGTGAAAGGTTTGATGCAAGCGGCGGGGTTGGTCAAGTCAGCATTGTCAACTTGCCAACATTGCCCCACGCCTCACGGCTACGCTGCCGGTGAACATTTCGTGTTGCTATGCGCCATGATGAGGCGGCAAGAAGAAGCATTCTAAAGTAAGTTTTGCCTCAGATCGTCCTTATGAGAACCCAGAATAATTCAAGGACATCAGGGAGGACATGTCTTCACATAAAGTTCGCTATTTGCTTTCAAGGAACGCTCTTAATCCCATGCAACATACACATGGTCCATAATTTAGCAGTTGTTAACCCACAGCTGTTACACTTTTAAGGTGTGAAACGAATGAGGGCATGCGTTTCTATCAACCTCTCCGTCTGGATGAAGGTTGTATGCATTTTTGAACTCGCAAAAGACAAAACCACTTTCGGTGCCCGCATTGAGCCCTTTTCATTTGCAGTACTGGCACTTGCTCCAAATGATTACACTTATCTTGAGTACTGATATCGCACTCATTTTACATGGAAACATTGTCTCATAGCTTTGAAATGCTTTCTGTTGGTGTTCCATTTGTAATTCCCAGTTGGTGGTGTTCCCATTCACCAGAAGCGAGCGGTTCTCCGCAGCAGAGAATCTTGCGTCATGAGTTGTGCTCAGATGGTTATTTACCCTTGAAAATGAGCTTATACGACGTCGTGATCTCGATATGAATGAGAAAAGTGGCCTTGTGGATTTTGGGTTAATATCCCGTTAAAGCCTCCATGGTTTTGAGCAGTGCCACGTATTTTCAACAAAAAAAAGTAATCGAAGGCCTCATATACTATATTTATGAAATTTCACTCTTTTTATGCCTTCGACTTTCTTCTTTTCTGCCACCATTCGTCAGAAGCTGAAAATGATTGCTATGTATGATTGCGAACTCTTCCATTCTACTGCCCAGAATCAACTGTGACCGTAACCTCGAAAAGCAAAATGTGCTTAACTGCTTCCTAATAGCGCCCTATCCTTATATATGTAAACCGTGCGTGAGTGTGTGTGTCCGTCCTACCGTCTCTTTGCACGAAATTCGTATCTCGCCTAGCAGTGAAGGTGCAACCCTGAATTGTGCAAGAGATGTAGGGGGTGCTAAGGGAACCCCAGCGGTGGTGGACTGAAAGGTAGCAGCTGACAAGGGCTGATAAGGAGCCTAGAAATGCGAATGTCACAAAAGTCGTTTCGCCTCATGCGTTGACCCTTATAGGTGTTCTGCGGGGTGGGACGGGGACATCAATGGTGGGTGAGCCGCACTGATAACGGTTGATATGATTCGATAACGAGCATGGAAAGGCTAGAGTCATGGAATCCGTCGCTTGTCGCATTGATCCTGGAGCATTCATACCCACAGGTGTTTTTGGAGTGAGACGGGGACATTGACGGTGGCTGATCCAGCTTAATTTCGGTAAGGCTGCGTTCATACTCAACCGAATGGGATTTTCGGCGCATCAGCGTAAAGTTGAACATACGTATCGAACGAGAAAATGATCGCATTTGCGCATTCGTGATTTGAGAGAATTGGCGTATTCTTGTCATGCATAAGATACGTAACGATCAAGAAGATGAGGGTTTTCGCGCATCCGCGATTTGAGAAAACTGACGGATCGGCGCATCCGCGAATCGAGAGAGTTGGCGCATTCGTCAAAATGAGATACATATCGATTTAAAAAGTGGGAGTATCGGCGCATCCGCGATTTCGGCTCTTTGCCACAATGCAAATGAACTGACGTGGTGGTACGTAGTATCGCCGAAAATCCCAAACCGCTGATGCGAGGATACGCCGATGCGCCGATGGGTCAAAAATCTCATTCAATTGGGTACGAACGCAGCCTAAGATTCGGTAAGGAGCGTAAAAAAGCTATAGTCGTCGAATTAGTTTCGCTTTTCGCATTGATCCTAGAGCGTTCATACTCACAGTTGTTTTGCGGAGTGGGATGGGTACATTGATGATGGGTGGTCTAGCGTGTTAATGGTTGATAAGATTCGACAAGGTGTGTGAAATGCTGGAATGATCGAATCTGTTTCCTCTCTCAACAGATATGGAATGTTCCAACTCATTTGTTGTAGGAGGTGGTACGGGGATCTTAATGGTGACGAATTGAATGTGATAAAAACTGCTTAGCGCTGATAAGAGCCGTAGAAAGTGGGTTAGGTAAAACCCAACACTGCTATACTACTATACAACCGCTACAATAAAGCGTCTTATGAACAATGCCATTGGATGAACATATTTTGTTTATGCTCTGATATCATCTGCCGATATATCGACCGCTAAATTGCTTAGCGTCCAAATAATTATGCGCGTCTTTTGAAACTGAGTTCTACATTCATGATTAGGACACGATCTGTATATGTGATAGTAAAGCAGGTGAATCATTTCTTCATGCGGTACCAGCAATAGTACTGGGTATTGACCGCTAGGCTATGTGAAATTCGAAATAGCGGTGCATGCTTACAGAAACGATAAGCATCGATAACTGGCATACGCATCTACCACCAACTTGCAAGAATTAGATGCTCACTGAGTAAATAACTGGCTCCCGATCGAAGCAATCGAAGACAAAACCATCGATCCCTGAACTATCTGAACTCCCAATAGTGACGACTTTAGCGATTACTGGATAAACACATTTCATTCCTAATCCTTTTACGTTGATAGTCAATATTATATAACAACCGCCTTCGATCAACTGGACCTTCGAAAAATGGTGGCCCTCCTCGGGAACGCGATATGCACTGGTAAATGAATCGATTATCGACAAACACTAGGCGCTAAACGTTCGGCAATTGGACGTACTTCGTTATCCCCTTGGGGAAGCGATATGAGTGGTAAATGAATAGATTATCGATAAACACTAGGCTTAAGCGCTAAGCGTTCGGCGACTGAACGTACTTCGTTATCCAGTAGGAATAAACGGAAACCCTACGACTGTCAAACTACGTGAAATTCCAAATAGCAATCTAGTCAGTTGATGAGAGATCAAGTTCAATTCAAAGCTTGGAATTGGAATTGAACTAGTCAATTCCAATTCCAAGCTTTTGCCCATAACTCAGCATCCTTGTAGTAACTTTCGCATCGCGAGCTGCGGCGATAAACAGCAGTTATCAAAAATTAAAACTATCAAAATCATTACTAAAGCTTTCAGCTTCACGGTTCGATGCCGATATTGGCCAACCGGCTCAACACGTTATACGGGTGAGTGCTGATAAGCTATGGTAAATATACCATTCAAAAGCTGAGTTAAGGTGAAGGTGGTGTCGGTAGTGTAATGGATTGGCACATATCCCCGGAAAGGATGAAGTGCGGGTTCGAGTCCCGTCCGGCACCGAAGCTTTTGCCCATAACTCAGCATCCTTGTAGTAATTCCAAATAGTGACAGGCCTTTGCAGGAAGACTACTTAAGTAAGCGCTCAGTACTGCGCTTATCACAATGTGAAGTCATGCGATATGGACTTCTTCGACACCGGTTGATCATAATCGTTATTCGCACAGTAGTGTGCGATAGCTCAACTGGTTTTGTATAAGATGGGAGTCGATGGGACACACCTTCGTATGTTTGCCGGGAAGCCATTCACCTTAGTTCGCCCACAAAATACAACAAAGTTTACAAGCACAAGCTATTTGAGGAGGTACATTCAGTCAGGAACCGTGATCAACTCATTCATTCGTATCAAGTGGACCATGTGCTTTCTGCCTTCTATCTGAAACAGCATCCTTTTGGGAGAAAAAGTGCCTCCGTGTGCCACCCTCTTGACTCTACGGTAATTCGTTCACTCTAATTCTCGGAATCATTCAACTAGACACACTAGATAACAAAAAGCACGAAAAGAACCGAAAAACAAATGTTTCAAAGGGAATCGAAAAAACTTGACGAAGGCCAAGTTCCTTCCTTCGAATTCCCGCCAAGGTACATCCGAACAGCCACCAGCTGGCGAAGTGCAGTTGAAATCTTCGCGCCTAATGTTGACTAGCTTCTTACTCTGCGTCCCTGACCACCTGATCACCCGCAACCGGTTCTTGCTTTTCCGAATGAAATTTTGCATGCTGCTCTAAGTAGGCGAGCAATAACATTATCGTATGGGTAACAAAAGACCTGAAATCCCTAAAGACGATTCTTTTGAGTACTCCTGATCAAAATGAACGTAAAGAATAAGGACTCTGTAATCGGAGGGGGTGCAATTTCGGGGGAGGTAGGCTAGATGTCCTGCGCGATTACACAGGGGAAGGTCTCCCTGGGAGTTCCTTCGAATGAGATTTTTGATTGATAATCATGCTCTTTCGATTATTTCTTCAGTAAGCATTGTAAACACTTTCGTGCCAGCCTTGTGCAAATGCCTTGACTAGTTATGAATGAAAGGTCCTCATCTACACATTCAACTTGAACAGTTCGATAATGCGGACAAAAGTGAAAAACGGTAGATACCCGAATTCATGAAGGAAGATGTATTTCAGGCGCATGCATGGGTTGAAAGGAAACAAATCCGCTGGTTGAAACACGGAATCGTCAACGTCGTTTATCCGTAAGTGGTTGGTACGTTTCTCTTTTGTTTTCAAAAGAGCTTTAATCGCTTCGAGATGATTAGGCGAGCAGATTCATCGAGATATCATGGGAAAGAAATCGGATAAAAGGAAAGGGAAAAGGGTGAAGGAGCAAAGCAATGAATGAGCAAAGTTCATGAAGGAGATAGTCGCAATCGACATAATCCGAATGTCGGCTGCTATTTACAACTACTTCTACTCGGCATCACTTTGAGTTTCCATGGAGATTTCTGGTACGCATTTTCTCGCGTACGAATTCCTTCACACATGTAATTGATGCTTATTCAGTTGTAAGCCTAACAAAAGCACATTTTAAAATATTTTGGGATCTAGTCTGCTTTCCCACAAGTGACTAGAACTCCTATGTAATAATTCACGCAATGAATACGTATATCAGTTGAATACCCAGGTACGAGCTTGTTAGCTATGTATAAGTTTCTGTAGGCTTCTGCTTCTCTCGTTTGAAAGACAATGTAGAATCCTACTTAATATAATCGGCTGAGTGTGTCTGTGTGTATGTCTGTTTGACCGGCAATTCATATTGCGCGTCGCAGTAAAGGTGGGATCTTGAATTTCACAAATGATACGGGATGGTGAGGGGACCCCAGCGGTGGTGAACCGAAAGTGATAACAGCTGATAAAGGCTGATAAGGAGCCTCGAAAGGCTAACGTCGCCGGATCTGTTTCGCCTTTCGGGTCGATCCTAGACTGCCAACACTCATAGGTCTTTCGAGGGGTGTCACGGGCACATCAACGATGTGTGATCCTAACGGTTGATGAGATTCGATAAGGAGCGTTAAAAGGCAAATGTCGTTAAATCCGTCTCCCCATTCAGGTTGATCCAAAAGCGCCGACACTCATAGGTGTTTCGAGAGGTGGGACGTGTACATCAATAGTGGGTGATCCAAGCTGATAACGGCTGATGAGATTCGGTAAGCAGCTCAAAAGGCAAATGTCGCCAAATCCGTTTCGCTCTTCTGGCTAACAGTGGAATGTTCACATTCACAGGTATTACAGGGTACGGAGACATATGGTGACTTTTCGAAACTGACAACGGCTCACAGGGGCTGCCAAGAGCCATTGGGAAATGGGGAAACGATAAAATTTGATACACCACTTAGCGTCTGATGCTCAGCACCATTGGATGAACATAATTTGTTTATGATCTGATATCAGCTGTCGTTGTATCGACCGCTAAACTGCCTAGCGTTCCAAAAAATGGTGCATGTCTTTTGATACTGCAAACTACATGGATGATCAAGACACGATCTCAATTCGTGATAGCAAGGCAAGCGATTCATTCTTTCATGCGCTGTCAGTAACAATACTGGGTATCGAGCGCTAGACTTTGCAAAGTTCTTCATAGTGGTGCATGTTTGCAAAACTGATAAGTATCGAAACATCTAGCAAAGCATAGCATATTCATCTACCACCCATATGTAGGAAATAGATGCTCAGAAATGATCAGTTGCAGCCAATTGATGCAAATGAATTCAAAACTGTAGATTCCTGAACTGAGTCCCAATAGTGACCACTTCAGCCAAACGGTTATCTTACCAGTGGATTTCCCTATGTCATTCCTGAACATTGATCGTAGATACCATTGAAACAAAGACATCGACCGCTAAATCATCTGAACTTCTGAGAAATGGTGACCTTCCTCAGCTGTGACTTCTTCGATATCGGTTAATATCTATTAGTATACGTTAGAAAGTAGATGCTCAGCAAAAAGTCAGCATCGACCATTTCCCCAGTACATAGTCTATTGTGTTATTCGCGCATTATGCGCGATAGCCCAACTGGTTAATAAATAAAGCAGGAAAGAAAAGCAGTGGCTTATACAGTGACAATTACTAGTTATACAGAAGCGCTCAAAAGTCTTCAGCCAAAACTTTTTTGTCATAACTTTTTTCTACTTGACCAAACTTGACAAAATTTTATATGTGGTGCCTGAACCTATTGTCAACATTCCCTTCTACTTGAGTGCCGCTTGACACTTTTCATGTTTTTTTACATGAATTTACTACGAGACCACCCAAAAAGAAGAAAAAGGCCTGGTCAAGAAAAACGGCTTTCTTTACAAAAAAAACCAGCAAGTCTCAAAAACATCAAGATTTTGTAGAAAGACCACGTCAAGCGGTGACAGCGGTTCAGCGGAACGGCACAGGGATGGCACTCCGAAAACAAAAAATCGCATTTAACCACGTAACTTACACCGTTGAGCCCAAAATAGTATATTTATTAGGTTGTTCGGAAGAAATGCGCGTTGAATTTCTTGACTTTGTCTATTTATTTCTCTCCCACTATAGAAGGTTTTTCAAAACAGTTTTGTCCATTAGGAGGAGATTTTTATTGTGCATCTTTTGATATATTTCTTTGTATTTTTTGAATATATATAATATTTATGATATGTTTTTGAAAATGGGTACCGCACCAGCTGAGCGACGCAAACAAGGCAACACGAGTGGCATTGGCCGGAATTCTTCTTCGTCGCTCCAAGAACAGCGGTTTCTTCGACTGTATTGTTACATCAGATGAGAAATGGATTTGCTTCAACAACGCAACGCTAAAATGACAGTGCTTAGACACCGGTAACACTCCAAAATCTACTC
Organism: Trichostrongylus colubriformis; assembly: GCA_963978905.1. Taxonomy (NCBI): domain Eukaryota; kingdom Metazoa; phylum Nematoda; class Chromadorea; order Rhabditida; family Trichostrongylidae; genus Trichostrongylus; species Trichostrongylus colubriformis. The sequence goes on along the minus strand of OZ022256.1, from coordinate 53,139,168 downwards.
CGAAACCGGATATACAAGGTGAAAAGTTGATGCTCTGTTTTTGGTGGAGCAGCAAAGGTTTGGTGTAGTTTGGAGTTCTGGATTCGCGTAGACCAGTTACGGCGGACATCTACAAAGAGCAGTTGAACCGCGTGGACCAAGCACTGCGTCGACAAGGTGTCGAATCGACGTCGACAAAGTTGCTCCACGACAACGCTCGTCCGCATGTCGCGAAAATCACTTTGCAAAAAAATGAGGAATTTGGCTGGGAAGTTTTGCCTCATCCGCCATACAGCCCAGACTTAGCACCATTCGGTTACCATCTGTTCCGGTCGATGCAGCACTCCCTGGCTGAGAGAAAGTTCACAGACCGTGAAAAACCACCTCTGACAATGAGTGTCCAACTACTTCGAGTCGCAGCCGGCCGAGTTATTCGAAAGAGGAATCCATTCTTTGCATAAACATTGGCAATCATTAATAGTAATGGTGATTATCTTTTGAATTAATCATGTTTACTTCCGTTTTTATAGTAAAAAATTTTTTGAACTCAAACGCGCATTTTTTTCCGAACAACCTAATAGTATGCAGTGTCTCAAAGTACAACATACTAAAATTTCTCCTAGATCGGTCCAGTCGCAAAAAAGTTACAAGTGAAAAACCCAAGTGAAAAACCATTTGGCCAAAGGTTTTGAGCGCTACTGTATGTATCTGCTTCATTTTTGACGCAATATCCGCGCGGATCAACTTAGGGTCTGATACCACTTCTTTGGGTGCTATCAGTGCTATCGCTATCACAGGGGAAGGGGGAGAAGATCCCACCATGGACATTATTTTTGGTTCCCTCGTTCCTTCTCTAATGCGCCTAAGTGTGCAGACTCGAGCGCATATTTCGCTTTTCCCCCACAAAGATTCCTCAAGGGTGCTTAGAAGCGAGACTTTTCATAAACGTCCCTTCACTGCGACAGTACCCTTTTTGGTTGTGTTAATGAAAAAGGCTCTATCATCCAAAATTTTTACGCACCTTTTTTCAAGCTAATACAATCATGAAAGGAATCGATCATTGCTGGCTTCACCCATGATGAAACCATTATTTAACCAGAAGGCATACCAAACTCTGATGATTTGAAACGAAGTAATACTCTAACCTATCCTTTTTTTCCATCTGCATCAGGCCGGCAGTTTTGCTTAGCAACTGCAGTCCTCAGAAGAAGGTCAAGACCCTAGAGCTTGGCTGACTAACTTCTAACTATGAGCTGCGAAATCGATGAGAAATTTCCTTCGTTTTCCGGAATCGAATGTCGTTTTGAGACACTGTAATCTACTACTACTTCTTCTACGTACCTGGAGTAGTCCAACATGTCGAAGTGGTTATCAGTGAACAGTGCTGTTATCTATCATAATGGTGAATCAGAGTGTCTTCCTGCAATTGCGCCTCGGCGATGCAAGTCCATCAAATTTCAGTCGAATTTCATGAAGTGGGAAAAGAGGTAGTCTCTGACTACGTGTCCTACGTCTGCAGGAAAACGATATTCAAAGCTCAGGGTACCATGCTTCAAATATTCACATTAGACTTCCTTGGCGAAATTTCTCAGGCACTCTTGAAACTCTACACCTTACGCTCTCCTTTTTCCTTGTTTTCCTTTTGAAAGGGTTGCCACCTTATGTTTTTGGCAAAAGTTATATAAGTCATAGTGAGTAAGAGCAGGCCAGAGAGGGCGTGGATCCACTGACCGTAGGAGAGCTCACTCGGTTTTAGGATTCAGACTATAGAACAGGCGCATCCGGACCTTTTCTGTTTTATGAATTCAATCTCATTCTATAGAAATGCATAGAAATGCTGGGACCGAATTCTTGGCACATCCCCACACCAACATGCTAGCATTTTCTCCGAAGTCAATTCAAACCAACTAATCATCGGTCAACATGACTGGCAACCCCTATTTGACGTTGAGTCTCGTCGGAGGACGTCTTTGTTCGGCTGCTGTATTTCTGCCCGTTTCACGATCACCAAGACCCTTTGCGCCAACCTCGATCGGTTGGGAGTTCAACGGACACTATAATTGACTATACGGTTAGCCGAGTAGGGTTCATTGTTCAGAGGCAGGTGATCGCAACAGTGTCATCGCTAATGGAAAGTTGTTGCCACAGACGATATCGTCGCATGCTAAAGTGACTGCTCATAAAAAATTCACTGATTTCTGCGATATCGCCTTATATCTGCTTGCGACAGCCGGTTGTCTGACTCACTGTGAATCGGGGTAATTGCGCCGTCTCTCAATTACCAGTAATTAATTATTCATTGATCTCTTACCGATGATAACCCGGTAATTAAGGGATGGCTGTAAACGACTCTTTGACCTTGAGGTATCCTAACTGCAGGCAAGTCGACATACTCGATCCTTTCCTCCCGATAAAAAGGAGAGGTATCATTGTTGTTCATAGCTTAGTAAAGCAGAGTGATTCATAGAAAAAGGTTGGTTTTCAGCTTCTGGCTTTTGTGGATATAATGCATCACATCTGGTTCCGTTTTGCTCGCTTCTCTTGAAATTTTGAGTCATAGTGAAATACAATATCTGGGTTTCCTTCAGAGTCACTAAGTCCACATTTCTGGATCTATCGAGATCGACTTCCAGTGGGCCCTGATAGGCTCGCTGGCAGCTCCCGTACTATTGTTCACTGTTCGAGAACGGAGTCAATCGATCAACATTATACGCTTGAAGTTGCGAAACACTTCTGATGATAGCGATCAGTATAATAAAAACTTTTTAAGGCGCGCGTAGCGGTAGATTCATTGTGCGAACTCGTAAAAAGCGTTTCAAACTTACGTGTTGCCGACAAGCGACAGTAACCCGGTGACATTATGACTTCACCTCGAGCATGCCAAAGACTTAATATTAGGTTGTCTGGAAAGTAATGAGACAAAGGCAGTGGTGAGGTTCGACAGCATACAGTTTTAGATGTCTCGTAGTCGTAAGAGGACAAAAATGTGGAAATTAGTGTTTGAAGACCCGTACATATACGTCATCAAGGGAATATGGTCCAAGCTGTTTTCATCTTTCACTAACGTGGCGGAAATGGACGAGAAGAAAACGCTATATCGGGCAGTTCTCCTTGTACACTACCTTTCCGGCAAATCCGCGGATGAGGCCCATCGGCTCTTGCTGAAGGAAATGAAGGATCAAGCGCCTTCTCGTGCGACGTGCTTCAAGTGGTACAGCAAGTTCGAAAAATGTCTCGAAACTGTAGTCGATCGGGACGTCCACCTACGTAAAAGAAGCAACTTATCCTTGCCATTTGTGACGAATGATCTGACGTTATACTGCGCAACTTGCAGCCTCCTCGGGTGCTCCTAAATCCACGGTACACGATTTTCTTCGTGCGTCACGTGAACTGGTAGTACTACGTAGTACTACGAGATCTGTCCATTGCTTTCCGTACAACCTAATACAATCGAATGAATTTAATGACACTTGTCCATAATAGTAGCTATCTTTGGCTTTCTCAGTGTTTTCCAATTCAATAAGAAACTCTTTACAATCTCTGCATTTTCATGGGAAAAATACTGATAATGACTGATAATGTGAAGCATTTCAAGTGATTCTTATTTTCGAAATCATTCTCGTAAATGGCCAGAAGGATTGTTGTTTGTAGCTAAAAAATCATACTCGGTTGCGAAATTTCTTCTAAAAATCATAGGTGTTGTTGTGATAAGTGTTACTGCTCCCAGCAAGAATCCAATCCTGCCTAGTTCGTCATGCTCTTAATCCCTCCCAGGACGATGTCTTATGGAGGACTGGCGTAGGAGGTACAAATAGTGATTTGTTCATTAGCTTGCCCCGCAAATCATTGTATGAAGCTTTAAAGGGGTTCATACATCACTACGATCCTGAGTGAGAGTAGAGTGCGTGGCGCTTATTAGAAAGATATTGAATGAATAAAATCTCCAGCGGTGTAGGCTTACTTCAGAACTAAAGTATTTGTTGTTGAGAAAGCCAAGCCTTTATACTGGGCTAAGAAACTTACATAGTTCGAGAGTTGGTATTGGTACTAAGCTAGCTTTGAAAAACAGATTGTAGAAAATCCTCAAAAGAAACCATAAATTCTGTGTGAGCCGTGCACCATACCTACTGTAGGAGTGTAATTCCCTCGTCACATTTGAAAGATATCGGGCATGACCTGGTCTAATTTCGCAAACATATGCAACTCGCCGGATCGTTCGCGGTTCATTTATCATCGTCGATGGTGCGACGTCGGCAGGCGCCATCATTGCAAATGCCGCTGAATCTTCAGAAAGGTTCAAAAGCCTAGCGCTTACAACAGCGACAACAGTATTCGGATCACATAAATTAGCGTTTTCGGCTCGATCGTCGTCGTCGTATTCATCATCGAAGCGCCGACGGCACGAGTTCAGTCATCATTGTCGACAACTGTCACCTTTGTTTACCGGGTTGTTCTGAAAAATGTTTCTTGAACAACTGGGATTCCTCGAAGTCCGCTGCAGACCATCCACTGGTTCTGGACTTCTGTTTTCTTAATCAGGCGAATATCTGTGGTCGCGGTCTCGATGCGACAGCAGCGGGTTCACGCTCAAAAGGGTTAGCGTTGAGCAGTTCATTGTTCAATCTTCACCCATGTTCTCATTTCAAGGTGCTTAATAGGACTCGCTTCTTGTGAGGCCTTTTCAGTGACGAATAAAAGCGCAGAATCAAGTTCCGTGAGAGCGGCTAAACGAGTTTTTCTACGTCCCTCATCCCTATCCGGTCTGTCTTCTCGTGGATGTCCCGAAATGGCAACACTGACTGGGGCGACGACGACTGTGATGATGGTGAAGGCGTTGACGTCTACGACGACGACAACGGTGCGACGACCTCGATCGTGACGGTCGAATATTTGCTCGGATGCGCATCAATGCGTCGGGACGATATCCTGCTCATACGTGCTGCTGAAATTCGAACAAATGTAGCGAAAGCGAAAGTTGATTTCCCGGAAATTGTATCTGAAACTATTTCAAGCTACGCACTTGATCCACTTTGGCCATTGTCGGGTGTTGATCGTTGCAGAATTCGATTTTTTTTCTTCCTTAAAACAGTCAAGAGATCGATGGTCGGGTTGGGATAAGGTTTGATGACGACTGAGACGATGTAACTCTACATAGACGTAACTCTACATACTCCAGGAGTTCTGATAGTTTTATGTAATTGAAACAGCTTATTTTCAAAGGCATGGATTCCAGAGGTGTAGCGGACCTTGCCTGCCTTCTCGTGAATCATCACCTCCACATTCAGTTGGACACACGTAGGGCATAAGAATTCCTGTAAATGTTGCGACATTCATCTCAGATTACTTTTTCATTCGGAATTATGACTTAGTATCCAGTTAACCCCTTCTAGAAGCCGTGGTAAGTGCATTCAGGAAATACACGGTGTCCGAAAACTTGAAACTGGAAAGGTATGTCCTAAAGCAAAAGGCGCCAGGCTTCCAATAAAGGGCTTTTAACTTCGTCGTAGACGAATTTTTAGGGCGTGCAACAGCGCCGTAAATAAATTATAGATATTCCTCACAGTTCACCTGTTATCACTCACTCTATTTATTTATCTATCTAATCACTTTTGAAGTTCTAGTTTTTATTAGCTGTTGGTTATCGCGGCAGTTGCGATCCGAAAGCCGTTGCAAGGATGCTAGGGTATGGGCAAAAGCTTTGATCTTGGACGGGACTCGAACCAGCCTTTTCAAACCTGCGCAAAGACATAAAGAGCGGGTTCGAGTCTTGTCCGAAACTACGCTTTTGCTCATTGAAAAGCGTCTTAATTTGTTTAATTATTTGATCACTCATCAACGTCAATCGGTAACTTGGTAACTCGTCCTTTAAAATCACAACGCTTTGTCTCACCACCCCGTCAGTTGATGTTACTGCTCATGGAATGCAGGATAGCTACTTGCAAGTGCACTTGCTGTAATTCACCTGCGTTAACTCAGCTCATTGTCACATGCTTGAACTGAGATACGGCCATTGCTGACTGACCCTATAGGGTTCGAAGCACTCCAGGGTCAGCGATGTGACAGAGGAAACTAATTTCCGATTCATACACTGACGTCCATATAAACAACATTCGACAATCAAGTTTAAAAATGCAGCTCATTAGATTTTACTTGAGTTTTTAGTTTTTTTTTTGCTATTAGTAATTCTCATCGTTTTTGTCAGTTCTCAGTTTTTTGATCCCTAACTAAATTTCCATTGTGAGGCTGAAACCTCACAAATCGTTTCTGAAAGTGCCACAGTTCAAGCTGAAATAACACAAAGTTTTGTGACGTGCAGGTGTCATCATGGTGCTTCACAGAATAGAAAACTTTCTGAGAAAGCCAGTAAAGTGGACCTATTTAGGCAGACATATGTGCGTGGTGAATTATTCAGTACATCGTTGAAAAATTTGAAACATGTTGCGTAATCGGGAGAGATAAGCTACAACGAATATGGAGCCATTCCAAAGTGAGTTCTCAAGATTGAATTTTGAAGAGTTTCTTCTATCTCAAGCCTGAACAAGTGAGCGGAAGTCTTCTGTTATGAGAAATATAGAAGGATCGCGCTCCCAAAGCACTGGGGGGGTGCAGGAAGGATTGGGAAAGATAGTGAATAAGGGTTTACCGGGATATTCTTCACTTTATGTGTTATGCCATTGACTTCAGCGAAGTATGTTCGATATACTTTTCATTCCTACAAACTGAACCAAGTCAACCTTTTTGGGACAAACGGCATACAGGCATACAATAACGCTCTGTACACGTTGCGAAAAACTGGATGAAGGAATAGCTGGTCACTATGGTAATGAAGCTATATGTCTAAACTGACTCATTACTCACTTACTCCTCGGTCGGCTTCTTTGTTTGTTTGTATATTTGCTTATTAATCCATGATTTGTTTTTGTTGTTGTTTATTCACTTTTTTTTTCATCGTTTAGAGAATTCCTTGTATTAGATGCCGTACCCGTAAGGTAAACCAGTTTCATGTAAAGAATGGGCAAGCAAACCAAGCTGCACGGGTTAACAGGTAAGAATTAGGAACTACATATGAGACTTAGAGTTCAGATAAACATTTTTAATTAACCATAAGGGCTCCTCGCTGCGACTGGTTGTCGCCCATAATTATCCGTGGTCATCTCTTCCTTTGATTATTATTTGAGCTTCCGTAAGGTGTAGTTGCTCTTATAGTATTTTGGAAAAATCTCCCTGCAGTGTAATCGTTGCGCACAGTTCTGACACTTTTCTTGTTGTAAAAATAGCATTAACGGAATCATAAAATGAATATGTGAAATATACTGGACCTTGTGCGAAAAATTCAATGTATCCGCTCATCGCTCTACTGAAGACAGCTGACCTATTTTCACGTGATCCTCGCTCGATCCTTCTGGGTACCGTTCCGATATTTATTGTGTTACTGGCTGTCCATAGGCACGAAGCCTCGCGACGATGCGCCCCCTCGCTCACCCGCATGGCCGGTCATTTATCCTCACACAGCGCGATACTGTGTTGATGCTTCTTTGTTCGTCGACATATGGAGTGCAGGAGTTGGCGTTTTTCGGCCGAGAGGACTGAGGTAAAAACTCGCACAGCATCTTCTGCTGGCCTGCTGGCCCGATCGTATGCTGTCGTAAACCGCGCGCATCCTCCCTCATACGACAAAATCGCCACACAACACATCAATGACTGACTGACATAATATGCAAAAGATTACGGTAGTTCTGATGGCTAGGTGGATATCCTGAAAAAAAATGCTATGACATCAAATCCTTTTTTCGTCAGGGCTGGCCTCTTCTGAAACGCGTTTCGATCCTTGACCTAAACGAAAATCACCGTGGGATAAGTTGAACGGGACATTGAAGGGTGACGAACGAGCAATTACCGTGTGAATGACGAGCTTCTTCGTATAATCAGCCGTCGAAAAGCAACAGTAATGGAGTGAAAGCAAAATCATGCGTACGGACAACTGTCATAAAGAGCGATTTATCACAAGGCATAACTGGTACGGATTAATGAACTGTAATTGTTCGGATTACTGGCCTATGAATTCAAACAGTTAGAAGCTATACGGTTGTTTTCAAATCGCCACTAGAAAATAATGAAGAAATGGCGAGCAAAGGCGCGAAAAATCACTTGCAGTTGCAATTCTTCGAAATGCTTCCTTTTCTCGGTTGCTTACGCAGTTTCTTATGGTCGTAGCCTTTACTGCACACACGCACTGCTAGTCACATTTATCTTAGTATAAACTCTAAGTATGTATATAGTCGTAATTATGCCCTCAGAAAGCCCACCAACGTGCAGTGAATTGAATTGAAATAATCAATAATTTCCTGATTGATATCATACTTTGAACTGGATAAACAACCCTTAGAAAGGAGTTAAGCTAAAATCACCTGATGGGGTGGTCATGAATGGGAGAAAGGCGGAGTAGGACATGATGAGTCAGCTCCTGCAGAGTGAAAGAAGAAGCATGTCCAAGAAAAACTGTCGGCCCATCTCATTGGTAAGCTACGGCGTGCGACTTTATTCAGAGATTTTGAGCCATGGGTGAACTCGTGAAATCAATTCCATCAGTCCTCACTCTGTGCGGTCACGGTACGGCTCTACACGCGCAGCTCCCCCTATCCCGAATACCCATATCGGTCAGCTGTCACTTGTCAAATAAGCAATCACCAGACGAGTTTTCCGTTATGGATGTCGAGCAGGTTATTGCCGTCGGTGATGATGTCGAGAAGTTTTTGTCAGTCATGATCGCAATTCGGACGAAATCTAGTCGGAAAAAATTGCTATCGTTCAATGGCTCACCGTCGCACGGGCGCACTCCGATACGCAACTGCCCGCCGTCACTTCATAGCACCTGTTTGTGTTCAACAGTGTCTGGTTGGTTGCAACTGTAATTATCAACTGTGTTCGTATTCCTTTTTTTGTTGTTGCTCTTCGATACATTAAAATCTCTCCATGATGTCAAACTCCCTTTTTTCAGTGTTTCTTAACTCTATACAGCCCATATTACTTTCGACGGATTTTTCCCAATCGCTCGGTAATTCGACAAAATCGCTCAGATCCTAGAGGTGCAATTCCTGTAGTTTACAGGGAAGCAATGAAGTTCCTCCAGTATATCGCTCGCATTCTACCGAATTTATTAATATACAGTAGCGCTCAAAAATATTCGGCCAAACACTTTTTTGTCATAACTTTTTTCTACCTGACCAAATTTGACAAAATTTTAATATGTGGTGCCTGAACCTATTGTCAACATTTCCTCCTACTTGAGTGCCGCTTGTCACTTTTCATGGTTTTTTACAAGAATTTACTACAAGACCACTGAAAAAAAAAGAAAAAGCTTGGTTAAGAAAAATGGCTTTCTTTACAAAAACAAAACGAGCAAGCCTCAGAGAACATCAAATTTTGTAGAAAGACCGCGACTTTTGATGACAGCGGCACAGCGGAACGGCATCGGGATGGCACTCCAAAAACAAGAATTGCATTTCCCCACGTAACTTACACCGTTGAGCTCCAAAATAGTATGTTTAGTATGCAGTGTCTCCAAGTACAACATACTAAAATTTCTCTTAGATCGGTCCAGTCGCAAAGTGCAAGTGAAAAACCAAGTGAAAAAGCATTTTGCCGAAGACTTTTGAGCGCTACTGTATGAAGGAAAGGCCGAAGGCTTGCCCCAGAAGATAGGCATCAATAGTATTTTCTCACTGTGCAACTTAACTTCGCAGTGAGGCTCCTTTTGTTCCGTGACCTTCTGTGATCAGCATTTCTATTGCTATTTTACTAGCTTCCTAAACCACTCTAACTTATTTCTTTTTTCTTAGTAAACTTTTTCACCTTTTGTTTGTTTTTTGTTGTTATTTTTTCAAATTTTGAGGTCACTTTTTTGTTTTCCACTTTTATTTCACCTGGGTAAAATAGTGTAGCAGCTTGTAGAGGCGACTTGAATCTGAATCTGCAAGTTCTTCTAGATCAACGGTGTAGAACCATACGTGGAGGCTTCATACATCGCCCAATGACCGTGTAACTTCCCTGTAACTTTCCCACGTCCGATCTCTCGACCTACTCCTGACTCGACCGTGTTATGCTTCAGCAGATTTCAATATAGATTTGCGATTCTCGTCCGATCCTCGTCGTCGTCTGACCCTCTTCGTACAATGGCTCGAATCGCACACATTGGTGTGTGAATCGCTGAGTCGGTCGGTCGCGGCCCGGATATGCACTGTCGACGGCGATAACCACCAGGATCGAACGTTTGCTTTTGCCCATGTCGGCTGAGAGCATGCAGGGCGGTCTTCTTCAGAACCAACCATGTCCGAGACCTTAGCTTCAGAAGATGAAGCACTCTATGAGATGCTAGCTTTTCCGGCGTGGATAACCTGTACGCATGTATCAAACTGGTTGACAAGAAATACTCTCTTCTGTCTTCAGATACCTTCACCATATTTTATGGACTTGGTATCATTACACCCCATTGTTTGATGTCAAAAGCTATTGCTAGGATGCAAAGAAATTATGTATCTCTATTATATGATGAATTGAGCGCAAAGAATTGTGCACTGATGTGGAAAACCTTCCGCTTGACTATGTCTACATTAATATTTACAGTCCTTCCAAAGCTCTGAGTTAAGTTTTCGTCAAAAATTGAAATAAGTAAGTGTGCACCACTTCCTCGTTTTTTGCTTGTTTTTAAGTTTCCGTCTTTCGACTTACGGTTTTCCATTGTAAGGATTCTGCGCACTCTTTGTTCATGCTTCTAGTTTTTAAGTTGGGACCATTCCTTGCCTCATAATCATTCAAGTCTTTCGGGTTCTAGATGCCAATGGCTCAGTCGACTAAACGGAACTTGACTCTATGTGCTTGCTGTGAGCAGGCTCTTTACCTTATCCATGCATTGGATCATGGTTTCATCTCGAAATATGCTTGCTTATACGCAAATGTAATGACCTTGCATTTGCGTATAAGCAAAGTTTGTACTGTACATAATTCGTTTTCTTAACGCAGGGCTCAGGCCCGTGCAATAAACAATCACAGCGATTACAAATATAGTAAAGTTTCTTTGACTAAGTGACATCGAGATGTCTAATCCCATATTGCCGGGAATGGGGCAATCACTACTGCACGTTCATATGTCCAGTGAACATAAGGGAAGTGTCCATATGGGAAAACTCATCGAGTTAGAAAGCAGCAATGAACCTTTATTCCTTGCTGCCTTTTGAAAATTTTACGGAAAAAAATTTCTAAAAAAAATCAAAAATAAGCGGCTGTTCAGTCCCGCACGCAAAAGTAATTCCATGAACTGTTAACCATTAATCTTTGTCAACCCCACTCGTAACTTCCTTATAGCATTCGAACTTCGAGTTTTGTCTCTCGTGTGTTTAAACTACTCATGTGAAGATTTTCCTCCCACTTTTCAAAGCGCAGCCATCTGTTCCGTACCGGATCCATGTTCGGTGGTCGAAAAGTAGGCTAAAGGATGCCTCGACTTTTTTTGTGCCTCATCAAGACGACGATGAGGCATGAGAAGGGGTGAGATTTGCGTGTGTTCGAATGAGGCTTTGTGTCGTTGTCTGTTTACCGGTGTAGAGAAGGAAGAGGTGATGGGAGGTAAAGAGTCGTTGGCCTCGTCGTAGCATACAACGCTGCGGCGGCACCGCAAGTCGAGCATGTAATGCACACTGTCGGCCGAACTAGGTTAGGACATCTAATGAGTCTTTCTTCTTCAGATACTCTCATACCTCACTTCACTTCCACACATACTACTCCAAACCCGTCAACCTTTGCACTACTCAGCTATTTGGACTGTTATCTGAGCGGCTCACTGGAGAAGGTACGGTCTTCAACCGAACTACTATAGTAGATGAGCTTATCGACAATACTCGCTACCATGTTGTCTACTGCTCCAATCGCATCATAGGTATCCTTGGAGTCCAAAATTCAAAAGAAACAACCATGTGCAAGTAGGCCATTTTGCTCACTCACCCAGTAAATTCCTAACTATGAATTTTTTTTTAATTCTCGAAATTTCGGATTGCCTTCCCGCGCACTTTCTTATCTTAAGAACCAGATTTTTTGAATATCCGAAACATTTCGAGTATCGTATACTATAGCTCCTGCTTTCTCCTCTCGGTGCTCTTTTTGACCCACAGGGCCCGAAAAATTTTGTTTTTCTGTTTCTAAGCTTAATAGGTTTCTTTGTAATTCAGAAAATGAAGAGATATGTTATTAGATGCGGCCACTTATTCTCTCCTTCTAACGCCCTGGAGAATTCAAAAATGGTAGCTCTCGTGTGGTCAGAGGATAGGGAGAAAGGGAAGAAGAGACAAGAGCAGTGCGTTTGGGCTTGAAAATCTATCATTCTCGGAAGACGAGTTCTATCCTCGCAGTACCAGGTTAACGTGACAAGTTTTACGTCGTCGGGAGTATTCAAAAGTTTTTGAGCCGTTGCGTTCCTTTCCTAGTTTTAATCCCTACTTTAATTTTTTCTAAGAAGTGTGCAATCTTCAAGCAATCTTGTTCGACTACCTGACCGGAAGAGCTTTTCAAGTTGCAACCGCATGGATAATTTTTTTCCTTGTACGCGGGACACGGGGAGCTTCTCGAGCAGAGGAGATGTGGAGAACATAGAATAGCTCAACGTAGCCACAAGTTCATTAGATTGCCTTGTCCGCTCTATTTGGCAGTTTGTTTCTCCCTGATGGGTGGCAGCGAAATGGCCGATTTCGAGATATCTACCCTCCTTTCCCCTACCGCGTAACCACTGCAAGAGGTGTTCTCAACAGTAATCATTTGAGCGACGTTACTGACAACCACGACGATCAGGGAGCTCCATTACCCTGCCAGCTAGCTACCCATTGTCCACTAAATAGACCGCAGAGCCCATCAATTGAACCAGAGCGCCGCACAAGCCGATTTGTTTTCAGTGAGTTCCTGTGGTTTGATCGGGTCACCGAATCGGATCGAGGTCAGTGTCCTCCATATTTGGCGTTGATGATCAGCACTTACTCACCGGATGTGTACACCGAGTACGGATATATGATGCGGTAATCGTCGGGTGGTGTGCCCTGCTTGATACGGTAATCGTCGCTAATCCATTCGGGACGCGCGCACGCTCTTGTACAACACTGCAGCAGCGGTCAGTTCGACGTCGCCGACGATGGATCGCACACCAGACGACGGCAGCGATTCCACCCGCCTACGAATGGTAATGGGCCTTTGTCGGGATGAGACTCGCACTCTTCTCACTGAGGCCATCGTGATGGGCCTCACAGCCTTACATGCGCTACCGTAATCTACCCTAATTAGCCTAGTATTGGGAATAGTTGCTCCATTGTCTGACATTTCTTACTGTTTAGTTACTCCAACCTTGACTTAACTAAAATATAGCATACATGATGCTGGCTCTTTATACATGACATTTTATTGAAGTGACCAGCTGGAGATCCTGGATCAGTTTCTCTCTCTCTAACTACCGTAATGCATCTCTCGCGCGTGCGAGATGTTATCAACGTTTGGCTAACCTTGTCAACCTTGTCACCGAACGACGTGCGCCACGGACGGGCTAATTGTCGCCGGGTCTCGCTAGGCGCCAATCGCTGTGTGGCCACATAATGGCAACATTCTCGTCACGAAACGGCAAAACGTCGTCATCGATACCATCAAGTGTTTCGAATTTTACCCAACGCTTGACCTTCTGCTGTGCGCAAACAAACCCCGTCGAGAAATGTTTAAATCGGTGCTGAGAAGAGTTTTGAGCGGTAAAGATCTTGAGGGATGCTAAGAAGCTAGCCCTAAAGTTAGTAGTTGTGAAATATGTGGAGATGAAAGCAGAATGGTGCGGTAGATGCCTGGAAAGTATGGTGTATATTCATTTTGCTGCTATGATTTTCCCTGATCGCACAGGTGATAGTGCTGTAGGGCAGCCCTTTTCTGGAAATTAGGAATTATTGTGAGCGCGAAAACGAACACTCTCAAGTTATGGTGATAGTTCAGAGGGAAGGAGGCAGCAACTTAATGGTTAGATATTTCCTCTTCACATTATTATGTACTCCAATTGGCGTTGTTTCCGTTCTTTTTCATGTCATGCCAAAATCCACTGCACCTGCCTCTTCCACGATACTTTTTGAATCTGTTTCTTTTCTTTGAGGCCCTTCATATTGTTATGGGAAGTTTCTGTAACTACAGAACCGTTGGTTAGCAGTCTTCCACATTTGTAGCAGCCCATCACAGCCATCAGTTCCGTTCCTTCATTGTTCAGAAACCCCATGCATGACACGAACCATAGTTTACGTTCCTCTTCAAGCTAGCTTATATTAGCCTCTTACCAGTTACTTCTTCCGCGATCGTCCGCATTTGTCATAGGACGAGGATCATTTCTGAAGCGCGTTGAGTCCTTATTATCAACTTGCACACTTCCTCAACCACAGGTTATCCTTCTGGCCGCCTTTTCCTACGGAATGCACGTTCTTGGTCTCCGTTTATCATTAAAGGAACCGGAAGGGGCCCGAGGAAGATGCAAGGAAATGAGCATTTTGTAACGAACACTCAAGGTTAGAAGCGATAATAGGCGAAAAAACCCGGAATCAAAAGCGCGACGCTCGGTGTGTATTCGCATCCCATTCGCATCCAACACACTGACTTTCCGAGTTGTCCCCTGTAGGAGACGGGCCACGGGCCAACATTAGTTGTAGCACCTGTCTCCCAGCGCAGTGGAGTGGCCATTCCCAACTACATTAGCATTCATGTAAGTACATTTAGAAACAATATAAGAAAGAACAAAGTGAAAAGCAAAAGAAAAAACAAATTTATAATATAAACATCTTTTTTTGGCACCATGCCAAGACGTCAAATTGGCGAGTAGGTGCAATGGCGGCCACCTAAACTCGTCCGCACTACGTCTGTTCTAGCGTAAGTCAAAATCACCCCCTTCCGGTGTCTTTAAGAGGTACCAGGCTTTGTCATTACTTACCAATGCTCGAAACTGTTCATTGGCACTCCAGTCATACATCTGCGTGTGGCGCCACTGTGTTGCGGATTCTTATCGGGGGTATGTACCCTTGAGTTTGGATTTCATAACGTAGTTCACAACGCGCGAATCGCTGTGTTCCGTCTAGGAAATCATATGTGGGCTGGGTCAGGGATTTGAGTACATTCTGGCTGAAGGGTGCCTGTCTTCTTGTCAACAGTGCCACTAGAAGTGCTGAGATTCCGGGATCGGAATGCCATGGTCCATGTGTTTCATGTGTTTTCAATTTTTTGGTTCTAAACCTCTTAAGGATATCATATTGGTGGGTAAAATGATAAAATATCTTACAAATTGTTTGACTAGGTTCCGTGTTCATCCCTATTGTGGTTACCCTAACGAAACATTCCGGGTATTTATTGGGCATCATTCGCGAATCATGCAATTAGAGGTCTTATGGTATCTTCACTCTTCTGCGATATGGGATCGAAGGCAGGTCATTTCGGTGCAAAGCAGGCAGTCGCTTCTTCTTTGTGTCGAGGTAATGACAGTAACAGGCTCTTTCGTATGCCGTTGAGTGAACGCTCTCGTCAAAAAATCATATTCATTTTAACCAGTCGTGTGGTCACCGCGAAGTTTTTGGATTCTCAAACACCCGTTTGAGTGGTTTTCGGTCCATCTAATCTACTGATGTAAATCAATATAGAGGCTCAGGCAACGGCTCTGATAAGAGTAACAGGATCGTCAGATTTGTCGTTCGTTTATCATAACGCATCTTATATCCAAATATAACCGCGGTCTGCTTCCTTACCGATCCCAGCATCCCATTTCCTGTGCATCTCCCTTTCCATTGCCTCTGCTCTTTTGCGACTTGTTTTTAGGCCTCCACCTGAATCCTTTTCGCAATATTTTCATTGATCTTTTCTTAGTTGTGCAGTGTAATGATCCTACTGGTCGGCAAGGTAAGGGTTCACATGTCACGTGCCACCGTTGGGTAGCTCTATGTGATAGGTGTCTTACATGGCAGAAAAAGATATATTGACACACTAGGTAGTCTTATAATGGAAGTATGATAGGCTGTGAAACTGCCCTAGCTTAGCATACTAGAATGGCAGCGTTCAGCTCACTTTACACAAGGTTTCGTTCATTGAAAGCTAACCCCTCTATTCTTTGTGCCTCCTCTTCCCATTCGTCCCATCATCGCTGTCCCCCAATGATCCGGATTTCCGAAATCTATTTCCGCCCGGATGACCACTTACGTTGGCTATACTGATGTTTTCTATTGGACTGGTTCAGTTTATTGCCTGACGGCTAGTTGGTAGTTTTTCTTCCGAAGGTGGTGGAATGCCAACCAGAACCTGACCCAATGGTCGTGCCGGTGGCCATATAGAAAGGGCTTTCTGTCTCACTGGAAAGCTTTCGACCATCATCAAAAAAAGTGACGTTCAATGGTGATGGTCAAGTCGTAGACAAGCGAACAAGATTCTCCCTTCTGCAACTCTTTCGCCAAGTGCTGTCTATTGTGCTGTCTGAGAAGATTGTTGGGAACTACAATAAAAACCGGGAGCTTATGAGTGACTCAATGGAAACTCTGCAAAACCTTTTCCAGGCAATAGAAATATTCATGGAACCTTCAGAAAAAAATACCTTCTCCTCATTACAGGTGGCTGCGTGACCAATGGGTTGCAGGCTTGGCACTATTCTTTTGGAACTGGCTAGATATGGTCAGAGCTAGTTCGTGAGTCAAGTCATGGATGCGCGGTTTCTGCCAAAATGTGGGCTTAATTTTGCCCTTAGGAATTTTGGAGCTGAGCTGTCAGTATGCTGGTAATGGCATACTTTACGGCCCCTTATTCTTGAATAAACTTTGGAGAGAGAATCAGAAAACGATTCTGAAATTAAATTATCAGGGTGACTCGGCTCGGTAAAGTCAGGATGAGTGAATCAAGACATCATTAGCTTGTCATCTTGGTTATCACAGTGTTTCATACGGTAATCGGTAGGTCATAGAAGATGTCATCATTGCATGTGAGTTAGCATTTGTGAAGTGGCGTTGCACTTCGCCCTGGTCACCAGTGGTCGTAAAATCAACGACGGGACGACATGCACTGGTCTTCATCGCTAAGAAGTCTCGGCATCCCTCGATCCGCCATTAAACCAATTCTCGCCCTCATAGTATCCGAGTTTTTGCCAGCCAACTCGCCTGACCTACTTCATTTCGTCACACGTAATACACTCACTCTGGCCACTTCGACAGCACGATAACATGGGTGGTGAAATTGTCCACATTGTTCTGATTCTGCTGCCTTCTTATACATCTTGGGTGCATGTTTGCCTCATCCTAGCAAGCCTTTTAGTCGTCCCAGGCGATCTCAAATCCCTCACTCCTGCATGTTCATGTAATTCAGCACTCAGTTCCTTCACTATTTTATCGTGAAAAACCCTATTTTTGCTTGAACATGATTTACCTTCTAGGGATGTACCTCTTGAACCTTTATTTATTTAATTTTACTGGAAGACATCATTTCTGAACTCTGTCAGCCTGACGGTTTGATGGCGCTGTTATTAGGGGTATGCAGAATAAATGGGCAAAACGGACCACTTTCTTCAAAACGCCATAACTTCGCTCAGACACAACTTTATTTGTCGAAATAAAAACCATTCGAATCTACACAACCTTGCCAACGATCCGGTAAAGAAAATATGCCATCATGATCAAATTCTGGATTGCAAAAATTAATGAAGTCAACGATGGCATTTTCAACATGCATCGTTTCGGCGAACTCCTTCTGACCCAGGTTTGCATCGAGAACCGGGAAAAAGTGGTAATTCGTCAGAGATAGGTCTGAGGAATAAGGGGGGTGAGGGAGAGTCTCGATCAGTTTCTGCCGGGTGACTTGCGAACTGTGGGGTTTTGCGTTGTTTTGCGCACCCAGTAAAAAAATGATGCAGTTAGGCATCGAGCGTCTCCCTCACCCCCTTATTCCCCAGACCTATCCCTGATAGATGACCACTTTTTCCGGGTTCCCGATGCAAACCTGCGGCAGAAAAATTATGCACGGTAAAAATGCCATTCTTGAGTTTATTGATTCTCGCAATCCAGAATTTGATCGTGATGGTATATTTTCCTTACCAGATCGTTGGCAAAATTCTGTAGATTCGAATGGTTTTCATTTCGACAAATAAAGTTGTGTCTGAGCGAAAATGGCCAATTACGTTTCGGCCATTTATTCTGCATAGACCTAATATTTATTGAATGCCTTCGGAAACAGTGCTAGTGGGGCTCTCGGTTGATCACTGTAACTTTGAATTGTGCTCATCATATGCTGGGAAACCTATTTAGAACAGGAGCTCTTCGTTACTAGGCCGTTCTCAGGTGGACGTCTACGTTGCTCTGATTCTTTCCAACGTATTTCACGAATCCTTGTATCTCCCAAATGCTTCGAGAATCTCCTTAGTCGCCTCTCCCGCGTTGTTCAGAGTTTCTGTCGGAATCGTTAGACTAGTAATTTTGTAAGGGCTCTTTTCACTACTACGTTTTGAGTCCTTTTCCATCATACTATTGTTGTCTTGGTCCAGATTATTATCATTTATCACTGTCTGTTTGCTTTACTCATACTGTTTACAAATGCTCTGTAAAAAGGGCCTTGTATATTTGATGTTTGGTTCACCCGAAATTCTCGCTAGTGCGAAGCGCATTTGACAGTGGCTGATGAATTCTTAGTTCAAGTACTGTCGTTGATTGGTATGTAGATGCCCTTCTATCATTAGTCGAACAGCCCTGAAAGTACGATCCCACTAAGCGCCTTTTTTTCATTGGAATGAATAGGTTCAACATATCTAGAGACCCCGGTCCCATTTTGAGTCGACTGAAAATGAAAGGAACCTGTAGATTCCTTCTGAAAAATTTAACACGCCTGAGCACCTTCAAGCTCCTCTGACTTTCATCAAGCTTTACATGTGTACATATTACTACAATGGATTTGAGTGGTGAATAAAATTAGAGAGTAAAGCTAATTATGTCTGAGCAACTATCAGAATGCATCCCTCCCTCTGCTCATTTCAGGAATCTGATTTTTGTATTACAAAATTTCCTTCCTTTATAGTGCGTTGCTATTATCCTGATGATTTGGTTGTTCATCAGTATAACACTTGAAGGTTTTCCAGAAAAGAAAAAACGGAAAATAGATGAGATTCCGGAGAAAAAAGTTCTAGAAAATTGCCTGCGTTATTTCGATGTTTAGCACCTCTGTAAAGCTAAAGTGGTATAATTGCTGTGCTAACGTCTTTTTTAATGTACGCGCTAATTGTGTTTAGTAGCTATCGGATTAGCTCATCCCTGCGCTTTCTTGTTGCGCTCACAGATCATGCGTTTGGATAAGTTGGCTTGAGAATTTCCGGCTTTCGTCTTTTCTCTATGGATGACAGCCTCTTCATCTCCGATCTATCTATACAGTCCAGCAGATAGTGGCCGTGATCTAATTGAAACTCGATGTAAGCGTCACACAGACACAGACACAGAAACACGCATCATATACATGCGTTGCATAATTCGATCAGATCAACAATAGCTGCGCCTCACATAAGTCTTCATATCAACGACAGTGCTCATTTGTATAGGTAGAGCTCTTGAACCTCGGGAAACAGGTGATCTTAGACAGTGTTCGGCAGTCTTTGTTCTAACCACCGTGTAATTTGTTTGTTTCTAGAGTTGTCCAGAACAAGAAAGAAACTGTTCCTTAGCAAGCTACACCAACGGTGTTCACCTTAGCTGTGCTTGGGGTGTTCATGAATAATGGGATGGGTTGTTATAGGATGACTTGCTATCTAACTATGTGAGCTGGTGTCAGGCTCTCTGAATCTTCACTCTCTCCAGTTCTCTGAAATGATGAAGCTTGATGGCAGTGAAGACTTCA
Organism: Trichostrongylus colubriformis; assembly: GCA_963978905.1. Lineage (NCBI taxonomy): Eukaryota > Metazoa > Nematoda > Chromadorea > Rhabditida > Trichostrongylidae > Trichostrongylus > Trichostrongylus colubriformis. Next base: position 53,119,296 of record OZ022256.1, on the reverse strand, counting down.
AATAGTTTGTTACCAGTTTATATATTTTATATAGCAATCCAATCTGTAAACAACTGTAAATATGACTATTCCATTTACTGGATCTCTTGCACTTCTGAACCCAGCCGAATGGAGCACAGCTGAGCTTTCTGTTTGTGCTTGCTGCTGGTCCCTCAGTAGACGCTTCATCAATCGCCGCCGGTGTGCTTCTTCTCATGGTCACTTCGGTGACGAGCGGTGCCTAGTTGCGCAATGCTTTTGCGTGCGAGATACATGCGTCGGCTGGCGGCCCATATCCAGTTCTCTAACCTGCCCCCACTCCGCTCACGCTTCCTTTGGTCCACCTCGTCCTCTATGAGCGCGCGGCCGCTCGCCATTGGTGTTTCTTTTAGCTGGTCAGAGTGACACACTACAAGCCGTGCTGATGGCGATGGGATCTGGCTATGTAAAAGAGGCGGATAACAAGGAAGCCTTGTCACACAGTTGTTGCTCGACCTTGACGAAACCACGAAGGGTCCGTGGCGGTTGTTGTCAGATGCCAAATCAGGCACTATGAATAATCGAGAGAAGTCGCCGATACACAGCAGTTCGCATGTGAAACCGCTAAGCAAGAAGTCAAAAGGGCTTCTTCCATGGTAGGTGAAAGGAAGCTTGAACCAAATTCAGTTGCAAGATCGATGATTGGTAATTATCCTGTATGTATGAAGCCTCTTCATAATCACTGAAGTGTTTTACCCTTATAGGTAACATGGAGATTAGCCAATCTTATAGGGATAGCTGGTCTGATGACCCTGGCAAAGACTGGGTTGCCAAGATCCAACATAATGTCCTTTTCAGCTCTTCACATCTATAGAGAGTTTCACTTTTATTAACTGACCTTCACACTTTTCCCGAGCGAGTCATAAACTGTTGTGCTCAATCCCGGCAGGAGAAGAAGAACAACGACAACTCGGAAAAAGTGTTCAAGGTCTCAGCACGCAGGCTTCGCTCTCTTGGGGACGGGAGTCACTGCGAACATCAGAAAATGTTGAAAGTCCGATTCGAAGAGGGAGGAGTTTACCTTGTTCTACAGTTGTGCTGTTCAGCCCATGGTACGATTAAGGGGTTTTGATCTTTCGGATCACAGCTGTCCCTATGAAAGAGCACCTGATATAGTTTACTAAGACTGTGATCACACTAAGCCCCTCAAAACATGTGCTCTTATAGCGATCACAGCTTAGTACGTTGTTGCTTAGACGTCAGCCGTCATCATTTTCTTTACATGGATGCTGACCCGCTTGGCGGCAAACCCGTTTCGGCTCACCCCCACAACGTCAAGCCTGGCCATCCCTGCACGATGTTGGCGGCTACGGTCCGTGGCGGCTAAACCCTCGTGCGCTTCTTCTTGTTACAAGCAACTGGTCGGTTGCCCGCTGCGACATCTGCCGACGGACGACGGCTTTCAGGCGTTCATCTCGAACTCGTTTCGCCTCGCTTCGGCCCATAGTTCTATGGACGGCGCGCTCAGCTCGCCGCCAAACCCCGCCTCCTGCGGCCATCCCACCTTGGTCGCCTGTTGCCGGCTCCTCCCACACGATTGACCAACACAATAGCGTAATACGACGACAGTAGTCCTGTCGACGTCGGTCGGCCATCCCGATGCCGACGTGCCACCCCGCCCCTGAGGGATTCTGCCGATGGCGCGCTCGATGTGATGTTCAGTGTTTCTCAGATGTTACATGGTCATCATTACTTTGTGGCAGTTTTTTATACCCTTTTTGGGCTTGATCTAATCATTTGCAGTTGATGAGTTCCGTTTTTGAAAGGTTATAACTGCCTGGGGGTACTTAAGATCTGGATACATCTCAGTTTTTCGAGCAGATTTGTAAATTCTCGAGTCCGTTGCAACAAGAACCTTTACTTCTTCTACACTGCAAATCTCCCCCTTTTTCTTTCGAATTTGGTCCCGGATGGCGCTGGGGCCTTAATCCGTTCCGCACCACTGTCCGATCCTCATCGCACTCTTGACTCGCTCACCCCTCACCTTTCTCTAATCCTTTTGAGAATCCGTTCCGTCTGAAGGGAGCTGTCTCTTTATGGTCAAGGTCAGGAAACTCCCTACCACGTCGTTCTTAAGTTCAGACTGCTGCAGCTGAATTTTTGGTGAAAAGAGAGGTGTTAAGAGGATTTATGGCATTATCACGACTTTTTCTAAAGTACGCCCTGTAAACCCTTTGTTAAACTATCGCGGCTATGTAAAAGCTCATGAGGGGGGAGGGGGATGAGGCTCGAAAAAGCGAGGTGTCTCGCCTCTGATGATTCTTTTACAGTTTGACACGTGATTTTGGAGTCTTCGAGTACCATCTGTTTCATCACATTTTCGTGTTCGCTGCAAACATTTGTTACAAGTTGCCAGTAAGATGTTTCAGTTCTCCAGCTTTTGGTACACGAAAAGTTCTTGCAGTATCATTACCTGCTTCATTCTACTGTCGATCTTCAATCTCTTCACCTCATACGATCGGTTGTCTCCTCTCACTTTCACCTTACTCTTGACTCATTCAATTACCGGAATCGACTGTTCCCTCAAGTGGGTGGTGGTGCACAGACAATTTGAACCTCGTTTTCGTATGTTGACCCATGTGTTCGAGCGGACTGACCGCCTCAAATCTAGGCTATGTAACCATCACGTTCATTTCGCTCGAGAGACAGTGGAGCATCAGATATATGAATGACTGGCTTGTCCATCTCTCAGTCCGTCTACTTTTCTACCCATTCATTTGATGGTCCTAACACCACCCTCACCAGCGCGATATTGTCCACCTAATATGCTAATTCGTCCGCTTACCGTACACTGTTTGGAGTAAACAACCCCTTTAAGACCATGTGGGACGAGACGGCTGCTTGCTGGCTGACTGGCCCGAATGACTTATGGACCACAGTGATTCGCTCTAATTCACGGGACGGCTCATTGTATTGTTCTTCGTTCGATTCACTCAAAACCGAAGTGTTGTTGGTCCCGCAGTGGATGCTTGACGTTTGAAACCCTGGGAGCACTTGGCTAATCTCGTCGAATTACACATACCGTAGCTGATTCGTGAAACTACGAAGAAGGTTTATAACATTCAAACTTCTGATTAGATTCGATTCGAATACAGTCGCTTGCCCTCTCTTGACGTTGAGACATTTTTGCAAACATAGTTTTTTCGATTATTTATTTTGATATGTTTCAGAGGCTTTCATGTACTCTAGAACTTCATTGAAGCACAGGTCCTCTTTGAGTTATGCCGCACATTCCGTACTCTTTTCCTAGCAGCCATGTATAGCTCCATCTCGATCAACAACTTTCACTTACGTACTCAGTATTTCCACAATCCCTGCAATTCAGGCTCGAAATGCTGCAACTGCCGCAGCCGGGCTCGTTCTCCTCGTTTCCGTCGGCATTCGCCGCATTCGCGTCGCAGCTGCAGTCACCACATTTCCAGGTACCATCATCTTCGAGCGTTTTTTTTTTGCATTTTTGTCTAATTTTTTTCTTGGTTTTGTATCATTTTTGTTGATTTCAGTCACTCCTACAATCACAAGTGGCTGCACTGCAGTCGCAACACATTGCGGCTCTACAGACGGCTGCCAGTACGACGTCATCAGAGTCAAAGCCGAGAATGGTAAAAAAAACTCTCTATAGTGTAACTTCAGCGATACTCCAAGCTATTCAGGGCATTAGGAGTGGTGCTATTGCAATGAGGTGGGGGGAATGGGTACTCACTATAGACGTAATTTTTACCTAACTATAAATAGGTAGGGAAAAACCTCTACTTCCTCCACAAAGACTTGGGCAAAAATTTACGCTTCAGTGTGCAGATTGACCCCTCAAAGATTTCTTGGGGTTGTTTAGATGTGCAACTTTTTTATCAGATGCACCCGCGCCCCTTCCCCCCCCCCTCCCCTCACCCAGCTCCCCTCACTGCGACAGCACCTTAGGAACCTCAGAGCTTTCGGATGAGGTGGGAAGGTTATAGAGTTAAGACAACCTACTGGTTCCAATCTCAAGGCATTCTCGAGTATGGATCATTCCTTGGTGGGTGTCAAAAAGTGGCAGGTAAACTGAGTTCAATTGAGCGGTTGATATTAGCGGAACAAGCTGACTGGGTTGCTTTGATCGTTACTCTGGGGTGTTTTTTAGTGTCTTAAGCAATGGCAGGAACCCTGAATTGGCTTGGCTCTTGTATTTCCAAAGATTATTTGAATTACGAGTTTCAATGTCTTCTTGTTTACAGAACTCCGACTACGTGATGCCTCGGAAACGAGTTGGCGGTTCGACGATGAAAACTGCCAAGGTAAGTAACCGGTTTGAAGATTGCTCCTTGACCCTTGAGCTTGAGCTCCTTAGGACCTGCTACACCTGGCTGTAGTTCTTCTCTCGATTGATCTTCGATGGCTTTTGAGCTTTTAAAACCTTCAATCACCCCATGTGAAATGTAACCGCAAACATAGTTATCTACATCAAGCTGAGTTTGAGTGCACGTCAAATGCATGGCGCGATTTTGCGGTGCCCATCTTAGCGTTGCGAAAGTTTAATAATGATGAAAACGCGTGAAAAGCAATGGATTTTCCCACCTTTTTTTATGCTGAATCCTGGGAAAGATAAAACTTCAAGAGCAATCCAGTGGTTAAAATAACGTCGAGGTTAGACCAGTTGTTTTTTGTTGTTCATGTGTTTCATAAAACATCCTAAGCAAAACAATAAAAAATACCAGAAGCGCAGCTCAATTTATAATATTTCCTATTAAAGTGATGTGCTAAGTGGTTCTTAATAGGTATAGTTTACAATTGAAGCATTGCCATTGTCACTGGTGACTTTATGGAAACACATAATTGAAGTTTTCATTTTGAACGAAGCTCTGAAATCCAAATTGGGTTGGAAACACTGAAAAAGTTTTGATAGAAGGTAGGTTTTTGTAGCAAATTTACGAGCGAGTTCACCACTTCTAGAAGGGTTGTGGTAAAGAGTAAGAAGATCAAGATGCTAATTGAAGTCCCTCTGGATTGCAGTCGCGTGGCTTAGCTGTCTTTGGATAGATTACTTTCATGTGCTCTCATTAGGAGTAGTGTATGATGATCCATCTTTTGCCAAGTACCTAGTTGCATCAGACACTATTTTGTGATGCGCCATGCACTGTGCAATTAGGGCTACTGATAAATATTTTGAAGAATCCTTTGGAGAAGCGTGAAGATGTTACTGGTAAGAGATATCGGTTGGCCGATTTCAATATTTCCTTGTATTTCTATACGACACTCATTAGGAAGAGAGTATTTCTGTAAGAGGGTTGAGAGTGCGACGCATCCGAAACCAAATCGTTCAATAATGAAGCTTCTTCTGGGTACTGCACAGCAATTGTGTTACAACTGAAAAACTATCTTAAATTGTATGTAACGTCCCAGTAGTTTAATATATTATTCTGAATGCCATGTAGCAAACCCGTACTCCACAAATACCTCCATGGAATGGCCCATTTAGTTTTTGTGATGGCTGTAATCGCTTCCGGACGAGTTTTCGGTGCAGGCTGGCCTCGTTAAATGAATGTCGGTGTGGCGGTCATGATGTCGTTGTTCTTTTAGGTGTGGCGATTCTTCGATGAACTGCCGACGCCTGAGCAAGCGGCCGAATGTCGACTGTGTCGGAAAAAGATCAAAGCCACCAACAGCAGGTTTTTCTCGTTCCAATCTCTTCGCGTTTTTATCGACGGGTTTTTCATTCAGCATTTCGGGAATTTTTCAACGACGCTCGTAATTTGCGATTGCTATCGCGCGCGGACGCGCGACACACACATTGCTGCACGGGGCCTGTAGAGGGCTTTGGCATCGAAAAGTAGAACCCTCACGGAATCGTTTCCAGCAGCATTTCCCGTTTACTGGGTTTCAGCAGAGGAGAAAATAAGGAATTTTTTTTTCGAGAACGACAGCCGCATCTTCTTTAATAGTGAAATTGTTGCATCATACCTTGCCCTTAAGGTTCTTCTACTGCTCGTCTCTCAGGGAAATGGAGATATCTCGTAACAACATCTGGCTATGTACCTTTAAAAGATGCTGTGGAAGTACTTTCGCGGGGCTAACGCGGGGCTTTCGCGGGCGATTAATTACTATTTTTGCGCAAGAGTGTGAACGGAATCTTGAATGTGTTGTTCGAGATTGACACTCGCTCAACGCTTAAAATGGTTAAAAAGAACATGCTTAAGTTGTCTATGAAGGGAGCTCCAATAAGAGTTGATCATGTCCTCGGAAGAAATCGGGAGGGCGGGAGCAATGCGATTTGATTCAAAACCGGCTTTTGCATCGGATATCTAATGTGGGTCATAGTTTAGGAGCGATATGTTTGGTTTTCTTATGTAATCCGCACTTGTGGCTCCACTTTCGAGTGTAGGTTTAATATCAGCGGAAAATTTGTGTAGGGGTCCGTTTAGTCCTTATCGGGTGCCTAAACCGGACATAAAGATAAGGGTTGGGTTTCAGTCCCTCCGAGGTACTGTGACCGGTATTTGGTATGAACTGGCGGTATATTTAGTCGTCTTTTGGTCAACCGGGCAACGACCACTTCTTCCAAATCCACTAGCAGCCATGATTTGATTCCTGCAGAGGCGTCGTCCCGCAATGTATTAGTTTTCGTGTTTTGCGGGGCTTTGATATTCATGTTCCAATTTCCGGTTTGGAAACACGCAAAATATTATTTGCTGGTTTTCAATGTAGCTTATTCCTGTAGAAAGTACGTGGGAGCTTTATTTTCTTTAAAAATTTGTATTTCACTGGGATGCGTCTTGGTATTTAGAAAACTTAGGCGGGAACTGGAATTTCAGGGAGACGGAGCTTTTTCCGGAATGGTGTTGAGGTTACGTTGTTAAGTTTTGGTATAGAATCAACGCTTTGGGATGCTATAAAATGATGTTTTCCCCTTCCTCATACTTGTCCGGGGAAAGCTGCTTAGACTTATCTCAAACTTTCTATGTCAAACTCAATCAAACTTTCTCAACACACGGCGCACAAAAAGGTCTATATCATATATGCATTATTGTTTATGACTTATAAAATTTTCATCAAGTTTCCTGAAGGTTCGGGTGATGACCGCAAAAGGTATCTTGCCCTTCATTTCCATTTCATCAAGGCTTCCGGCATGGTGGTTAGATATCAATCCAGCACTTTATTTCCGAGAATTTGAACTCGGAATTTCCCTTAGATGATGTGTATTATTTCACCTAACAGCGCGCTAAAGCGTTTTTTTTTAACGAAAAAAGCACCGAAACCTGAAGATAGCATCTTTTCTCTACAATGCTGTTCCAATGGAGTTGGAGTTCCAACGGGGGAGTATGTAATTCGAAATTGATGACTGCCATGGCACTTCCAAATATTTGCTGGCCCCTCTTTCACAGAAATAGTAGTTGAAAATTTTAGCTGAAACGCTTTTAAAATCCAAGAAAGCACCAGGGAGATATTTATGGCGATGCATCACAAAGGATGGAAAATTTTGTTCGCAGGTTTTTGCATCAAAAGAAACGTGCCCGAAAAAACGAGTATGATTGACAGAGAATCTCATTTTTCCATGCACGATCACCTCATACCCTAACTTGTTGTGAGCTCCTATCTTTACCTCACTCTCACTTTATTTCGCGAGCAGTTCTACAGCCGACGCAGACGACGGGCGGACTTTACTTCGAGGCCCCGCCCCTTCGGCCACCATTTTAGGAGCTGTGTCTTGGCCGGATTCTCACTTTCGCGTAAAACTTTGCATGCTGCTTTTATTACACATATGCAATATAGCTGCTCTTATTATATATATACAATATAAAAATATGGGTAACAGAGGAACTCATTCTTCCGTGCACGATTCCTTTAATAATCAGTTTTCGTCATCCACTGTTTTCCTTCGCTATCCGTAGAAGAAAGTTGAGAAGCACAACTTGCATAACAGATGCATACGGAAAGAGTGCCTCACAGCAAATATGATCCATAGTCTACCTATGAGACTGGATCCGGAGCGGAATGAATGCCTCTAATTGGCCGGACCTCGGGTTTTTTCCCATCGGAACACTCGGCCACAGTCCCAATCCCAGCGCGAAGTGTGTTTACGGCAGAAACGATCTGTTGGAAGGATTTCTAAAGGACCATTATCAGGAAACATTTTTCACTCATAGACAGCGGTTGATATAAAAGTGGATCAACGCTACGTATGTGGGGGTGAGGCGCATCTGATAATTATGGCATCAACAACTAGCCCCTTGGTCAGCCAAAAGTGGCACCGTTTATGGTGGCTAGCTTCAGCTATGTGGATGCTGGAAATATCATTTAAACCCGTTTTCTGTACCAGTTTGGACGCTTTTTCTCGTGCACCTGGTTTCTGCAATCGGCTCACTGCTCCCACCTCTTCGGTTTATCAGATGTCATTTTGGAAAATAAAGCTGAATTTCGAATTTCTGCCTTTATCCCATTTCTATTAGGTTGCAGGTAACGTACTTCCGTTTTTTAACAACGTGCTTTTTTCCCTTCAAAGTCCTTTCCAGCAATTTCTTCCGTACATATACATGTAGTACAAGTTCACACGCCTCTATAGGTATTATTGTCTTTCATCTCCCAGATAACCTTTTTTGGCAAAATAAACACATCATAGGTCAGTGTCATCTTCATTATCGAAACTTTTTCTTTGAATGGCGTTAGATAGGGAAAGGAAACGATGATAGTCCGATGGAGCAAGAACAGGGCTATAAGGTGGATGGGGCATCACTTCCCATTCAAGCTCGAGAATTTTTTGACTAGTCACTTTTTCAATATATGGGAAGTCCATATGTACAGAAGGAATTGTTGGAATGCAGTTTGGAGGGAAAAAAGCATTCTTCAAAACGAAAGACTTTCCCTACAACCTAATACTTTATCATCCGACACCGACATTCGCTTCTGCTGTGAAATGGGTTTCAGACGATTGCTTTGTGGAAAATTTACAAAAAATAGTGTAACTGGTGAGTAAATAAACAGTGGCATGGATGGGTTGGAATTCTGAAATAGCTACAGTAGACGTTATAGTTGTTTTGTTGGCTCGGTACGCGAGATCATTGGCTATTCCGCGATACACTCAAAACAACACGACAACACCTATAGGGACGCTTCGTCGGGTATTCTTGAGACACCTTTTGTGAGCAGCCGAGCACGAGATTCGACCCTCGTCAACCGAAGCGCCACATCATAGCTGTAGTCAGTTAACTCGGACACAATCGAAAACACGGCGCAGCTGTCGTACGAGAGCAGAGGAAATGGGATCCAAAAAAAAATTTCTGGACTTCATCAGAAAATGGGGAACGCTGAAAACTATGATTATTCTCCAAGTGTATAGGCTGCATAGGTGGTCGTAGAAGGTCCCAAATGAGAAGGATATGGGAGGAAGTAACGCATAATGTGAGCATAGTATTCTGCGTCGTAGCGGACAAATTCGTAGGTTATAGTTTATGTAAATTACTTCACTTTGTGGTACTGCTAGACATTTTTGAGACGAGAAAATGCAGCTTATAACAAACTTCATCCTAATGAAGTATCATGTGCGGCTGGTGGTATGCCCATCGCCGCACGGTATCTCCCTGGAATTATAGTCAAATACATGAACACGTGATTTTTCCTATCGATAATTCCATATTGTTATAGCACAACGGGCATGATACGACATCTGAGGAGCTGTCACGTGCAAGAGTACCAACAGGTGCAGGAAGCTCGACAATCGACGCTGATCTTGAAAATGGGTGAGCAAACTTATCTCAAATTACCTCGTAAACTCCTGACATGGTTTCGAAATTCAGATAGCATGGCTGGGGATTTATGTGATTCTAACCAGTTCTGCTAATGATCATAGTTGGGGAAGGAGAAGAAATACCGTCCCTTTCTATCCGAACTACTTCTTCCGTCACTATAGCAATATCTAATCTGAACGGTTTCATTGCTTGCTAGACGGTACTACCATTGGCATTTCCGTTTCCTTGTCATCATCGCTGAAAAAACTCTACTCTTACACCGGCTGGAGCCTTGGACAGCCATGTAGTAGCTACTGTGTCCAGTGTTGCTAACGGGTTTTAGTCCACCTCCGTCGGCGATGTCACCGACGGCGACAACAACGTGTATGTTGCGTAATGTAAACGCGCGCTTGGTTCTCGCATGCCTGTTGCGAGTTCGGGCGTGCGCGCGACCATTTCGTCCAATCTGGAAGTGAAGTAGCACCAACAGCTTCGTCTAGGGCCGCCAGAGGCAGACGATGGCCGGCTTTCAAACCATCCCAAATGGTCTCGAGCGACCGGTTTCACCACGACAACCACCAGCATCTCGTTGAACAGAGGCCGCGATGCGCACGTAGGCGTTTATTTGAAATAGAGATGCATATCGAGAAGAGAATTTTGAGAAAAAGGGTTGGGAATAAAAAGGGTTTGAGGGAAGGTTTTCTGTTAATTAGGGAAGTATTGGGCTGTTTCCCTTTCAGAGCTCTTTTCAGCCCCTTTGAGCTTCCTTTTCGTATGCGACCCAATTGGTTAATTTGAAGTGGACGAAAGTGCTTGCATGACCTTTCCGATTGTCTGTATAGTATATCTTTAACTATATGTTTGAGCACGAGCACGTCAATTAGGGGAGCTATAACCGTTTCAGTAGGAAAGAAGTACAACATTCGCTTGCGCGCATTATATCCAGCTATGTCATGGATTGCCGCAAGAGCATTCCGAAAGGAGACTTCGTCTGCTTGCTCATGAGTCACGAGACATAAAAAGTCGTGTTTGAGGTACATTCCCGTACCGTGAGGTAGTTGACGATTCCCATACCGGCACTGTGCCGTTCAAATTCGACAATTATTTCAAATTGAAATAATGATCGTCGACTGGCTCGGGTGATTAGCTGGACGACCTCACACTATCAGGTAAAGAAAGCCGGCTGCTCTACGAGGCGCGCAGCTGTTCCGTTGCCTTATTCCTAGACGGTAATCTGCGAGTGATGACTTTTAGCGAGCAGGTAACACCAGCTGGCTGACACACGACCATAAGTCCCGCTAATGTAAATTCAAACTGCTATTAAGATCTTCCAAAAAAAGGGAGGAAGAAAAATTGATGGTTTTCAACTGAAATGTGAAGGTTATTTCAGTGCACCCTTCTTGTATGGGTGAAACCTTGTTCTGAAGGGTATAGTGGAGTTATCATGCGAGGAGGAACTACGAGTCTTGGAATACTCTAAATCCACATAATTCTATTTTTAGAAGAGAAGGCACGAGCACAACTTTTGCGCGAGATGAACACACAGGTGGCGTCGACTATGGTTGCTCACATCGCCAAAAAGACATCGCCGGATCCGCAGAAGAGCCCTTCTGGTATGTCTAACACCGAATGACATCATCTGACACCATGGTCCTCATTCCTAGCGTCTTCATCGGCCAGTGACACAGCCTCATCTGTGGCATCATCATTGCTTGGACCCGCTTTACCTCCTCTTCCGCCACTTTCAATCGCAACTGCTGGCCTTCCTGCACCGAAACCAGTGAAAATCTTTGCACAACCGATGGCCATCAAACAAGACGCCACAGAGGTCTGTTCAAACGACTCAAAATAGGCGCAAGCTCATTTATTTGAATATGTATTATGATTTTTGAGGTGAAAAGCCGTGGTTTAGGTCGAAGATGACGTACACGAGCCAACTGATCTCAGCGCCAAGACGTCTGCATTTGCGACTTTGGGCCAGAAAAAGCGTGCAGACGAGATTGAAAACGAGATAGAACAAAAGCCTCCGCCAACACCGCGTTATTTCACACTGCGCAACGTTGATGAACGGAAAATCAACGCCCAGGTGAGTTGTGGAAAACTACGCCCTTTGTTGATCGAATCAAATTATGTCTCTGATCCGTTTGTAAAAAAAAACGTTTTATTGTATCCGGTGTATGCACTTCTATTGGCAGTTTTGTCGTATTTCATCAAGTGAACTGGTCTAATTCAAATCATTCGCATTATTGCTTGAAATTCGAACGCTGTCTCGGCTGACATAAAGGCTGATATGGTGGGCCCGATGCTGGCAGCAGATGGTCGAAGATGGCCGCTGATGGAAGAGGCAGCCGGCTGCCGATCGTCCTCTTTTTCTCGGACATTTTCTCCTATTGACTCAGTCAAACCTCAACACAAACGCAGGTGCTTGTGCCGAGAGATGGACAAAACGCGCAGCCGCCCTGCTGCCGACTGTTGGAATTTGCCGAACCGAGACCGTCAGCCACATGTTGTCACCTCGATTTTGAGGGACTTGTCTTGTGGTCAACTGAAAGGCTCGATGGTCAATGAAAAAGTCTAATTTAATTGGCTTTGCAGCCATATACATGACTCATAAGAAGTATCTTTTAAGCTGTTCCATTGAACTTCTCGTTTAGGTATGCTCAAATATTGGGGCTAATTTTTGAAAGGGATTGAAGATTCAACCAACAGCTATTGATACCTGCAGTCAGACGAATCATCTCAGAAGAAGTGGCATCGACGTTAACTTGGCATGGCCACGGCTCATGCTGTTTAATAGCGTTGAATTTTGGGGATAGGGCTCATAGCCGAGTTGTCCACGGACCGTCGTTCATTTCCGTCATCTTTGGTGTGGATGATCCACCATCAAGAATGACAGAGCTTTCAGATCTGGGCTCCTCCATTATGAGCAGGGAATCCTATGTAGTTAATGTGGCCCGTGAAAGACTTTAAAACGATGCTGACCACGATGGCGTTGTGTTAAACCGGTTGCACACCTCACGGCGATCTCGCTTGCACCTCAATTGTACGGTAATTGACGACGTCGCGTACCATCACCAGCGGCAGCTGCATATAGCATGCGGCGATCTGGAATGTCCGCACGGAAAAGCTCGTTCAATCGGCTATATTTAGTTAGATGTGAGAATAAATTGCTGAGGCACAGTTTAGGTTTTTAGGGCGCATTCGAGATCTTTCTACCGTATCCAATGGAGGTTTTGTTGTCACATGTCATCGATGTACCGATGAACTAGTTCAGAACACGATGTCCGGCGTCGGCTAACATAGAATATTGTTGTTGTGGCCGTGTCTTTGAAACTCATGACGACGTGCAACTGGTTTGTTAGCCAGTGGCTGGTGGTGTCATTCACACTCCGTCGTCAATCGCAACCAGGAAACTGGCCGGTAGGACATTGCAAGAAAAAGAGCGACGTCATAGATAGAGGAACGTGGGGACACGTTCTTTCCCTTGCGTCTGTATGACGATAGAGGAACGTGGGGACACGTTCGTTCTTTTGCATTTGTCTGACGACCGGCGGCTTCAAGGTGGACGACTATGGCAACCGGATTCTGACCAATCGCACTTCCTCTTGGCCTAATTCCATCCTCCAGATGACGACAGATCCCAGATAACAGTCACTGAGATTGCTTCGAATCCATGAAGAGGGACTTACTGAACACTAAGGGACATTCACAACCTCTTCTATTCAAATAGGAAGCCTGCTACCCTAAAACGACCAAGTAGCTCCTTTCGTAGTCTCCAGATGGTTTTTCTTCAAGTCACTGATGATCCATGGTTCGGATAGTTTCGTACTTTCCAAGCACTGTGACTCAAACGGCCGAGGCAGAGATACGCCGTCCATTCTGCTCACTTCAGAATCGTAGGGCCATTTGATAGGGTCGCCCATACGATGACTTGCAGAGCCAGTCGAGGTAGAATTCAGTTTTTATCCTCCAAGACTGATTTGATGACCTTTTATTGAACTTGGAGCCATAGAACGCTTGCGGACATGAGCCCGGATTTTGTCCTGGACCGTAACATTCGGAGTGTGGCATCACTAGCAGTATCACCTTCTTATCTAATTGGCTAAAATTATACTAAATTAATCACACGTCTTCTTATTTATATTGAGAAATTAAGTTACATGCTTAATCGAACTCAGAGAATCGGATGGGTAAGGAATAGCTCTGAACAATGTTAATTTTGTTTAGATCGCTATGATGATGCTGATCGATCAGATTCCTTCAAAAATCGTTGACGGTCACGGTTTTCGAAGTTTGATGAGGTGAGCGCGTTTATGAAGCAACGTTTATACGCAACGAAAAATGACAGGTTGCGAGAAGGGACGTAAGAAAGTTGCTAATTCAAACATGGAAGAAGTTAACCTTCCAAGTAGGTTGAATTTTTGAAGGTGATTTCAATTAGCGCTGGGTTCTTTCGAGGAAGGTTGAAGATTCAATTGCGCGGATTCGTAAGGTGTGTAAGGCCGCGTTCATATGTACGTTGCAGTGCCAGCGGCAGCGTGTTTCTTCGTCGCCACCCGTGCCGCCTTTCTCGTTGCCTGCGTCCTCCCCCGTGCCACTCTGCCTCGCTGCCTGTGAACGGAACCACGCCCTAGCGGCGAAAGTGTGGACGCAGTCCACGTTATGGGTAGTTGACAATCACTATAGAACTTTCCCTAGTACTTATGTTTGTCTCATTATCGGTGCTTGACGCTTGCTGCTTGATAGTGCGCAACTTCTTTCCAGTCATCTATGTCCAGAACGATGGTGATACCGTTTCGGTTGTTTTTTATGGGACATGGGTTAGTGATCGAGGGTGAGGTTCTTCTACTTCAGTGCAGCTTGACTCTTTGCATAGTTTTTCACAAGAATTTGCTACGTTGTAACTCTGCTCCCAGAGATGCACAGCAGATATAGAATGCAGATTGGTGAATGGCATCCCGAGCCTTATCAATGGTATAAACCCCATTTTAAGCGGCCACTTCGACTTACCATCCTTCCCTTGTTATATCGGTCCAGTCGCAAAAAAAGTTACAAGTGAAAAAACCAAGTGAAAAAGCATTTGGCCGAAGACTTTTGACGTTACTGTGTATTAGAACAAAAGTAATCTACGCTGTATGTGAAACAAGGATCACGAGAGGACAAGGTAAATTGAAATATCTAACAAACGAAATGGCACCGTTCAGCTTCCTTTTACCCGAATATCCGATGCCATCAGCGGAATTGTTCGAATCTACTATCTGTCCAGAAGTGATCACACAAATACAACCGCATCTCGCCAATTTATTCAGTGCGAACAAGTAAGTTCTCTGTCTTGTAAATATTGAAAAATGATCACATTACCAGAACGTACAGATTTTCACAATTCTTGGCTTTTTTAGTTCAGCATGGTGAAGCGTATGTTCCGCCTACAGTAATGGAGCCTTGATTTAAAGAAAATCAGGAATAAAAACTCAAAAATGATTCATCAATATCGCATATCAGTGATTTGAACAAAATTGAAAGGTCCCATCCGCGTACCACCTTGTTTACCTGGAGCACCAAGTATAAACGCGACCTCAGCTTATGGTGGTAGTGAGATTGCAAGGAAATGGTAGGTAGGTTACGCAAGGAATCGTAGTGTGCGATTGATATAGTTTAGACGGGGGGCGCGTAATGTTTAAGGGATTTTCATGCGGCTTTTTAGGCATGACTCCATTTCAATGGTTTTGTTTTTACTGTTTTAGCTGATGAACTCTGATCACAAATGGGGACATGTCAAACGGCTTATTGGTATAAGGGATTCAGAAAACTTCGATAAAATCACTCAGACACTCACCCCCGTGATCATCTATTCATTATGCGATTCCTAATATAAAAAAAAACTCATTCATGGTATATTCAGAAACGTGTTAATCAAGGACTAGATGCTTATTCCCTGGGACGAAATTCGTTCGAACGCCATCTTTGACAATCGCTTTTAGTCTCGAATGTCTGTGGACTGTGCTGGTTCATTTGTCATTGAACTACGGTGATTCATCAATCACCCAGCGGGATATACATGTACTTGAGCTATCCAGGGAAGAGGATGGAGGCTGGGAGTTAAGAACGTGTTTCGAACGGCAGACACGAGTACGGCGCCTGATAGGTCTTTGTTGCGTTTCGCCTTGCACACTCTTCGTTGATGTGTGCTACCTCGTCGCACTGGGGTCAGCTGCCACCCGTACAAATGACAAAATGTCTGTGAACGTCGCACATGGTGTCTACCTTTTTCGGAAAATTCGCCTCGAGAAATCTGTATGAGTTTTGGAGAAGGGAATAAGCAGTAGGGTACTCCCCGAAAGAGAAAAAGAAATCAAAACACTTTATTTCAATTGTTATTCGTCATTGTGCCAGACAGTTTTTGTTTAACGAAAGTTGTTTTGAGCCTCTATCTCAGGGTTCGGAGATCCACTCCTTGTTCAAATGGCCGTTTGTCCCAGGCGATAAGTACAGATGCCTCCTGAGGTTTTTAGTGCTACTAGTTGTACCAAGTGAACATGTTCGTCACCCCAAAGCTCCTGTAAACAATTAAAGACAGAGTATTAGGTGTATGAGGTGTAATTGGGGTATTCACAAATGGTGAGGAACTGTGGATTATGAAGAAAGCTTTTAGCGCTCGTGAAAGCTGTGTGCTGTATAATAAGCGTCTTTTCCTTATCTTTTCGAATTCCTTGTCAATGGCTGTAGGTGCGAATGAGCGAGTAGTTGTGAGAGGAAGTGACGCAGCAGCCGTTGCTTGGGTCGACCACTTTTCGCTCTCGGTCGAACGGGTAGTGGAAGGGTGGGGTTACCTTCGCAGTTTGGTTTGGCCATAGCCCCACCCCCTCCCCCCGTCCCAAGTGATACAGCGGAGGTGGAACCACATCCGTGGCCGGAATGTCGGGTAGACGGGTGTCTCGTTACCTGGGGTTTCCTTGATGCCCTTTTTCTTCTGTAGTACGACGTATCACTGAACAGCTATCTGTTCTGATATCTTTGGAAGCGTAACATTTTCCCTATTTATTTATTTACTTATTTATTTGCACGCGAAGGTGCTCCACAACGTACATGCAGCGAAACGATGTAAAACCCTACGAATACGAAAGAGAGTAAATTGTAGAATTGATCAACAACCCATGGGCTTTACAACTAACAAGGACAAGCGAACTTGGAGCAATGGCAATTCATAAGGCTGCTCTCCTCTTCAGTGCATGAATGAGTCCCACGCGAGATCCTGGTCCCGAACCTAGAACGCAAGAGAGTCAACATACTGGGGCTTGCTGACAACTTAACCCGAATGAACGAATTCATTCAGGACTCCAGGCGGACAGGTACAGGGGACCTCAAGCGGAGTTTAGTAACACCTCAGGATCATAAAGCACTTGTTTTGCCATGACTCGATTATCATTAATAAGCGTGCTGAAGAGAAGAATGGCCCAGAGCAGTCGATATTCTGATGAGTTAAAGGCACCATTAGGGGTAAGCGAAAATTGAGATCTGAGAGTACATGTTCTCTGAAAACGAATCTTCTACTTCAGAAGAGGTCGTATGTGGCGAAAATCGCATTGAAAAAACGCGGCTCAAGGTCTTATGACGACCCCGTAGCACGGCATGTCGTTATGCGGTTATGCGGCCGGGAGAGTCACCATGGAAGGGCAGGACAACAATCGCGGCCGGCTGGTTCAGACTCTGGCCTGTCTTCAGGCCTCTTCAGCTACAGACGCAGATGACGAGAAAGAGAAGGGGGATTTTCGGGTGCCTATTTCTCGGTTTTTCGCCGTTTAATGCCATTCTTTCTCTACTGTTACATTGCTAAGCACCTCTACTTTCGTAATCCCCCCCCCATTGCCGAATTTACCCCTAACGGTGTCTTTAACTCTCTTGTACATTAATTGTGACCGTCATAATGAATTACCACAATGAGGAACAGAATGTAAAATGTTTGACAATGACTCCGAATTTAGCTCCGAACTGCATTGAGTAGGCATTGGTCTTCTTGTTATCGGTGCCGCAACCCGAATATTATAATAGGTGGAAGCAAAGCTGTTATGTGTCCAGTTTAGAACACATATGGATTAACAAATGTACTCAGGTATATTCACAATTCGAAATAAGTATAGTTGTATCAGCCTTTTTCTGAATGAATTATTAGGTTGATTCATAATAAATCGGACAAATTGACAAATTTTAATCATTGTCGTACAACTTCTTGACGACAACTGAGATTCACTTGAAATATGCTCCATCTTTATCGATGACCTTCTGCCACGGGTTAGGCAGATCATGGATGCCTTTGCTCCAGAAGGCCGGAGGCTGGAGCTCGAAGAAGTTGCCAAGTGCCGTCTTGACGTCGTCGCGAGTTTTGAAGTCTTAGCCGTCCAGGTGGCATTGGCTGTGGGAGAAAAGGTGGGAATCTGAAGGGGCCAGGTCTGGGGAGTACGGTGGGTGTGGAAGCATGGTCCAACTGTACGACAGCAGCTCGGCCTTGGTCGATCTTGCAATGTGCGGTCTCGCGTTGTTGTGCTGGAAGTAGACATGTGACCGTCGCCGTAGCGAACTTTGGACATTTGCCTTCAATTCTCGTAATTGACGAACGTAGACGTGGCGGATACTGTTGTACCTTCATCGAGCAGCTCCCAGTACTCTACGCCGTGTACGCTCCACCAACGCGGTTTTCGTCTTCGATGGAATAGTCGCCTGATGCAAACTTCGAATGCCACAAGTACACTGTACTTCTGGCGGGGGCATGCTCCTTACTTTTTTCAGACGTCTGCCGATAACCGCGGGTTCCTGGCCACATTGCTATAGAAACAGTGTGACGTTGCGGATGTTGTCTCTGGACGGCTTGAAATCCTGCGGCATGGTGGCGGAATGAAACTACTTTGGAGTGATCATTTTACGGCACTTTGAAGAGCTTTTCATACTCATTCTAACGGTACCTTGCGCGCCCATTTTCGTTAACTCGTTGCTGAGTTATGATCTCTAGAAATCATCACTACCATTTGTCCGACTTATTATGAATCAACCTAATACTATCGGTAGAGGTGGAAGGTAGCAATTCGAACTACGCGTAGCGATTGAAAATAAGATTGAACATCAAGGAGTATCTTCTACGGTGAATGAGGGAATAGTGTAAATTAAAGCCACCAAGCCCCGTACCCGTAGGTCTAAAAATCCAGTATTTGTTAGCAGGTAAATTTTCTTCTTTGCGAAGTATGCGAAAGCATAACACTAGATCAGATTCACACGCCTTTATTGGAGGGAATGAAGTGAGAGAATCCTCAGACGGTCATTGTAGGAGGGCAGCTCAGAAGGTAGAAAATTATTGGTGGTTCTGTACCAAGCAGACGAGAGAACAGATGCTGAACTTTTTCTATTTTGATGATATCTTTTTTGAGAAAGAGATTCCATACTTGTGAGCAGTACCCAACATGAGGCAATACATACGCCTTATAGGGGCAAAGAAGTATAGTTGAATCAGAGCATCGGAATTTTTAAATATTGAGAAAAGAGCTGAGTATGCCTTTTTTACCGAGAGGGCAATGTGACCGCTAAACTTTGAATTATTATCGTAGAGTGCCGAGATCTTTGATCAAATTGCGCTCGGTAGGTGGGGTTCCATCAACTTCGTAAACTGTAGACCCATGACAACCGAGGTGCATAGATTTACATTTCGATACATTTAAGGGAATATTCCAGTACAAAGCCCACTCATACACGTTTTCAACTGGCTTTTGAAAAGCTGCGCGTATTTCAACTGGGTTAGCGTGGTCATACTCACAGTATCTTAATGTCGTCAGCATAAACTTGTACCTTGATGTCGGCGCATGTTTTGAGACACTGGGGAAGATCGCTTGTGTATATAAGGAAGAGCAGTGGAGATAAAACACTCCCTTGAGGCACACTACTGATACATGAATAGCTCTTGGAGAAGCAGTTTCTTACGCGAACAGTCAATGTTCTGCCACGTAGATAAGAGATGATCCTTAAATAGTTCGTTACGGACTCCAAAGGAGCCAGGTTTCGAAATCAACTTATTATGAGAAACGTGATTGAAAGCTTTTGCAAGATCAATGTAAATGATGTCAACGGAGTTACTTCGGTTAATGGACTTACTTAGGTCAAAAAGGGTACTAACGAAATTAGTACAAGTAGAGGGTCTAGGTAAAAACCCATGTTGCTCGGCAGGAATCAGGTGGAATTCCTTGACCCAAGTAAGTAACCTATGGAAGATTATTTTTTCCATGACTTTGACTAGAGTTGGTGTAAGACTGATGGGGCCAAAATCACTTACTCTGTTGCAGCCAGAAGTTTCGGGTATAGCAGTAATTATGGCTTGTTTCCATAATCTAGGGATGGAACGATATATTGAACATGAGAGCAAGGGGTTTACATAAAGAGCTGCAACATTTTTTGTAGATAATCTGGGGGAATGCCATCGATAGGTTCAGTCAGCGAAGGTTTGAGTTTCTTCAGTAAAGTGTGTACCTCGTGTGAATGGAAAAAGATATCATGGTACTTATGTGGAATATATGAGTTATTGGGTAGAGACGTGGACACTGAATCGGGTAAGAAGACACTAGCGAAGTATTGGGCAACAGCCTCAGCTTTAGCACAATCATCAATCAGATGGTTGGTCAGTAATGGACGGAAGCGAAGTTTTGATTCTAACTCTGCTGCAAACGTACGAATGAATATGTCTCAATGAGGCTTTAGTTCCAAGTCGTCGTTCGTAATTGGCCAGAAATTTCTTCAAGTGGTGATCAGGATCACGGCATACCTTTTTGTAGAGCTCGTTGGAGAGTGGGAACGTAAGTTCCCGGAACAGACGGTCTTTTTGACAGAGCAGTTTCCTAATCTGAGAGGGGTACTTGAGGTTTGTGAGTTTAGATGTTCTCATTGAGACGAGTATTGTACAGTATCCTGCAGAATCTTTGATATATATCGTCTATGGAGACATTGTAAGCGAAAACTCCATGCCAATCAATTGTCGACAAGTGGTCACTGAGTCCTGCATAGTTAGCGCTCAAGAAATCAGGAATAGGTAGTTGGAGAGATCTGTCGAAATATTAAACCAAACTGAAGCAGACCGTTGCATGGTCGGACGTGGCAAGTGGGGATATCAGTGAAACGCCAACAATATTGGAAGAGGAGGATAACAGGATATGGATGCTACTTCCATGAGTCGGGTTACGAATTGGCTGAAGGAGCCTCCTTGGAAGAAGGATAGGAATGGATTGGAGACAGAGGAAAGCGCGACTAAACTGATCCAACCAATCGACAAATTGAAATCACCCAGCATTTTAATATTGGATCACTCGGAAACAAATTCACAAAGCCTGTACAGCAGCTCTATATCATCATTTTATTGGAGTTCGGTGGACGATAAACCAAAGTAAAACGAGTATGGGATTCGCGTGAAGTAAAAAAGAGTTCGACACACAGTATATCAGCATTACTGGAAAAAGATTTTTCGATCAACTTGATATAGAAGTTTCCTTTCCTTTGAGTATACAGCATACATCGCCACCTTTGCGATCCCTACGATCACGGCGAAAGAGTAAATATGGAGACTACCCATGATCTCGGAATCTCGAATGTTTTTCAGTAAGAAAAGTCCTAATAATGAACAAAAAACAGGGTTGTATTGACAAACGAAATTGTGTAAGTGATGTATTTTATTTGCAAGGCTACGGGACTTTAGTGAGTAGCATTTGAGATCAGAATCACCATGCTATTATAATGGTTTAACGAGCCATTGTGTAGAAGTTTAGAAACATGTTTTCATTGTCCGCGGTAAAGAACCCATTCTCGGACGCCCTGTTTTTGATTGAATTCAACGAAGCTCGAGTTTATGTTTACTTTCTTCAAAAGTTATAGATCTGCGAATGAAAACACCTTGGAGTCCGGAAGTTTGAAGCGGACGTGCATAAGCGAGTGCTCGAAACCAATGGGATTTTGAAGGGAGAATAACCTGAACTATATAGGCTCTTTTTTGTATTAGGTGTTCCGATGCGAAAAACATCTGTTGGACGACATTCTACATTCAAAACATCAAGAACTTTTGGTACCTTTGGTCTCTAAGTCATTTTGACGTCCTGAGGGAAGGATATTGCTGTCTGCTTCATCATGTCCAGAGATGATTATTGTACGGGAGCGTTTTTCAACATCAATGGACTCGGAAAGTTGAATAATGTTCGCAATTAGAGCAGAAGCAGACAGTTTTTTCAAAATCCGGCGAGTCATCGCCATCACTTTGTGAAGGACTGATAACGTTTGTACTGCACATAGGTTGGGAAGCCGACAGTAGAC
Source organism: Trichostrongylus colubriformis (assembly GCA_963978905.1). NCBI lineage: Eukaryota > Metazoa > Nematoda > Chromadorea > Rhabditida > Trichostrongylidae > Trichostrongylus > Trichostrongylus colubriformis. The sequence goes on along the minus strand of OZ022256.1, from coordinate 53,097,250 downwards.
GTTTTTCGATTGATGGTCCTTCGATGTTGTGTTCTTGGCAGGCATAGGGAACTGCTATGTGAGCAATAGCAATCCAAAAAGAATAGATGAAAAGTGAACTTGATGGAACTTATCGGTTTGGCAGCTGTGTGAGAGCTTGAGTAGCCTGACTTCACGATGGGAGTATGGTATGAACTGAAGCTGTGCACGCAGAACTATCATTCAGTTGGTGACATTTTCGTCACGGGATTTAACGTGACGAACATGTCACCAACTGAATTGGAACTATGTAATTATCGAATTATTTTTCAAATTATTTCTTGTAAATGCACAGTAGTCATTCTAGCGCGTTTTGACTCGCAATTAACATGAAATTATAATTTTTTTAATGAGGGTGGAGGTGGTGCAGTGACAGATGGCGCGCACCCCACTCTCATGGTGCTGGGATCAAATCCCTCATCAACGCCGCCCAAGCCCGGTCACATGAAACCAGACACGTATGGAAGGAAAAAAGCACGGACTTGTACATCGGCTGGCCACAGCAAGTCATCGTACAACCCCCATCACATTCAACAGCCGCCCCGATTCTGAATGGAACTAGATGCGACGCACCCCAAGAAGGGATTGATTAGCGCCAAAAAACTATGTCAGGCAGCCGCGAATGCTGCCCCACCGTTGCAATAATTCAGCTAGTGGAGCGCTGCAACTAGAAGTGGGGCGCGATGAGGTCACGATAAAAATTTCAAAGTCGCGCTTTCCGAAGCGAGTTTCTTACAGTTTGTCTCTTGTGAGCCAGAGTTTTCGTTTGCAAGGAACATCGTTCCCAGTTCAGCTGTCATTCGACCGCGTTCATACTTTGCGCAACGACGCCGGCACCGGCAGCGGCGGCCGGTCAGAAAACGCGTTTCGTTTGTAGAAAGCTCGACCCAGCCACACCACAGTATGAAGATCGTGGCAAGAGCCACGAATTCGAACCTTGGCATAATTCCAAACTACGCATGATGTTGCCCTCGAGTACAAATTCGTATCTTGTTGTTACTTTGGTAATATGCCAAGATAGTACCGTTTGGTACTATGACAAGATAGTACCAAACTATGACAAGGTTTGAATTCGAATTCGTAGCTCTCGCCACGATCATCATACTGTAGTGTAGCTTGGTCGAGCGCTTTACAAACGGGGCGCGTTTTCAGATTGACGCCGTTGCCGCCGGTGCTGGCGTCATACGCGAGTATGAACGCGGCCTTCCTTTCACCATTTCGCTGGTTTGAAGTGCACTTTTGCATTTAACATTCAGGAACTTAGCTTGAATATAATGCCTCGATGGTTTCTTTCTCATACTCTTCCATTCAGCCCTCATTCGGATCCATTCGACTCCCTAATGCAAGTGCTGAAGAAGCGTCAAAGTAACGGCGACGATTGTCACAATGTCAGCTTTGACGGCAATGTTACCAAGGTCTCTTATTGAATACTTATCACCCAATCGGGCTAAACATTTGAATATTTTTAACAAATATGTTCAGTCATCGAAAAGGGATGAGGACAGTGACAGTTCGTGCTCAGTAGAAGTCGAAAGCGCCTTGTCACCACAAATCGAGGCATTCGTCGATTATGTTGGACGATTCTCGTTTGCAAAGGTATGGCATTATGGGCACACATAGCAACAATTTGTAACAATACAGTGCGCCAGGTAAAATAGCTGCTTTTCATTCAGTGCTATTTCAATGAATAGACAGTGGCTTGGAGGGCCACCAATATCAGGCAAATATCATTGTGGAATTTGCGTGTTGGATGAGTAGGAAGAATTGTGAAAATACGGAATTTCTGTTTTATAGATGTACGGAATCGTGGGCTCGTCGCTTTTCCGATTCTCTCAAATGCACGGCTCCCGGAAAGCGATACAGTTGATCCTTTCCCGCAATTCCACGTTTCCACAAAAAATGAAAGTTTCGCAATTCTCCCGATGATCCGTGTCTTCATCATTTTCCACCAGTTCCATGTTGCTTCACAAGACAAACTCCATCCACTATGAACTCTGAATTACATTCAGTTTCTTGCCGCAAGAATGTCGCGGGTGGTGACTCCCGACCTTTATTTTGACTCTCATGTCGGCCATGACAAGTGGCTTTGAATTCGTATAGCTAGCAGTAGTGTCAAACATCGGAGAATTTCTCGCTTATCGACGCCCACTGGTGTTCCTTCCATGTTTATACGCAGCTAGCTTTATCGAAACAAGAAAGTCAGCGGTTAAATTTTCCAGTCACGTCCGTACATGGGAGGGGTAAATGTGGCAGTTTGAAGGATTATGGAAATAGAGTACTCTGCATCATAAGAATAGAGAAAGAACTACATAAAACTGCGAAAAAAAAACGAAGAGTAGGGAAAAATCCATCTTCTATCTCTCTTGTCTCTCTGGGTCACTAGCCGGGGTGGACTGCAGGTAGGCCAGAGGTTGAATCAGCCGGCCGCGACCGTTTTCCCGTCCCTCTCCCGCGCTTCGCCCGGGCACAGGACCGCCGGACGCTGCGGGGTTGTCATTAGACCCCAAGCCGCGTTTTTTCAATGCGATTTTGCTACATACGACCTCCTATAAAGTGAAAGGTTGGTTTTCAGAGAACCTTCACTTCCAAATCTCATTTTTCCCTTTACCCTACTAGTGCCTTTGAAGCGTGTAACTTGGTCGAAAGCTCGAAAGCGAAATTGTTCATGAAAGTGGTGCGGCAGCGGAGAAAAAGAATGGAAATGGTCGGGAAGTTTGAGAAATCAGGTTCCTATGTGTTGCATTCTAGCCAAGCATGTTGGTTTCGACGCGCCGCATCACTAACTTGTCTATCTTTATCACACGAATCTGCGGTGCATATCGGATATGGATAGCGTGTGGTGCACTCGCTCTTGTAAGACACTCGCCCAAAAGGCGTTGATCTTGCTAACAATAAGTCACTCGCGTCTCCAGTCATGAGTGAGTATTCTGAGCGTTCATTTGTGGTGAACATATTCCTATGTACTGAGTAGCCGTAAGCAGCGAAAGGCACCAAGGAGGGGTAATTTTAGTGTGGAGGGATTGGAAGACTGATGTTCATCGTAAATGAACGTACGCAGGATTTGAGGAGATGGTGTGTTGTGCGACTGATGTTGAAAGGTGCGCCTTGTAGGCACACTCGCTATATACGATTAGGTATCCTCTTTCGGCAGTAGATACTCCTGTAACTATCCAGCTTGCAGACGTTCTACGCTGCTACGGTGCTCCATCACGCGCCACAACCCCTCATAGTGGAGTTATTCACACCCAGTTAGCTTAGATGAACGTGGTTTGCTCGAATATGAACAGGTAAAGGGCGCATCGTGGCCGCTCAAAAGAATGCAGCATGTATAGTGCCTGTGGACTTCCTGGCCCTTAAAGGCAAATGGACAAAGCTGCTTATCGGGATGTGCTTTCAACCTCCATGTCATGATCGTATTGGCGAGTCTGTATGGCATCCTATGGCAGAGCAGCGATGGAAGGGCGGAGCAGCCGGCTCAATTCCGACTGTGTGCTGTTCCACTTCAAAACACGTCCGCCGGAAGAATGGGGAAGTGGGATATCGTCTTTTGTGTTTTTTGCCATTCCATTCCTTTCTCCCTCCATTGTGGCACTACTTCTTATTAGCACCTCTACCTTCTTTATCAACAATCAACTAAATCACCCTCACTGATACAATTGAGTCAGCGGGTCCTTCTCACTGAGTTTACCAAGCACTTCCCGCATTTGATCGCTATGGCACGGCCTGCATCATTCCTTTGGCTTAGCTTTGCTGTTATGGGTTTCCCAATTTTCTCTGATTTGTGGAACACCATGCTTGGATTTCCTCTCATATCTACGATGTCATGATCTGTTTGGTGCTGTCGTGTAAAGTGTATCGTAGTGACATACGCCGTCAATTATGTGTGAGGATGTCAGATGCTGTATTGTTGCTCCCTTATCTTGTTTGATGTTGACTCTGGCATATCAGACCTCCAGCGACGTCCCAATCATGAATATTTGATCAGCTTACAGAACTTCATGGTCCATCCGTAATCATTTCTTACCTTCACTGCTAAATCCTTAAAGGCAGCATTAGTGGAAAGTCGGACGAACAGTAAAAGAAGTAGTGCATATGAAAGTCGAGATGTCTAGTAACAGGACAGTGAAGAAACAGTGGATGGAATTGGCCAAAAATCGAGAAATAGGACCCCCTTTCCCCTGTTGATCCTCGACGCGGACGACCTGTCCGACAAGAGGCAGGTAGTCTGATCTAGTTTCCCATTGGCATGTTGCCAAGCAAACACAAGGGAATGTTTGGAAATATGAGAGCATCTAAGTTGGACGGTTGCGGAGTTTTGCAGCGCTCCTACAGCCTGGAGGGGCGCTTTTTCATCGGGATTTCTCCACAGATAGCCTTCTTAGGCCCAGGACTACCATGTGCGTGACTTCTTGTGGGGATTTCTCCATTACCACATTACCCCTAATGCTCTCTTTAAAGCGCGACAAGCTCATACGCTGTCCACATCTGGTGTTTGCTAGTAAGCATGGCAAAAAAGAATCGAGTTTTATCAATATTCCCTCGATGTATGAACGCTTCAGGACGAACTTCAATCACTTCTGACCGTCTGTCACAGTGTTTTCGGCTACTTTGAGGATCGGCCCCCTCTGATGGCCGAGCTGTCGTTGACGATGCCCACGTTGGAGCCGACGCAGCCGTTACTGCTTCGTGATGTATTTTTTGTCGCCGAACACGCTGACCGAATTAACGCCTACATTCGTGCGACACCTGACATGGCATTGCTTCCGATCTCGGACGCTCAGTCCCAGACCTTGACCGAACTCGTCCGGCTTGTACGGAAAATCTGATCGATAATCTTCATCTGTCATGCGATATCTGTAGGATATTTTGTACTATTAAACTGTTATCCGCTATATGTAAATGTACAGGCATCCGTTTAGTGCTAGCTTTAGGTAATATATTCAAGGTTATGCCGATTATATGTGTCTTGTATACAACGGCTGTTCACATAATTGTCTGAAAAGTCTCGCGCCACTGAGTATTTGTAGCGTTTCCGGCGTAACAGCAGATTTCAGTCAGCGATTTTTGCCGTCATAATTTCTAGGATCCGTTTGTCCTTTTTTAGTGCGTACAGCTTTACGACCGTCCGATAACCACCAGTTGTCTCCCTGTTACTACGTTTAATGGATTTGATAATTAAGGTATTCGCATCAGCTGTAGCGTTTATCGATAGTACTTAAGGCCAGTGCTGACATGCACCGATTCATCACCACTTCTTCTTGCCTTTCTCTCATTCGACCACCTCTATCGGTTAATCACTTCTACTCAGTATTGTTTTATTTCTTGTCGGAATAAATAATTAATCTTGTTGCAGACACCCACTTCTTTAGGTTACACGAGAGGCTCGTTCCTTTTTTCTCCTCATTTTCACGATGCTTTTCTTGTTTTGCTATAATGTATATATATGTGTGTATTCGAGTAGGCGTTTTCTGCTCTACAAAATCATGTTGTTTGTTTTTGAATCATCCACTTCTTCAAAATATTTAAGGCTTAAAAAGGGGACACCTGTGAATCTGCCTTTCGGGACGTGACCTCCGCTCTATGTGGAATCGTACAAGAGAAAAAAACATCATTGGTCGACTATAATAAAATTATAATCAAGGTTTTTGGTCAAACAATGCTGTTTTACAAAACCTCGATTATAAGCGAAGAAGCGGACCAAAATTGTAGATTTTTGCCCTTCGTGTGTTCCATTACTTGGTCTGAAAAATATTATACAGTTGAATGATTCAAAAAATGGCACTGTTTCTCAGCGCGAAAGTGCTCTATTGAGTATCCATGGTATATACTTTGTCTAAAGACAAAAAGATTGCTGTGAATAGCAAAACCGAACGTGTGCATGGTAGAACCTGGAATTGTGGTCCTTTACGAATATTACGGAAGACTGAGATGGTGTAATTGCATGTGCCGCCGTCCACCAGCATGCTCCTGTGACCAATTTGTCAATCAGTGTCCGCTGATGTGTACGAAGTATTGTACCCTTCGGGGGTTTGTGGAAAGGTCCAGATTGGGTTGCTAGTGGAGTTAGGGCGGCCAGTGCACTGTGCTCTACGTTCTAACGCTATGTCTAGAGCGCACAGAAGTCATAATGCTACCCAATCGGGTTCGGATTCTGCATAGGAACGATTCTAATGAAGTAAATTCATGTTTTTTTTTCATCCTATGTCAGCCTGAGCCATGAGGAAAGGGATTTTCTTTTCCAAGGCCTAGGCGAACATGCGTAAGTGGTTGACGGTTGACGTATAGTAGCGGTCAAAAATTTATGCGGTTCTTATTCCAACCATAACTTTGGCCAGCATTTACATATCATGTTCAATTTTTTTTGTTATGAAGGCAACTGTCACTCAGTGAAATAAAGTTTCTCAGCCGAGTGATGCAGTGTTGTCGTGACTTACCGTCCGACCTCGAGTAAAGGTGCTCAAACCAAGCTGACAGGAAGCCGCGCTGCACACGCCCGCACCTCGCACGCATAGGCACGCTTCTACGCGTTCATGGGAAAGCCCGCGTAGCATAGAAGGTTCGGGAAGACTCTGTCTTTCTGCGCCTCGCTCTCTCGCTACGATTGCGTGCCAAGAGCGTGCACCATTTTGTCACATGTCGTCTTAGAGAGCAGTCGTCAACGCCATCGCCTTTGTCTCGACTATACGCGTAGCTTCATGCGATTGAATACCGTAGCAACGCCGTGGACCAGCCGAATATATCCGCTTCGTTCGATATCGTTATATTCATGCAATATAATGCCAGACACGCCGAGTTGCCCAACCAGGTAATACATTCAGTAGCATATAACGTAGTGAAGTCCATTACATATCTAACATTCCTTTAGTAGTCAATCGTAGGTCGTAGTTTCCATCGTAGTTGCAGGTCACTTATTGGTTCTATACATGTTATTTTGTAGTTATTTTTCGTTGTCATTTACATGTAGCTCTAATAATGTATGTGTATATAAACTTGCATGTTATTACTCGGTTGTCGGTAACATAGTCGTTCTGGGTAGATGTGTCGTTCATGTAGTTAAACCTTACGTCACACGCTACACGTCGCACATCGATCCTCCGTCCTTCTACTCGAGTCGCTCTGGACGGATCGATACTAGGTGTCGCAGGGACAAGTAATCAATAAAATACGCACGCGCCGCAACCGCTCGCAGACATAGCAGGGAAGAGAGGCCTAACACGCCGCGTGTCAGCAGGCATCGTCGTCGGTCAGAGCATTCTCACAGGGGGGGGGGCTGTATTTCCTTCTCTCGGTGTGTGGGCACCAGGAACCCCACGTTTCTGCTGTGATCCGTCGGGACCACCGATGCACATTCCGTGGACGGGTCACGACAAGTGCAGAGGTGGAAAAAATTGTTTAACTGAAAACACTGAAAATTATCAGCACCATCAACACCGTGCTCCAGTGCTGTAAAGTGCTGTCATGTTCCAAATGACGGGTAATGATGTTTTAGCCTCATTCCGTCTACTTTTTGCACAACGGCTCGTTTCGTTATGTTATAAGCTTTTCGTGGTTGGTTGAATTTCTTGAGAGTTTTGGTCATTTTCAGAGCTTCTAGTTAATGAGTTTTCGACCTTCACACTGCATCCCACACGACTGAGATACCTTTCCATAAAGTAGCAGTTGCCCTCAAATTACTTAAAAAATGAGTTTGTAAATGTCGACCAAAATTATTATCAAGGTCCAAAACCGCATATAATTTTGACCGATACTGTATTTTCCACATTGCATCATCGATCATGTGACCGCTGAAGCGCTCCCAGAGCTATCGTGGCTCTACCCACGTTGAAGAAATGTGTGCACTTCAAAAGGTGTACCTCTCTCGTATTCTGATTTCTTCACGTAAAACTGCAGGTGGCCCAGTACGAATCCATACAATAATACCACTTACGGGAGGGAAACTCCAATTCATGTAAACGAGTCCTTTTGGTTCCTCTTTCATAATGATGGGTTACGCTTCTTTGGCCATGACGCGTCTCTCTGCGCTGCAAGGACTAGCAGACAGATGACAACTCGCTTTGAATCGTATGTGTACTCAGCCGGCAGTACCTCAGCTGTTGTTGCATCACACGTTGGGCACTGCGAAGTAAGGTATTCGACAAGGGAACGTGGTATCGAAGTTTGCACCATCAGTAGTTTTTGCAGGGGCCATTTCAAATAGACAGCCCTTACGTCAGCCTTCTTGCACAGCATGTTTCAATTTATTACGTATCAGGTTGTTCGAATGAAATGTGCGTTGAATTTGTCCATTCGTCTATCCTACTATAAAAGATTTTTTTAAAATAAGTTTAATCTGTCGGGGAGAAATTCTTACTGTGCACCTTTTCATATATTTTTGTGTCTACTTTGTCTTTTTTCAAAGAAAAACATTTCAACGACTTGAAGCCGACTTCCATGTTCTTCGTCCTTCAAGCTTTCATCACGTTTTTGAAACACTGGTACTTTGCTCGACACTTTATGCAGCCAAATCCATCGGCAAACATTATTACGCATCGCGACAAATAATTATCGTTTATCGCATTGAATATTGCTTTTTTGAAAATTTTTTTGAAAATTTTTAAAAAAGAGAAATTTTTAAAAAATCTGAATTCGATGCACAATAAAAGTCTCTTTCTAATAGACAAAACTGTTCTAAAAAATGTTCCATAGTAGGAGAGAAATAAATCGACAAATTTACGCGCATTTAATTCTGAACGAGCTATTGAAAGGGCGCTCAATTTTCATTCCAACGAAACCTGCGCTCCATAATCGCAATCATTTTTCCTATTACGGTTTAATGAATTTCTCAAAGCGCTACTGTAGAGTCAAATACGCAATCGTGTGCAATCGGCACGGCACATCATCGGTACATTGTTGTCATGTCAACCATGCGGAAGTGGATGACTATTTTCATGAAGGAGGGGACACATCATAGAATGCTGGATATTATGCATTATTGACGTGTGAAACTAGCCAAAAGTTAAACATTAACTTGGCTTTACATGGTTAAGATGTCACAGACATGTCTACAGATTCACCAAATGCTTGGCGTATCTTTGGGCGCGTTCATACTTTGTACACCGACGCCGGCATCGTCGAAGGCGGTGGCGATTCGACGCTGTCAAAGCAAAAAACCGCCTTCAAATTCGGCTAAATGGTTCTGGGGGGCCTAGAAAATGGTTGATGGTTCGATCCCCACTGAGGACAAACTCTTGCATTTTTCTAGTTTTCGTCCATTTGTGCTCATGTGAGACCATACGTGCAAAATATGTGCAAAATCAATTTCTATTCTACCAAGGAACCACTATCACCAGCATTTTAGCGCACTAAACGAATGATTAGGTTGGACCTGCCAACGCTCATAACAGGGTACATAACAGGGTACAAAGTACGTGTGATATTCATGCTTAGGAGGTCGAACTACTCTAGGTAAGAAGTTTTTGGCCTAATCGTGATTTCGACTCAAACCCGGAAAATGGGGAAACCACTAGTATTACCTACTACCATAATCAAGAATCCGTAACTCGGAAAATGGGGCAACCACTAGAAAGGAGGTCGGTTCGGTAGCCGATATAAGGAAACCTTTGCCATCTTTTGCCATAGCACGGTGTTGCTAGGTGCAGTTCACTTGAGATGCGTTGATTCTACACATGTTCCATTGAATTTAAGCAATGCTCCTAGTTGTTCGTTTGTACAAGTAGAGCAGTTACTACGTACCCATGTCCATCCCACTGTCTCGAGTTCGGGTCAAAATCTCAATTTGAATAATATTTTGTATCCAGAGCTAATTGAGTCTACTAAGCCCGAATTCACACTACTTTCGCACGGAAACGCCTGGCACGAGTGCTAGGGGCGCCGAAGAGTCCAAACACCCCAACCACTGAAAGCTTGCAAATGAGGTCACTTTCGTGCACCGGCGACGAAAGTTGCAGTCATTTTGCATGTGCGCAAATAGTTTAGCGCCGGACAGAGAAAATCAAGAAAGTGCAAAAGCGGAAACGTCGAGGGGAGTTGAACCACGAAAACCCTCATCTCCGTGCCAATGCCAGTTCATCCCCCAATCCATTCGACCATCCAACCACTGCAGGAACATTAACCTGTCCCCTACGAGTTTCCTTTGCTTCGTTTAGCAATTACTATATGTGGTTCCACATTTTTGCCGCAGCTGGAAAGCATTGCAGCGACTTTGTCAAAATTGTTCCTTTCTAAACGACTTTTGTCACTCATTTTCTGGGCCCCCAAAACCATTCAGCCGATTTAACCGTTTTTTTGCTTCATGTATGTGACCCTATAAAGTGCAAAAAGCCGTTTTGAAAAGCTCACCATGACCTGATGGGGTGTCCTTGTCAGAGCACACCCTGGTTTCTAGGAAAATGGCCGATTCACTGCAACCCCCCCCCCCCCTTCTCCTCCTCCTCAGAGGCTACTTATATACGACCACCCCCTTCTTTTCAACATCTATATAACCTCTCATATGAGTAACAATAGCGAATTGAATAATTATACTAAGTACTTTGTTACTGTAATTTTTCTGCTGATCACTCGAATTCTATCATATTTTCTTACTTAGCAGGGTCAGGTGACGACATGTTCCGCTTATCATCTGGCCTGGAGCCATTGCTGACCTTTCCATTGACGACCTCCCCCTTCTCACCGTCAAAGACGACACCGTTCTGTCGAAGAATCCTCGCCTCCCGGTATACCGCGGCTGCACTCTGGTGATGCACTCCGTTTGTAAAACGCTCGACCCAATCACGCTTCAGTGGCGAGAGCCCACGAATTCAAATATCGGCATAGTACCACAGTACCAAACTATGTCTAAATACGATGCCCATAGTTTTGACGCCATCGCTGCCGTTGCCGCCGTAGTTGCCCATGAACGCGACCTTATAAAGTGTTCCGTATACTATGGACGGCATGTTACTGTTTAGCATCCAACATATCTCCCTCTCATCGCTCCCCGCTGCTTAGCACAGTGTCGAGCCGTATCTTACGCAAGCACTTCGAAAAGTCCATGCGGTTTCAATGTTTCCCCATTACGAGTAATTTTTTTCCCAGCTAAAGTTGTTGATTCCAATTGAAGCCCGTTTCTCGCATCGAATCGTTATATCGCTTTTGTCCAAAAGATTAATTTAAACTTTTCTGAAACCTCTGAAACAAGATGTACAAATAACAGTTCTGCACCATTTTCCTCATACGCTCATCTTCTCCTGCACGAAAATGACCGATTTCTTAACCGCTTCGTGACTGCTGGGAACCGGATTTTGTAGGACAATCGACAGCGACATGCACGTGAACAAAGGTCAAGCTCGTAGCGGTCAGCCTCGTAAACATGGCGGTGGTATAGTGGTCCACGGCTGCTCTGATCCACCATGGCTTCATAGATCCCGGCGAAACTACTACGGCTGCAAAGTACAGTGAGGAGCTCGCGAGATGCATTGAAAACCACAGGTTATATGTTTAGAATTGGCTTATAGAAAGCCTACCCTTTTTCACGTTGATGAGTAGCTCCGTGTTGCACATACAACTCTGAAAAAGTCGAATGAACGGGGCTACGAAACTCTGCGGAATAGCCATATCATTTGACCTGGCCCCTACGGGAATTACCATTCCTCCAGGCATTTGGCCACCTTTCGCGCTTGATGACACGAGACGATTCTGAAGCGACCTTTAACGAACTCTTCTAAATCTCCAGAGTCCTTGCAACAAAAATAAGGAAGTTTGGATCTTGTTGACAAGAATTTATGAATGCTTGTGGTCACGATTGAATTTGATAAAATTCAACACGAGCCGGAATATGAGCATCTGAATTTAGAGGTTGAAAAGGTTTTCGAACGACGTAATGTTAGGTCGTCCGGAATTACCTAATAGCAGCACATTAAGGCAGCTTTCTTGTAGTGGAACTTGCGTTGTGCTGATTGAAATACTTTAAAATTCATAAACGATTGAGAAGCGCGGAATCCGCGTTTTTTTGGTGATGGGGAATCGTGAAATGTGAGGATTTTCAGGCTTTGTCTCGTATCGATTTTTGAGCTCCGCCTGTCGGAGAGAACTAGAGAAATGAAGATTTCACAGTTCGACATATTCATAAAAACGCAGATTCCGCACTTTTGCAGCGCCACTCCCACACTTCAACAATCGATACGTATCTGAACATTTTAGCATTCCACAAGTGTGCAAAACAGACTCCAGTACTACCGTGTTTAAGTAAATGTTATCACATTGTGTTTATCAGACGATTCATTTTCCTTGCTCCACTATTTAAGGATGTTTCACCGAGTATGGTTCACTTTGTCTTCAAATACTTCTCAGCGGACACTGGGTGAGTAGATCCTTGTTCCCGAAAGCTCTGTTACAGGTAGTACACTGGGCTCGAACTTGTGTCTGAAATCGGAAGCATAGATGAGGTCAGACTAAGAAAGTGGACGCTAGGATGCTAAAGATGTTCCAGCAAGGCATGGATCGAAGGAGATGGCGTCTCGGAGACAGTTGGTCCGTGCTGCCCTCAGCAGATAACTCAGGGGCGCTTTGCTCATCAGATTCCTTCAAACATACGTCCAGGGATTTCCGTGAAGTTGCGGAACGTTTGCTGAAAGCATAGTCTTCTCTTGCTGGAAGGATCGTCTCGTCTGGATATTCTGTTGGTTCTCTCCCGGTTCCTTTCGACAGGGTCCTGCTAGGGTACAACGGCACAAGGAAAACGCTTGTTCCACCTACGCTTTTCATTGCGCGACCTTGCGTAACAAAATAGTTAAATCCGGGGTTCAAGAGAAGCTCTCCTGCTGTTCTTCCCCAGCTAAAAAGTTTGGCAGGATTGTTACACATCCTGGATTCAGGCGATCACGCCATCTGGCGAGAAACGTTCGTATCGCTCAAGCGATAATATGATTAGAAATTGAGCGATCAAGCGTGTCATTCACTTAATCGATGCTTATCTTATCCTTTCCGCCGAGAAGCCTAATCGTTTTATCAATCCCATTCATTTCTCCGGATCACCTGATTGCCTAGTCGCCTAATCGATTGTATCTAATTCATTCTCCGCAGTCGAGAGGGTGTATACCAGGGTGTGTGGCGATTGGACGAGTTCTCGCGCGGTCGCCTGCGGCGAGTGGAGCGGCGGGTGCGAGTTGTCTGCAGCATTGCTGATGGAACAGCAACAACAACATGGGCGAACTTCCGAAGCTTCCCACCTGCGATCTTTGAAGCTCCTTCGCGGTACCAGCCCATTGCGCCTTGAGGAGAATTCCATACGACAGTGGCAACTCGTACTTACAGCGCCGCGAGGCGAAAATTCGACCACGTGTGTGGCGAGTTGTCTGCAGCACTGTTTGATGGAACAGCAACAACAACATGGGCGAACTTCCGAAGCTTCCCACCTGCGATCTTTGAAGGTCCTTCGCGGTACCAGCCCATTGCGCCTTGAGAAGAATCCCATACAACAGTGGCAACTCGTACTGACAGCGCCGCGAGGCGAAAATTCGACCACGTGTGTGGCGAGTTGTCTGCAGCACTGTTTGATGGAACAGCAACAACAACATGGGCGAACTTCCGAAGCTTCCCACCTGCGATCTTTGAAGGTCCTTCGCGGTACCAGCCCATTGCGCCTTGAGGAGAATTCCATACGACAGTGGCAACTCGTACTTACAGCGCCGCGAGGCGAAAATTCGACCACGTGTGTGGCGAGTTGTCTGCAGCACTGTTTGATGGAACAGCAACAGCAACAACAACATGGGCGAACTTCCAAAGCTTCCTACCTGCGATCTTTGAAGGTCCTTCGCGGTACCAGCCCATTGCGCCTTGGGGGGAATTCCATACGATTGTGGCATCTCGTACTGACGGCGCCGCGAGGCGAAAATTCGACCACGTGTGTGGCGAGTTGTCTGCAGCACTGTTTGATGGAACAGCAACAACAACATGGGCGAACTTCCGAAGCTTCCCACCTGCGATCTTTGAAGGTCCTTCGCGGTACCAGCCCATTGCGCCTTGAGGAGAATTCCATACGACAGTGGCAACTCGTACTTACAGCGCCGCGAGGCGAAAATTCGACCACGTGTGTGGCGAGTTGTCTGCAGCACTGTTTGATGGAACAGCAACAACAACATGGGCGAACTTCCGAAGCTCCCCACCTGCGATCTTTGAAGGTCCTTCGCGGTACCAGCCCATTGCGCCTTGAGGAGAGTTCCATACAACAGTGGCAACTCGTACTGACAGCGCCGCGAGGCGAAAATTCGACCACGTGTGTGGCGAGTTGTCTGCAGCACTGTTTGATGGAACAGCAACAACAACATGGGCGAACTTTCGAAGCTTCCCACATGCGATCTTTGAAGGTCCTTCGCGGTACCAGCCCATTGCGCCTTGAGGAGAATTCCATACGACAGTGGCAACTCGTACTTACAGCGCCGCGAGGCGAAAATTCGACCACGTGTGTGGCGAGTTGTCTGCAGCACTGTTTGATGGAACAGCAACAACAACATGGGCAAACTTCCGAAGCTTCCCACCTGCGATCTTTGGAGGTCCTTCGCGGTACCAGCCCATTGCGCCTTGTGCCGAATTCCATACGATTCTGGCATCTTGTACTGACGGCGCCGCGAGGCGAAAATTCGACCACGTGTGTGGCAATCGGTCATCTTTTCGCGCGGTCACCTGCGACGAGCGGCGCGGCGGGTGCGAGTTGTCTGTAGCATTATCTGATGGAACAGCAACAACAGCATGGGCAAACTTCCGAAGCTTCCCACCTGCGATCTTTGAAGGTCCTTCGCGGTACCAGCCCATTGCGCCTTGAGGAGAATTCCATACGGCAGTGGCAACTCGTACTTACAGCGCCGCGAGGCGGAAATTCGACCACGTGTGTGGCGAGTTGTCTGCAGCACTGTTTGATGGAACAGCAACGATAACATGGGCGAACTTCCAAAGCTTCCCACCTGCGATCTTTGGAGGTCCTTCGCGGTACCAGCCTATTGCGCCTTGAGCGGAATTCCATACGACAGTGGCAACTCGTACTTACAGCGCCGCGAGGCGAAAATTCGACCACGTGTGTGGCGAGTTGTCTGCAGCACTGTTTGATGGAACAGCAACAACAACATGGGCGAACTTCCAAAGCTTCCCACCTGCGATCTTCGAAGGTCCTTCGCGGTACCAGCCCATTGCGCCTTGAGCGGAATTCCATACGACAGTGGCAACTCGTACTTACAGCGCCGCGAGGCGAAAATTCGACCACGTGTGTGGCGAGTTGTCTGCAGCACTGTTTGATGGAACAGCAACAACAACATGGGCGAACTTCCAAAGCTTCCCACCTGCGATCTTTGAAGGTCCTTCGCGGTACCAGCCCATTGCGCCTTGTGGGGAATTCCATACGATTGTGGCATCTCGTACTGACGGCGCCGCGAGGCGAAAATCCGACCACGTGTGTGGCAATCGGTCATCTTTTCGCGCGGTCACCTGCGACGAGCGGCGCGGCGGGTGCGAGTTGTCTGCAGCACTGTTTGATGGAACAGCAACAACAACATGGGCGAACTTCCGAAGCTTCCCACCTGCGATCTTTGAAGGTCCTTCGCGGTACCAGCCCATTGCGCCTTGAGGAGAATTCCATACGACAGTGGCAACTCGTACTTACAGCGCCGCGAGGCGAAAATTCGACCACGTGTGTGGCGAGTTGTCTGCAGCACTGTTTGATGGAACAGCAACAACAACATGGGCGAACTTCCGAAGCTCCCCACCTGCGATCTTTGAAGGTCCTTCGCGGTACCAGCCCATTGCGCCTTGAGGAGAGTTCCATACAACAGTGGCAACTCGTACTGACAGCGCCGCGAGGCGAAAATTCGACACGTGTGTGGCGAGTTGTCTGCAGCACTGTTTGATGGAACAGCAACAACAACATGGGCGAACTTTCGAAGCTTCCCACCTGCGATCTTTGAAGGTCCTTCGCGGTACCAGCCCATTGCGCCTTGAGGAGAATTCCATACAACGGTGGCAACTCGTACTGACAGCGCCGCGAGGCGAAAATTCGACCACGTGTGTGGCGAGTTGTCTGCAGCACTGTTTGATGGAACAGCAACAACAACATGGGCGAACTTTCGAAGCTTCCCACATGCGATCTTTGAAGGTCCTTCGCGGTACCAGCCCATTGCGCCTTGAGGAGAATTCCATACGACAGTGGCAACTCGTACTTACAGCTCCGCGAGGCGAAAATTCGACCACGTGTGTGGCGAGTTGTCTGCAGCACTGTTTGATGGAACAGCAACAACAACATGGGCGAACTTTCGAAGCTTCCCACATGCGATCTTTGGAGGTCCTTCGCGGTACCAGCCCATTGCGCCTTGAGGAGAATTCCATACGACAGTGGCAACTCGTACTTACAGCGTCGCGAGGCGAAAATTCGACCACGTGTGTGGCGAGTTGTCTGCAGCACTGTTTGATGGAACAGCAACAACAACATGGGCGAACTTCCGAAGCTTCCCACCTGCGATCTTTGAAGGTCTTTCGCGGTACCAGCCCATTGCGCCTTGTGCCGAATTCCATACGATTCTGGCATCTTGTACTGACGGCGCCGCGAGGCGAAAATTCGACCACGTGTGTGGCAATCGGTCATCTTTTCGCGCGGTCACCTGCGACGAGCGGCGCGGCGGGTGCGAGTTGTCTGTAGCATTATCTGATGGAACAGCAACAACAGTATGGGCAAACTTCCGAAGCTTCCCACCTGCGATCTTTGAAGGTCCTTCGCGGTACCAGCCCATTGCGCCTTGAGGAGAATTCCATACGGCAGTGGCAACTCGTACTTACAGCGCCGCGAGGCGAAAATTCGACCACGTGTGTGGCGAGTTGTCTGCAGCACTGCTTGATGGAACAGCAACGATAACATGGGCGAACTTCCAAAGCTTCCCACCTGCGATCTTTGGAGGTCCTTCGCGGTACCAGCCTATTGCGCCTTGAGCGGAATTCCATACGTCTGTGGCAACTCGTACTGACGGCGCCGCGAGTGCGACGCCGCAAAGCGAAAATTCGACCGTTGGCCCCACACCTAGCTGCCTAATAGACGCGTATCTTATCGTTTCCGCCTAATCCCCAGATCGATCAATCGATACATATCTTTTCCTTTACTCTTGATCGCCTGAATAGCGAAGTCTGAACAGTGCCTTGGTTCGCATTATCAGAACAACCCCTCCATACCACGTAGTGAAGCAGGAGAAATGGCGCTTCGTCCAGGTTCATCAAACACAGGGCGTCTTGTCACTACATGGCTATCGGCGGAATCCGGTGCTCATAGAGAAGTGACATCCATTGAGTGTCCACTGAAGTTTTCATCGCTGATGATCGTCCTCTTGCAGTGACCATTCAAAAATTACGATTCAAGCAGAAAAATACATAGTGAGTACAAAAAACCAAATACGTTTGACTGGGCAGGCGAACAGGCATACAGACGATTAGGCGAATGGGGAAAAGGCAAACTGGTGAGCTAGCTAGAAGGCGAATAGGTGAATGGACGAATAGCCATATGGGCGAATAAACGAGCAGGCGAGTAGACATCTGAGCGATCAGGCGGGAGGAGGAATTCGTGCGGTCGCGCGGGGTTACGATAGCTGTGGGGCTCGTTACTTTATTCCGACAGGTTCTTCGCGAGCAGCGCATGAAATCATCGTCGATGGATGAAGAAGTCGCGGCGCAGCTGCGCGTTCACAGCGAAAGTTCTTTGGCCGTCCGTCTTTGCGGCATATTCCTACTCTAAACAATGTATCATTCCAACTTGAAAGCTCTACGAGCGGTGCAGCATAAGCTTTCCCACCATTTTGCATACACCGCTGTCGCACAGATTCTCTGAGGGCCTACAAGAGCGTTAGTCGAGGTAGTCCTCAGAATTCATGTTTCAGGGATTAGGCCATTCAGGCGATCATGCGATACTGAAAAGCTGCGGTTTGAGAAATCGGGGGCCGCACAATCGCCTGGTCCGTAATTAATTAATCTTCTGCTCTTCGCCTGATCGCCTAAATTATTAGGTTCAAGGGATACTCGAATCTCCCTTTTGGGGAGACGAGCCGATTTCACTGGGTGCACAGACGCGGGTCTCGTCCTGGCAGGATCTCTGTTAACAGTGCATAAGTTCTTTAACAAGCCCAGGAATGCGGTGAAGCACCAGCAGTGGCGGGAGGGAGAGGGGAGGAGGAGGAGGGGGGGGGGGGGGAGAGAATCTGGAGGTTCCCATCAAAACTGTTACTCTTCAAACTGGTGTGCATTTGTATTTGTGTGGAAGAGATCCTTGAGATGACCACTAGCATTTCGACAAACTGACCAAGCAACAACTATATTTGCGCATTCACTCCTTATTCTGGAACAATTATATTAGGTTGATCGGAAAGTTTTGATAGGGTTGAGATTTTTTCTGTTTTATTTTACAACTCAGCAAACAATAAAAGCTAACCCACAATATAATAACCATCGTTAGTTATAACATTGCCCCTCCAATGGGCAGGTCAGCGATTCCCTTTCCGAACTGGGAAGAAGATAGAAGAAGATACCAACCCCTTGTTCGAGGTGGTCATAGGTTTTTTTCTGCTAGGAAAGCCTTGAGGGCCCTGAGCAAACGGTAATCTAAGGGGGTAACATCAAGTGAATAGGGTGGATGGGGTGGGGGGAAATCCGCCAAAGTCGCGTCAGCGGCGTGGCACTCGCGGCGCCACCAGTACGACTTGCGGATC
Organism: Trichostrongylus colubriformis; assembly: GCA_963978905.1. Taxonomy (NCBI): domain Eukaryota; kingdom Metazoa; phylum Nematoda; class Chromadorea; order Rhabditida; family Trichostrongylidae; genus Trichostrongylus; species Trichostrongylus colubriformis. The sequence continues at coordinate 53,078,528 of OZ022256.1, read as the reverse complement.
GATTTTGCTGTTGGGAGCCCGGCAGAGCGTGGCTGCACTCCACCCATGCCACACTGCCTCCTCCAACCACGCCACCGTGCCTCCTCCACCTTTGCCACACTCTCTCGGTAGAAGACTGCCATGCCGTGCCATTGACATTCGCACTCGCCTCGCCGCTCGCCGCGGGCGGCCACGCGACTTTTTGGCGGATTTCCCCCCACCCGGGTGGATGTGGAACGGTGTCCCAACCTAGCTCCTCCAATTTTGCACGGGTCCCTTACCTATGGGAGACCCGTGCAAAATTGAAAGAGCTAAGTTGGGACACAGTTCCACATCCACCCTATTCACCTGATATTGCCCCCTAAGATTACTTGTTTCGGCCCCCTAAGGCTTTTCCTGACAAAAAACACTCGTCAACTATGACGAGCATGGACAAGGGGTCGGTAACCTCTTTGACTCCCAATCTTCCCAGTTCTGGGAGAGGTGAATCGTTGACCTGCTCGTTGGGTGGGACAATGTTATAACTAACGATGGTTATTATATTGTAAGTTAGCTTTCATTGTTTGCTGAGTTGTAAAATAAAACAGAAAAAATCTCAACCTTATCAAAACTTTCCGATCAACCTGATATCTTAGATTGGATATCAGGTTGATCGGTGCTATTCATTGCAGCCCTACCTGAACAGCAGGTAATGTATTGAGGTTCACGCATGCAAACCTAAGCAAACCAGCCGACATTTTTCAGGCGACGAGTTTGCTGCGATCCTTGTTTTGTTTTGAATTGCTCATGTTCTCCCTAGCATTGCTCCCGCGGTCATTGAACGCTCACGTTGAGAGACGTCGTCTGCCGTAATTCTTGTAGTCGCTATGCAAGGCCTCGGTAGCCGTGGCCTCGATTCCATAGGTGACATCTTTCCACCTGTTTGAGGACTCCGTGATCGTCTGTCCGAGGCTTCGAACTCTGGTACTCTTCCTGCAAGATGATCCTCCGAACTTCTCTTCACCTGCGTACCATGGCTCTGTTTCCTCGCCTTCAACTTGTACAGATATTTTCGGATGGCTGTACGTCCTCAGCTGTCAACGAAGTGCAGTTACCTTTCGTGGCTCTTCATTACGGACCTACTACCGCTGCCCTACGGCATTGCCGGGCCTTACAAGCGCTTGATGCATCTTGCCCTTGAGCGTCGTCTAGCATCGTCGATCGCGGGGGATCCCGCTTATACTGCATTCTTTCGAGATTTCGCTGTGTGAACCACAGTAACTTTGATGACTAGATCGCATCCCAGTGTCGAAAACACTTTGCCGTTTCGATTCACTACACACAGCGGTCACGACTGGTCCCGCACACACTTAACGTTTTGGGATTGAGTCTCGTTGAATTCAGGTAGAAGCCGTTCTCTGCCAGTAAAGCCTTCCAATTTTGCAGTTCTGTCTGGAAATTCTCCCCGATATCTCTTGCTAGCCCATATGGAGTGCGTATGCTCTAGTATACACCCCTTGTGATCAGACGTAGTGGTATGTTCTTCTCGAAATGTTCGCCAAAATAATGGTCGAGGAGAATGGTGAACGCCCCATTTAAGGGAATCGTCCACGGAGAACTTAGTTTCTTAGTTACCCTTATATGTATGTTGTATTTGTCTAATAAGGGCCGCATGCAAATTTTCACACGAAAAAAAAAAGAGAGAATTCGACTGAGATACAGCCCTCAAATTCTTGGCCGGATGCGCGGGGCCTCCGCGTGAAGGCCTCGTCCCGTCGTCCGCCGCGGTTGGGAACGGAGAGTGGGAGTAACTTTTTGTTCCTACGATGTGTCTCCGATCGCGGTGGGGACTCGCTCGAGCGCCCGTCCACTCGGCCGAGACTTTATGGTGATGTATCTTAGCTCACATTTCTCGCGTGAAAGTTTGCATGCTGCCCACACTAGGCGAATACAGCATAAATGTATGTGTAACATAAAAACTCATTCTTTTCGTGAACGATTCCTTCAAGGTCGAGGAAGGTCAAGTGGAGCGACGCTTTTCTAGACAATTCTCCACTCGTCTGACGACGAAAATGTCACCCTACCTCCACCATCTTGCATAGAGTCGAACTGCGTTCGAGAGATAGAGGTGGCCTCCCTCAGTAGATCGCTCGCTTTTGGCTTATGATGTTCTCGTTCAGCAGATCCCTCCATGAATGAGAATTAGATGCTTCTCTCCTCTTTTAAGATGGCTGCCTTTTCAGTTGTTATCGCCTTTGTCATTCACCATGAAGGCTACCGTCACACCTTTCACAATGACTGTGATGGCAAGGCTTTAGAGTCGATGCGAATAACGTAAACATGATGGCATTCAGGTTCCAATGCTCTCTAACATTATTTGACAATTTCTACTTGTTCGTTCCCCCACTGTTCCCTTGTTAAAATCAGGGTCTCATTAGTGTTGCAAGCCCAGTTATCATTTGCCAAACACAGCAATAAACACGATCAGTTATGGGTTAAACAACGCTGGATCTATCGAATCGAACTAATCAGCCCACTCAGTGATTAGAAGCTTTTTTCGAACATTCACAGATTCTATAATTTCAGTGAATATGCTTTCATACCTAGTGCTGGCAATCCTCCCAGCACCGCTGCTCTCATACGATCGCGAAGTCGATAAAAAATATATGGCATGTTCACCCTGGATCTACAGAACAGAGAACGGCTATTGTTACAGGGTTGTTTACTTTGTTGCATTATTACGCTCTAAACACAGACGTAGAAGTTCGCGATGAATATACGCGCTTGCAGAAGTTTTGTCAAAGGACTGGATTCGACGAAGCTTCCACAACGTGCCAACATAGGGTCGGTGGCTGGCTAGCGACTGCGTGCGATAAGGATACCAACGATTTTCTTGGAAGTAGGTTTTCAGCGTTTACTAATCCAGCAGCTCTGATTAGCTCTGAGTCGGTTGAAAGCGATTTAATTTGTTAACGCAGTAAGTGGGAGGGGGACTTCCTATAAATAGGATCATCCTGGAGAGAGCTTCGAAGAGCCATTCTGCATACTGGCGTACATTTTTGCATAAGCCTTTGTGGGGAGAGAATGGGTTCTTCTCCCCTTCTAGACTTGGGTAGAAATAACGTTTGTAGTGGAATGCCCCTCCTCCCTCATTGCCATGGCACCCACTCTGTTTTCCCAAAGTAAAAGTTGGGTTTTCCGTTGACTAGTGAGCCTACTGGTTCTCGTCCTTGATCTCGATTTATTAGGCTAATGTGAAGAAAAGAGAACTTGAAGAACATCAAAGTGAATCGAAAAAATTGTAAAATCCAAACAATAAGTCAAACTCGTGTTTTCTCCGTCTCTCACTCTAGAATGCCGTTGCATACCCTTTCTACGTACGGCTCGGTGCAGTTGTTGAAATCTTATCGGCCCCACTTTCACATTCCTTTTCGGGATGAGAATTAATGAGCACGTTCAGAGCTCTCGAGATCGAGAAAAGCTAGTCAACCAGTTGATCTAGCGCTCAGTACCGTGCTCATCATAATGTGGCGTTATGCGTCACGGACTTGACATCCGTTGTTCAGTATCGGCCAGATTCGGTCGTCTTTTTCGCGTACTACTGTGCGATAGCTCAATAAGAAAAGCTACTCTGTCTACCAAGCAATGTAGTTGACAGCACATGTCATGATGCTGTGCGAGAAGCTGATCGTTCGAGGCCAAGCGAACTCATGCCTGTCCCCCATTTGCGCTTAACGTTCATGCCTGAAAAATCAACAATCTATGCAATTTTCAGCCAGGCAGGTGATGGAGAAGTATCAAGGGAAGCGGCGATCATGCTACGTAGCATTCCTCAGCCTCGATAACCTTCGACCGTCTTTCCAGACTGGCTTTTCGGAACGCGTTGCAAGAATTCAGGGTGGCGGAACTTAATCGTCCTCATAAGGGATATGTAAAACGGAGCTAAGGCAGCAGCCCACACCTCACACGATTGTCAAATGACCTATATATCACGGTAGGATCACCAAGGGTCGGGATCACTGAAAACCATTTAGTTTGCAAATAACATTGCCCTTGTAGGGAACAGCAGGGAAGAAATTCAGCCATAGAGCGGAGACGGCAGGACAGGTTGGCAGATAATACTCGGATTGAATACAAGAAGACCGGTTTCGAAGCTTCAGTGTCCAGAACCAGCAGTGGACTGCCATGAGCAGACCACCAAGAGGATGAAAACTTTTTGTACGATGGTAGAAGACGTTCTGAGGAAATCACAGGACCAGTATTAGAATAATCGTTAAGGTTAACTCGAGGTGAACTTAGCTGCAATCCATGAGTAGGTTCTGGTGAAATACCGGAGCGTAATCCTGTATGTATGCCCTGTGTATTTGCCACTGAACCAGTCAACTTACACAGTTACTTCGCTTGTAAGGGGATAGGACTGGCTTGAGAGGATAACGAATGGATCTCTCAATCGATATGAATTTCTAGTCGGTTTGCGTAATGAATTCGAAAGCAATTATTCTTCATATTGTGTTATAGATTTTGTCAGCAATCTGCGCATCTGTGATCAAAGGGTGAGCACATAACATTTGCAGGATTGGCGCAGTACCACTACCACCCCGTCAACAAGCATGATAAGTACACCACACTGGGACTTCATTGGAGCGAAGGCAATTGGAAATGGCATAATCCTTCTGCGAGGATAAGGGACGAGTGTAAAAAATTTTTCCCTTGGTACCCTGGTGAACCAAGTGGAAGGATATCTGAATACTTCGTCGTTGTACGTTTATCTTTTGATCGATATATACAGCAGCGGTCGAAATTATATGCGGTTTTGGACCCTAACCATAATATTGGCCGACGGAAGCAAACTGGCTTTTTTTTTTAGTAATTTGAGGGCAACTGCTACTTCATGAAAAGGTATCTCAGCCGAGTAGGATGCAGTGTGAAGGTCGAAAAATTAATCACTGATAGCTCTGAAAATGACCAAAACGTTCAAAAAAATTCAATCAGTCGAGCTTATGACTCAACGAAACGAGCCGTTGTGCAAAAAAGTAGAACGGAATGAGGCTAAAACATTGCCACCCGTCAATTGGAACATGACAGCACTTTACAGCACTGAAGAACGGTGTTGATAATGTTATCATTTAAATAACTTTCCACCTCCACACTTCATCCTACTCGGCTGAGAAACTTTATTTCACTGAGTCACAGTTGCCTCCGAAACACAAAAAAAATTGAACGTGATATGTAAACGCTGGCCAAAGTTATGGATGAAATAGGAAATCGCATATATTTTTACCGCTACTGTACGTATCATATCCGTCTAGAAAGACATGCGTCATTTTTAGATTCATACTGGATTTTTCAGTATTCCACTACCTTTGCGAGTTTCGAGCTGTGGAGCGATCTCACCACTTACACGACATTTCATTGGATATGTGAAATCATAGACTGTGATTACACAAAATACATGTGACTGTGATTACACAAAATACCTTTGAACGCTTTTTTATTGCCTCGTTGAGCATAATTCCGAGGCCATAGCGATTTACTTCTGGATAAAGAAGTTTTTTGCTATTAATGTTTCGAAACCACATCTTATCACACATAAACATCACGCTTACGCGGAACAGTAATAAGACAGCAATCATCGTATTAGCACATAACATTCTGTCAACTTAGTGCTAGAGTGAATGAAAGTTAACTAAAACGGTTCAAAATTTGGATTCAGGCCACCACCACTTCTTGGCGGGAATATGTTCGGTGCCACTCAGCTAGTATCGTTCAGAGATATCCTAGGTTCATACAAATCAAATAAGTACTTGACAAAATAACCAACACTTCTCTCAGCTCATTCGAAACTGACGAGCTCCTCAAATAACTACCAGCGAGTGATGTCTCCTTTTCGCAGGCGGGCGGTTAGTGGATGATAGATTTGCGTGGATTATCTACTGCTTGAAAGGTGGTGGAGTGACAAGTGGCGCGTACTCCCATTTCCAAAGTGTGAGAGCAACTAGGCCCCCCAGCCCTCTGAGCTGAGTGAACCACACACCAGGGCACTCTGCTACCCCTTGTAGCTCATAGTATGGGCTAAAACATATCCATATGAAACCACGATTCTGCGTGGCGTGCTCGCAAAGGGATTAGTTTACGCTTAGAATGCTTACTGGATCACTCAGAGTGTTTTCCATTCGGAACCGCAGTACGTGAGCATTGTTGAACTGAAGATTCAGGCGATTACACAAAAAGAACGAATAGACGAATGAGCACTAACTGAATAGACTGCCAATCAATATGTCTATACTCACCCTAAGTTTTGAAGAAGTTTTCGTACCCGCCCTAAATTTTCGAAAATAAACGGGAAAACGCGGATCCGCTTTTTTCGTTTTTTTTTTTGCTATGATTCCATTTCTATCCATAATTTCTATATAGAAGTATATACTACCGAACTGCTCTCGTCAAGCTGTTCAAGGTGGTGACTACATAAACTAGAAAATCTTGGTTTTAATCACTTCACTGTCTCAAAGTGTCAGTGGGCACTCATCAGCCAGCCACGCTCAGTGTAATTATAACCAGCAGGCAAATGTGTACACTTGTAGTTTTCCATAAATTTTGAACAGGTATCCCATATTGAATGGGGATCACTCAGATATTGGTGTTTTCTTGTTAATTGATTTTTATAAGGGTGCATGGAATTCTTACAAGAAGTCAAAGTACAAGATTTTCCAAAGTCCTCATTTAAGCAGAAAATTTTCATACGGTTTTCATGAGGAGGCCTAAAACGCTTTTTGGGAAAAAACTTTTCAGAAAATATCGTACCTTCTGAAAAACAGTGATCTCTGTGTTGCTTGCTCAGTATAAAGTACTTTCAAAAATGAATACTATAATATCAGTGGAAGCATCTGGCACTGTTATAGATACGGTAAGGCTGACCCGTTGATGAGTGTGCACTGGCGCTTTGAGGCGGTGAAGTGATCAAAAAGGAGAATTTCTAGTTTTTGGAGTCATCATGTTGTAGAGCATGATGAGGTGAGCTCAATGGTATATCTTCTATACAGCAATTATGCATAGAAATAGAGCTAGAACGAAAAAAAAACAAAAACACGCGGATCTGCGTTTATTTTTGAAAACTTAGGGCAGGTATCGCATCTAATCTTTTCCGCTCCAACACCCCCACCTCCACCTTTACGCTTGCATGTGCTGAGTTGCTTCCCTTTCAACAATTGTAATTCTGCTCCCAGAGACGCTTAGCAGATATGGAATGCAGATCTGTACCACCTACGTGTACGAAACAGAACCAATCGAATTAGTTGTAAGAATGATATTGCTAATAGAATGATAAGATTGATCTACCATAAACAACAACATCTGTGGTATATAAGCAGTATGCACCGGTGAGGTTCACTTTACTTCACGTCCTGCCTTCTGTTCTCTGGAACCCAAGCCGCAAATAAACCTGCACTGGAGTTATTGCGACGACACGAAGAAGACACCACAGAACCATCTCAACACAACCCTTCCCCCACCCCCTTTACGCTTGTATGTGCTGAGTTGCTTCTCTTTCGACGCTTGTAACTTTGCATAGAGACGCACAGCAGATATGGAATGCAGACCTGTACCACCTAGGATCTGCAGTCGGGGTAAAAATCCTTGGAAATTAGTTTCCTAACAAGGATTACGTGTGCTCAGATATGGTAGGTTCCTTATCAAAACGCCTTGTTAGCTCTGAAAGCTGCTAAACAACTATAACCCATAGAGCATACGAGCGTTTTCCCAGTCTATTGATCAGAAACACGGAGTGTTGCCATCCGTGACTTTTTGACGTTACGATCCATAGACTGATCCCTAGGGTGTAGGTTGGGACACACGAATCTAGGCCGTGACCCTGTAACAGCCTGTGGCCTTTGACCCACGCCTTGAATAATTCAGACAATTTATTCATGTAAATTGTGTCCTCCTCGCAAGTCTGTTCCGTTGTATAGTCAAATTGTCTGAATTATTCATGTCACAGGGCACACAGGGTCACGGCCTAGATTCGTGTGTCCCAACCGTCACCCCTGATCCCTACGCCCATGCGCGTAAGGTGACGCAGCTCGCATGTTGAGGTGACCCGATTCCAGTGTCCTGTTGTCCACCCAAGCTCGGCCCGTGGAAAGCACCCCACAGTTTCGCATGATGTTCTGCCCTTTTTGTGCTTTTTACGCGTTAATCAACGTCCATGCAGGGTTACGCGGAGCATTCAAGTTCAACACAGAATGGAAGGTGAATGCGATTTGGCCTACACAGTGACTTGGTTCAGAAGTGGTTGAAAGACTCAAGATCCAACTCTCTGGTGAGAATGTAACAAGGACTCCCATTCAGAGCCGAACATGGTCGAGGACCACTTAGGATAAGGTCGTATTTTGTGTAGCTAAATGGGATGGGGTCTATTTTAGAAAGCTCGTCGTGGAAAAACTCAACAATCACTTCTTTTTGAGGGATTAGTGCTTATTGGACTAATGAGGTAGTCTCCTGTGAGAAGTCGCCATCAATCGCTGATTATACTTACAAGGGAAGGATGGTAAGTTGAAGTGGCCGTTTAAAATGGGGTTTATACCAGTGCTATGGCTCGGGATGCCATTCACCAATCTGCATTCTATATCTACTGCGCGTCTCTGGAAGCAGAGTTACAAGCGTTGAAAGAGAAGCAACCTAGCACATATGCGATAGGCAAGTGTAACAGATGTGTGCTTTGATAGCCAAGCGTTCACGTACTGGGACTCAATCTCGATGGGTCACGAGTTCGGATCCTTGATGAACGTGCGTTTTGCGTTTTTCCCAACATACTTCCCGAACGTTACAAGCAAGGAATTACATGCTCCGAGAGCTTGATATCACTACGAAAGAGCATTTCCGAGGAAATGAATCCATGTTCGCTGTTTTATCATGTACATTTCCACTTCTGCGTTTATTGCCTTCACAAACATGTTTTTCACAGTCAGTGTATAAATTAATCTAGATGTGAACATGGTTTACACTGACACTAGTTAAATTTGTGTCTCTCCCGAATAATTACAAGGTTTAATGAAAACCCAGACGAACGTTTGTACAAATGCCGAGTATTCTTCAACACAGCCTGCCTTACATTCAGGTTGCAATCTTGGCAGAACTCACATTAGGCCAAAGGGTCATTGTCATCCATAAAGTGCTGGTTGTGAGAAATGTTCTGCCCCAGGGTTGTGCTGGCGCACCTGTTGAATGTCTTCGGTCCTTGTCATACAACGATCACAAATACAACCACTTGATGTGTATTTCTTTTTGCCCTTTGAAACCATGTATAAGCGATTCATTTCTTTCGTCATAAGTCATAATTTAGACTTTTCTGTGCACGCACGCGATAGTTTCTCTCATACATTTCCAGTTTTGCGCATACAGATGCAAAATTTTCTCTCTTACTCATGGTACGCTGCAGAGTACCACGATGATCACCCCGGCGAATTTCAAACACCTTTTCGGTATTCATTCGCACTGCGAAAAGCTATTAGGTCTATGCAGAATAAATGGCCAAAACGGACTACTTTTTTCAAAACGCCATAACTTCGCTCAGACACAATTTTATTTGTCGAAATAAAAACCATTCGAATCTACACAGCCTTGCCAACGATCTGGTATAGAAAATATGCCATCATGATCAAATTCAGGATTGCGAAAATTAATGAAGTCAACGATGGCATTTTCCACATGCATCGTTTCGACGAACTCCTTCTGACCCAGGTTTGCATCGAGAACCGGGAAAAAGTGGTAATTCGTCAGAGATAGGTCTGAGGAATAAGGGGGGTGAGGGAGAGTCTCGATCAGTTTCTGCCGGGTGACTTGCGAACTGTAGGGTTTTGCGTTGTTTTGCGCACCCGTAAAAAAGTGATGCAGTTAGGCATCGAGCCTCTCCCTCACCCCCTTATTACCCAGACCTATCCCTGACGGATTACCACTTTTTCCGGGTTCCCGATGCAAACCTGCGGCAGAAAAATTATGCACGGTAAAAATGCCATTCTTGACTTTATTGATTCTCGCAATCCAGAATTTGATCGTGATGGTATATTTCCCTAGCCAGATCGTTGGCAAAATTCTGTAGATTCTAATGGTTTTTATTTCGACAAATAAAGTTGTGTCTGAGCGAAGTTATGGCCAATTACGTTTCGGCCATTTATTCTGCATAGACCTAATACTTTGTTTTCATCACTTCGTTTTAGGTTACCACATTTGTTGTAGAATACCATAAAGACAATAAACGCAGAAGTGGAAATGTACATGATAAAACAGCAAAAATGGATTCATTTCCTCAGAAATGTTCTTTCGTAGTGAGATCAATCTCTCGGAGTACGTAATTACTTGTTTGTAACTTTCGGGAAGTAATTCGGGAAAAATTCAACGCACGCTCAGCAAGGATCCGAACCCGTGACCCCTCGAATTTGATAGCATATAAACACTTGGCTATCGAAGCACACATCTGTTGCACTTGCCTATCGCATATGTGCTGAGTTGCTTTTCTTTCAACGCTTGTAACTCTGCTCCCAGAGACGCACAGTAGATATGGAATGCAGATTGGTGAATGGCATCCCGAGCCATAGCACTGGTATAAACCCCATTTCGAACGGTCATTTCTACTTAGCATCCTTCCCTTGTTGGCTACGATTGTCGATTGACAACCTACGCTGACCATAGTGTCGTAGTAGTGTGAGAGTAGACGCTGGGATTTCACTTTTGAAAGAGCTTTTCCGCGCCGCCGGACTTGGTTCTGATCCCAAAGAAGTACAAGTTTGCAAAGATCAGTGCCGATTTCGATTTTTGACCAGCGTCAGGTCCGATATCGGTCGACTGTGACACATGCACGTAACCTTTTTTGCATTCCTTCCCATAATCTTCTTTTTCTCGTTTTTCATTTGGCGTATGGCGTGTGATGACAGCGTGCTATGTATTGGATTGTAGAATGATTTTTGCGAAGTCTGTCCCGCAATGTTCTCGAAGTTTCCAAAAACGTGATATATACTATAAATGGGAAATTCTACAGCTCTTCTGAATTGTTATCAAAACCATTTTTTGAGAAAGACTATGCGCCACAACGCGAAGCTACGGAAGTCATAATCACGGTAAGTTCGCTTCAAAAGTATTTACTATTTTATCATATTTTTCGAATTTTACTGGAAAACTCTTTTATTGATTTTTTCACTTTCCAAAAGTAAATATATCCTCGATATATGCTGATGATATGAATAAGAAAATCATTTTTGAAACTGAGGCTCAATTTTTGGAGGAAATAAATTTGAAGAAAAAAATTCAAAATATGCTACAAAAAGTTTCCCTCAACCTTTGTGGATTCGCGCTGTTGCAGATGAATACGAATCGCGCAGAGAATGAAGGGCATTTCGGTGTTTTTTTTTTTGAACAAGGGGATGAATACTTATGGGAAGTGAGTAAGATTTCGCATCACGTTACAATGATTCGCCCATCCCGCAACACTGACCCATTTGGCGAGCACCCATTGTTCTGCCACGCTGAAAGTGATCCGAATTCGGCTGAATGCTCTAAGAATTGACTTGAAAAACCACGATTTTGAGGGATTGTGGTCACGAAAAAGCAAATGGTGTATTGCTCATGGGGTTGTCCATGGGTGCTGTAGTGACAGGTAGCACGCACCCCCACTCCCATGTTGTTGGAATGAAATCCTGCTCGATGACTTCGATCCCTCCGGAGTGGGTGAATTGGCGCCAGATTCATCTGGATGGATCAAAGCACTGACTTGTACATTAGCTGGCTTCTTTAAGTCATTACATAGGTAGCAACACATTCACTTGTTACCACAATTATGAATGGAAATAGCAGGCGTGGCGCATTTCAATAAGGACGTTGATTTATGCTGAAAACTTCATTCTTTATATTTTATCCAAGACACATAGCACCTGTTGAGGTGCCCTCACCTTTATCCTGTTTAAAAAGCACAAAAAGGATAAAACTTCTAAACTTTTCATTCATTTTTCTAACACTTCGCAGTATGACTTGTACATAGGATTAACTAGCGCTCGTTAACCCATGATCAAGCCACCGTTTCCGAGAGTTGTCGAATTCCATGAGGAAATTTGTGCAAAAGGCCTGTTATGCAACAAAAGCCGTTTTCTTCTAATAGTCGATCCTATGATGATCTGTCGCTGGTGCTCCAGTTCGTTATAGGTTACGGTACACTTATGTGACCGTGGATGACGAGGATATATCCACTTCACCGACGGAGCATAACAAGGAACGGTCAAACACCCCGTTTACTCCATTTCCTTCTCGTGCCTCTGTGCAGGACCTTCTCCTCGAGAGAGGAGCGTTGTCAGGCACACACATACCTACGGACAAGAAGAAGGTCCTGGCTAGGTGAACCATTTCTCGCTCACTTTTCGGATCCTGAACAGATATCAGCACAGATTTCAGAATTCGATGGAACTTAATTTCCCATGTGATGTTGGCTTCTATGCTATCGGATCTCCGATCGATATATTGATAGGTAATCTTTCTCGTCAAGTAAATCAGCAGTTATTTTCACCTCCTATCATGAAAATTTGGTCTAACCATGGATTCAGCCGCAATAACTGATCAATACACCAGCTGCTTAGCAGACTCTTTGTAACAGTTCCACTGTGAAAAAAGTATGTACTACTCAGTGAATTGGTCGAAAACCTTTGTGTGTCCATCGTGCCGGAATTCTTCGCGATTTCCGTGCAACTCACGTTCTCCATTGAAGGCTATCAGATCACACGATCTCGCGTGTGTCATGATGGCTAGGCAGCTGATAGGATCGTGGCCATCGTCCGAGGTATTGTGGTGATGAGTCAATCGTCAAGTGTGAGAGATAAGCGATCAGATTCCGCTATTGCCATTCATTCAATCATTTTTGACCTCGTCTTTCATTGTCAGCTTTTGTTACCACCTCTATGACCGTATGCAAATTCAGCATTCCTTACACCACAGAGAGTGGCAAATTACTGCAATTTTTTACGGTTTAACGCTTCGACATTTGAAAGCTCCATCATATCTTCATTTTCTCATACTTTGTCTTCATCAAATTTCGGGCCCTCAAGAGCTGCGACGCAGACTACATTCAGAGTGAAAAATCGCGTCGCAGCCTCGGGATGCGGCACGACTGGTGCGAGTTTGAGGGCACCGCAATAGTTCAGTCCCAAAGCGATGACGGTGACGCTTACTTTCGAGCGTAATCGCTTCAGGACTCAACTAGTATCACGACCTTGGCTCGACCCATCGCGTTGCACGCTTCCATTCGCGCGTGACGCGAATACCCTATCCTAACAGTAGCACACTAGCGGATATTGTTCAGAGGTCTTCAATCTCTAGTACGACCTCCCCTATCAAATAAAACGGCTGCTAATGTTCGGTCTATCATAGTAATCCGGAACAGAGAAACGGCTCAAGAGTGATTGACCTTGTTTACCTGCTTACACATAGAACAACGCTTTAAAGGCACCGTGAGGGTGAGGAGTATGTGGGAACTGGGAGCACATGTTCTCTGAAGAGAAGCATTTCACTTCAGAAGAGCTGATGTGTGGCGAAATTCGCACTGAAAAAGCGCGGCTTGATGTCCTGTCACGATCCCGCGGCGCGGCAAATCGTGCTGCCGTTCATCAGCTGAGTGAGTTTCCGTAGAAAGCGGTACAACGTTCGATGCCAGGTGACTCAGCCCTTCGCTCGTCTACATTTACCACCAGCGCTAGCGATGCACAGGGGCGCCAACGATAGAGGGTTTCCTGCGGTTCTCTTTCATGGCTTTATCGCCTTTTCCTGCGGTTCTCTTTCATGGCTTTATCGCCTTTCTTTCTTTACTGTTGCCTGCTGAACACCCCTACTTCATCCGTTCATGATGTCTCAAACGGTGGATTCCACTCAATCAACTGATCAAGTACCTCTGGAAGAATAGAGACTAGTAAAGTACACACTCGTGGCTTCGTTCAAAAGTGATGGGTGCGGTTCCTTGACTGACATTGACAGTAAAGGTGGTAATGCACAGTGGTACGGCAGTAAAGAAAAGCAAAATGAAGTGCAAATGCTTTGTTCTATAATTCACTCAGTACCCATTATCACATCACCCTCCGCCCGTTGTGGACGGCTTTTCGCTCATTTTAAAAGTGTTCAAAATAACTTCAACGTTGTTCATTTTCACCGACTTTTTCCTGGTTTCAAGACGGCGTTGGAACCGAGTTATGAGTTTTTGTTGTACGGACCGCCCTATCGGAGTGCGCTCAGCCCACTTTCCTCGAGCCTCCCTCATGATTATAACGCACATAAGGCTGACCTTAACCCATTCTTTCCTCCGGTTCGGACCATTTTGAAACCGAACAATCAATTTTCGATCCGAGAACCGAACGTTTCAGTGCACGCTCCACCCATCATGGACGGAGCTTAACTTGGTCCATGTGTGCTCTTTACCTCTTGTCCCACGCCCAAACTATTATATCCTAAACTTGTCCCCATCTCCATAGGTTTCCATGTTATGCCTAAATTTGTTACTAACAAAAGAACGGACAGGCAGAAAAACGAAGCCTTTCATATATAGTAGGGATACTTGTAATATCGACTTACCAATCGAGCGGGCGTGTAGCCTCATGCCGAATTTTGCACGGCTGCGCACGACGAGCGGCGGGGCGGTTCTTGTCGCGTAGGTTGTGCACATTACGTATGCTCCCTACAAAGTTTCACGCCCGAATTGATTATTTCTCGATTACGATTGTTATCATAAAGTGTGATTGTTTCTTTAACTTTTTACGTTACTATCTTGTCTTTTAGGGTACAAAACTTATTGTTCTCGGCTAATATGAGATGAACAGCCAATTCCTCGGGAGACCTCCATGGTAGCAGCCCCCTGCGTTCTGAGCGGAATTTCAATCGACCACTGCAAGTCGTGTTGATGGCGCGACGCCGCAAAGCGAAAATTTGACATAAGGCTATACACCCATCAAAAGCAGATCTGGGCTGGGCTATTTGACCATAGTCAGCCGTGTGGTATGGTGACGACCATCGACCTGCATCTATCTGAATCAGTGTATTCATGTGGCAGCGGTTTCCAGTCCCGCCTCTTTTATAAAGGAAGCACATAGCCTTTGATCCTCAAAGGTTGAAGAATCGCTTTGAAACACTGTGACGTGTTTGTCCGAACACTGATAGTGCACAGGTCAGGCGTGTTGTTGTCTGTTGCTGATAACCCTATGACTAATCCCTTCACTTTCACCCCCAAACTTTGTTTTTCTACTTGAATTGTAGCAATAAGGACACTGTTGTGAACATTGCATTTTTCGTCTTCTGTTACACCAGTTGGCTTGCGCCCACTACTGCCTGCGATTCATGGCGATGTGCAAAATGGGTTTGATCGACCCGATTATAAATGTGTATAGAATCGATCGGAAATTTCCTTTCTTCTGCTTTCGGCTCGACTATTGAATTAGAAAAAAGCAGAGAAGATGAGGTAATAAAAAGTATTTCGGTATTGATATACTTCAGTCGCTTTGCATCGAACCCATTTTGCACGGCATCGACATGAATCGCGCGCAGTGGTGTGCGCCAGCCAACTGATTTAGGTCACTATTTGGAATTTTACGTAGTTAAGCAGTCAATACCCGGTGTTGCTGCTCTGCAATACATTTGCTTCGCTATGACAAATATAGATGTATTATGATTATCAATGTAGATCGCAGTATCAAAAGAACATTGGGGGCTTGGATAGTTTAGAGAAAGACAGTTTTGTATCCGATTGCATCGACTGGCAAAAAATTGTTCACTTGTTCAGCATCTAATCCCTACGCGTTGATGGTAGATCCATATCCCGATTATCGATGTTTATAGTTTTTGTAAACATGCTTCATTAGGCCGCTTCCATACTTTGCGCACCGACGCCGTCACGCGCGTGACGCGGCACGCGCGTGACGGCGTCGGTGCGCAAAGTATGGAAGCGGCCTTACTTGGAATTTAACATACTCTAGCGGTCGATACCCGGTGTTGCTGCCAGTACCGCATCAGAAAATGATTTCGAGTGAAACACTTGCTTCGCTATGACAAATATAGATGTATTGTGATTATCAATGTAGATCGCAGTATCAAAAGAAATGCACCATTTTTGGAAGGTTCGGCAATCCAGTGGTCAATACATCGGCCAGTGCTATCAGAACATAAACAAAATATGTTCACCCAATGGCACTGAGCATCAGACGGTCGTATAGTAGTAGCAACGATGTAAAGTTTTCATCACATCCGATTTCTAACGTTTCTTATCAGCCACTGCGCTGTTATCAGTTTCACTGTGGCTCCTACACCCAACAATACCATTGAGATCCCCGTACCCTACAATACCTGCGAATGTGAACATTCCACTGTTGGCCGTAAAAGCGAACCGGCTTTGATGATATTTCCTTTCTCACGCTCCTGATCGAATCTTATCAACCATTAGCAGCTTGGATCGCCTACTATTAACGTCTCCGTCCCACTCCACTGAACACCTATGAGTGTCAGCGCTCATGGATCAACGCGAAAAGCGAAACGAATCTGACGACATTCGTCTCCTCATGCTCCTTATCAAATCTTATCAACGTTATCAGTTTTTATCAGCCACCATTAAAGTCTTTGGCCCACCCTACTAAACACCTATAAGTGTTAGCGCTCCAGGATCAGTGCGAAAAGCGAAACGAATCCGACGATAGCCATTTTACGCTCCTTATCGTATTTTATCAACCATTATCAAGTTGGATCACACGCTATTAATGTTCCCGCCCCATCCCGCAAAACACTATGGGCGTCAGCGCTCTAGCATCAACGCGAAACGACTTCGGGGACACTAGCCTTATGAGGCTCCTTATCAGCGCGTATTAGCTGCTATCACCTTCGGTCCTCCACCGCCTAGGTCCCCTTGCCACCCCCCATATCATTTGTAAAATTAAGCGTTCTAGCTTTGCTGCGACGCGAGATATGTATGACAGACAAACGGACGGACACACACACACGCACAGACATGCTAAGCGAATTATATAGAGTAAGATTATTCTTACACGGAAGGCCCATGAGGTCATGGTGAGCTTTTTCGAAACGGTTTTTTGCATTTTATAGGGTCACATACATGAAGCAAAAAACCGGTCTCAAATTCGGCCAAATGGTTTTGGGGGGGTCAAAAAATGAGTGACAAAAGTTACTTGGAAAGAAGCAATTTTGACCAGCTTGTTGCAATGCTTTCCAGCGCGGCGTTCAGTATCTGCATATCAGAAGTCTGTCTTCAAACCTACGCCAAAACCACTGCGAGCTAGTTCAAAAATGTAGAATCACTTATGGTAACTGCTAAACGAAGCAAAGAAAACTGATAGGGGACGCACAGGTAAGTTCAGTTGCAGTGGTTGGATGGCCGAATGGATAGGGAGATGGATTGGCATTGGCACGGTGGAGGGGGTGTCTGTGGTTCAAGTCCCCTCGACGTTCTTGCTTTTGCATTTTCTTAATTTTCTTTGCCAGCGCCATACTATTTGCGTACGTGCAAAATGATTGCAATTTTCGTCGCTGGTGCACGAAAGTGACCTCATTTGCAAGCTTTCTGTGGTTGAAGTGTTTGGACCCTTCGGTGCCCCTAGCACGCGTACCAAGCGTTTTCCTGCGAAACTAGTGTGATATTCGTGCTCAGGAGACTCAATTAGCCCTAGATACAAAATACTATCCAAATTGAGATTTTGACCCAAACTCGAGACAGTGGAGTGGACATGGGCCCATGGTCACTGCTCTACATGAACAGACGAACAGCTTACAGCCTCGACTGAAGCATGTGCAGAATCGACGCATTCCAAGTGAAATGCACCTAGCAACAGCATGCGAAGGCGAAAGATAGAAAATATTTCCTTATATCGGCTAGCGACCTCCTTTCGTTGAGTGCTCTGTACTATGGCAGTAGTAGTACTATTCGTCGCCCAATTTTCCGAGTTTGGGTCCAAATCACGATTAGGCTGTAAACTTGTCATCTAGGGTAGTTCGACCCCCTGAGCATGAATATCACACGTACTTTGCGGGAAAGCGCCTAGTTCCCCTGTCATGAGCGTTGGCAGGTACAAGTCAGTCATTCGCTAAGTACGCAAAAATAGTGGAGATAGCGCTTCCCTGGTAGAATAAAAATTGATTTTGCACATATTTGGCACGTATGGTCTTACATGAGCACAAATGGATGAAAACTAGAAAAATGCAAAAATTTGTCCTCAGTGGGGATCGAACCATCAACCATTTTCTGGGCCCCCCAAAACCATTTAGCCGATTTTGAAACCGGTTTTTTGCTTCATGTATGTGACCCTATAAAATGCAAAAAACCGTTTTGAGAAAGC
Organism: Trichostrongylus colubriformis; assembly: GCA_963978905.1. Classification (NCBI taxonomy): domain Eukaryota; kingdom Metazoa; phylum Nematoda; class Chromadorea; order Rhabditida; family Trichostrongylidae; genus Trichostrongylus; species Trichostrongylus colubriformis. The sequence continues at coordinate 53,060,220 of OZ022256.1, read as the reverse complement.
TCACCATGACCTGATGGGCCTTCCTTGTTAGATAAAAAAAAGTTTCCACGGCAATAACTCTTCTTATTTTCGTTCCATGATGCGGATAGTTTCTTCCCAAATTTATCTGAAATCAAATTGAAAGCGATTTTTTGTTTATCTATCTTTTCGATGGAAAACTGCAGCACAAGTGCAGGGTAATCGTTCTTAGCGATTTTTTGGGATGAGTACTGCATGCGATATCAAGCACACTGGCAATGTGCGCCAATCTGATCAAGAACGCTTTTGGCTTGATTCTATTCACTGACGTTAGCTGAACGAGTGTTTCAAATTTACTGAAAAGTAAATTTTTTCTTTTTTCGCCATGTTAGGCACATATTTGGCGTCTATCATCTGTGTCGCGGATGTACACTCATCTTGTGCGGTCATCGGTGGTACACCCGCTCTCAAACTCCCGTCGCTCCAACCTTTTGGATCAGAGCCCCATCGGACCACTACGCCTCACCAGGACACCCGCTCCTGGCTCGGCGGACCTACCCCGGGGACCTAGGGAGCCCAGATGTTAATACAACAATAGAACAGCACGCCACATTATAGAAACACATCCTATGTTTAAGACATAGCACAATATAACATACACAATACATTTATTATCACGTAATAATATCATACCTGCTATACTTCTCTCCCAAGTCGCCTCAGTTGGGGCGACTCCATCAGCCGGCTATACGTAGTAAACCCCCATCCGGGCGTTTCCTCTTGACCATGTGGCTGATGGTGCCGCGATAGGACCTAAACCACATGGCTGCTCCCAGTCGGGGAGCAGGGGTGGACACCGGCCAACTCATGTGCCAGCGCTCCACTACTCGAGAGCCAAGGTGCACCGCACCCCAGATCCCGAGCAGCATCATGGCGTTGCCCGGTGAAAACCGACTGGCAGTCGGCGACCAGCCTTTTATACTGGTCTCAGCCACAAAGGGCGGAGCCAACCGCGAGCGCGATGCGCTGCCGCGGTTGCAACCGCACGCGGATGGGCCGGGGAGCGCGATGCCCCCGGCGGCCACCGTCGCGATCCGCGACAATCTGTCTAACTATTTGTTTGAATGTTTGTCTGTCTCCGTGTCTGCTTCTGCCTGCCTGTCTGTATCTAATTGCTTAATTTTCTGCCTGTGTGCGCGTGTCTGTCTTTTTGCTTGTTGTCAGCATGTTTATGTGTTTGATTGTCGGTGCTTATTGTGATGAGGGAAATCCTGATTTCAGAAGAAAACGAGCCGAGGGCTTACGACACCAATATGTAACTGTTGGCTTTTCCAAAAAAAGTTTTCTAAAAAAATGAAGAAAGAAAAAAAGGAAAGAAAAAGAAAAAGAGTTTTTGCTCACTCTAATTTCAGGTGTCGGCCAAATTTATGGCTCATACTTACAGGCAATGTATTCTATATGCGATATTTTTCTGTGCTTACGCCAAGCCTTTCTATAATCTTTCTTCTATGGCACCCTACTATTTATAATTTGTTTGTCTGTCTGTGTGTGTATGTGTCCGTCTGTTTGTCGCGAAATTCATATCTCGCGTCGCAGTAAATCTGGGATCCTGAGATAGAGCTGATAAGGGCGGATAAGGAGCTTCGATAGCGAATGTCGGTAAGTCCGTTCCCTCATTTGGGTCGATCCTAGAGCGCTGATACTTATAGGTGTTTCGAGGGGTGGGACGTGCACATAAATGGAAGGTGATCCAAATCGATAACGATTGATAAGATTCAGCGTCAAAAGGAGAACATCGCCAAATCCGTTTCGCTCTTCTGGCTAACGGTGGAATGATCACACTCACAGGTATTACGTGGTACAGGGACCTTAATGGTGACATTTCAAATCTGCTCGGCTCTCTGTTCAAATCTGCTCAAATCTGCTCAAATCGGCTTACAAGGGCTGATAAGACCCATTAGGAAGTGGATTGAATGAAATTCGGTACACCGCTCACTACTGCTATACGATAACTATAGTAAATGCGTGTGATGCTCAATACCATTGGGCGAACATATTTTCATTATGTTCTGATATCAGTTGCCGATGCATTGACCGCTAAATCGCCTAGCGTTCCAAATAATGATGCATGTCTTATGATACTACGATCTACATGGATGATCTAGACACGATCTAGATTTGTGATAGCAAAACAAGCGATTCATTCTTTCATGCGGTGCCAGTAACAATACTGGGTATCGATCGCTAGACTTTGTAAATTTCCGAATAGTGGTGCATGTTTACAAAAACGATAAGCATCGATGACTGGCATATGGATCCAACACCAATATGTAGGAAAAAATAGATACTCAGGAAATGGATAAATTGCTACCAGTTGATGCAGTTGAATCCAAAACTGTCGATCTCTAAACTATCTAACAAGGGAGGCCCTTCAGGTCATGATGGGCTTTTTCAAAACGGTTTTTTGCATTTTATAGGGTCACATACATAAAGCTCCCAAATAGTGACCACTTTAGCCAAAGAGTTAATTGACTAATGAATTTACCCATGTCATTCCTGAACATAGATCGTCGATACCATTGCAACAAAAGGTATCGACCGCTAAATCAAATGTGGACCTCCAAAAAAAGGTGATCTTCTTTAGCGGAGATTTCTTCGATATCGGTTAATATCTATCACCTATATGTAGGAAGTAAATGCTAAACAAAAAGTCAACATTGACCAATTCCCCACTACATAATTCAGTTGTGTTATTCGCGCAGAACTGTGAGATAGCCCAACTGGTACTTATAGAATTCTGCTGATTCCTAATTTTTTGGTTCAATCACAGTAATCTTGATAGCTCACGTCTCAAATTCAAGGGAAGAGCTGATTATCAATGATATTCTGTCTGCTAAGTGGGGGTGTTTGTTTGTTTATTGTTCGTTGACACGAGTACATATCCTCCAACGCTGCACAGGAAACGATTACTGTGAGAAGCAAACAGCAGCCTCGAAATTTTTGCAGTTCGTTTAGAATTTTTTGTTTGAATTTTCGTTTGTTTATGTTTGAAGCTCTAGCATCCGAAGATTACCTGATCTCAATGTAAGACCTGCGCCTTTCATACGGAGGGGTGAACAAGCTAATTAAAAAACAGGCATACAAAAAACAAACAGATATGTGCAAGCAACAGATACATATGTAAACAGACAAGCAGACAGAGGGACAGACATCGCGAACATATGATAATAAATTTGATTTGGTATCAACAGTTTTAAGCTTCTCCTTATTCATGCTCCAGAGTAACTGGATTTCTTTCTTTCTTGACCTGAGAAAAGCACACAACAGATTCTGTCTGACGGTCTGATACTCATTTACCGCAGTTGGGGCAGTGTTACGTGGCGCCGGATGGTTATTTCGGAGATTTGTGGCGTAAGGTCTGTCTGGGTTGAGCAAGCCCTTTATCCTTCATGTTCAGTGAAGTGGAACCATCAGGCACCCCCAAATGCCGAGGAAAATAGCCACGTCAGTGCAACCCCCTCCCTCTACGGAGATCGAATAAGACTCCCTCTCTTTTGACCTCTACATTACCAATTACTGTTGCCGGATTGTCACGGATTCTTTGAAAAATGCTCTTGCTACTCATCTGCCTCTTGAAAGTTTAGATTCTACTGCCTATCGCTGATCTCTGCAGTTAGAACCCCTCCCCCCTCCCTGTTGTCCGGACAAATACGGTTCCCCCTGTCGAGGAATCCTCGACTCCCACGTCGCCTCCTTGAATAGATTCATTTACAACCGATCTCCTTATTATATTAGGTTGTTGCAAAATTAATTTCGAAAATGGACCGCATACTTCAAACTACTATAACTCCGCTCAAACACAAGTTAATTAATTGAAGTAAAAATCGTCAGAATCTACACATATTCGCCAAGGAACAAGTGATAAATAAGCCTTCACTATAAAAACTACTATCACGAGAACCAGCGAAGTCAAGAAAGGCACATTCAACATCGTCTAAATTAGTAAATTGTTTCCGACGCAGATGAGAATTGAGGGCTCGAAAAAAGTGATAGTCTGTTGGAGAAAGGTCGGACGCTGGGTGAGGAAGAACTTCTATACCCAAGTGGGTCAATTTTTGCCGAGTGATTTTTGAGGTGTGTGGCCTTGCGTTGTCCTGCAACAGGATCGGCCCTCCTCTATTCACCACCGCCGGCCACAATTTTTGCAACTTTCTATACATTTGCTCCAGATCACAACAGTAAGACTCTGCTGTGACTGGCTGACCAGGTTGCAAGAAACTGTAATGGATTACACCTTTACAACACCACCACACAGTAATCATAACCTTTTTAGGGTGAAGGTCGGATTTAGGAAAAGTTTTTGTAGGAGCATCCTTATCTACCCAGACTAATCCCCGCTTCCTGTTATCATAAAGAACCCATTTTTCATCTACAGTTATATTACAGCTTACAAATTGCTTATTTTCATGGCGAACTAGAAGATTAGAGCAGGTATCGAAACGTGCCAGACGCTGCTCATCGGTCAGGTTATGAGGCACCCACCTCGACACTTCTTCACCTGGCTGATTTCCAGTAAATGTCTGGCCACTCTAGAGTAATGTACGCCCAGGTTTCCTGCTGACGTACGAGTATTCGTCTCGGATTTGCTTCGACTTCTCTCCTTATATCTTCATCATTAAGCGACCACCTGGAGCCGCGACCCGACTTCTTTTCGAGATCAAAATCGTCAGAAGCAAATTTTTGAGAACAGAGCTCCACTGACCGTTCGCAAGGACAATTCGTCCTGAAAACACTGCCGAGATTACGGGCTGCCCGCTGCGGAGTGTCCCAATTCAAATTCCTGAAGCATGATGACTCCATATCGCGTCGGTTCATGATTATTCGCAGCCCTCGAAAAGGCCGGCTGGGAAAATTGGAGCCAAACTCATAAAAGTTTTTGAAAGAGCAGGAAAAAAACCTACCCGATGGTATGTCTGACATTTCCCGAGATGGAATAGTTCACTTTAAAAAATCTACTAATATATACATATCTTGGAACCGAAATTAATTTTGCAGTAACCTAATATTCACACTGCTTCTACTTGAATTCACGGGACAAAACCGTATTTTGAACGGCTCTCCGAAAGATCCCCTGACCCCTAGTGTGGTACGACTCGTGTGCCAATTTGTCAATGGTGTACAGGAAATAAAAGCACCTGTTCACACCCAACCCCCGTGCGACCCCGGTCCACAGAATCGTACCCTTCAATCAAGCCCATCAACGTGCTGTCCTCAACACCTCAATACAATATGGAAATTAGGCCACTATGCATTTAACCATAGGGTTCCCGTGGGTGAAACCTGTCTCCAATTGATCTATTGACAAGGAAAAAACAGCTCCTATAATTAAAAATCTGGGGCCAATTGTTGTGCTTTGATGTCTCTTGGTGGTTCTACTACTGGTTTTTTTTTCAAAAAAGGTAATTTTTAACAAGCGGTTTTGAAACATTCCATTAGTAGAATTTCTACGATACTTGTGCTCTTGCTTCTTTCCACATCCATCTTTCGGACCTAATATCATACCTTGACTTTTGATGGCTGCATTGAAAAATGATGGGCTTTCATATTTTTGAAAACTTCAGAAAATGAATTTAAGCCAATAAAAAATAAAATAAAATGCAAAATTGATGTCAGCGTGACGCCAGCCGGTATGACTCACTCATTTCCCTTATGTAGTTTCCACACGACGCTCGTGGAGAAGTACTGAAGTGTAGCTCGAGAAATTTTCATTTTTATCGCGACTGTAGGGATGGGTACAAACCCAGTAAATTATGTATCAAACAGTACTAGGTCTCTCCTCGAGTGGTTCCTGGAAACTTCTAGAAAATTCCTAATCAAGGAGCTTCACCGAAGGATGCTAACTGTTTTCTCATTAATCTTCGTCACATTCCACATTTTATTCATTGTCACAAATAAAAAGGTGAATTGTGAAAACTCCACGGAATGCGCCATGCATACCGGCTCATTTGAATTTTCATGATCTTCATAGGATTCGATGGATTTGCAGGCCTGTCAGTGTGAAAGTAGCTGCTTCACGCTTTATTAAACGGATCCGGCATCAATTGAGTAACCAGTGTAAAGGTACTAACCTTGATGGGCCTCTAATAGGGGAGGGAGGTATGATTTTTGGCCATTACCTTACCTTCTCTTTGATTTTAAATTTGAAATAAAACTCCCAATTTTCTATTGCTTACATGTAATACTTTATGTGATTATAGTAGGAGTTATGATTTAATGCCAACTTTTGACAATCAGGAAATTTTGGAGATAAAATCTTCTTTGAGCCTCATGTTACCAAGGAAATTTTCAAAAAAAGCAGCTTCAATATCATTTTGATGATTTTTCGAATTTTCCTTTCGCTTATTTCATTATTTTTCATTTCATTTTCGTATGTACTTGAGTATTTTTTGAATACGCATTTCTTGTAGGAGTTCTCTTTTCTGAAAGAAAGGGTATGCATAGCTTCCAAGATCCAATAGCTCCTATTTCCCTATCAATCACGTTTGTTCCTTCTAATGTATGTGGGTGCTGAGTGAAAGCCTCCGTGGTAAGTTTCCCCAGGGATTCCCCGAACGAGACAAATGGCTGAATGTTGGTAACAGCTGAAATTCCCATCACCAAGTTTCATTTAGATCCGAAATTGTTTCAACGAAACAGCCAGTCGTCAGATATATGGACCATGTTGCAGAGGTTGCCTAGTAATGTTTCCATTAGGCCTTCCGAGTTTTTCTTTGTCCCTGCAAACTTTCCTTTTCTGAGCGCAACTGAATTTTTTCATTTTAAATAATCCGTAGCTACTTTAAATGGGAAGATCGACCAGCTGATCATAGCAGCTGTTGGATATTAGTAACCGTTTACTACTTTCATCGCTATTGGTAGAGGGCGGTGTGGCAGTGGTACGGAGAAGAGATTTCTTACAAGAAATGTTTAATCAAAAAATACTGAAATACATACGAAAATGAGTTGAAAAATATAGAATTAAGCAGGTGGAAAAATTTGAAAACCATGTTGAACACTTGAATACTTAGCGGATTCGAATTATTTTCTATTCGACATGAGCTTATGACCATGTTCTCCTAATAATTGGCTCTAAACTTTCTATATTTTATCAGATCCAACTGAACGAGAGCTTCGAGACCCCCTTATTGGGTGATCTCGTAGTCACGTATAATTTACTATATCATGTCGACCCATAGCATATGACATATGGCCTAAGACGTACGTTCACTATAATTATGATGTCAATACGCGTTGGTGACTGATCTCTGACTACTGGGCCCACTAGCTTTGCTTTGAAACGAAGCCGCTATCGTCTTAGCCTCCCATTGATCGCTCACAGTACAGTACTATATATTGTAGTTGCCAAATGTAAAAGGGGTGCCAAAAAAAGTAATTTCGCTCACGGCCCATATCCGCCTATTATACAACACCTAGGGAAGCGAAAGAGATAAAAACATTGGGGCAAAATATTCCCGAAATGATCCTCTAAAAGTAGGAACAAGCTGATACTCACTACTTTCACTTTCATAAAAATATGGAGCCTTCAAGCGACGCAGTCGGGCTTCAGAGCACCCACGGTGTCAAGGTTCCCTTAAACAGTGAAGCCAGGCTCCGTGGTAGGTCTTTTGTGGGAAGCTTCCTAAGGATTGGCCCTTCGGATCATGGAAGTCGCAGAGCCCTTGCTGCTTAAACAAGGCTGCTATGATCCGAAGTATCATTTTTCATGCCTAAAACCTGCCTCGAGGGGTTCCAGTGGTGATGGCACGTTCCGGCTCCTGAAAACAAAGGGCGTTGGGAACCCGAAAAAAACGAAATATTCAAGAACACCACACAGATGAATCTACTCAGGTACCCAGAGTGAACGGACCTTAGCAGGGTTGTGAACGAGGGCGACGAAATTTTGGATTTTGCCCAGCTGAGGAGGCACATCTTGTTCACTCGAAACAAGCAACCGTACCTGCTCGTGCAGAAGGCTGTAACGGAGAACAGTGATAGAGTGTGGTCTGCTCTTTACTTCAGGGATGAAAATACCTGGTCAGAATTTGCCGAAGTTCGACTAATGTGGGGTTGAAAGTGGAGGACAAAAATTACTTTTTTGGCCCCTCCCCTGTATAGTATATTGTATAACGTGTCACAAAATCGCCTCTATTAGATCCCTTACAGATTCCATTATTAGATTACTTTATCTCAATTCAAAAGAAAGTGATAGGCGCCGAAATTTTGCCATTAGGCTGAAATTCCTTTCGCAATAATTTGTAGAGTGTTTTGGTTTTTTGAAATTAAATTTCTGAGCCGCACACTGCTTTTCCTACTACACTGTTTTCAGGACAGAAATTGGATATATGAACTTCCTAGTCTGGAATCACTGATTGCTACCTTCACTAACATTTCATATCTATTGTATGAAAAAAATGTTGTGACTCTTTTTGAAAGTATTAATCTCCAAATAATACTGTAATAATTGAAGAGAAGTTTCTTTTTTGGGGGAGGGTGTCTTGTATGCATGAGCCATCACTACCGTTTCCAAGACTCCAAAATCTTGTTAAGGACTTGAATACGTGGCGCATCCAAAGAAGTTTCTATTTGACATGAGCTCATGGCCATGTTCTCATTGAAAACTGGTCCTATACTTTCTATACTTTATATCCTATGTTTTTTATTTTTTATTTTCTTTTTGTAGATATTCTATATTTTTTAGACATTATGTCTTGTCTTAAAGAGCATTCTCTGCAGCAAAAACGTTTTTGTTTGCTTATGTAGACGCGTAAAATCAATACTTAATCTGTAGTACGTGTAGAGATAAGATTCTGTCACAATAATATTGGGTTGGGGAATAAGTACGTGCCTTTTTTTAACCCCGTTCTTCACATTGTTCCCTCCATCTTTCGACAAAGCTTATATATGTTTTCGATAGAGCTTTTTTCCCCACAAAATGCTATTAACATCTTTTCGACTCCCTCAGCTACTTAGTATTTATGAGGTTTGTAAATGAAATAAGCTGAAGGCAAAAATTGGCACTTGCGCACTTTATCTTTCTTGTCTGCCATCGAGATCAAAAAAGTGTGTGTATAGGTTTTCGACATAGATTTTATTAGCTCAACTGAATGGCACTACTTTTTATTCAAACCGCTCAACTTTTTGCTGTTTTTAAGACTCACAAACGCTGTAATCGCAAAAGTGTGCACTTTCGTTATCGTCTCTTTCTCGCCTACAACAAAACGACAAGGCTATACCCTCTACGGAACCACGTTTCACACGCAGTTTTGAATTGAAAAACTGGTGAAAACTCACTCCCACATGCTATAATATGACAGGATACATAAGAAGAGTGGTATCCACTCAAGGAGCAAAAAAAGCTCTATCGAATGCGTTTATGCACATCCTCCCCAATCTCGACGGTAGGCGAGGAAGAGAAGATAACGAAAGGACTTACTTTTGCGAGTACTGCAATTGTGAGTCTTAAAATCAGCAAAAAGCTGAGCATTTCAATAAAAAATAGTACCATTCTGTAGAGCTGACCAAGCTCTATCAAAAACATATACACATACTTTTTTTGATCTTGATGGCAGCTAGAAAGATGAGGTGCGCAAGTGCCAATTTTTTGCCTTCACCTTCCTTCATTCCAAACCCCATAAATATTAGGTGGTTAGAGGAATCAAAGGAACGATAGTAGCGTTCTGTAGAGCAAAAAAAACGCATTAAAAATATATATAGATTTTGCCGAAAGGTGAAGGGAACAATGTGAAAAACGGGGTTAAATAAAACGGCGGGAACTTATTCCCCAACCCAATAGATGGTGAGGGTTTTGCACCAACAACTGAGAAAATGCTTTTTCAGCCGTAAAATATAGGAGATAGGACGATCTGATATGGGTAACCTTTGGGAATGCGCCATGCACAGAGATTTTACTCCCATTATGAAATTAGCAATAACAGCTTTTGGAGAACGCTTGATGCCGCCCAAATCAATATGCATCCTTCACTACAACACTTAAGGATACTTGTCGATCTCACGAAACTAAATGTCAGACCAAAATATGCTGGATTTAGACCCCAGCCCGAAAAAACTGGGGATTTCGAATGACGTATTGGATATTGCCTAAGACCATGTTTTCTTGCCAGGCGTGTATAAATCGATTTTATAGGAATAAAATAGAAAGCATACGTATATCCAGAGAGGATATTTCAGAATGTTCCCGTTATGTTCCACAATGCTCCTAGTTCATAGTGTAAAGGCATACGATGTATCCCGTTGACCCCATTTGGGGACTTTTTCATCCGATTAATGACAACGAAACGATTCAGGCTGCTGCTGTTGTATGATGAGTGATTGTGATGAATTCGTCTAGTCGAACGAATCTGATAATGACTACAACATTTGCTTGTGAATGAGTTCGCGGTGGCGACGACCGTATGTGGAGGTCCCATAACCAGCCGTGTGGGTAGGCAAGTGAGTGTGTGTGTGTGTGTGTGGTCGCGTGAGAATTGCCACATAAAAGTTAATTAGAGTCCTGAGCGAGAACCTGAAATATGGGGGTTCAGCCCGAGGTCAACCAACCGACCCCCACCACTACGTGCCGATGTTTACGATGGGGCGGCGACAGTGGCATCGGCGCCATACTCACGATTCACTGATATCATCATTAGGAGGTGTCATTAAAACCGTTATTGCCACTACCGCCATCGTGTTCGCTATAACAGGGGATACGGTAGGAGCTCCATTTGTTCGTTGTCTCAGCTGAATGTCACTCTTCTATTTTTAACAATTTAAATTTGGGTGTGTCTCATTAGATCCGGTTATGGAGCCGCGTCCCATAGAGCCACACTAGAAGCTCTAGCGACTTGAGCAAAGAATCTCGTCTGTAGGTATGCTATGTGAGCTAGAAAAGAGCATTTTTGAAGTGAAAGAAAGGTAGACCACTCATCGCCAGAGATCACTAATATTATCGATTGTCATCGGTTATCGACTTTTAGTGGTGTTTTCTCTCCGAAAACCAAAACACACCTACTGACGGTTTTCCTTGCTCATCTCATGATATGAGTGATTACTGTATCATCCTTTTTTTGGAAGACCACATCTTCTTACTCCAATTAGCGATCTCGTTCTTTTTTATGTATCTGGTTTTAGTGGAGCTTTTTAGAGATTTACTCCTCACGTACTTTTGCTGTATTTATTTTGAATTGTTGTTCAACGTGAAAAAGGACCTGAGAATTTATCCAGACGGGGGGGGTGTGGATGGGAGGGGTGTGGCATTTCGGGTAAATGCATCTTTATGATTTCCTAGCACAATCTACAGGGGGTGCCAAAAAAAAGAAGTAATTTCGCTCACGGCTTACATCCGCCACGTATACAAAACATTGGGAAACTAAGTACTAGATGAAGGTATTAGGGCAAAATTCCTGAAATGTTCCTCTAAAAGCCGGAACAAGCTATGGCTCACTACTTTCACCTTTATAAAAATATGGAGCCTTCAGTAGCCGCATTCGGGCTTCAGTGAACCCACAGTATCAAGTTCCGCTTTAAACAGTAGAGCCAGGTTCCATAGTAGGTCTTTTGTGGAAAGCTTCCTAGGGATTGGTCCTTCGCTTCGTGGAAGTCATAGAGCTCTTACTGCTCGAACAACGTCGCTATGATCCGAAGTATCATTTTTCGTGCCTCGAATCGCCTCCGGAGTGGTTTCAGTGGTAATGGCACGTTTTGGTTCTTGGAAACGAAGGAATGTTGGGAGCCTGCAAAAAACGGAATATTCAAGAACACCACCCATTATGAATCCTCTAAGGTACCCAGAGTGAACGGATTTCAGCAAGGTTTTGAACGACGGCGACGAAATCTCCGATGTCGCCATGTTGAGGTGACACATTATATTCACTCAGAATAAACTCCGGATCCTGTTCATGCAAAAGGCTCTCACGGAGTTTAGTGATAGTATGAGGTGTGCTTCTGAATCTGGGGATAGAAGTACCTTGTCAGAATTCTCTGAAGTTCGACTATTGTGGGGTTGAAAGTGGAAGACAAAATTACTTTTTTTTTATTGGCACCCCCTGTATGTAGGTTATTATGTAGGTCAGTGGGAGCTCGATACGAAGAAAAGTGCTCACCCCTTCCTCCGCCCCCCCCCCCCCCCCTCACGCCCGTATTCACTTAGCGACAAGGCTACTACCGCACGTGCATAATCCTCAGATAATTTCTATTGAAACCACTCAGTTTTTCCATTACTGGGTTTGCTTTGAAAGTAAAGCGATGGTATTCTCTAATATGAGGCATCGTATGCCTTGCACCCCATTGCAGCGGGCAATTACGCATGTAAATACATTCACAACCTGTGCAGTAACTGAGCTTCATGGCGCATCCCTGGATGGATCAACCTGCAACAATCAGTGCGATGTATATCTTCTGCTGAAATCATGTGTAGCTTTTCTTTGTGATTTTTCTTCTCGCTGGATTTATTTTCAGGCTCCAGTAGGCTTTCTAGTCACTCTGTGTATAGGAGGAGTGGGCAAAAAGGGAGGCGGGCGGGGGGGAGGCTGTAGAAATAGCACTTTTTTCTCGATTTCGACAAAATTGCATCCCGTGACTCAGAACCAATTGTTTGTACGGTGCTCCTCACTTTTACTGCCATGTCTGAGGTGAGCTAGTACATGGTTTCTTTGGTGCATTGGTTTAAAGTGTCTCCTCTCCGTCCAGCAGGGACTCCCAGGTGTGATGAAAATCGGCCGCTGTTGTACGACCCCTTCCTCCTCTACAGAGACCGGATACGACCGCTCTTTTTTACCTCTACAATAATAGTAGCTGTTGACGGATTGTAAATGTATTGTAGTTGCAATGTATTTTATTGCTATGCATTTTTACCTAACAAAAGGATATTCATTTCAAATATTCTCAAACGTATCCAAATACATATTTGACTTTTATTCACATGATTTATTCGTAGTGTGCAGAATTTTCATTAGTCGGTAGTCGTAAATTAGTGCATCATTCAAATTCGGGGATCTACATACGGTGAAGAGCATTACTATCGCATGCTATTGATACATATGTGTACGGTCCATGCTAACGCACTACCGGCGCGATCCATGCTTAAGACCAGCATTGAATGATGAACCATTGATGATCTCAATAATGAGAAATTACATAAAGACGAAGAATGAAGCACTCGACGCACCCAATTTTGGGATACGCCATGCATACGTCTCTTATTCAAAATCGTTGATGCTATTGTATGGCCCATTCTCTATTGTTTTAAGAGCTATCCATTCCATAACCCGATATACTTATTTCTTCGTCTAAAAAGGTCAAGGGTTGGAGGCTTGATTGGTTTTTGCTGTATTCGATCCATTCCAGAATCTGGTCGTGGTAACGACAACAATGTCGATACATAGAAGAATCTTCATTTCATTTATTTACAAATGTTATTGCATGCTCGTCTTTTCCTCAACTATTCAGTACATTGTACTCCAATTTATATCCCTTCATTCTCTGTTTCAATGGAATTAGTCAAGCATGGTGTGCTGGTCTTAGGTTCACTTCGAAAAAAGTTATGCCGAGATAGTTCACAGCAGGTTGTAGACCGAAAGGATCACAGTTGGGCGCTGAGCGCTAATTTCCATGACAAAAGTGATCCTATTCGGGATTCCCGATAACGTCTCAGATGACCATCGGAGAATTCATCACCTAAAGAGCTTCCATGTATTTTATGATATTGGGATGTACAGCCAAGAAGGTCGTCGAGTTCGCCCTAGTAATTCATACTATTACCTCAGGAGCTCTACGAATTCGACCCAGATGATGATTTTCAAGGGCCAGCCACTAATCAGTTTTCGTTTGGAATTAATGATCTCGGTTCTTTACTCGCTGAGTTACAATTGGAGCAGCAACTTATTCGAAGTGTCACGGATAAGATTAGACGGATAGTAGGAGGATTCGATGAAGTTGGAACTCTCAGTGTAGACTGTTAGAGATGAGCTCTTACCAGCAGTCGTAATTGATGTTGGGGCATCCTATATCAAGGATAAATGGGCGGAGGTGGTACCTCATGGTGCGGGGATGAAATACCGCAACAATACCCGGTCAGAACAACCAAGCTTTTCACCCCTTCTAAGTATGTGAATTGGTACCAGATTCGTCTCGGAGGGTAAAAGCAATGACGTGTAGCTCGGCTGACCCTGCAATTCACTGTGTAGGTCAAATCGCATTCACTTGCTCGGCAATTATGAAGGGAACTACAATTCACGGCGCACCCCGGCAATAGATTGATCGGCGCCAAAAACTTTACCCATTATCCTTCGATAGTTTATTATTAATGAGCTACAAACGTTGAGAATTCCACAGTTACCTGAGGATTGACCACTACTTGACCATTATTACACCCCACCGAATAACCAACGCATTTCACCAGATTCTCCAGAGGAATTGAAAGTGATCCGATAACTTGCATCTTACCATGTTATATTTACAAGGTGTCATCTACTAGCGTACTGAAAGAGTAATGCTTTTTGGGTCATCTCTCTTGGGTTTATATCAGTGATAGAGCTTACCTCAGAAGCATGTGTGTGTACACTTATGTCAAGTTTTCGCTTCGCGGCGTCGCACCCACGGCGCCATCAGTACGACTTGCCATAGATTGAAAATGAGCGTTCAGCCCTAACCCCCAGTTAACTTTCACTGCAAAATTCATCTAGCTGCTCAAGGTGCTGTGGAATCTGAGCTAGAAGTGATCGAGTGTGAGCCGAATCCGCTCCAAGATACTCTTCAGTCACCCCATCACCCCAGATAAGCCATAATTGAGCACTAAATCACATCATTCGCCTGCTTGACTTTAATGGACCTTAAGTGTGCTTTAGTATCCCATCCTCGGTACAACAGAAAATGACCACCTGCCCCAACCCGTGCCTGCTCTCCACCCACTGTTACGGCCAAAGCTATCCAATCGAAAAATTAATCCGACACCAGTCAATTACCGTAGCCGATTCGTATGCAAATCTTCTCTCATCGACATTGACATTATGCAAATCGATATCTTCAAAGCAGCAAAGAGCGTGGTTTTATCTTGATGAGGTTTGCGCCATGCGTTTGTATTTTCTCGCTGTGCTCATGAGCGTTTGAAAGGACATCAAGGTCTCTATGCAGCGCGAAGTTTTGAGTAAAGAGATTTAGTGGAAATTTCTAGAAATACGTCGAATAGTGTTTTTTGTTGTCTTTGTTGCTGTAAATATAGTTCCAATTATATTCATTGTTATCCCTTTTTATACTTATACCTATTACTATTTATCATCTTCTTCGTTATTTAACTGTTTCATTTATTTCACATGAATATTTTTAAAAATTAAGACGATCAGAGCACTACCTTGATCAAGCTTAAAATGGTATTCGAATAATAGAAATTTTTTCGGATTTGATCTGATAGGTCAATATTCCCTACATAGAACATAGTTCCGTTTGTGGTTGCTGCTTGAGTATAAAAGGGTGCCAAAAAAAGTAATTTTTTTCCTTCACTTTCAACCCTACTTTACTCGATCTTCAACAAATCTGACGGGGGATTTTCATCAGTAAAGCCATGAGCAGATCTCACTCTATCACCATACTCCGTAACAGACTTCTGCATGCAGGAACGGAAGCTTGTTCCGAATCAACATGATGTGTCACCTCAACTGGGCAAATTCGAAATTTTGTCGCCATCGTTCACAACCTTGCTAAGGTCCTTTCACTGTGAGTACCCAGGGGCATTCATATTGGGTGGTGTTCTCAAACAATCCGTTTTTTCCGGGTTTCGTGCCCTTCGTTTCTAAGAACCAGAAAGTACCGTGACCACCGAAACCCCTGCGGAGGCGGATTCGAGGCATGAAAAATGACACTTCGGATCTTAGCAGTGTGGCCCAAGCAGCAAGGGCACTGTGACCTCCACGAACCGAAGGGCCAATCCTCAAGAAGCTCCCCACAAAAGGCCTACCACGGAACCTGGCTCCACTATTTTAAGCGGACCTCGAAAACGTAGGTGCCCTGAAGCCCGACTGAAGGCTTCGTGTTTTGATGGAGGTAAAAGTAGCGAGTATCAGCCTGCTCCTGTTTCTAGAGGAATATTTTGGGAATATTTTGTCCCATACTTTTATCGCTTTCTTTTCCCTATGTTTGTATATTTGACGGATGTGAACCATGAGCAAACTTACTCTTTTTATGGCACCCTCTGTATATAACTTCTTTTAATCGAAAGTGTACTACGTTGTGTAGTCGGTTCCGATAGAAATGTTGCAGAATACTAAATTTTTAAGTTTTTTCAAAGACTGTCGTAGGATTTCGGATTTTTCAGAGTTGAGATCTCACATATGGTTGCTCAATAATCATGTATTTCTCGCCGTCATCCTCCCCTTAATCTTTCCTTTCATTCGTAATCTTCTGGTTTTTGTTCCGTAACAACAGATGGTATGTACATGAGATGATCAAACGATACCGCCACAGTTGTCTCGTTATACCGAAAAATCTGCTCAGAACGCTTTAATCTACTCTGATTGGCCTAGAAAGATATTGCCGAGATTTATTCTTGGATCACATTCTCAAGTTATTCTGATCCGCGGTTTTTCCTTTCTTTTTATGAAGAGAAAGAAATTATTTGATAGTACAAAGGGATGAAAGTCATGGCCTTTTGATAATGGAGTGAATTTTTTTCATAAAAAAAGATGTAGCATTGTATATTGTACTGCGGATAGAGTTCCCACCATTCAATAACTACTTGCTATGCTTGTCAGTCCAAGTAGAACTGATGTTTTGGGATCCAGGGGTTCAGGACGAAGTCGAAGCTCAAAGATGGCCATGCTGGTAAGCAGCTGGAGAAGGAGATTTGGCACAGAAACTCTCTGTTCAGGGGAGTAATTGATAGGAAAAGTTTATTTAAAATCTGAACTCATAAT
The DNA here is from genome assembly GCA_963978905.1 of Trichostrongylus colubriformis. Lineage (NCBI taxonomy): Eukaryota > Metazoa > Nematoda > Chromadorea > Rhabditida > Trichostrongylidae > Trichostrongylus > Trichostrongylus colubriformis. The sequence continues at coordinate 53,043,322 of OZ022256.1, read as the reverse complement.
ATTCGTATGTAGTGCATATGAATAAGAAGCTGATTCAGGACGTCCATTGTAACAAATATTACGTTCTTTACGCGTGCAGAAATTTTGAAAAATACCACCCCATTCTACGCCCGAGACCCGAGACATGAGGCCGCCGTCAGACTTTGCGAATTTGCGATCCTCGTATCCGCGACTTTGCGATGTCGCGGCTCCGCACGCGAGGTAGTGGCATTGTACAATCTCAATGTCGCAGTATCGCGTGCGAAAGAGCGACACTTCGAAGTCGCATAGTCTGGCCGCGGCCCAAGCCAAAATAGACACAGATTAGTGGTCCGGGCTTTTTCGATGGGCTAGAAAATGGAACGAAAAATGTGAACCTGTATCTGTCAGCATTCTGGCGAGGTGTAAAAAACGAAACGAAGCTCTTTAAGTCAGTGATTCCAGATCAGCTCACCAAATCCTATGTCAACTGGTTGTCCACTGGTTTTTCTTTTTTCTATGGCGCTTCTTCGCCCAGTTTCAGTGATTGAATCCTCAACAAGATATCAACCAACTTGTTCTTATAAACTTCACAAAATGGGGTTGTTCATTGCCTTGACAGACCAGTGCACCCAGATGTTGCAGCTAGCGGGGTCATCTTGTTATCAGGATACACCGGGAGTTGAGGAATCCTCGACAGGGGGGGGTCGTATTTGATGGACTGGAGTGGGGGGATCGCAATGGAAACATTCCGTCAGCTGTCCCGATTATATAAGAAAATATGGTTGATTAGAATTTGAATTTTGAGAATTTTCAAAGGAAAAATTACAGTAACAAAATATTAGGTTGTCCCAAAAGTCTTGTAGTATTTTTTCGATCATCACTTTTTATTTTTTTTTCGTCCAACAAGAAACAATTAGGCAACAACGTATTGACCATTGTTATCGACAACCCTCTGCCACTTTATAGGAAAATCGTTGATTCCCTTCTCCCAAATTTCTGGGTTCTGAGAGTCGAAAAAGCCAGCGATCGCCTTCGCAAGCAAGTCATAATCAACGAATTTTCTTTTGGCCAGGAAGGATTCGAGAGGATGGGTAAGGTGATAGTCAGAAGGGGCAATGTCTGGAGAGTATGGCGGTTGGAGCAGCACATCCCATCCGAGCTCCTACAACTTGGCCTGGGTACTTTTCGAGAAATGAGATCGAAATGGGAGCGGGCGTCGTCATGAAGAAGGGTGACCGCGGACCTTTTTTGCAGCTTTTCTCGATCAGCGACGGCGAGCTGCTGGAGCTGGTGGGTGCATACGGTAGCGGTGACTGTGTCGCCTTGTACCAGCACCTCGCGGAAAAGCATTCCTTCCGCGTCCCAGAACCAGCACAGTCCCAAGCGTGGTTTGTCCTTCATGTCAATCGCGCCGTTGCTGAAGCTGATGAACCAGCGGCGCACGGTCACGTAGCTCACACATCCCTTGCCCAATGCAGCGCTGATGGAGTGGTAAGCTTCCGTCGTTTTGGTGCCGCAAGACCGCTCATAATAGATGACACCGCGAGTTGGGTGGATATGGACAACGGGCATTGTAGCTCTCTCCACGGGATCTGGTGGGTCAATATATATTTTCCTAGAAAGCTTAAGGAACGTTCTACCATATTCCTGAACCGCCTGGACCTGCCTCCAAGTGAACAAGAGTTACTGATTTTTTTTTGGAGAAATACTACAAGACTTTTGGGACAACCTAATACATTAGGTTGGCAACTAAGTAATTGCGGATTTTTAAATACTGCTTTTTCCCTCAAAATTGCTTTCCACAAAATTTCTTCTGTACATATGTATGTAGTACAAGTCCACACGCATCTATAGATATTGTTGTCTTCCATCTCCCGGATAACCTTTTTCGGCAAAATAAACATATCAAAGGTCACCTCATTTTCAATTCCAATTTTTTTTTTCTTTGAATGGCGTTAGACAGGAAAAGGGAAAGGTGATAATCCGATGGAGAAAGATCAGAACTATAAGGCAGCAATTTTTATCCAAGCTCGAGAATTTTTTGAAAAAAATTTAAAAAAATTTTTACCACTATTGGAAAAATGACTCGCCAAAAAATTCTCGAGCTTGGATAAAAATTGCTGCCCCATCCACCTTATAGCCCTGATCTTGCTCCATCGGATTATCACCTTTTCCTTTCCCTGTCTAACGCCATTCAAAGAAAAATCCTTTTATATTTTTTGTATTGAAAATGAGGTTGACCGTTGATATGTTTATTTTGCCGAAAAGGGTTATCCGGGAGATGGAAGACAGTAATACCTATAGATGCGTGTGGAATTATACTACATGTGTATGTAAAGAAGAGATTGCTGGAAAGCAGTTTGGAGAGAAAAAACAGTATTTAAAAATCCGCAATTACTTAGTTGCCAACCTAATAGAAATGATATGCAATCAGCATCAGTTACTGTTAATGTGGAGGTTATGTAGACGTCAAAATAGGGTCGTACTTGGGTTCTTGTTGAGGAGGGGGTCGTATTTGGGTCCTTGTTGAGGAGGAGGGCCGTATTGAAGCGGTCATTTCCCTCGACCCCTGAAGTGTGCCCTGCTTGTCGTCCTCCTCCTTCTCCATCCGTTCCATTTCTGCCCACCGTCTTTTGCGCTCACATTGCTGTAGACAATTAACGAACGGCACGGAAAAAAAACCCCGTGGTTTCTGAGCGCCATCTTGGACGTCACGGCAATTGTGAACATATGTGTGCACCCTGCAATGAATTGGAGAAAGAGAATACGCTGATAGCGGTGGTCTGGCGGTGTCCGTGTCCGTTGAGGGAATCCTTTTGCTGCCCTCTGCAGAGTAATTGAGATGGCCACCCGTGTGATGATGTTGTCTTCGCCATTACTTAATGGAAAATGCATCGATCAGCGCTGTAACATGATTTCGGAATAGACCACCAGAAGAAGCCCACCTGCCTCTGAAGGCTGTCCTCAGTTCATCGCAAATCTACTTCTCTGGGATACGCCATGCCAGTCGAAATGCTGAAAGCATTTGAATGCGTATAGCCCAGGCAGATATTTCTATAGTTTTTGATCAATTGTGGCTTCCTAAGGCATGTCCCACTATTACTAGCATAAAAGTGAAAAATTGGACAGTCTAGTGTATCTTAGAAAAAACCCATTTTGCGAGCTCAGCTAGCTTAATATGGCGTTTTTAGCCATTGTACGATTTATGCGAATTCGGAGCGATAGATCAAATCTAATTAATCTCTCTAAAAATATGTTTATAAAAGCAACATGTATCTGCTTCGCTAGCAACACTTACTGATTCCGCTTATGTTTTAAATGTAAAGATACCCTGTTTCTCTGAATCTGACGATTACTCTGCATGTCTTCCCTGTACAATAATTCTGCTTCTCTAATCTCTGCGACTCCTCTGCGTCTCTTCTTTCCATTCTACCTCTCGGCATTTCAATTATTATATTCAAATCCAATTTATCCGATACGATTCCATATCAACTCGAACAGATCGTAATGCTCTTAAATGCATAGGAATGTTTGAATATGCGCTCCAGCGTTCCAGAGGCTGCTCCATGTACTTGTATTAACACCAGATTATTAGAATCGTTTGATGGGGTCTCAGTATGGTACGTATGGTTTACATTGTGTCCCACCATGCCATTCGAGTGATTTGCGGGTTTCTGAATGATGTCATTGGACTGAAACATTATTCAGACTTTAATAAATGTTGCGAGGGTCTTTTGAAACAACTAAATTTTGAATAGTTAAGTAATAATTGAAAGAGTTTTTTTTTGGAGGAAGGTGGGGGTCCTAAAACGAGGAGTAGGTTTGGTTTCCGTTTCGCATGGGCTCTTACATGGAAACCAAACAATGGTGAATATTCTCCCATGTGTTACTCGGTGAGGGAATGGAGAAGAAACAATATTGTTAGTTATTGATTTTGATATTACTGAGTATGAAAATCCATTCAAGAATATTTGAAGTACCTTGCAAAAGCTGAGTTAAGGGGAGGCGGTCTCGTTAGTGTAATGGATTATGCACATTCCCCGCAGCATGGAGTGCAAGTTCGATTCCCGTCTGAGACCGAAGCTTTTGCCCATAAATCGGCATAATTGTAGAAATATTGTTAGTGTGTATATTAATATAAAAATTATTTGATTTGTTTATTTGATTCGTCTTGTTAGTTCTTTCTGATGAGATATTAACATGAAGTAGTTGTCACCGTTAATCGTTTCTGACTGGATACGCCGTGCATCAGTCCAAAATTTGGATGCCTTGAGGCGCTTTGGTGCGTGGCATGTTTAGACTGCCACCACCCATATAAGGTCTATTTTTCTGTAAATAGCTCGAGCAGCTTGACATCCACGCCGCTCGATTGTCCCATCTCCACTCTGTTTATTTGGCATTAACGGAATTGAACTGAACAGCTATCGATTTCATGAACCCGTGACAACGGTTTTCACCATTGAGCTACGGTACCGCTCACATTTTTATTAGGAAAGCGACACCTGGCGACGATTTAATCCGCGCAAACCGTGGCACCGTCATCACTTCGTTTAGTGTGAATAAAATGGGAAAAAAATTGGAAGCGTTGGATTTGTCTTGATGCGACGAGTTCAACGTCCTAGAAGCTGGCAAGGGCTTTTTGTACACATCCCTACATATGGCAATCTTCTTCTGTTGCTTCCTCGAGTGAACCTCATAGAGATAAGCTTTACATAAAGCATGGCGGCGGCATGTCCATAAGAGGTCATTTATTGAAGTTTGGATACAGCTGGCTGGCCACTTTCCATGCATACATATTATAGCAGTGACGTAAATATGGGGGGAGAGCGAGTGAAAGGGATAGTTGGCTGACCATCCAACCATCATGGCACGAAAGAGCTAGAGGGCAATTAGGCTGCCTCCCCAACCGCTTATGTCAAAGTGCTTATTAGAGGTAAATGATCGGTGGTAGTGGGGAGAAAGTGGTTGTGGTCAAAGCACGGAAATGACGCCGGTGGGTTGAATAGCCGCAGAAGGTGTGTGGTCTACTGAATTAACAAGCCTTCAACGACTTTGTTGAGCATCTTGTGGGGTTTTTCAAATAAATAATAAAAAAACAAGCTGATGAAATATGAACCTCCATCGTTCAGAAAAAAGACGAAAGAAGTTAAGAAAACAGAAGATAAAATTCAAAGAAAAAACAGAAAGTTTAACAACTATTTAAATTATAAAAAGCCCTTCGGTTGTCCTGAGTCAGGTATTATCCCGAACGCTTCTTTTGGGATCACCTCATCACTGCTTTGTCCACTCCTTGTTTGGTGTTGAAGAGGTGTGAAAAACCTTCAAGAAAGGCTCATCGTCAGAAGCCGATAGAGCTCGTAGATAAGGAATGAGGTATACAGTTCCTGGTTCGGGATGCGCCGCGCATTCTAGTTCCATTCTGAATCGCTATGGTGGATGAATGTAGTTTGGCTCATAGAATGACTTGCGCGCAACCCATGTACATACAAATGAGTGCTTTTATCCTCCCATACAGGTGTTACACCATTTCACCACACCCGAAGGGATGGAAAGCTTGATTGTTCTGAGCGGGCATAGAAGCGGGTTTTGAACACCGCACCGTATGAGTGGAAGGATGCGCCACTTGCCATTACAACACTTCGTACCGAGACTATTGTTATACAGAAAACTCTGGAGGTGCCAGCATGGCGCAAATCGTAAAAGCAGCAAGTAGCGTAAGGTTCTTTTCGTTCTGCTGATTTCCGCTTCATTTCACTAGCTGTTTCAGCGAATTTCAGCTTCACACTTGGACTTTCATATTTTACACTTTCCGAAGGCTTGTTCCGAGACTTCCTGATTCTGTTTCTCATTAGCTCTGTAAGACTGCACTCAAAACTAGCTGTAAAGTTGATTGCGGAACGGGTTTTTCCTTTAAGACTCGTTCCTATCCTTCCTTCCAACATTTGTACTCCTCGGGAAATCGTCATGTACGGAGCGATTTTGAATGGCAGCTTCATGCCAAAGGCATGCAAATGATCATGTCTGTATGTATTTGGCCGTCATCGCCGTTGACGGCCAACCCAGCCACGGCCATTCGCCTTTCTTTCTTTGTGCTTTCCTGCTTTCAAAACTTGTCATGATGCAGTCTAGTCGAGACCGGCAAAAATCGCACACACACAACGTCACATTCAAAGGCTCAAAGAAGCGCCTGCAGATATAACTATGCTTTTTCAGAAGGTCGTTTGTAAAGTGCAACTTAGCCAGTTCGAATTTTCCGTATGTCCTCGGGGGATTTCCTCGCGGGTATTTGGAGCACGGGAGGTGACAGCGCTAGGCTTGGCTAGTTGCAGCTGACACCTATAACTTATTCTGAAACCTTTTTGCCCCAAAACGGGCATAATTAGCGGTGCTCAGCGGTGTCAGCAGTGCAACCGACCCCTCCCTCACGATGAGTTGAGCCGCCGTGCCAGCCCCGGCTCCGCCCATTGCGAGGATCTCAGCCACGCCCATTCGTTTGACTTTGATAGTTCTGTGGTCAGCCGTGATGACTACACATGGTGATTGTGGCTTATTTCAATCCATTTAACTATTTTTTCTATACTTGCACCGTACTGCTTCCGGAACTCTTGACCGATGTCCCTTCTAAGCCCCCATTTTCGCCAAAGTTCAGCTGTCTTTTTGACACTTCTAACGCTCTTCTTTCTGGTTCCTATATAAACAGATTCGCAGAGCTCGAATGGCTTCCATCTGGTATACAGTTGGATAGCTATACCTGCAGCAACCTAAATAAGACCCTGTGAAGCTATAACGGTCTCCAGCTGTCTATAGTGAGTTTCACAATCGTGGGAACTAGTAGTGGACCGCTCCACTCTACACAGCTAATTTTTTGCATTTTTTTCGATGTGAAGTTCTGGTACTCTAATCATCTGGAAAGTATGCTTTAGCTTATCTTTCAATTAAAGTATGACATCGGGGAAAAATGAAAGGAGTCAGGGGGGGGGGGGGGGGCAGATAAAGTCAGTTTAAGTTCTCGCTCTTCAGCCCTGTAACGATCACAATTTAGTGAATCGTGACGGGATTTTTCGATTCGCTAACTTCGGATTCTTGATTCTTCACGTGTCTCACATCGACAGAAGAAAGAGATGGGTAGAGCGGGCAACCCCCACATTGAAGCAGATCCGTTAGATAACCCTGGATTCTCGAACCCGAGCTTATGCATATCGATATAATAATTAAATTATTCTATCTCCATTGAAGCATGCCCCTGAGCGAGGTGGTCGAAGCGAATCGTCCCTCCTTGGATTCAATAACCTGTAGCTTCTAATGAATTAATAAATTACTCGAAAAACGTAATACTATGGAGTTTTTGTTGGTTTGTTGGTTTTTCAAGCAAATTTAACCATCTGGTACACATGAGATTTATTTTGTAAATAAATGTTAATTACTACCATCAATTCTATTACTTGCCATTATTATCACTATTATCTTTCTCATTTTGCTGAATAGAATCTTCAGTGTAGATTGGTTACAACGCCGTAAAAGTAGCTGCTCCTTTCAAAAAGAAAAAAAGCTGAAGCGATCGATTTCTACTAATTGCATTAAAATTTCTAAACTCACTCGATGACTCACTGGCATCACAGTAACTTACAGTACTCTAGAGTTTTGACTTTCTCTGAAAAATTGCTTAAAATGAAAAATTGTTTCGTTCAGTTGTTGTTCATTTGATGTGAGAATGCTCTCCTGCACCGTGTTTAATTATTCTAACCATTTCAGTCAGAAATCATCCATTTATTTCAGGATGGTGCTGAGCTTACTTCTACAGTTACTACTTATGACGTCATCTGACACATCTCCAGTGCCACTGCCACGGAAGACATTTCCCACAGCAATCATAGTGGGTGTGAAGAAAGCTGGTACACGAGCATTACTTGAATTTCTTCGATTGAATCCGAATATTCGGGCACCAGGACCAGAGGTGCATTTCTTTGACAAGAACTATCACAAAGGACTCGACTGGTATCGGTACGTTGGTTTTTACGACAATCAATTTTTTAGACGTTCAGTAACTCACTTCTGGGACGCCTAAATGTGGCTTCACTCTCCCTTTTCTAAAATTTTCCTGAAAACTCTCATCGATGACATGGCTTATCTCATCTGCCTTTTGTTTGGGCCATGTCTTCAGGTACAAAGTGACACCCACACCCTAATCTGTGCTCGTCGTGATCACCTCATCCGATTTCGATCCTCAAATGGCTCTTATGGCTATGAGATGCTTATCAATTTGATAGCATTAGTACGACCTCATCGTCTCCTTGAGTATCGCCCCGACTGAGTGATGAGAAGCCTCGGGTTTGCCTGAAGCAAGGCATTAGTGCAGTGTAGTGCTGCACGCAAGGGCATTCAATGTTCCGGGCAATTTTGTTAATTGCATTACTTGGCTTATACATGGGAATGTACCACCGAATGATTTGCTTTACGAATAGTTTGGGTTACTGTATGTTTGATCCTCTTAAAACATGTACTCGTTACGGTAGTTACTCCTTGGATACTGTACTTCGACCGAAATGAGTCGTTGAGAAAGTGTTAATTATTTATGATTTAACATCAATTATTTATGAAAGTATTAATTATTTATGATTTAACATCATCCGCAGGGCTAAGTTTGCACTGTACTGTTTCCCTTGATACGGTACCTATTGGTCAATGGAGGTCACATGACTACGAACAAATTGATACCAAAATTATACCAATAAACGAAATATATATTCAAATATTATTATACACAAATCTTATACTTTTTATTAAACTTAAAAAAAACCACGAGCTCATCATATATACACAGTGGGTATAGATTTGGATTTATGTGCATATTTTACAGCAAGTTTTGTAAATCAATTTAGATTAGTATCTAATTGGACAAAATCTAAAAGTTTATCGCTTCTTATTTACTATGGACTATCCATCTATAAATTTTAGCAGGCCAGAGCCTTAAACGATTTGAAACTCTCACTACCGCTGCCTTTTCTGCGCTCTAGCCGATTAAAAAAAATTTGGGAACCAATGGGCTCAGTCGGGCGAGAATGTAAAACAATTCTTCAATAGTAGTGGCTATGGAGATACTTAAGCAGGAAAAGGCGCCGTTAAAATTTAGTCTCTGCGCTGGATTGAATCCCGAGCTCTCACCTAACTCTAGATTAACAATTATTTTAGCTACTTGGATTTGATGACCCATGCTATGATTCTTTATAGAGCGCCAATAAGCACAAAATTCATGCATGGTTCCGATCTGACACGGCAGCTTAAATAAAGATACGTTTCGATTACTAATGTAGCTTTTATTTTCACTCCTATTGCTTCGCACTATGGTGGGGGGGGGGGTAATGTAGGGAAAAGTGGCGCCGGTCTCACTCTCATCGTCCTGGATCAAGTCCCGGATAAATGTACCTTGGGAGTGTTGATGAATTATGCCAGAATCGATGGAAATATAAAAGGCTGATCTTCACATTAGGCGCCAATTATCAGCTATAATGTAGGCCCCAGTCGCGCTCAAAGGTCACTTGAGTTCTTAATGAAAGCAGAGAGCATGGCTCATTCCAAAGTTGATGAAGGCTTTACTTTTTTATTTACAATTTTGCGCAGCATCGTAAAGTAATTGGTCGCAAACGTTTGCCGAGCGTTCAGGCGCGTTCGTCCATTGTATGGCCCTTATGAAAAATGGCTTGATTATTAGGGGAGAGAGGGTGAGAGACAGCACTTGGCTCTCAATTAAATTTCGTTTTGTGTTGGTGATTTATTTCTGGCAATAAACGTGCACAAATGATGGTCGGCTTCAGGTTGATTACTTCAGCAAAGCCTTGAGTGTCCTTCCATCGACGATTGCCATCCCAATGACAACAAAAAATGCTGTCATCATTGCCAATAGGCAGACATGAGATGGGGCAAAATCCGAATGAAATATAGCTGCTAATTCCGATGTGAATTTAGTGGGTCTCAGATGACTCTAAAGCTTCCACTCGAATGTCTTCCAGAGCGTAATAGCGATGGGTAACATCAATCTAACGCTGGTTTTAGCCGCTAGGACCTATAAAACCAATCAAAATCCATCTGAATATACTGAGTCATTCCGTATGTAGTGCCGTTTTTTTCAAACAAAAATTTTTCCGATAAAATTACAAGTTTTCTCAGCACGTCATGTATCATTCGGAAGAGGTTTTTTTGTCCTATGAAACGATACGCTCAATGTTCAGTGTGTCTCATGATGGGGCCGATTTTTGGGCTTACGAAGTGGTTGGCTTAGATATACGATCTGCTGAAAGAACTTACAATATTGTAGGAAAAATTTTCGTTTCAAAGAAAACGACACTACTTATGGGAAGAGCCAATATTTGCTTTGGAATCCTTTCACAGTACCGGTTTGAAGTTACCATTTCTGCTTTAAGTCATGCGTCATTTTGAATACGACCAGGGAATCTCTGAGCGCAACTAGCGAAGGCTCAGCTGTTGCCAGTAATGGTTCCAGCCTTTGTTCGGGTTGTGGCTTCCTCGCTAATCCAATATAGAATCATCTGAGCCAAACCTCACTCTACTACACGCCTCCAAGAAAGGATTCCTCGGATTCCGAATTTGGAATCCTTCAGAAATTACCACTTGAAATCCAAAAAAACTGCAGAAGTTTGCATCTCTTCTCCCAGGCAAACTCTCTCATAGGTTATGCAGTTCGGGCAAAGTGGCTTGAGAAGGGGGTTCTGGGAACTTATTCGTACCTAAAGTACGAGCTGGCTATGGTTTCTCAAAATCTTTCAAAGATCAAGTTCGTGGGATCTGAAACCTTTACATGTGTATGGCGCAGATTTTGATCCAGTCAGGGTTATACCACTGTGATTGCTTGTAAAATACCTTATAGTACATAGGAGTTATAGTATAGTAGTTTTGAAAAACTTATCCTACCGTAACACTGCAAATTTGACTTTTCGTTATCGGCTTTTGGATATCAATTTTTCGATTCGAATTATATAATATTTCATGGTTCAAGATCTGTGGTGAAGTTCCGACCAATTCTTCCTGGGGACCTTTCATTTGGGGGATCATCCCATTGGTTCTTTCGAAATGAAATATTCCAACGGCTTCTTGAAAGCACCAAATCATAAATAATGAGACACTATGCGTGAATATTTATTTTTGATTTTGTGCATTTTTAACTCAGAAACGAAGGAGTAATTAACGAGAAATTTTTGAGGGTCTTGTATGTATGTAACTTGTCTTGAGTTGGCATGGTTCCCGTTTCGTACGGGCTTTTGGACGAAAAGCAAACTGTAATGACTATTCTCTGAAATTCTTACTGTAAGTGGTGAGTGAAAGTGGTCATCAATCCGTCAGTCGCAGCTTTTGTAGCTCAAACCTCATCTTCTGCGTCAACAGCAGAGACCATAGAACCTTAGCAACGTTGCTTTAAGAATCGTCGGCCCATTGCTGACCCTTCATCCGAAATTCTTAAGCCAAGAACTCTTTTTCTGGATTCTATGAACCCAAGAATATCCCTGCTTTCACAAAGGATTCAAAATTGAACGTCTGCGACCCGAATGACAGAACTGTTCTAGACCACCCTATGTGATCATTCCCACGTCCTTAGCAATGTACGCGACCTCACATCTGTCATCAAGCGCATCATTCATAGCGCTTTTTTTCAGCGTTCTCTGGTGTTCATTACGACCCGATTAATTGTCTTCTGTGAAGACAGGTGTGTGGAAGTAGACAATACGGCGTCTAGAAAGATCTTTTGGCAAGGTTCCAGCTAGTTTCAAAAAATTCAGGAAACGGTAGAAAGGTAGAAAACAACAAACATCCACCTTTTATCAGAGCTAATCCATTCTAGGAGTCATCGGCTTAAACATCAATAAGTGCAGAAATTGATCGATATCGATACTAGCATGCCTTATAGAATCATCTTTAGCTTTCTAATCTTGTCTGGAGCGACACAGAAGGCATGGCGCATCCCAAAGATACTGTAACTCGAACTACCTATTTGAACTGAACCTATACGAACCTTTTATGGATGTTGTAGGATTGGTTGGGCGCTCACCGAGAACATCTCGGTATCATGTTACCGTGGGTAGCTGCTGAGCTGCAGGTGGTGCAGCTCAACCACCACCACCACCACCCAAAATGGACAGGTGATGTTCACGGTGTACTGATCAAATAGATGCGCTATAACAACATGCAGTCAATATGAGACTCTAATTAAGGTCACGATGACGTCAATATCGTCCTTATGGTCTTTGCCCCATTCTGTTCAATGGCCATTTGATTGATGGTTCATTGGAGGGGTTGATGAGGTCTTGTTCGGTAGCTCAAAGGTTACCTAAAGTCTTGTAGAAAGTTTACTTTTTTGAAACATATGAAAGGTTGAGCTCCCTCACCCCCTCCGAATGCAGCCTACCGACCACAACTCGACCGATCGGACCTTTGAGTTGATGATTTCGGCACGGCACGGCAATTTGTCAGCTATACGTTAGACTGAGGTTGTCCTCACAACTGACTGTAACAATCGTCAATCTCTCACCCTGGCCTGTCAATGCTGCCCTCTAGTGTGCCTGGTCTAAAGCAATTAGTCTTCAGAAGTACATGTCGTCAAGTCCGGAAGCCACCGCCAACAACCTCCAACGAGCGAACAACTGTCATGAACACCGTGCCGCATCTGCGGACGACACTCTGCGAGTTCTGCACTTTGCTAGCAATTATTTGCACTGTCAAATTACCAGCAAGGTTACGGTATCTCCAATTGGCCGATTTCGTAAGGAAGTGTGTAGGGATAATTGTGGTATGTGACACTGCAGCGCTTGTCTTTTGGCGGAGCCCTAAAAGTCCTTTGCAGGCGCGAGGAGCTGTTCGTGGTTCATCGCACAGGTAATTCTTACGGGTACTGCGTATTTCCATTTCAGAACCCGAAGTTCCAAAGGAAAACTTTACATTTTTAGTTTTAATCTACCAGGGTCAAGTTCCCAAGGAATGAGGAAAATAGATGGCAGTGATTATCGATGGGTCAGCCGATGAATAAGCGTCGTTCTGGATGAGAATGGGTGAAGATAGCAGGAAATGCACAAAATCTAAGGATTTTGACATTAGGGGTGTGTAGCATTATGTCGAATTTTCGTTTTGCGGCATCGCACTCGTGAAGCCATGAGCACGACTTCCTGCGGTCGATGAATTCCGCCTAGGACGCAAGGGGCTGTTACCATGGAGATTATTCGAAGAAGTAGCTGTTTATCTCATCACTATCCGAAAACTATAATTTTTGTACCTCAAAAAACAAAATAGTAACATATAAAATAAAAGAAGGAATAACATCACATAATGACAATCCCAATCAAGAAATGATTTCTGAGGGGGTAAAATATCAAAAGAAGTGTACGTAATGCAATATACGTAATCACACACGAAGAAATCCGCCGGACGCTCGCCGCATACGCCCGCGCGAAAGTTCGACATAGGGCTACATACCCGTGTCATTGATTCCTTAGAATTAGGGTTCTCCTTAGTGGGAATGGCTTTTCGATTTTTAAAGTTGTTTTTCTGATGTTTTCTCAGGAATCAGAAAGAGGATTTTTAGCAGCGAAAGCTATCAGAAAATGCAGAAATTAACGAAAGCGTCGTCCCTTATCGCGTCAAAGATCTCGAGCTATGAGTCATTAGGATTCAGGTCAAACTACAGTGCCCAACAGTTGCTGATGATAGGTGGTTTACGAGGGGCCCCTCGTTAGTGAGTGCACTGTAATGTCGTCGATCGTAAATCGCATTCACGTTCGCGCACGCGCAAATGTCGATGAAGGTGTGTGATGGCGGACCACAAATATCATTGTGTGAGCCTTCAGATTCTAATCGCCAGCGACACTCATTAGGGTCGAAGAGGAGGTTGGTGGCCCGGGTGATTTCGATGAGCGATTAGTGGACACATGGAACCCAAGGGAACCACCCCGGTTGCCTTGGAGTGGTCCAAATGGAGCTCCAAGGAGCTAGCTGGAGGTGATTGGTTAGAAGAGTAATGTGAAGAAAGATGACCAAACGGAAGCAGCTGGTCATGGCTTGTCGCATGGGTGGTTCTAGTGAATATTTGGGATTTCCCTTCAGGAGCCCGGTGTCTTGAATGGCCGTGAAGGGTAAATTTATGCTTTACTTTTTGTTCATTGTAGAAATTATTTTACTTGTAATTAATATGATAAAATTTGTTTGTTTGTTGCCCAACCTTTGTTTTACCCAACCACACCGAAGTTGTAAAGGAAGTGCGGAAAGAGGTCGATTTTATGAATAATTGGCAACAACTAGCTCTTTCTAAGGTCCCAATCCTTTATGTTAGTAGTACAGCTAGTTGAAGCCCAGATTTCCACTTCTTGTTTATTTATTTACTTACTTGACAGTCAATAATATTGGCATATAACAAATAACTTCTATAGCATCTGAAACAGAAGTCAGAGCTTTATTAGTGACGATATTCCTTGTAGTGCGCCATGCAAGCTATTCCAATTCAGGATTGTGGAGGCAATCGGATGTGTTTTGAGTAATATGTTGCTTTACAGTCAACTGAACTTCCGGTTACAGTATCTGTACAGTCCATGCTCTTAACAAATTGTGTCAAAGGATCAAAATGTACTAGAGACCTTGCTGAATGCCACATGGCACATCGCAATGGCCCTATTTACCCGAAGTGAGTCAGAAACTTAGTCAGGGGATCAGGGATTAGAATCGCTGTCGATCTTAAGGTCATGTTTGTCCTGCAATAAGCATCTTCTGGGAAATTTCATGTTAGGTGGAAGCGTACAGATGACTGATAAGGCTTACAGAAGAAAATCACAGAATCGAATGGGAGTCTCCTAGAAAACGTGCTGATAGTCGTTGAAGTGATTGAGATGCGTCATGAAGTTTACAAGCGACATTAGGTATAATAAATAATCAACCCTGTTTTGAGATTTTGGGGAAGGGCACGCTTAAATGGCATCGGACTTAGAGTGATCCATGCTTTTTATTCCGCGCCCGGAATAGAAATTTGGTAATGTCCTGTCACAGTAGCCCCTTTTGCCACAGTTCAAGCGCTGTGCATGGAATTTACAGAAAATAACATTAGAAATGCGTATTAAATGATTTTCTGAAAAGGTTGGAGGTCTGGAGACGGAATCAACATTCTAACAGTTGGAAACATAGCAACACTGTGTTTTACTCTCCTGCAACTTGTTGTACACGCTAAATACGCAACAATAATAAAAGTACACCTATAAGTATATAACAGTAGTATAAGTTGATATAAATATTTGTGTAATGCAAGTATACCTATAATAATATAATAATGGTACATCGAAAATCAAAAATATCAAAATCAGTACACCTATAACTTATGAGTAATTGGTGATAATCTCGTGTGCTATTTGTCAAGGTCAGTAGCTTTTTTGCATTTTTTTTTATCTCGAGATATTCATGTACTAGCCTTCCACGGCTTCTTCCGAGGTGTGGTTGTGAAATACTTGTGTACTTGTAGAAAGTGATACTTCAAGGTAGATCTTTGTATTAAATCACATGTATAATAATAATAAGTGCTATCACAATAGTGAATGGAGGTGGAATGTGTGGCGCATCCCGAGAAAATGTGTGATCGATATCCTCCAATAAGTTTCTTTATTCAGTTCGAGTACCTTTTCATCTGCGCGCCTGGCTGATTGGATGACTCTTGTTGTATCTTTTTTGTGGTTTCTGACGTTGTATAGCATGATGTCAGCGTTCGTTCGTTACCGCTTAATTGGAATCCGGAAATTAGATGATCCTCAGCTAAAGCAACCCCGCTGAGCCGAGAAAAAACGCTCCACCGACAATATAATTGCGTCATGACCACTAGAAGGGCTGCCAAGCCGTCCGCCGTGTTGACCATCCATCCCACCAAGCGCTCAGCCGGTATCCTCTTCTGCTCGGATTTCCCTCATTTATTAACAGATGGCGCCTGTTCCAATACATTTGGGGACCTTTGCCCACCAAGATGTTGGACAGGAAAGGTGTGTAGTCACATGAACGTGCTAAAAAGGAAAATTGGGGAATGAGTGAAATATTAATAAAAACAACAATATAATAATGTAATATAAAAATAATGGATAAAAAAACTAAAATTTGCTTATTGTCTTCAGGCCTTCATTTCCTATACAGTAGCCTTCTATTAGGATGTTATCTCCTTCAGGGGCAACGTGCAAGCCCTGTAGTTCTTCAAAGCCCTGCAGGGGTCTGAGCGAAATGGAAGTGGAATGGAAGAAGAAAAATACTATGCGAAAAATGTGCTTTGGGTCCTGCAGTCTGCAAAATCGCGTTAATTTGCCTGTACAGTAACAGCACAGAGGGAGGATATACATTATCGTTGGGTTTTCGTCTAGGGGCCCGTGTGAAACAGAAACCAAATATACTCTTCATTACGTTCCCCCCCCCGCCTATAAAATTTCTCTTTAATTATTACTCCATTAAATAGAACTCATTACTTCCAGGAAAAAAATTACAACTTTAATTTTTCACATATTCTAGTGAGTTTGTACACCATTTTGGAAAAGTTTAGCGGCACAAGGCTTGCCACGGTAGCTAGACAGTTCTGATGGTTTACGCGTAGATAATACGGGCCAGTCATGCGTCTCATCGCTAGCAGTGCCAGTCGTGCCCCTTAGACTTTGCTAAAGAGACGTTAGGTTCAGTTTTAGAGACGGCTGATGAGGTCATATAACGTACAAGTCTACAGGAAGAAAAGCTTTGCTATGGTTGCTATGATCATGAAAATTGCTAAAGGGTGTTGAATACATGGCGCGTCCAAAAAAGGGTCTAGAGGATCTATTTCATCTCCGACTTTTGTTGTCACAAAATCTACTCTCAGAATTTCAATTTGAACTTTTTCTCACGATACCGTAAGGCTTGAGGATGTACGGTGTTGAGGAGGAAATTTGAGCAGAACAAATTTTTGTGGAGTGACTACATTATGTTCGCTCCTACCCTGGATCACTGCTAAAACCTTATCATCTGATTTTTTGACAATTCGGGAATTCTGAGGGATCGTGGAAGCCATGCCTGATTGAGGTCAGTGGGCAGAGATTTGACAGCTTGATAATTACCCGTCGAAACGCATTCAATCCACGGATCCCGTGGGTAAAGCTGAAAATCCCAGCTTACTCGGGAATCACTGAGATAATTGGTTCCTGAAGGCTTAAACGTGACGACCCATTTGACCCCGGGGTTAATTCATTACCCACAAGAGCCTACTCTTAGTTGATGAGCGTTTATCTTGGTAATTGAGAAGGCAATTATGGGTTGAGTAGTGTGAAGTGGGTAGGAAGTAGAGCTCAGCTGTACGGTAAGATCACCCTCGCTCTGCTCATTTATATATCATATGATACTGTGATCGATTCTTTTTTGGAAAAGGAACTTTCCAGAAATCAATAACAGGTCAAGCGCATACTGTATAGTGCATGTATTACTAATCCTATGAGATAATATGTTTGTTCACAACGTATTTGATGATCGTCGGCGTTTTCTTTGACAATAGTTCCAGGCATATCAGCAGGGGTAGTAGATTACCAGTAGTTGGTAAATATTCACGCATAACTTTTTTGCTAGGTAAACACCCAAAAGATCGATCGGCATCCGGGTACATGCACAGCAAAGCATCCGGGATCAGACAATCTCTTAGAAATATTCCCGCTGTTCATCCGAAATAACGGGGCTACATTAAATTGATAGTTTAGTATTTACTTGATTATTTATTCAATTTATTTATTAACTTATTTATTTATATTTTCACTCGATGGTAAGCAGTGTGAGTCAAATAAAATCATAATGAATACCACTTCTTCAGTAACCACAAAGTCATTAATAATATGAGCAAAGGTCAAGACACGTGACCGGCGCTTACCGATCTCCTGGAACACGCCATGCACTCGATTTCTATTCGTAGTCGCAAAGGCTTTGTATTCATTCCTAGCCAAGGCTTGTGTAGCTTGCATGCAGTTCATGCCACTGCCACGTGGGTCTGCTCCCATATGACTTCGTGAAAGAGACGAAGGGTTCGGCGTGAATGGGTTTGGCCCTATCCCTGCGAAAAATGAAGGGTTCCGGCATAGGTGCTGTGTCCATTTTCAATATTACACATTTAAATAGACTGTCACATAGGTTGGTTCAGCCTATTGCTTTCGTTATACAGTATTAATCCACCATTTCTGAAGGTTTATGCCCTTTAAAGGCTTTTTAAAGGTTTATGCCCCTGAACCAACCTTCGCGATAGTCCAGTTGGAATCGGCAATATTAGAAATAGACTCAGCATTTATGCCAAAAGCTATCATTTCTCGCTGGGGTGGGGCCAAACCCATCCACTCCAAACCCTTTGTGGAAGGGGGCCATGTGGCAGCAGATCACATGGCAGTGGCTTGGACTCCATGCCAGCTGCACAATACGGGTGTGGTGAGGGTAATTTATATGACTGTCATAATGCCTACATTACCTAGTAATTCAATAAGCGCTATTGCTTTAGTAATTGCACATAAACCTGCAAAACTACTACTTTAATCTGGCAATAACTGCTCTAGCAAGGATGGATTTGCCATGGAAAACCAGGGTACTTGTTTCGGGCGGCCGCCTTTTTATTTCCAACTATTATGGCAGGGGAAAAAAAAGAAATAACCGCAGATTTATCACGTCAAGAAAATTTGGCCTTTCCCTAGTCACAGTTATTTATTTATTTATTTATTTATTTATTTATTTATTTATTGCACGAGAAGGTACGCTATAACAATTGCCTACAAAGTGAACACAAACATAACACAAAAAGTAATAACTGGTCAATCAATATTTTCCACCTACCTTTCTGAGAAATCATCTACAATTTGATGTATTCGCTAACAGTAGCAATGACCATGCAAGCCTTTAATGAAGCTGCATCTTGACTTTAAATAGAGTTGCAACATTTCCAGGTGGTATTGGGGTTCGAACTGTGGGTATCCGCAAAGAAATGCATAAAAAGTAAAAACACTAATTTTGATGTTTTGATCTTTGAAGCTGCTGATTTTTGCCGCAGCCCGCGATGCTAAAGTAGTTACAAGTATGCTGAGTTATGGGCAAAAACGTAGGTCCGTGTGGGACCGAACCCGCGTTTCATGCTTTCCGGGCATATGTACTAATCCATTACACTACCGGAGTCCCTTCCACCTTAACTGCTTCCAAACTCTACACGTTACACGTGTGAGTGCTGATAAGCTATGGTAAATATACCATTCAGAAGCTGAGTTAAGGTGAAAGGGGTGTCGGTAGTGTAATGGATCTTCATATTATATTCTTATATCACAATGCTTTATATTATATTTATTGTTATATTATATTTCAATAGTATTCAAAAATTTTCTCTCATTAACAAATTAGCACTAAAGCACTAAAGCTGCGTTGTGTCTGGTGCGGTGCCATAGCTGGTTGGACGGCTACGAACGGAACGCCTTATGTGACTGACACTAATGGATGGTCCCGTGCAGCAGCAGAGCTGCTAAATGGAGAAACTACGAAACAACCCGCCGTGCAGCTGAGCTGTTAGCCCAGCCATGCTACCACATAATATGATTGAGTCGTATAATTACGACTGGTTAGGCATGTGTTGTTCCATTGACAACGACGATCGTCACTGTGGCAATCCCAGGGGTGTTTATTAAATCAGAAACGGATTCGTATTCCAGTCGATTAGCCAGCCGTCTGAATGTTGTGTATTGGTGGAGCAGCAAGTCACTGGGTTGAATATTCCACATTCAATGGCTAATGATAAGAAATCTGAGGCTAATTTCCTTTGAAAGAAGAAGTTTGGAGACATACGGATAATGACCCCGTTTTAATTTTAGATTATTTAGATAATAGCACGAAGCCAGCTCGCGTTGATTCAAATCCTAGATCGCATTCAAGCATTTTTGCAATCTGAAGTAAAGACTGAGGAAAAAAGTTCCAAATGAATTGACCAGCCATGACCTTGTTTCGCCAAGAGGAGATATTGTTTTGTTTGTTGGTAAATAATATGATTATCGATCCCATTCTTCTGACAGTACTGCAGCAGCTAGAATTGTATTTTTTGAAACAGTTAAAGAACAGGCTATCATTCCAATTCATCTTCATGGGTTGGATGACTTTAATGGGAACTGATCCTACAAACCTTCCGCCCTCCACCAGTGCATCACCTTACCTTCGATCCTAGTCCTAAATCAGGTCCCAATAATAAGTATGCGTCCGATCAGTTAGATGCATAATTGTTGTGGCATAAATTTTATTCAGCAAAATATGCAAAAATTCATCCAAAAACAAGAAATAAATCGTTCAACACGCATTCTCACTAGGTTAAACAAGTAGAAAAATTGTCACTAAAGCACACAACAATTAATTTTTTCTTCTGGTGCAAAAAACCGCAGTTGTTGTGCAGCAGACTATCCCATTGAAGAGGCATATTCTCGCTGATGTGTCAACTGAGATGTCTTACTGTGGTCAAAACCGAGGGCCGCGATTGAGAAGGCGAAAAGGTGGAGTGACAGATCTAGATCACTCTTGTCGAGGCATGCGCCATGCATTCAGCCTCCACTCAGTATCGTAGTGCTATTCGAGAGCTACCTAGATAAGCTAAACAGCAAATTGTGGGATCGTGTCAATGATCTGTTGAATTTTTCACCCTAAAAAATTAATCTGGGGTCTAATCAGCAGTTCATTAGAAAGGAAGATCGGATCCGCCTTTCCGGTATTGGATTTGCTACCATTTGAATCCAAGCCACCTGCTTACGAGGTCTCCCTGGCTTCGTGGTGATGTTAATCTTCTACCTCTCTTTTGAGGACTTACCTTAAGAGGCCCTCGATGGTGTACTGCCGTCTTCAGGTTTTATTGAAAGATCCCTTACGTCATCATCCAGTCGGTCAACGAGTCAGTTACCGTAACTGTTACGCTAATAAAATGTGTAACGACCACCATAAGCCACCACCCAGTCGTAACAGTTGTCCAAGTGTCCGACAAATTGTTTCGTGTACCACCTGCGCTGTGAATGACTGTCGGCTACCCTTTGACGACGATTCTATGACGTGCAAAGGTGCTAACCGGAAGGCGACAAATGTGTATCCCAGATTGACTCTTCGGACACACGGAGGAATCGGGTACCTCTTAAAGTTCCAAGGGGTCTCTGGGACGCGTCACAGGACGCGTGTAGAGAATTAGATGCTGGAAAATTGACGTATTTAACAATCACTTGAATCTCAGATTCGGAAAAAAAATTGCACAAAAAGGAGCGATTCACGGGGGATTCATGGGGTTTTGAGGGTTTTTCAAATACTGTTATGGTTTTGGGAGTTTCTCAAATACTGATGAACCTCAGATGGCTGGAGCTCAATGGTAATCTGTCACCTTGCACTTAGAAGTTCTTCCGTAGCTATACGTAATATGCTTTTTTATATAGTGTTATGGTTACGGCCCATGTATTGATTGGGTAGGGACAAAAAAAGGCCACTACCCTTAGATGAGTTGTGGAGTAGAGTTTGGTACAGCCAGGGTACAATGTGAATCGAAGATTTTTCGACTCGACAGAAGGGGCCGAGGGGAGGGTCGTATATGCAGAGGACAGTGACGATAAGCCCTAGGATTTCAACTTTAAGTGAGCGGAAGAAAGGCCAGAAATGTGAAATAAATATCTTTCTGCTTCAGGTAAAACATAGCAATAGAACACAGCAACTATGTATACAAATCGTAAATAGTTTTGTAGAGGGTAAAAAAGGGGTGGTTTTACTTGGTCCTTGTAGAGGGGATTCGTACTGAAGCGGCTATTTTCCTCGATACCTGGAAGTGCCTTGGATACAGTATAGCAAAAAACGGCCTACGAAGTCTACTCAATTGCAATAGATTGGCTGACACTCGGACTATGAGTTATATGGTCGTGATCAGGCTCTTAATTGCAGCAACCCTCCGGCTTCATATTTTGTGGCTTAGCTCGAAGTAAGAACCCATAGTATGGGTTACGGTACTGGCAGTAATGGGTGTCGGTTCATCAAGAGCCCGTACGTCTGGTGACCTGATGACAGTTTACGTCACTGACGCCTTCAGATAGCGCGGGCATCCGACCGCCCGACAATGAGTTGGAAAAGGTCGCGCGATTGTGTTACGCGGCACAGACTGGTATCAGCACCAGGTCCGTCAGTCACCAGTAGGCTCGGAAAGAGTCGATGAAAGGGCAGGGAAGGAGGGAGCTGCTTTCGATCCCTATATACTTCAAAACTCACTCTGGTGACAGTACGAACAGCTTCAAGACACAGTGAATAGAAGCCCAGAATCTGTTGTGGCCATGTACTTGCTCTTGTGGAATGATCAGATGCTATAAAATTTATTTATTTATTTATTTATTCGATATGTCAAACGATATGCTTTGAACAAGGGAGAAGTGCCTGTAAGAAGAATGTTTCAAAAAGAAAATAAGAACCAAAGAAAGAAAATAATGATCCAAGAAAATATCAATAATAATAATAATAACAATACGGTTCCTGCTCAAAATCCTCATTCCAAAGAAGTAGGGTAGGATGTCAGCTTATGGGAACTCCTGGGGAACTGCTGGGGACACTTACCATAGGAGGCTATTCACCTACCAAAGATTAATTTTTTGATTATTTTGATTAATTTAATTTTTCCAAAGAAATGACTTTTAACAAACTTCTTCACTTGAACAAGTGGTTAAAATAGCCATCACTAGAAACGCCTCACATACGTGTTTTCATTTGAAACCACCTTACTGTTGGAATGGTTACCTTATGGTCCGAATGGTTTTTTTTTTCTAGAAAATGACTTTTCATGAAAAGATTAGATTTACTGGCGGATAACCGTTCTCATGGACCACTTGCAGTTAATAATATAACATCAGAATTTATATTCTCATACCAGTTTCTTGTTCATCTTTTCTTCGTTACACTTCCCTTGGCCTGCTCTTTTTCTCAATATCTCTATTGTAGTTGCTGTTTTACAAATTTTTTTGAAATCGGCGATAAAACGATGAATCAGTGGGAACGATGGCTTTCCTTTCAGGGACAAAATGCCGTTGACAACCGGTAACCAACTGACCATCGAAAAGAGTCCTGCGTATTTTCACAGTAAGACAGCCGCTGAACGAATTCGCGCATTGAATCCGTCCATGAAGATCATAATCGTTGTGAGAGATCCGGTGATGAGAGCGATTTCAGGTGAGGCCTCAAACTTGCTCGACGCCAGTACTCGTTTCATTTCAATGGTTCATATTTCAGACTATACCCAAGCCTCTTCGAAGCGTAAAATGTTCGGAGCAATGCCCACATTTGAAGATATGGCGGTCGGTAACTGTGCACCATGGCTCAAAACAAACTGTTCCTCGAAAGTGGGCGGGGTCAATGTAGGATGGGGAGCAATCCGTATAGGGCTTTACCACAAGCACATGAAAAGGTAATCGTCCCAATTTTCGATTTGCCTGGACAATAGGTGTAATTTAAATTGTTCAGATGGCTGGACAACTTTCCCATGGAGCAGATTCACATCGTGGACGGAGAGCGACTTGTCACACAACCTGCGCTCGAAATCAGTCAGACAGAGCGGTTCCTGGGTTTGAAACCAGGTAGGTATGATACTTATTACGAAGTATATGTACTTTGCTGTTTTAATATGGCAACTATTTAAGTACGTAGAATGAAAGAATCATCGAAAACCTTCAAGGAAAGGGGGTCCTATTTCGTTGGGATAACCCTCAAACGAATGGCTTCTTTGGAACTTCCATTTAGCGCCTGTTCCGGCACATTGCACCGTCACGTTAGCGCTTATTATTAGTAGGAATGGTTCGGAACAGCTATGTATGTGCATTTTATTGCAGTCGATGGGCGTGGCTCATGGAGGGGCGGAGTTTGTAAAGCACTATGACTTTTTTTAAAGCTACTGATTTTGTTATCTGCTGGTTTTCGCCGCAGCGCGTGAAGCGGAATTTGTTCCAAGAGTGCTGAGTTATGGGCGAAAGGCCTCTTGGTTTTGGCCCCGGACGGAACTCGGACTAGTGCGGGTTCGAGTCCCATCCGAGACCAAAGCTTCTGCCCATTACTCAAAACTCTTGTAACATCTATGAGTGATATTCACATCACGAACCATTCTATATAAATACAAGCGACGGGCGTGGTCTGTAAAGTGGGCGGAGTCTTTGAAACGAGTAGTTGTTGTTTCAACTCCTTTTGCTTATGAATGTGGGCTCAAAAGGGTAACTCACTAGTCAACTTTTAGTAGAAGTAATCGTGCGAAGAACCTTCAATGTGAACAGTCGCATGATTTTTTTTTTTTGAGAGACCCAAAAACTTTAATTGATACGCAATATGGTGAATAATAAAAAATGTTTCAGTAGTCAAAGCAGAGCATTTTGGCATCGATCCTGTCAAAAAATTCCCATGTGTGCGTCGTCCTGATGGCGGTCTTCATTGTTTGGGAAAGACGAAAGGCCGAAAGCATCCGGAAGTACGACCAGATGTGCTTCGACGACTTCGTCGTTTCTACGCGCCTGAGAATCAGAAGTTTTTTCGAATGATCAATCGATCGCTTGCTTGGTAGCTCAGCAACGGTCATCGATTGTCTTTCTGTGCTCAGTCAGATTCTAGTCGTCTTGATTGCCTTTGCTACCGTATTAATTACGTGTATTGTACTGCCCGGTAGGACACACAGACACTATATACTATGTCCCTTTCTGAGATCTTAATTATTTTACGATTAGTTCTATTGGTATTTTCTTTTTATTGGCTTGATTGTTGATCAGTTTAATTATTATGTACTCTTGAACAGAATTTAAAATCGCGTCCAACTACGACTTTACTCGGGTGATTAGCTGTGATATTCAATTTTTTGCATAAAACTTATTTAGAATTTTGTTGTATTCTTAAGGAGATTCCTTTTCCCAATTCCTCATTTATAAAGATATTTGTTATTTCCGGAAAGGATTTATTTTCTTACGATAACAGTTTCGTAAACGAGTAAGGCTCGACTCATACAGTCTCAAGTAAGATACGGGGCTGGTGAAGTGACTAGATGTACCTGTCACCTGTTCGCCCTGCAGGATCAAATTTTTCCTGCGATAACCAAGTCTTCTGTAGCTCCGAGGTAAGGATTTCAATTGGAGAAAGTGTGCCATCGCAATGAAGTGTCCTCCACAGAGGCCTGAGAAGCGTAAGCACAAAAAGTGCATAGAAAAGCATCACTGTCAGTGAATCAAACAGAGATTCTCTTAGAGTTGTAACCCTTTTTATGGGGCTTGAGCGAGCTATTTGATGTGTTTCGGCCTCTGTCACCTCTTACCATTGAAGCTCATTATTACAGTCCACGATTGCTATTTTCGTTCAAGCTGTTCAAACTTTTCATTGAATTTTTTCTTGTCAAAAGAGAAAACCGTCTCGATAGGAGATGAAAATGTAAATTGATTTTGGAAGAGAGGTATCAGTATTAACAATGAAACTTTGTCTACAAGCTTCAAGGGGGATGGGTGTACACATTCATGTTGTAGTTTGCTAAGGACCGCATGCAAAGTTTCTCGCGAAAAAAAAAACGAAATTCGACTGGAATATAGCCCTTCAAAAAGACGGGGATGGGCGTCGGGGGATGTAGCCACGGGGGCTCTAGGAGCAGAAGGCGGCGGTCACGTGGTCACAGACGCAGCATAAGAAAGAGATCAATGTTGGGAGCGAAAATTTGAGCTGCACTCTGCCAGCCGACGCTTGTTCAAATATTGCTCAATGGAAATTCGAAGAAGTGGCTATTTTTAGTTTTTCGTTTTCTTGTTTGGAACAGAGGAAATTTTTCGGACCTTCTTGAGTTTTTATTCATTGCTGTTCTATATAAGAAGAATTTTTTAAGGATTTTAAGAAGAATTAAAATCATGAAAATTCCGTGAGTTCAGGGGAAAGGGCTTATGGTGTAATGGTTTAGCACATATGCCCGGAAAGCATGGAGTGCGGGTTCCAGCGTTGTGCGAGACCGAAGCTTTTCCACGTAACTCAGCACCCTCCTAAAAACATTCGCATCGTGGGCTGCGGCGAAAATCAGCAGCTAGCAAAAATCAGAAAAACATCAAAATCAATATTTAGATGTTGTGAAATACTAAATGGTCTTTGATTTAGCCAACTTACTGTTTGTAAACATTTTTGAAATTGTAGTAGCTGTTTAGAGTAATAGCATCGAAGTGAATGATAACAAATTCAAGACCGCTTGAACTTGAGTCTAAAATAAAAGTTACTCTGATTATGGGTTACGGTATCATAGCAGTTGTGCATCATATACTTAGTTGTTCATTTTGCGTCTGACTCGGATTGAGTATGTACAGTCCATTTCGAAGCGCTTGATAGGACGTGGCCTACGGACTTGGAGTGGAATGTTTCGAACTCTCTCACCCCGCCACACACTCTCACTCTCGCCACTCAGCCATGCCTTATCCAGCGCTGTGAAATGGACTGTGGGTTGGTATACCTTGTTTTTCTCATACATTTTTATCACTATGCTTATCTAATTCATATGAATTCTGCAAATGGCTGCATGAATTCACTTGGCGCATCTCAAATTGAAGTTATCAGTTTTTCCTTTCCCTTTTGAATGCGTCTATACACCGCAGTTTTTGTTTCTCTGCCCAAGCGAACAATCATAAACAGGACAGACAGCAACAATCACGATAACAATCAGTGAATGATTCACTCAAAGTTGATTCATATAAGCGTAGATTTGTGAACAATTTAACGTTTAGTGACCCGAACAAATTGCGAAATGGCTCATATAGCCAGCAAATACCTGGATAAGGAATAATCAACAGCACAGTAGCGAATCAGTTAATAATATGGAATGTTGATAAGAAATAATAAGAAAATACACGATTTCATATTCACAAAACAAATAAACAATACTTAGTCGCATGAAAAATACAGATGTTTTTGAAGATACGAAGACGGATGGCAATGAGCGGGGCGGCGGCCGGAAGGTAGAGCACGAGGAGCCGGTGCGCCATCGCGAATGCGACGGGTGCGGAGTTTTCACCATGGGCTCAGTCAAAAGGCGAAGTCGAGGATCGCGATGCCGCACCTACATGTTTCGATTTACGTGTTCTATTTGATAGTTGCACTTCACCTAGGAATCATTTGGCCTAGCTTCCACAATTCCTCCTCATAGCAAGTCAGAGAAATAGCCCCACGCGCGACGCGACCACACGCGACGCAACCACGCGCGCATTTATCGCCATGGCGGGGGAAGTGAGTAGGATGCGAATTTTCTCAGAATATATGCCTTGATAGAGTTCGACGCGAGCGTCCTTAAATAATCAAATCCAAATTTGAGCACTTCGGTTACCATATCCAAAAGTTCACAGCAAATTTAGCTATCAATCGATAATGATCAATAAATGGCGGTCTCGTGAGGAAATCGCACTGCGTACAATTGTTCCGGATTGCTTTCTTGAATACGTGCCGTGGTGAACTCCGTGATGATATCATCGTCGTAATGGCTGCATGGGGTGGGTGATGCGGTATAGGCGCTGTGTTGTGACATCGAACGGGCCGGTCGTTGATGAAATTCGCACAATTGTTGAGAGTTCCATTTCATTCGTGGTGTTATGTATGGTGTCGACAAAGGTGTGATCACTTCTTGCGTCGGTTGTTCCACTGCTGGAAAAATTTTTTTAATATTGGAATTGTCGAAGAAGGGTTTGCTATGCGTTCACACTCGGCGGAAGAGTAGCGGAACGCTTTCGCAATGCATAAGTATTGATTGCGGCGGAGTGTCGCTCTCCTCGAGCGTCCCCGTGTTTGCTTCGTGGAAAAAGTTCCGATGTCATAGTTTTGTGCAATGTGCTCTACATGGAACTGTGACACTTGGCCTTGCTACAGCCAATCCTGGCTGCAAGTCGGCCGAGTATAAATGCTGCCCAATTTCGCTCACTCACCTATCGTTCTTGCTCGGCGCACGCTGTTACTTCGTCTCACTGACTCACTTCGTCTAGGACCACCACTTTTCGGACGGAACGAACCACCTGTAATGATCAACACTGAAAAAAACTGAAATTTGAAAAAAAAGCTAGAGCAATGTAAAGGTTTTGTGGCAGACTCCTCACCATCAGACCAAAATTTTGAGAATTCCTTCACATTTCGATTCGTGTTGCGCTGTGACAGCTGACGTCGTACTGCTGGAGCTGTGGGCGGAGCTGAAAGGAACAGTTGTACGCTTTAGGATATATGAATGAATTTGCGTGGAACAAGCTCTCAGCATAGTGTTATGCTGTTGCCAATCTAGTAGGTATATAGGTTCTTATTATTGATTGGCCTATAATTTGAGTGACACCTAGCTCTTACCGCTGTTGCAACTTTGAATACGCCTCCGAGATCCACTAAACTTGGCAGCTCGATTTGTAGATTGGGATGCACCCATGATCTGGAAAGTTGATGCTTCAGTGAGTTAGAAGTGTCTCCCACGACCATTTCTGGGATACGGACGTGGGAAATCATCACATTGTTTTGGATAGATAACATAGCATAATTATAACGATAGCTAGAGCATCGAGAGGAGAGGTGATAATCAATCACTATACGTAGTAGTATAGGAATAATATAAAAAATAATGAGAGTTAAATACGCGAAAGTTCCCTAGCTAAATATAGAATAAATTAAAAGGCATAGCGATCAATAAAGGTAACATCATTCTCTGCATCTTTGGCTGCAGTCGATAATTAGAGCCATAAAACAAAATCTGATATATTTATTGTTCTCGCCTCTTATATATTTGATGTTCTCGCTTGAATGGTGAATTAAGAAAAACATTTTTCAAAAAAGAATTACCCCAATATAACTTTGCATTTGATCTGATGATGAGCGTTTTTTGATAATTCATATATTTATTTATTTATTTGAAATGATGGGCACACTGAATGCAAATGAAAGATGATGATGGGTCTCGACACCTTGGGCAAAAATTGTTTTCATAGACTTTGGAAGGAAAAGCACAAATTTTGCGGTCAATGTGGTGGGTTCGGGGGAGACGCAGTATGACGTAATCTTAAATTCGCATCCGCTCTCACTCTGCATAAAAAGTATTACACTGATATTACAATATTCATTGATATTACATGCTTTAGAAATGAAGTCGTGACAGGTCCTTTACGTGTTATTAGGTGTATACAGTGCAATGACACGCTATACACGAATATTGCCATACTTTGTCTCTCCTTCCCAACTCACATTGACTCGACGAATTGTGCCACTGAACCACTGAATATGAGCCGTAGACAAGATTATTATAAGTCCTACATCTGTCAGAACTGCATACCGTAACTAATACCGGGCATTTCGCAGGCAGCACTGGGCATGGTAACAACACTGATTACGATATACCATTAAGGAAGATAGAGAAGTTATAACTTTGCTGTGATCTGATGAGTAGAGGTATACAAGTTCGCTGGTCGATTTATTGAGGGTCGGTCGAAAAAAATGCATTTTTAGTCTCAACTATGACCACTGGATAACAGCACCTGTTATGGGCATTGGAAAAGGTAATCGACCATAAACGCCTATACTCACGTCAAAATGTCATATACCGATTAGCCAAGAACAACAAAATAAGCCTTTCACCATTGTGTAGTATAAGCCTGTCCCTGTCGTATACAACTCTAGAAGAATTCTCTTTCTTGAGATCTTTGAATGGC
Source organism: Trichostrongylus colubriformis (assembly GCA_963978905.1). Lineage (NCBI taxonomy): Eukaryota > Metazoa > Nematoda > Chromadorea > Rhabditida > Trichostrongylidae > Trichostrongylus > Trichostrongylus colubriformis. The sequence goes on along the minus strand of OZ022256.1, from coordinate 53,013,665 downwards.
GTTTGCATCCAGGCCGTGGGTCTAATGCTCCAATTCACATGCTGTCTTAATGGTGTGCAAGCAAATGTTACAGAACCAAGCTGAACAGAAATAGGGGTACCGAATTTTGGTTTTAAAGAGCGGTGGAAAATCAGAAATTTTAACAATCATAATTGAAAATTTTGAAGATTCAAGAAAGTTTAGACTGCAGAGAGTGCGCAGGCTTAGAAGGGTGGTCAGTTTTCGTAAAATTCTCAAAACTTTGCTCAGTTCATCAGGAAACCTTTTGAGTATGTTTCAGAACATTCTAGATACTCATAAATTGTCGAAGTCAACGAGTTAAACCGGAGAAGGATATGCACTTGATCCTCTTTTGTAATCGATTTCGGTGATGACGCAGCTCCACACGGTGCAAAATTCTGACATAAGGATACTCACCCATAAGGGAGTAACAGTGTAAGCACTTCAATTTCGAGTCTACCTTTCACCGCAATACAAAATTTTGGTTCCACTCTCAACATGGCAATGCTACGGCCTCGAACTAAAAGCAGCGATCTCCCGTCTGATTGAAGAGGATCCTCCAGCGTGGTTCTATCATAAAGCCGCGTTTATACTCAGTGTCGGCAGAGCGTGGCTGCGTTCACAGTCAGTGAGGCAGAGTGCCACGGGGGAGGTGCAGAGAAAACGCTGGCACCGAGGCAAGGTGACATGCCAGAGACGGAGACGAAGAGACACGTAGCCACAAGCCACACCCTGCAGCTGGCACTACAGAGTATGAATGCGGCCTAATACGCTAGGTGTTCATTTGCATCGCCTGAAAGAACCGGAAGGGGTCCAAAACAAGAGGAAGGTACAAAGAAATGAGCATTCTGTAACGAACACTGAAGGTTAGAAGCGATAATAGGCGAAAAAACCCGGACTCAAAAGCGCGACGCTGTGGTGTGTATTCGCATCCCATTCGCATCAACACACTGACTTTCCGAGTTGTCCGCTGTGGGAGACGGTCCGCGGCCCAACGTTAGTTGTAGCACCTGACTCCCGGCGCAGTGAAGTGGTCATTCCCAACTACATTAGCATTCATATAAGTACATCTAGAAACAATATTAGAAAGAACAAAGGAAAAAGTAGGAGGAAAAAAAAACTTTATAATAGAAACATCCCCTCTTGGCACCATGCCAAGGCGTAAAATTGGCGAGTTTGTGCAATGGCGACCACTTAAACTCGTTCGAACTACGTCTGTTCTACCGTAGGCCAAAATTACCCCCTTCCGGTGTCTTTAGTGATGGAGGGCTACTTCATGAACTATGTGGATTAACTTCGAGTACTTCATAGTATGATCTGGACGAGTGGTAGCTTCAAGACGCCTATTTATTTATTATTATTTATTTATTTATTGCTAGCGTAGGCGCGCTTTTACGGCTACGAAATCATAATAAACGCAAAACAAACTTACGAATACAGTGCGGTCTATAGTAACGCCAGGGGGGGGGGGGTTCGAAGAAGTCCAATTAAATTTTTGCGGCAATCAGAAGGAGACAGTGACAGCTCATTTTAAGTATTAGGTAGTCTAAAAAGTCTTTTCGTATTTTTAAATACCGCTTTTTCCCTCAAAACTGCTTTCCACAAAATTTCTTCTGTACATATATATGTAGTACAAGTCCACACGCATCTATAGGTATTATTGTCTTCCATCTCCCGGATAACCCTTTTCTGCAAAATAAAAATATTAAAAGTCACCTCATTTTCAATTCCAAATCTTTTTTCTTTGAATGGCGTTAGACAGGGAGGGGAAAAGGTGATAATCCGATGGAGCAAGATCAGGCCTATAAGGCAGCAATTTTTATCCAAGCTCGAGAATTTTTTAAAAGAAAAAAATTTAAAAAAAATTTTACCACTAGTGAAAAAATGACTCGCCGAAATTCTCGAGCTTGGATAAAGATTGCTGCCCCATCCACCTTATAGCCCTCATCTTGCTCCATCGGATTATCACCTTTTCCTTCTCCTGTCCAACGCCACTCAAAGTAAAAATTTTTTTATAATTTTTGTATTGAAAATGAGGTTGACCGTTGATATGTTTATTTTGCCGGAAAGGGTTATCCGGGAGATGGAAGACAATAATACCTATAGATGCGTGTGGACTTGTACTACATGTGTATGTGCGGAAGAGATTGCTGGAAAGCAGTTTGGAGGAAAAAAGCGGTATTTGAAAATACGAAAAAACTTTTTAGACTACCCAATATTTTGAAGTCCATAGAGCGGTCGAGTAAGCAGTTCAGGCGGATGGCGCTAGGGAAAACGCTACTTCAAGACAAAACAGTGTAGTAGGGAATCGAAAACTGAATTTTCGGATTTCGGTATTCCTTACACCTGCCAACTCAGCTTCAGACTCACCAGATAATATTTCTCTCCCTAGTCGATCAAGTGGTCATATGATTCGGTGAAACGTTATGAAAGTACCTAAGTTCCTAATATGTACCTTGCTGGTTACTTTAGACCAATATTTTTTGACTTTCCGGCGGACTTTCGCATGCCTTCACAATCTGGACCCCGATGACGCGAGACTGGATTCCCCGCGTGAATCGCATAAGGAAGCGTCACGCGGTGAATCCGTGGTTCTAACCTCGAATTCGAAACCTCAGTCTGAAAAGGGTGCACCGAGGGTTGAGTGGGATGGATGGTGGATTATGAGATTGTTTCTATTTTAACTTTTGAGGTAACATCGCTTCCTATATGCGAAACGATGGAATTACATCTTCGAAAAAAAACCTCACTGAAATCGAAGCTATGGCTAACGTTACCCGGGATATGAGAATGTGACTGTGTCTAATGAGCTCGGTGGGGCACAATCGCAATCACTGATGGGCTGAATTTTAACAAACTCCCATGAATAATGTGAGAGAGAAATTCAACCAAACTATGTAGCAACATAATGTGGAATATGTGGCACTGGAGCCCCCAAACCCTCATCAACATCAGTGATGTGTGGAAAAAGTCGGTAAAATGGCTGATGAAATTAGAATCGCCTGTTTCCGCCTCGTACATACTATTCAGAGAATCATCACTTTAGGTGATGGTGAACGGAAATGGATATTTATGCTTGGAATTTAAAAAATATTGACGAATATATAGAAACCGCATAAAATGCAGCCATGCCCCTCCAGGTCGTGGAAATTGGAAACCGGAACCACAATGCAGTACAGGAAATCGATGCATTTACATTGTTTGTATTTGTTTGCATAGTATGTGCACGAAAATAAGAGTCTAAAATATTGAGAAATGACTAAAACACTGGGGTTAGAGGGGAATATAAAAAGTGGAGTAGCCGCATTACCTACCGGTATTCAAGCGAACCCTATAACCTACGTACGTGACGGAAATAGAACAGTAATCCGGTTCGTTTCTATGGTCACTGGGAGAGCTGCCTGAGTAAGCGGATGTAGCGTAATGATAAGTATAGGTGGCCGCGATTGATGAGTACGGAATTTGTTGCGATACCTTCTATGGCCGCTCACGCCGCGCTAGAGAAGTTGCGAAGAGGGCTCCAATCTTGAGATTACAATCGCCTATTTCCTAAAAATCAGTGATCAATAACTATTCAATAAAACGATAATCAATATAACTTTTGTCATCAAGTGAAATCAAAGATTATCCTTCTCAGGCTTGGCTCAAAAGGAAATCGAAATCGTAAAACCACGCGACTTCAATCACTCACCTTGCCACCTAGGTTGATGTATTCCAGAGAATGACGAAAAGCTTCAGGAAAAAAATCTCAGGAAGAATTTAAGGAGAAATGGTATTAAAATAACCAATAAAACAAAATAGCAAATAAGTAGCAAAAGAATCTCAAAAGAATCCGGTACTGAGGTTTTCAAGAGTAAGCCACGTACTCATTTCAACCCTATTTGCATAGACGATTGTCTATTTGGCCTATATAATGACTCATGGACAGGGTCGATCTATAATTGTGAATGTATCTCTGCTGAACATACAGAATGAGCCTCTCATCAAGTGAATCATTTTCAGTAATTGAAGGATTGGCTGGTGTATGTAGGTTAGATCTGATCTTACATACATACATAGGTATGATGGTGGCGCCTTTTGTCAGTGTGACAAATGTCAATTTCCACGAAAATTTTCATGGGCACACTATAGCTACGGCCTACTGAAGCATTGCCGATTGTTGTCTGAATATTTTTCAATGTTGATCGTAATTATTTCAAATTATATTTGTAAATTCGTAAGGAGAAGTATATACACATGAAAGTTTTCTTGTATTTCTTGAAAAATATCGTATTTTTGGATCTACACGGATTTTGATCTCCCCGGTCAATCCTCTCTACATGTGACAGTTCGCTAACGGAGGGCTATCGATCACTCTTGACAGGCAACTGCGCAGTTCTGTTGCTGTTTCTGAAGGTTAGTTATTTGCCATTTTCTTTTTGAATGTGATATTTTCGGACTTATGATTATTTACTTTTTGTTTACATTGATGATTACTGTAACAATTTACGCCGCTACAGGACTTAAATGCGTGCAGTGCTCTGCGTTTTAACGCCATGGTTAGAGCGCAGAGAGTTTATAGCACTACCCGAATCAGGCTCTAATTTTGCAAAAAAAAACGGCTCAGAAAGGAGAGAAATTCTTGTTTTTTCCAACTTTGTGTAAACCCCATACGAAGAATGGAAATTCCTTCCTTCTAGGCTTAGACAAATATGCCTAAATTGCTATTTAGTCAAGTTGCAGCGAATATACTCATAGATGAGCTAATTATTAGTTCTCTTAGTTCAGCTATAATAAAGTTCAAAATAAACTTCAGAGCGCAATAAGCAGAAATTGAACGTGGCCTATGCTTTTATCGCCCCCCCCCCTAACTTCAGTAGCACCCACATTACTGCAATAACAGTAAGGCCGCTTCCATACTTTGCGCACCGACGGCGCACGTGACGGCGTCGGTGCGCAAAGTATGGAAGCGGCCTAAGGTTGAGTCATTCCTTGCATACCGCTGGTCTATGTACATGGATTTACAGAAGGGGAATTCCGAATAAGTTTAATTAGGTGACTTCTTGAATGATCTTGAGATTCAAAAAGTCTGGGAGCCAGTGACTCAGAGCAAATCTGCTGAGAACTCAGTAAACCGTAACAGAAATGCAACCCCATTTCGTATTGCTTTACTGCTCTAGGGAGGAGAAAAACGGCTACATAGCTGGAGCGAGGGCATAGGAGAGAGCCAAGAATGCAACGACCATTGTGAAACCTAGAACACATTCAGACGCCTCAATGATTCTGAATAGAAATGGAATGCGTAGCGCACCGCTAAGTGATTGATTAGCATTAGAAAGTTTTACTGGTTTTTGCCCACTTGTTTTTCGAATTGTATTCCCAATATAGGGAACTTTGGACAGCGAAATCGCGATTAGGGACGTTGCCATGGTTGGGGGTAAAAAGATCTCATGGAACGTGAGCTATGGACCTTTGGGATGCGCCATGTAATCCCCTTCCGTGTTATATATCTGGGGCTTTTCTATGTGTTGTAAGCCCGTGGATGTTACGGCACAAATCGATAGCTTTATAAGTGCCGAGCTCAGAGTCAAGTATAGAATGGAGGAAATTGTCTATGTCACTACATTAGTAGGAACTACACCGCCCCCCCCCCCTATAAAATTCGAATATGCAGGATTCGTTTGAATAAAAATTGACTTTGATCGAAATTTCCTAATAAGTTTAAGTAAAAGATGGTTTTCTTGCAAAAATTATAAAGTATCTGGATACCGAATAATTAAATAGCCTTATGAATAAAGACCCTGTGTCGTGGTCAATGTAATCAATTGTTTCGCTATGTCGGACAGTTTTGAAAGCCGTGGTACCCATACTCGGCAACCTGATGGTTTCGGCTTTGAACGAGAGGGGCGACCTTGGTCGAAGGCTACTTCGGGCTACATGTTGTTCTGATATTATTGTTATTCAATCTGAGGCTGCCTTATGAAAAAATTTAATCAGAAAATTGGTTCAAGCATGATACTGTCGGAGGGCTCAGAAAAAACAAGCTATCGATCATAACTTTTCGAAATACATGAAAAATTATCACAAAAATATCACCTACTCATGCGAAGTTCTTTAGGCACACGAACACCTATCTACTCCTTATCTCTTGCCTTCTATTATTTCTTCACATCTATCAAGTAAATTTTTACTAATTCTCCCATAATTTGCTACAATTATTCCTTTCTCTAATTTAACAAAAAATGGCGCATGAAGATAAGTGCTTAAAAGTAAAAAACATCAACATCGTGTAAGGAATTGATCCAGAGACAGAACTCATGAGGGAGAGTGGAATGGGCGTGGGCGGGATGGGGATGTAGTGAAGATTTGATCTGATCCTTTTGAATCCAGCCTATTCAGGCTTTGCAAACGATATCTGAGCTGCTTCATCCGTGAAAATCTCCGGATAGACTTATAACAAAAGCGCTGACCTTTCGTCAAACTCAAGGATCCGTCAGTCTCGTTAGTTAGAGAACAAAAGCCTGAGATTATTTCTAATCTGTCCCGAAATCGATAAACATTCGTATTAACGAGTACACTAAATCTGTTGCGCATTACCAATTATAATAATAAATTTAACAAGCCGTAAAAGAAGCTCTTATGACAGTGTGGAGAAGCTAATTCACTGCCCGCCCATTAGTGGACGAGTTACGATGACACTACTTTTTTTGATCGATTGTAGGGTTAGCTGGTGGAGTTCCATGGGAAAATGGGAAAAGGTGGAAAAAAAAAGTGAAATGAGACTGATCACACCAACCGGTTTGCAAAGTGCGCCACGCATTTCACTTTGTACGAAATCATGGAAACGTTTGGATGATTGCTCGCATATTGTTGTACTTCATGAAAATCAATCGGAATGAAGGCCGGTTTCGCAAGCTCTCCTAATATTCCTACATACGACCTATGGCCTTCACCTACTATGAAGATTCGAAATGGAGACCTTTCACGGATGGGAGATTTAATTAGTGTGATTAGGATCAATGGGACTATATTTGGGCTTGTAGTGAGCAGTATAGCCGGTCACAGAGGCAATTTGCCTTGACGTTAAGCTTCCACGTTTCCTTGGCCGAATCCTGGCTCGATTGAGAATGCCACTACTTAAAAACAGCTAAAAAACATATTGGGTAGGGGAGGTTGTCCACTCGAGCGAGCTCTACGAGCCCCATATGGAAGAATGCGAAAAATAATGGAGTCTTTCGAAAATATGAGTGATATGTTGGGCTCGGGGACGACGCAGATAATACGGATGGGCGTGGCCATGGTGTTATCGATTTAAAAAAAGGTAGAAATTTGTTTTCCTGACAAGCAGAGGTGCAAAAAAAACGTGGTTATCCCCTAGAAACCCTACCAATAGAAATTGACTTTGCTCGACGGAACCGTAGCATTATTCTAGCGGACAAAGGGATTATCTTCACTACTAGTATAGCTCCAGGGTCAAGTTTTTGTTTTCGCCAGTCACTTGAAACCTTCCTTCACAGGATATGTTTCATTGCGACCGAGTTTCTTTTTTTTCAAAAACTGAGCTGTTCCGAAACTCATGATGAATGCTGAACGATAATGTTGAAAAGGGCAGCAAAGATTTTGAAAAGGTTGTTGAAAATGTTGAAAAGTTTTCTAGCATCTGACCTAAGTTTGTCTGATGAATGAGAAGTACTGTTATCTCCAGCACCTGCAAGACGTTATATAGAGCGGGACATTTTCATAATCTCGGGTGACCGTCGAATGCATGGCGCATGCAGAACGAACTTGTTGGCATCGACCCAGCCCCTTACCTTTACTTGAACTAGATTTTTTCTGGATTTATTTTGCCTCTACATTGACTAGTCTGTGGGTGCCGAAAACTCTTTGAGGAAAATTATAAAAAAGCAACCTCCCTCCATCCAACCAAAAATACGACACTCCCCTTCCCATCGAGGGTTCTTAGACGGATTTTGACCGTATTGAGAGTAGAAAGAGGGGAGGAGGGTGTAGTGCTACCATTAGTCTAGTGTATATACTAGTCTCTCTGACTAAGTGCTTGACGAGAAAGTGACAGAGGAGAAAGGAAGCTCCAAAATCGAAACAGAGAGGATCGTTGAAAGAGAGGATCCTGTAAAGCGGCTCTGGGATATTAAATCTTATTTATATATGAATCAGAGAATTTGTGGATTCGATTTTCTTTGTGGCAGCGGTTCTTCTCGTGAGTTTCAAAGTGGGCGGAGCATAGCTAATATAGGCCGAGCCCAAGCAAAAGCTCAGAGCAGCGGAGACATCCACGAGGCCTGACGGAGCGAGCAAGCAATTTCGGACGCCTCGATACAATAAGAATATCCTTATGCGATTATAGGCTTTATATCACAGCCGTCACAATGACTCTAAAATACCGTACTAGTTGTAAGATACGGTAACATACCGTAATCATATTCTGGAAAACATGGTTCATTGCCAAACATAAAATGCGTAGTCAGCGCACACATTATGCAAAATTAAACACTGCAAGACGATGCAAAATAACTTCTCATTTTGTAGAATATTTAAGCTTTAGCCATTTTGTCCGTTCTGTTTGAATTGTTCTGATCTGTTATTGGACTCATGAAATGATTCAAGTGGCTCCTTTCAGGAATGGTCTCAGTAACGCCAAGAGGATCTGAAAAATCCAAATTGTTCTCGTTTCCACAATTTTGCGCTTGTCGTTTTTTTTTCAAATGTGACGCACCAAATGAACACAGGTTAGTCCGTTATTTGAAAAACGAAAATTGCTTACTAAAAATAATCTAATCTAATTTTTTTCGTAAAATGTGATCAAGCGTTAGTAAATGCAAGAGTTGCTGAGCAGAGCTGAGAGGAACACTTTTCCCTGTATTTGGGTGGCCACTGAATGTATGGCGCATCCAGAGCGAATTTGCTGGCATCGAGTCGACCGCTTACCTTACGTTCACTAGGTTGAAGGCACAATCCAGGATTATTGGGATATCACATCTCCTGCCGTGGATGAATAGTTCGACCCAAGCCACGTAGGCTGTACCTTTACCGAGGCGTGGGTGTCATTTCCTGGAGCGTGCACAGCCAAAGAGTCTAGCGCAATAGCTCGGCCCCGCCCACCCCAGCCGAGGGTTTGCCCTTAGTCTTCGACTCTTATCTTTGACATAGGTAGACCAACTACGTAGCCAAGATCTTGAAATTGGCAGTAAACCAATCGTCTCGTGAAGTAAACCCACTACTGAGTGACCTCACCCCACATCAAGCACCGGAACACTTGCAGCATACCCCCGGCTGGGGTGCGCGGGGCCGAGCTGTTGCGCTAGATTCTTTGGCTCTGCACGCTCTAGGAACGATGTCCACGCCTCGGTAAAGGTACAGCCTATGTAGCTTGGGTTGAACTATCCATCCACGGCAGGAGATGTGATATCCCAGTAATCCTGGAATGTGCCTTCAAAAACGGGTCGGATTATAGACGCCCTCAGGGATGACTTTGGCAGATTGTGGATTAATTGTGGAATATGAATGTCGAGATGATTGGTGGTGCAACAGTAGACAAAGAACGCAATAAAATGATCAAAAATCAGAGAAATAACAATCCGAATAACTTTATTCCCACTCCTTCCCTTTCGCTTCCTCTTAATCATTAGCCGATGAGTATAAATTCACAGGGGTGGAGGGCTGAGTAACCCAACGTCGCACGTTCCCCGCTCCTGCAACAAGTCGCTCAGCTGATGCGAGGCAGCGTGAGTGGTAGCGTTGCGGATCTCGGTAAAGCCCTTAGACGGCGTTTCTCCAATTTTAACTTCCCCACATCTCTTTGGACTGGGATGCTCCCAGTTTTCATTTTCTGCTTACCGTTGATGGTGCTTTTGAGTGACTCTGTTCATCATTGAATATCATCAGTGGGGTATCAAAAGGAGGGAGGAGGGCTGTTAACCACTCGTTGCCTTGCGGTAAAGCGCCGTCAGTCAGATTATAAGTCGTAAAAGACGAGTGAGTGATAGGAGTTAAGGATTGCGTGGGTGAATAAAGCATTCTTGAGTTGGAATCTGGACAATCGTTTCTTAACCATTCCACAACACAGAATCATCACTGTATTATTGCATGAACTATGGTTGAGAGAGAATTTTTTAGTTACAGCCCATTTCGGTGCGCTTAAAAGGGCGTGGCCTACGGACTTGGGAGTGAATCAAGCTCTCTCCCCCGCAACACACATCACTCCCGCCACATAGGCCGCGCCCTATCTGAAGTGGACTGTATCTTAAGATGATCTTATAAGCGCATATTGGCTAGAGCAAATTATTTTTGGGTTAGCGTCTTACTTTTGAATACAGAACGTGTAATGAGATGTAGGAGTACATTCATAGCACCAACCCACTCGTTTGTCATGAACAGGGCACCCCAGGTGTTGAGGGAAATAGCAGCTCAGTGCGATCCCCCTCTCCTCCCTTTTGCAGGTACCGAATACGACTCCCTCACTATCAGTGCAATGTGTTTTATTGCTCTGTATTCCTACCTGGAGCACAAAAATTGATCTTATCTTCTACTTCCTCATTTTTATCTGCTTATTCGAAATTTAGATTTTGGTGCTTATCGCTGACCTCTGAAAACATGACCTCTCACCCTTCTATCCGGTCAAATACGACCCTACCGTCGAGGTATCCTCGATTCTCGGTGCGGTCATGGATCTTCAGTTACAATAAAGTGAGGTGTGTGCTCTTCTGTTTTGGGGAGCCTTCCTTGCAAATTATTTGGCGGCCGGCCATCCTCGAGGGACTGAATGTTCTATTAAAACGAGCTAGAGAAGCTTTGGCTTCAAAGCCGATGACAATCTGACAGTCCCCTTCACACGTTTTTGTATCGTTACATTCGAAAACAAATTGAAAAGTGACGGATAGCGCAAAACAAATGCACTGCCCTCCGGAGCTGTGACAGCAAAAGTACGCTAGACAATGAAAAATTTCAAAAGAATGTCAGAGCTTTTTGCAAAGCCCATCCTAAAAAAGCCTTGGGAAGAGCCGTAAAATAACGCCGAATAAGTGCAATCTCATTACGTCCTTTTAACGAGGGAGAACTAGAGATATCCAAATCTCTTCTACGCAAAAGAATGAAAAAATGTTAGAATTTCTGAGAGACGGCTGGTCTGAGCCACTCTAAAAAAAGTCTCGGACAACATTGTGAGAGTATGATCGAGTGCGTACGATACCGAAGTGATAACCCTACTAATGCCATGACTTAAAGGTGAAGGGCACGTTGAGTGTGGGGGAGGGAGGAACAGAGATATTAAATATCCTCATAAGTATTAAGCAATCGAAGAACTCGGAAAACAAACAGCATTTCGATATTTTTGATTTTTGATAGTTACTGATTATCGCCGCAGTCCACGACGTGAAGTTTGATACTAGTGCTGATAAGTTATGATGAATATACCAATCAGAAGCTGAGTCAAGGTTAAAGGGGTGTCGATAGCGTAGTGGATTAGCACATACATACAATGTCCGGAAATGAAGTGCAGGTTTGAGTCCCGTCTGACACCGAACTTTCGCCCATAAATTAGCATCCTAGTGACAAATAGCATCGATTTATGGAGCAGAAAAAGCTCTATCGAACACATATATAAACTTCGGTGATAGGTGAAGGGAACGTTGCGAAACTTGTAGAATAATAAACGGCGGGAACTTATAGAAAGCATGGCGTATACATGAGTGGATGATACAACAGCTCTGGGTTGTTCTTTTTTCTGCAGAAGTGCAGAAGTGGATAGGTCAGGATATGACGGATTCATGATTGAAAATTGGAACTATCTCGGTGATGATGTAAATAGAACGACATTAGGTTTCTTAGACGGGGGAGGGGGTGGGAGGGAGGGACAAATGCGTAGGAAATCCCACTGTAAGTAAGCGAACGGCCAGTGGTATGTATAGGAGTTGTGGGCTGGCATCAGAAACGTCAATGTGTGCTTTTCAAAAGGGAAAAGGTACCGCGGTGAGAACTACATAGGAAGGGCAAATCGCTGCCGGACACATTCCAGTGCATGAGGAAACGTTAAAAAAAGTGGCAAATAGAGCATGTTCGTTCCTTTTATGGATAAAATCAACAACGCAACTTTAAGTCACTTTGTCGGACCAGCTGAAGCCACTGAGGGAAGCTTCACAAGGATTAGGGAAAATATTTAGAAATTCGGTGAGAGAGAAGCCTTTGAGGTCTGGAAGTGGGTGTGCTGGGTAGAAGACAAGGTGATGTTATTTATTGGTGCATAATTATCACTCGTGTTTTGAAAGAATGTTTTTCATCGAATTACGATTTATTATTTACACAGACAATATTTTTTAATTTTTCTTTTTGAATAATGAGGAAGCCTGATGGCAAAAAATTAAAATCGAAGAAAAAAGCGCAGTTTTCACTTAAAAAAGGACTCGTCAGGAAAAAGCGCTTTGTATTCATGCACCATCTTGATAATTCAAGTTGCGCTACAACTTGCGGGCTATTTGACTTCAGTTTATGACTTCAGTTTAGAGTGGAATTAACTGGATATTTACTTAGTTACTGAAACAGCTGGGTCGGTCTACATGTTCATATTCTAGGTGGAAATAGTGAACATGAGAAAGAAGCCGAATGATTGTAAGTGATATTGAATTTGGGGATGGCACTCGTCCAAATGAATTCCGTGCTATTAAATATCAGCCGCAGTTCTGTTTGGAGTGGCGTGGATGCTGTTGAAGCTATTAACGGGCCGTTTCCCGTGCACGAACCTCTCTTTTTTCTAAAATCATCCATCGTCTGCAACGTTTACGCCCATTGAGCTGGGTGTTTTCGTACATTTAATTGCTTTTGTAACGCAACACAACAAACAAGTATTAGTCTGCTGAGTTGTTGGAAAGGAGTGAATGGCCCCTGTTGGAGCTTTCCCATATAAATGCTGGATGGCTCGGATGGCTGGAATTAGCTGTGAATTGCGATAAACAGACATTGTCAGGTGTCAAATGGCGTCATATGACGGATTTTCAAGAAATGAGAAGACTCGTGAGATCGTTGGAATCCTGCCAACACCCATGTACGTCTACTTTCCCACAGATATGTCTCGTGTTGAAGCCCACATTCCCATCAAATGACACGGCCAGCCAGACTTGTCAATAAATTGACATCGACGGAAGATAAACAACTTGCGAACATCGTTACTGCTGATGAGTTAGAAAGTCTCAGTCATTAAAAATGGAAATATTGACCAGAGTGAGTCCTGCCAATGTTCAAGTTCCACATTTCCGGAGAAGCACTTGCGCGAAGTAGTCATACTTAGATGAATGGGAGGCCGGGTAACCCGACCGGAGTTCACTTTGCTGAGGTACAATATGGCGCCACAGATCACTGCACTACCTATGATAATGTTCAATAGCGCAAGCAAATTGACACATAGCAAAACAGACAGACAGAGACAGACAGACAGACTGACTGACTGACTGACTGACTGACTGACTGACTGACCGACAGACAGCCACACAGACACACAGACAGGCAGACGCACACAGAGAGAGATAAACAGACAGGCAGGCAGGCAGGCAGGCAGACAGACAGACAGACAGACAGACAGACAGACAGACAGACAGACAGACAGACAGACAGACAGGCAGACAGACAGCAGGCAGGCAGACAGACAGGCAGATAGATAGATAGATAGATAGATAGACAGACAGACAGACCTACAGAAAGACAGACAGACAGAGACAGACAAGCAGACAGGCAGACAGATAGACAGATGGTCAGACGGATACTCAAACAAACCGATAGACAGGCAGGCAGACGAATAGGCAAGAAGACATACAAGCCAAAAAACCATAAAAGAGTTAAGAATGTCCCGCTCTGTCTGTGGGGCAAGTGGAAGATATTCAGTGGGATATGAGGGGGAAATCCAAACGGATTTTATGCTTCTACAATATGAAGCCGAGCTGAGAAGGATTTGGAGAGGAATTATACGACAAATTTGTTGAGTGAAGGATTTTTTGAGCATTGTGAGATTTGAGCACGACGTAAGTAAAAACGTCGTATTGCGGAATATTTCCAAAAATTTCTTGAAAAAAAGCGAATGTTTCGATAAAGTGCGTTCACAGCAAAGATTTTTGAAACCCGGAGCTCTTCGAAATAGTGAATTACAAAATGGACCAGTTCATATAGTAGGCTTCGTTTTGTCTAGCATTTTGAATTCAAAAATGTCTAAACAGGGCTCACTGAATGAGGAAGCCCACCATCCCATGACATTCTTCATTCTTGGAATCGAAGCGAGTTTTTTTGATTTGTGAGCACTTTTCAGGCGCTTCTGACATTATGTCAGAATGCCGGAACGAAGAGGTGTTTGATGGGCTAGCAGGCCTGTGGAAGAACCCTTTTTTGATACGTTTAGTAATGATAGCAAGGATGATGGCATACGTTGGCTGAAATAAAAAATCGATCATGAAAGCTCTTAGCGAAAATTCGTACAAGAATTCAACGGATTTGAAAATTTTTTTGGGACTCTGAACGCATTTCAGATAAACAAATGTTTTTTTTTTGAATAATGTTTTCATTTTGTTTCAAGTAATGAACCTTCCTGTTGAATAACATTTTGAACGAAAAACTGCAATACATTTGCATCAACCTAATAATAGTGATTTAGGTGGCCAACGTGCAGGTGCTAAAGCTTAGTGATTATTACTAATACTATTAGATACTTATTTATTCATTCATTTATTTATTATATACACTTAATTTCGTACGGAAGTCATTCTTCCTGAACTTCAGCACAACTGTGCGTTACTATTGAAACACCTTCACGATGATACGATGACAGCAATTGCATAATAGTAGTCCTCAAATGCCAAAAAAACGCAATCAATCACTCAACAAGGAAGTTGGCTATCTTGGTCGCTCCAGTAATGTGGTTTGCATGTATCGCGTGGCATACTATGGCGATTCCGAATCCTCAGGGGAGCGATGTCGTTGCTCGCTTTTGAAGGGCGATCTTTGATTTTGACGATTAAATGAGCGAAAGCTGTGGGGATTCATGGATGTGTACCATGTACATATGAAGAGTGGCATGGGAATATTAGCAAGGGCCCACGATCTTGACACTCCCCTGATAAATGAGCATCACTTTTTAAGAAAAGCTGTACATACAGTAGCTGATATACTCTTGGGAATTTCAGCGAAATTGCCCTTCATTCCCTCGAAACGTCTAAAAAGTTTCCTTGAAGGCAGTGATAGGAGAAATCCGAACGAGCAGTGAAAAATGTGGTAAACAGAAAGTCGAGGTGCTTAGTAATATGATGGTGAGGAAAACCCAGGAAAATAGTCGAAGACTCGAGAAAATAGGATCCATTACCCACCGTTGATTCTTGACGCGGACGACCTTTCCGTCAACAGGCGGGTGTTCCGAACGAGATTTCCATTGGCATACTGTCAAAGGAAATGTTTGGAAATGCGAAAGTACCTCTTTCCTAGAGTGAACTTTATGCTAAAAGTGCGAAAGCGCGCCGCAATACCTTCGATCCTGCCGCATCTACTTGGCTCCTCTGATCTAGCCAACCAGGAATCACGTCTTCTGAAGGCGGGGTTTGTCATCGGTGTCAGGGGTTATACGATGCTCCGTTTCTACAGCTTGGAGGCGCGCATTTCACAGAGAATTTGCCGGAGATTTTTCATGAACCACATCACCCCTAATGCTATCTTTCAGGGAAGATACGGTGGATATGAGCGTTGGTAGTACCTGCAGATAAATCGTGCCCTGCTTAGGCCCCTGCTGAAGCTTTGATGTGTGGTGCCATGGAGATTGTCTGGCGAATTGCACAGGAGATTAATAACACAGGCTATCCCAACGCGTCATACATATGTATGTAGGGTTGCAGGAATAACTCAGGATCCCCGAGAGTTGTAGAATATGAATTTTCTTAAAATTTGCTACTGGTCTTCACCCTTTTTTGATTTTCAAGTATATGCCACCTTTTAATAACTCAATTGTTTTCATCAACACCAACTCAATATCAAGCCTCTGATGTTGATGGAAACACAGGGGATGAGTATGAGTTTTTGGAGGTGAAACGAGCCATTTAATTACTCATTACCATCAAACTGATTTCTGATGAATCTTCAATTCCTTTTTCTATGGGTTAAGCGCTTTTGAATCCTCAAAAGAGATTACTACAAAGATGCTGAGTTACGGGCTAAAGCTTCGGTGTCGGACGGGACTCGAACCCGCACTTCATCCTTCTCGGGTATATGTGCTAATCCATTACACTACCGACACCCCTTTCACCTTACCACAGCTTTTGAATGGTATATTTACCATAGCTTATCAGCACTCACACGTATAACGTGTTGAGCTGATTGGCCAATATCGGCATCGAACCGTTAAGCTGAAAGCTTTAGTATTGATTTTGATATTTTTGATTTTTGACACCTCCTATTTTTGTTCTGACACCTGCTATTTTTAAAGTACTGCCGAAGCTTTTGTTCAGTTTCAGAATGGGTTGGTCATAATGATCAACTGTGATACATGTCTACTTCGATTACGCACTTCACCAAATTTCACTTGGTGATCATTTGCCGTCATCATTTTGTTTGACAATACATCAGCAGGTCTCATCATTTTGTTATCAAACAGATATCAGCAGGTGTCAAAGGTGCCAAATAATAGCAGGTGCCAAAATGAGTTGACACCTGCTATTTTGTCCTGACAGCAAAATAGCAGGTGTCAACTCATTTTGAAACTGAACAAAAGCTCCGGTGTCGGACGGGACTCGAACACGCACTTCATCCTTTCCGGGGATATGTGCTAATCCATCACACTACCGACACCCGCCAACAACTCCTGTACATACCACTATCCGTTCGCTTACTAAATACTGAATAGTAAAGCTTTCAGCTTCACGGTTCGATGCCGATATTGGCCAACCGGCTCAACACGTTATACGTGTGAGTGCTGATAAGCTATGGTAAATATACCATTCAGAAGCTGAGATAAGGTGAAAGGGGTGTCGGTAGTGTAATGGATTAGCGCATATCCCCGGAAAGGATGAAGTGCGGGTTCGAGTCCCGTCCGCCACAAAGCTTTTGCCCATAACTCAGCATCCTAATAGTAACTTTCGCATCGCGGGCTGCGGCGATAATCAGCAGCTATCAAAAATCAAAAATATCAAAATCCTTAAAGGAGGATTATATAGAGCGAAAAGTCGTAGAAGAATCTCCGAGCGCACCTGTTTCCAGAGATTGGATTTAGTTTCGAAAAGGGATCCGGTGTTCGAGTATGTGGTGAGCGCAGAGGATCGTATTTCTCAGAAAAAGTTTAGTCAGCACAATGTTTTGCTTGGCTTGAGTAAACAGTACAGGGAGCAGGTGATTAACCCAAGGCCTATGGCACGCTGGGCTCTTCAGTGTATCTAGATGGCTTTTTTTCTAATCAGATACGTCATCAGCTCAAAAAATATTCAGGATTCGGGACTACTTCAGATGCTTCTTCATGTCAAAATGAAGCATTCATGTGCTTCTGAAGAGGCCTCAGATGTGAAAAAAAGGATTTTCATTCACTACAGGAAGACCTCAGAGAAATAAGTGTCCATCCACCTGCCATATAGTTTTGACCTCTAATGCCTTCAGGGTGAGCTATGCTCAATAGCCCTATGTCGTAGGGTATGTATACCCAAGCTGGCCGGCCGACCTTTATTAGAGACTTTTTTGTAATTGCAGAACATGAGGAGGGTCCAGATTTTAGGTTGTAGGGAAATTTTCGCCACATTTTCATCATTCCTTTTGTACTAGAAAAGAAAGAAAAGGAAATAAAAAAGGAAAAAGGAAAACTAGATTTTAATTTTTGAAAAGTAATCTTGTTATTTGTATTTGTTTATACTGGTATGTTGAAATATATATAATATTCGAGAAATGAGCAAATTTAAAAAAGTCACAAGCGTTCCATGTCGGATCTCGGACGGAACTGAAACCCGGACCGGCACATACCCTCGAAAAGCCTGTGGTGCGGGTCCCCAGTCCCACACACAAATGTTCCTCAAAGCTCTCTAAACACTGCCGAGGAAATTTCGCAGAAATTAACTTAGGAGCTATATTTTTTTATTCATTTTTTGATCATAAACTAAGTTTATAAGAATTTGAGATGTATGATATTTTGAATGAATTTCTTACTAAAAGCTTATGTTCTAATAGGAGCACAGAAATAGGAAAAATATGGGTTCAGAGTTTGGTAAGACATTCTGGAAGTGGAGATGGTGCAAAGACAAAAGGTGCCGCCTTCACAGATATGGCTCAGAGCACGGATCAATGCCTACCGAAGTTAACCGAGCCGTCCAAGTTTGGGGGGGGGGGGGGGGGCTAACATACTGAGAGTTCCATTGGATGCGTTCCGTAGAGCATCGCACGGGCCAGACTGCATGGAAATTCGATTGGCATCCCCAATAGAGATGGATTGCGTGGCGTATCCTGAAAAGGATGTTTTTGATATCTGATTCTTTTAAAATTTTATGCTATACTGCGATGTCATTAAGAAATATTATAGAACGATAGAATAGTTGAAAAGTTCGTGAAAGAATCATTTTCAAGAAACGAATTAAAATCCAAGTGCTGACAAAACCACGAGGTGGTGAGGACGTCTCTGTCAGTGTTCATTGACGTGAATCTTGACGTTGTTGCTGCTGCTCTAATGAAAATGTCAAGTCATAACAATTAGAATTTTGAGAACACGCCCCTCTGTGTTGGTGCCAACGTCTGGCTGTGTAGTGAACGCTCGAAAACGGAAATTGTGGCTCCCAAGAGAAGGTCCAAAAGCAGAAACACGCCTGAGGTCTGCTTTACAAATTCCTTCCTGCTCTTTATGGGCTAAGATTTACGAGAAAAGCAAAACTGGAAAGAACACTTTCAATCTAAAACAAAACCAAAGCCATTAAACAAAACAAAATCAAAGATATTCCAAACTCTCCTTCGTGAAACCTCGGCACCGATGTTACTTTGTATTTTGTCTGCTATGCCAAAGAAGTTTAGGTCACTGAGGAAAACGATCTGGTCGTCGAAATCCAGGTCGTGAACAAAAAGACCCAACACACCCAACCACCTTTTGGAGTATCGAAATCCAGGTCGTGAACAAAAAGACCCAACACACCCAACCACCTTTTGGAGTAACAGAAAAAAAAACAAAATCAAGAACTTCAGAAAAAAAATCTACACACTCGGTAACCTTCTTGTAACTTCCGCTGCGATATGTAACGATTCGCGCGTTGCGTCGAAAATTAGCATCTGACAAAATAAAAGAAGATCAAAATCTATAAATTACTTCCAATCCTTTTGCACCGCTGATATCTAATAGGGATTCTGCAGTTTTCTGTATTTATTACGTTCCGCTTTATAAGTCAATTCAGCAAGTTATCCGTAAGTGGTCTGGCTGAGAGATGGCTAAATAGAAAATGCCCCCATTCGGCTTGTTTGTAGATCACACTCGAACACTTACTGCACTTCCTCCCTTTCAGGCTTCGACGAAGGCGAATCCGCCGAAGCCTTAGCCAATAAACTTTGTCAACAACCTCCGTGCAGTTCAAACCACAAAAAAAAGACTATTGAATCAATGCCGAGGTTCATAGGGAGTTGAACATGGCGATTACTTTCTGCACTGAATAAAGTTTGCGTAGAAGAATCCACAGGGGGGACGTATTTTGGATCGTTGGATGGGAGCAGTGTTGCCTATCAGTTTTGCAGTTTTCACCCTTTACTGCTCTCCCTGTCGGAGCTTGAGATAACGGTAGAAGGAAGGGTGAGGGTGCACGACAGCTTTCCAGAGGGAGCTGTGGGGCAAGAGGACGTATAACCCCGTGGATTACCCTCAGCACGATGCTCGTTCCCTTCTCTGGATCCTTCTGTGCACGTCTAACTCACTCAATAAGTGTAAATAAAGTTGTGTCTGAGGGAAGTTATGGCGTTTTGAAGAAAAGTCCGTTTTGGCCATTTATTCTGCGCACACCTAGTAGATACGTACGTAGGTGAAAGAATTGTGAAGGCACTGAAAGTACGAGTCTTTGAAGGAATTCCACACAGTTATGTTGTATTTGCCTAATGTGGGCCGCGTGTAAGGTTTCACGCGAAAAATGCGAATCCAGCTAAGATACAGCACCACAAAGTCTTGACCGGGTGGGTGAGGCACTCGAGCAAGTGCTCATCACGTCTTCCGCTACTGTCGGAGACACATTGTAGGAACAGAAAGTTACGTGAACAGTCCCACCTTCCGTTCCAAACCGCGGGGGACAACGGGACGGGCTTTCACTCGGAGGCACCGCTCATCCGACCGAGAATTTTAGGAGCTGTATTTAGCCGAATTTTCACTTTTTCTCGTAAAACTTTGTATGCGGCCCTTACATGGCCATACAACATAAATATATGGGTAACAAAGAAACTGATTTTTCCGTGGACGATTCCTTCACGTCCACTTGAATAAAGCAGTCACAGTGCCAGTCTGGGCCTAACGGGAATGGTCTGCCACGAGATGGAAAGCTTTCAAAAATGTAATTGCACCGTATGGGGGTACATGCATCAAATATACAGCTGACTTCCAATGCATGCCAAAAAACGAGTTAAGGGCAATCCACTCCTTTCCGATAAAGCGCGACATGTCCTGAAAGACCTTCCTTGTGAGTCCCAGAAGGAGTTTTACCTGACAGACTGTTCTCTGAACCGTAACAGCGGTACTCCTTCCCGTTGCTTCACTTCGAATAGGAACAAATCCCATGGTCTCGTAGGAGGTATGCGCATGTCCTGTATAAAGAGAGTTTTTGCAGAATAAGCGTGATTGATTGGGTGCAAGCTTTGTGCTTGTCGTGTTGCCTATCGCGAAACTCTGGAGGCTTTTTTGGTGCGCTGATTTCAAAGAAGTGCACTGAAAGCGAAGACCTTGGGGAGAATCAAAAATGCATAGAGCAATAGGCTTTAGCTACAGTGATTGATGACGTTGAGAACAGCATGAAAATTCTGTATTAATGGTTCTTGGCAGAATGAAAGATTATGGAAGCCCAATGAAATAGGTAAAAGGGACTTCGTCCCCGTCCCCCCAATAGGAGAGATGAAATTCAGGAATTTTCAGACTAAGAATCAATAGAAGCAATTTAAAACTTTTTAATTCCTACTGCCAGTCGTGAGTCATGGTGTATCTGTGGGACGTTTTGTGCAATTACGTCTCACGCCCGGAATCGCATTCATTTGGCGTTCTGAAAGTCGTGCCACCATGCTGCTGATTAGTGTTAACGATCTTCTGACAATCTTAATGTACGGAAAACAATGCAATGCTTCAAAATTTCATTCACACATTTGCCATTAGCTCAAATTTCTTTTGCAACATTTTTTGGAAGCTTTTGAATCCTTTGAAATAAAATTTTGACCCCTCACATTGTTTTTCACGCATTTATACTGGCATGAAGCTTCAGAGCAGAACAGTATTCAGAGATCTTCAGACAAAAAAAATAAAATGTAGGAAAGCATTTAGGAGGTGACTATGATAATGTGGGTGTCCATGAAAATGAAATATTGTGAGTGAATGCAAAAAATGAAATTCTAGAGATCCAAGCAGGAGTTATGCATGACAACTTCCGGGACGAGATAACATGGCAAAACCTTATGTCGAGATAAAAGTCCGTCTCTAAGCTGGTTTATGATGTGTTGCGTACGAACGCCACGCATCACGAAGCCGTGTGGGATTGATCGATACGTCAGTAATGCTGCACTTGCAAAAGCACACCATCGTCACGACCAACGGGTACAGAGGGCCTTGAAGGTCCATCACGATTTTCAACAGATTTTCAACTTTTGTCCCAATGCCTTCGAAGGCCCGATAGCCATTGAGCGTATGCAATTCCTTTCAAGAAATTCAGTTACGGGCTAGACCACATGGGCTGCACTTTAATAGATTTGAAATGAGGTTTCAGAGTAATTGGTGTGTGGATAGTGCGGTCTTTGGCGGTTTCCAATCTGACCATTCAATCACTATCTTAAATGAATGCTCATTTAAACGTACCCATACATGGGATGTACAACATGCTGTGTGTTTTTAAGTAGTAGTCACAGCCGGAGGGATCGTTAGGTATCCTTACGAGACCATTGGTTTGATGGCGTCAGCATTCTCATTATTACTGAACAGATTGAAATACTCGTTTTTGGTGTGTGCTACGGTGAAATTCTTTGGAAATGAGTGAGAGCAAAACAAAGTCATTATTCACCCATTTTTTTAGCAAGAACAGCAAATGACGTTTTATTCATTTATTCATTGCATGTACGATGGGATACATGGAACATTTAGGACCACAAAAAAAGCACGAAACGTTTTGACGCCTGGAGCAATCGTACATGTCTTTGCAGTAAGAGAAAGGGATTTCTCGAAGTAAAAGTAAGTCCATCGTTAGGACCAAAGATGAATAGCTGTGCACATGTTCTTAGGCAATTCTGACAACAGCGACAATTCGTCAAAGGAGCGTGGGATCAGTGAACATAATCGTATTGAGCGGCTGATGTAGAAACGATGACCACGTATCGCATTTCAAGTATTCAAAAGAATCGTGCGCGGAAAAACGACTCTCTCTGCTACCCATATATATTTATGTTGTATTTGCTTTGAAAAGGCCGCATGCAAAATTTTGCGCGAATAAGTGAGAATCCGGCTGAGATACACTTCCTCGAAATGGTGGCCGAGGAGGCAGGGCCTCAGAGGAATGCCCGCCCCGACGTCCGCCGCGATTGGAGACGCATACTGAGAACAGGAGGTTACACGTAAAGAGCTCCACTCTTCGTTTTCGATGGCGGCGGACGATGGGGCGGGCATTCACGCCGAGGCCCCGCTCCTCGGCCAAGACTTCGAGGAGGTGGTATCTCAGTCGGATTCTGGCTTTCGCGCGTGAAACTTTTCATGCGGCCGTTCCATGCACGTTTCCTTGAACAGCAAGTTCGCGATAAACACAGAGTGAATTAGTCGTTGATGAGTTGAAAGCTTGTATCTATGATTAAACCATCTTATAGGCGAGCCACTGGTATATGGAAGGTTCATATAGATTTAAAATGTGACTTCCTTAGGCACGGCCACGGGCGAGGAGAAAATGATATTTGTAAACTATCATTCCAGTCCAGAGGGGATTATCTGTAGTGAATTCCATTGAAATAGCTCACCTTGAGATCTTTATAGCGACCCAGAAGCGCTGGCAGTCACGCTGTATCCATCCGCTGGGTGACTTGACACGAGGGTGGTGCTGCTTTGCATGGTCCCTCGCCGTCTGTATCTACCATTCAGCACCTAGTGATGCAGAGAGAGCGAAAGGGGAAGAGTGAGAATGAGGGTGTTTGGGCTTCTTTCCCATGGATTTTAACCATTTTATCCGGTTACCTTCTCTACTTCTATACTACTGGTCATCTCGAGTTTCATTTTCCACAGCTACTTATTGAAATTACGCAGGGCGAAGTCTTTTAGACAAAATTAGAAAAGGGACGTTCTTAGTTTCTGAGAAGAACGTGGAGAACGCAGGAAAACATTCATGTCCATAAACAACAGGTGGCAAATGGGTCACGTTTTTCATGTTTTCGGTCATTCTACTTCGCATTTCCTCATCTATCACAAACCTGGCACCTCTAATTTTTTGATTTTAGTAGTATTTTCAGTGGTCAACTTATCGTACCTATTGCCTTCACTTGCTCTAGATGAAAGATAGTACTTTTGAGCATTCATTCTATCCATGTAGGAATTTTTCGTTCGTTTCCGTAGACACGTTCAAAAGTCTGAGTGTCATGTAGGGTGTGAACAGTAAATTTGTAAATTTATTACAGTCCACCATCAAGCAACAATGAAAGACGTCTCTTTGATGAAGAGCATAGTGCTACGTTGACTCAACAATCCCGTCCCACTTAACTTTTTTTTTATTTATCAATTCTTCATTCATTACCGATGATGATCAACAACATAATCACTGTCATTGTCTACAATGCTGACCCATTTGCTGGGCAAAGCCCGTACGCAAGAAAAGAGTGAACTTCGAAAAGCTAGGCAAAGCCCGTACGCCATAAAATTCAAATAACGTAAGTGAAACAGAATTTATCAGCCAAGTGATAACAGCCTCCGAGCGGCGGGCGAAAATGGAATTTAGAGATTGAAAGGCGTTAACGCGCTTCTAAGGATTGGTATAAACAGCTTCTGGAGGCCGAGATTCATATATGAGCTAGTTCAGAAGGATTCAAGATGCCATAACCTCTGCAACCAACTAGTATTCACAACTGTGAAGGGTATCGGTCAAGAGGCACCATCAGCAAGCCAAAAACTGCCGCGCGATTCACCGTGCGTGGCCTTTTTGGCTAGCTGTCCCAGCAGTTCATGCAGCCATCTTTAGCGCCTCTTGGCCGTGAAAAGCTCGTAGCAATAGGAATTGTACCGTGATACGGTCATGTGGACAGAACTTACTACGGCGGGAAAATGATTGGAGAGGTGAAGTTCTCTAGATATTTTCAGGAATGCTGTGTACCCTTATGTCAGGATTTCGCATCGCGTCGTGTCACGAAAGAAGCGATGTGGACCAGCTGAAGGCGCCGTGTTGTTGGGTCTCAAAGCGAACTCAAGTCATATGTGTATGGCGTCTCTAGCATTACCGTGTAATCGCTCAAGATCCAACTCTAGCGCCGCGCAGAGCTCGCACACATTGCGTCGCACGCCGCTCGTCGTGTGGCGAAATACTGACGTAGGGGTACACACTCTAAGTAGACATGTACAATACAATCAGGAGAAAAGGTGAATAATGGAGAAACAATCACACTGATTTGTAATAAAACCCTGTACCATGTGCTGAAAAATTCCTTTTGACAATTACTCATTAGCTGATTTGATTGTTTGTTTTTGCGTGAGTTCATAGTAGAAACCTCGCCTTGCCATAAGTTCCGAATGATTTCCTGGAAATAAGAATTCCAATTCCTTTTCAATCACATTATCCCTACCACTGCATTCAAAGGGATATTGTTACCACTGTAAAGGCACCGCCAGACGTAGGGAGTATTTGAGAACTGGGAAGACATTTTTCTGTGCACAAACATTCTGGTTTAGAATAAATGATCTGTAGCGAAAGTCGACTTGAAAAAGCGCATCTTTGAGCCTTCATCGCGATCTGGCGCGCTTCTCTTTTAAGTGCAACGCAGCAATGTTCCGAGTTGATGCGGGGGCGGGGTAACGAGGCGGCAGCTGAATGATTAAGCCCCTCCCTGTCTGCATCTAAACTCACTAGCTAGTAAGGTAGAAAAACGGGAGAACGGTTTACGGCTTCTTATCAGGTTTTTGATAGATTCCGTTTTTTTTACCCACGGGTAACACTACCAATGACCTCAAAATTCATATTTTTTGAAATTCCTCTTTTTTTTTGCAAAAATTTTTGCAAAAATTGTATAACATTAATGGTGTCTTTATTATACCTTGTTCAATAATCACACCGCCTTTCACGACAGCTATCGTATCGGCGTTAACGACAGTACTAAGACGATGCGCAATCACGATACATGTACGACCTTCACGAGCTCGATCCAATGCCTCTTGCACTACCTGAAATCATCAGAAATGTGTTTATTATTTAGGAGATAGTTTAGTCTGTTCTGAGAGCAGAGCAATTCATGTTTGATATGGTTTTTCGTGATACTTTGCGAAGGTACAGTGACAGGTGGCGCGCACCCCCACTCTCATAATGCAGCGATCAGATCCCACATCTAGACCTGTCCAGGCCAACAGTCCTTGCATCCCTCCGGAGTAGGTTAAATGGTATCAGACTCGTTTAGGAGAATAAAAGCTCTGACTTGTACATCGGCTGGATCCAGCAAGTTATTATGTCGGCTAAATCGCAGTCACTTGGCCATCACGATTCTGAATGGTATTAAAATGCGTGGCGCATTCAGTGGGGAAGATTAACGCCAAAGCAATATTTTCTTTTGTCATTCGAGTGAGTAGCACATCACTGAATGATATCGAAGGGTACAAGATGGGCAACATTGAACGGTTTAGTGCTAGATTAATCCCCCTTCGGTGCATCTTGCTAGTTCTCAAACCCTTCTGGAAAGGGTATCGGTTTTATGCGCGTTTCGTACTTTTAATTTCACTATGAAAAGTAGGATAGTAGATAGCTTCGGAGTGTTTCCACCCTCAGAAAAATCGATACCGGTATATGCTATAATCCTGTGGACGTCCTTACGATGGTTAAGATCTTGAGCAGTGCTTCAATCAATGAGTGTTTTGAATTAGCGGTCCTTTGAAGCCTACTTCGAAAGACACAGTCCGATGGGGTTTCTTTGTTAACTGGTCCTGTTGTCGCACATAATGAAAGACTCGAGAATATGAGGCCGTGTTCATACTCTGCGGTGCCGATGGCAGCACATGGCTGCGTGTCTCGCGTCTCCGTCTGTGCCACTATGCCTCGTTGCCTGTGTCGTCTCTGCACCTTCACCGTGCCTGGGAAAGCAGACACGCCCTGTCGTCTCTGAGTATAAACGCGGCCAATATAATAGTACATAGCTAGTTACCTTTTCGCTCTCTGTATCCAAGGCACTAGTTGCCTCGTCCAAGAGCAGAACCTTTGGGCTTCTGACTAAAGCGCGAGCGATGGCGATTCGTTGTTTCTGCCCGCCAGAGAGCTGTGTTCCTTTGTCGCCAACACTTGTGTTGTAACCCTGAAAATACTTTTCCATATCTGTAAGCGCGACCTATACAAACTAGATATTTTTCTCTTACTTCGGGTAGTGAACTAATGAAAGCATGAATATTTGCTTTACGAGCTGCTGCCTCAATGTCGGCTTGTGAAGGACGTTCTGTAAAGACTATTTAATGAGGAAATAAGAAACCAGATGATGTTTTCCGTTGCTCTGAACGTGTAGAAGGAAGCTGTGATTCCTATTATTCTTTATTCAATTTTGATTTCGAGAACTATTATTTGGTGCTATCGCAGTGAGAGACGGGGGTAGGGGGGCGGCACCCCTGATGGACATTATTTCTACCTACTTACTCCACTAAGGCTTAGGCAAAATTATACGTCTGAGTGAGCAGATTTATCCCTCGAAGATCTCTCCAAAATGCTCAGATGTGCAACTTTTATAAGATGCCCCACTCATTACTATAGCACCTATTATTTTGATAATTTTGATACAATTAATTAACATGACACAGTTGTATTACATCATTTCAATTATTTGTTGTTCGCCTTATTTATTATTTCATTGTTTTACTCCACGAACCGCTCTATCTCACCCTCGAAAAGCGATGGCCCTCTTTATTAACCGTGAAACGTGCTTTTAAGAGTGGGAAAAGCCAGAGTTACAGCATACACATACACGAAAATCTGATGGCAGTTCCTTCTACCTCCCAAAAATCCTTTCCATGGTAGTTTCTCTTCGCCTGATCCCTATTCAGAGAGGCAAAGACAAAGTGTAAAGATGTTGCGGCCAGTTCTGTTTTTTTAAGGTCACGTTGGACGGTAAGCAGAACCTTTGTTCACATTGGGAATGCCTGACAGCGTTTAGAACCCAGCTCCAGGCGCATCGAGTGATGGCTGATACATCTCCGATGCTTCCAACCAGCCCGCCTTCTCCATCGAGCGTGGAATTTGCTTTTGAATGAGGCCTTTGGTCCACCCACCTTTCTGAAACCTGATTTGCTTCTGAATGAATTAGTTGTGAAAATTTTTTTCAAACAATAAAGATTTATATTTGAGCATTTACTTTCAGCTATGTTTGTTCCAAACTAAGTGATTAGTTGAAGAGGTAGGGAATTGTTATGACTATTTAACAATTATTTAATTGTTTGTAACAAATATGTAGTTCGGTTTCCATTACGCACGGGCCCTTAAATGGAAACCAGACAAAGAAAAATATTCTCCTTCTGTTTCTAAGCCCCTGTAGGGGAAAACTATGTCGCTGGAGCAAGCGGTAATTACCTTCCAATCCGTATACGATATTATCCGCAATGGAACAGTCAAATAGAATCGGTTCTTGTGAGACGATAGCGATTTGTGATCGAGTGTGATATGGATTAAGAGTACGTATATCGTGCGAATCCAATAACTGAAAAATCATTTCTGTTGATCCGGATTCCAATCGTGAAACCTCTCAAAAACGCGCACATACCACTTGCCCGCCCTTGACATCATAGAACCGTTCAATGAGAGACACAACCGTACTTTTTCCGCAGCCAGAAGGGCCAACGAGTGCCAGCGTTTCTCCTGGTTTAGCGGTGAACGATAGGCCCTGAATTCGGTGTCTGAGTGAGATATACGGCTTTATTTAGGACAACAGCCAACAAATGGCTGCATCTTCTGAAGCGGGATGCTGCTTCAAAGGCACGGCTAGGAATAAGAAGAAAATGACGATGACCAAACATTCCAGGTTAGAAGAGATTATCTGTTGCGAAACTGCCACATAAAAAAGCGCCATAGGGTGTTCATCGGATCCCGCACCGCTGCCAGCCATGCTACCTCGCATACGCTGATTGCAACGTTCGCGCCCCTCGCCCATCTGCATCTAACTCTACCGGCTAGTGATGCAGAGGACACAGAAGGGAAGGGGTAAAAGGGGGTATCCGGGCTCCTAATTACAGATTTTTTACCGTTTTGTGCCGTTCTTTCATAACTGTTACACTACTGATCACCTCGACACTCATATTCTGCAATTATTCTGCAATCGCAAATACTCCCCTTACGGTGTCTTTAAGTAGATAAACGGCACTAGTGCTCCGTGAAGCCAAGTAATGACAGCCCTGTTGGCTGCTGGACAGACAACGTTGACCCAATGACCGCAATCAATACATATGTTTTGTATGGGCAGTCAACTACATTATACTTTAAGCTTCATTATAATATTCGTAACATGATACGTACCTTAAGTACCTCGATTTGAGGCCGTTCAGGATAGCAGAATCTCACGTTTTTGAATGTAATGGCACCGCTGAGTCTCTAAACAATCACTATAATGCCAAGGGTGCAAAGATCGATGAATAATTAAAACTAGTGGATATGAAACCTCTTTTTTGCCGTCATTTGTAAGGTTATCGATGGAAGGCTTTTGCTTAAGCATATTGAAAATAATACCGCCAGCAAAGGCTGCCTTCATATACTCAGGGAAGTAGGATGAAGCAAATCCGAGCGTTGACGACGAAATTGTGATCGCGTACATCACCCTAGCAAGCAAACACGTGTTTTTCAGTAAAAATCATAAATTGTATAATAATAAACTGACCTCAAAACCCGCAACGGTAGCAAAATACTGTTGACGATCAGATAGAGGCCCAGTCGATACGAGCAACAGTTCAGCACGTAAACTATCGATGTGGCAAATCTTAAAGACACCGTCAGGTGCAATTGTGATGGATGTGGAATAATTGGGAAATGTGAGAGTGGATAGGCTCAGTAGTTAACAGCAGAGAAATAAGGGAGTAAAACGGTCAAATCTCGAGAAATAGGAACCCAAGAACCCCTTCCTTTTCATCCTTTCCCTTGAGCCCCTCTGCATCACTAGCCGGTGAGGGTAGATGCATATTAGCGCGAGGCTATGTCAGCCAGCCGCAAACATTGCTCTATCCTCGCTGCAACTCGTCCAGGTATGTGTGGCAGCGTGACTGGCAGCGCTGCGAGAACGCCGGAAGACTTCAAGGCACGATTTCTCAGTGAGAGTTTAGATGGAACATCCCTTTTGGACTGGAAAATCATTCACTCAGGAAGTTTTTTTCCAGTTCTAATCTCTCTTCACCCCTGGCAATGCCTTTTGGGTCGGGAAATGTTACTTAGCCCGCAGAAGACTGTGGTCAGAGTTTCTCCAATGTCCTCCATTCAATGGTGATCGAGATATACCAAACGCCTCTCAGCGATTGTGAATGTCTACAGGGGGTGCCAAAAAAAGTAATTTTGTCTCCTCCTTTTTCAATCCCATTTTAGTCGAACCACAGCGAATTCTGTTGAGGTGTTTTCATCCCCAGATTCAAGAGCAGACGTCACTCTATCACTATACTCCGTACCAGCCTTCTGCACGAACAGGAACGAGAGCGAGGGAAGAGTGAAGAAGATGTGTCACCTCAACTGGGCAAAATCCAAGATTTCGTCGCCCTCGTTCACAACCTTGCTGAGGTCCGTTCACTCTGGTTACCTAAGAGGATTCATACTGGGTGGTGTTCTTTAACATTCCGTTTTTCCGGGTCCCCAGCGCCCTTCGTTTCCAAGAGCCAGATCGCGCCATTACCACTGAAACCCCTCCCGAGGCGTATTTGGGCATGAAAGTGATACTCCGGATCATAGCAGCCTTGTCCAAGCAGCAGAGGTTCTGTGACTTTCATGAACCGAAGGGCCAATCCTCAGGAAGCTTCCCACAGTAGACCTACCACGGAGCCTGGTATCACCGTTTTACGCGGACCTTGATACTGTAGGCGCTCCGAAGCCCGACTGCGCCGAATGAAAGCTCCATATTTTTATAAAGGTGAACGTAGGGAACCACAGCTTGTTCCTGCTTCTAGAGGAGTATTTCAGGAATATTTAGCCCCAATACTTTTATCTTTTTCGTTTCCCTATGTTTTGTGTAATTGGCAGATGTGAGCCGTGGGCAAAATAACTTTTTTTTGGCACTCCCTGTATATCGAACATTGTCGCCCTACTGCACTAACTGGGGAGGGTACCTAGGGTTTTTTCTATTCTCGACTGCGCGAAGATCGATATGTATCTAATTCCTTTGTGCACATTTCACATTTCCGTAAATCCAGAATCGCGAATTCCGCGATTTCCCTGCGATCCGTATCTTTCTACCAACTCCACTATTCCGTTAAACTGAAAACTCCATTACTGCACTACCCTTGCCTTACGAAGATAATTCAAGGTCTAAAAAAACTTACCCATAGGCAACTCCTTGAATGAACGATTCTCGAAGGGCGTCACGATGCGGGGTGTCGAGATATTCGCAGAATTTTTCATGAAAAGCTTCTTCCTTGGTGAGAGCTTGAACAGTGCGGACATTCTCGATCGCTTCCATTGCTACCTGGAATATCCGTTAACCGATTGAATGGCCCTGTGTACAGTAATTCTCTCGTTCTGTTTAAGCAGTATTCAGTTTTTTCGGGCGGAGGTTTGTCGCTGAAACTCCGTGCATAGCACTTGGATAGTACAAACCCGCCAACTCCTATTTCTGCGAGGTCACTTAATTGGCCCCAGTGCTGTTTGGTAGGACTCTCTCTGGTGGCATGATGCATGATCAGCACCCTAATAAAAAAGAACCGCTGACTGAAGACACTAATTTTGGCAAAGAAAATAAATATTGCATTATTTTTGACGCGGACAATAATTACTGCAAGATTCTGCAAGATTACTGCTTAAAGGCTTATTAAACGACAATCAGATGGGTCGATTTACCCTCTTGCAACAAAAGATCCGTGGGTAACAAGTCATGCTGCTCCTTTTTCGCGTCGCCACGCTGCGCTATCATGGCGCTACACCTCGTCGAACCCATTGCGACGCCACCCACTTGAGCTCCCCTATTGGTGAACTGAGCAAAATGGGTGACGTCGGAGTGGGTTCGAGTAGGTGTAGCGCCATGATAGCGCACGGTGGCGACGCGAAAATGGTGCAGCCTGGCTGATTACCCAAGGATCTACTGTTCTAAGAAGGTAAATCGACCCATCTCATTATCGCGGAATGTGCCTTTAAAATACTGGTGGTTACACATTTCAGTGTGTAATATGGGTACACACTCAAGTGTATCGATAAGGTTGACTTGAAGTCAAATACGTGGCGCATCCCAGATATGAGTATTACAGAAGATATCATATTTTTTTCATTTATCTGTTTAGTTAAGGCTGTATCGTATTGGAACTGATGTCAGATAGTTCTCTTGCTAGAGGGTGAGCACGACCCATATCCTTAGCGTGAGAGCGTCCAGGCTACACCTCTAAGCACATCGAGGGGTGTGATCGAGACGTCTCCAATGTGTCCCATCACCAATGGCCTACTGACGAGCTCGAAATGCACCTTCAATGATGCCTATTCGTTTACGCACCTTTCCGGAATTCTCGAAATCCTTTGCATTCTTGCGATGTTTTCCACTCATCACACGAACTCGCAAGGCTTGTCCAAATCCTTGAAAATAACAATAATTAAACGAAAAAGGTACTTAGGAATATTGAAAACAAGTTCAATATTATTTGTATGATCTACGTTGCATGGTTATAGACTAATAAAATACTCACCGAGAAGTGGAAGGATTCCAACCACAAGGAATGCCATTTGCCATCCATAGTAAAACGCCAGTACAATACCAGCTATCATTGAGATCAGTGTCATGATTACGGTACTCAATCGAAAATCGATCGACTGTAATCACAAGAAATTTGAGTCGTACATTAGAAGAAATAGTTGACGACGCAGTGCCCGCACATAGAACCCAGGATCGGAGAAATACGAGATAAAAATTCCTTCAAAGCGACCCAAATTTAAAATTGGCGATAAAATATTTAGGGCTGCTTACCGATCGCAAATTAGGAACATCGGTAGCTAATCGTGTACATATCTTTCCACAGGCATGTAATGGGGAATCAAAATAACCCATGTCCTGCGAGAGAATGTTCGAGAATAATTTTGAACGTAAATCCATTGTGAGATTCTCAGCTCCGTAGCCCATGAAGAATGTCTGAAAACGTCGTCTCTAAGTGTTCCATGAACATTTTTTGTGACTTCGGTCAATTTATGTGAATGATCTGACCTGTACTACTAGTCGTACTAGATGAGGTCAGTTAAAAACAAATTTTTCAATTTTTGTAAAATTGAAATATTAAAGGAACCTCATTACTGAACAAATACAAATTTGTCAGTTTGGCCACCTGTCCATCTATATCTATTTGTTGTTATTAGTATTACTTCATTATTATTATCATGTTTGTACATGAATACGTAGCTTTTCTTCTTGATAATAATATGCTGCTCCATACTTTGAGGCAGTTTCTGGTTAATTTCGGAATAAATTTTAATAATAGTTGATAGAAGGATTCCACGTCTAGGTTATGGACTAGGTTGGGTAGACATGTAATTTTGCCATAAAATAGTGAGTTTTGGTCTAGAAAACCAAATTTCCGGTTTTGTAAATCTCAGATGTCGGTGTGATATAACCCATAACCCAAATGAGGTCACCTTCAGGAAGAGAATATTGCTGTTGAAGATACTACTTTTCTCCATTGTAGAAGAATGATAGGTAGACACTCCTGAACTCATTGGTTTTCATTTTCTTCGTGGACAGCTATTGCATTCCAATCAATATTTTAATGACGTCACTAATAATTTATTGTATTTAAGCTTATTTTTTTAATTGAATAGTGCGTTTATTTAATTTAGTTATTATTATAGCTAAGAATATATTTGCTGGTCCATTTTGATGGTTTCCAATTTAGACACTCGCAGAGCAATGCAAATGAACAATCAAAGTTAAAACCATATCTTCCAATATGTTAAGAAAAGCTAGCGGGTAAGTATTTTGTAATCGATGAAATATTTTTTCATAGTAGTTTGTCCAACATGTACATTTGTTTTCTCACCTGCATGAACATTGTGGATCCCTGAATACCGGCTAGCACAAGAAACATCAATGCCCAGAAGTGTCCAGTTGAAAGTAGTGTCGCAGTGTTTGCAAATGACTGAAATTCTCATAACACCATGATTTGATATGGTTTTCCATGCACGGGTCAGTCTTTCCAATGATTCACAGATACAGTAGCGCTCAAAAGTCATCGGCGAAATGGTTTTTCACTTGTAACTTTTTTGCAACTGCACCGATCTAAGAGAAATTTTAGCATGTTGTACTTGGCGACACTGCATACTTAATATACCATTTTGACGCTCAACGGTGTAGGTTACGTGGTTATATAAAATTTTTTTATTTTGGTATGCCATCGCTATGCCGCCCCGCTGTGCAGCTGTCATCAAAAGTCGTGGCCTTTCTACAAAATATTAATGTTCTCTGAGGCTTGCTCGTTTTGTTTTTGTAAAGAAACCCGTTCCCCTTGACCAAACCTTTTACTTTTTTTTGGGTGGTCTTATAGTAAAATCTTGTAAAAAATCTTGAAAAGTGGCAAGCGGCGCTCAAGTAGAAGGAAATGTTGACAATAGGTTCAGGCACCACATATTAAAATTCTGTCAAATTTGGTCGAGTAGGGAAAAAGTTATGACAAAAAAGTTTTGGCCGAAGACTTTTGAGCGCTACTGTATATGGGCTATTGTCATCACAGTTTTTTTTTTGCGCTTTCTTTCAACCAATGGCCATTGACAAGAGTCGAAGCAACATCATGAAAGTGAATTTCTCCCAGCGTAGTAGCTTCAGGCCACACCTTCTGGCACATAGAGGGATGTGGTAATGCTTCATTGTCCACCCTTCCCGCTCAACAGTGGCCTCTTTCTTCTAGGATTTTTCCAGCTATTGCAAGTTGCTTAGCTCATTTTTGCCAAAAGTTCCAATAAAGCCCTGTCACTCTGTGTTTGACCACCGAATTATCCGAGTTTGCGGCAACTATTTGTGCCACGGGCGGAGTTTGTGAGGTGGGCGGGACAAAGCGGAGGAGTACTACTTTATGCCTAACTACCTACCGTAATTACTTGCATAAACACCACAGAATATGTAGGATAGACAAGTCCTCCGATGACGCAAGCTGTTAATCCAACCATTATTGCTTTCCAGTGAGGTTTAGCATAAGTAAGAATTTCAAACAAATTCGTTTTCTTCACTCCTTCAGCTTTCAGTTCTAAAAATATCAATTCTTTTCAAGTTAGCTCAAGTAATTGTGTTTTATGCATGTGGCTGAGATGGCGCTGTGGCTATAGGCGCCACTACCAATTACACCTGTTGGGATCGAGCTGTGTGCAGTGCAACTCATATTGTAAGTAATAGCAGCTGAAAAGAAGTGAACTTGCCAGATACGACACATATTTGGTTTTCTCAAGGCGCCGTAGATCCAATTGAAAGGCACATTTGACCTGCGCAGCATTTCTCAGGGGTACCCGATCTGTTTATGTGCTGAATGTCCTGATACGGTAGCGGAAGAATGGAAGATCTGGTGTCATTTTTAGCAGGACTCAATCCCAAGGATTGTACCATCATTATGTTACGCCTCTAGCCACTGCACCACCCTTCTCTTAAAGAAATAGCTTTGCGTACCGTTGCGAAGTCGTGTTATATCATCTTTCTTCTCTTTGCTATCATCCGTCTGCTGTTCGTCCAGTGTCATGATAGTTGCAGCTCGCATCCTCAGCTGTAATTGGTGTCGATTAAACATACGAAAATAAGCGAGGCAAAAAGATAAAGAAAAACGTTTTGGCGTTTACCAGTTCCTTGTTGGGTTCCGCTGCATGTTCTATGTAGTCCCATTTGAAAACGGTAGCGGCAGATGAATGCGATTTGCCCTATACAATCTCTTTCGGGGGCCAGCTGATGTACAACAAGACAGTGATTATATCCTCCCAGACGAGCTCGGTACAAATTCATCTACTGCGGAAGGAGGGAAGGTTCAGGGTTTAGAAAGTGTGCAGCCTCATGCCGAATTTTCGCGCGGTGAGGCGGATTTCTTCGCGTGTAATTGCGCACATTGCGCACACTCCCTTTAAAATTTTACGTCCGGAAGTTTTTTTCTTTATTAGAATTGTTACCATGTAATGCTATTGTTTCTTTTACTTTTTATGTTACTATTAGGTTGTGTACAAAGTCTTCCGCCACGAATTTGATCGTTCTGTATTTCGTTTAAAAAAGTGTTGGTATTACATCATCTCGTGGACGTGACGTATACATATTACTCTATCACCCCACTAGTTAGTGCTCTACTACCCTGTGTTTGCCGGCCACAATGCTGCACAACCATCACCGCGACAAAATGTACCTTCGGCATTGCCTACTTATGTGTCACGATTTCGGCTTCAATGCAAAGGAGACGCACGCTAAGCTAATGAAAACCTACGGCGAGGATGTCATCTCTTACGACACATGCAAATTTTGGTTCGCTAAATTCAAAAAGGGAGATTTTACTTTCGAAGATGCTCCAAGGTCGGGTCGGCCGAGGGAGTTAGATTTGGATGTTTTGCGTTCCACGGTGGAGGAGGACCCGTACCTTACCACTAGGGAATTAGGGGCCAGGCTTGGCTTCGCTTTTAAAACTATTGCAATTGGACTGGAAAAGCTCGGCAAGACATCAAAGCTTGGTCGATGGGTCCCACATGAATTGTCCGATTATGACCTCTCGAGGAGGGTTATCACCTGCACTTCTCTCCTTACTCTCCAAAAGAAGCGTCACTTTCTGAACTCGCTGATTACTGGAGATGAGAAATGGGTCCTCTACGATAACACTGCGAGGAAGCGGCAATGGGTCAATAAAGGAGAGCAGCCAGAACCCGTCCCAAAGGCCGATCTTCACCCCAAGAAGGTTCTCCTGTCTTGCTGGTGGTCCAGGAAAGGCATGGAGCACTGGGAGCTGCTGGAAAAGGGACAAATAATTAACGCCACATGTATGTTGAGCAGCTTCGAAAATTGAAGGCTCACATCGATCGTACACGTGGAAAAAATGCGGAAGTCTACTTCCACTATGACAACGCCAGACCCCACACTGCAAAGGCGACCCAGGCCAAGCTGGAGAAGTACGACTGGGTGGTGATCCCCCAGGCCCCTTACAGCCCTGACCTGGCTCCTTCCGACTATTGGCTATTCAGCCATCTACAGCGTTCCCTCAACGGAAAAAATTCGAAACGAAGGATGAGGTCGAAAAAGCACTCGACGAATTTTTCAAGTCGCAGCCCCCGTCCTTCTGAGAGGAGGGAATCGACAAGCTGCCCGAGCGTTGGCGTCGAGTAGTGGATGGGGACGGTGCCTACCTCTGATCTTCTAGTTAGTTCGTTTTTGAAAAATTTTAAAAAAGTTCGTGGCGGAAGACTATGTACACAACCTAATATTTTGCCTTTATAGGACGAAAAAGTTACTGGATTCAGATAATGATGAGATTAATAGCTATTTCTTCAAGAGCCTTCATGGTGCCAGCCCCTTGCGTCTTGAGCGGAATTTCGACCGATCGCGGCAAGTTGTGCTGATGGAGAGTGCGATGCCGCAAAGCGAAATTTTGACATAAGACTACACATCCGGGTTTGGGGGGGTATTTATGCAGGATTTCAGAGTAGATGCGCGCGCCACCTGTCACTACATCACCTCCGGACCAATACGAGTGAGTAGTAGATGCGAATATCCGAATCCGTCAAAGAAATCATCATTACGGGTACCTTCAGACGAACTTGTTCCTCTGACCCTTGGACTCACCTGTACATCGTTGGCAGTTTGAACTGAGATCTCTCTGGAGATTAGACTGGCCCTCTTCTGATTCATTAGTGAAAGCTCTTCATCATTTTCATGAGCTGAAAAGTGTACCTTATAAGGTTCATCATTTGGATACATCAATACTCGCTTACGAGATCAAAACCCTCTCTAGCTCAAAGTGATATGGATATCACTCATCATGAGTCTTAATTTCTACAAGATTGTGTATAAGTACGCATATCCTGGCTCATCCCCCCTCCTACCCTGCCTCTACGAACAGCTTTCAAGGTACTGCCAGGGGTGAGGAGAACGTGGAAACTGGAATGACATACTTTCTGTGAACAAACATTTCACTGTAGAAAAGACAATGGTGGCGAATTTTCCATCGGGTTTTCATCGCGATCCCGAAGCGCTCCAATCACGCGATCGCCTCGCATCCACTGGGCGAGTTGCAGCGAGAGCAGAGCAACCTTCGTGGTTGTTGACCCCGCTCCTCGCCCGTCTGCATCCACCCCCACCGACTAGTGATGCAGAGTGGGAAAGGGAAAGAGTTAGAAGGAAGGCTCTTGGGTCCCGATTTCTCAGAATTCTGACCGTTCAAGTCCTTCCCTTCTCTACTGTTACACTATTGATCGCCTCAACTTTGATTCTCCACGATTATCCCACAATCTGGAAAATTTGTGTTTATCTCCCTCCGAAAAATCAACAGAAATCCCGGTTTACTTTAATGATTATTCCGGTTACTGCGAATTGAGCATACATAGTTACCAAAGCACCTACTAAGCTGTTTGTTTGTTGCGTTTCATGGCGTGGGCGATGGGTCACACCGTAGGTGTAGGATGCCTTTTTATCTATTTCCCGGTTCCAGAAAAAATTTTTTGTTTTTCAAAAATGTACTTTAGAATCTAGGCTTTCATTCTTTGAAAGAAATGAAAACCTCTTGAAAATATTTTCATTTTTTTAAAGTTTGAAGGTAATCTTCAAGTAACCTTACAGCTTTGGTTTAAAAAATAACCTATTGAACCGTGACTGAATCGCCTGTACGTACACATACTTACCGTCGACGTCATCAACAGCATCGGTAAATGTTTGGGCGTGGACCAGATCGTAGTAGAGTCCTTTTTTCATTAGCAACTCCTCATGTGTACCGACTTCTACCACCTCACCGGCCTAAACATGCAGACATTTTAGAAGAAGAGCATTTCTGAATTTCAATATGCGCACTGGCGTGGTCCGCCCTTTTTTAGCGTGGCCCGCCCCTTTCAGAATTAGTTGGGGAAAGAGCGTTATTTGTCGGGTTTTTGACCGCTTGGTTTTTTTCTTTGTACTTCAGAAGGATGGCATTCCTGAAGAGAGTGCGAAGATAGCTGGGGGAGGCAGGAGGGAGTGCCGGACCGCATCTTCGTATGCCGAGGGTGTGGCAAAAACACCTCTAGGGTATGCCATCAATGATCTCTGGGAAGTCTACGCTGTTCCACTAACGGGAAACGTGCTATCAAGCAAAAACCTTGACTTCTGCATTTGTTTTAAGGTTATCCGAAAATTGCACCAACCCTGAGTGCAATGATTTTATGCGCATTTTTGATTGTTGATAGTCGATGAGCGATGATAATCGTTGTTCGACCGATTGATGCCTGAATTTTGGGTATTTTTACGCACTGTATACTGTATTTTTGCGTATTTCCATGGATGTACCTTCTCCAGTGCCCTTTGCACGACCGCTTCACTTTCAGCATCTAAGGCGCTGGTAGCCTCATCGAGTAGAAGAATTTTCGGATCACGTACAAGCGCTCTAGCGATTGCTATACGTTGCTTCTGCCCGCCGGATAGCTGTGTTCCACGATCACCAACGATCGTCTGATAACCCTGGAATTTTCGACTTCGGTACTCGATTTGTGTGAGTCTTTAACGTGAAGTTGAGATTGATTGAGGAAATTTGCCATTCCAGTGCGAAAAATGTGAAGTACGTCGGAAAGTCATAGGGCA
The DNA here is from genome assembly GCA_963978905.1 of Trichostrongylus colubriformis. Lineage (NCBI taxonomy): Eukaryota > Metazoa > Nematoda > Chromadorea > Rhabditida > Trichostrongylidae > Trichostrongylus > Trichostrongylus colubriformis. The sequence continues at coordinate 52,974,392 of OZ022256.1, read as the reverse complement.
ATGCATTGAATCTAAATTTTTAGTAACCGTCTGTGAAAAGTGAATGTAGCTTGTCCTAGGCTGAACTTAGTGGTAGCGGTAATGTGGGTGATAGAACTCCTGGAGGGGATTTTCCAAATAAATGCAGCTAGGCGTCTAGGAAGACTAAATCAGGAGCTTCGAAGAAGCGTTTTTGACAATTCCCTTATGTTCCAACGTGTGTGCCCTAACCAGCGTGCCCCGCCCCTTTTTAACGTGGCCCGCCTTCTTCGAGAACAACATTGAGAAAGGCGCCTCATTTCTGATCCATACCGTTCCACTTCGCTTTTTCGTACTATTAACAACCACCTTTCAATTTCAATAATCTTTTCATATTTGGTCTGAACTACCTCTACCACATCCTTTGAAGTAGTTGTTGAAGAGAATTCGGTACCTGTGGTAGGCTATTTATGAAGGTTTCAGCGTTTGCCATCCGACAAGCAGCGACCAGTTCTTGATAGCTAAGATCTTGACGGCCTAACTAAAGTCATATCTTCCATAAAACAATGGTGAGACGGGGTTTGAACCAGGAAAAAAGGAATAGTCAAAGGATACAGGCTCGGTATGGCCCAAATAACGTACCCGAATGTTTTCTTCGATACTGCAATTGAACAGTACCGGTTCTTGTGAGACAACAGCGATCTGATTTCGTAAGAATTCAATGTTGATGTCGGCAATCGGGACACCGTCGATTGTGATCTAAAATCAATTAGGTATTTCAGTTGCATGATAAGACCGTGGTCAAACTGCGTTTTGCAGTCCTACGATTTTGCGGCGTCGTACTTTCGCACGCGAAGTTGCGGCACAATCTCAAGGTCGTAGTATTGCGTACGACTTGGCGACGCGCAAAATCGAGAATCGCAAAATCGCAGAAGTGTAAAATTGCAAAATCGCAATGTCGGCCTAAGTTACAAAGACGGCTTTTGGTGGTTTCAACTAACCTCTCCTCCCAATACGTTGTAGTAGCGTAGCAGTAGACTGACAATGGTGCTTTTACCACAACCGCTGGAACCAACTAGAGCTACCGTTTCGCCAGCATTCACACTCAGTGAAAGTTTCTTGAGAACCTGAAAATGATTAGGAAGTACCGGAAACCTTCGTGAGGAGAAAGACTGAGCAGGGATGCAAATTAACAAGTGGAGAGACAGGCATTAGGTGCAGAGACAAGAATGGCAGAATGGTGCGATGCCCACCAGACTGGTAGACAGGAGTGGGGACGATTGGAAACTTAGAAAGAGACGTTGAGGAACAGCAAAGGGAGAGAAACGGAAGCGAGCTTACAGAGGATATGAGAAGAAAATTAGGATGACCAATTCGACGCCATCAATAACGTCTTTATTTGAGATAAAAACTGCATTTCTGCTTTTTTTGTAGATTTTACTTATTAATTATATCACATCTATTTATTATGAATTTTATATTATTCATTTTTACAAGCACCCCGAACTCGTCTCAGCCCACTCTCTCCCAACTTCGGGCGCTTCTAAGACGAAGCATGAGAATTTTTTCCACCCAACACTGAACATTTCAGCGCACGCCCCGCCATCATTAGACGGAGTCTCACATGGTCCCATGTGCGCCCTATACCCTTAGACCGTGACCCACTCATCCCAATCGTAACCCTGCTTCCACCGTTGGTTTTCAAGTAGTGCCGAGCTTCGATTGAGCAAAAAAAGAAATGATTGCCCATTTTAAAATGCCATTCATCCTTGATTCACGACCTATCCCAGGGAAATGTATCAGGTATACATTCAATGGTAATCAACCTCTACAGTTGATAGATACCAGCAGCTGTAGAGGTTGTGGCCTTTGCAAAGGTTTACGGGGAGCAACTAGGTCGCTAAGATGCGTCCATGTCAACCCTTTGGCAAACGCAGGGTAGATAGTCTGATTTCTATGTACTTTTTCCTTTCATGATAGATCCCTCAGCCATTCTTTGGAACCCATCGTATCGTAGAAAAGCATTGAAATACACCGGAAGATGGTAATTTTAGCTTACGATATAAGAGACGTAGTGTGGACGAGTTTAAGTGGCCGCCATTGTACAAACTCGCCAATTTGACGCCTTGGTATATTGTTTCTAGATGTACTTACATGGATGCTATGTAGTTGAGAATGGCCGCTCCACTGCCCTGGGAGTCAGGTGCTACAACTAACGTTGACCCGCGGCCCGTCTCCTACAGCGGACAACTCGGAAAGTCAGTGTGTTGGATGCGAATGGGATGCGAATACATACCGCACCGTCGCGCTTTTGATTCCGGGTTTTTTCGCCTATTATCGCTTCCAACCTTCAGTGTTCGTTACAAAATGCTCATTTCTTTGCATCTTCCTCTTGTTGCGGACCCCTTCCGGTTCCCTTAATAAAGTCCGCAAGTAACCAAGGCGTGAACCCGATCGTCTGAGTAGTAGCGGCCTCTGCCCTTGTCTACAAGTCCTCTTATAACGGGAAGAAAAGTATCGTCTAGAAGAGAAGAATGAAGGATTTCACCGTTGGATCATTCCGCGAAGTTGACCCACCTGTACATCAGGCCTCGAAGGATAGTTGAAGACGACGTTCTTAACCTCGATATTGCCCTTGATTCGCATGTCTCGTCTACCATTTCTGCTGGTCGAATCGATTTCAGGCTCCTTGAAAGAGAAGTGAGCTGTGAGGTATTTTTTTTGCAGTATGCTAATTTTTGAACTCCTCCTGTGAGCGCATTAACGCTATAACTGACTCTGTCCAATACTTCAAAAATACTGGCGGCAGCTCCTTGCGCGGCGCCCAGAACAGCAAATTGTGGTCCAGCCTGACCGAGAGCCAGTGAGCCCATCATCACTGAGAAGAAGGTCTAAAATAGCCGATTATGCGTCGTATGAGTTGGGTAGAGGTCACTTTAACTCTGCTTGGATCATTCATAAATGGCCATTTTCGATTCAATTATGTCCATGAGCGTCTACCGTCATCAAATCCTGTAACTGTAGTTGGCCATCAACTGCCCACGTGATTCCGATGTAGAAGGCCAAAGCGAATGAGGCAAAATTCGTCAATCCCATCATACCAAACGATATACCAACAAACAAATTCTTTAGAATACCAGCACGTCGTGCTTCGAGCAGTGCAACTTTGTATCTGAAAAGATATCATCGGGCTCTATAAGAAGAAGGAGAAGCCTAACTTACGAAATGAGAAACCTACAGTTAATTGAACTCTTCTCGTTTCATACTTTGAACTATTACTTAGTGATACCGTGTGATACCATGAGATAGATATGTACCAATTACAGCAGGCAAATTTTATCCCCATTGTGCCGAAGTTTGCAAATAGTTAGGAGTAAATACGGTAAATTAGCCCCAGATATAAAATAATGGAAATTCTTACTATTCCCTAGCACATTATAATCAGTATCTGTGACTACAGACACGGCACACCGAGAGTCGAGGATTTTCCGCCTGAGGTGGGGGGGGGAGGAAAGGAGAGAGGGTCGTATACACCATAGGAAGGTGGGGGTCGTATCTTCAGAGTGAGCGACAAGCACTAAAATATAATTCAATCAGCAGATGAGAAACAAAGGGTGTTTCACCGCAAATCGTATGAAGAAATGTAAAATAAACATATTTTTGCCTCAGGAAAGGATATATAGCAATAAAGCACATTGCAACTATGCAATCTGGCAACAGTCACTGGTTTCATAGCGGACAAAAAAGGGGATCGTATTTGGTCGCCGTAGAGGGGGAGGGGTCGTACTGAAGCGGCTATTCTTCTCGACATCTGGGAGTGCCCTGGTTACGGGTCACTGACGCCACCCACCTGACTCGTGGAACTCCAAAACCTGATCTGTTCAATCTCACCTTCCAATTTCATAGTGAAGACCGTTTAGAGAGCATACTGTACGTATCGATGACACTGTTTGCTCAACAATTTTACCCGCTTTGGCATATTTGATTGTTTCGGCGATCGTGAAGGTTGACATTGACTGAAAATAATTCTTTAGGTAGTTGTTACTAGAACCTCCTTTTGTTATTCACATATTTATGTTATATTTGCTTACTAGGGACTGCATGCAAAGTTTCGCCTGCATATACAAGAACCCATTTGAGGTAAAGCTTGCTAAAGCGGTGGACGATGAGGTGGGGGTCTGAGTGGGTTTGGACGATAGAGAGCTGAGGATTAAAGAGACCACATTCACGTGGTCAGCGACGCAGAGCGAGAAGCAAGTCGTCATTGGGCGCGAAAATTGGAATCGCGCACTGTCTGCTGACGGCTGTACAAACGTTGTGTCGGAAAGTGTGGCGGGAACTCAAAAGAGTTTCTTTCTTTCCAGTTTCTCGATTTCTGCTTACAAATAAGGGAAATTTCTCGGTTCTTCTCGTGTTTCTGTTTATGTAGTGTATCCAGTAGAGTTATTTTGAGATAGAATCACAGAATTTTCGTGAACGACCCCTTCAGCAGTGGCTCTAGCTCAGTGCCTCGCAATTGGCCTTCTTGAACACGAGCGGAAGTCAAACAAGTATCTAAATTTAGCCATAGATCAACCTATGTGCTCTTACGTTTTCTGAGCTCTAATACTTTGAAATCGCTTGAACCACCTGCGAAATATGCATAAATAAACTTCAACATTGCAATCATATTTCTTTTCTGTCGTCAAATATGAATACATGAGAAACTTAAGTGTCGTGCATTTTGTTGCAGGGAATCGTCGCCCCATCCCAAAAGCTCAAAAACCTTAAAAGTATTTGCAGAGTTACATGTTATTTCTACCTCCCTACTTTATGTGCTCATTTTGCAGGTAATAAATAAGCAAACAAAAAACGAGTTTAATATGTGGCTAGACTGGACTAGATTAACCTTGGATATTGCAAATCCACAGAGTGCTTGAAGGGGTGTCACAGCTAACATGACCAGCGTTAGTTTCCAGCTGTGTGTAAATGCAATGACAAAACCTAAATTGATCAATAAATAGTTTTTCACTGATCAAGAAATTACTCGCTATCCCTCAAACATAATGGGAAAAGCAAAGTATGATTATTACGAATCAATCGTCTAGGATCGGATGAGTTCTTTGCTTTCGTTCTATGATAGCGAATGTAGCCTTGGAGGTAGAGGGCGCGAGAATAGGGGTAGCAGTCGCCAGTTAAATTTAAGATGCTAAGAAGTGTCATAGGAAAAGCAAAAACGCAATGAAATAGTTATGTAACAGGGGGATGCGATTGTCGTTTCACTCCTGTGTTCTAGCCTGCTATTTCCATGCCCGCGGCATAGAATATCGATTGACACCACGTGGATCTGTGATATGTGGCGGTCGCACGCTTCACATAGGGCGTTCATTGGGGTTGGTTTGACCAATTTGTGTAGGGCCCTTCTGAGTTTCTCCCAGCGCGATAATCGAACTGGCAAAGTGGGACAAATAGCGTTTGCTTGGATCACTGGCGCATATTCACTGTAGGCACATTTTCTCGTCTTGAGAGCCGAATTTGTCGCTATCTAGACCACATGTTCTATGAAAAGTTAAATTTAAAAGAAGTTTGATGGCAAAAGGTACAGCAACTTACCTGTTATGAATTGACTAGTGTACTGGAACATGAGCCCGATTTTATCGCCCGTTCCTTCCTTGACACGTTCAAGATTACTGAAAATAGGGGTTCACTGGAAAAGACGATCGACGGGTAGAACAAGAATAAAGGCGAATGTGAGTGGTCCGCGACAATCTTTTTGGGAAGAAAAGTAGCATTGCTATGACCGTTTCCAGTGTGGGAGATTGATGTGGGTAATTTTCTCTAACGCGCTATCGGCTGCTCCCAATACTGCACAAAGCGCTTTCAGAAACAACAAAATTTGGACCTACTCGAATAGCTTTGTAGCCAATGTTCCGCTATTATTTTTGTCGAACCAAGGAATATCCTGGCGTAAAATGGCCTTGACGAATTTTCGTCGGATACGATTGCTCATCTGCTCGCAAACGATCAGGAAACATGTCACCTGAAGCATTTTAAATGTCATTATGCATCCGCTGTAGCTTAGAGCTGTTCTGTTTGGAAATAAAGTGCATAATATTGCAAATGTGAATGGGTGCAAATGTGAACGGGCGAATAGGAAGAGTTCCAGAGGGCATAGTTATCGTGATAGCTTGTCACCCGATCTCTATGCCATTCAAAGACTCTGAAAGAGGTTAATTCGGCAGATTACGGAGTAGGGAAGCAGGGCCGATCAGCAGTGTAACAGTAGAGAAATAACAAAATAAAACGGCGAAAAACCCGAGAAAAAGGAACCCGAAAACCCTCTCTCCTCTCGCCCGTCTCTACGTCTATAGCCGGGGGTAGATGCAGACGGGCGAGGGGCTGAATGAACTGACCTTGAAACAAGTTCTGCCGAACTCGTCCGGCTGGTGAATTGCGGAACGACACAGCGTGCTGCAGGACCGTTATAAGATCCCAAACCGCGTTTTTTCAATGCTAGTTTCGCCACACATCACCTCTCTTGAAGTGAAAGGCTTGTTTCCAGAGCAGTTCTAACTTTCTCTTTACCCCTCCCAGTGCCTTTAAAGGCATTCAAAGCAAATATCACTGATCACCTGCAGATTTGCAGCGATAAACATTCCAACCGCCATTCCAGTATATCCATATACAGCGTTCATGACATCATGCGTGAAATTTGTGTCATTGTAGTGAAAAGACGGTCCTGAAACTAGCACGTTTGAAGCTGATTACTCTGTGGTCCCTTGCTGGACTGTAATCGGTGGAGGTTAACAGAATGACCAGTTGTAGAGCCATGTCACGAACTGAATCCACGTCTATTCAAAATGCCATAATTGTTGAAAGTTTCAGCCTTCATTCAGTTGTTAAGCTAATGATCCAAAATATTAAATCTCTAAATTGCACAGTGCACACTTTGAAAATCGCGCTTTCATTTATTTTCTCCTGCGTGACTGAAATCGAATAGTTTTCAATACATACAAAAGTGTGGCTTGGGTTTATAATAGGCTTCCCGGTTGCTCGTTCAAGTGCTGAAGACCGCACTTCTTATCAATTGCCTTCAATTGCGCCATATAAAAAATCAATATTTACGTAAACATGGTAGCAGATTAAGGATTATTAGAAGCTTTGAGATTTAACTTTTCTACAATGTTTGAAAGCAAGTGCCAGGACGCTCAACAAATTTTCCAGTGAAAAAAATGGAATGGACTTGGTTTTGACTTTCGCCCCTCAAATCTACTAGCAAAGTGGCTAGCGAAGTGGAGACACCCTCGCCTAACCACATTGTGTAGCGAGACAAGTTCGGTACCAGTAATGGATCACATAACCCTAAAAAATAGCCTAACCTGGAGTAGTGTTAGTTTTGAACATTTCTTCATTAACGAAAGCTTGTGTGACACGTCCTTGTAGGATGGACATCAAAGGTAAACCGGCCCCAGTGACAAGTGATATAGCGATCCCGGTGAACAACAGCACCAATTCTCTCCATGTTGCGTAACGGAACTGAAATGAAATTGGTGAACATGAATAGCATCTTGCTGACAAAAGGCCTTAAGATGTATTTGACATAGGACCTCAGTTTAAAGACACCGTAAGGTATAAATTTGGCAGATTGTGGGATATGAAGGTAGAGATGTCAGCAATGTAACAGCACAGAAAGAACGAAGCAAAGCGGCAAAAGGTTCGAGAAATAGGAACCCGGAAACTCCTACTCTCTCGCACCCCTCTGCGTCACCAGTCGGGGTAGATTGCAGACGGGTGGAGAGGCTGAATCAGCCGTCCGCTAGCGTTGTCCCGCCTTCGCCAGCAACTCGTCCAGCTGCAGGACTGCAGGACCGCAGGACGACACGCCATGCTGCGTGGTCGTGGTAGTACCCCAATCCGCTCTTTTTCAATACGAGTACCGCTACACATCATCTCTTCTGAAGTAGAAGGCTTATTTTCAGGGGATATTATTCGCGGTTCTCAGTTTTCTCTCACCCCTCTCGGCGCCTTTAAGAGCCCGAATGAGTTATCAATGGGAATCGTGTGGGAGCTGACCTCATCGAATGTGTCAATTGAAAGATTTTAACAAGCTATTCTGAAATGAGTTACGGTAGCTACTAGAATAGCAGTGCAACTAATCGAATTCTTCATAGCTTTTATTGGTCTATTAGAAGCATATCAATTGATAAGTGCACTAATCGATTGTAGACGGTGGTTCACGAAATTCTAGAAGATTATATGATGGTCTTTGCAAAATAATTACTAAAAGTACTATATAAATGATTTTTGAATTTATTCTATTTTTCAAATTTTTACCGTCAAACTGGTACTGCGCACTGGTAGTATTAGAGAACTATTCCAACCCTGATAGCCATGTGCATGGCTCATTCTGTGAAGAATCCCTTAAAGACAAAAGATAAACGACAAACAGTCGATTTCCTCTGCGTTTCGGAAACCGGGACGAGTAAGACTAAATGGCTGTTTTTTAGGTGAAGATGCTGGGAAGGGGGGGGGGAGGCAGGGGAGGGGAGGGGGCTTGTATTTTGAATGAAATAATACCTACACAAATACCATTGGTAAATTTCCCCTCCCTCCCCCTCACCCCTATATCGACGCTCCAGCTGGTTGTTGTGCTTGGATTCTGTTTCTCTTGTGGGTTGGTACCTAGTTGTACTTGAGAGGGTCATTTGTGGGTTGAATTTTTTGATCCTGCACCGATAAGGAGTTTCGTTCAGGTGATTAAGTCCATAATAATAAATGCTCAAGTGGAGTGAATCAAAAAAAGACAGGAAAAAAAGCAAAAGAGACCCCGCCATTAGAGAAATTCCTAACTAAATACGATGGAATACTCACCAACTGTAGTAATGGTACCTTTTTTGAAGCTTCCTCTTTTTCAATGTCTTTCTCGCTTTTCGGGGCTACCCTGAAGAGATAAATGAGCAAAAAATTTCATTAGAAAAAGGAGTAGGCGGTGTATTTTGACAAGCGAGATAATATAATTCAAAAATTGACCAGAAAACAAGAACGGAAGATGGTACCGATAGCTTTTACTACTCACTTATTTTTATTATTTTTACGAAAACCCATCGTAACGAGTGGCAGCGGACGAGGAAGACGCTATGCGCAATATTGCGAAAAGCTTTTCTCTAACATGGCACGATAACGCCGTCATTTTCGGTGTCTCGTTTCGTTTGTGGCGATAAGCGAACTGGCAGTGTAGTTTTGTCTCGCACAAATCACATGCACCGAAAACGGCCAGATGAACTATTTAGAGGGTCAGCACTGAAAGCAATCAAAATTATCCTGTTGAGGAATGGGATGAAGCCACAACTAGAAATGCAACAATGTTTTGCCAAACATTAAAGGAAAAATATTTCAAATAAAGTTTATCCCAAAAGCCTGGTGGGATTTTTTTCGATCATCACTTTTTATTTATTATTTCTTCCAACAAACAACAAGTTGATCTCCTCATCCCAGATCTCGGGTTCTGAGAGCCGAAGAAGCTGGCGATCGCCTTTGCAAGCAAGTCATATTAAACGAATTTTCTCTTGGCCAGGAAGGACTTCAGAAGATGGGAAGGGTGATATTCAGATAGGGCAATGTCTGAAGAGAATAGCAGGTGGGATAGGACATCACAGCCAAGCTCCTGCAGCTTGGCCTGGGTACTTTTTGCGACGTGGAAGCGAGCGTCGTCATGAAGGAGGGTGACGACGAACCTTCTCGGGCGCTTTTCTCAAGCAGCGACGGCGAGCTACTGGAGCTGGCGGGTGTATACGGTAGCGATGAGACTCGCCTTGTACCACCACCTCGAAGAAAAGCATTCCTTCCGCGTCCCAGAGGTAGCACATTCCTGAGCGTGATTCGTCTTTCAAGTCAATCTCGCCGTTGCTGAAGCTGATGAACCAGCGCCTGGCGGGATTCACTTTTTCGTGTGAAACTTAGCACACGGCCTTTATAGAGCAAATACAACAAAAATATATGGGTAACAAAGATATTCATTTTTCTGAGCACGATTCCTTTTACCTTCCTTATCAGGCTCCTGCACTGCATTAGCCTTGCCATACATATTTCGAGGGCACTGCGCTTATAAAATATTAGAAAACTACACATCTTCGGCGCTTGAACTATTTCACCAAATTTTCAAACTTTTTTTTTAGCTCTTGCATATCACCGTGATCGCACCCTTGCACTTACTCAAACCACTTAGACTGCTTATACGCTTATTGACAGAATGAATAACCAATTTTGTACTTTCTCTCAAAACGGTTATTAGGTGAGACAATTTTTATTGAAAAGGCTATAAGCACACTGGCACTTTGAACATACCCAGGTGTCCACAGCCGCTCCGCAGGATATTTAAAGAATGAGTGAATTTTTTTTGTAGGACCGAAATTTCACAGGAATCCCATAGCGTTGCAGCCGACAGCTTGAGTGTCGTCATTCTGTGATTTGTCCTTATCAAAAGCATCTTCCAGGAATTTTTGTGGTTATCACGCAGTTATGTTGTTGTTGATAGAGAACTAAAATCTGCTACAAAGTGATCACATTAAGCTTCACAGCGAAAAAAAAAACATAACAAAATGAGGGAGGTCATGGTTGGTTTCTTTAGCGTGAGTCATACTATATTCTACTTCATGTGAACATTGTAGAAATATTTTACGGTTCTTGTTAACGAATATCCTGACTTTAAAGAACCAATTAAGCTTATGTATTTGTAATGGATGTACGTACCTCCTTGAGAACCGTTTAAAGAATTGGAGCTGACCAAATGAGGAAAATTTTCACGGGCGGGCAGTACTGTCACATCTAGCAGCCCACCTCACCTCACCAGCCATCTTTCAGTAGAGATGGCTGTCCGGGCACGTTTTCGTGTTGGACTGGTGATAGCATTGATCGAGGAGCGCGAAGGGGAAAAGGCTCTTGAAGGTCAGGAAAGGTAAAATGTACTGATTGCACTAATATTAGAGGGATATATGGATGTTTTAACGCCTCAGGATATTCTTCCATTACTGTACTTACGCATTCGTGGGTTTTATCGGCTGACGGATATTTCTTCGTGCCCTACTACCAGATACTATTACACAGGATCATTATATTTACTAAAGGCTATTAAACGGTCCCTAATATTGTGTTCAGCATTCATTAATAGCTTTTAATTCCATTTGTCATACCCATGGAAAATTGCAGGGGTGGCATATTAGGTCTCAACAGTACATCTGGACACACTTATTATTCTGTTCATTTTTACATGTACTTCAATATTATGCATTTTGCTTACTTCACTTTACCCATAATTTATTATGCATTTATTTTATTCTGACAAAATTTTATTTTATTCTTAATTGAATTGCTATTCAGTCCTCTAAAGGGCGAAGGTGGTTAAAGTGTTAACCCTTCAAAGTGTTTTGGTCAGTACTTGATCTGCGATGGCCTGAGTGGACTGCGTCATCGATATTGGATATCGATAACTGGCGCGACTCCCTCCCTTACCAATCCTTCCCCCGGCCACCCGTTGCCCTTCAACGTGGGGCGTAAAAATGACAATGTACTGATTTTAATTTTTCTTTTTTTTCGAGTGTTGCAATGTTTTTTGGTGTTACATGTATAGAGCCTTAGCAGAAGCTGCTATGTGTTTATCGGATGGAGGAAACAAGAGATGTTACCATACGGGTGTTCTCCCCTTTCTAGATATGGGAAAGATTCACTCCTTTCAATCATTTTAAACTGCTCTCATGTTCTTCATTCGTGCTTATTTTTATTGTGCTGGCCTGAGATGCCCCTCCTCATATCCACACGAGGTCTCCGTTTTTTTTTCGTTTTTCAGCTGAAGCATGACTTCTTTGTTCTCCAGGCATTTTTGAATTGCATAGAGTGACTTCCACTCGGTTAATGTATTGCAGATGGCCGACAATGGGATGATTGGCAAAGGAATATGTAGTATGGCTGTTCAGTAAGAGTCACGGAAAATCGGCTGAGTGGGAAAATCGGCTAAGTGGCATTCACCAATTTGGTACGTTAATATCATTTTGGCTCCTTTCTATTTAACTTCTATTACAATCATAAGCCGGTTTTGAATGTCTCGAAACATCGATCTTTTTTTTGTCAAGGTTTTGTTCTTTTGAACTCAGCTCCTGGAATAGCTACAGTAGCGGTCAAAAATATATGCGGTTCCGGATTTTAACCATAACTTTGGTCAGCACTTACATATCTCGTTCAAATTTTTTTGTGTTTTCAAGGCAACTGTCACTCAGTGAAAGAAAGTATCTCGGCCGAGTAGGATGCAGTGTGAAGGTGGAAAAAAATTATTTAACTGAAAACACTGAAAATGTGCTTCATTGCTGTGATGTGCTGTCAGGATTCCAAAGGACGGGTAACAATATTCTAGCCTCATTCCGCTCTATTTTTTGCATAACAGCTCGTTTCGTTTAGTTATAAGCTTTTTATGGCTAATTGAATTTTTGAAAGGTTCGGCCATTTTTAGGGCTTCCGGATAGATAATTTATTACCTTCACACTGCATCCTACTCGGCTAAGATACTTTTTTATGGAGTAGCAGTTGCCTTCAAATTACTAAAAAACGAGTTTGTAAACGTCGGCCAAAATTATGGTGAAGGCCAAAACCGCATATATTTTTGACCGCTACTGTATGTAGGTTTCCTTGCGATACGCTCAACCTTTATACACAAAGCAAATCTCTGAGTTTGGGTCAAAATCGGAAGTCTTTTCAAGCGGTTTCCGTGCTGAAATTGTTAATTCGAGCGACCGCGAAAAATGATTGCTTCAGCCTTTCGTCATTACCGCAAGGTCACCATGCCAGTTCAGGTGCCTAAAGGTTCATATGGATCTCAGCTTTCCACGTTCATAACCCTCTAACGGGTAATACCTTTGAATGGATCGTTGGATTTCGTGATACCGTGTACCATGCTCCGGGCTGGCGGGCTACTGATTCGATCATAACTTCAAGTGTGAAGTCCAAAAGTCCAAAATGGTCTTTTCTCTTGTGGTAGTTCACCCAACAGTCTTCTGTTTCTGTCCACGCATTCTTCCTGCCACTACCTTCATGTTCCTTGTAGCCATTCCCCAGTCTTTCCAGCATTTTTGCAGCTGAGAGGGCTGAAGCATTTCACCTACATACTTAGCCAAGTTTGGGAGAGTTTGGTACCATATGTCGTGTAGCCTGACGGCCCTTCGCCTTTCTCGCAGCATAACGGGACAGATAGCAGGACAAATCACAAAAGTGAACTAACCTCGTGTCGTCTGAAACAGACCTTCCCCGCTTTTGTGGATGGAATGTGCACGCACTGTTTGCAGAAATCAAATGAGCACCATGACTTCTAAGGCTGTGATGTTCACGACCGAGATGTTGAGCTGCATCACCCTCAATAAGGCGCACAGCACTCTAACCCAAATGCTGCAGATGATCAAAAATTGGGAAAAATGATCCGCGAGTCGCTTAGCATGTCATGGAGGTCAGCGAATGTGAACACCGATTGATCAGCGAAAACACCAATAGTCGAGTGGTTCCCTGGGCTGTTCGACGCGTTTGTGCTCGTGTCCATGACTGTCGGCATAAATATGGCATCCCAAATGTTTCTTAAGTACATCCAGTCATGTAAACTCGAAATTTGCTGGTGGATCTAATGAGCTTTCAAAAACTTCACGAATCAGACCTGGATCCTTCTCGAAGATATTATGTCATTTTTTTCTTTTACGAACGGCCCTCAGCTCAATTTTCGTTCTATATACGCACTGTGTGTGTGTCTTTCACTCAAATTTTCATCCGATAGTATTTCATGGGTTCAAATTTTCATGGTATTCATTCGGTCAGAATATCGAGAATATCGTTTTAACCCTGCTTTCCTCATTGCTCCTCTACGGGACCCAAATCGTGGTCTTCTTGGTTTACATTTGACCCAGGCTATGACGCTCAGGTCTTTCAATGAGCTAAACTGATGAGTGCTATGCCATGTTCTCTCTTTTTTGCAACCCCTCCCTCCGTATGTACCTTCAACGTACAGTCCAGTTCCCGAAGGCTGGCAGGGCGTGGCCTACAGAGTTTGGTGAGAGTGTGTGGCGGGGTGAGAGAGATCGATACAAGTCCGTAGGCCTCGCCCTGCCAGCCGTCGGGAAATGGACTGTAAGTGGGGACGATCCTAAAGTTATCCGCCAGCCGTGATCGTTGCCCCGTCCTCCACACCTTCTCGTCTATCGGAAGTCGTACAAGCGAAAAGTATCCGAGCGAAGCCACAATGATGACAGCATGTTTCGCTTTTCTACGCGAGTTTCGCCATATATTACCGCATTGAAACTCACCTTTTCCATTTCGCAGAGAATGTCTTTCCAGTTGTGTGACCATCAATGAACTTGTCCTGCTTGTTCTGGGCGTTATCATTGTCTCATATAGTAGAATGTAGAAGGTAGCCACCTTAATGCTTGATAAATCACTTTTATAGGCTGAAAATACCATTTAATAAATGTTAAACCCATGCGAATACCCTGTGAGTGAGTAGAAGCCTTACTTGTTTGAGAAAAGCTCTGTTCATTCCGAATGACCCGGCATTATTCTTCGCGATATGTGGCTTTCAGTCGAAGGCACGATTTCGTTTTGTGAATCTGCTTTCTTGCAGCAAATAGAACGATGAACCATTTCGTAACTATTGTTTTTTACGCCAGGAACACCCTGTGTAGTTGCACTGCTGTTTTCAGGATAAGCGAGAGGGATCTCTGCACGCAAGGATGGCGACCGAAGTGAAGAAGTGGGATCACCGGCGATTGATCTTTTTGAGTGGCAATAAATTTTTGTTGTGAACGCGTATCTTAGGGGTTGAATCCGGCTAAATCGAAGTTTTCCATCGTTCAGAATTTGAAAATCGACCGGATTCGGCCTCTAAGAACGATATGTTGATGGCGTTCTTGTTCATATGCAACATGCATTTGGGTTTGAGTGAGCAGCATAAGCGAGTGTTCATGTAAAATCAGAGTCACGCATAGGTCGAGGAACTTTGTGGTCAGTTGCCAAGAACTTGGAGTCGGAGTAGCAGCCGTGAAACTTCGAGGGATTTTATTCCTGCACACCTTCTATGGCTTCGAAGAGAGGGGAGTTAGCAGAATTTAGGGTTGAGGTGACAGCCGTAAACAGGAAGGAAATCAGCAAAGCCCAGTTGTGGTTGGGGTCAGTTGTTAAGACCATGGGGAGAGGGGAAACACTGAGAATATCCCTTTTTGAGGCTTTGAATGTGAGATGGGAACGGTGGTCATACACGGCGAACTTCCTCGACTTTATGTTTGACCCTGGTTTGAGGCTCAGGTAAGTATGAGTTGTTTGTTTATTGCTGTATGAATGGCTGTTGTTTATGTGTGAATGAGTGTTTGCTTGTATTGAAACGTATTCGCGCGTCTAAGCGTATATATGGGAGCATGACAGGGAAATGTAGAGGGGCTCACTTTATTGGAAGGGTGGGCGCGTATTTCAGAGGGACAGTAGGGGAATGGGTGAGAGGGGAGGGAGCATACGAGGATGCAATAGAGGGAAGGGGTTGCCAGAGGGGTGGAGGCTGTGGAAACTCAAGCATAAGGGGTGGGGCAAAGGGAAGAGTCACGGTAAGTGAGGGTAAGGATGGAAATGTGTGATGGTGAAAGAAAATGTGGGTATGTTTGAAGGGAGTTAGGGGTAGTGGAAGAAGTGTGAGGATGTCAGTGACGGGAAGGAATGTGACAGGAGAGTAATAGATGGGGTGTGTAGAAGACACAGCATCAGGTGGGGAATCCGGAGGGAGGGGGAGGGGATAGCTTTATCTATTGGACCAGGAAAAGGGTAGTGCATGCCAAGTCAACTGTAGATGGGTTCAGTAGTGTGAGTGTGAAGGGGGTAGCAGGTGTAGGTATGGGATGGGGTAATGTGGGAGGACATCAGAGAGGGGTAAGGTTCATGGATGTATTCAGGTGCAAGGACGAGAGACAGGTTTGTGTGGAAGGTTAAGCATTTGTCGAGGACTTTTCGAACAGAGACCTTGGGCCATATTTGCCACTTCATCGATCCGAAGAAGGATGATTTTTATGGAGTTTGAGGGCTGCGGAAGTTGAATACTTTAATAGTAGAATCCTTTGCTGAGTCCATTTTTGTCTATTTTCTAATCTCTGCGGATTTCTTTTTCTCTCTTCGTTCTCTATGGGGAGTAAACGAGTGGAAAGTCTATTCGTAGAGGGCTCGCCAGGAAAATCCTTCGGAAACCTCTCTTCAAGTAGGGAGGGGGTAAGTTCCTCGACAGATGCTTGACCTGTATGTGTCAGAGTGAGTGTGTGTGTTTTGGAGTGTGCATGGGTGTACCTGTGCAGAATGGTACGAATAACGTTTTGAAAGCCCAAACCTCTGCGCTGAACAATATTAAGTATGTTCAAACTGAAAGATGGTTCAATTCAGACTTTTCCATCAATCGAGTCAGGTCAAAAGATCAATATCAGCAAAAGGAGCCTTTTCCGTGTTTAGAAACCAGGAGTGTTTCGCATAAGCTGTGCACAGTCCGCCTAGGAATTGGTTTTGAGTTTGAACAGGATTCAGTGAAGCAAAGAAGTGGGTCGGATTCTTCAGCCCTGCAATTAGCTTGCAAGCGAATTAATTTCGATCAGTTTCGAGCAGTATGATGCTCCTTAGTATTAGTGGGAGATTGTGGCAGCACTTTCGACTTTTGGACAGATGAACATTAGAATATCTCGAGATATCCCTCTGCATTTTCGAAATTTTTTATAGATAAAAATAAACAATGTGACTCTCCACTTTTGACGATTCACTCGATTAATGGAAAAGTTTGGATAATGCTACATCTCATAGTTTTCACATCAAGATGTGAGACAAGATGCTGAAAAAGGCGTTCGTACCACTTTGTACCCACCCATGGGAGTGTCTATATGTCTGGGAGACGCGGGAATACGTGCCTGTGAATGAGGTGTGTGGTTGTGTGCGTCGGTGCGTGGTGTGCGATGTGGGCGCTTAGCTCGGGAAGCGTCTAATGTGTTGTGTTGTGTGTGGCATGCATTACGTTGCGTCTGTGATGTGTGGCTGTTTGTGATGCGTGTTGGTGGTTGTGTTATGTGTGTTATGTGTATGAATATCGCGTTAATTGTTGTGTATGTTGATGTGTTTTATGTTTCTCTTTCTATGTGTCTTAGCAATGGTTTTGTTGATAAAGTTTATTTACAATACAAGCACCACAATAATAATTACAAAGCAATGTTTACTCACCCTAAGTTCCCATGCCCCGCCCCTTCCCCCCCACGAACGCGCACGCGCGTTATCTCCGGTCTCCCACCGATGGGGTCGACTCGCCAAACCCATCGAGACCCACAGTTCGACGGGCCCTGGTGTGCCAAAAAGTTTCCTTTAGCGATGACTGTTTTCAGTGTAGCCAAGACGGCCCCATCGACGTGCGGTGCTCACGTCAGGTGTGGCCCGTGACCAGCCGTTCTAAAAAGAAACACTCCACACGACCTAGAGGGGTGGAGTATTGATCCATGAAAGGAGATAGCAGATTTCCTGTGTCTGCTGGACTAACCCATATTCGTGCTGAGTTTTAACGAGCATACCAAAAATGATATCGATTGATACCGATCGCCCAACCGTTGAGAGAAAATAGGCCGAAACTCTGTGTCTTTTGTGGAAGCACTAAATGACACTCGATGTGGGCTGTGGCTGCGCTTAACAGTGGCCAATCAGCGGTTACTGATGAGATATCACTAGCTATTCTCAGAAATCGCGATCAGCTGCGATTCATGTCTAACAGAAGGCCAGGAAACTTCAAGCGATCGGATGAAAATGAAGCTCGCTGCCTTGGAAGTTTCGCCATCATAGTTTAAACATCTCCTTCACCTCGAAAACAATGTTTCACCAGGAATCCTGCGTGCAGAGCAGCAGAACATGTCATGGAAAAAGTCACTTTCTTTACTTTTGTTGTGTTTTGAAAACTGAATTTTCCACCTTCGTAAGAATAGCAGCGAAAGCGAGTGGTGAGAACCAAACTCGGGTCAAATAAAGTCGGGGGGGAGACGCAATTTTGCGTCGACGTCAAAGCTCCTTTCCCTCCCTAGGCTTAGGTTAAAATTGATATCCCCTTCTCCTACATGAAAAAGCATCTGTCAGAGCATAGGTTTCATCTGCTTTAACCTAAGCCTAGGGAGGGAAAGAAGCTTTGACGTAGGTGAAATGTTGACGCAAAATTGCGTCTCCCCCCCGACTTTATTTGACCCCCAAACTCAATCATTGTATTTCAGAAACTTCTCGAGAAAGACAAGACCCCCCCCCCTTGGATTTGCTCAGATGATATAACTCATCACCCCCGGATGTGCTCTTACGATTGACTTTCCCCCCCCCCCCCCAACAAACCCATCCTGAAGGTACAACCTTCTCCAACCTTGCGAAAAAGGTCTTGAGCAGTGAATTACTATGTTGCTGGCCAGATTTTTTAGAAAGGTAGACCGTCGGGAATTGATTGCAAAACTGTCTACCCAGAAAGGGCACCCTTCCTTTTCCTGCCCAAATACGACCCCTTTGAGGTTGTTTGACCCAGGCTCGAACGCACTCCATGCAAAATGCTCAGCAGTCGTGTTCAAGCTCTCTAGGATATCGACTTTTGGGATAGAGGAATTTTGACTGCCAAACTGGGCTCAGTTTGCTTCTCAGCATTCGATTTTTCAAAGATATTGCCGAGTTGCTCACCACATTGGGCAACTTCAGTTCCTCAGCCACTCACATGTTGCCGTAGCAGTCGGCTTTTCTGGAATTCAGATGAGACCATGGAAAATAATTACGAGCTTCTAAGTTGCTTCGAACACATTTCTTTGATAAAAGTTATCATCTCACATCTTTGTCATAGGCTAAGCATAGGAGCTTTCGACCTTGTCAGTAGCCTGTGCCCCAGCCGTTCTCCATTTGCGCACGCTTTCGTTCATCACTGAGCTTGGTAATACTCAAAGCTGGGACTATGTGCTTAATTTCGTTTTTGCTTACTTTAATGCATTACTTCACCGCCTTCTCTTCCCCCCCCCCCCCCCGAGAGTTCGTGCTTTAGTTAAAAAAGGTGAAAAAGGTACGTCCGGAAAACAAAAGGCGTTCAGTCAAACATGAAACAGTTGAGGACAAATTGAGGCCTCTTCTAAGCTGCCAAAACCACTATCTATACTAATTGGAAGCCGATTTCTAAAAATCGTACCCTGAAGCGCGGAAAGCGGGTTTAGATGCAAGGTTTGAATTTCAGCGTCCCATCATAGGATACTTCTCTAACAAAACAAAAGTTTCAACGAGCCAGTGGAACCCTGCTGGACGCACGCTTTCCCAGTAACTATCCGCTGTAAATGTCGCACAGTAATACCTTGATCTCGCAACCCCCCATGGCATTCCAGAACATCTCCTCCCTGACATTGGGAATTGGTAAAAGAAGGTAGCAAAGGCAGTCGGAAGTCGGAATAGTGGCCGGCCGGAATGTGGTTATGGTGCATCAAACCACTACAGCTGTCGGGAACTTGGATATAAGACTGCTGACCACTCCACAAGAAGCGGTTTCAGAAGGCGCAGATAACGAATAGAACAGTCCCAGTGACTGCTTTGAAAACCATAGCTAACTATACGGCTTGCCACTACCATGGCGATTACAGGACCGCTCAGAATAGAGGAGCGAGTAAGGAGGAAGCCGCATGGAAGGAAAGCTTCATAAAGTTTCCCGTAAAGTAATATGTATAGGCTGAAATGATCCTAGGTACTAATCGATAATCGATCGAAAGACCTATGAAGCAGCAGGATGCCTGTTTCGGTTAGCTGGGGAAGAAATAGCGCGGAACGGATTGAAGCGGGATTCGCAAAGGATACCTTGCCAATGTATCGCTTTGAATAATCTACAGAAACAAATCAAGAGAGGCCAGCAGAGGACCTATGGCAAAGGGGTCTGGTAAAAGCAAACACTTCGATGCAGGATCAAGCACGACGCTGAGGAAAAGTGATGAGAAATACCAGTCCCCTTCAATGCACACCGATGTTACGAACCCCCTCCAGATGGCTAGTATTACGAGTTTAGCGGAGGGTGATATCTGAAACATTGCCCCAGTACAAAGGCCCACCAGTACCAATCATTGATACTTTCCAGAGACTACCAGACTGTTACAAAAAAGACAGAAATAATAGCCTAGGCTGAACTTAAACATTTTGCTCCCCCATAACGACCTTTCTTCGACCAGAAATACGACACCTTCAACCCACGTTTGACTATGCATAGAAATCCCCGGTCTTCGACGTTAACTCAGCTCTCCATGAAATCCTCCGGGACCAACTGTTCCAAAGCTGAACTATCAATGAAACTGCGTCATATAAAAATGATAAAACGGTAGAAGCAATCCATCTTCCAATGTTGTCTATTTTACTACTTTCTAAGCGGTTACACCACTTTCAGAAACCTTCCAGCTGGTGTTTGTGTCCATATGTTCTTGTAGAATTGTGAGAATGCTCGTTATACCAACAGTCTCCACTTATGACATTAGCCTTGTGCAAGATACCCCATGAAAGTCCCATGACCACCAAATAAGGACGTCATAAGTTCTAACTGCAAACTGCACTGCCAAACTCAGGACAAGCATCTCCAGATCGTAGGAATTTTCTCTTCACGCTAGGCATCTGCGGATTGAATGAGAAGAAAACAAAGGAGAGACTCCAAAAGCCTTCAGCCGAGTCTCTGTAACTTTTGAAAGGGGAAACCGTCTCCCATGGCCCATGTTCTCGGGTTAAAAAGATCGAAATCGTCCAAATACCGGCAGAAAATAATCATTGAGCCCTCCGCTAAAGAACTGCTCGCAATTACGACTGTATCAACATCGAGCGATCAAGAACAGCATTTAGTACTCCATTCTACCGCTGATGGTAATCGAGGATGTCGTGAACACAATGCGGTCGTGACCACAACTTTTGAAAGGAAAGCTCAGGTCTATAGCCAAAAAATCGTCACAAAATAAGCCGAAAAAACACTGAGACCCCAAATGAAGCGTGAACGTCTGCGAAGTAACAGTATTAAGACTTCGGTCAAAGAATCCGAGGGTTTTCCGTTCGGCAGCCCTTACCATCCCACTTCACCAGTAAACACATTGAGCATTGAACAAGCCCTACCCGGGTTCGTTTCCCCAATTTTCTCTTGCACTTGGTACAACACACGAATCAATTTTGGATATTCCGCACACCCATCTTGAATATTCTGTACCCCCGAAAAAGTCTGAACTGGATGACTTCAGATAGATTGCTTCCATCGTTTATGCCTCACAACTGCCAGTTTAGCTTAGTTAGTTACTACTCGCACTAACTTCATTTTGTCTTTACCTACCCAACACCCTTGCGTTCCAAAAGTTCCTAAACTCACACCTATGACAACATGCACGAAGACAATTTTTCTCAAGAGAAGATGAGTTTTAAGCAACTCGGAGCTTTACAATTTCCATAATTTCATCTGAATTCAAGAAAAAACTCACTGCAATGGAGGCATGCGAATGGCTGAAGAATTGATGAAGAGCAATGGCGAGCAATTCGGCAGTGTCTTCGAGAAATCGACAATGAGAAATCAATGCGGAGCCAGATCAGCTGCAAAGATCCTCCGTCCCAAATTCGACGTTCTGGAGCCGCTCAGGCACGATTGCTGAGGATTCTTCATAGAACGCGTCCAATCACTCGCTATTGCTGCTCTTCCTGTGCGGAGGTCGTCAATTCAGTTCTCGCAACATTCGGATTTGAAGAGAACCCCACAAAAATCCGAGAAGTAAAGAAAGTGACCGATTTCCGTGACATTATCCATTGCTTTGCATGCAGTATTCCTGGTAGAACATTGTTTGAGGGAAGGAGATGTCCAAGTACGGTGGCAGAAATTCCAAACCAGTGGCCTTTTTCATCCAACAGCTTGAGTTGTGTTGAACTCCAGTCGGACATAAAACGTAGCTTCAGCTGGTTAAAAAACGAAAATCTGGAGGAATGCGATAGTGTACAGCGTGGTTAGAGGAACCCTCGACAAAAAGGTGAAGGGGGGGGGGGGGGTAATGTTGAGGGTAGACCCAAAAGGATTTTACGCAATAGAGAGATTTGAAAGTAGCACGAACCAAGGTAAGATTATTCGGCTATTCCTGTATTATCTGAGGAATTCCTTTGGCAGTAGGACACCCCATCCTCCCCATCCTCGTTTGATATAAGAAAGGAGGTGACAAGTAGAAAAGGAAAGAGGAGCTATCAGATCGGCAACCCTCCCGTGTAATTACCCTTACTAGAAGGGGTTACCCCGATGCGTCCAATTTGTTTGACCACGCAGTACACTATCATCACGATTTCTGAGAATAGCAGTGATATCTCATTACCATCCGCTGGTCGGAGCGCTGCCAAGCTCAACCAGGGCTTACATGAGGCGTCATTTGGTGCCCGCACAATAGGCATGAAGTTTCGATCTCTTCCTTCCCAACAGTTTGAGAGATCGATGTCGCGCGTTTGCAGCCAGGGTCAAGCACTGCATTGGGAAATTTTTTGAAAAAAAACGAAATCTCCCATCCCAACCCACATTACCCCGACCAAAAGACCCCCTCCCCCCATCAGAGGTGTGGCCGATATACAGAAAATTCGCCCCTAGTAGAAATTTGACTACATATCACCCGACGTATGAATTTTGCTATTTTTTCAAAGACCACCCGAGTATCTCAAAATCACTAAAAAATAGGTGGGGTTCTTTCACGAACTTCCTTCCCGAATACAACCTTCCCTTTTCCCAAACCCAAATACGACCCCTCCAAAACTTTATGCCCGTGCTTGACCCTGCTAACTCGCAAAAACTCAGCACGAAAATAGGTTAGTCCAACAACCACAAGAAGTGTGGCTACCGCCTTTCACGGCGCAAGACTCCCCTTCTTGGTTCTGTCGCGTGTTTCTTCTCGAAACGACTGGCCAGGGAACACCCCTGACGTGAGCACCACCCGTCGGTGGAACGTCTTGGCTACACTGAGGAGAGTGCATGCCGAAAGAAAACTTCTGGAACATCAAGGCACGCCGAGCTGCGGACCTCGTTGGCCTCGACGAGTCGACCCCATCGGTGAGAGACACGGTGCGTGGGATTCGATTTGGAAGGGATCAATTTAGATGGTACACGCCCTTCTGCCCTGAGAGGCCTGAAAACTTAGGGTGAGCATTACAACAACAACAACGCAACAAAGCAACAACAAAATAAAAGAGGGTGGCTGACAAGTGTGGGCGCCTTGAACCCATTAATCCCTCGTCACCTCTTACATCTTAGTACCCCCATCTAAATGGAATGCCCCGAAAATTTTTAGAGAAGATGGAAGTTATGCTAGCCTCATTCTGGAACGAATGTAGGTAGCTTTCTGAGCCCATAAAGATGGCAAATATTGAAGAGACCCGGAAATGATTTTTGGCCTAAAAGTTCCTGTTCCACTGCCTTCCCCTACCCTCACCTTCTGCGTAGAACATTGAACAGATAAAAAGCCTAGTGTTCTGGATCCCATCTGTTTTATGAACCTCAACAGGGCCATGAAAATAAGCAACTAAGGAGAAAAGAGATTTAGATCGGAGCGAATAGCCCAATGTTTTAGACATTGGGATATTCGCTCCGATCTAAATCTCTTTTCTCCTTAGTTGCTTATTACTGGGAGCCCGGGACAGTTGCTTATTACTGGGAGCCCGAGACTGACTGCCAAAAACCAGCAACAATTTTTTTTTCAAATTTAGCTTACCGCTAGTGACTTGCACCCAAAAACCTACTTTGGAAATAAGGAAAACCACGACAAAAGAAAGCCTATGGCCAAAAAATACAAAAACAGCCCGAGTAAAATCGATGCCCATTGGAATGCCAGATATTCCCTGCCCGAAGACTACAAAAGAGCCTAAAGAACGCCGCCAGTCTAATCCCCCCCCCCTCCTGGGCACCCACACATATGTACAGCACACCCGCAAAATCAAAAAGACGTGCGGCGGCGTCCTCGTGATGGTTGGGAGCGTCCACGGCAGCTGCAAAAAGCAGGCAATTGCTTCTGACACTCAAAAAATGAGGGATTCAGAGAAAATACCTCTCATTGTGGTTGGATTCCCCGAGGTAGCTGGGATCGTCTGACAAAGTCAAACCTGAAACGAATGTTGCAATGAGACCCGCATAAAGATAGAGCTATGGACGGAGTAATGCATGAATTGCAAAGACACATGCTTTTTCTTAATTTTTTACGAATTCCCCCTATTTTCGGCTATTTCTGGCGCACGCGGCTTTCCTCTACACCGCATCCGCCACAGCCGTTTAACACATCCCACACCATTCAACAGCCAATCGGGAGTGGCTCTCGAACCAGAGGTCTACGTAGACTCGCACTTGTGCCCGGAGAGCTCAGAGAACGCCCCTTACGGTGAGTTTCGGCTTATTCATGTTCCCCAGACCACCACCCAATTCCAAGAATGGGAGCAAATCAAGTCATCATCACACATTTGGAAATTTCCTATTTTGAAGGAGGAACCATTTACTAAAAGTTGCTGACTAATGCGAATGATCATCACAAGTTTACCTTCTGATATCAGCGGTGGTCTCCGTTGAGGCCAAGTGTGGCGATGGCCGCTAAAAGGCGGGTTTTGAGCAGATGCCAACTATTGGTCCGGAGGGGCAGCCGATCTAAATCAGTTAAATTGAACAGAAGGCAGAGGCACGTGACAAAATATAAGTGTTTTCCAGACGCACCTTTGGTCCACGGTCGGACCGTGCTCAAACGGATCTTCCCTTGGCGACTGCTACCTTCCGTTGACCCCTCACTGACTCAACTTCCGTAGGGGACAGCCGTTCTAAATCGGTCAAATCAATTCAAAGAAAATTGGTCAAAATAAAGTACGGGGGATCCCTGAACGCACACTCAGTCCACCGTTAGGCCGCTTTTGCCACTAAGAATTTTTCTCCCAAATCATCTAATTGATTGCCAATGCATAAAAAGTATTTTCCCAATTCCGAATTCCTTCATTCTTTAATGGCGCCTTTGAAAGCTTTAAACTGCTATTGAAACTTTTTTAGCCTCCCCCCCCCCCCGTAGCTCAACTAATTCATGAAGGACTTCAAACTGCCCACCTGGCACGAATGCAGTGCCGACAACGATCCCAGCCCACTGGCGCTCTGCGATCGATGCCGTCCCGCGATCAGCTGATCCCTCCATTGCTTCTTGGGCACGGACGCCATCTTTCTGAAATGTTCCCGCGAAGACAGGTTGTTCGAATCTGTCTGACAACAATCCTAGTAATAAAGGCCTGAAATTCTTGGGGGGGGGGGGGGAGGGGAAGGAGGAAAGGGGTCGAAAGAAGCAGTTTTCCTCCAGTGTCATTACTTGTCTCTGGTGTCAGTAATGCCGATGCCCACTTCTCTGTACTGCTTTCGTCGGGCTCACCCACGTCTTCCGGCATCGGCGAATTCAAAATTCTGCCTCCAGTTTTGCTCCACCAAAACAGTGTTGGTACCGCGGCTATAGCCTTCACCATCGCCAGCTCAGGGATGATATTGACCGTGATCGTCGCCTTGAAATCTCCTCCAAGCGAATGTGCAAAACCTGGGATAGCTCGCCCACCGCAGTTGTTTCCAGATTCTTCATGATTCGAAGCGCTGGTCCAGATTAAAGGTACAGAAGAGGTTGCAGTGGAACGTCCTAGTTAGTTCTCGCCCAGTAATTCCCAATTACGGTGGCCTGAGGTGTGAAAGCATCATTCAAGAAAAAGAGTGTTCAATGTGAAGAATAGAGGACATCATGTTCTGTAGCGCCGCTTCTCGTAACGAAACCCTTGATGCGCAAAAAAAAAAACAATTTCGTGCACCCCGGAGCACCTTCTCTCAGACACAAGCAAAATTTCCACCAACCGTTTTGGTGCATGCGCGCTACAGTATACGATACCCTCCTTTCCCACATCGACCAAAAAATTCAAAAAAAAGGCTTAGGGTTAAGTGTCCTGAGTGTTGAACACGGTTTCCGCTCCATAGTGTTGCTCATCGTTGCCCCGAGCTGTGTGCATGCAAGCCTGAAATAAAATGCCATCAGGGAGCGGTTTCGTTCAAGCTCTTCCCTACGTCGATGTTTTGGGCGACATCCACACTCAGCGACACGATGGCGATTGCTCCGCGACCAATATGCTGGCACTCATGAACACGCTGCGCGCGAATGCAGCCTTCGCCTTCCCTCCATAAGTTATTCTGTGAGAAGGACTGAGAGAGCGAAAAACACGGGGCTCCAATCGATGATGGAACTTTTCGTTGCTCAAAGGTGGCGGTGGTGAACGCGATCCCAAGTGCCACAAGTCCGCAGTCAATATGCTAGCATGCTTAAGTAGCGAGTTCGTATTGTTGGGACAGAAAATCGTAACGCAGCATGCGAGCTAAGGGGCACGTAGCTGTCTCCTAAGGTGACTACTCTGTCCTACCTCCCTCAGACACCTCTAGCTTGTAGAGATCACGTTGCACGTCGCGTTCCGATTCCCTGTCTCGATAGCATGCACTCCTGCGTTGCGGCAAGCGCGACGCGTCGCTGGGTGCGTGGGCGGCCTATGCCCTTATCCGTAGCTTGACCTTCCCTTTATTTACTCACCAGTTTCTTTGTGTCGATTTAGACCGTGTCCCATGCCAGTTGTGCACTCCACTGCACTGAAATTAAATATATTTTTTCTGATTTTATAACTATTGTGCTTATTATCGGAATGGCGAGTGGAACACGGGAGAGTGAGAACAAGTTTGAGAAAATTTGAGATAGCAAACGCTCATTCGATTAAAAAGAATGAAAAAGAAAATTCGATGAAATTATCAAAAGTCGAACTGCACGGTGGAAGTGCAATGTCATGAACGTAGCTACAATGAAGTTTGAGAGGAAGGGGCACCCACAGATGTTCACTGAACTTACCATAGGACTCCTTACAGAATGTAGAAGTGAAAGTAGCTGATTCCTGACGTAATTCTTTTCACGATGATGAAACCACTCCAAATTGCTAGAGAAGAAACCCAATAATCCCTTTCCTCAACAATACCAGTTGCATGATTCACTAGTGGCTTTGAAGTTTAACCGATAAATCTATATTTCACCGATCATGAAGAAGTGCAGGTATTGTCAATATCCATGTTGAAAATTTGAAAAATGAATGAAAACAAATACAAAGAAAAAATATAATCCATCGAGCAGGCCTTCGGAAAAAAACAAATTTTCGCGCCCGCTATCGGAATTCCGACGGCATGGGCCACCGCCGTCTTCCATTGAATGATCGGAGGTCACACAATCATCAAAGTGAGATCCACGGCGGCTTTTATGGTCTTCCTTATAAGCGGGAGATAGCCGTTTTTTATTTGCTCAGCGGAACTCTCAACTCCGCCGTCCACCTCACTAGTCCCGAAGGATCAGCTAGAAAACTGAAAGGAAATGAGAACTCTTCGGTGGGTGGGTCAGATTGCATTGGTGCAATCAACTTCCTCGATATCTGCACTTCGGTATAGCCTGAGAAATACCTCCATACGCAGGAATCCAAAGTCGTTGCTGTCAGAAGCTCACTTAAAACGCTACTGAGCTCCTGATTCACATCTCCTTTATTATCGGACACACCGCAAGAAGTTGATTATTTGGGAATTGTTCCATCAACGCGAAAAACAATTGATTACCCTGAGCTTCGCTATTTCCAACTCTACAGCAGTTACTCAGTGTTACTGTGTATTCGACTAAAGTACGCATTCAATCTTTTAGTTCGAGATCGTGCGCATGGCGTAATCCACAGGATTCCAGAGGTAGGCTCAGGTCTGCTCGTCAACACAGAGGTGTCTCCTTTAGCGTTATCCCAGCTTCCTCTTGCTCCTTGATGGCGCTTCCTTGGGAACTTAATTTCCGCCGCTTTTCTTCATCGAGAAACTTTAAGAAACAGTTGATGTCGGCGATAGAATGTTGGCGTGTGCAATTGGGTAGTGCATGGTGGAAGAGTGTGCCTAGATAATCGGATGTGCCTTTCAGTATCAGGAGGTACTCTCTCAGGTGATAGATGCAGGGATCTGGAAACGATAAGCGAAGAGTTCTGGTGGTATACCAGAACACATGGCGCAACCCAGAGGATTTCGTCGAGGTTACGCCGTTCGCACAGTAAGTGTCTACCTTTTCCAAAAGATCGAGCCTCAATCTATAGGGCCGCAAAGTTGTTCTAAGGTGTAAGTTTCGAACCCAGTGGAGCCCCTTAGCCGTAGGAAGCCGAATCGAATCAACAAGAGTGGTACAGTAAAAACCTTCCAGGCTACCGGAAACGAGAACTCTCCCATCCACCCATCACTCCCCGTGCTGCACGGGAACAGCTACGAACATTGTAGGAGTACCGGAGTATTGTCACCGGTAGTGTTAGGCCGCGGTCATACTTTGCGTTGTCTGCGGCAGGGCGTGGCCGCGTATCTTGCGTCTCCACACTGCCTCGTTGCCTGCGTCATCTCTGCACCTCCCCCGTGCCACTCTCTCTCGCTGCCTGTGAGAGAGAGTGGCACGGGGGAGGTGCAGAGATGACGCAGGCAACGAGGCAGTGTGGAGACGCAAGATACGCGGCCACGCCCTGCCGCAGACAACGCAAAGTATGACCGCGGCCTTACTGACTGTGTGATTGCTGCGTTACTCCTTTTGAGCAGCAATAGCAGAACTGTGCTGCATAATTAGTATTGGAATCAGCGCCAAGCCCTGATGACGTCAAGAGGTTCCCCTAGGAAAAGGAGATCATGTACAACACTTCCCTTGAAATTCAACAAAAAAAAACGACCCCACCCGGCTGCGGTTCGACGACCTCCCTGCCACCTAACACAAAGTGTTGTTATTGATTGTCGACCTTTACAGGAAGCACCTCATCTCTCATCAATTCTTAATTTCTCTCCTAAAAGATAGGGTTGTCGAGGAATGATCGGTAAAATTCTTGGCATATTCACGCCTTCCAGCCTTACGTACGATCTCCTATTCCATTTCAAAATGAGTCCACTTTTCGAAATTCTCGACGGAGCCTTGAGCCTAAATGGGACCACTTTTCAAGGGTGAAGTCACAGCCCCGGGAACCCTCCGTGCATTCACGATAACTACCTTAGATTTGGTATCAACTTCCCGCCTCTTTTCCTTATCAGATGATTTGAAGCTTGAAAATTTAGCTTTGTCATCAAAAGTTACAGAAAATGTAAATCTCACATTAGCGACAACCGAAAAAATCAAATGATCATCGAAAAATAAAAATGGAAAAATCTGAACCATGAATCAATCAGTCATAACCATGAGTCATAATCGGATGTTTTTTCTAGAACAATCAAGCCTTGGAGGCAAGGTCAATCAAACAGTTGAAGGCGGCTCACTGGTAGGTCTTTCTTGCCAATGAGAAATCGAAAGCTTCTAAGGTTGTGAGAGCGGCAACAAGTCTACGTAAGAGGTAAGGCTGCAGTCGTACTTTGCGGTGCCGGCGGCAAGGCGTGACTCTGCGTCTCCGCATATGCCACCCTCCCTCGTCGCCTGCGTCATCTCTGCACTTCCCCCGCGCCACTCTTTCTCTCTACCTGTGAACGCAGCCACGCCCTGCCTGCGGTGAATATGACCGCGGCCTAAGGGTAACTATCCACAATGTATACGGCCTAGGACCTCTCACCCTCCTATTGGTTCAGGTGGCGTACAGTGCATTCCCAAATGGCTGAGGCACACAAAACAACACATCTATGAGCTTTTGTTTTAGTCACCAACTCATCCATCCTATCAAATTATGCGACTGGAATGCATGGCACAACTCAAAGAAAGAATTAAATCACGCTTAGGCGGGTTCCATTGAGTAACAGTATACCTTCCGATGACAAGTAATGCCATAGGACATCAGAGAGACAATTGCGACCTTTTGGAAGCATCATCGTGGGCTCTTCCGGTAAACAAACAAGAGTGCCTCAAAACTTTATAGTCATCACATCACATCAGATCAAGATCAATTGCTGTACTAGTGAGAATCGGAAACATCCACATAACAAAACCTTAGTTTGGGTTTTGCTGTTTCCTGAACATTACGAGTGTCTATTTACACTTCTGTACAAACATTCAGTAATCATCATCATCGTCGTCTCTAGCTTGATGTTGGCAGACGTCATCGAAATCCACAGTCACAATCTGTAAACCGAAAACGTCATTTATGAGCAATACCATTCAATATTGAATTAACGCTCCCAAAAATCTACAAAAAGTACCTCATTGGATCTCAACAACCGAGCGACGACGAGACACCGCCTTTTGTCTTTTTCCTCCATGGTTGCTACCCGACCTTTATGTTTACCTCGTACGATCATTACACGTGACTTCTCCAACCGCGGTAAAACGGTCTCTAAGGACGATTGCCGGATTCCTAATAATAAGGTAAAATCGTTTAAAAACGAGTAGAAAACCAAGCTACTACTTCAGCCTAACATAATATATCATAATAAAGAAATATATCCTACCATAATGCATCTTTCCTTGAGAATCTTCTAATGAAATATCCTTCCGTGATGCTACGTCTACTACCCGCATCTTCTCTTTGAAGTATTTTCCTTTCTTGTAGTTCTCATCAATAAACCGTACTAGCAAATCAGAGCGAACCCATAATTCCTCTTTCTGAAACAAAAACGAGATTAGCAAAAAACTTAGCTCAGAAAAAGTCGAAAAAACGCGAAAAATAGAAAAGGGGCAATGAGAAAAATAGAACGAAAAGTATAATCCAAGGCTAACGCTCTAATTCCCTACATGATTATCCTTATCGTGACTATGATCCTTTTCCCGGTATTTGTCCCTAGAGCGTTCTTCGCGATCCTTTCGATCATCACCTTTTCTACTGTCACGAACGGCTTCATGATTTCGTTTCTCGATTTTATCTCGCTCTCTGTCATAATCATCCTTATCTGAATCAAGCCTTTAGAGCCAGAAATTAGATAGGCGATCAACGTTTCACCAAACGATAAGTACGACTTACTTATACACTTGCTGTCGCGGTCGTATTCTTTTTTCGACACTTGCTGAATTGCGAACAAACTCACCTAAAAACAAAGCGTTGATTTCAAAAACCAGGAGGAAAACTATTTCGTAAGTCGTGCAGCGGCCATTCCATTTCCAACCTATAATCTCTTTGAAATGTGGCAAAGAAATAAAACTTCCGGCAAGGCAATAGCACGTGCTCGTTAAAAGCACTCACATGAGGATTTTGAACTAGTGGAATATGAATCGAGGCGCTAAGAGTGCACAGAAAACAGCAAAAAGAATGAAACAGCAAAAAACGCGAAAAACAGAAGTCAAATATCTTCTTTCACTCCTTTTCTACCATCTCCTCCACATCACTATCCGCTAAGGAGTACACCAAAGGGACAAGCCATCCGGGATCTTTGCTTACTCATCGCAGCATTACGGCTAGTGGAGCGCTGCAATTCAAAGCGAAGCGCAGTGAGATCGCGAACCTCAAAGGCGCGGGTTTCGTCTCAGATGATTTCCTTTGAGCTCGAACAGTTAATAGCAACGTCGACCAGTTCAGCCTTCCTTCATTGCATCCTCCCACCCTCCCTTGCGGGCCTTTACAGCGGAAAATTTGTCCCTATTCTAGACAATGAATTATTAAGTTGACGAAAAAATTACCTTCACTTGTTGTCCACCTACAGCTAACCGCACGAAAAGGCAGTTGTTGTCATCATCTCTGGACTCGACCTGAAATGCGACTCACCTTCTGAACAACTACAACAACAATGGATGATTCGAAGTGAACGCCATAGTTACGCGCTTAATTTGAGCAAACATAAACGAAATAATAGATAAAGCGTACTTCAGAAAATAATGATAAACTGAGGTTAGAACGTACCTTGCCGTAGTGCCCCTTGAATCGACCAGCTGTAACCCGTATCAATGAATCCTTCTTTATGACTTCATCTACTTCGTCGTCTTCCTGGCCATTCTGAATAGAAACATAAAACTGCGAAAATTACGTTAAGCGATTCAAACCAGCTTTACCAACCTTTGCACCTTTCTTCTTAGCCTGTTGCTGAGGTGTGGCACCAAGACCAAGTCCATTGGGGCGTCGTGGAAGTATACGTAACGGAACAACCTGGTGATGAACAGATTAGGAAAAGAGGAGCAAGAATGAAGACTAAATTAAAAACCTTGAGACAGCTGAAAAGTGGCTGACCTGAGGCCTACGACCGATACCTTGACCTTCCTTCCATCCACATCCTCTCAAAATCGCAAGCCCATATTCTTCAATGGGAACCTATAAGACGGTACCTAAGTAGAAAAAGGATAACATGTAAGAAGCAAAGCAGGTCACTGATTACATTACATTCCACTTCCTTACGTATACATAGACCAAGGAAGGGGAAATAGCCATCAGAAAGTTAAAAAGACAAGTAAAATTGTGAAAGAAAAACACAAGGGATTTCCACTGTAACGAGACTGTGCCCACCCCTACAGAACGAACTGTCCACCTAAAGACACCACTAGGGGTAAGGGAAAATTGAGATCTGGGAGTACATGTTCCCTGAAAATGAACCTTCTACTTCAAAGGAGGTCATATGTGGCAAAAATCGCATGGAAAAAAACGCGGCTTGGGGTCTTATGACGACCCCGCAGCTCGGCATGCCGTTATGCGATTATGCGGCCGGGGGAGTCGCTGTGGATGGGCGGGACAATGATCCGGCCGGCTTGTTCAGACTCTGGCCTGTGTTCAGTCTACTCCGGCTAATGACGCAAAGGACAAGAGAGAGAAGGGGGATTTTTGGGTTCTGGGTTCCTATTTCTCGGTTTTTTGCGGTTTTGTCATTCTTTCTCTACTACTACATTGCTGAGCACATCTACTATCATATACAGTCTGCCGAATTTACCCCTTGTGGTGTCTTTAAGCCGTAAAGGGACATGCCATAGTTGACAAAAACGAGGGAAACCCCTTTACGATGGCTTTGAAGGCAACACCCATAATTGTTGTATTTTGCGCTCACCGCTCCATAATCCGCGTCTTCAACCACCTTTGCCTCTTCTTCTACCACTATAGCATCCGTTGAAGTTGTACCCTAAAATGCTAATAAGATCCAAATGCGATGAAGATCCATGGCCACGTTCGTGCTTTGCGCACCGACGCCGGCACCGGCAGCGACAGCGCCAAAATCATGTGCCGTCCACCGACTACGGCGGCACTCTGGTGATGCTTCCCTTTGTAAAACGCTCGATTGAACCACACCTCAGTTGACGATCGTGGCGAGAGCCCAGGACTCGAATTTCAAATCCGGCCTAGCATGTCTCTATGACAAGATCGAATTCGATTTTGTGTCTCGCGCCACGACCATCATTCCGAAAAATGATTGAGTCGAGCGTTTTGCAAACGCCGCGCGTCAACAGAGTGCAGCCCTGGTCGGCCGCCGGCACGTGGTTATGACAACGTCACCGCCGGTGCCGGCGTCGGTACGCAAAGTATAAAAGCGGCCTAATGAACTCCTAGAAACGTCGAAGTTTTTCATAAAAAAAAATGGAAAACCCACATTTGATCCCTCGAATGGCTGCTCTTCTGTAAGAATGGCAAGTTTTGCTCGATCTTCATCTGTGAGTTTGCCTTCCTTTTGTAGCGCCAGAAGCTTAGCTATGCGCCAATCATGCTCCTTTACAAGAGGTATCACGACCGCTGCTTTTTTCTTGCTGTCCTCATCATCCCTAAGATTCTTGATAAATTTTAAAAAAAAAAGAAAGAAGCATTAAGAGCAGTCGAAAGTATGAAAATAATCTCAAGGAATTGACTCACGGCGCGTCTCCGTCTTCGAAATGCGTGAGTTTCCGTTTCTTATTTCGTCTCTCTTCTTCGTTATGCTCCCTTTCTTCGTCACTGTCCACAGCCACTATAAAAACGATTCATACATCACTGCAAGGAAAACAAAAAGATAAGTAAAGGATAAATTTCATGCTAGTTTGAAGTAGATGTTCAACAGGATGGATGGAGACTTGCTGAAACTTTTGTCAAAAAGAATACTGAATTTCCCAAAAGCTTATAAAGCCACAATTCGATTAGGAGGAACCTCGTATTCCGCTTGTAGGCGAATATAAATGAAATCCCTCCTGCAACCATGGGTAGCCACAGGAAACATTCAGGAATGGTATTGTCTTTTGTAGAAACCAACAACATATCTAATTATTGTTTCCGTCCACCAATTCTAACTAAAAGCACACTTCGCCGATGCCGATACACCATGAAAACGAAAAATTTCCTGGGACATCATGAGAACTAAAAAAATTCGCGCAGATGAATGGCCAATCCCAACTACATTAGCTTTCATGTAAGTACATCTAGAAACAATATAAGAACGAACAAAGGAAAAAGTAAAAGGGAAGAACAACTTTTTAATAGAAGCATCTCCTGCTGGCACCATGCCAAGGCGTCAAATTTGGCGAGTTTGTGCAATGGCGGCCACTTAAACTCGTCCGAACTACGTCTGTTCTACCGTAGGCCAAAACCAACCCCTTTCGGTGTCTTTAATCCTCCAATGGATTCATCACATCAGAAAATCGTATGATAAAGGACTTTATCAAGAGCTGAAGGCAGCCTTGTATAATTAACCGTTATTTAACCTTACTTAGTATAGCTGTTATAAAAAGCCATTCCCCAAATGTAACCTCACGATGTGTCCATCACCATTCGCATGGTACAATCTGAATTTAAACAAAACCTCAAGTATATGCTGAGGCAGGTGTTTCTCATATTAAGTAAAAGCTGAGGAAAAGAAAAATCTTGTCAAAAAATCAGAGAGTGAAAACTATTGGTCAGAAAAGAAAACTAAAAAAATGCCGACGACCACCAAAAAGTCGAATCACTCACCGTCTATGATAGCCGTTGTAGTTTCCTGAAGTTTCATTGGTGCAGCTCTCTTAACACCAAAAGAGATCTTCATCTTTGGTGGTGGCTGGAGATCGGCGGTGCCTTCCATTGTCTCCTCTGAATGGTCCACCATACCTACAAATTCCGAT
Source organism: Trichostrongylus colubriformis (assembly GCA_963978905.1). Taxonomy (NCBI): domain Eukaryota; kingdom Metazoa; phylum Nematoda; class Chromadorea; order Rhabditida; family Trichostrongylidae; genus Trichostrongylus; species Trichostrongylus colubriformis. The sequence goes on along the minus strand of OZ022256.1, from coordinate 52,939,440 downwards.
GAACTCCTCGAAAAAATTGAAAGACGTGAGATTTGTCGCGACACAATTCCAAAAAAAGCTATGGTTGACAGAGAACCATCATCCTTTTAAAGAACGTCATATTATTAAGCAGTTCAACTCAAAACTGCCGCCTAAATCTACACCATGAAAAAATGCAGTGCGAGTTTTCCGGAAAAAACTCGTCCTTTTCATCACCGTATACAATCTAGCGTTGCGGGACCGACCCAGCAGTGATCGATTTTGCACACGCTTGGATTTGCTTGTGAATCAGCTTCGAGTATGCTTTTTATGTTCGCGATTCTTTGTTCATGCCTGTTATGTTCGCGATTCTTCGTTCTTTCCTTTCCTTTTGCGTATTTCAGTCCGTTCATTGTCAGTTTGGAATGTTCATATGTTACGAGTAGAGAAAATTCCACCTGACAGTGAGTTGCATCGTGCGGTTCTGTCTACACTCTCTGAAATATTGTGAAATATGTCAATTTTCAAGACAGTTCACTTTCAGCTATCAAGAACTTCTACGGCAACTCAACTCATAGAAGATCTGGCCGTTTGTAGGGCCATAAAGTCGAAAAGGTAAGATTTGAGCATTCTAAACTTTTTGAAATCCTCAATCACCCTTTCATATGCGGTCCCGTGATGAAGACTGCAATATGAGGGTGTTAGCTTTGTTTGCACGATGTACAGAGTGCAAATGCACCGGCTTTCATCCGTTACTAAGCGGCGATCAAGCAGTGGAAGATGGATTGTTTCTGGTCAGAACTTCTGCTTCTTTAGACTGGTAATCCGCGTTTTTACATACTTGGCATTTTAATCAAGCGAATTCGAACCGTCGAAAGTGATGCTATGCTCTCTGTCGTGGTTGCAACCATGCAATGGGTTAGTGTTATTTATTGAATTTTCCGAACTGAAACTATTGCACATGATCCCCCAAATACTCGACTAGTGCTAACTCTGAAATTTACAGTATTACATGCTTCTCATTCTGCGAAACCCAGTAAAAGTGAACAGGAGAAACTTATACAGTTGGCGAACGACACGCATGCTTTGCATGGTCGCATGGCAATTACAGAGGACACTGATGAGCTGCATGTGAGTTATGTCATAGAGAATCTGCAAATGTTTGAAGGGCTGAGTAGCTTGTGATTTGCTTTCTGCGACTCACTGTTGAGCACATCACTTCGCACACCCCTACTTCACCGATGTGGTGGATATTGAATTTTCAGTGATATATAGCCATGCTTCAATCTATCATGCTGCCTACCTCAGGATACTTTGTACCGTTTGTAGGAAATGCAGTTTACCCTAAATCACCGTTAGTAGAATAACTGAACTGAGACGCTCATTTGTCTTTATATCTGTTTTGGACCTTTACTTTCAGATCGTTTACCAGGTCTTCCAACTATGTCTCAGCGCCCTGAAGAAATGGAGCACTACTATCGATGTCCTTTTTGGTACCCCTAAGTTCAAAACAATGTATGAAACAAAACAACAATAAATTACTTTTGATTATTTCCAAAGTGTTCGATTCAGGCAGCAATGGATTGAGATTCGAAGACATACCTGGTCTTGAAACTTACATGACGATGATAATCCAGTGAAGGATGATGATCTGGAAGGCAAAATTAAGGCTATTCTGTAGAAATTGAACAGTGACAAGTGGAGCTGGCCATTCATTGCACCAGTTGATGGAATGGTAATTTTTGCGGCTGATTTTTCAAATCTTATTCATCTTCAAATCTTTCAATAGATTCCTGTTTCTGCTTTTACATCATTGATTCCATTAAATATCTTTTCGCGTATTTGCCTGTGGAGAGCCATTGTCAAAGTTTTACGATGTTTTCTGTGGCTTCAATCTGGAATGTGGGCATAGAAGGATCTCCAGAATTAGAAAACTGTTCAAATTTAGGTTCCTGAATACTATGACTATATCGAGTATCCAACTGATCTGAGAAGAATGTCGGAACGACTGCGGGCCAAGTATTACGTTCATGTACGCATTTTTTTTCTTAATTTTCTTTCCCTGCTTGCTACCTCACATCATTTTCTTTAGCAACACTTATTTATTGCTGATTGTGCCGCATGTTCGCAAACTGCTACAGCTTCAACGGCGTAGACACGGAATATTATCGTTGCGGGTGAGTGCTTTTGTTCAGGTTAATCAGTTATCGGGCGGAGCTTCACTGTTACGTATCTGATTTTCAAGGTGTCTCGAGAATCTTTGTTTTTTCAGGTACCGATTGAATAAACTTGCCTTGGAGTTAGTCACGAAGTACTTCCCTGAACACGTAATCCACTGATGGGCTTTTTGCTGATTGTCTATTTATTGCATGCATTTGATCTCTAGCGCTTTAAAAGCCAAGTTGTATGTCAACGTTTATAGGTGTAAATAATAAATCAATCCAGTTACTGTAGTTCACCGAATGTTGAGTACGTTGCTGAGCACTTGGAGCAGTCGCTCGATTAACATCTAACATACTTCCTGTGCGTCCTTGAGACTAGCTAGGGCTCTAGCGACGGTGAATCGACGAGAGCTGCGAGATTCCGAAGACTGTAGGGGAAAAATCATCTACGATGAGTCTGTGGTGGTCGACATTTTTGGCGTTTTAGGGAGGCAGTTCTCATTCCATGATGACTGATGAGTCTTTCATGATGGAAATCGCTGAAGCTGTTTAAAACTGATGCACGGAGACAACTGGCACGTAGAGTTGAAAAACGCTTTGATCTCCTCATTCTGTAACTGTACTCAGCCAGCGAGATAAAGGATAGCAGCACACTCAATTGGATCCAAAGAGAAGCGAATACCTTATACAGATAAGAAATGAAAAATGTGCGCTTCGAGTCCGAGTCAGCATACTAGGCAAGCTCGACTCACACATACTGTTCCAAGGGAATGAAACCCAACTTCATCGTTCAGCGAGGCAAGGATCTACGTCGCACCGAGCATACAAACAGAAATTCTGTTGTAATTTGTTCACACGTACTGCTGATGCGGTATACTTGTAACTTTATGATAGCATTAACAACCAATCAATATTCTCAGCATAATATGGTACACGTTCAACGGCAATAATACAATGCACATATATGATTAGCTATAGAATAAGATGACATATAGAGGTCAGATGACGTACCTAACGAATAATGACAGTATGAACAACACCTCAACGAGGAGAGCGTGGAAATTGATGATAGAATTTTGGAAAAGCACGAGCCCTGGAGAAAATGTCTCTGGAACTTGTTACATCAGTACATTACAAGTTTGGCAGTATTTTGATCTATGCATGAACAGAAGAAATCTCGTTGTGTTCTGGAGAACAGCTTCAGAAGGCTCGTCAATATTCTCAACATCCTTTAACGACAACATTAGACGGGCATTCACAACGGACGCCATCGTGACCAGGAAGACGCAAATATGGACAGCCACCGTTATTGACGGAACAGGCTGTTGCAGCTGGAAGGTTTTTTCAGCACGGAGCACCGAGATAATACGACAGCGGTGAGGGACAACAGATTCAAGACTCACAGGTAGTTTGTTTAGCATCAACATGGAGACAGCTAAAAAAAGATTCCTGTATATAGGCACACGCGACATACATAAAAACAGTGAAAATTTCCAAGGTCATAGGAGAGTTCGTGCAGCGAGAAGAAACGGAAAACAATGAAAGGTGCCTCATCATTTGCCCCCTTCCCTTTATCACACACAGCTCATAATTGGGAAGGAAACAGGTAAAGGAGGACAAAGTTGATATCACTGCCCATAAAAAACCCACGAGCACGGACATTCAGCTGACTAATTGTCGAGCAGCAATTGTGAGTGAGGTTTTTATCCGCATGACGTCGCAACAAATCTGGAAACAAAAATAGGTAGGAAAACTTCAAAACGCATAAGAAACAAAAAAACGAGGACAAAGATAACACATACGGAGCTGATTCACAACAAAACCCGTTCGAAAAGCCAATACGCGAAAAGAATGGTAAAAAAGGAAAGATGTGGACAAAAAACACAACAAAATCCAATCGTTTGAGAAAGCACGTGATAAGAAGAAGTGAGAGAACTGAAATACGCAAAAGGAAAGGAAAGAACAAAGAATCGCGAACATAAAAAGCATACTCGAAGCTGATTCACAGACAAATCCAACCGTGTGCGAAATCGATTACTGCTGGGTCGGTCCCGCAACGCTAGATTGTATACGGTGATGAAAAGGACGAGTTTTTCCCGGAAAACTCGCACTGCATTTTTTCATGGTGTAGATTTAGGCGGCAGTCAACTCAAACTTTGACCAACTTATGTTTGTGGTTTTCGGAACTTCTCTCATTTACACTATTTATCAAAAATTCTCAAAAGAAATAAACAATAACAAGCAGAATAACAAAAACTCAGAATACAGTCACCCAAGAAAAGGGGGAACAAAAGTTTTCATGAAATTCGTAAATGTGTAGAGGCAGTAGTGGCGCCTAAAAAGCCGGCAGCAGTATTGTGGCCGGGCGTGTCGTTGTCTCAAATCGGTATTGAAATACAGCGACTTGAAATCCATGAATTTATTCGTAAAACACAAAAACTTCAACAAAAAGATTCAACTGAAGTCGCTGAAAGTCTGAAATTCACCGAAAACCAAACAGGTGATATGTACAAAAAGCACATTAGTAAAAACTGAACGGCAAGAACATTTCATTTCTTGCCCTCAACCATTATTACGTGGTACCCGAATTTTGTTTTAATCGGTGGATCAGTGTAGACTGGTTTGTCACAAGTGCTTTTGGGTAAATCGAAAGCTGCATCTTGGAATGGGCCGACCATTGAACCACGAGTCATCCAGCCGAGATCGCCCTGAATAGTTGCACTTCCATACAGACTTGGAAAATTCAGAACAAAATGATTTATTTAAGCATTTTTTCACTCACCCCAGACCGAGCTTTGTCTTCACTGTATTGCGCAGCCACTTCATGGAATTTCATGCCAGACTTCAATTTCTCTATAGCTTCCAAAGCTTTGCTCTGAATACCGCACAAAAAATATTCGGAAGTAGTGACAATCCTATACATAGAAAGAAGACAGGATAAGCCTCGAACCTGCTTTTCACAAAGAATATGTCGAACTTTCACAGCTGTGCCTCCCTTGGCCTCTTTTTTCGGTGCCTCTTCCTTGTCCCCTCCTTTTTTGGGTGGCGCTTTTTTTGGTGGCATGTTCACCACTCCAATAATCTTTAAAATCTTAATACAACCGCTGACCAAGACACTAATTTTGCCATAGAAAATAATTCTTGCATTATCTTTGACGCGAACAATAATTACTGCAAGATTTCGGAAAAAAAACATGAATTGCGACCCAATACATTCAAGACATCAGCAAGAAGCTTCTCAAGAGCTTTACTGAGATGGTAGATAAAGGGAAAAAGTGCACCAAATTTCATAGTTTCAGAAGTCAGTGGCTCACAAAACTGTGGAATTGCGGACCGCTGCAGATATTAGACGGCTCGTTACAGTACGCAGACAACGTGAACCTCCTTGAGAGGTTCGGATGATGTCAAATTTTTTCGGGGCATTCTTCAGAATGCGTTTTTGGTGAAGTGTGATGTACCGAAAGCTTAGGCACTTTCCAATATGTGACTGGCTATAACTAAATGAGTCCATGAGACGAGACACGAGACAGCATGAACCTGACGGAAAATCGTGGAAAGCAGGGCAGAGGGAGTTTGTGCGCCCTAGAACTCCTTTTTTTCCTTAGTCTAGAAAAAATCCACATCCCTGGCTCACAATTATTTTGTGGTACCTTTCTCGACGGATGTGCATTTCGAAGCATTTGCCCGAAATGCTTCTGCCATGTGGCGCCCAAACTTATATTTTTCCAAAGCACTAGATGTACTTACATAGCACAATTACGAACAAGCATTGATTAGGTGAAAATAATATGTGAGACTTCCTATAAGTGTGTGTGTATTCACAAGGAGGGTCATATGTTTTTGGTATTTACTTATAAAAGCGTATATAAAGAGAATAATATGAAGGGATAAAGTTTTCGCCGTTAATCACCTTCAGTGGGATGAGCCCACATTCTAGTTTCATCAGAAAGGTGGCAGGTGAATCCGTATCGGCCTCTACAATGACTTACAGGTGCCAGCCGATGTACTAGTCAGTACGCTTTTGTCCTCCCGGACGAGTCTGAACCAAACAACTTACCCCGAAGGACGAAAGGCCTCGATGGCCTGGGCTGGGGTTCATACGGGATTTGATCCCGCAGCATGCGAGTGGAAGTGCGCGCCATCTGTCACTACACCACTCTCGCTCTCACTACTCCAAACTTTTCACTATCGTGAACACTGCCTCATAATCCTTATTGCCTTGATGATTGATCCAGATTTCATTTTTTATGCAAAGAAGTTGCATAGAAACGATTATTTAACAAATCTCTATCAGCCTAACGGTGCCATTCTTTTAATTTGTCAATTGGAAATTGAAGATAAACATATTTCCTCGAGGCGCTCAGAAACCTACATAGTACGACCAGCTAGTGATTGTAGATTTAGCAGAAGCCTATAAATAAGAGCCATTGGCGTAGGCGTCACCGTCACAACGTTCCACTCCGGTTTGTGCGTGGGTGCACGTGAGGGGGCTGTGCGCGAGGATGGTATTGCGCTCGCCAAAGCCGGAATCAGGTCAAGAGCCCTCACGGATAGCCGCGCATGTATAAATATGAGAGGATTTAGCACAGTCATTCAGGCGTTCATTTCCATGTGTGCTGTCCGGCAGTTCTGTGCCATCTGTGGCATCACAGAAACATTTATTTTAGATTTTTCCCCGCTCATTATTTTACTAGGTCGGCTGTCTAGTAGTGCTCCCAATTCGATAATTCGAAAATCTGCACCAAATTTAATGCATACTAAGTCTTAGTAATGCACTCTAAGCCACCGTAATCCTACAGTATGACTACCGTAGCTTTATAAACTCCACGTCATTTTTTCCAGTGATTTTGTCTCCAGATCTTTCCAGATTATGCCCAAGAAGAGTTCTGATTTGTAGGTCCTTACGATTAGTCGCTCTCAAAGACATAATGTTTAGGAAATCTCTATTCCGCGTTTAGTACTTTCATTCCTTGAACAATCTCGAAAGCAGTAGGCATGATGAGTGTGTGGACCGAATAGATCCAACAACTGCACACATTTCTTCGGCTGACTCCTCATCTTTATCATTTTTGCCAGTGGCGAGGTGGCACAAGGCCGCCCACACGTCCAGCGTGCCCACTGCTTCCAAAATATGTTTTCATGGCTATTTGTTCTACGAAAAAAAACGTTCAATCACACTTCTCTCAATCCAGTTTTATGATGACTTAATGCATTTTTTTGATTTCAGCATGTTGTCCTTAATTATTGCACTCCTTCTTCCCGTTTTCGCTAGCTCAAAACTGATTCACCTAACTGTTCGTGAGAACTTCACACAGCCTTGTCCGAACGGTTAGTTCATTTGGATTTATGAAATGAACAAGTCAAAAAAGATGCAATTGGTATCGAACATTCATGTAGGATTGAATTGAAACTTCTTGGAAGAATGTGGATGTTCCTTTTTGGAGGCTCTCAAATGAGAAAAAGGACGCGATGATGGTCTCCCAAAACTCCAGCTAATTCTCATGAAAAAAATGAACTTTTCAGTAAAAACTGATCTTATCGACCGATCATCACTAAGATTCAATTTTGACATGGTTCCGAATGAAGACGAAGAAGAGGAAGGCGATAAGGTTAGCTTCAAAGCCAGTTTTGAGCCAGTTTCTGCCATTGTTACACGCGCTCAAAGATGGCTATTGATTTTACGCGCATACGGTAGATAATCCTTCCAGCATTTATGCATCGAAGCACTGAAATCCAAACATCCCAGGTCATCCTTACCGACATACATGGAGAAACTCGTGTGATATCTTTTCCGGGCTGTTATCGAGTGAAGCTCTCCTTTAAAATGCGGCAACCGATTCAAAATCCGTGAGTTCGATTCGCTGTTATTGGTTTCGCACAGGACATGTAGGGAAGACAAGGGTACGACGACGGAGAAGTTATGAATACCGAACCGTCTTCATTAATCATACAGATTTATGCGCTTCCCACAAAAAACGTTTGACAATGACTATTTCACACAAAAAATTATACATTTCATTCATTATTCAGGCTGACGGCGCATCAGGATCCCAGGCATAACTAACATGAATGATAGCTTTCCTGGTCGCATTCACACTTTGCAGTGACGGCGGCAGGGCGTGACTGTGTGTTTTTGCGTCTCCGCCTGTAAAACCCTGTCTCGTTGCCTGCGTCGTCTCTGCACCTTCTAGTGCCTCTCTGCCTCGCTGCCTATAAAACCAGTCACGCCCTGCTGGCGCAAAGTATGAACGCAGTCCAAGGTTCTCACGATTTTTAATCAAAATCGCGTACTTACTTCCTATAGTCCCAGCAAAATTTTTTTAATATCTTTAAAAATCTGCAAAATGCGAATCACTGGAAGCGCTGAGTTTAACATGTTCAAAATCTGAATTTCATAACTCGATTTTAGCTACATCGAGGCTTTCCTCCAGCTTGGACAGAATATTCCTTGCCGAGCAAGTGGTCGTAATGTGGTCACGAACATTTGCACCAACATTACTCGTACGAATTGGTGTCCACAAAGTGTCAACGACAGGTTACGCGGGATGCTGGCTGATAAGGAAACATGGTGAGTGCCGCTTTTTGCACTATTTGAATAGTACGAACATTCGGAAGAAGTTAAATCGCGCTCAGTATACGGGCGGGGCTATAATCTGACTTTTCGCCGGCGCTCGCTTGTGGTGCGTGCTCGATGACGTCTAAGCCGTTGCGCGACGCTACTATCGCGCTTCAATGAGAGTAACCTTGCTGATAATTGGCCGGCACAGTAGGGGCAATATCAGGGATTTTTGCATCATCCTTGCTTTTTTACTAAAATTTACCTGAGAATTCGCTAAAGGTAGTGATAGGGGTAATGTGGGTAATGAGAATCCTCAAACTGCGTCATGCAAATGAAAACAGGGGGCTCAAGAAGACTATGTGTGGCAATGATCTTGAGACTACGTCATTTTCCTTCTTCATCAGCTGCCACTTGTTGTACCCCAGCCCACGCACGGGTGTGTACCCATATGTCAGGATTTCGCACTGCGGCATGTCGCAAGCGAAGTAATGCGGACTAGCTAGAGGCGCTACGTAAATGGTCCGAAGCAAAGGTGGCTCTGCTGCGTATCGCGCCCTTAGCATTACCCTGTAATCGTTCTATCTAAGACCCAACTACCGCGACACGCATAGCTTGCACACACACTGCGTCGCACGCCACTCGTCGTCGTGCAAAATTTGACAAAAGGGTACACAACCTCCCTGCAACCACCCCCCTCTGATGCTCCGATCCAACGCTCCAACGCGCTTCTCATTCTTTTGAGATCAAAAGCGGTTTTACGAATTTTCTTCAGTGATTGGATGAATTTTTCATTTAGCCAATTCTGCCACCTATGTGAAACTATACAAGAAGAACAGCACAAACGGACAAGCGAATTACGACAATACGTGCTCAATGAGGGCTCAGAAAAATGCGATACTCAAGATGACCGACAAACATTGTATTTCAAGGTGAGCATGCAATTCTATCATAAGCCGCATTCTCGACGCCGTGGATGAGCTTACTTCCATAGAGGTGAGGGTCAAGTACCGTATCAGAGGAGTTTTCGGCATCGTACCAGCTCCTCTTAGAGATTTGCAATACGACCTCGTAGAAATGTTTGTCCCATTGTACTTCCATCAAAAACTGATGTGCAGTATTGTCGGGCGAGGGAAGTAGAAACAGTCATGTTGAATAGCACCTACGACCTCATCCAAGAACCATCAAATATAACTCCTTTCCCAAAACCAAGATAGGATAGGTCTACTAAGCTTCCCCCGGCACTTTGATAGAGGTGCTTGACTTATCTACAGAAGTGCTCAAAGATGTGGTAGATTTCGACTACACTATGGTTTTGATGAATTTCCACTATTGATCAAAATCAAATCCATTATGGTCTGTTCAGATGTGTACGCCGTCACGAAAGGAGCTTAATGAACGTCATGGTGACGCACGTGATAAAATGGAAGAATATTGGAACTATCTCAAACAGGTTAGTAAATAATTTTTTTTTTCAAGGAAGAATCGGTTTAGACAGTGCCATTCTTGAATCTCACAAAAATGTAGACGGAATGATTCGGATTAGGAATGGTAGCTAATCAGGATGCATCGTGGATCGAAGAATCTCACTGGGATCGCATCAACTTAGTGGAAGAGGGTCTTATTTGGAGAAGTCAGTAATCAATAATCTTTATGTGAAGTAAATCAGAAGCGCGTTGCATACTGTAGAAGACAAATATTAGGAGATGGACATGTTTTGTTGTTATCAACATCATTATGAAGATGAGCAAAGAAAAAGGTTGATGTCGGCGATTCTTGAAAAAAGCATCTTTCCACTCACTGTATTCGGTAGGATCAAATAGAAGGCAGGGTATACCTTCTAACCTCCAGTAACGCCTTACGTTCACAAAAAAAGAATGGTTTCGAGAAAAAACTGGGAATTATACGAGAACTTGAGTGGCTTCGCAAATCCATGTTTGCAGCTAAACGCACCTTCAAATGCTGCTGCGACGCAAAAATGATGTGAAATACGTGGCGCGTTCCCGGAGCGGAACCGATAAGTGCTCGATTTTTGGTTTTTGACTTGTGGAAGTGTTTCGGTGGGATGCAGAAGGTTACGAACGAACATCACGACAGCAGAGGTGTCGATTTTAAGGGAGACGGAGGTTTCTTTGACAAACTCCCTAATTAACTGCTCATCTTTTGTAAAAGTTTTTTTTGCGAGGCTGTTGTGATCGCTGGAAGGCTGAAAAGTGGCTTGCAAACTCAAAGTTTTTGGGGTAAATTTTAATTTCGGGTAAAACACTACCTCACACAGTGAACATAACTCAAGCTTGCTATTGAATAAAGAAAAGTCAAGTGAATTCCACCCCAAACTTTCTGCACAAGTAAAATGAAGAGAATTCGGAAATCGGGTCGTCGCAGGAGACAGATGCTACGAAATCGGAAAAAGAATAGTCACGGACAATGCCAACGTGCCTGGCCTGTGGGGATATGTTGATAATGGTTTGAACTGATTATCAATCAATACCTGTGCCACTGGGCGACGCAGGTAGACGTTGCGGAACATGGGCATATGCAACTTGCGCTAATGGTGACTTCATCGAAATCGATGGCACCGAGAGGATTTTTGACATCAGATCGGTCGGTGCAGAACAAAAATCGTTATGAAACATCTATTGATCAGGTACTCCTCTCCTACACCCTGAGGCGAGGACTGCGACCACAAAATTGATCAGCAGTTCGTCCCCATCAGGTTTCACGATCGCTGATAACAGAGGGACCCGACGTTCCCTTCGACCACTTGGCTTTAGGGGTTAAAGGGTCGGTGCTTTCCCAAAAATGGCACAGCCGGCTTTACCCAGCTGGCCCGTCTTCAAAGCGTTTCGAAAGCACTCACTTCTGCTTTGGTTAGACACCTATACTTTGAAAATCTCACTTCCAAGCACCGAAGGTGAGATGATCCATCGACCGACCAATGACGACGAATCTTACACACCTTGGACGAGTTCGACACGGTGGTCTTTGTCATGGAGCCCAACCACAGATGTATCGTACTTTGCATCTTCTTTCTTAAAGGATGCCTATGGGAAACATTCAAGTAAGAGGATGCAGACTGATAAGAGATTACGCTGATTAGCAAAAGCTTGCCGCAAAGTGGCTCCGATCCCATAAGTGTGCAGGTGTGGAACACCTCTCTTCACACTGCGTCACTGCACCATTTAGCGCGAGATAAGTTGCAGGGTTGCTTTCAACGGTGCCGACTGCAAAAGCCGTTCAAGGCCCCTCTCACTGACAATGAGCCAGTACCACTTTACCTTCGTCTTCCAGCTTAACCCAGCTAGCCCGTCCTTACTCCGCGTTCATACTTTGCACCGACAAAGTAAGAGGATGCGGTGTGTACTGTACACGCTGCTGAGTACTCGACATAGCTTAAATAAAGGCCCAGCAGACTACGCACAAGCTAGCATCTAAGGCTGTTACCAACTTTCTCCATCCTTCTCTGCATGCTATAGCTGTATAAATAGCGAATACATATTCTACAGTAGAACTACGGTAGTAGAGGTAGTAGACAGCTGACATCAAAGTGCATCATTCCAGGGTATTCTAACAGCCGTTGTTCATGTGATGGACAGATCGGAATTGGACGTTAACCGACGACAACAATGCCAAAAGATGTGCCATACGTACACCAGCAAGCGAGGTGTAAGCTATTCCTATCGAGTACGTGAAACTAATCAATATTACTATCAAATACACATTTACACCCTTACTTTTACCCTTGAAATTACTCGTCGCTGAATCAATGCTATACAAGAATTCCTATATAGAATACAGCGTAGTAGGCGCGTAAAATCAATAACCGTTATAGAACACGTTGCTCAAATCGATCGAATCGTTATGCACTCCTCGTGACGACTATGCTGCATGTGTCTATCACACGGTGAAGTTCGACATCAATAGTGATTTCTGAAATTCTGATACAAGACCCTTCCACCGATAGGACAATTGATTACTACTGATTTTTCGAATATATTAGGGACCATTATGATGAACTCATTTCCTGCCTGTATATGATGATTCTATACAATCTTATAATTAAAAGAGAATAAATAAGTTATGTTGCTAGGGTGAGTAGAACACAAACAAAGAGTGCTGCTCCGCTTCTCTGACTTGTACTCGGAAAAGAGATACTGAGCTAACCACGCCCACCATGCAATTCTGCAAGCAATTTGAGATCGACTCACTTTATTCAAATCGACAACTATTACATGTCTGCCTTAATGCATTTTTGCAAAAAAAGTCAAATGCTATATCGGCGTTGAAAAAAAGATAGAGAGAATAGTTATTAGCGATGATAGCCCTCTAAGCATGCACCATACGTTTCATTGCATGATTACCGATCGGCCAGTAAAGGATTCGAACCTTCAGCCTTCAGACTAACGACGAGCGATCAAAATCACCATTCACGCAAACATACATAACCAGAAAAAAATCTGTTCATAGTTACAAAAAACTTGAGGAGATATCAAGAATGGAACAACATATTAATGAACAACAGAATAATCAAGTCACACGAATTACCGAAGGCTCGCAGACAACAAAAACCAGTAAAGTAAGAATCCTAAGCACTTAGTCGATCACCTGTCTAATGCTACCTGTGTTAAGCCTAAGTCTCTTACAGAAACCTACAGTAAGTGTCAGAAAAAAACAGCCGCCAAACGATGTTCACTATGAAACAGATTCAATTCATTCTCAGCACCTAAATCCTGAGTTTCCGAAACACAATTATTTAACAAAATATAAGTCATAAAAGAAAATAAATAGCAGAAAAGGTTGTTTATAAAATAAAATCGTTGTCTGGAAAAGGTTCTTGGGTAAGAAGCAATAAGAGAAAAATCAATAATAGGTATAACAGTAAGCCGGGCGTGTGCGGATATGACAGCGAATCGCGTGGCCGCCCGCGGCGAGCGGCGCGGCTTGTGCGAGTGCCAGTGGCAGGGCATGGCAGCCTTCAAGCGAGGCAGTGTGGCATGAGTGAAAGCGCAGACGTGGCGCAGTCACGCTCGGCCGGCTTCCAAGGGCAATCGATACGGCGAGTCGTACCGGTGGCGCCGCGAGTGAGACGCCGCGGAGCGATTCGCTGTCATATCTGCACACGCCCCAGTAAGCCCGGTACCACTGAAATATAAAACAAAATTAGACGGGCTAGTTCGAAGCAATGTATGGCTCACGAAAAAAAAGGTAGAATTTAAATGTTGCCAGATTGCAGAATTAACATCTTTGAAACACAATAAATTACAAGACCGTACCGTAAAATGCAACCTAAATGGGTCCTTTAAAATCTCATTTTCGTGATCGTATTGCTATTCATGTAAACGAAAAGTGCTCCGGCACATAAGCGCGAAGTAAGTTCCTGTTCCTCAATTCCATGAGACCACTCTACCTGAAAACTCGTTATACATCAAGGAATACTCTAAATGCTGGAATTACCTCAGAAATTGCAAAATAAGCAATTCACGAAGTAATGTAACCACTAATACAGCGAAAAGGTACAAAAACAAAGAATAAACCAGTTCTTATCGTCATTGATAGCACGGAAAGTGAAGAATCGCGAAACGCTCAGAAACGGCTCTTCGACTTTTCCCACATACATGCACCGTTCTCAGAAAAAAACAACAAGTGCAACTCACTGCTCCCCATGTCTCTGCCTGCGCCTTCTGTTCTATTAATGCACTGTGGACCGCTTCCGAAGCACCTAGCTTGAAGGTGACAACCGAATAAGGAAGCAGAACACTCTTAACCGATTCCACAGCATACTGCATACCCGTCAATGCCCAAAAGTTGTAAGACTTCAGCCACTTTTCGACTTTGCTTGCATCAACCGAAGAAATGGTATCACCACCTGAAGTCAATATTTAGAGCGCCATGCAACAACTGGGTTTATCATAGAATCACTGAGTAAAATGAAAAGGGAGATCCAAGAGAAGAATGAAACCAAACAGAGAACTCGTAGTCTCTTACCAAAAAGATTTGTGAATGGCTTCAAAGACGTGCCGAGTCCCTCGTTTGCATTGTCGATTACCGGCTGCCAATACTGCTTCTGATATCTGGAAATGGATCGATGAAGATGATGATGAAGCAAGTGTCAATTAATCAGTTCTTCTCTAGGTCTCAACCAAACAAAGAATATCACTCACTTTTCGAGTTTTTCGCTTTCGACATTCCAGAAAAGTATCGTATCGCCATGTAAATACTCCATAATTTTTGATGCTATTGATTCCCTGAATTGAGTTTTATTTCCTACACGAAACAAATGATGCATAACAACAGGAGAAAATACTGGTGCTGACAACTAGAGAAAATGATGTCCTCAAGGTCGAACGTTGATTTGGGAGTCCTTGAGAGGGAGGAAGCGCGATGTAGGAATTCTCTGCAGACTATGGTATCTGCAACATTTTGAGGATGGGGCTATGTATGAGTCTGGGCATTACTCGCACTGCCGACACCTGCCACCTTTCCCAATCAGTCGAAGCCTTGTATTGATGTAGCAGATAAGAAGTACTTCCAATCAAAATAGGAGCACCCGCTATTGCAAAGGTTTGGATTAAACAAATTTATTCTCCCGGTCTGAACCCGTCGAAGGGTCCAACTGGTCCCAGCGAGTACCAAAAAGCTAATCCATTTAGGACGTCCCTACTATCACTACTATATATAATCGGCTTAGTCTGTCTGTCTGTCTGTCTGTCTGTCCGTCTGTCTGTCTGTCTGTCACGGAATTCATATCTCGCGTCGCAGTAGAGCTGGGACCCTGAATTTTTAAAGTGATATAGGGGGTAGTAAGGGGACATCAATGGTGAGAAATCGGAAGTGATAGCAACTGATAAGGGCTGATAAGGAGCCTCGGAAGGCGAATGGGGGGAAAATCATATCTCGCGTCGCAGCAGAGCTGGGACACTGAATTTTTAAAGTGATATAGGGGATAGTAAGGGGACATCAATGGTGAGAAATCGGAAGTGATAGCAACTGATAAGGGCTGATAAGGAGCCTCGGAAGGCGAATGGGGGGAAAATCATATCTCGCGTCGCAGCGAAGTTGGGACCCTGAATTTTTAAAGTGATCACTACTATATATAATCGGCTTAGTCTGTCTGTCTGTCTGTCTGTCTGTCCGTCTGTCTGTCTGTCTGTCACGAAATTCATATCTCGCGTCGCAGTAGAGCTGGGACCCTGAATTTTTAAAGTGATATAGGGGGTAGTAAGGGGACATCAATGGTGAGAAATCGGAAGTGATAGCAACTGATAAGGGCTGATAAGGAGCCTCGGAAGGCGAATGGGGGGAAAATCATATCTCGCGTCGCAGCAGAGCTGGGACACTGAATTTTTAAAGTGATATAGGGGATAGTAAGGGGACATCAATGGTGAGAAATCGGAAGTGATAGCAACTGATAAGGGCTGATAAGGAGCCTCGGAAGGCGAATGGGGGGAAAATCATATCTCGCGTCGCAGCAAAGTTGGGACCCTGAATTTTTAAAGTGATATAGGGGGTAGTAAGGGGACATCAACGGTGAGGAACCGGAAGTGATAGCAACTGATAAGGGCTGATAAGGAGCCTCGGAAGGCGAATGGGGGGAAAATCATATCTCGCGTCGCAGCAAAATTGGGACCCTGGATTTTTAAGGTCATATAGGGGGTAGTAAGGGGACATCAACGGTGAGGGAACGGAAGTGATAGCATCTGATAAGGGGCTGATAAGGAGCCTCGGAAGGCGAATGGGGGGAAAATCATATCTCGCGTCGCAGCAGAGCTGGGACACTGAATTTTTAAGATATAGGGGATAGTAAGGGGACATCAATGGTGAGAAATCGGAAGTGATAGCAACTGATAAGGGCTGATAAGGAGCCTCGGAAGGCGAATGGGGGGAAAATCATATCTCGCGTCGCAGCAAAGTTGGGACCCTGAATTTTTAAAGTGATATAGGGGGTAGTAAGGGGACATCAACGGTGAGGAACCGGAAGTGATAGCAACTGATAAGGGCTGATAAGGAGCCTCGGAAGGCGAATGGGGGGAAAATCATATCTCGCGTCGCAGCAAAATTGGGACCCTGGATTTTTAAGGTCATATAGGGGGTAGTAAGGGGACATCAACGGTGAGGGAACGGAAGTGATAGCATCTGATAAGGGGCTGATAAGGAGCTTCGGAAGGCGAATGGGGGAAAATTCATATCTCGCGTCGCAGCAAAGCTGGGACCCTGAATTTCTAAAGTGATATAGGGGGTAGTAAGGGGACATCAATGGTGATAAATCGGAAGTGATAGCAACTGATAAGGGCTGATAAGGAGCCTCGGAAGGCGAATGGGGGGAAAATCATATCTCGCGTCGCAGCAGAGCTGGGACACTGAATTTTTAAAGTGATATAGGGGATAGTAAGGGGACATCAATGGTGAGAAATCGGAAGTGATAGCAACTGATAAGGGCTGATAAGGAGCCTCGGAAGGCGAATGGGGGGAAAATCATATCTCGCGTCGCAGCAGAGCTGGGACACTGAATTTTTAAAGTGATATAGGGGATAGTAAGGGGACATCAATGGTGAGAAATCGGAAGTGATAGCAACTGATAAGGGCTGATAAGGAGCCTCGGAAGGCGAATGGGGGGAAAATCATATCTCGCGTCGCAGCAAAGTTGGGACCCTGAATTTTTAAAGTGATCACTACTATATATAATCGGCTTAGTCTGTCTGTCTGTCTGTCTGTCTGTCCGTCTGTCTGTCTGTCTGTCTGTCACGAAATTCATATCTCGCGTCGCAGTAGAGCTGGGACCCTGAATTTTTAAAGTGATATGGGGGTAGTAAGGGGACATCAATGGTGAGAAATCGGAAGTGATAGCAACTGATAAGGGCTGATAAGGAGCCTCGGAAGGCGAATGGGGGGAAAATCATATCTCGCGTCGCAGCGAAGTTGGGACCCTGAATTTTTAAAGTGATCACTACTATATATAATCGGCTTAGTCTGTCTGTCTGTCTGTCTGTCTGTCCGTCTGTCTGTCTGTCTGTCACGAAATTCATATCTCGCGTCGCAGTAGAGCTGGGACCCTGAATTTTTAAAGTGATATAGGGGGTAGTAAGGGGACATCAATGGTGAGAAATCGGAAGTGATAGCAACTGATAAGGGCTGATAAGGAGCCTCGGAAGGCGAATGGGGGGAAAATCATATCTCGCGTCGCAGCAGAGCTGGGACACTGAATTTTTAAGATATAGGGGATAGTAAGGGGACATCAATGGTGAGAAATCGGAAGTGATAGCAACTGATAAGGGCTGATAAGGAGCCTCGGAAGGCGAATGGGGGGAAAATCATATCTCGCGTCGCAGCAAAGTTGGGACCCTGAATTTTTAAAGTGATATAGGGGGTAGTAAGGGGACATCAACGGTGAGGAATCGGAAGTGATAGCAACTGATAAGGGCTGATAAGGAGCCTCGGAAGGCGAATGGGGGGAAAATCATATCTCGCGTCGCAGCAAAATTGGGACCCTGGATTTTTAAGGTCATATAGGGGGTAGTAAGGGGACATCAACGGTGAGGGAACGGAAGTGATAGCATCTGATAAGGGGCTGATAAGGAGCTTCGGAAGGCGAATGGGGGGAAAATCATATCTCGCGTCGCAGCAGAGCTGGGACACTGAATTTTCAAAGTGATATAGGGGGTAGCAATGGTGATAAATCGGAAGTGATAGCAACTGATAAGGGCTGATAAGGAGCCTCGGAAGGCGAATGGGGGGAAAATCATATCTCGCGTCGCAGCAGAGCTGGGACCCTGAATTTTTAAAGTGATATAGGGGGTAGTAAGGGGACATCAATGGTGAGAAATCGGAAGTGATAGCAACTGATAAGGGCTGATAAGGAGCCTCGGAAGGCGAATGGGGGGAAAATCATATCTCGCGTCGCAGCAGAGCTGGGACACTGAATTTTTAAGATATAGGGGATAGTAAGGGGACATCAATGGTGAGAAATCGGAAGTGATAGCAACTGATAAGGGCTGATAAGGAGCCTCGGAAGGCGAATGGGGGGAAAATCATATCTCGCGTCGCAGCAAAGCTGGGACCCTGAATTTTCAAAGTGATATAGGGGGTAGCAATGGTGATAAATCGGAAGTGATAGCAACTGATAAGGGCTGATAAGGAGCCTCGGAAGGCGAATGGGGGGAAAATCATATCTCGCGTCGCAGCAGAGCTGGGACCCTGAATTTTTAAAGTGATATAGGGGGTAGTAAGGGGACATCAATGGTGAGAAATCGGAAGTGATAGCAACTGATAAGGGCTGATAAGGAGCCTCGGAAGGCGAATGGGGGGAAAATCATATCTCGCGTCGCAGCAGAGCTGGGACACTGAATTTTTAAAGTGATATAGGGGATAGTAAGGGGACATCAATGGTGAGAAATCGGAAGTGATAGCAACTGATAAGGGCTGATAAGGAGCCTCGGAAGGCGAATGGGGGGAAAATCATATCTCGCGTCGCAGCAAAGTTGGGACCCTGAATTTTTAAAGTGATATAGGGGGTAGTAAGGGGACATCAACGGTGAGGAATCGGAAGTGATAGCAACTGATAAGGGCTGATAAGGAGCCTCGGAAGGCGAATGGGGGGAAAATCATATCTCGCGTCGCAGCAAAGTTGGGACCCTGGATTTTTAAAGTGATATAGGGGGTAGTAAGGGGACATCAATGGTGAGGAATCGGAAATGACAGCAACTGATAAGGGCTGTTAAGGAGCCTCGGGAGGCGAATGGGGGGAAAATTATATCTCGCGTCGCAGCAAAGTTGGGACCCTGGATTTTTAAAGTGATATAGGGGGTAGTAAAGGGACATCAATGGTGAGAAATCGGAAGTGATAGCAACTGATAAGGGCTGATAAGGAGCCTCGGAAGGCAAATGGGGGGAAAATCATATCTCGCGTCGCAGCAAAGTTGGGACCCTGAATTTTTAAAGTGATATAGGGGGTAGTAAGGGGACATCAACGGTGAGGAATCGGAAGTGATAGCAACTGATAAGGGCTGATAAGGAGCCTCGGAAGGCGAATGGGGGGAAAATTATATCTCGCGTCGCAGCAAAGTTGGGACCCTGGATTTTTAAAATGATATAGGGGGTAGTAAAGGGACATCAATGGTGAGAAATCGGAAGTGATAGCAACTGATAAGGGCTGATAAGGAGCCTCGGAAGGCAAATGGGGGGAAAATCATATCTCGCGTCGCAGCAAAGTTGGGACCCTGAATTTTTAAAGTGATATAGGGGGTAGTAAGGGGACATCAACGGTGAGGAATCGGAAGTGATAGCAACTGATAAGGGCTGATAAGGAGCCTCGGAAGGCGAATGGGGGGAAAATTATATCTCGCGTCGCAGCAAAGTTGGGACCCTGGATTTTTAAAATGATATAGGGGGTAGTAAAGGGACATCAATGGTGAGAAATCGGAAGTGATAGCAACTGATAAGGGCTGATAAGGAGCCTCGGAAGGCGAATGGGGGGAAAATCATATCTCGCGTCGCAGCAAAGTTGGGACCCTGGATTTTTAAAGTGATATAGGGGGTAGTAAGGGGACATCAATGGTGAGGAATCGGAAATGACAGCAACTGATAAGGGCTGTTAAGGAGCCTCGGAAGGCAAATGGGGGGAAAATTATATCTCGCGTCGCAGCAAAGTTGGGACCCTGGATTTTTAAAGTGATATAGGGGGTAGTAAGGGGACATCAACGGTGAGGGAACGGAAGTGATAGCATCTGATAAGGGGCTGATAAGGAGCTTCGGAAGGCGAATGGGGGAAATTCATATCTCGCGTCGCAGCAAAGCTGGGACCCTGAATTTTTAAAGTGATATAGGGGGTAGTAAAGGGACATCAACGGTGAGGGAACGTAAGTGATAGCATCTGATAAGGGGCTCATAAGGAGCTTCGGAAGGCGAATGGGGGAAAATTCATATCTCGCGTCGCAGCAGGCGAAAGGGGGAAAATTCATATCTCGCGTCGCAGCAAAGCTGGGACCCTGAATTTTTAAAGTGATATAGGGGGTAGTAAGGGGACATCAATGGTGAGGAATCGGAAGTGATAGCAACTGATAAGGGCTGATAAGGAGCCTCGGAAGGCGAATGGGGGGAAAATCATATCTCGCGTCGCAGCAAAGTTGGGACCCTGGATTTTTAAAGTGATATAGGGGGTAGTAAGGGGACATCAATGATGAGGAATCGGAAATGACAGCAACTGATAAGGGCTGTTAAGGAGCCTCGGAAGGCGAATGGGGGGAAAATTGGGGGAAAATTATATCTCGCGTCGCAGCAAAGTTGGGACCCTGGATTTTTAAAGTGATATAGGGGGTAGTAAGGGGACAACAAGGGTGAGGGAACGGAAGTGATAGCAACTGATAAGGGGCTGATAAGGAGCTTCGGAAGGCGAATGGGGGAAAATCAAATCTCGTAATAATCTCGCATAATATAAGCGAAGAAATAAGGGGCGCACTATACAATGTTACGCCCTGCCCACAGTGGGCGGGGCGCGTGCTGAAAATCAGAAAATCTAAGGAGTAGATATGCTATGGTAAGCAGGTAATTACAGGAGCAGCTAAGAAGACCCGTCGTCAGTGGGTCAAAATATAAAGCGAATTATGGCGGCCTGAGGGGGAGATATGCGCCAACAACCGCGAAAATCGGCTCGCCGCGTCAGCGGCGAGCCGAGAGTCGCCCCCTATAAGGCCGGCTTAGCCGGCTCCCGGGCCGGCGAAGCCGGCCCGGACCAGTCGGATTGGCCGGCGTCAGCCGGCCAATCCGACTGGTAGTATATAAAACGCTTCGTCTGTCTGTGCCTCCGTCCGTCCGTCCGTCTGTCACGAAATTCATATCTCGCGTCGCAGCAAAGCTGGGACTGTGATTTTTAAACTGATATAAGGGGTGGTAAGGGGACATCAGCGGTGAGGGAACGGAAGTGGTAGCAACTGATAAGGGCTGATAATAAGCCTCGAAAGGCGAATGGCGAGAAATTGATATCTCGCGTCGCAGCAAAGCTGGGACTTTGAATTTTGAAAGTGATATAAGGGTGGTAAGGGGACATCTGTGGTGAGGGAGCGGAAGTGATAGCAAGTGATGAGGGCTGATAAGGAGCCTCTAAAGGCGAATGGTGAGAAATTGATATCTCGCGTCGCAGCAAAGCTGGGACTCTCAGTTCCTGAAGTGGTATAAGGACGAGACTGAAGGGAGGCATTTTGTTTCCCTTTCCCGTTTTAGCGAATTCCCAGTTCCTGAAACCGTTCGAGTGATGATACTGATCGATCGATATCGATCAAGTCCAATTAGCATGCTTCTATGTGTGACGGGCGCAGTTGTGTGCGCCAGCCCAACTGATTAATGATATACTCATAAACTGCATATACGAAGCAAACCCAATACTCTTTCGAATCACAACGATCACCTTGTAGCATTAAGAGGATTATCCTGAGCAGTAAACGCCAGACCAGTTAGTCTCATGTGACCCATATGCAGAAACTCTTCTTGAGATGACCATTCTTCTGCGATGGCCAATGCCAGCGCTTCGGATTCGATCTAAAAGCACGAGCAATGAACTATCCGTCTGGTATTTTTTTTCCAAAAAGGCCTTTCAATTACGAGAATGATAAGATCGATATTTTTATACTTACTTGAGCTTAAATGCTTATTAATTTCAGTATTCGCCTTTTTCGGTAAATTTAGCACTTAAGTGGCATCCGGGGCCGGGTTAATACTGCAAAGTATGACGGCAGCCTTGAAGGGTAACTATACCCGACTTTCATATTTTGAAAAACTTATATTAGGTTGTCCCAAAAGTCTTGTAGGATTTTTCCAAAAAAAATCAATAACTCTTGTTTACTTCGAGGCAGGTCTAGGCGGTTCAGGAATATGGTAGAACGTTCTCTAATCTTTCTAGTAAAATATATATTGACCCACCAGATTCCGTGGAGAGAGCTACAGTGCCCGTAGTCGATACCCACCCAACAAGCGGTGTCATCTACTATGAGTGGTCTTGCGACACCAAAGCGACGGAAGCTAGCCACTACACTAACGCTGCATCAGGCAAGGATGTGTGAGCTACGAGACCGTGCGCCGCTGGTTCATCAGCTTCAGCAACGGCGAGATCGACATGGAAGACAAGCCACGCACGGGACGCCCATACGCATTCGACGACGAGACGCTGCTCTCCGCCGTTCGCGCCGATCCTGAAACCAACATGCGCGAGCTGGCGGAGAGGAATGGACAAGCACCCATAACCGTAAATCGTTGCCTCCACGAGCCCGGTTATCGGAAGGTGCTGTCGCGATGGACCTCATGCCCTGACGGATGCTCGCGAAAGTGCCCGTGTGAGCATCTGTCAATCGCTGCTGCTCCGCCAGCATCGCAACGCTTTTTTCGTCTATCTGGCTACGAGCGATGAAAGCTGGGACATGTACGATACCAACGCACCTTGCGCCTTTTGGCTGCTACGTGACGCCGAGCCGCCAACGCAGCCCATGTCCGACCTCCATCCGAATAAGATTCTACTCTGCTGCTTCTGGACGCGGAAGGAATGCTTTTCCAGGAAGTGCTGGCACAAGGAGACAGTACCCACTTCCGTATACACCCACCAGCTCCAGCAGATCGACATCGCTATTCGAGAAAAGCGCCTGAGAAGGTCCGCGGTCACTCCCCTTCATGACAATGCCCACCCATACGTCGCGAAGTGTACCCAGGCCAAGCTACAGGAGCCCGGCTGGGATGTGCTGCCCCACCAGCCATACTCTCCAGACATTGCCCCTTCTGACCATCATCTTACCCATCCTCTTGAATCCTTCCTGGCCAAGAGAAAATTCGCTGATTATGACATGCTTGCAAAGGCGATCGCTGATCTTCGACTCCCAGAACCCAGAGTTCTGGGAGGAGGAAATCAACGATTTACCTATGAGGGGGCAGAGTGTTGTCGATAACAATGGTGAATACGTTGTTGCCTAATTGTTGTTGGTTGGAAGAAAAAATAATAAAAAGTGATGATCGGCAAAAATCCTACAAGACTTTTGGGACAGCCTAATACTGCATTCTTTTTGTCCAGATAACCTATAGAGAGTATTTTACACTTGTTTCGCCATGTCATTGCTTCTCACTACAATCATAACAGCGGCCATCTTTAATCCAGATTTCCACGAAGGGCTCCAAAATTGAATAGCTAACCAGATATCCAAATTAAGGCCATGCTCAGGTAAACAACTGCATGCAGAGAGCCACAGATCTTTGGTTAGTTTCTGATTTCTTCAGTCCAATTTTTATCAGCAAGTTGGAAGAACCATAAACCGAACCTCCCGATCACGCTATTTACATAGTTTTTCTCTAGACGATCTATGCTTATGTTTGCCCAGCAGCAATAGGTCACGTGGTCGCTTCACAGCTCCAATGACTGTCGCGAAGACGTTATCACTATGTAAACTCCACCTAGACTCCATGACACTACGTTCGACTGATTGATGAGGAGTCATTAATACTCAACATTTCTACTACATGACACTGCACAACGTATTATTGCATCTGATTGGCCTCGGGCTTTTCATAGTGGTGAGTCCTCATTTCTTCTATGAAAACCAACTTGAACATGGTATATTCCGAACGAAGCATTTCCCTACCCAAAATTTTCAATCCCACCTTTTACCATCTTTTATGCTGCCCATGGATCGAATAAATGGATGGTTTCCCTTTTCAAACGTAATCAATTAATCTATTAACTTTTCCTTTTGCATGGTGATTACAGTCCATTTCGGGGCGCTTGATAGGGCGTGGCCTACGGACTTAGGTGAGGGTGTATCAAGCTCTCTCACCCCGCCACATACTCTCACTATCGCCACTCAGGCCACACCCTATCTAGCGTTGCGAAATGGACTGTACGTCAATTTTAATGCAAAAATGACAATCCTTCGGCAATGTTGGCTGAAATACTATGCATTCCTAGCAAAAGATTTTTATATTTTTTGACACTTCCATTAACGTAACCTGAAATGGACCCACTCCCTACAAAATTTCAATTGAAATCGGCAGAATATAAGGGTAGCACGCTAGCAATCCTTAACACTTTTCGAAAACGAGGAGATTCATGACCAGAGAATGGATTTCGCTTTGTTCAGCTGCTGCCAGCTGCCCATTTTTCTGTCAACAGTGTAAATGAGCTTCCTAATATTTGCAGTAGCTTTCTGAATTTCCGCAAATGCGTTAAATTGCGAAAGACCAAGACAGTCGAGTGCTGCATGAAATTCGACTAGAAACAAGAACAGTTGTCATCGGATTAGCGCTCGTCGACTTTTTTGAAAAGATCTATGCACAATCTCACATCACAAATCTCACCATAGCAGTTTACCGGGACAAATTTTCTTAATTATAAAATATCTCCGAATAAGCCATCGAGTTAGACCGAGTGATGACGTCAATGAACCGCCTTAACAACAGAGGCTGCTCTTTTTTCTACCCTCCGTTAAAAGCTTGACCCACTGGCAACATAGACTGAGAGACACATAGCTCGACAATTGTACCGAGGTCCACGAAACGTGAAAGAAAAATAATCTTCCACGATGGATTATCGAAGATCCCTTGCATTCTGGTAAGCTATCCAAGATGCTAGCCTCAGGTCACCAAGCAGAAAAGCTGTCTACTGTCGACTGAGGACTCTAATACCAAGCAGCAAAAAGCAGAATCAGCAAAAGTCCATAGCACCACTTAGCGGCAATGATCCTCTTGCAATGATATTTAACCTTTGCAATCCGCAGTTGTTTACTTGACTTGCGCACCACAACCGCCCGTGACGTCCGAATTCTTCCCGAGAGTTCGGAGAAGAACGAACGCTACTCCTGTGAGTCCCCTGCACTCCTAGGGGTACCCTCCCAGGTGACGAGTGCAAGCGCATTGCTCCCATACGTACAAAACATTTGATGATAAATGAGATGACAGGCAAAGACAACAGGCATGATGCGGAATGTCAATTTCTCTTTTTTCATCCACGTCGTACGATTCCGACTGGTACAGAAAAAGTGGGAAATACCGCAAAAAAAGTACAGATTACGATTCCGTACCAGGGCTTCACGACACCTTTTCTAATATGGTTTAATTTTTATGAAATTCAGACGCAGAACTTCTTATAATAGGAATTCTTCCATGAAACCCTTGCGCTTTCGACCTTTCTCACAAACTTTAGAAATTCGGCAAGGATTATTTTGATGTATTTTCTACAGAATTCATTAAGCTTCTGGTTCTACTCTGCCTTTTGTGCAAAATTTTCGACAGAGCCATTGTTCCTCCAAAGAAATCGTCCATAAACTCACGACGGACCATTGGCTCTTCGCGTGCGGGCGACATTCCGCTCACTCCACTGATGGTTCGTCATATTTTATTAATTTCGATCATTTGAAAATGTAAAAAAATTCATGAGAAATTCATGAGGTGCTATTATACACACTGCACTCTCATGAAGTGTATGCCATTACGGCAGAAAATTCGCGTGGCGCACGGCGAATCGGTGGGGGCTAGGGGGCGCCGTCTTAATTGTGTCCAAAACACTGTCATCGTTTGAAGACCCAAATACTATGTGGTTCAAAGCTTGCACCCAACTTCGCATGACGGATTTCTGGTCCTAATGGCACACAAACACATCTCATTTCCCTAGCACTTCCGATATTTCCTTGAGATTAAACACCAACTTTGGTTTGAGGGAAACCAATCCGTCAATCCATACATTTCTGATCAATTACTTTTGAAACAATACGATAATGAAGCATAAACGAATCATTCCCAAAACGTATGTACATAGAAAGGGAAACTGTACTTATACCTCACCCAATTCCTAAGGATGAACAAGTTACAACCTTGATCCATTTCAGGGTTACGAACGAAAGTACATAATCTAGTCGTTTATTCTCAAACTTCGGCTTCTGGATGATTCGCCACTACTGCCTTATCTGCTTTAATGGACAGATCTTATACTCCTGTATCGATTGACTCACCCTCACGTATAAAGTGCTGTACTTGTCAGAAAAAAAAGTGAAGAATTGCCCACAAACCAGAAGGAAGGAGCCTACATGTAAAAACCAGAAGACTGGGCATTAAACGGAAACCGGTCATGTTCAAAAGCAACCGGTTTTCGAGGTACTTGAAGGTCCAAAGACTCAAAAATGTACGCCACATGGCCCATTGACTGAAGGAGGGAGCTATTTCGATTACTTTCAGCATTTCCACCTTCTCCCAAGAAGCCAGGACACAAAATAAGCAGATACTGGGCACATATGAGAGACGATAAATTGAAGCGAAACAGACACATTCACTACTGACCTGCAAAATTTTACCGCTTTGCGTCTTCAACATGCGACCATCCAGTGCCACTTTAAATACTTTTTTATCCGCCGTACCTTCCTCGACGATGTCTACAGCCTGTAATTACCATACTACAAATTCTCTTGAAATAATTCTTCAGAAGCGTTTCAATTAAGATGGTTCCAAATCGTTAAAGATATTCCTTCGAAGGAATAGAAAATAACCATAAGGTCCGTGTAAAGAACAGGAAATGGTGTCGCGCAAGACAGTTAGTTTCCTAGAGACTTCAATGCCCATCAGTAACATGAATGATTATGTACAAACTTTTACCGACACTTAGTGTCATATACGCCAAACCAAAAATGTTCACTAGTTGTTTGCAAGAGCATGCAAACGCCGAACACATGGCACATGAAAAGCCTGCCGTGCATCGTTATTTCCGTGTAAAAAAGCCAGAAATGGTGTCGCGCAAGAGCTCTAGTTTCCTAACGTTTGCAACAAAAATGGAATAGCAAATGTATTAGGTTGTCCCAAAAGTCTTGTAGGATTTTTCTTAAAACATCAATAACTTTTGTTTACTTCGAGGAAAATCTAGGCGGTTCAGAGATGTGGTAGGATGTCTTCTAAATTTTCTAACAAAGTATATGTTGACCCGCCAGATTCCGTAAAGAAGCCACAATGCCCGTAGCTGATACCCACCAAACACCCGGTGTCATCCACTATGAGCGGTCACGTGGCACCGAAGCGATGGAAGGGCACCGAAGCGATGGAAGCTTGCGACTCCATCAACGCTGCGTTGAGCCAGGGATGTGTGAGCTACGAGACCGTGCGATGCTGGTTCGCCACTTCAGCAACGGCGAGATTGACATGGAAGACAAACCACGCTCAAGTGTGTGCTACTTCTGAAACGCAGAAGGAATGCTTTCCCACGAGGTGCTGGTACAAGGCCAAGCAGTCACCGCTACCGTATTCACCCTCCAGCAGCTCGTCGTCGCTATTGGAGAAAAGCGCAGGAAGAGGTCCACGGTCACCCTACTTTATGACAACGCCAGCTCCCACATAGCGAAGAGTACCCAGGCCAAGCTAAAGGAGCTCGGCTGAGATGTGCTGCCCCACCCGCCATACTCTCCAGACATTGCCCCTCCTGACTATCACTTTCCCCATCATCTGAAATCCTTCCTGGCCTAGAAAAAATTCTTGATAATGATATGCTCGCAAAGGCGATCGCTGATTTCTTCGACGTTGAGAACCCAGAGTTCCGAGAGCGGGAGTAGGGAATCAGCGGCGAGAATCGTCGACAACAATGGCGAATACGTTGTTGCCTATTTGTCGTTCGTTGGAGGAAATAATGATATCGAAAAAAAATCCTACAAGGCTTTTTTACAACTTAATATTTCGATTGTGAGCACATTTGCGGAGCCGCTACTTCTACCGTATTCTAACCTCTCAGCGCAGAGTCCAAGGGGGAGGGGTACAACTGTTCAAGAAATCAAACAGTACAACCCCACCGAAATCACCTGATCGCAATCGCCTCTACTTTTTCCATACTAACACCTATTCTATTCACAGCAATACCAAATAAACGGTAAAATATTTGAAAAAAAAAAGGCACAAGATTCAAAACCTTATAAAAACGCCGCCTTTTCGTTAACGCTGATGCTGATGCTGACGGTGATGAAGCAGCGAAACGTCGAGACAGGAAACGAGCGAACATCTTCCTACTATCATCGCAAAGCATTTAGTGCTCGCATAACAAGGCTTAACGTTGCATTTTCAGAAACATGGATACCATAAAAGATGCTTCAACATAGCCACAAACCAACAACAACAGCAAAGACAACAATTTATTCGAAACAGAAATGACTACGACTGACAAGAATTATATGGCATCTATGCTCAACAGTAGTAATACATTTTTGAGAAGCGAACACCCATTTTGTGTATGAATGCCGCTTTTTAGGAATGAGACTTAAAGAAACCGTCTAGACACACTTATCACGTTCGACTAGGCAAAAAACTGGTCGTCATCACACTGAGCAAAAACCAAGGCATATCAAATGAACGTTGGGACTACATTTCGCGGCAAAAGACGACGAGCAACGTGCTTCCATCACGTGAACACTGCCTCACGCTATCGCCGCCATCGACCACTTCATGTAATCACAACTTCTTATTAAACGAGTGAGCTAACATAAAAGGCAGCAAACTGACATTCTAGTGTACTATTTCAAGACCACCAAGCAGTAAATATAAACCACAGATAAAAGAGAAAACAAAAGAAAGATAGTAAGTAGAATTCTAATTCTTTAAAAAACGAGTAGAGAATCATAAAACGATTGAATAAAGTTCAAAATACTCGTTTCTTTCGTGCAAAAACCCTTCTAGGCCTTGTGTTGATCTACTTCCTGCCCCAGAAGATCGACGGTATCCTTATCGATAAGAATAAACTGCTTGCGTGGCTTACTGAACATATACATTTCACCATCGTAGATATCAAACCACATTGCATGCAAATCCACCGTCTTTTTCTCGAGGAACTCCTAAATAACCTGTATATTCGTCGGTATACGCTCCTTAAACACAACAGTTTTAAATTGTCTAATGAATTTAATATGTTCTGCTGTGTGATCGGACGAGTCCGATGTTGGTCATATAAAACATGCTGGCAATTTCATAATAAACCGTTATAATTCAAATAATATCAGATCTGACACAACAGGAACATATTTCAACCATCGCGTTGAGATGAATGTCGTCAAAGCGACACTTCTCACTTCTCTACACTCCACTGCCATTATAAGAACCACATATAGCAAACCGATCTTTGGTGGCTCATAATTTTTCAAATATTTTCAAAAAATAATAACTAAGCTGTAGCCACAGATTCTTAAGTGCAAACCAAGCGAAACGTAAACGTGATGAGCGCAACCTTCAACAAGCTACCAAATGATGTTCGTAGTATACCGCATTTGCGCAATCATACAAACGGTTCTATTCTGAGGGGTTGCGGTAGTTTCGCTTCTCATCATGTTATACCTAATTTCTACATTAACTCATTTTTATGAGTTTACAGACTCACAGTTATAAATCCATGACTAGCAATGTTTTCCAGTTGTTGTAATGTATTGATCTGTGACAACTTGTCCTCAGTTCCCCATTTATCCTCAGGATCAATGTACGCCTCGAAACTATAATGAACGAGAAACTCATTACATATACACTTCTCGACTTCAGATTACCTTCAAAAACATCAAGAAAAGTCATTGTAATACTCACGTGTATCCTTCTACGTCTGAAACAAATTCCAACGGCTTCTCCCGATCCTCTAGACGTTGTTCTAGCTTCTGAAGTGAAGCGAAACCATGGCGACGGATCCAGTGATCCATGGGTGATTGCGGATCAAAATTTTTCGGACTTTTGTGAAGATTGTACAGCAAATTTATTGCCTTCAATTATCATTACTCAACATACAGAGTCGCAATATAATATTTCATAATTTGAAATGCCTTGAACGAATTTAGAATTTAAATCTCCACACAACTCGGTTGGAGACTAGGTATGCACTGACCCAGAGATTCTGTCACTCTGCGAAATCACAGAATCGTAAACGCCGCTAAGCCTGGAGTACGCAAGGTGTATGTCATAAGGTCACTGTGAGAGGCGAGTAGCAACATTACGGGCAAGATCGGGAACACATTGGACTGGGCGTGGTGTGCTATTGTCTCGATCAAAAAAATGCTTCAGGTTCTCGTGATGAGTACCTACCAGGCAAGGGTGCATAGGGATTAGTGGAATCACGATTTTATCTAGGATCACTTTTGTGTAATACATGAAATGTAACCAACACTACAACATATAATAGAATTTGAAAAAAAAACAATTTGGAAAGCACTCACTTTACAATCAGCATGCCCACAGACAATTACGTGATGAATATGACCACGTTTCACGGCCAGTTCGAGAGCTGCTGGTTCTGTAGTCACTGATACTTCATAGCCGGCAGCTCCTGAAGATAGCAAAATACAGACTTGGATCATATCCTAACAGATAACCGAGTTGCTTTGAGATCGTACCATAATGAGTTGCATGTGGTACCATGTTACCGGAATTTCGCACAACGAACATATCTCCGACATTGCTTTGCGTGAATCTGATAGCAAACTAATGTTCGTCATATTTCATTGTAATTCTTGGTACCATTCTGCTATGCTATAGGTTGATTTTCAAGAATACCAGTAACGTCTTCAGACAACCCTCTTTCAAAATGAACTCCAACAGCTTTTGCTAACGATATACTAATTTCGAAGTTCAAGGCAAATTCACACAATTATTAGGTTTACCATGGATTCACAAGAAATAAAAAATGTCACCACTACAACACAAAGAAAAACAAATCACGCAAAGCAACACCTGGCCGGCAGCATACGCGAGTCCATGCAAGTGAAGAAGGCAGCAGTTGGACTCGGATTATCCCGAATCTTTTCGAATTGTTTGACCTAACACGTAAACTATAAAAAAAGGAAACGACATATAACTTTCACATGCATATAGTAATGCAAGACCGCTGGCTGAGCGAGCGGACGCCGACTGCAATGTGACAGCAACAAGTACGGAACGCACCTGGTCAAGCTTAAAGTGAAAGCCCAATGTTAGATGATACAGCGGCTACACGAAACCCGATATCTTCCAGTTATGCCGTTGTTTTGCACTAATCCTACTTCGCGATCATGACTGAGGTACTATATCAGCCAGAGTGGAGAGGAGAGGGGACTGCTTTATGTTGAACAGTCACACACTTTTTTATGACATAGGTGTCAACAACGTAACCCAGATGTCATGTAGAGTAGATTGATGATCTTGCAAGCTTGGGAAGGGAGAGATTTCATTTTCACGCCACATACCTGGTGGTGTTCTTTCGGATTCATGCACGTTTTTGAGCTCGGAGGGTGGGAGCCTGGGTGCGTACACCCTTCTGTGCACCATTCTCGCACATGGGAATTGTTAAAATGATTCGATGCACTGGCGTCACCGTAATGGTCTATGGTAAACATATGATCATCTGCATATATGAATATGAATCTGAAGTATACGCTACTTGCACGTTAGACACCGAAAGGCATGTCCCTCTTCAACATTTTCACGCCAACCGGGACGTTGTCAGTCAGACAGAGTGCACCGTTAGCAACGCCCCCCCCCCCCTTATTTTTAAGGCGATAGAAGCTCCAAAAACTACCATTATCATATTTAGTCGAAGCCCATGTGAAGTCACAAAGGTGAGATCACAATGAGAAGGGGTATGCCACAATGGACGCTATCTGCACCTCAACCCTAGAAGGGGGTAAGGAAGCTCTCCTTCCTGCAAGAGGGCCTCAGCAAGATATAAGCTCGGGTAAGCACACTAAACACTTAAACATCCGTCACAAATGTTTAGGTGCGCAACTTTTTATGAGATGCACCTCCCCCTCCATTGCAATGGCACAGTCGCGTAAGTTTTGTTACCAAACAACATCAATGTGCTATCCAACATTCAACAATAGCCAATGTGCAGCTCAACGTGCTAAAGGAACCTCCCCCCACGCATTATTTTAGAAGTCTTTGAAAACATAAACAAGATGGGAGGAAGAACTCACAAGGTCGTTTCTGACAGTGTCTCGGAACCGGATGATTCCCGCGAGAAGTCTTTGCATTCCTGGCATTTTGACTGCTAAACATTGTAATAGTCGAAGTTGAATGAATCAACACATCAACTTACACATGATCGCAGTAAACCGCAATACAGCAGTGCGAAACAAAAATAAGAGCTTATTGGGTAGACTTACTTATCAAATGAGCTACTTACCAGCATCACGATAAGATTGGTGCATATTGAAAGGAGATTTGAAAAGAAAGATATCGCACATGATAAAGCAAAAGGCTATGCAAAGCATGGCGATCAAATGGCTATGCAAATCATGGCCATTAAATGGCTATGCAAACGCATGGCGATCAAAAAAAAAATGGTTTGAAACAAAATCGTGGGGTTCGTTCTACCCCGACCATAACCTACTGACGTAAATACTTTAAAATAAGTTGTCAACGTTAACCACCAAATCCCGGCAATAACAGCACACCAGGGATGAGACGGAAGTTCAATTGTAGCAAAAGGCTAATGCTCGCCTCCGAAGATCGATTAAGTGGCATTCGATGTCAAAATTAGCGTCAAAAGATCATGTCATTGCCTTCTTGGAACTCCTCCAGACCATTCCGGAGAACATAGACGGTCATCCAAAAAGCATAACTTGTGAAGCATTTGAAAGCCTCCACTCATCTATTTCAAAAGTGTACTAGAAGATCACACTGATTGACTTAATACTGGCACACATAAAATAGCGTCAAGTAACTTTCGATTGCCGAACAGAACTATGCGACTTTCGACAAATCAGAGGTCACGACATGGGTGTTGAGATTGGTATCGAGGGAATTGGAGGCAGGCTATAGCTTAGTTCATTCGGCTTTATTGGGCCGACTAGAATACCTGAACTGTTTTGATTAAGATATCGAAAAACTTGCGCAGATCTGCTATGGAAATATGCACCAGAGCTTAAAAGGGCTCAAGATGATAAGACTGCCGCCAGACTTCGCGATTTGCGGCTTCGCACGCGAGGTTGCGGCATTGCACAATTTCAAGAGTGTAGTATCGTGTGCGAAAGTGCGACGTAACAAAATAACAGAATCGCAAAAACGTAAGATTGCATAAACGCAAAATCGCGAAGTATGACGGTGGCCTGACATGCGCTGATAGTGTAGGATATAGCGAAGCGGAGTTATTCCTACTATAAAGTTGTTTTTTCCTTTTACTTTTTCCTTTGTTCTTTCTTATATTGTTTCTGGATGTACTTACATGGATGCTAATGTAGTTGGGAATGACCACTTCACTGCGCTGGGAGTCAGGTGCTACAACTAACGTTGGCCCACGACCCGTCTCCTACAGCACAACTCGGAAAGTCAGTGTGTTGAATGCGAAAGGGATGCGAATACACACCGCAGCGTCGCGCTCTCGAATCCGGGTTTTTCACCGATTATCGCTCCTAACCTTATGAGTTCGTTACAAAAGCTCGTTTCTTTGCATCTTCTTCTTGTTTCGGACCCTTCCGGTTCCTTTAACTTGATAAACAAACTATCTAATTCAAAAAGAACCTTATTCAGAAGATGCTTAAGATCTTCGAAAAACAAACTACTGGAAGAGCAAGATTCAATGCATTATAAAAAGAAAGCGAGCGACAGGAGAGATGAGAAATGTGTTCAGGACAGAGTTTAAAACATTTGCCATGACCATTATGAACGCGGCAACTGACTCTCACCGAAGTTTGAAAAATGCAGGACGATACGCTAGAGTGCGCCATCGATTTTTGAAGCTATTTACCATCCGAAATACACATGGTTATACAGCTTACCGAATGGCGCTCGCAGAACTCTTATTTTTTAGGACTTTTTTTGAGGACTTTTTACTTTTAAGCGCAAATTTTTAAGACTAAAAGTATTATTGATGAAACAAACTTAACAGTTTTTCTCTTGAAAGCTCTTGTGCTGTGGGAAATACAAAAGGAGAAATTTCTGTTTTACAGCACAGAAAAACTACTGCCACATTATACAGTGCGATCGCAAAATTTTGAATTTTTCTGACCATGCTGGCAATAGGTGATTTTATTGAAAGAGAGGAAGCACCAATGAAAAGAATACCCGGGAAAACTTGAGTGCACCAACATTGACACTTACTTACTCTGACAGCGGTTTAATTTTTATAAAGGCGATCATGACAAACAAAACAAAAATGTCTTCGTATTCACAGAAACGGGTCAAGGTGACTTTATTATTTACAACACGTACTAAAAGGCTATTTAAGTGACAATGGTAACTCTAAAAATACTACGATGTAGCAGCCACAGCTTTAACGTTATTCGCCTGTTGAAAGATTAATCTTGCAGAGGATACAAGTACGCAAACACTCGAACAGGTAAATAGCATTCAATATTTGTTGAACTGCAATGAAAAAGAGACGGAGACGGTCGCTGAAAAGGGATAAAAAGCTGAAGAGAGGTAGTAATGCTCACTAATATGAAAAGGTCATAATAGTAGCCACAGTCGAAAACAGATAAGGCCTTTCTAAGTACTATTGTCATTCGCCAAATCAATAAAAATAGAAGGAAATTTCACAGAAAACAGGGATAACAAGTGATTCAGCATAGTTTGTGGTTGCTTAGGTTCAGGCATCCACGTTGAAATCCATTCCTGGCCCTATATGAAAATCACAGCTTCCGGCCCATCGGACGACCCGGACAGCCATATTCAAAAAGTGCTACCGACGCGAGCAATAAGCGCTGTTTTCAACCCACAATTAACATGCGCACTTTGAGGATAGACGATTTTGTGGGCACAATCCCCAGGCCAATCGCAAAGGACAGCGCTGTGTAATCAATCGAAAAGCGCTGTACTGTAAACATGAGGATTGTAAACTCAAAATGACAAGTGAGAGTGGCTAATGATTGACAAAAAATGTGTATTTTCAATCAGAAAAACAATGACCGCCTGATCACGTTTGCCAAAAAGAGCCAATTCAGACCCAGACAGACATGAACTAAAAGGGAATAATTCAGTGACGAGATCCATGCTACGTTATTTTTCAACACTCTTTTGGAGAACCTTCACCTTTTAATGTAGAAAAGCGGCTTCACAGGCATTCTCACTCACAATTTATTCAGTTTCAAGAAATAATTCTTCACATAATAAGTATAGGAACACGCCTATGAGAAGCCAATGATTTAAAGGCTGTCAAAGTTTAACGTTTAATCACTGGACATGTAACGACGCTCGCAATGCGTGATGCTTCAACATTCGATAGATGTCCCCCCTTTCCTCAATAGCATCGTAAATTAACTGCAGCGAAATCGATCATTCACATAGAAGAAACACAAAATAAATTAATTCATGAAAGCTCGTAGTAAATTTGGATAACCTTGGGCGGTTTCGAACGAGATGGCGTGTATGGGGTAATGCAGACCGATGACCCTACCGTAATATAACGGTAATTGTAACCGACACGGTTACGGTTACGGCCTATGGCCGCCGCAAGACTGCGATTTTGCGGTGTCGCGGCTCCGCACACGAAGTTGCGGCACTGCAAGATCTCAAGGCGTAGTATCGCAAGCGAAAGTGCGACGTCGCAAAATCGCAAAATTGCAAAGCCTGACGGCGGCCTGTGTCAGCTACCGATGAACCCATTCGCAACTTCAGAATCCCAGCTCATATTCAGGCTTAGATCATCAGCAGATATAAACAAAATCATGTAATATCCCATAAACTGTAAATAACTTTATTAGCCTTTCTATTGTACATTTAATCAACTCCTACTTCATCTATAACTCTTCATGTTTCTCTGGTTCAATTTCTGTGATCAATGGATCGGTTTCCACTGCGGCATCTGTAGACGTTCCCTCACGCTGCAGATCAATCCCTGTAGTTTGTTTTATGAACGCTATGATTCCGTCTTCAGTTACGTCTTCACTCTCGTATACTCTTTCCACATTTGTATGTTCCTGTAAATGTAGAATTTTTTAAAATAAATAAATACATAAAAACTTAGTTCAGAGTCATAGTGACTCAGGGGGGGGGGGGGGGAGAAAGAGAGAGACTGGGCTTGCCGTCACACCTTGGGAGATTGCTAACGACGCCGGGAAGCTCCTCCCCTGAAAAGGTTCAGGCAAATCTGGGAGAGCCCGGATAGCTAGGGCACACGCCCCCGAGTGCAAGAACGATGGTGCTGGCACGGTAAGTCGCGTCCTCCTTCGAGCCACATTGACCCTCAATTGGTACCGATTTCTTTTCAGTATAAAAAATACCGATGAAAAATTTTTATCGACCCATTTGTTCAGGAATACCAGCTTTTCACTTTTCACTTTAAGAAATTAAGCCTCGAAAAGTTGACGTTGAGGTCCTCCTTGAAAATATTGTAGGCTCAGCTGGTCAGGAATAGGTCATTAGACATGACCGTATTGAGTAACTAACAATAAGTGGGCACACCAGACAGTTTGCAAGCTGGTGGGCGGATCCCTCTGGGGAGGGTCTCAAAACGGCACCGACCGTCACTGATACGCTCCTACATGATTCCCTTCAACAGGCATGAATCCATGAGGGGGCTCCGTCAGCAAGCCTACGTAAGCCCATTGTATTTGCCAAACAGAGTCTAACCGGGGATGGATTATCTCTCTGACTGAGCAGTATGGATAGACGGCCAACTGATTCGAGATAGCACCGCACCTCTGCTGCTCAACACCCTTTTCGTGAGGGTTCGTCTACGTTTAGGAGTGTCCTCGTACTGCGATCAGCGATGGGAGTCGTACTGAAGCGACCAATTTTCTCAGTTCCCTTAAAGGAATCGTCCACGGAAAATGAGTTTTTGTGTTACCCATACGTTTATGTTGTATTTGCCTAATGTGAGGCTCATGCATAATATCACGCGAAAAAATGCGAATCTGGCTGAGATACAGCACCACAAAGTGCGGTCCCAGTGGGCGGGGCTTAAGAGAAAAGCCTCGTTCCGTCGTCCGC
This sequence comes from Trichostrongylus colubriformis, assembly GCA_963978905.1. Classification (NCBI taxonomy): domain Eukaryota; kingdom Metazoa; phylum Nematoda; class Chromadorea; order Rhabditida; family Trichostrongylidae; genus Trichostrongylus; species Trichostrongylus colubriformis. Next base: position 52,901,904 of record OZ022256.1, on the reverse strand, counting down.
CGTGGTCGAAGACGCACTGTAGGAGCAGAAAGTTCCGTAAACAGTCCCACTCTCCTTTCCCAACGGCGGCGGACCACGGGACGAGGCTTTTACTCTTAGGCCCCGCCCACTGGGACCGCACTTTGTGGTGCTGTATCTCAGCCGGATTCGCATTTTTTCGCGTGAAATTTTGCATGAGGTCCACATTAGGCAAATACAACATAAACGTGTGGGTAACACAAAAACGCATTTTCCGTGGACGATTCCTTTAAGGAGAGCGGGAGGGGTAAATTTGGCAAATTGGGGGATTAAGAAAGTAGAGGTGCCCAGCAACATGAGAGTAGAGAAAGAATAACATAAAACTGCGGGAAAGCCGAGAAATATGCCCCGGAAATCCCCCTTCTCTCTCGTCCTCTGCGTCTCTCGCCGGAGTGGACTGAAGACAGACCATAGTCTGAACCAGCCAGCCGCAATCGTTGTCCCGCCCCTCCCCGGCGACTCGCCCAGGCGCATGACCGCATTACGGCATGCCGAGCTGCAGGGTCGCCATAAGACCCCAAGCCGCGTTGTTTTCAATGCGATTTTCACTACATGTGACCCCTTCTGAAGTAGGAGGGTCGTTTCAGAGAACATGTATTTCCAGATCTCATTTTGCCCTACCCCTACTGGTGCCTTTAATGTTAATGCTCAACCGTGACGGGCGGTCGTTGGCCCATCAGTTTGCAGTGAGCTAAGCATACCCATCCTTCTCCCGGAGGGAACACAAGTCTTTCCATCTATCGCAGGTTCAAGCTCACCACTTCCGTGCCGTGCCCCTCAAAAAAAATTCCAGGCCCCTATACCGCAAACTGCCTACAATGTAAATACTAACCAGCTCACCTCGTACAGTCGTATGGAAGGCACATTCATGACCGGTTGAAAATGTGCCGGTAATGCATTATGTTCCAGATCCATCTTTGCAATAAGAATATTATCAAAGTCCTTGTAAAGTTCGGCAAGTCTTTCAAACAATGGAACAATATCAGATTTCTCAGCATTATAAAGTACCACGAGTACATTAATCGCATCGTCTCGCACAACCTAAAACACATTGCGTAACTACAAACATTCGCGTGAGCAGCAAGGAAGTCGCTCCTCAAGCTAGCCACCCCTGGTTATTTTGAAGGAATCGTCCACGGAAAAATGAGTTTTTCTGTCATCCATATATTCATGTTGTATTTGCCTAATGTGGGCCGCATGCAAAGTTTCACGCAAAAAGTGTATACGGCTAAGGTACCACACCAGAAAGTTTCGGTCGGGTGGGCGGGGCCTTCGATCAAGTGCCCACCATGTCGTGCGTTGCGGTCGGAGACGCATTGTAGGAACAGAAAGTTACGTAAACAGTCGCACTCTCCGTTCCTAACCGGCCGTAGCCGAATTCTCACTTCTCGCGTGAAACTTTGCATGCGGCCCTTATTAAGCAAATACAACATAAATATGTGGGTAACAGAAAAGTTTATTTTTCCGTGGACTATTCCTTTGAGTGGGCGTGGTTGGATTGCAAGAAGGAGTAGCGCTATGATGGCGTATCGTGGCAAGTGTGTAATCTTGACAGTTGCCAAATGATCTACTGCCACAAAAGGACAAGTGGACCAATCTGGTCAGTGCCAAGTGTGCGTCTGAAGCGGTGTGTAAGGACAATTTCATGGGGGGCTCCTTGTCGGGTGGGTCTACATACGACAAAAATCGGGCGGCCGCCCACGGCGAGCAATGCGGCGGGTGCGAGTGCCAGTGGCAGGGCATGGCAGCCTTCAAGCGAGGCAGTGTGGCATGGCTGGAAGTGCAGAGGTGACGTAGCCACGCTCTCGGGCTCTCATGGGCAATCGATGGCAAGACGTACTAGTGGCGCCGCGAATGCGACGCCACCAGTACGAACCGATTTTCTGTTGTAAGTAGACCCACCCCTCTTTGTCCCACGCTTCCCATCCTTACTGTGACCCTATGCTGCACCGCGGCGTGATTTTACTTGCCTTATCGTAATTGGATCCTACGAGACTCTTCAATGGTGAGGCATTCCAATCCTCAGGTTGATCTTGAGTTTTCACGTACGGCTCCAATTTTGCTTTTTCGAAAGCACTTAGAAAAGCGGTCACACTCTCCTCGTTGATCTCTCCCTGGTAACCATCTTCCATTCTAAACACTGACCCAATTTCAACGGTTCTGACGTGGTTCCACAAATGTATTGCATTTAAGAGATAATATACCTGTACAATTTTTGCGTGGGTTTTACGAATAAACGCACGTATGGTATACCATCGGGTTTGAGGGCGAGGAAGTCCATGGCGATATTCATTTGAGGATCATCAACGTTACACAAAAGTACAAGGAACTTGCCACGTTGCTTATTTCCGATATTTTGTAACCATCCGCTATTTTCTGGAAGGTTCAATCAGTTTTTGATGATAGGACATGATGTACAGATTAGAGTGCAGGTGAGGTGGAGACTATGTAGACTTGCATTGCTTGGAGCGACATGCGCGCAGCATTTTCTATAAAGTTGGGGAATATGGCCAACTAAAGGTTATGAAACTAGAGGTACTATGTGTAGCAAGAAAAGAATGAGATGGTCAGAACTTCTAGAAATTACACCTAATTTTTACAGTGATCTTTAAGGAGGACGTACTTCACCCCTATAGGCCAGGCGAATCAGGTAGCAAATGTCACCCAGCGCTCCACGACCGCCCAATCATCAGTGCCCGTTGCATGGCACCCAGGCGGGTGAGTAACCTTATGTCGAATTTACGCTTTGCGGCGTTGCACTCGCGGAGCGACTAGCCCTTTCATGTGGATTTTAGGCAGTGACAAAGGGCTTCAAAAGCACAACCGTATCAGCCAGGGTCATCTACCGCAGTCAGCCGATGGAGATGGAAGTGGGGGAGCTGATCGGGTGACAAAGAAGTCGGCTTGAGAACATGGAGGAAAGCCTATGACCTATCAATAACCTAACAGCATCTTCAAGAATAGTAGTCTCAGATTTGAAATACTCGATGTTGAGAGAAACGATTGATGATATCTTACGAAGACTAAAAACAAGACAATGACTAAAAACGAGAAAAAAACTAAACAATAAATAAATAAATACTGGATGAGACTTACGCGGTTGTGCTGATATAATTTTATATCCTGACCTATTTATACAGTTTTTGGAATTTATTTTCAATTTTATTTATTAATTTAGATTTTTTTCAGATTAAATGTTGCTGGTTTTTGATACATTTTTTCGAATACAGTATGGCAGAAGATGTATAGAGTGCACAGCAGCATTGACAAAATTAGAGAATACCCGAAAATTCAGAAGAATTACTGTCTTACGTGATAGTCCCTCCACGTTATGCGCGTAAAATACATAAGTATACTCCACGAATGATGAAATTAAATAGGCATCCAAAGGAAAGTAGAAGATCGGTTGATGGGTCTGAGTCTGAACGAAAAAATTGATCAAGTGATGGATTTATGTGTAAATGAAAAAAAATCAATAATAATTAGAAATGCAGGCCAAGATGGAGTCGCGTTTCCGTTCTTGGGAACTATCAAATGGCCAATGACTTCAGGAAGATGTCAGAGAATTTGAAGGGAAGCCCAACAAAACAGTAGGGGTAACATGCGCTAATCTTAGGATGCGGACCAAGGCACACGAATTGAATCACCGCGCGCGACAAGTGTCTCCGTCTGGTGCATAGTGGCTGCAGCAGACATCGACTACACGTCCCGATTCGAGTGTCCTGATCTACATCCCTAACACGGCATGGAGAATTCACTCGAGTGGCAACACTCACCCCTACGAATCCTTCGATTTCATTCCACGATTTTTTCTTATCCATCGGTATTCGTTCCTCACCTTTACGATATACGTACAAGTAGCTAGGAAAGTCTTTGGCGATATCAGATCTATAAGTCATAAAATCATGATATTGATACATAGTATTAAAGCTACAGTTACTGTGGAATTGCCTTGTTCCTGAATGAAAAATAGAATTGGAAAAGCTGAAAAAATTGAACTAGAACAGTTGATAGAGTAAGCTCGCTTAATACAGCCAAATTTTATGAATTTCTCTCATTTTTTTACAGTGTTTCGTTACGATTCTACCCTGGCAGATGGCACATCGTCTAGCTGCTTTAATGAACAAATAAATAAATTGGTAGAGTCAAAAATCTCCATTGACCGGTTGATAAAACCCACTCTACCTGCAAAACGTAGGAAAATCTCACTACAGAATTCTCCCGGCCTTTGCAAAATGTATTTGGGCAGTCTACCTACGCCGGCAGGCATAGGGTCGCACCAGTGTCAAGTGTTAGTCGCTTTTATACATTGAGCACCGCCGTCGGTGCGCAAAGTATGAACGCTGCTCCACGCAGCGCATAATTTTCAAAAACTGCGATTCCCCTACAGATCACACGTGCTTTTTCTCTACCTGACTGATTGTTGCTACACTCAAGGTTCTCCTGAATGAACATCGTCAAACAATGTCTTAAAGAGGTCGTCGATGAGGACCGCTTAAGGAATTCCCTCGCAGTACGACCTCTTTTTTTTTACCTAAAATACGCCCCCCAAGTGAATTTCTCATCCACGGTTTACCCTGGGGACTATCTTGCTACGCGCATGCGAAACCCTTTTGTTAGGATATACACGAGTATGTGCCATAAGGACAGAAAATTCGCATTGCGGCGCCCGGCATGCGATGCGCTGGTGCGGGCTATGCGCGCGGATGGTCCGCTATGATGGTGCTCTCTGCCCTATTCTAGGCATAATCGCTTCAAGACTCAACTTGTACACCGCCCCTACCTCGCACCACTTCGCCGCGCGTCAAATGCGACCACGTGAATTTTCTGTCCTAACGGCACACACCCGGGTACACACCCATGGTGGACGCAACACGTTCTGGAGCGACCATATAAGAGCCCGTGTTCAAATATTTGACCGATTTCACAATTTGAGTTGTCTTCGAAAAAAACCTCTCCAGAAAATCAAACAACTATCTCAATCCCCTGGACCGCTTTCGTACTTTGCGGCACCCTTGTCGATGGCGGTGATCAGTGTGGCATTGTTGCGACACGCTCTATTTATAACTCTCGTCAAAACCATACTAAAGTATGATGATTGTGGCAGACCCCGCGCAAATTTGTGGCGACAGATTGCGTGTACCTTGCCACAGTTTCACTCTGGCGAGAATCTCGGCACAGTGCCTAGATTCTCGCCAAAATTCGAATCTCGGGGTGCCGCCGTCGACGCCCGTGCAAAGTATGAAAGCGGCTTTACCCTTTTATGACGTATCCAAATTTGACATCTGAAAACCTTCTCGCCATCACCAAAATATCGCGAGTTTCTTCATTTTCGTCGTTGATTACAAATAAAACAGTAGCGTATGCCGAAAGCTGAAAGTAACAAAGAAGTAAACGATAAGAAGCTCTACTCGCAGTATTAGCATAAACTTATTCTCACTCACATCAAATGCAGACAAATCCTGACTGGTTTCAATCTTGTGAATCCTGATTGCAAGCGAACTCTAAATCAATTCAGAAACGAAGAAATGAATAAAAAAATAGCTTTGTCATATCAGCAAAGAAGTCCTGCGACACAAACGGCACAGTTTTACGTCCTGTTCTTCACTTGATATCAGTAAAAAATCAATGTTGAATAAATTTCATAAATTCACTGAAACGGAGCGGATTCAATAAATTGGCTGTTAGTTCAGGCAAAATATGAGGGTCATGAAGAAAAGCTAGGAACTAAGCAGTTGGTGGAGCGTGTTGCAGAAAAGGCGAGTCCGAAGTGACTAAGCAAATAAGTCATTCCACCATACTCGTGCCATCGACTCGCTACCAGACGAACCAATCATGTGCTGCGCAATACCGCCACGCATCACAGATCCGTGTGGCGCTGATCGATGACTCAGAAGTGGGCCGGGAAAACACGCTCACCGTCATAACTAGCAGGTGTAGTAGGGACACAGACTAGTATTTCATCATCATTTATATTTGCTAGAATGTTCTAAGTAACCATGCGTAAGAATCGAGGAAAAATCATGAATGTCTCCATATGTTTGCCCCTGCATTTCTTATGTTTTAGCCTGTAAGAATGGAATCGAAATGTCCACGGACTTTTTCACCCTTTCAAAACTGAAAAGAATTAGTGAGCTGCCTATAGTGGGCGGACCGTGCCAACTGTAACTGGGCGCACTCTCTGTCAAAGATGAATGGTCTCGCTGAGACACAAGGGCTGGCACAAATCCTCCCACATGCTCAGCATATCCACTGTTTCCACCTGATAGAATCGAAACGCACCTGGTAGAATTCCAAAATCCTTGGTGGTTCGATACGATCATCATTGTAGATGATACCGTTCATATCGCCCAAGAAGAGAATCACGGTAGGGACCAGTTTGATACGTTGTTCACTCAACTTGCTATTATTTCCATCACGGACGTCTATCTGAGCGACAGCACATTGTTTTTTTTTATCAGAGAAAACTACCCACATTTATGGGAACGACTAGCTATAGCTTTATCGATGGTAAAAGATTTGGAAGTGTCACTCCACCCCTTGCATACCGAAGGGCGTGGCAAAAACGTTCCAACGCTCTTTCAATACGATGTTTAATGGCGATGTCAGCTAATGTCCCCTCTCTACGGTAACTACAGATCTGTCTCTAAGTATGATTCAAACAACATCACAGCGGTAAAAGACTTGAAGGAATCGTCCACGGAAAAATGTGTGTTTTGTTATCCATATATTTACGTTGTATTTGCCTAATAAGGACAGCACGCAAAGTTTCACGCGAAAAAGTGCGAATTCGGCCAAGATACAGCTCCCCAAATTCTCGGCCGAGAGGGCGGGACTCCTGAATAAAAGCACCGTCCCGTCGTCCGTCGCTATTGGAAACGGAGAGTGGGTCTGTTTACGTAGCTTTCTGTTCCTACAATGCGTCTCCGACCGCGGCACGACGTGTGGGCACTTGCTCGGAGTCCCCGCCCACCCTGCCGAGACTTTGTGGTGTTGTATCTTAGCCGGAATCACATTTTTCGCATGAAACTTTGCATGCGGCCCGAATTAGGCAAATTCAACGCAAATATATGAGTAAAATAAAACCTCATTTTTCCGCGAACGATTCCTTCAAGACTGAGCCTCGACAATTTCTTTCGATCGATATGTATTTGATCCCTTATACAGATTTCGGTGTGCTTTTATTTGGCTAACACCTGGAGATTTACATTCGCTTAGAAATTACGCAATGGGCCACTGCTGGCAAGGGTCTAGCCAAGGGACGATGAAGAGAGATGAGGTTGATAGCTAGTGAGTCCCTCGCCCTACATGACCTCATATTGGTCTGAAAGGCGAGGGAGTGGTGGTAAAAGTGCTCATCGACCTGGATCTCCGCTCAAGCCTTGGCTGAAGACGCTCCAAAGTGAAAGATGCCGAAAGAAGTTTTGCCTTACAGCAAGAGTGGTTCACCTTCCCTGAAACTGCTCCCTCCATATGCCGAACTGTAGTCCCCCGATGTGCATACAGTACACTACTTTGAACGTACCGGATAAATTTTGAGAGTTTCGTTAAGCCGGGCGAGTTCTTTATTTATGTTCGGTAGACTTTTCAGATATTCGAGGGAAAAATTGCCATATTCGGCCACAACAGCGAGTAGAAAGTGATGTCCAGTCTACAATAACCACAAGATATGTAGCGCTAAAATAAAAAATTCGAAGGATAAGGAAATTAGGAATTGTGGAAAGGTACACCGACCGACCTCTGCCAACTTTTCTGCATCCGCATATGTGATAAAGTCTTTTTTGAATTCTTGGAAAGTGGCCGTGGATTCACTAGTTGTTTTCGATTCTTCGTCTTGGAGTGGCTGTTCGGTGGCCGGTTCGTCATCGACGGGTGGAAGCTGTTCTTCCGATGTATGGCCTGCTGCTGTTTGTCCATCATCGGCCACCACAACACGATGTATTGCGAGTATGAGGACCACCCCCGGCAACCACATCATGGAGAATACCAAGCCTCCCTTGCATGGCTTTTATAGCTGCTTGGCTGATCCACGTCATCAACATGATCTTTCATGGCTATCCCTGATATGGGCGACTGCGACTGTCGCAGGCTGAGGCATATCCGGGTCCAAGAATCCTGGAGGGGGTCGCATTCTGAATTCCTATCGACCATTCCTTGACGGTTGCTTCCAGAAAATTTTGCTGAAGCTCTAAAAAATGTGTTCAATCGATAATCATACTTGGTACAGACAGCTAATATGATTGAATGAGACGATCCTTTATTCTGGAAGATGGCTTGAGTATTCGAGAAACACACATTCAATGCATTGAGCGGGGTAGGAGGTCGCATTTTCCATAAATTTCCCTCGGCTGCAGGCTTGACGTTGGTCTGTCTCACTTAGGCCATAAAGGGTGTTCAGGCTGAGACTATGCGAGTACGGGTCAGTTCGGATCTGCTCAACAGCTTGCAATTTAAACAGGATGGGAAACATGTTCACTGAAGTTCTAAAAGAAGTTTTGTGCAGCAAACTCGTAGGACAGCTACCTTGAACTCTTACTAGGCCCTATAGTGGCACACGTGGCTCCACACAACGCTAATATGTAGTGCAGCAGAGGTGGAGCACAGAGGTGTGTGCACTTATGACAGAAAATCGCTCCGCGGCGTTGCACTCGTGGCGCCACCAGTACGACTTGCCAAATCGATTGCCCTTGGGAGCCCGACAGAGCGTGGCTGCATCACCTGTGCACTTCCACCCATGCCATCTGCCTCTTGTACCCATGCCACCCTGCCTCCTCCACCCATGCCACACTGCCTTGTCTGAAGGCTGCCATGGCCTGCCACTGGTACTCGCACCCACCAAGCCGCTCGTCGTGCGCGGCCGCGCGAAAATCTGTCATAAGTGCACGCACCCAAGCCCAGATTGTCCACGCCTGATGTAGCCCGCGCAAAAGCGCGCCCACAATGAAAGGTAATGAGGGCGCGGGTCCTATTTTCGACTGTTTCGTTCCGTTCCTTCCCCCTTGTGGTACCATGCATACTCTACCTACACATTCAACAGTCAAGTAACACCTTCCCAGTACATTTGGACGTCTAAGGGATGCCCTGGAAGAGTGCTGAAAAAGTCAACCTCAGGAGGGTAACCCGCAAAAAAGGATTTAATCGTCCGTTTGTTTGTATACTGGGACAAATTGCTCAATTAACCGCCAACGTTGAGTTCTGGCGGGCGCCATGTAACTCATCTCACATGCACTGCAGCTCACTCGTATATTTAGGGGCGGGACAGACGGCGTTACGCACGTCCTCGTGACGCAACAATCCACCTGGATTTGCACGACCCGTAAAAGTAACACTGATTAATTGCTCTTAAATTTCGCGTTATTTACTAACGCATTCTCATCGTGTAAAAATTGTCGCATCCATCGATGTACTGATCCTTCGTTCGTAATTGAAGAATTCTGTGAAATCTCAATCACCCAATTCTCAGTAAACACTCGATAAGAAATTTTTTTTCGACGAGTAGAGTAAAACAACAAGAAAACGAAAAAAACGTAAAACATCGAGTACAAGCAACGAAGTAAGACACAAGCAATGACGTAACAAATGGAGCTTCCCAAGGCTCACGTCAGCACTTTTAGGCCGCGGTCATACTTTGCGCAGGTGCGTTAGTTGACGCCGGTGCCGGCGTCAACTAACGCACCTGCGCAAAGTATGACCGCGGCCTTACAAAGCAGAGTGCGTTGCTGCGAGTCACTGTCGACAATCATCCGTAATCGCCGCTTATGTATAATGAAAAGAAAAAGAGGAAAAGGATTATAGAAGCTCTGAACTGCAACGAGCGGCGTCGTAACTCGCACTGACTTCCCCCGATGTGTGGATGGTTTTAGTTAAGAACTGAAATAAGGATAGAACAGGCTACAACACCCTCACACCTATCGTTCGAATTTTCGATACACTCATTTTCGAAAGCGGTTCAAACTATGCTCACTCACCGCAACGCTTCTTTTTTAGCATATGCGAACATAAGCCTGTGGGAGTCCTAATGTGTAACAAATGTGCTATTATTCTGAACAACATTTCTAATTCTACAACTCCTCATGTTTTTCCGGTTCAGCCTTCAGCGTCTTTGGTTCAGCTCCTGTTATGGTTTCTTTATGCTCTTGCTCATGTTTTATAGCGATCCCTGTGGTTTGTTCTATAAACTTTACAATACTCTCTTCGGTTATAGCACCATCGTATAATCTCTCAGCATTTGTACGCGCCTGCAAATAACATATTTGAAGCATGAATCAGGTCTGTGCCAATCCCAGAATCTCTCTTGCTATTAAAATAGGGATGAAGTTCTCGGCCTTGATGGATTTCTAGTTGGAATGCGCCGCGCATTCTAGTTCATTCAGAAACATAGTAGCAGATGGATGCGATTTGACCTTGTATACGTCCGTGCGCTCCATCTGTCACTTAACCGCTCTTTCTATCTGACATTTCTAACTATTAACAAAAAACACTTTGGAAATTGGAAAAAAGCCAACCTAGGGCGCACGTTTGTATAATTTGGAGGGCCCGGCTTCGCCGGGCTTCGGAATTTCATTTTTCCTACGAATGCGTTTTACACACTCTTTACATACGTCAGCAATTATTACTGATATGGACACCGAAAAAGAGCGCTCGGTGATAGAGATTTTAAGTTGATATGTGGCAGTTGTTCGGCGCACACTAAGCAGGATGGAAATAGCGCATACCTTTCACAAAGAATTCACTTTTCCAATCCGACAGGACAGCCAGCGAAAGAAAAACATTATGGCCATACGTCTGACAAAAGATGCACCTAATAGCATCTTGGTATCATTGTGGGCATTACTTTATCAAAAAATGAATTGAACGATACATCGTCTCATTCTCCCGGTACCTCAAACGGCAACTTCTCGCTGCTCTTCGAAGACCGCAGTGTGGTAGCTTTCGGCATTAGAACGGGGAAGAAAACGGAAGACTGTCCAAGGCGAAAGAATCGGGATAAGCATAAGGTGACAGTTGCACTGGAGTGGAGTAATAATTACTGACGCCCTGTATGTAAAGAGTGAGTAACATCCATAAAAATGAAATTTGAAAAGGCCGGTGGAGCCGCCTCCCCCCCTCTTTCCCCCTCTAGTCACAGAAATGAGAGAATGTACCCCCTCGTGAGGTTCAGCATCAGCTTCCGGCCCTCTACGCACTTTATGGTAGCTAACTAAGCCGACAATGACTTGCTTAAAGCTTGAAACAGTTTTCATTTCCTAATTACCCACTCTGGTCGGTCCAGTCCAAATGGCATTGTTTCTCCTACAACTGACATGACTGCATGCCATCCCAGTGTGCCGTCACCTAATGCGATGTCAGCGCACCACAGGGTGACGGCAAGGGTACGAAATAGGTGATTATATAAGTAGGAGGTGCTATCACAATGATAACATAGCCTTGCAATGATACTCCAACACCCACCAGTTTCTCTCTACTTAAAGCGGTTGTTTTGCTCTATAATGTCCAGATCACAATCACTCACTTGCGGACGAACAGACATACAGACCGACTACAAACCGACATACAAACGGACACATGAAGTCAAAGGCTTATATCATGGAGGGATTCAAAATGCGTCGCCCCTTGGCATAGAGTGAGTATTACATAATCTTCCTCCCGAAAAACAGTCTTCACAAAACGATCCTACTTATCCCACCGCTGAAGGGACATCTGCTCCACAGACACTCCTCTATATGATTGGTGGTGGTAGATGATTTGCCAGCTACCGATGATTATCATTTTTCTGAACGTTCTCCACTATTCGTAGTTTCAGATAGTTTAGCGATCGACGCGCTTTCTTATGAATGATACCGCATCACAAGATGATTCATTTTTGCGTAGCAATTATAAATATAGACTGCACCCTGATCATTCTTATATAGTGTAGTATCAAGCAAAAGCCATTACTCAGAAGGCTGGGCAGCCTAGCGGTCGATATGCTGCAAGTGATATCAGAGCATAAAGCAAACTGCTCGCACGGCGTCACTGAGTATCAGACGCTTTAACTATAGTGGTCATACTGTAGTAGTAAATAATGTACGGGATTTCATTTCATCCACTTGCTGATGGCTCTCACTAGCTCGTATCAGTCGTTATCAGTTTTCTTCCGTCGCCATTAATGTCCCTGTCCCACCCCGCAAAACATCTATGAGTGCTAACGCTCCACGATTGGCGGGAACACGGATCGGATTTCGTGATATTTAACTTCTGACACTTTTTATCGAATCTTATCAACAATTATCAATGCGGATCACCCACCATTGATGTCTCGGTTCCACCCCGCAAAACATCTGTGTGTGTAAACGCTCCAGAATTAGCGGGAACGCGGATCAGATTTCGTGACATTCGCCTTCTCACACCCCCTATCGAATCTTATCAACCGCTACCAAGTTGGATCACCACTATCAATGTCCCCATCCCACCCCGCAAAAGGGTTGTGAGTATGTAGGCTCAAGAATCCATGTGCAAGACGGATTCGACGACTCCAGCCCTTTTCGCTCCTTACCGAATCTTATCAAACGTCATCTGCGGGTCACCCACCATTCATGTCCCGGTTCCACCACGCTAACCATGAATTTTTAAGCATTTTAATTTAGAAAAAGGCATACCAACTATACTGTGAACAGCTCATCGAGTGACCGTGTCAGGACAGCTCTATTTTCGTTTTTTGTGTTTTTTTTCAAAATTTTCAGGGATACTGCTCGAATTTCTCGAGCAAAACCAGTGCCATAGAAAAAAAAACGAAAATTTGCAGCTCACCTCGTACATTCGAAGTGAAGGAACATTTGTCACTGGTTGGAAACGTATCGGAAGAGAATCACGTCCCACATCTATTTTAGCAAAGGAAATATTTCCAACACCCTTGTACGCTTCAGCTATTTTCTCGAATACCGGAATAACGTCAGACTCCGAACTATTATTGTAAATCATCACGAACACATTCATCGTATCGTTGTGTACCACCTAAAATAAACAGCATCACCTTTTAAAGCATATTACGCGATTATCTTGAATGGGTTCAAACGCTGAATTATGAATTTTGGGGTGCTAAAAAATACGCCGGGCGGAGGTGGTGTAGTGACAGGTGGCGCGCATCCCACTCTCATGGTGCGGGGATCAAATCCCGCAACGCAAATCAACGCCCGCCCAGGCCAACCAAACCTTTCATCCCTCCGGGGTCGGTAAATTGGTACCAGACTCGTCTGGGAGGAAAAAGCACTGACTTATTCATCGGCTGGCCACCGCAAGTCATTGTATAGGCCACATCACATTCTCTCGCCATCACGATTCTGAATGGAACTAGAACGTGCGGCGCATCCCACAGAAGGGATTGATACGCCAAAAACTTTATCCTTTATCCCGAGAAAGAAAAATCCGAAAGAAGCCCCCGACAAATGGCAAAAATGAGGCCTCCTGACATTTTGCCTTGTACGAGATTACCGCGTGAAAATGAGCCTTTGAATCTGTTCCCGTTGGATGGTACATGAGGCACCCTGAGATATCACCTGTTTCCCCATGTAAACTTTTCTTCAACTACAGGGATTTCTTCTTTATTTTATCTTACTGCATGAATCAAAGGCTTCATTTGCCACGTAAACGCCACGTTGAAAAAGGCTTCGTCCAATGCAGGTGTGGTCGGAGTGGGTGGGCGGGATCGGACGGGGTTCGAGCAGGCTTAGCGCCATGAAGATGCACTGCGACGCCCAAAAACGTGTGCAGCTTACACAAAAAATCTATCTCCACTAATAAGGTGACTTCAAGTCTGGTTTTCGCGGAATGTGCCTTTAAACGCTAATGATAATCAGAGTGGAGACAACTCGCACTTGACTATCAGAACAGTGTCAACCACGTGCTCTGCGTCCCTTTCACTCGTATCTCTCCTTTGGCATCTTTCTCGCGGGTGTGTATCGTTGGAACAGGACATCTCAACGAAGTGAGGCGTGCAAACTAGAGGCGCCGTTTGCAGTCGGGTCTTGAAGCGATCACCCTGGTTCGTGGCTTATTTCAAGAATAGAACACAACTAATCGCTTCGAGAGACAGACGCGTACGGCGCTCCTAGTTCGCACGCATATCATGCTGCTCAATCCTGTTCCAAGGATGAATGAAACCTTTCACGTCCTTTGTCTAACATAAGTTCTGCCCCAAGCGCCTCCAGGAACTCTCACGATAGCAGCCATTAAGAAAAGGCCGGAATACCTCAAATTTGAGCGTTTTAGTTGGCTTTTTCTGCTTTTGTCCTTCTTTGGCCCCCCATTAGGAGTACCGCCTTCATTGCTTGAAGGAACCGCCTACAGAAAAAAAGAGTTTTTCTGTTACCCATTCATTTATGCTGTATTTGCCTAATGTGGGCCGCATGCAAAGTTTCACGCGAAAAAGTGAGAATTCGGCTGAGATGAAGCTTCCCAGAATTTCGGCCGAGTGGGCGGGGCCTTCGAGCAAGTGGGTTGTGTTGCAAGTGTTCCGATTTCTGGAGGTCGGCGCCGAATTGGGTCACCGCGCGCGGCGACGCTTCGCGAATTGTCCGAATGGTGGCGCGTCCTGCCGTCTGGGCTCTCCCAGATTTGCCTAAGCCTTTTCCGGGAGGAGCTTTGGCAGCGTGTTTTTACTGTCTTTACCTGATTGCAATCCGGCGCGCAGCCTGACCTGACCTCACCAGTCGGAACACTTGCACTCCACCCGAGCAAGTGCCTACTTCGACGTCCGCCGCGGTCGGAGACGCATTGTAGAAAAAGAAAGTTACGTGAACAGTCCCACTTTCCGTTCCCAACCGCGACGGACGACGAGACGAGGCTTTTACTCGGAGGCCCAGCCCACCCGACCGAGAACTTGTGGTAATGTATCTTAGCCGGATTCTCTTTTTTTCGCATGAAACTTTGCATACGGCCATCATTTGGCAAATGCAACATGATTGTAAGGGTAACAGAAGAACTCATTTTTCCGTGGACGATTCCTATAAAAGAATAACCCGTTCAAGACTATCGCCAAATGTGGCTCTAATGCACACACGACCAAGAACCACGACCATCCTGATCCATTCCTCGGCGTTTGCTGACAATTCAATTTCACATACCTTACGATAAACGGCTGCTGCGAGAGTTATTACTGATCCCGTATTCCAATTTTCATGCAGATTTTGAAATACCATAAACTGTTTCACATTCCCGCTATCAGTGGCCTTCAGGAATGCGCTCACAGATTCTTCATTGACTTCACCCGGGATACTGTCTTCCATACTAGAATTGAACCGGATTTCGTATGGCTTCATTGTAAGGAGGTTGAAGAACTTATATGGATCTTACTTGGATACAACCATTACTTTTCTCAAAAACATGCGCACATAAGGAAAACCATCACGTTTAAGGTCCAAAATATCACCAAGAGGGTCCATTTTAAGTTCATCGAATTTGCTCACAAACAGGGCGTACGTCCCACGATACTTGTTTCCAATTTTTCGTAACCATTCACTTGTATCTTAAAAGAACTGTCATTTTGCTCCAGGCGATAAACTATTAGGTTGTTCGGAAAGAAACGCGCGTTTTTTGTCCATCTATTTCTCTTCTACTACAGAAGATTTTGTAAAACAGTTTTGTCTGTTAGAAAGAGAATTTTATTGCGCATCTTTTGAAATACTTTTGTCTATATCTACTTGTTTTTTTTTCTCGAAGAAAAAATTCAAAAAAGAATTTCAATTTTTTTTCAAAATTTCGAAAAAAAAATTTCAAAAAAATGCAAGATTCAATGCAATAAGCGGTAAATATTTGTCGCCATGCGTATAATGTTTGCAGAAAGATTTGGCTGTATAAAGTGTCGGGAAGTTCCAGCGTTTAAAAAACGGTAATGAAAGCTTGGATGACGAAGAACATGGAAGTCGGCCTCAAGTCGTTGAAACTTTTTTTTCTTTGAAAAAACCAAGTAGACATAGACAAAGATATATGAAAAGATGCACAATAAAAATATCTTTCTAATAGATTGAACTGTTTTGAAGAATCATTTATAGTAGGAGAGAAAAATGGACAAATTCAACGCGCATTTCTTTCCGAACAACCTAATATAAGATTATCTGGTGTGTAGCGTTAGACTAAAACAGGGCATCGCCCAGAAAACACGGCAGATTCGGTTGCTGATGGGTAACCTCAAATAGTCCCGATTCCCGCGCAAAAGCGCCGGACGTGACAAGCCGCAAAGTTCAGGCGACGCCACTTTCTGGCCAAACGCTACATACCCTCTCTGTTTTTCCTTTACAACATTTTATAAAATATTCAATATTCCTGGATATTTGGTCAACTCAACCAATTAAAACAAACCAGTGGAGCGACTAGAATTTGTATAAAGCTTGGCTAATTGCAACTTTTCCGGGTACCCAGCTTCTTAAATAACCTCCTGATGTCTCATAGTTGTTAAACAGGAGATGTAGTTTAGTCCTCGATGCGTGGCGTAAAATCCTTCGAAAATACGATTTCTCTCTCTCACTTCTATCTATCACCGATGATGTCAACATAGTGAAGACTTTCTTAAAAATCAATAAAGTATGAATGGATTGTGGATTGACGTTCATTTTACAGACGAACACTCACATCCCATGGGCCCATGCCCAAAAATCAAAAAAACCTCCTTAGAGATTTTTGTTCTGCCTCATAAAATTCAAATAACGGAGTCGCGACCACGCCTATCGCGTGCGTGCGTGTTTGTGTCTAACACAATTTCATGAAGAAAACGCTTAAAAATTAGAATTCGAATTACGTGACGATATTTTCTCCGAATTATGCACGTAGAAGATATAAGCACTCTCCGGTAAGGATGGAACTACACGACCATCCTTGGGATAATGATAAAGTGGTAGATGTGTTTCTCGCTGAAAAGAAGAAAAAAATGACTCTTGACGGATCATCCACAATCGATTATCGATTGACAGTATCATCTGCCCACACAAAAGCAAACAAACCTCTATGAAATCTTCAATAACGGATTCAGATGCTCCTGGGTCCAGAGAAATCATGCCGTCATCATTCCGGTAAACGTGCAAGAGAGAGGAATCCATATCCCACCTACAAATATGGATTGTGGCAATCCCATAGTACCATTCACTACCGATGCGTTACGTCAAGCTCATTGGAAGGATCCTAGGGAGTGCAGCTGTCGTGTGGCAGGGCATTCCCAATGCTGCAAGATGACAAAACTGAGACATGTTTCCGAAGTCAGGGAGATTAAAAAGTGTGGAGCATGTTTTTCACTTGTATCAAGCCCGCAACAACAACCTACAACCAGGGTGAAGCCTCCGTCGAGGAATCCTTAACGGGGGGGGGGCCTTTGGTGCGCTAGGAGGGGAGGTCGTAATCGTTGAGGTAGGCAGTGACCAACAGGATTTCTCAGACCGATGGTCTAAAGTGTAAGGGAAGAAATGATAAAACTTAGTGGGTTCGAAAGCGAAACTAGTTTAACTTAATCACCATGGAAACCTCATGCATGGCGCGATCCGCAACGAAACAGGTCAACTTCAATAGCCCTTTCGTTGGTTCGCTGACACCGAAACCACGTACAGAGACACCTCCGAAATTCACCGATTAGCCGTGGAAAGCGATATGTAACCACGGATACCACCGTGGAAGGACGCTCCAGAAACAATGAGATGAAAAGGAAAAACTAGCTGATATGGACTTCTTTCAAATCATACTACGATTGCGAATGCGTAATCTGGCGTTAGCGGCCACTATGAAGAAAGGAAAACGTTTGTATTCATTGAGAATGTGGATGAAATTCTCATGCATGGCGCATCCCACCGAAAAGCTGACCGACGCTTCTCGCCCTCCCACTAGGCCTCCGAGAGCGAAAGATGCATACTAGAGAAATTGAAAAGTTGTAGGCTACTTGACGTCATTCCCCCTGAGATTGTACTGGACCCTTGCGTGACTATCCAACATATCACCGGCGTTGAAGAATGGGGCCGGATTCTGGCAGCCAAAGTCCAGCGCACTTAAAAATCGTGGATTTGACTTGCGGATGTAATCTGAGGAGAGCTGTACGCTGATAGGTTCTCCCTTCTGATATTTCTATCTTGACTGAGAACAGCTTACTCATGTCGTCATCCAAGGAGAAAACCAAACGAATTTCACTCTGTGCACGCTTATGTTTGGTTACTGTTGCGAAGGAAATTATCAAAAAACAGATTTCCATGTTCTCAAAACTTAGTCTTAATTTCCTAGAATTTCGTAAAAAAAGGTCATAGCTGGAGGCAAAAACGCCTAGTATCATTTCTAGCAACCACTCACTTGTCTATAAAGTATCCAAATTTCACATCTAAAAATTTCCTTGCAAACATTAAAACGTCAACTGTTTGGCTCTTCTCGTCCTTGAATATGAACAAAACAGTGGCATATGACGAATTCTGAGTAGATCATAAAAATGATACCAAGAAATTTAAGAACCAGCTAAAAAACAGCCTGTCACCTACCTTGAATGCAGAAATTTCTCGCGAATTTTTGATCTCCCGCACTGTAGCATTGAGCACACGCTGTAAAAGGAATATTTTTAAAAAAAGGCCAACTACCTTTTCCCAGTTGTACATGGAAATATGTGATCCTTGTGCCCACATATCAGAAAAGAATGACGGTCGCGGTTAATAGAACACGAGAAAAGCAAAAGGTTCACGATTGTTCAGTGCAAAATTTCAAGAGATAATAATACACCATTTGAAATCTTGCCGTACAACTGCCACAAATTTCGCCTATGAGAAGGCTTCCTATCATTCCTGATGCTACAGCACCTATTATTAGAACAATATTCGTTGCCCTGTGTTCCACACTGGACCTTAATTTTTTTCCTACAATGTATCACTTTCAAGGTGAGCATTTTGGTACTTTGCTCCAAGGGCTCCTTTAGCTCCGCTTGATCTCAAGGTGTCCAAACATTTCATTTTGGATATTTCTTCTTGTGACGACTTTGTAAAAAGATTTCCACTGTATAGTATAAAACGCTTTGTATGTCTGTACGTCCGTCCCTCCGTCCGTCTGTCACGAAATTAGGTACTATATGAAAAAGTTTATGGAGATGGGGGACAAGTCTGGAATGGGTAGGGTATGGGACAAGGAGCACACGTGGACTAAGTCAAGCTCCGCCCAGGGTGGGTGGAGCGTGCACTGGAATGTTCCGTTTTCAGACCGAAAATTGTTAATTGGGTTCCAATATGACCCGAACGTGAGTGGAAGATGAATTACAGGAATGAGTTTTCGAAAATCATGAAAGAGGCCTGGGAGCAGTGGGCGGAGCGATCCCTAAAAGGTTGACGGAAATGATAGCTAGAGCACAACGCCGCCTTTAGCCCAGGAAAAAGTCCGTAGAAATGACCAGTGTCCAAGCTATCTTGAACACATAAAATAAGCGAAAACCCGCCAGCAATGGGCGGAGCGTGATTTGGTAGTGGGTAATGAGTAAACTTATAGAAAAAAGCAAATCCGATCGTTTCACTGACGCCAATGGTGTTACGCCCAACTAGTACAAGGCATAAGCCAGTATCTCAGGATCGACCCTCCCACATTCGAGTACTGTTCACGGGAACCCTTCATATTTTTGCGATGGTATATGTATTTTCATAGGGGGTGACAAAGAGCCAATGCTGTGCACGATAGCTTCAAAAGATAAAATGAAACCAAAGTAAACCTGATAGAATTTCAAAATCTCGGGCGCAGTACGTTCTCCATAGTAAGGAAAACCATTTGTATCCCCTAGAAACAGAATGGTACTAGGGATCACTCTCGCAATCGCTCCAAACTTATCGTCCTTATGGGTTTCCGTCTGAACGATACATCATTATTTTGCATATGCATTGAAAGAAATAGAAAAATAACTATGCACAATTTCCTGAACATCTCGTGTAGTTTTTAAACGTAGAAATAAGCGGTGGTTTTGTGATTAGAGAAATATTTCGACGAGGAACATTTCCTAGTTTCAATCCCTATCATCTAGTATGGCACTAAACAGTTGACAGAAGAACTATTTATAAAACTCACGGGACTGATGCGGAAAAATGGTACCACGTGCCACTGGCCCACGTTGGCGTCTGCGCCCAGTCACATTCAAAGAGGGAAGAATATTCACTATGAGTGATAGCCAAGGTGTGAAACCGGTAATACGTACCGCTTTTAGCTCGAGAAGCCGCTCAAAGTAACCTTATAAGGTGCAGTGTAAGGGTACCGCCTCTAAGCAAGGGAGTCATGCGCTGTATGTGACCGCCACACACCACAGACTCGCCTGTGGCTGCTATTGGTGTGGCAATGATGCGACACGCTGGATAACACGTCCAGGTAAACGCAGCGCGAAAATGACGTCCCCTTGCGTGGCGTCGATGGCGGCACCCCGCGCCGGCAACGTCGGCTGATGGGTCACGCTCCAGTTACAAGGCTCGACTGACTCGTACCATAGTATACTGATCGTAGCGTGAACCCGCGCGAATTTAGGCATAGTGCCAAACTGTGACAGGATGGCAAACACGGCTGTATATCCTTATGGCAGGATTTCGCACCGCAACGTGTCGCAAGCCGCGACGAGCTAATGGTGCCATGGTTGGGTTCCAAAGCGATTACAAGTCAACTGTGCATCTCCCTAGCATCAACATGTAAATGCTCTGAGACCCAACTATAACGGCGAGCATAGCCCGCTCATGCACGCCACTCTTCGTGGTGCAAAATCCAGACATAAGAGTACACATCCTGCAAACGTGATAGCCATGATTCGCGCGGGCTTTCGTCATGATCATCATGCTGCAGTATGTGTTCAAGTATTCCAACAGAATCAACCTCACATTCTCTCACATATCTATCTATAAGTCACATTTGGCACATAATAAGCATATTATGTGCACTTAATCATCTCGCATACATCTGGGGTGTATGCGGGACACACGAACGACCTAAGGTCGGCTCACCGCGCGCGGCGAAGCTTCGCGAATTGCCCTAGTGATGGCGCGTTTTTGCCGTCTGGGCCTCCCAGATTTGCCCAAGCCTTTTTAGGGCTGAAGCTTTGGCTGCGTGTTTTTACCTGTCTTTACCTGATTGCAGTCCGCCGCGTACTGGATGGGCGTGGGCACCGCGTGACCTAGTGGCCTCAATGACCGTGTGTCCTGACCGTCACCCCATACACCTCGAGTGTGACCTCATTTGAGACTTAGAGACCGCCCAAGTTCCATCCTCCATTTGATTAGCATTCTACCCCGACATCAACTGTATTAAGCACTCATCAATAAAGCTCCGACAACCTTGATCCTACACAAAATGATTCGTCGAGCACCATAAACAGAGCGTATTGCGACACAGTGCCGGCGGCAATGCTGCCAAGTATAAAGCCTAATGTACGTGACCTCAGGAGACCTAGATGATCTACGGGTAGGGTGAGCCTGCAGTCAGTGTTATCAAAGACGTTATTGGTAGGTCACGTAAAGCTCCCAGACGTGAAAAGAAGGGACGATGAGTGGCTCGATGGTGAGGCTCCTTCACTCAATTCTACACGAACGAAGATATTTAGCGTCATTCAAGTGAGAACAATCAAATGGTTAATAAACTGAAAGATATTTGAGATTTCCAACACGAATGGTTTTCTATTCCAAAAAAAATTTTCACTAACTCACCGGATATATTTTGAGACTTTTGTTGAAACGTGCGAGTTGGTCGTTGATTTGGGGTAAATCCTTTACATAATCCCTCGACATCTTGCCTTCTTTATGCACATAAGCGACCATAAAATGACGACCTTCCTGAAATGTTTCAAAAAATACTATTTTCCAAAAATATTCGACAGACAACAAGTGTACGGACCTTGGCAAACTTTTCCACCTCTTCAAACGTGATCGTTTTTTGTTCTGTCAAAATTCCTTCAGCCGCTGATTTCGTTGTCACATCATGCTCGTGGGCCTTGGGTGGCTGCTCGTTTACAGTATCCTCCTTGGGAGATGTGGTGGGTTCTTGTCCTGCATTTTCTGACTGCACATCCTTGACTGCCAAAACACTGAGTATGACGATGGCCAGTATAGCCAACAGCAACCTCATCCTCATGCAGGAAGCCTTCCCTGCTGAGCTTCGACTTTTATAGCCCATACACATCATTGCCACGTCAACAGGGAATGCAAACGTGAATTCCCTTGACCAACTTTAGGAAGCGTTCATACCTATGGAGTTCGTGGAACTGCAGAATTTTCGGTTTTTTGCATTTGTGAAAGAGAATTGGATACCGTCGATCGGAAGGATTGTGGAAATGCGGGCTGACCGTTTTCGTGGAAAGATGAAATTGTGATTTCTTTCCCTTTTTCGACTGCACGGTGCCTGGAAATCGATACCTCTTCCATTTTTCATGTATCCCTGAATTCCACACTTCCACAAAAACGCATATTCCTTGATTCCCACAATAGATACATATTTTTATCATTTTCTACCAATTTCCCGGATCCGTAATTCCACTGGTCCATAATTCCACTTCTATGAACGCTCATGAGTATGCCATACATTCCAAGCAGGGTGACACCCGCCGCAGTGCGAACGCCACGCCTCTCGCATAACACGTCGCCTGTTGAAATTTACCACAGCTACTTACACCAAGCTAGGATTGTAAGGAAAACCTTTGCAGCTGACAACGTTTGAGGTTTTTGGTAATTTTGACGGAACACAGGACGGATATTTGAATAAAATGAAAGACGAGATGAGCGAGAATAACCAGAACACTGAGATGATTCCACCAGTTAATGGATCAGACCTAAATTTCTCGTTACATACACTATTTACAAAAACAGTGATAAGCAGTTGCATTTATCAATTACAGAACCTAACACAAAAGAACAAACGTGGTCGATACAACTCAAGAACACTCGATTTTATGCACGATATGCTGCTATCCAACTAACCACAGAAATTAAGCCAATGAGTCAGCTATGGAGGCTTACGAGGTAATGAAGTTTGTTGAAAAACAATAAAACAAAATAACAGTAAAGTAAGCGAAATGCTAGCTTATAACACAAACTAATTCAAAGCACCCTAAGCTGACGACGTAGATTCCTATTGATCACTCTTCTTTGCTCCGGGTGCTGATTCTAGATCATCATGCTGGGGAAACTGTTGTGGCTTATCTCGAGGATAATTACTGCCCGTAGTGGCCACGTGGGGTGCTCGCTGCTCCGTGGACGTATTTTGTACTAATTGGGCCTAGAAGTGTCGAATTCAAGCATTTGATCACTAGTCATGGTTTCACCAGAATCTCAATGTCATCTTAGAACGTCAAAATTACTTATCATAAAAAAGGATGAAGGAAATCAAACGGCGATTTGATCATAACAACTAAACCAATGCCATTTGTGATGGCCAGTGCTAAAAAGATCACCAAAAATACCGAAAAGCCACGATCTTGTTTTCCCAGACAAAATGGCACTCGCTTATTGTTCGCAAAAAACGAAATATGCATTTTCTGACATGAAATAGCACGGTAATATTAATGCTTTTCAAAAATGGTCTCAGCTTTTTACAAGAATAGATACAATGGACTCAAGAGAATGTAAAGACTAATGCTAAAAACAGAAATCCAACGATTCAACGAACCTGTTGTCTCGTTCGATTCAAAGCTATTTCTTCATCGCTAGGCGGGAATCGTCGGGTGCCTTTTAACCATGACTGCCATTCAACGCTGGGTTGGGATGGTGGTGCATTGGGTGGTGGATCAAATCCCCTTGAACAAACACTACGAATTGTAAAAAAAAAAGTATTTTGAAGAGATGTCGTGAACTTGTCGGGGAAACACATCTTGCAACTAAGAAAGTGAAGTTCAGCACGTTGAACTTATGCATCAGCAGAGCGCGGCTTTTCCGTGACCAACAGACTTGTTATTCGCACCTTTAGTACCATGTTTTCAGGTATTTCTTTATAAATTCACATAGTTCTCCTTAGATGCTATTTGAACTGAAAACTCCCATTCATTTAGCACCATATGCACAAGGGTGGAATACGAGGGAAAACCAAGAGCTTAGCTGTAAGCTATGCAAGCAAGTATTCGATATGAAGAAAGTGGCAGAGATGCTAATCACACATTTGTTGACCACCTCCTTTTTGCCATCTAAGGTCAGTAATTTGTTAAAAACGACCACTCCTATCAACCTTATCATTAGCACTACAAATACTCACAACCAGAGAATTGCAAAGTAGTATCGATCACAGGCATTCTAAAGATTTACATCACTCGATGCAAAGCTGCCAAGGAATTTGAAACGGTAGCGTCCAATATCCCGGAACACTTAAGTCCAAAATACAGCAAGAACGAACCGTGTGACATTCTGCCGGGTGTTGCTGATCTCATAGTATCGGCGACCAGCTGAGTCTTCCGCAACGTATGTCTGAAAGGGATGATACGTGCAAAAGAAGTCAATGGATAGAGGTCAACGTTCGACGAGATTTGAGGCGTTGGTAACATTTTGGAGAATTTCAGGCCAATATATGTGACCACGTTCCAGCATAATTAAAAGCCGCTAATAAAGATGAGGACGATATGAATAAAAGACTGTGAGATCAGGGAGCATCATCCCCTGATTGCGATAGCACCCTCCATAGTATTCAGCGCTATGCATCTTAGATCTCACATCTGAGGGGTCAATGTGCCTAAGTCTTTTAGGTTTACGCAAAATAAATTACACAACAGGTTACTCACTAACCAAATTCAATTAGAACAGAATACCTTTTTGGACCAGTCTTTACGCAGATATTTCTTGAAATTGTGCCACACCGTTGCCCATGCTCCTGGACGACTCATCTTCGGAAAGTTACGAGTATGAAACCGCAGAAGTATTTACATTATTACTCAGACGCGATAAAGATGTTTTGACCGCGCTCACGAACGAGCACCGGGTAATAATACCCTAAGGTTCGCATTTTGCTGTCATTGTTGTTCGCTATTTCAACTTTCATGGTTCAAACGACTGAGTTCGTGTGGGTCAGATTGAGCGCATATATTGCTTACCGAAGCCAAAATCACGATTCCCGTACTACTTCAGTCACAGTGCCCAGATAAAGCGGGGTCGTCCACTGAAAAAAACTTTATTTTGGGAGGAGTTTATCAAGCGTGACATGAACAGAAAATAAATAAGTAGATTTCGAGATAACCGCTTGGGTATAGGTAACAGACTACCAGAGGTGTGAACCCCCAAGACAACACTCAATACATGATAAACAAAGCTTTCAGCTAACATTCAATTGGGTCGCAATGTAATTTGGGGGGGGGGGACTGTCGCGCCGTCCCTCACTCGAAACCGTTCTTCAATCATCAGTTTGTACACACTGGTGTTTATTTTTACTTATATCTTTAGAAGGGTGGAGGCTTCTCCTCGAACTAAGTCTTAGACTAAAAGCATAGGCAAATATAGCGCCGACGCCGAGCACACGGAGTGCTCCCTCCCTCGACTACATTTGCATCTACATTATTTGTTTAGCTAATCATGCTAGGTGATCCCATAAAACCGATGTCGGACTTCATGACTGCGGCATCGCACTTCCGCACGCGATACCACGAGGTTGAGATTGTGCAGTACCGCATCTTCGCGTGCAGACCGCGACACCGCAAAATCGCGGTATCGCGAAGTCTAACAGCGACCTAAGCTAAGTAAGCATTCAAAAAAACCCATGTGGTGTCGAAAGGATATTAGGGGTGTGGCGCTAACAAAAAAGAATCATCTCAGCCGACCAACTCCATTGCCTTTGATGAGTTCTCAGGGTTATCCTGTGAAGAATATCAAGCGGGAAGTAGAGAAAAGCGCATCGTTATGCAACGAAAATGATGATAAAAGACAGAATATGTGAACATGCTTCATTTATCTCGATAACTATGTTCACCTATGTAGAAGTGTAAACAGGAGATCAGTGGTATTGACAGTATTCTTTGGAGTACAAAAAATTTCTCTATTTACATTTAAGAAAACAAGTAGGGGTCAAGTATGAGTAGTCGTTGCTTTGACATTTCACAGCATTCGAATACTCAGGAGTAATGTGCTTGACAAATAGGGTGTACTGCTTTGACAATTTCTACTGTTCCATGTCTATTAGAGCTTAGAAAATGTAAAATCGAACATACTTATTCAAATTCAATTTTCCTGCTAATTAACAAATTAAGGCGGCGTAAATACAAGAAATATAGATTGTTAAGGAGATGGTTAGTGCATACACATCATCACATTAAGTAAGACTAACAAAAATTAAGTGATAAATGTTAGATGATAGATTCCACATAGCTATTTACAAGTAATGTGCTTCTTGGATGAGGGACACCGCTTACTGTTGATTGCACTCCGGCTCCTCATATAATGGCAGTTTCCGCTCTTTTAGCCCCAGGGCAACACTAAAACGTGAAGATTTCAGTTCAGAACACCGGAAAACTCTGATTCTTGGTAAGGAGTTTGTTCGCTTTCGTTGTCCATACTAGCAATTCATCACACCCAAGAACAGATATGAAAGACTGTAGGCACACAGCAAATCTTACCCCTTCGAAGTCGCGTTCAATGGGTTGTTTTCCTTTTTGCTCATGACCGACTCCAACCGAGCCTTCGCACTGATCACCTTAATAGAAGAGAGAAATACTTTTTTTAAAAAGGAAATTCATGGTTGGGAGCACGCTAATATTCACACCTTTGAACTCTACAAATGATATAAGCTTACAACAGAAGCTACGAACAATATCTAACTAAAGCTACTAAGTTAACCTTTTGCAGCTCTTCCTTCTTTGCAGACAATTCCTTTCTCGTCATGTGCAGCTCATGTTCTAGCTTACTTATCTTTCCTTTCAATTCATCTACGTATTGTATGCCGTTGACCTTTTGCTGAAAAAAAAAAGAATTAACAAATCCAAGAATACATAATTTCCGAAATAGATACCATTCTGTATCTCCGGTTTTTCTCTTTAATTTCATCGAGCTCCTTCATTGCATCATTTAGATCCTGTTTCAATTTCGCCATCTGAAATTGCTTATTAAAGACAGCATAATTGCTAAAAAGCCGACTGTCGAAAATAAAAGCAGGGGCTGTAATTAGTGCAGCAGTGACGAAACTACATGGTAAGAACGCTGAGATTGGGCCCACAATTTTCCTCGCGAACTCTGTGATGGACGTTTCCACCGGTTTGCTCTATCCACTGACGTATCGATCACAGCTGCGTGAATCTGCATGTATGAGATTTTACGCAGCACGTGACGCATTTGAGAAAGGGCAACTGATGAGATGGGGGAGGGGTGTCGGTGTAGAGCATGTTAAAGAGCCTGAAGTGCACATCACCCCGCGGGTAATGCCGCACCCATATTGTTGGTTCCCACGTTCAACTCCGCTTTCCCCAATGCGATCAAACATGCCGTGATCAGTCCAGATACCCTGTATACCGTGAAACCTTTTTACACGTAATGAGCGAATTCAGCAGGTAAATTAAGTCAGAAACCTTTGATCGACTGACCTCTGACAGCTTATCCGAACTTGATTCTTTACTACCGCTGACACTGGCTAGCTGTTCACGCAATCTTAGAATTTCATCAGCCATATTCTTTCGCTCCTCATTATACCGTCCTTCCGATGTCGCCGCTTGTCGCTGCTCGAGAGTTTCGGTAGCGTCTAGTAGCTAAACTAATCATAATCATGTGAACCAGCTTTGTTAGCGCACAGCACAGCATCCCTACTATATATAAAGCGCTAAGGCGTCTGTCCCTCCGTCTGTCACGAAATTAGGTATCATATGAAAAACGACCTGTGCAGATGGGGCCAAGTGTGGTATGGGTAGGGCATGGGACAGGAAGTAAAGACCACACATGGACCAAATTAAGCTCCGCCCACGGGGGCGGGGCGTGCACTGGAATGTTTGGCTTTCAGCCCGAAAATGTTGATTACGTTCGAACGTGCTCCTAACGTAGGGAGAAGATGGATTTAGGTCAGGGATGAGTTTCTGAAGGTCAGGAAAGAATGCAGGGCACAGTGGGCGGGGCATTTAAAGTGGTGGGGAGCTTGGACGTTACATGAAAAACGACCTGTGGAGATGGGGACAAATGCGGTATGGGTAGGGCATGGGACACTAAGTAAAGACCACACATGGACCAGGTTAAGCTCCGCCCATAATGGGCGGGGCCGTCGTGGAATGTTCAAAAATTGTTGATTGGGTTCGAATGTGACTCAAACATAGGGAGAAGATGGATCAAGGTCAGGGATGAGTTTCTGAAGGTCAGGAAAGAATGCAGGGCACAGTGGGCGGAGCATTTAAAGTGGTGGGCGGAGCTTGGACGTTACATGAAAAACGACCTGTGGAGATGGGGACAAATGCGGTATGGGTAGGGCATGGGACACTAAGTAAAGACCACACATGGACCAAGTTAAGCTCCGCCCATAATGGGCGGGGCCGTCGTGGAATGTTCAAAAATTGTTGATTGGGTTCGAATGTGCCCCAAACATAGGGAGAAGATAGATCAAGGTCAGGGATGAGTTTCTGAAGGCCAGGAAAGAATGCAGGGCACAGCGGGCGTAGCATTTAAAGTGGTGGGCGGAGCTTGGACGTTACATGAAAAACGACCTGTGGAGATGGGAACAAATGCGGTATGGGTAGGGCATGGGACACTAAGTAAAGACCACACATGGACCAAGTTAAGCTCCGCCCATAATGGGCGGGGCCGTCGTGGAATGCTCAAAAATTGTTGATTGGGTTCGAATGTGCCCCAAACATAGGGAGAAGATGGATCAAGGTCAGGGATGAGTTTCTGAAGGCCAGGAAAGAATGCAGGGCACAGCGGGCGTAGCATTTAAAGTGGTGGGCGGAGCTTGGACGTTACATGAAAAACGACCTGTAGAGACAAGTTGGGGACAAGTTTGGATGGGTAGAGCATGGGACAAGAAGTGAAGACCACACATGGACTAATTTAAGCTCCGCCCACGGTGGGCTGGGTGTGCACTGAAATACTCTGTCCTCAAGAAAAAGAGCAATACAGGCCGACCTACTGACGCACATGGTGTTTCGCGCACAGTAGTGTGCGCCCGCCAACTGGTTCATAATACAACGTAATAGTGCAGTGCTGAAACATAGGACTGATCTCTCTCACAGCGATTTGGAATGGGCCCGTTTTGCACTACGGTATGATATGCGCACTACTATGTGTCAGCAAAGCCGGTGTGTCAAGGAGGTCTAGTTTCAGGAGAATGTGCGAAAGCTGTGAACAATCGAAAATAGCTGGATAATAACGGAGTGTGATCGAAGTCAACTTCGCTAGCCTCGAAAAGACATAAAGAAAAAGCGTTAAAATGTTTAAATAGATCACATAAACCTCAGAGATGTAGGAAACAGTTGGGTCTCATCCAGAATAGTAGAATATACTTAGAATAGCCCCTTTTCCCTGACTTCGCAAGGGGTGTACCAAACGCGCTCAATCTCGACGCACACGTTTCCCTTGTTAAGGACAAAGTTCGAAGCAAATCTTTCTTCATACCTTCTGATCACCCACCTTGATGATCCCCCGTCCAAACAAAAAAAAATTTAAGATTTTGCGATTGCCGATAGGCGAGTTGGGAATTTCTGATCCAGCACCCACACATACCAACGGACGCTTAGCCGCTTACACATAATTAGTACGATATGTAAAGCTATGGAATCAGTTTGCAGTTTCAGAGATATGTAGCCTCAGAACTACGGCTTACCTGTCTTTGAAGATCGTCAACTTTATGAAGCAACCGCGATTTCTCTTTGGACCATTCTGAAGACTGAGAAGTCCTAAAAGAAGAGCATAAGTGATCGTTCATACGAGACAAGTCAGACATATAATCTTACATCTCCAACTTGGCTATGGTATCCATCGCTTTTTTCAGCATCTTTTCATTGCTCTTTGCATGCTCCTCGGCCTCCTCTTTAGCTTTCTTCGTTGAGTTCAGCTCCTCCAAAGCGATGTTTAATTGCTCTTTCAAATGGCCTCCCTGGAAGCAAACAGAACCATTTGGAATTTCCACGAAATTTGCCGGATCCTGTTCAAAAGGTTACTTCATGTTCCCTCGCTCGCTCTTCTTCATCAGCTCTCGTCATACTGGTAATAGTACTCTTGTACCGGTCTATATCCTTTTGAGCTATGGCTAGATCGGTGTCCAGAACGAGTATTTTATGCTGGCTATTTTTCACTTGTTCTTGCAGCTAAAAATACTCCATATATTGAAAACGCTCATAAAATAATATTGAACATGAGAAATCTTTTAACCCATAACGGACGGTGCGCCACATGGCCACGCAACCCATAACGGACGGCGGCGTTTTTGCGCCGTTTTTAATCAAATCTTTCACCAATTTTTAAATTGAGTCATTTTTGTAACCTTTTTATGCAGTTGCTACTGATAAAAAGGTCATCACTGTGTAGTGGTATCACCTCATGCTGTTATACGCGGTACTTCTCTCTACCTATTACTGCAAAAAAGTTATGCATTTCGAGTAGTAAGATGAGCGCGAGGGTTTCCAAATGGGAAACGGAGTCTACGGATTCTAATGGATTATTGATTGTAACTAAAAACAATTGTTGTCATTTGTTTGTACAACTAGAAAGGATTGCATTTGAAGTTACTCGCATAATGTTTGTTGAAAATTTGCGCTGCACCGGTCCTGGAAATATATGTTATTCTTCAATACTTGTAGTGTATACGTGTATAGTTGGTTTTTTGGAAATATTACAAAACTAGATTTAAATGACGGGAGTAACCATGTGGCGCACCGTCCGTTATGGGTTAAGTTTAGAATGCAGACTCGCTTAAATCGCCGTTTGTTTGTACTCTGGAAAGATAGTGCCGAACACTGATCGATATTGACTGCTTAACTTACCATAGAAATTTTTGTGTCCTTCTCATTAAGCAATGAATCAACATTAGCTCGAAACGACGTAAACTCCTCTTTCAAATTTGCGAATTCTTCACTTAATCGTTGATTCTCTTCTTGAATCTGCAAAGTTCCTCTATAGAATCTAGAGGTCTCATCGGTTTCTACAACGCCTGAGATCTCAAATAATCACATCATTCCAATGCACCTGCGACCCTCTCTATGCCATTGTTATCCGCGACCCGCCCGGCGCTTATTAAATACGTTGGATCTGCGTGCCCCTTCTCCTTGATTTCTTTACACGTCTCCCGTCACCCGCTCTCCCTAACACCGTTATTTTCTCTGGAGGGCACATCCAATGTAGAGCTTGACGTTTCCGTGATTTTGCGAATCTCTGCTTCATGGCATGCGTAATCGCAAAACCATAGAAACGCAAAGCCTGATAACAGCCTTCATTCTTCGCCCATGACCCCCCTGATAGAAATCCGCACAGTATAGCTTCTTAAGCAGAAGGCTGGAGGAGATCAATATACATTGCACGGTATTGCTACAGACCTTTCCATGAGCCGCTTCGGCCAACTTCCTTGCATTATCTGCTTTCTTAACCTCAGCTTGCTTCTCATTGATCTCATCTCTCAGAGCGTTCACCCGTCTGGATAACATGTCCGCATTCTCCACCTTCATATTGAGACGTGTCGCGAGTTCTTTCTTTTCTCTCGATAGTCGTTCGATCTAAAACGGAATCCCTCACCTTCCTACACAAGGTAGCAATCAAGAGGCAATAATGGGGAACAACGGCTTTTTGTTGAGGTATTTGGAACTCCCACCGTTTTACTGCAAGCTTGCAGATCTTCCTGATAAGTTTTTGCAACATCTAAAGCCTCAGTTTTTCTTACGATAACCTCCTTTAGCTCTGCAATTTCTTCCTGCAGCACCAAAACTTCTTCCTCAGTAACTGAACCGGAACTTTTCTGCAAATACCACAATTAAAGTTGCTAACGAGGAGTGCTTGGGAAGTCGAGAGCCAACTGATAAAAGCGGTTCAAAGGTCTAACTGTCATGATGTTACACCACGAAATATACAAATCAAAACGTTGAATACTGTTCGTGCTTGATTTCTACTCCATTCCTACTTAGCCTACTTGTACAACAATTATTAGGTTGTCCCAAAAGTCTTATGGGATTTTTCCAAAAAAATCAATAACTCTTGTTTACTTCGAGGCAGGTCTAGGCGGTTCAGGAATATGGTAGAACGTTCTCTAAGCTTTCTAGGAAAGTATATATTGTCCCACCAGATCCCGTGGAAAGAGCTAAAATGCCCGTTGTCGATACCCACCCAACTCGCGGTGTTATCTATTATGAGCGGTCTTGCGGCACCAAAACGACGGAAGCTTGCCACTCCATCAGCGCTGCATTGGGCAAGGGATGTGTGAACTACGTGACCGTGCGCCGCTGGTTCATCAGCTTCAGCAACGGCGAGATTGACATGAAGGACAAACCTAGCTTGGGAATGTGCTGGTTGTGGGACGCGGAGGGAATGCTTTTCCGCGAGGTGCTGGTACAAGGCGAGACAGTCACCGCTGCCGTATGCACCCACCAGCTCCAGCAGCTCGCCGCTGCTGTTCCAGAAAAGTGCCGGAAAAGGTCCGCGGTCACCGTTATTCATGACGACGCCCGCTCCCATTGCGCGAAAAGTACCCAGGCCAAGTTATAGGAACTCGGCTGGAATGTGCTGTCCCACCCGCCATACTCTCCAGACATTGCCCCTTCTGGCTATCACCTTACCCATCCTCTCGAATCCTTCCTGGCCAAGAGAAAATTCGTTGATTATGACTTGCTTGCGAAGGCGATCGCTGACTTCTTCGACTCTCAGAACCCAGAGTTCTGGGAGAAGGGAATCAACGATTTTCCTATAAAGTGGCAGAGGGTTGCCGATAACAATGGTCAATACGTTGTTGCCTAATTGTTATTTGTTGGACGAAAAAAAAAAATAAAAAGTGATGATCGAAAAAAATCCTACAAGACTTTTGGGACAACCTAATATAATGTTGGACATCTCAAAAATCCAGTCATACCAGTAATTATGCGCGAGTGTTTGTAGACTGGAGCACCTACCAGTAGCACATCGATCCGTGACGACAGATCTACGTTGTCTTTCCTGAGTTGTTGCAGCTCCTCCTCCGTCTCCTTCATCACAGCCAAATACTGCGCCTCTAACTCCTTCTTTACAGTACTTCGCGTTTCATCTGCTAATCGTGTGGCTGCCTCTGCATGCTCTTTGGACGTAGCCAATGCTTCCTTCAACGAATTGATTTCGCTGATCCTTTCTTTAGACACAGTATCCACGTCCTTAGCCGCAAGTGCCTAAACTCACGAACTGCGGTTTCACGATAATGAATGACTCTGAGTACTGATGCTCTCACTGATAACTCTTCAGCCTTCTTCGTCAACACCTCCTTCTCTTTTTTCCACGCTTTGGTGGCACTTTCATACTGATGGCAAACTTCTCTCAGGACGGACTCTTTCTCGAGCAATTTTCCACGAAGAGCCTCGTTGAGAATATGCTCTTGCTCAGCTTCATCCTTACTAACCGCTAAATCGTCCTAAAACACACCTTTTACATCTCTGATAAGCGAAATAAGATTAAACTTTCTCTCTCTTTAAGAAAAACGTGGTGAGCCTCTATGACCGGACAGAAGTTACCTTAGCTTGTGAAGTTTCCTTTCTGCAGTTGCACAGCTCCTCGTAGAGCTCGTCGATACGATGCAATAACCGAGTTCGGTCGGCAGGATTAGTCTCGTTTTCATTAATGAGTGACTAAAAACTAGTCCGACAGTACGCATGAGTTCGACGAAGGCTAGCATAAGACCTGTTGCATAAAAACATAACGAATATACATGGTATAACTAAACCAACCTTCAAGTAAGCATTGTCCTCTCGCAACTTGGCTACTTCTTCGTTGAGGTTTGCCTTTTCACGCTCCAAACATTCCACCTTGCTCTGGGAATGCGTTGATAAAGTCCAGTCTGATAAGAAGAACACCAGAATCTTACCTCCAAAATTATAGCTCCCTTTTCCACCTCCTGAATACGATGTATAGCAGTTTTCAGGGACTCGAACGCATCGGTAAACTCTTCCTTTTGTTTCTAAACAAACTTAGAATGGTGCACGGAAAATGGATTTTTCAGCTTTTCTAGAGGATACGTTGTTTGACCGGAAACCATGTACAAATTTGAGTGTAGAAAAATGGAATTCCAAACAGTTGGTATTAATCATTAAGAACTCGAGAAATTGGGTTTATTTCTTTCGTGATTTCAATGACAAATCTCACGATTTTCGAAGGATGTGTAGTCACGAAGACTCCGTGTCACAGTCACACAGGCCTTTTGACGTGCAGTAAAATAGCGAATGGTCAAACGAATACCAAAAATCTGATCTGCCGGCCTACCTCAAGCTCTTTACAACGTTTACTCTTGGCATATAGCTGCTCGGCAAGAGACGAGTTACCTTTCTTCAGCGTAGTCACTTCATCAGAGCGATCTACAGGGTATGGTTCGGAAGTCTAAAGGCGTCATGACATTATAAAATAAGTATATGACGAAGTCACACCTGAAGAGCCTCTACAGCCACATTTTCTGTTCCCATGCAACACCAGTAAGGTTATTCGAACACAGAAGCTATGAGTGAAAGTTCATGAAGTCGCTTCTTGAAGCTTCCCACCTGCACTTCGGTATCCATCGTAATGGTTGAACGTCTCTCATTCGGATTAAATCTCGGAATGAAGAACACGTCTCCAGCATCTGGTTTTTCGGCAACATCTATCTCGGGGTCATGAATCTTCTCGTCCTATAAAAACACTATCACTGCTTGCTGAAGAGAAGGAACCACAGCTCAATCGTCATTACCACAAGAGAAGCTCCCAAAGCTTAACTACATACCGACGTCTGCAAACCACACTCTTCGATTGCGCCCAGAATCCGTTCCCGTTTGGACGGTGGTGAGAGAGACCCCATTCTGTTGAGAGAAGGAAGACCATTCCCAGGTGCCCAAGTCTGTCTTCGTGCTTTTCTGCTCTGAACAGAATTCAGAATCTATGACGTCACTATATTTCGGACTTTAATTTCCTGAAGAACCCTACAAGAAACAGTAAGCCAGCACTGGAAACGGGACATACCAAAGCAGCAACCGCTTCCGTTGCTCCTCTTCCATTAAGAATACCTTTCATTAATTCAGCCAGCTTGATCCGTTGCTCACGACTCCTTTCTTCTTCGTCGCTTTCTTTTTTCGTTTTCGTTTTCTAAAAAATGGATCGCTATTCACAAATCTGAAAAGGAACAGTGAGAAAGGAATGGCACGGACACAGAATAAAAGATGGCCAAAAGGATAACTGCGCTCAAGGATATCTTTCTTCAAAGGCATCGGGGGGAGAAAGGGGAGGGAGTGGGTAAGGAGAATGTGGATGTGGGAATACATGATCTCCTGATCTCCGAAGGCAAACCTTCCTCTTTACAAGAGGTTACGAGTAGCGAAACTCGCACTGAAAAACGCGGATTGGGGTCTTATCACGATCAAGCAGCACGGCGTTTCGCTCTGTAGTTCATGCCGGGCAAGTTGCCGGCGAGAGAGAGACAACGTTCGCGCCTGGCTGACTTAGCCTGTTCACTTGTCTGCAGTCTACCCTCAGCTAGTAAGGCAGAGGGGGCGACAGAGAAAGAGGATTGGGTTCCCATTTTCCGTTTTTTCCGCTGTTCCATTTCGTTCTTTCTCTGCTGTTACACTGCTGAGCACCCCCACTTTCTTATTCCACAGTCTGTCTTTGCCCTTTCTGGTGTCTTTAAACAGAGGTATACGTCTACCTACCTCAAGTTCTTGTTTGAGTAACTCAATTTCTCTTAAGTACTTCGAGAGAAGACCATCATCATTTACTTCATTCACGACTGGTCTGGTGACAATCTTCTTAGCCAACTTAGCAAACTACAATAAATAGAACCAAATTCCACAAGTCTGATGGAATTGAAATACGGTTATCGCAATGACCAACCTTGAGGGTTGAGCTCGTCTCCGACGTTGAAAATGGAGCCACACAACAGATTATTACGGTTTTCGAATTACCACCAAGCGAAGGTTTCAAGATCCGAGTTAACTTGGAATCGCGATATGGTATGAACTTTCTTAAGAATGCACAACGCATCATATTTAACATAACTTCAGAACAAGATGAAAGAAGAGAACTTACTGGTTACTGGCTAAACTGGAAACCACTTTTGAAAGTGCAAGAAGAGATCTGTTGATGTTCCCTCCTTCCTAAAAGGTATTTGACAGGGTGACAAAATAAGTCAGGTAGCTTATAGAGGATCACCTTCTGCCGTAATCCTTGAGTACCAGCAGCGGCTGCATTCTCACTTCCAGCCAAGTCGACGAGGTTCATGATCGAACATCTCGTCGCATTTCCACCAAGTTTAACTAAACCAACGCATTCAAGTAAAGAAGAACAACCATTCTGCGACCATCGAAGAACCCCACCACTCAATTTGTAAAATGGTAAGGAGACGACAGTCGTGAAATAGGAAGCAGACTGTCAAACGTTTACGTTGGTTCAACGTAAGCTCGCGTTCTATGCGCACCCATCTTGAATGGAAGTGCGTAGAATTCATCAACGATTGACACAAATCGCGTCTCTATTATCACCCAGTGAACAAAAATTCCAGTTGTAAAGTGTCGGACAAATCCCTGTTAACACGTTGGCGACCGCGCGTTTTTTCACGTGTCTGCCACGCGGGACATCGCGCACTCGCTTGGCCGAGAATTGCGTCCCAGCATTGGGTTTTTTGATATCACCTTTCCAAATCCGCTGACTTTCGCGCGTACCTTGAGCGCTAATACAAAGTAGTGAGCGCTGCGACGCTTTAGATCTCCCTCGAGAACTTGAATAAGGAATTACTGCATGGTAGTGATGGGAAGTACTTAACCAGGTGATGGGCATGTTAAAAAAGTCGACGTCTCGCGAGTATGAATATCTTGACCAAGAATTAAATAGCAACGAATCTCCTAAATGACTATGGATACCTGCAAGGACTTCGCAGAGCAGAATGCTAGTTAACAGTATGTTAATCGACAGCGATGATACCGAACCTGTGCTGGATGACGATACAAAGCATGATAAAAAAAACTTGTTGAAAAGATATAAGTGTACCACGTTGACCCTAGATACCCTGGTGCATGCTGATCAAAATTAATTATTTGTGGATTTCAAATCAGTTGAAGAAAGCAATTTTCTGTGCTGCGCACCATTGGGACGCATTGTCCCACGCGACAGAAAACGTGCGTCCCAACATTGGGACGCAATGTCGCCAACGTGTTAATTATCAACAACGATGAGATGTTTGAGAATCATACCCAAAAACAATTTTGCATAGGGCATATTTAGGGACGAAAGCAAGAAGCATACCATCATGAGACTCGATGGTTATCCGTATGATCGTGTGAGATCGTGAACTTCTTTCATTGAGGAGTGTTTCTCCAAGCTGACGATGCTCTGAAATGCTACCTTCAGGTGAAGAAGCATGACCATCTATGAATTTCAAAAAAGAATACTTAAAAATGAAACGGTACCCTGAGCCTTTATTAGAAGCTCTTCTATTTGGTCCATTTCTGTGACAACGACCTCTGTCAAGCCTTCTATTTGACCAACACCATCTTTATTGTCGTATATCGGCAAGTCACCAACATTTTCGCTCAGAAGATCGCGAACTCGCTCATTGTAGATCTCGACATACGAAATTCGCAACATGTAGTTTCGATCCTCGGACTTGAAAAAGACGTTCATCAGAAAAAAGGCGTAAATCAGAACCCTTAATAACAGGTAACTGGAGGCCGACATACTTTAGCAATAGCACTGAAAAAAGCTCGGAAGGTACATTGCACCACACCATCTTCCGCTTCTGATCCGGTCAATGTATGTGTTTTACCTGGCAATAAGCCAAAATAGTCCACTTATGCTTTGGAAAGAATATATCTAAGAAATCGAAAACAGAACTCACCAGCGCCTGATTGGCCATATGCACATACTGCAGTATTGAATCCTGCTAGCGCTGAGTCAACGAGGCCTTTCATAACGTGATCATATATGAATTCGTTATTGCAGAGCTGATCGAATACTTCATCTAAACATCAACCTTATTGCAGATCGGGCGCTCTTGTCATTTTTTTCAAATCTCCATTTCTCAAGAAAAAGACCGGATTTTCCCGTGAGCTTGCTTTCCGATGAATTACTTCCACTGCGCCTAATTTCGTCGATCTCTCAAGCTAGCTACTGACAAGGGAAACTGTACAATTTGGCTTTAATCTCAACAGGCAAATTGAAAACAGCGCAAATAACTGACCGAATGTATAAACTTCGCTTCCATCCCTTTTCACGACATTTCTTTCACCATTCTTTGTCCATTCTGGTTGTCCATTTTGATAATCGCTGGAAAGTATAATATGTGAATTTCACGCATGGAACTTCCGAGAAATCATAAAGTACCTAGACCAATCGTTTTTAATTGAAAATGTAAAATGAAAGAGTAAGCTGTGACTCACGGCCTCAAGCGTGCAACTACCGATATTCTATCCTCAACCATCGTATCTAAAATTGAAAATTTTTTATATGGCATTCTGCTCAGGTAAAAAAAACCCAAGCAAAATTCCAAGTATGCAGACTGAGAGTTTAGGAGGTTTTGGAGATGGTCGTAGGCTCAGCCGCTGTTCCATTTTTCGAGAAAAACGCTATGCTCTTGGGGCAAAGGGGCGAAAAGTGGTATACACACTCGAAGCTCTTTTCTCTGCTTAGACTAGACCACCACACGTTATGTTGCCCACAAACTTTTTCGTACCATTCCTGTACCAACACACGTAATGCTACTCACAAACTTTGTACCATCCTTATTTCGTTTTATTTGTAGAGGCATGTGATTTGGTGCTAATGGAGTTAGGGGGAGGGGCACTCAATGTCGCGCTGTCGTCCCTCACCCGAGGTGGTTCTACAGTTATCAGTATGTATATCGGAAGTATATTATTACCTATGCCTTACTTTCAGGGGATAGGGGATACGTTGCTAAGGTAGTTGGGGGAGGGGGGGGGGGCACGCAGGGGTAGAGCGTAGGGAATCATAGCGCTAGCCGAATCGGATTCGAATTCTGCATAGAAACGATTCTGATGAAGCAAGTTCGTGCTTTTTTTCATGCTATGTTATCCTAAGCCTTGGGAAAGGAGATTCTCTTTTCCTAGGCTTAGGAGAATAAGCGTAAGTGGTTGTTTAGTCCAGTTGAAGCCAATTTTTCGTTACATACTAATGGAGATAATTCAATCGTTGGGTCAATTCAAATCGGGGGGGGGGGGAGACGCAACTTTGCGTCAAATTTTCACCCACGTCAAAGCTTCTTTCCCTCCCTAGGCTTAGGCTAAAGCAGATGAGACCTATGCTTTGAGAGATGCTCTTTCATGAGGAAGAAGGGGATATCAATTTTAGCCTAAGCCTAGGGAGGGAAAGGAGCTTCGACCTTGACGCAAAGTTGCGTCTCCCCCCTGACTTGAATTGACCCCAATCGTTTTTTTTTCAGTTAGTTAGCACTATCTAGGCATAAAATGACCTTGAGAGTGCCTATAAGCAGAAATTGGGCGCGACCTATGCTTTTGTTGCCCCCTCCCGAACTACCTTAGCACCGGAGATTCCCGTTAAAGCAAGGCTCGGGCTAAAAACCGAGGTAAAAATAGCGCCGGACGCCGAGCACAGTGGAGTGGCCCCCAACTACATTAGCACCTGTGGTTCTACATGTACTGGCCTATAACGCCCATTCTCCGCATCCAACAGCACCCACTAAAATCTCAACTCAGAGACAATCAAGCATGAAAGCATCTACAACAAACAAAAGTCAGCCCAAGGTTTGAATTTTAAATTTGCCACGTTTTCCGTATTTGCCTGCGTGGCTTAACACGCAACACGTCGAATAGTCAGGCAATTGATGAGGGGCGGAGTTCAAGACACGCATTCATTTCGGAGGCACGCGTGGCGAAGAAGTTTGATGTGGCTTGTGGCTTTCGATTCCTCTTCTTTTCTCCACACCCTGGGTTTTTCTTGTGATATAAGGCGGTATTCACAGTTTTGGATTTTGCAGAATTGCAGTATCGCGGAATTTGCGTGCGGAATTGTGGAAATGCAGAGTCGCGGAGTTTGCGGAAATGAAGAGTTGTGGAAAGCGTCGATACGTATCTAATGCTTTTCCGCAAATTCCGCAATTCTGCATTTCCACAATTCCGCAATTCCCTTAGTCGATGCGTATCTTCATCGTTTTCCGCAGTGCAATCCGCAAATTCCAAAACTGTGAACAAAGCGTAACAGCGAGAATTGAACTGCATACGGGTGTATGTCGTTTGGCGCGGCCCTTGCAGCTAATTTGCCAATGGGGCGCATGGGCCGTCTGGACTCTCCCAGATTTACCTAAGCCTTTTTAGGGGAGGAGCTTTGGCAGTGCCCCATTGGCAAATTAGCTCCAAGGGGCCGCGCCAAACGACCGTCTCCCACTGCATACAGTCGACTTATGTGGTCGCTTGATGAAGGCCTTGATAATTTCGTATTAATTTTTAGGAAATGGTATATGACTGTCTCTCGAAAATCTCACCGATTGTGGGGACTCGTTATCACAAAGTCTCATCTTTCTATAGCTTTAGGATCGAGATGCTTCCTCAGCTTCTATGAGATTGCGCTGTTAACTGTCTTTCGCGACTGTTTAGGTTTGATGTTCAGTTGGTCATACGCCCATCTTTTACGTATTGCACTTACATTTGCTTTCGTTTGTGTCATGCAATATAGTTACTTCGTAGAAGGTGTTAACGTAGTCATTTGGAATGCTCAACTGTGCTTGGTATTCGGCGCTACTTTGTGATATAACAGCGAGAACTGTTAT
Source organism: Trichostrongylus colubriformis (assembly GCA_963978905.1). Taxonomy (NCBI): domain Eukaryota; kingdom Metazoa; phylum Nematoda; class Chromadorea; order Rhabditida; family Trichostrongylidae; genus Trichostrongylus; species Trichostrongylus colubriformis. The sequence goes on along the minus strand of OZ022256.1, from coordinate 52,861,092 downwards.
ATCAAAGGTTTGCTACGTGAGCCTGAGCTTCGCTTTTGTTGCGAGTGGGGCACTTCCCCTCTTTAACTAAGGCCTAGGTAAAAATATACTTTCGAGTACGTAAAGTGATTATTGGCTTTGCCAATCATCGCCGAATCTCAGGGCCATATCCAACGAGGCCTGAGGGATGATAAGTACATCTGTCGTACATCTGTTGTTGGTCTGAAACCCATCTATCGTTCCTTTCGTCCATTTCAGTGAAACATTTGGTTAAGGTGGTCGTACGGAAGTATTTCGCCACTTGTGTCGTAAAGTAGTAGCTTCCGTAGACATTTTGATTTGTTTAGACATGAATTTTGGTGATACGCTATCTGGTGCTGAATATCTGGCATCTATTTACGGCACTGAGAAAGACAAAGTCAATTGCTCGTTCTTTTTTAAGGTAGGTGCTTACTTTTTCAGTTTTTCGAGGGAATATGAACGATTACCGGAACTCGTTCAGTATTATTAAACTGAATTGTGAGATATCGCCAGAACGCTCTCTATTGTAGACTGGAGCATGCCGGCACGGTGATAAGTGCTCGCGGGCACACCACACTCCAACATTTTCGCCCACGATTTTGCTGAAGAATTTCTACCACAACCCTGTGGTTGATGTGCGACAAGCGGATGCATTCGACAGTAAGCAATGGAGTTACTTTTTGGTTTTAATCTGTGACGATTGAGTAGTCGATTAGTTACAATATATATTTTTGGAGTACAGCATAAGGCGCAGATGAGTATATTCTGCTTTTGCAGAGGTTGGTAGGAAAAATGAAGAGGAACAGAAGTACTTCGATGACTTTTACGAGGAGGTTTTCACGGAATTAGAAAGAAAGGTGGGTGCTGAGACTTTAACTCACGTGTCTAGTAGAACCGGTTATGTTGGTTAGTTTGGTTAGAGTAGCCATGAGCTGATTTTTCTACGTTTTTGTACACAGCCGAATGATAGATAGATCACTTTGTGATACCAGCTGATCTAACTATGACTGTTGAGGCTTTTTGCATTCCTTCGAGTACGTCGCCTCATCGGTTATATGCAATACAGTCGTAGCAGGAAAATCAATTTTTGGTGAAAATCATCGAAATGTTTTTTTGAAGTATGGTGAAGTGGAAGAGATTAATGTGTGCGAAAACATCGGCGAGCACATGGTTGGCAATGTTTACGTAAAATTCGTGCGAGAAGAAGACGCAGACAGAGCATGTCGTGATCTCAACGATAATCGCTGGTATGTTAGATTTTTTTATTTTTTATAATTATGACGAAAAGGCAAACATGTCTTTTCTTTTCTAGCTCGTGGCTTTTTATGATAGCGCCTTTAAAGTATACTGTCGCTCTCTTGAGAATGTAATTCTTCCTTGGGGAGCGCATTGTCGTAGGATTAAGTTGATGTTTCAGTTATTCCTTGTAATTTTATCGTGTTCAGATAGTCTACACTGCAATCTCCGCTGCCGATCTATTTAGTTGAAAAGGTCCTCCGTTCCCTCGTCCCGTGGATTCCGAAATTATTTTCTGTTTTTAAAATGGTAGAAACGTGTTTCCTAATGCTAGTAGCTCTTGTTTGTTTTGTGATTGACTCTAGTATTCAGGGAACATCGTAGAAATCAACAGTTTCGGGTATACGAGGCCGCTGACCAGTGTTTCTACCCTAACTTGAAAAACCCCCATTCAGAGTTCAGATCCATTGACCGATTGTGGTTTGTCGCAGTGCGCGCGTCGTTCGAGACGGTTGAAGGAAATTATGCATTCATAAGTGAGTGAGTAACTCACACATTTCGGTATTGTTCAGGAGAAGCACCCGCTTCGGGTGATGAGCCATTCGGCAACATGCAGTGTTAGCGTTGTTGAGGTTTGATGGCGTATGACATTGAAAGATGAATTCTAATATGTTGACGAGAACGTCAACATGCAGTCCTTAGCTTCATGCAGAGCTGTTTTATTCATCTTCGGCGGACTGTTCGAGGAGCACTTAATGGCCACGGATTCCATAACAGCCTAGATTCTGACACAGACGTTTTTGAACCGAACAAGTTTTTTTTAGGTTCAATGGAGCTCCAATTTACGCAGAATTGTGTCCTGTAACGGATTTTCGCGAATCTCGTTGTCGTCAACATGAAGTGATTACGTGCTCCAAGGGAGGCTTTTGCAACTTCATGCATCTCAAAGCTATAAGTCCTGCTCTTGGAGAGAAACTGTTTGGAAGACGCGGTAGACGGTACTGCTTAGTTTTTTTTTTTCTTTTTTGATGGTTTTGTACACAATGCAGTCTTGTGTAGATGGGGAAGGGGAAGGATAGGGAAGGGTTCAAAGGAACCAGGAGGGATCAGGACAAAGAGGAAAATGGGAAGAAATGATCGTTCTGAAACGAAGTGTTGAGGTAAGAAGCGAAAATAAGTACAAGCAGCTACTTCAGCACCTATTAAACATTTACCGTAACCCTCAGCGCGTCAATTTCGGTGTTCTTGACGCAGTGTGCTCACGTACTCCTGCCCGACTTGACCGCATTACGTCGTGAATGTTTAGCTGGAGCTGAAGTAAGCACTGGCTTTACTTCTTAAGCGCGTACAGTTTCTCAGCGCCAAAGCTGCTGCAGCAGAAAATTACTGCCATGGGCGTATCTCTGCGCTGAATGCTGCTCATCTGCTCGCGCAATCAATAGAAAATGTTAATTGAAGGGGAGTAGTTTTGAAAACACATTACCAGACTTAAGGTCTGCAGCAGAGATTCGTGTCACTCGCAAGGGATTGTTGTTCCACATCAATCGAAAAGCGGTTCTGGAAACAGTTGGACTACATACTGGAACAAACACACAAATGTTATATATCAAAATGGCGGGAGCTTCGGACTTTAAATGATATCGGAATCAAAAGCGTCACTTCGAACCTACTCAGCTTCATTTCAAATTTCGTAATGGGGCTCCGCGTTGAGGTGATTTATTATCTGGACCTGTTGTGAAAAATCGTTGAGATGGGATACAAAATGGAAGCTGCCATGATAAATTATGTTTTAGCTTGTTCAGTGCACGTGAACTGAAGAAATCGCTGTTGCTGCTGGGTGAAAAATTCGTGTTATAATCGAGCGATCATAGCGGCTAACCCTGACCCCTCTCGGATTTGAACTCAGCCTCTTCGCTTTGCTGTGATGGCGCCCATAGTCAAACTTTCGAAGAAAGAGCGATGTCTACTTATTGACTTCTAGTAGTTGAGAGAGCTCTGCTGTATACTGCACATATTAACATAATGGTGAAATTTGTTGCGTCTTTGCATTTATTGTTTGAAATGTTGTTAACGAAACTTTATGAGAAACTAGGTCAGTGAAAGTACTCCTGAAAATAACAGATTCAAGACAAAAATTCGTAGGCGGTATAAGGAAGCTTTGAAAAAGTGCACTCTCCAGTTACTCTGGGCAGCTGTCGAACCGTATTCTTTTGCCAGATTCTCATTTTTTTGCCTTATTCGTGATGAAGGCATTGTCACATTTTCTGGCTAATGATTATAGCGGGTCATTAGCAAGAGTGGTTCACGCCAAAATGATTCTGAAAAAACGGAAATCTCATAATCCTGATTCCAAGAGATTGAGAATTTTTTCCATTTTGGAGAGCATCATCGATGAGTTTGTTAAATGACAGAGAATAGTAAGTCTCAATGTTTCGCCTCGAGATAAATTGTTGTTTCTTACAATTAACAACACGTAGCACCCACTTACTAGGGAAGGTATTTACTTCCCACGGAACTTTGAAATGAGACCCGGACAGATCGATAGAGCTTCGAACGCTGATTATAACTGTGAAAACCAAATTTGATAAATGGCATCCTGAAGTGTGTTACGAGGGGTCAAAGTTTGCTTGTGACACCTCATTGGCGAGGCACTTTGTCATCAGACGGTTTGTCGAAATGGCCATTCGCAATGAGACACATGCCACTATACGCGCTTCTAAATGCTGATCTCAAATCTTATTCAGAATCTGTCAAACAATTACCTCAATGAAGTTATGAAGGTTTTTTCTGAAAAAAAGTAATACCATTTCATGGTATGTTTGGGAGCTCAGCGCGCGAGCCATACGTTTTCACGCCAAACCAGTGTGATTTTCGTGTTCAAGGGATCAAATCACCCTATGGAACAAGTTTTCAGCCAATTCGAGAATTTTACCAAATCTCGGAAAAATTGATGGGCTGATTGATGAAAAAAAAATCGATGCGGAAGCAAACCCACGATCTCGCGCCTGCAGAACCGGGGCAATACCACTGAGCCACAGAGGCAATTGATGTCTCTGCGCTAGTCATCCTGATGACGAAGCGCCTCGCCATTGAGATGTCACAGGCAAACTTTGTCCCCTCGTAACTCGCTTCAGAATGCCATTTAGCAATTTTGGTTTTCACGGTTATAATCAGCGTTCGGAGCTCTATCGATCCCCGGGTCTCATTTCAATGTTCCATGGGAAGTAAAATACCTTCCCTAGTTAGTCGCATGGATATGTAGCTGGTTCATTTTGTGTTTGTCTTGGGGGAGCATCCATTTTTTGCACACGTCCGCTGTTTTTATGGTTTTGTCTTCAGCCATAACTTTTCGAAATTTATAGCTGCGCAGAGATACGCCCGTGAATGTAATTTTTCTGCTGCAGCAGCTTTGACGGTGAGAAAAGTGTTTACGCACTTGTGAAGTGAAGCCAGTAAGCTAATTTCAGCGCCAGCTAAACATTTACGGCGTAATGCGGCGTCGAGTCCGGCGCGAGTACGTGAGCACGAAATTGACGCCTGAAGGTTACGATGAATATTTAGTAGGTGCTGAACTTACCTCACTGTAAAATAAATCGATAGAGACATGGATACAGAAGCGCGACATTGTGGTCGATCGCAGCTGATGCACGCACTGTTCGCCGGCCGTGATTGCGTAACCCTGCGTCTATGTCGTCCTTCGCCGCCTGGGTCTCTCGGATTTGCCTGAGCCTTTTCAGAGAAGGAGCTTTGGCGTCGCGTACTCTGACCTGTCTGGTGTCTGACCCCGCGTGTTGCCGAAGAAAAACCCGGCGCACAGTGCGTGGTTTAGCTTACATCCATTGTGGTCGGTATTCGCATATCCCGCTCACCTCTTCCAACAACTACAAAATCTTTCCGAGTTGCTCGCTGTGTCCTTAGCTGTCTTGTGGGATGTATTTCATCCATTCGTTATCTTACGAAATAATGAAACAACAAACAGCAGCAATTGAGTAAAACAGTGAATGGCGGAATAAGCGGAAGGGTAAGGAAAAAGGTGCTTGTGGTGAAAAACGTTAAGTTCACAAAGCGTTACGGTAGGTCTCACCGCAGCCCCAAATCGCCACTTCCCGGTGTCTTCTTTGGTGTGCTCTTGTCGATTCCATTATTGGCGTTTATTCGCTTTGATATAGGGGAAGTACATAGTTCATGGTAGTAGAGCCTAGTAGTTTTTGTAGTTTTTATTCACTTTCATTTGAGATTTAGTATTTAAAATCATGGTTTTTTTCAGTGCCGATTCGGCAGGTCACTACCCATCTCTGCGTGGAGTCACGGGAGGAGGAGGACGTGATCGAGATCGTCATGAACGGGAAAGACGTCGAGACAGATCTCCTCATAGAGAGAGAAGGCGCAGCCGTGATCGAGATCGCAGACGCTATTAAAATGAAGTTGTTATTATGTAAAATGTTTTTTTTTTTTCGTCATTTGCATCGCACAATGTGTTTTCAAGACCTTGGTCCTGTTTTCGAAATGGAACGATTAAGTGCAGTTGTATCAAGTGTTGTGAGTCATGTAATGATCAGTTTTTACTTTCATTGATATGCATTATGGATTTCTAATGAAAATTTGAATAAGTGCCTTTTATATGTGATGGAGGTTTGACAACCTTGTTAACTCGCATATTTCATTCGGCTTTTCGCTATGGATAGGTTGTTGTGACTTGTAGTTCTTCATCTTGTGCCATTTGAAGCAGATGGCTGCATCAAACTTTCCTCACAACAAGAAAAGGACGCTGTATGTTGGAGGATTTGGTGAGGAGGTCACAGAAAAGGTTTGTTGGAGGATTTGACGTGGAGGTCCAGAAAAGGTTTGATGGCTACGTTGAAAGGATTCAATAGGTTCTGTCACACGCGAGCATTAAGGACTCTGACCAACCATATTGTTTCAGGTGTTAATGGCTGCCTTTATAACATTCGGTGATATTGTCGCCATTTCAATTCCAATGGATTACGAAACAGGAAAGCATCGAGGATTTGGGTACGTTTCAGCTACAGATAATACATCACAAAGTTATATTTGTCAAGAGACGCGGTACAGGTGTCACGGTCGACCATGTGATTTCCGATTTGTACCGCTGCTCTGTAGAATGTGCTATGTCCTAATGATAAACTCCTAGCGTACTTTACGCTTTTCATGCCTACCATAACTTTTCAGTTTTGTGGAGTTTGAACTGGCTGAAGATGCAGCGGCAGCGATAGACAATATGAATGAGAGCGAACTGTTCGGCAGAACAATCAGGTAGGTGCCCTTGTTGATCTCCTTTGCTGTATATTTATGTCACAATTACCGTTTCGCAGTGCTTTTTTGCTTTTCGAATAAACGTCGTAAACCACCTTAGTGTGCTGGCATCGCTCATCACTGAAATATGGAAAAGGAAAGGGCTGGGCAGATTGCATTCTTAGATTACTTGTGACATTTACAGAAGCCGTGAGATCCATGGCATTGCATAACTAGAAATCGTTTATGGTCGGAATTTTTTATCATAGGTGTAATTTCGCTCGACCACCCAAAGCCACGGAGCGGTCATCTCGTCCTGTTTGGGCGGATGATGAATGGCTTAAACGTTATGGAAAAGGCAGTGGCATAGCAGACGCTAAAGACAGTAATGGGACAGCGTCAACAGCAAAAGGATTACCTCGAGTATACCTAGGTGTAAAAATTGGCATAAGGTATTCGTCAATTTGACTCGCGGAATCGTCATCTTTTTTTTATTTCATGTCAATTTGCTTGCAGATATATCGGGCGAATAGTAATCGAGCTACGCTCCGACGTTGTGCCTAGAACAGCAGAGAACTTCCGGTGTTTATGTACAGGGGAAAAGGGTTTTGGCTTCGAAGGTATGTTCTGAAAATATCCTCTTTTCTCTGCGCAATTCCTACACTTGTTTTAATTTTGATTTTTAGGATCAACTTTCCATAGGATCATCCCCAAATTTATGCTGCAAGGTGGAGATTTCACCAAAGGAGATGGTACAGGAGGAAAGTCGATATATGGACCTAAATTCGAGGATGAAAATTTTAAGGTATGCGTGTTAGATATTAGACAGGAGCAATCATGTGAAATTGCTGGTAGTTCCCGATAATCTCGAATTTCTGAATGGATATCTGTTATTCACCGATCTGCCATTTCAGCTTAAACATCTGATGCCTGGAACTGTGTCGATGGCGAACTGTGGTCCAAACACGAATGGGTCGCAATTTTTCATATGTACTGAAAAAACAGATTGGCTCGATGGGAAGCACGTGGTTTTCGGACACGTAGTAGAAGGAATGAACGTAGTACGACAAGTGGAACAGCAGGTTATTTTGTCTTAGCGCTCAGTTTTTAAGCACGCCAACAAATCATTTGGAATAATGCAGGGCACGCCGTCTGGGAAACCTCAGATGGTTGTGAAAATTGTGGAATGCGGTGAACTCGATCCAGTTCCTCAAAACAAGCCTCAAGAGGATGAGGAGAACTCTGATCCTCAGGCAGCCATGGAAGTAGAGCCACAAAAAGACACTGTATGATTAACATTTTTGAGTCAGTTCTCAAACGTGTACCGCTATGGGATTGTAAATATATTTCGGTTAATTCAGTGTTGTTACGTTGTTGATGTTTTGCTCTGTTGTCAAACGCAAAGTAAATGATCTCATTGATTTGATATGATCCTTGAAGCGGTTCGATGCCATGCTCATTAGCTTACTTACAGTTTGTTTTATTCAGTGTTGTCGTGTTTCATCAGTGATGTCACACTTCATTATGTCCTTTTTACCAGCATGAGCAAAACAGGTGGAAACACCGAACCGATGCCTTTTGTGCGTAAATGGGGCGCTGCGGCAGCAAGTGGCTCCGATGACAACGCCAACACTGGACCGACACCTACAATCGAGTGTAAGTGCCATAACTACTGTTGTTGGCCAATTGCCGGCAATCAATGACGTACTCTTTCAGCACTAGCTACATCTGATCATGATACATCATCACATTCTCATCGTGATCGCAGCCGAAGTCGCTCTCGTGACCGAAAGGAGCGTCGTGAACGTCGCCGACGATCGCGTTCAGGAGACCGTGATCGACACAAAAGGCGAAGAAGCCGTTCTCGAAGACGGAGCAGGTCACGTGATCGTGATCGAAGGCGATCTCGCAGCAGAAGCCGGTGAGTTTTTTTCGTGTTGCGTCCTTCCTTGTTACTGGTTCGTAATTATGAGGAAATATAGAGATCGTGATCGTGACCGTGATCGTGATCGCACGAAATCACCTCCGGCTCCAGCACCACCCCATCCTCTTGGCGTCCCTTTAGTGAAGGAGCCTATCATAAATCCACTCATGCGGCCAGAAATCGGTATGTATTTTTCGGTTCACTTGTAGCATACTTTCATTAAGCTGTGGTTCGTTGGGAATGGTTGCTGTTGACCATCAAAGTGAGGATTGGTTCTCAATAACCATTGTTAAGCAGCTGCCGGCACAGATGGAGTGCCGGGCCACGAGTCGGCGTTAGTGGAGTCTGGACGAAAACGTGACCGTAAATCACGTTGGTCCGTTACAAAAAGTTTTGTGCCAGGCATGCCTACTATCTTGCCATCTAATCTTTCGGATGATCAGCGCACTGCTTATCTTCGTGAGTTTTATTATTTGCTGTTTTCTCTTTACAAATTTTGCTCTCCTGATGAAACTAAAAAGCTGTTGGGTGTGGGGAGTCTTCGCTACAAAGGTGAGTTACCTGAGGTATGTTGCTTCATTTGAAAAATGATTTCGCTTTCTGGATGTTTTCGTTCGTTTCATTTGTAAGGGGCTACTTTTGAAGATTTACCTTTACCTTCTTTTGTTGTGCAATTTGGAGGGGAGGGTTAAAGTTCATATCCGTATTCAGAAAGTATTTATTATAATTGTATTCATGTGTTTCAATGAGTATTCTGGTACTAATCTATTCGCGGCTTGGCCGTGATTTCAGTGCAACTGGAGATTGAGGACGCTACACGCAAACTGAGACTGGGCGATTTTCTTGGCTCGAGTGATCCAGCGCAAAGGCTAGTCGCTAGCAGCAGACACTATGCTCACGCGTTTCAGGCCACTCACACGACAAACACAACACCTATTATGTGCGTGCAACCGTATGGTTGACACGTACGGTGCTTGTGGCTTCATCGTGTGATGTCGTCCTGACAGAGAAGTGTTTCTGTTTTAAATTTTTTTCCATATTCAATGTTTTAAAAAATACTACGCTCAAGAAGTTCTTGAAAATACCTAATCTGCGCGTAAGGTATAAGGTAAATGTGTGTTGATAAGAGTTATATAGATGTTCAGTAGAATTAGCTTAGTAGGAGCTTTACAATAGAACAGGTTTATAAGACTTTCACGATTTCAGCGCAACATCTTTTCCTCCTATTCTACCTTGACCTTCCCTATCGATTCGTCTCGAAAGATTTAATCTCGTTTTTTTTTTCAGGCGTGAATTTCGCTTTTTATCTGTTTTGATGCTGAACCTGCTAATCCTAATCCTAATGATATTTAGCGTTTAGATCCTCCGCTCTCCAAGTCCCTCACTGAAGGGATGCATCGTTTAACCGCAAAATTTCAGCTGCTCTAACTGTTAATCAGACATTTTAGCGTTCACGGGACCTCCCAGCTGCGACAAAAAATTATTTCAAGAAATAAAAAATTCTTCAAACTGTATCCCAGCAACTGTAATACACAAGTGTTCAATTCCAGAAGTCCTTCACCGGAGCCGATATATGACAGTAATGGCAAGCGCTTGAATACAAGAGAAGTCCGAAAGCGCCAAGAACTGGAACAGTTCCGTCATGAAAAGATTCAAGCGTTATTGAAGATTAATCCAAACTTCAAGCCGCCAGCCGATTACCGGTCTGTTTTGTAACTTACAGTAAGTTTCGTTGTATTGCCTTTGCCACCTTTTTTATGCATTTGTTTTTAGCGCACCAAACATTCGACTTCATGACAAGGTGTGGATTCCTCAAGATAGCCATCCTGAGTTGAACTTTGTTGGGCTATTGATCGGCCCACGTGGTAATACGCTGAAGAGCCTGGAGGCGGAAACAGGAGCGAAAATTATAATCAGGTATTATTATTTCAAAAATGCCTAAGTGGCAAGTAATTCATCCCGCCGCAAATTTCCTTTTTCCAGAGGGAAAGGTTCAGTGAAAGAAGGGAAACTGGGTAGCAGATTGGGTCCAATGCCTGGCGAAAATGAACCCCTTCACGCTTATGTTACTGGAACGGATCAAGCAACGATAAAGAAAGCTTGTGATAAAGTATGTTTTTATCGGTGGAGCAAGAGCTATCGGTTGCCATATCACTTTGTCACCTTTCAGATCCGTTCTATTATCGCAGAAGCAACAGCTATTCCAGATGGCCAGAATGAATTACGAAAGCTTCAGCTTCGTGAATTAGCTCTTCTAAATGGTACACTGAGACCTGAGGATCTAGTTAGGTATGTTTCTGGATGTTTTTTGGCTCCAACTCAGATGCTGATGCTATGGTTGGATTCCTTCAGTTATCACTAAAAGTAAAAGCGAAGTACGTAAGACCATAGAACTTCTTTCCAGTGGAGCTCGTTGTTCAAACTGCGGCTCAGATGAACATAAGACATGGGAATGTCCAGACGCGCCTAATATTACAGCCAAAGTGGTTTGTATGGCGTGCGGATGTAGGTTTTTTATTGTCTCTTCAACAAAGTTATTGTATCTCCAGAAATCCTGTTTCCGCTAAATTAGTTGCTTTTGAGGTGCTGGTCATATTGCACGAGACTGTAAAAATCCGCGCCCTGGTGGAGCAGAAGGAGGAGGTGGTGCCGATGGTGGAATGGACGACGAGTATTCAGCTCTAATGGAAGAACTTGGCGAACGTCCTCGACAAGGTGATGCTTCTGCGCGCGGACGTGGCACAACAACTTTCCGAGGCCAGGTAAGAGTGACATCATGCTAATTACCTCGGTTGTATTCCCTCATTGGTTGACTTTCTTCAGAGAGGTACTTTCTTCCCCCGTGGTGCTATCAATAATCAGCCGCCGGTGATTCGCGTGAATCTGGGAACAGCAGCACAACAGCAGATGATGAGCGGAATGGTTCCACCACCACCAGGTGCTCCCAGGCCACCTTACGGTATGGCACCACCACCGGATCCATACCAGCCTCAGGGTTTTTTCTCGAGCCCTGGAGCGCGAGGACGTGGAAGCGTCAGGGGGTTCGTTTCCTTTCACGCATGTTTTGAAAATCGAAGCTTCAGTTTTTCCTAGTCATTGATGCACTTCTAATCTTGGCTAACAATTTGTGTATTTATAGAGACTACTCCAGTGGGTGGTATGGAGGAGCGTCAACGATGCCATTGCCGGTGCCACCACCACCGCCTCCACCAATGGGTGGCTTCCCGCCCCCACCACCACCACCTCCTCCTCCCGCACCTCAAACCGACTTGTCTCGCATTCTGTCAGCACCAGCTCCGCCACCACCACCGCCTCCTCCATCGCAATAAAAACCGATTTTGTTTCCTTCCGATCACTACTTGTTGCATTACCGTTGTGCGAGTTTGTCATGTTTTTTCTTGCTCTCTATTTTTCCTTTTTATTAAAAAGATTAGCTCTGTTGAGTGTGTAACCTTCTTGGAACTGTGGAGTTTAGCCTACACGTTTGTCGCATATGTGATTCGAAATACCGTTGGCCGTCCAAATAAGCAAGTCCAGTGGTCGCTGGTGATGCCGTATCTGTAGGCGAGTACACCAAGCTTGATGAAGTAACACAAGCATCACCACAACTTGCTTCTCAGCCTTCCCACATAACTAGCTCACTTGTGCTCAGATTTAAAAATATCTGTACAGTTGCATCAGTGTGTTTCCGTGGTAGGGTTGCGCACGAGTGCACCTTAGGATGACCGACGAAGTTTTGAATGCCCTCATCAGTGTTTCTTTTACACTTTACAGTTGAAAGTTGTTGTGTGCACGAATGCAGTCCTTTCGTTATATGTTCTTCATGTACTATTTGTTGGTTTTTGGTTATTCTATCAATAAGACAATTGTGGCGTAATTTTTTCTTTCATGCTGCACTATAAAATTGTGAGAAACAGCTGAGTGGAAGGGATTCCGAAAAAATTTGGAACATGGTGTTGTCTCGTGGAGTCTCTTGATTGGAGTCACGTGGAACTACCAAGTGCACTGTCCCACAGAAAAAGCGATGTGCCTCTGAGAAGCCCTCTTTCGCACACACCACAGAGGACTGCTGCAATTGTGACACTCATCTGTGGGTGGCAAAATCAACAACAAAACGATTTCCTTCCATGTATCGCTGCAGCGACCTATGTTTTCAGCGGATCAAATACGACCGCAGCCTTGGAGGCTGTAGGTAGGAACAATCTCCATGAGAGAGGGCAAACGACGAGAGGATACACCCACCTTGGCCTGTTGAAAAACTCTGCGGCACATTTACGCGATGAGCGTTGTGTGACGTCACAGCCACCGCGTGGTGCGACGTCGGGCGATGAGCACGCGTCTCCGTGAGAAATTTCGCTGACACACATGAGCCGAGCGCATCATGCTCTGGTAAACTTTGTTGATAGCTGCGAGAGGTGATTTTTTCTGGTCTGGCGAGTTTGTCCAGCTGTCTGGATACTCCTTAGCCTGAGAATGTGGGAGCTTGAGGAGCCTGTGCGTTTATCGTCTGATATATTCTAAGCGTAGAGACACCGAGTAGAAAAAGAACCAGCTATCTTGAAACATTGGGGAGCTCATGTATTATACTACAAGTTGAGCTATCGCACAGTTCTGCGCGGGTAACCCACATTAGAATTACGTGTTAGGGACTCTGTCGATACCGACCATGCGATATCGGAGAAACCCATATCGCACAGTTCCACATTGTGATAAGCGCAGTACTGAGCGCTGGCCCAACTGATAAACCCAACTACAAATATCTATCATTATTTGGAAATTCACGTAATTTAACAGTATTGGAATTTCACGTAATTTAACAGTAGAAACATCCCGTTGCTACTGAGGGTGGGGGGAAATACGCCAAAAATCGCATGGCCGCCCGCGGCGAGCGGCGCGGCGGGTGCGAGTGCCAGCGGCAGTGCTGGCAGCCTTCAAGCGAGACAGTGTGGCAAAGGTGGAGGAGGCAGGGTGGCATGGTTGGAGGAGGCAGTGTGGCATGGCTGGAGTGCAGAAGTGACGCAGCCACGCTCTGCCGGGCTCCCAAGAGCAAAATCGATTCGCAAGTCGTACTGGTGGCGCCGCGAGTGCGACGCCGCTGACGCGATTTTTCGGTGTATTTCCCCCCCCCCCCTTGCTACTGATATCAGAGTACAAAATATATTCACTAGCTTTTAGTGCTCAAGCACTTTGCGTCGATAATCTAGACTTTTACTGTTGCATATCGCACCGCTGGAGAAGGTCCCTCGAAGAATCCTCACTGTCGCACCGCGCAGTGGCTGTGACGTCACCCAACACGAGCCGGCTGCATGGGCCAGTGAGTTGTTCTCTCCTGCCGGGATCTGCTGCTGACTTTGAAGGCATATTCCAGGATCATTGGGGCATCACGGCTCCCGCCGTGGTCGGATAGTTCGACCCACAGCCAGTAGGCTGTAACCTTACCGAGGCATAGGGGTCATTTCCTGGAGCGTGCAGAGCCAAAGATGTAGGCGCGACTCCATCAAGCAGCCCAGGCCCGCACATCCGAGATGTCATTGCTGGCAATGACGGTGGCGACGGTTGCAACAACAAAAAATCTTAGTATTGTGCTGTCACGAAGCCTCATGATTATCTGAATGTGTTACAATAAAATGAGACTCCAAAAATTTATTCCAAAAAACTCAAAAGGCTGTAAAGTCTCAAAAGTTTTCCAAAATATTTTGCAATATTTCGGTGCTTAGCACCTTCGTCAGGCCTGAAAAGTGGCAGTTTTGTTATGTAATATACAATGTATATTACCGACTTACGTGGTACTGTCCCAAATACCTTTGAGACCACCTACCCTGCCGGAGACCTTGTGAAGTGGAGAAATAGCCAACCCACCCGATGGCACCCTTAAATAGTGGGAACGCCTGTATGACTGTGGTGAAATGAATGATATGAGAATGATCATGCAGTATCCAGAAATGGTATACTGTGATCAAGGAATATAATACATATAGTCGGTAATATACATTGTATATTACATAACAAACCTGCCACTTTTCAGGCCTGACGAAGGTGCTAAGCACCGAAATATTGCAAAATATTTTGTAAAACTTTTGAGACTTAACAGCCTTTTGAGTTTTTCGGAATAAATTTTTGGAGTCTCATTTCATTGTAACAAAAAAATCTTCAATTTGTGTGATAATATATGATAAGAAAGGGATGCCAATGATGAGAAACGTTGACATGAGAAAACAGGTGATATCCCAGAGTCCTTATGATACCATCCAGCGAGAACTGATTGAAGGCACCGGGAAGATTAAGGGGAAATTGAGAACTGTAAATACATGTTCTCTGAAAACAAACTTTCTACTTCAGAAGAGGTGATGCGTGGCGGAACTCGTATCGAAGAAGCGCAGATTGGGGTTTTATCACAATCCGGCAGCACGGCATGTCGTCATACTGTCCTGCAGGCGGGCGAGTTGCCGGCGAAGGCGGGACAACGTTCGTAGTCGGCTAAGTGCCTCTCGCTTCCTCTCAACTCGTCTGCAGTCCACCCCGGCTAATGACGCAGAGGTTGTAAGAGAGAGAGGGCGTTTGGGTTCTTATTTCCCAGATTTTTCGCGGCTTTGTCTCGTTCTTTCTCAGTTGTAACATTGCTCAGCACCCCTACTTTCATATTCCAGTCTGCCGAGTTTACCCCTTCCGGTGTCTTTAAAGCCTCGTTGTAATCTCGTTCAGGGCCAAAAAGCCCCATTTTTGCCACTCCCGGGGACTTCTTTTGGGTTTTTTCTTTGTCAGCGTATTCCTCAGCACCTCTAACCCCATCAGCTTTTCAAACACTCAAGGTAATTCTGGAATGTGCCTTCAATGACTCTGTCAAAAAAGTTTATTGTGTCCAAACCCACAGCCATCTATTTCCACCTGAATGGGGAAGAATTTCAAAAAAAACTTCATATTATGTCCACTGTGTATGAATATTTAATTTCACATGAGTGTCCATGGTTCTAAACAGCGATGCACTCTTCAGTTGACAAAGTTCTGCGCACTGTGACAGGGGAGGGATATTGAGTTCGACATGGGCCCGCCTGATACAGCCATTTTCTATTGTTTACATGCAGACAATGTTTTCAACTGCTTCATAGCCATCTTACCGAACTGAAAATTGCAGATCAGATACAATGCTGCGATGGTACAGTCCATTTCCCGACGGCTGGCAGGGCGAGGCCTACGGACTTGTATCGATCTCTCTCATTCCGCCACACACTTTCACCCAACTCTGTAGGCCACGCCCTGCCAGCCTTCGGGAACTGGACTGTAACACCATCATCCATTATCCGATTTGCGCGAGTAGGTAAGACATATACTATCAATGCACCGCGAGTTCAAACATACGAACATCTTAGCAAGTTATTCGAAGGCGACACTCTTTCAAAAACGAATCCCGGGAGCCGATGAACAATTTCCAATGCCCCCATATCCAGCTAGCGCCACTTTCACATTAGGGAAAGAGTTCTTTACTTTTTCTTAAAAAAAATTTGTTAGTGAAGTTTATCTTTACAAAAGTGAAAGGAATTGGGGGAGCGCCGTCGATGCTTAAGCCCTAGGTGTGACACTGTCAACCACGGTAAGAAAACAAACAGAAATGCGAAGAAAGCAGCAGTGAAAACCTATAATCGGAGCCATCTGAAATATGCAACTGGGCAGTCCAACTTCTTATAATTAGATCGACAAGCTAGTAGTGCCTGAGTACCACAGCACTGCAAGCATTTAGAAATAGGAAAAACCTCAGCTTAGGTGATTTGCGGAGAATATACACTGCGATGGCACTTCCAAACTGATTTGGCGATCGCAAGGGCGGCTGCCCTTAGTGTTTCTCCAAGTTTCGGTCTTCTTTTGTTCAGCACACTTTTTTTTTTTACTTCTGAAAGCATTTCAGCAACGTCTTCTCTCAGGCTTGACAAAAGGGGAGGGACCACAAACGCAATGTATGCTGTACCAGTTGGCGGGCGCACACTACTGTGCGCGAAACACCATGTGCGTCAGTAGGTCGGCCTGTATTGCTCTTTTTCTTGAGGACAGAGTATTTCGTGCACACCCAGCCCACCGTGGGCGGAACTTAAATTAGTCCATGTGTGGTCTTCACTTCTTGTCCCATGCTCTACCCATCCAAACTTATCCCCATCTCCACAGGTCGTTTTTCATGTAACTCCGCCCACCACTTTAAATGCTCCGCCCACTGTGCCCTGCATTCTTTCCTGACCTACAGAAACTCATCCCTGACCTTGATCCATCTTCTACCTATGTTTGGGGCACATTCGAACCCAATCAGCAATTTTTGAACATTCCACGACGGCCCCGCCCATTATGGGCGGAGCTTAACTTGGTCCATGTGTGGTCTTTACTTGGTGTCCCATGCCCTACCCATACCGCATTTGTCCCCATCTCCACAGGTCGTTTTTCATGTAACGTCCAAGCTCCGCCCACCACTTTATATGCTCCGCCCACTGTGCCTGCATTCTTTCCTGACCTTCAGAAACTCATCCCTGACCTTGATCCATCTTCTCCCTATGTTTGGGGCACATTCGAACCCAATCAACAATTTTTGAACATTCCACGACGGCCCCGCCCATTATGGGCGGAGCTTAACTTGGTCCATGTGTGGTCTTTACTCAGTGTCCCATGCCCTACCCATACCGCATTTGTCCCCATCTCCACAGGTCGTTTTTCATGTAACGTCCAAGCTCCGCCCACCACTTTATATGCTCCGCCCACTGTGCCTGCATTCTTTCCTGATCTTAAGAAACTCATCCCTGACCTAAATCCATCTTCTCCCTACGTTAGGAGCACATTCGAACCCAATCAACAATTTTTGAACATTCCACGACGGCCCCGCCCATTATGGGCGGAGCTTAACTTGGTCCATGTGTGGTCTTTACTCAGTGTCCCATACGCTACCCATACCGCATTTGTCCCCATCTCCACAGGTCGTTTTTCATGTAACGTCCAAGCTCCGCCCACCACTTTATGCCCCGCCCACTGTGCCCTGCATTCTTTCCTGACCTTCAGAAACTCATCCCTGACCTAAATCCATCTTCTCCCTACGTTAGTTGCACGTTCGAACGTAATCAACAGTTTCGGGCTGAAAGCCAAACATTCCAGTGCACGCCCCGCCCCCGTGGGCGGAGCTTAATTTGGTCCATGTGTGGTCTTTACTTCCTGTCCCATGCCCTACCCATACCACACTTGGCCCCATCTGCACAGGTCGTTTTTCATATGATACCTAATTTCGTGACAGACGGAGGGACAAACGGCTTAGCGCTTTATATATAGTAATAGATATATCGCTGTCAGCGAGTTGACGGGAGAAATAATGTTGGCGAACAACTAACCTAACCAGCACCTGCGAGTTCACAGACGCCGTGAAAAAAGTGCAGAAGGCCTGGCCAACTGTGTTCAGGGTATATAAATGCTGCACATCTGCCATCCTTTCCTAACTCAAAATGTGCCCATTTCTCCATGGACTCTCAAACGGTGGAATGGCATGGGTTAGTGGTTCGGATCCCGGCCCTACTGTGGTTTTGCATTTGTTTTTGCCTTCACTTTTTCATCTTCAGATATGTCTGTTTATGCCAAATGATATGATTTTCGTTGACAGCATGCCAAAATGACTCTGCTTACGAATTTTCAGTGAATTTGGTGATTTGACTTTTTTGGACACATAAGGGCCCGTAGCGCTCGAAATTCGCGATTTCGCTCAAAATGAGTGCCATATTCGTGTTCAGGGGGTCAAACTACCCTTGGGGACACATTTCTAGCCAATTCCAGATTTTGACCCTAACTTCGAAAAAGACGTTTGGTCATGGATACATGGTGCCCTTCCTATTTGTAGAAGTGAGTAACTAAAAAAAAATTGTTGAAGATCAGTGGAATATGCACAGCATGGAGGCCTATCGTTATGACTTGACCAACCAAGCATCAAGCAAAAGAAATAGTCAGGATTTCTTGACAGGTGATACCGTTCTCTCCTTCGTTGAACGTGCAGTCGAAGGTATACCAAGCCCAGCTCAAATTTTCGATTTTGGGTCAAAACTTCGATTGGGCTGGAAACTTACCCCTGGGGGTAGTTCGACCTCCTGAGCACGAATATCAAATCCGTTTTACGCAAAAACGCCTCGTTCGTGCGCTATGAGCGCCGAAAGGTCAAAAGATTGGACTGTCAAACTTGCTGAAAGCTGGCAGTAGAGTGTGGGTCTGTGGGTCTAACGTCTAACGAGGAAGGCAGGGACCTTCCTCGTTAGACCCACAGTTTTCATTCGCATGACTCACTCAGAGCGTCTCATTGCCCACGTACCCCTACCACCGCCTCTCTAAATATGATAATGAAAACTTAAAGGCGCATTAGGGGAAAGTCGGACGAAAAGTAAAAGAAGTAGTGCATATGAAAGTCGAGATGCCTAGTAACAGGACAGTGAAAAAAAACGGATGGAAATGGCCAAAAACCCGAGAAGTAGGAGCCCCTTTCCACTGTTGATTCTCGACGCGGACGACCTGTCCGTCAAGAAGCGGGTAGTCTGATCTAGTTTTCCATTGGCATGTTGCCAAGTAAACACAAGGGAATGTTTGGAAATAGGAGACCATCTATTTTTTGAAGTGAGCTTCAAGTTAAAACTGCGAAAGCGCGCCGCAAAACCTTCGATCCTGCCGCATATCCTTGGCCGCTCCCACCCCAGTCAATCGGGATTACGTCATTGGGAGGTGGGACCAAGAAATCAAAGGGAGGCGGGATCAAGAAATCAATGATCCGTTGCGCCGTTTCTACAGCTCGGAGGGGCGCTTTTTCACCGGGATTTCGCCACAGATAGCCTTCCTAGGCCCAGGACTACCATATGAGTGACTTCTTGTAGGAATTTCTCCATTACCGCACTACCCCTAATGCTGTCTTTAAAGACACCGTTAGGGGTAAATTCGGCAAACTGGGGGATTACGAAAGTAGAGGTGCTCAGCAATATAACAGTAGAGAAAGAATGACATAAAACGGCGAAAAAACCGAGAAAGAGAAACCCGAAAACCCCTCTTCTCTCTCTCGTCTCTGCGTCTCTAGCCGGAGTGGACTGAAGACAGGCCAGAGTCTGAACCAGCCGGCCGCGATTGTTGTCCCGCCCCTCCACGGCGACTCCCCCGGCCGCATAACCGCATAACGACATGCCGTGCTGCGGGGTCGTCATAAAACCTCGAGCCGCGTTTTTTCAATGCGATTTCGCCACATACGACCTCTTCTGAAGGAGAAGGTTTTTTTTTAGAGAACATGTACTCCCAGATCTCAGTTTTCCCTTGCCCCTAATGGTGCCTTTGAGTAATCTTGCAACTATGACGAGATTATTACCAGCTATTGCGTCTCAAAGAGGCATTTTAGTGAAAGCATCTCCAAAGAATGACATCTACACTGATCAGATTCATTCATCATGTTCCGCACCCACTGGATCCAGGCTCCTTCTGAGTCGCTTCAGTCTATCAGCAGAGCAAGCGGCTGTGGTTCGTCCCTCAGGTTCTTGTTCCCACATATCCGTAATGAACGTCCACAACTCGACCAGACCCTGAAAAATAAAGGAACAAGTATTGCCACAATACAGCACAAATCGTGCTCATACGCGATATCAAAGAAAAAATTATGCCCATGTTGATTTTTTAATTGGTTAATTGCAATGCATTAACGCGATGTCTTTGGATATAAATCTACAGGCTTTCCCTTTCCCAGTGGAGGATGTGATTTCAACGCTGCACTCACACCATATTCGGGGCAATTCGCTACAAACCGCGTGCAGTGTAGAGCTCCACCTCGAGCTTCTTATTTTTTATTTTAACTTAAGTTTCTTTGATATATGCGACTCGCGCACCTAAATGTATGGGTGGTCATCACAACTTCAACCAGATTTCAATTCAAATGTTTCTATTCAA
The DNA here is from genome assembly GCA_963978905.1 of Trichostrongylus colubriformis. Classification (NCBI taxonomy): domain Eukaryota; kingdom Metazoa; phylum Nematoda; class Chromadorea; order Rhabditida; family Trichostrongylidae; genus Trichostrongylus; species Trichostrongylus colubriformis. Next base: position 52,840,760 of record OZ022256.1, on the reverse strand, counting down.
ACAAACTGGTAACCCCCCTTTAGTCGATTTGGAAAACCGACAAATCTAGAAGTTCACTTACAGATGGGTTTGACATCGACTTCTGTTTCTGAATCAGGGGTGGCACTTCGGGACGTCGTCGTTCACGGACCACGACGGGGTACATATGCTCTAGTCGAGGATTGCGCGGTACCAGATTGTCAAAAGCTACTCGATGTGATGGAATTTCTGCAACTCTGATTTTTAGTGGCTGAGAACACAATGCAGCTGCCAACAGCAGAAAAGTTATCTTTGAATTGTACTGCGGCAGCGACCATGGACAACTGTATAGAAAACTCCCGAGGCTTCTGAAACCAGCATAGTATAAACTTACCACCACCCGGCCAGATATCTTTGCATCGCCAAAGCAGTTCCCATAGCACCACTGCACATGAGTAGACATCTGCTTGAAGCAATGACGTCATGGGATCAAGCAGATTTACAGACCCTTCGAGCAGTTCAACAGCCATGTAGCGCACGGTACCCCGCTGAAAAGCTTGAATCTCGCACAAAAACGGCAGCAGCAGATAAAGGTCTCTTGCCTCGGTTAGAAGTTCTAGATTTCTTGCCGGTCGCCCTCCTGGGAAGGAGATCGACAATCCGAAATCAGCTAGACAAAGTTGTATGCGTGTACCACTCTGACGGCAGTACAGTATATTGTACGGGTTTAGATCACGATGCGCTATTACTTCTTTTGGAAGTCCACCTGAAAAGGAGATAAAATGAAATTCTCATACAACAAAAAGCGCGTGGAGAACTCATAGGCAAAAGCCGGACTAAAAAAGACTGTGTTCAATAACTCAACATATGTGTTCGAATGTAAGAAAGCGAGTCCGTCAGTAACAGCAGTGGCACAATCAAAAAAGTCGCTCAAACTCAGAGAACATTCCTCAAGAAGCGAGTGCAAGGAACCAGCGTACAACTGTAGCACTAGATACTTCTTCGGGACTACCGCAGAAAACTGAAAGGGAGCAAATGAATAAAAGATATTTCATAGCAGAACTTCCTTAAGAAGCTGAGTTCATCGCGAAGTAAGTAGGAACGTAAGTAGGAACGCAAAAATGTAGTTCGGTTCTTGTTGTCAGGCAAGAAAGAAAGCAACAGCATAGCAGGAGGTCAAGTGATAACTAGGACTCGTTTCACACGTTAGTCAGTATTCCAGGACATTTCAAGACAAACTGACAGAATGCGAGTTAAAAACAACGTAAAATCAAAGCATACAGCGATAACAAGTCATGGGAAGCGCGAACAGTTTCATGAATTGGCAGGGAAAATTTTGTTCCTATCGCACTCACCAAATGTATAATGTTCGGATGTTTCAGAGACTGAAGAAATGCGAGGATGTCGTGTTCGTTGTCAAAAATGACCTGGTCCGAACGATACACCTTCACAGCCACATCTCCCATACCTACACAAAACTAGTCACTTCTTGCACGAATAGCACCCCAATTCATGGATTAATAGGTGGATACACATATCAAGTGGGTGATGCTGATTCGTTGCACAAGTCACATAATTTGTAAATGGAACCACCTACATCTACCCCCTATTTGCATAGAAACAAAATCCGAAAAAAAGCTGGGCTCACTGGATGACGCGCGATGAACGTCGGCAAAATGTCCACCGCCGATCCTCTCGCCTAGCTGCAAAGATTCCAAGAATGGATCGTGATCCTCCAGAAGAGGTTCAGTTTCTGTCGTGGCTGAAATGAAACAACACAACATTGTAAACTCAATATTATAATAAGCACTGCATTAAGGCAAAGATGTAACCCTAGGGACTTAGTTTTCCCACCTGATTGATTGTTGACGGAATCCGCTTGACACGGCATAAACGCTTCATCGGTAATAGACACCCGCCTCATGTTATCCGATGATTCGTCCTGCCCTCGCCAGTGCCTTTGATACCATCGCCTTGTAGCTAGTAGCAGAGTTAGCACACTGAGCAGTGATGACGTCCATATCAAGACCGTAATCCGAGAATCTAGGAACAAATAGGAGGTAAATCATATAAAAACAAATGTTAAAGAACTACTACAGAAAACGTGTGAAGTTCATGGATTGTGAGAGCCCACTGAATCCATTGATCACTCATTCTTATTGTAACTGTACTTCATTCATCGAAAACGATCGACACGTGCGACAGTGGCTGGTAAAAATTACCGAACGAGTGCAAGGAAACGCCAGAAGCGATTATATCCACTTATGACAGTAAGTATAAGTGAAGGTGCGAAAAACACGACACGACAGAAGGCAGATTGTGGGCAACCGTGCAGCACTACATTTGAAATGTTATCGCAGAAGTCAGAAAAAACGGGGGCGAAGTCTATTTGCATTTCATAGACTAACCCAAGACAGGCCCTAAAGCAACTTTACCTCGTAGCTGGAGATCTTCAGAAGTGGTTTTCGCAATGCTTTGATTGGATAGTTGATGTCTTGGACCAACCACGACAAGATCAATATGGTTACAATTAGTCCATAGGCAGCAACACATGTAGGTTGGGTAACCATCTACAATACGTTGTTTATTGAGTGAATTCTAACATCAAACGAGTTAGGAAAATAGTTAAGAAAGAAAACATAGGATGACTTCGTGACGGCTGGAACAGACGATTACTACTGGAGCAGAGACCGGAAACTGAACAGTCATCCTGTGCGAAACGCCAGCAACCTGAATCACTATCGAACACATTATACAAAGTGACAACTTGCGTATATGGACCTGCTGTGGCGTGGAAGAGGTGAAAGGCTAGCTGACTCACCTACTTGAGCTACATGTCACACTTTGCAGTAGTCATATTTTATTATGATTCACTTTACTTGAGCTTTACAGTGCGTACCTCAAACCCACCCTGAAGCAGCATCTCGGTTTTATTTTCTCGAACAGTCCACATAGCGACACAATGCGCTCGTGAATCTACACATCGTACAGAGACAGGATCGATCGGACTCAAACCCTAAAGGAATGCTTTTCATCTCCAGGTTATTCAATACCTAAGCAGCCGTCGTGCAGCTCCAAGTAAGCTCTCGTCTGCATGGCTGAGCACAGACGGCTGGGGGCATCCTAGCTTCTTTGACAATTTTGTGAGCTCAAAGCATAGAAAAACCACACCTTAGTACGAGGGATAAGCCACTTAGCACTTCAGGAAGTTGGGGTGCGCTGGATCATAGCAAATATAAGGAAGAAAAATTGAAATAGGCACAAGCTATTCGTAGACCAAATCCCAGAACCTATTGCAGCCTATTTCGCGATTTTGCAAATGGAATAGATCTCTAATTCGAGGAACATTACCTTAGTCACATTCACTCCACTTTTGGCAATATCGTCCGTAAGCTGCTCCCAGTCATCCAAATTAATAGCGCGTGAGTATATACAGTGCATATCCTGATTTCCTGAATTCATAGTTATTCGGAAACATGCCCTGTAAAATATGGCATAAAAATTAGAGAAAATAAAAAAATAACTATACATCAAAAATAAAATGAAATATGAAACATGATACAAACTAACAATATAAATGGAAGTACAACTAATCAATACAGCGCACAGAAACTTTCAATTGTTGAAAGCGCTCGGAATATTCCATTGACTTGCCGTATAAAAAATTTTCATGGAAGCTCGTTTTGGAGATGTTGCGCCCCTTCATACTCTGCGGCGCCATCGTAGGCGCAGCGTGAGAGCGTTGCAGAGTATGAATGAAATCTCATCAGGAGATCCTTACCCGTAATGTTTTTTTCCAAAGGAATTTGAAGAACCTCACGAGATATTCGCACAATTGGGATCATAAAGTGGGGTGAGGGGATACAAATTCTTCACCAACGCCGAGCTCCTTTCCCTCTCTGGGTTCAGGCTGGAGTAGATGAGACAGATGCTTTGGCAGATGCTTCTTCGTGATGGGGGAGGGAATATGAATTTCAGCCTAAGCTTAGGTAGGGAAAGGAACTTCGACGTCGGTGAAAAGCTGCGTCTTCCTCCACCCAATTTAATTAACCCCAAAACTTTACTATGGCAAAGCAACACTATTATTGTTGGCCGGCTACCTCGTGGACTCAGTGCACATCCCAAAGGTTAGGATTTCGAAATAAAAAAACATGCGCGGGGCGTCCTCCACGAATCACTCAACATTTCTCCTGATCTCAACCTTTGAGCCTACATTACCATAAAACCTTCAAACACGAGCAACAACTCATAGTTTAATGAATTTTAAAGAAGTAAACACATAAAAACACTTCAAACGTACCTTGCAGAACCACTTCTGAGATCCCTTCCAAAAGAAAGAGAACAACGAAAAATAGGTCACATATCATTGGCGCATATCGAGATGAAGCCTGATTACTTGGATTCGTGATTAGCAGCTAATCGCTGACGGTGGTCTTCGCCCACCACAAGAACATTGCAGTGCGGCAGTGCTGTTGACAGCGCGTGCATCTCACGCTGAGACTTTGGCGCCACGATGGCGGGACACAAAATGGACAGTTCATCTGCATCTCAGCGCGTCACGTGTTCACCGACCAATGGATGATGTAGACTATTGCACGCACCGGAGGCCGGCCGTGATTGCGGAACCCTGCGTCTATGTCGTCCTTCGCCGTCTGGGTCTCTCGGATTTGCCTAAGCCTTTTCAGGGAAGGAGCTTTGACGTCGCGTACTCTGGCCTGTCTGGTGTCTGACCTCGCGGCGGGAAGCGTGTTGCCGAAAAAAGCCAGCTGTCTTCAAGCCGGTACGCAATCACGGCCGGCCTCCGGTGCGTGCAATAGTCTATATCCCAATGGATACCGACACTGCAATTAGTAATTATTCAATGGAAGATGAACGGGGTCAAAGTAATTATACAATGGAAGATGAACGGGGCCAAATCGTCGGGGGGAGACGCAACTTTGCGTCAAATTTTCACCGACGTCAAAGCTTCTTTCCCTCCCTAGGCTTAGGCTAGAGCAGATGAAGCCTATGTTTTGACAGATGCTTTTTCATGTGGAAGGAGAGGATATCAATTTTAGCCTAAGCCTAGGGTGTACCGTTGGATTGACGGTTGGCTGGATTGTCTCGGTCCCGAACACGCTCAAGTACAGCAGTTTATCGGCAAGACAGATTACGAGGTTACTGAGGAGATCTTTCCGACGACAGACGTAGACTAACTCTAGTTACTGGTGCTCTGTCCTTTTATAGGCTAAGGGCGGAACTAATACATCGATCGAACAAAAGGCAAGACAGAGCTTCGAAATGAGCGGGAAACAAGGCAGCCGATCCCATCGATCGTAGTGAGCAAAATAACATGAGTCATCAATGGAACATGGCTATGGGCATGGCTAGGATACTCCAAATAGCATAGTGATAACAAACAAAATAGAATGGCGTAACAAAACAAAACATAACGGTTAGGAAATTACATAACAAAACATAACTGATATCTACAAGGGAGGGAAAGGAGCTTCGACCCTGACGCAAAATTGCCCCCCCCCCCTGTCTTAATGGGCGCGTGAGACTCTAGGGTATGGTGGCCCTTGCGATGTAGTTAAACGGAAACGGTGGTTCAGTATGTTTATTAGAATGAAGAGAAAGGTGATATGGTGCGGAGAGCCGTTCCCCGTGCACCGTTGCGAAAAGAGTCAAGAGAAGAGTGATCGGACCGATGGCCGAAACCCTCAACTCCTCCCCTTCAACGAGGGAGAGAGGAGTTGGACTGTTATAGATAATGGTCGGGGTCGTCGTTGACGACACTCCCGCGGGCACAAGAATAATCATACATCAATTTATCTACATTTCTTCTTGTGCTGCTCGTCGATGGGAGTGGGCTGGTTTTGAAGAGAACGGCTCGATTGTTCGGCTTGTGAGTGCGGCTTGTGGTATGGTAGACGGTTCGACTGGGTGCAGCTTGTTGATGATGGAGACGGCGTTGAGGAAGAGGGCGTGGAGGTAGTTGGCGTTGATGAAGTTGAAGTTGGGGGTGGAAGTTGGTTGACGTGGTAGATCACGAAGAGTAATTGGGTTGATTATTCGATAGTGGCTATTGATAATTGGGCTACGTTGACACTTATGTACAAACCCGCGTGAGATAGGGTGCCACAAAATGCCCCATTAACGCCTATAATATCGCCTGAAGGGTCGACTGGACTGGACATCATACCAGCGTGGCAGCTGTCTGGACCACCGACGATCACCGGCCGCCACAACCATTTTTTGGTAGGGCCTTTCCCCCAGTAACGGTGGGTGAAATTTTTCAAAGGTTGGCACGACATTGGTGCACCGTTTATTGAAAGGGGGATATATAACTTGTGGCTCGGTGGATGTCGTGGCGGTCTTTGCCTTTTGCTTTTGCATGCTTTTGCCTGGGACTTGCGGAAGTTTCCACTTCATTTCTGACGCTATCCTTCTTACGGGCTCGATCGCCACCTGTTCTCTATTCAGCTTTTTGACTTCTCCTTGAAATTCATTGTTTGTGTGGAAATCTCTGGATTTGCGTCGTGTTTTAGGAGGATAGTTTTTCCTGACCTTTTGATTGGGTATTACTGTTTTTGGTGACCGTGCGGTGCCATAGGCTGAAGTAATTATTCCGGCTACCTTGCCGTAGGGCCAGTTCCTTGCGGGTATTAAGGGTTGTTTGGTAAAGACGACATCCAAAAAAGATCTATTTGCCGGTTTTGATCGTCTTACTCTTTGCTTTGACGGCGATTTTTGCTCACTTCGCTCAAGAATGGCTGTCAATCCGTGGCAGATATTATTTGTCAAATTATCGGCTATTAAGAGTCCTTTGCCATATATAGTCGGTCCGAAGACGGTTTTGGTAATATGAAGACCTGAAGGAGTTTTCATAGGCTGGTTTGGGCTGGGCATTAGATCATGGTAGTAATCCAGACCAATAAGAACTTGAGGTCTCTGGTGTTCTCCGCGTAGCTTTGAATTAGCTAGACAGACGTTGTTTTCCTTCAAAAACGTGATATCTGTTGTGGTCAATTTAACACTTGGAAAGCCGTTGCTAATTACCGGCTTTGTCTGAATATTTAACTCAATATCCTCGCCGAAGGCTGTACTCAGTTTTGCCATTACCGGGTTACTTTTGAAATTCTCAAGGTAGCCCCCGATACCTGACATTGTGCACATCTTAGCTGAATTTTTCGGCAAACCTAGCTCGTTGGCCAGTTTTTCTTCAATCATTGTTTTTTGAGCGCCAGAGTCAAAAAGAAATAGCACTTTTCTGTACTCACGTTTTCTGAAGTCCCAGAGAGTTCCTTCAGCGGTCATGAGAACCAGCTGTGTGGTGCCATGATTTTGTTGCGGAATCATCGAATGTGGTGTTCGTGATTCAGTATGTATGTTGGTGGTGAATGGCCCATTGTCTTGCCACTGGCTCCCATTCTGTGCAGGAAAAGGTCCGAAAGAAGTTTGGGTCAGATTTGTGTTCATTTCATTAGGGTTCCAAGGAGTATAATTATGTCCAGGAGTGTTCAGTTCCCTTTTGAAACATAAACTTGGATGATGCTTTTGTCCACATTGGGAACAATCAGGCTTCTGACATTCAAAGCTGCTGTGGTTGCTAGAGCAACACTTCCAGCATCGTCGACCGTCTGTTAAGATTTTGCGGCGAGTCCCTTGATCGGTGACTGTCCTGCAGGTCATTGAAGCATGATTGCCCTTTTGACAAAACAGACATTGATCACCGGAGTAAGGACGTGGCCCGACGTACTTATCTTTTGGATTGCTGACCTTATTGGTATGCTTGTGGCCGAGTCTGTTTTCGATGTAGCCTTTAGCGGCAATCTCTTTCTTCAAGTGACCCATGAGATTACCGATTGTTTGACTATCTTGCTCTTGATTTGATAGTAGTACCGGTTTTACGATGTCATGGGGAAATTTTGATAGTATGGTCTCGCACCACATGGGGTCGCAAGTTGTCCGCACATCGTAACCAGCGGATACAATTTGATTTATTAAGATTTGAATTTTATCGAAGACAGATGAGCAACTGTCCGAAAATTCGTTTGCAGGTTTCAAACTGACCAGTTTTTGTACTATCTGCGATTTATTAGTGGAGTTGTTGCAGTAGTTTTCTTTTAGAGTTTGAATTATCCACTCATAATTCTGTGGCACAAGTTTTATTCCTTTTATCGATGCCTCGGCTCTACCCTTAAGGCTTTCCTTTAATAGTAGGATCTTTTCCATAATGTCTAATTCCTGACTGTTATGGACGAGCGTCTCAAAGATGGCCCAGTATTCCGAAAAGTCCTCCACGTTGCCGTAAAATTTGGGCAGCGTAGCTTGTGGAGGCTTGATGGATCGATATGATCTTATATTGGTCTCAGTTCTTTCAAAAGCAGCTATATTAGAAGAACCCTGAGAGTGGCTGCCCTCACTGCTGTGACTCGCTTCGATCTGACCCGAATTTTGCGCATGATCAAATGGGTGATCCGGACTGTCAGATGGAGCGTTTTGTTGTATCAGGGAACTTTGAGACATGTAGCCAAGTCTTACGCTCATTCTATCCCTAATACAGTTGGATTCATCATGCCTTGCGGTCAGCATGAAGATAAGTTCGTCTGCGTTTGCTAGTTCTTTATGAAGCTGTGACTCCTGCTCAATTTGTTCGATTTCTAGCATTAAATCCTTTTTATCGGACTTTGTTTTACAATTTTTGTACTCTTCTCGTATCTCATTATAGAGTTTCGTGAGATTTTCTTTCCCTTCTCTAAGCTGGTTTATACCGCTCTGTAGCAGTGATGTTGTTTCTTTACACATTTCATAGCTATCTTCGTCTATCGTCGGATAGTCTACTCTAGCTGTGTACTGTTTGTATCTGGTAACCAGATTTTTCAGCGTCGTTGCGCTGTTGACGATTGGAATTTTGTGGAAGTGCAACGCCATTTTTGCGCGATTTCCGAAGTTAGAATTAGTTTCTGCGTGTAATAATCACAGAAATTGTCTCCAGGTACGTGGTACGGGAGTTTCCCTTTTGCGGGACGAATCAGTTAAGATTCTAGGTCGTAAAATGGACCGTAAGATTTGCTCGATTAGAGCTGAGTCTTTGCTCCAGGCCCCAAAGATATCACTCTTTGACGCGGGAGAATTGGCTGTTAGGCCGATGCACCAGATGTCTTAATGGGCGCGTGAGACTCTAGGGTATGGTGGCCCTTGCGATGTAGTTAAACGGAAACGGTGGTTCAGTATGTTTATTAGAATGAAGAGAAAGGTGATATGGTGCGGAGAGCCGTTCCCCGTGCACCGTTGCGAAAAGAGTCAAGAGAAGAGTGATCGGACCGATGGCCGAAACCCTCAACTCCTCCCCTTCAACGAGGGAGAGAGGAGTTGGACTGTTATAGATAATGGTCGGGGTCGTCGTTGACGACACCCCCCCCCCCCGACTTGACTTGACCCGATGAACCTTACCCTTCGTACCCCTGTGAGTATGCCGAAATTGTCAACGGCTAGTGTAGAAATCCCCTCAACGACTGAGGTCATATGGCAGGCAATGGAAACATTGTGCCAGTCGAGTTGCAAGCTGGCACAAGAGTAAAGTTTATGAGAAGTCAGTGTTAGGCCACCGTCAGACTTTGCTATTTTGCGACGTCGCCTTTCGCACGCGATAGTACGTCCTTGGAATTGTGCAATAGCGCAACTTCGCGCGCAGAGCCGCGACACCGTAAAATCGCAGGGTCGCGAAATCGCAAAGTATGATGGCAGCCTTAATGTCTTTATTAGGAGATGGATATTCAAGTGAATTAGTTAATACTTTAGGGAACCAAGAGCTCTATCGACACTCCATGGAAGAAAGGTATACTGAAAAGGACTGCAATCTGGACTCGCAGCAGGAGGTATCGTACCATTTCGGCTGGTTCTCCCCCAATCACCAGTGTCATGTTCACAGCTTTTCACCGACGTCGAACTTCCTTTCCCTCCCTAAGCTTAAGCCAAAATTCATACCCCCTTCTCCTATATGAAGAGGCATCTTCCAAAGCATCTGTCTCGTCTGCTTTAGACCCAGCCTTGGTAAGTTTGCGTCTGTCCCCCCCCCCCCCGCCCCACTTTATTTGACCTACAATAAAACTCTCTCGGAAATGATTTATGTGACTGAACGTGGAAATGACAAGGAAAATTTACCTAACAATGAAACAACCATTAACAAAACATCGACATCAACAAAAAAGATCAACAGAAAAGTAAAAACAGCGAGAAACGGAAACTCAAAAAAGTAGTCAGCGTTGTAAGCCAAAACAAGGGGGGCCGTTAATGTTATTTTCAATTTAATCATGGACATACTTACAATAGGAAAACTACCTTCCTCACTCGTTCTAGTTTTTTCTACACTAACAATACCTCGCAACGCTTAATAACAGGAAAAGTTGTTGTTAGTGACTACTTGAGGTAGTGCGTCAATCTTATTTTCAAAAAACCAATATCCGTATTTCAGACTGGACTAAAATTCCATTTGCAGGAAGGAAGGAGGCGTATCGGCGCCCTCTCAGTGTATCTCAGCCGTGCCCTTTAGGAAGCAGCGTCCTGTATAAACCCGCGTTACTCTGCCGCAATTCTCCTCTTTCGTTTCATTTCTCGATATGCCTCGATGGCTCGTTGACGGTCTAGTTCTCCAGGCTTTTCTCGTTTATTATCTTCCAAATACTTCGCTTTTAGACTCTTTGAATCCTGATTAAGAAGCGAGTGGAGAAGCAGCTTTTTAGCACCAGCCTGAAATCACATTTAATTTAAGTTGGATATTCTCAAAAGCAAGCATTGTAGCTATATACAAGCAATGTGCAAGCAGCGTTTTCTTCGCTCTTGCTGAAAGTGGCACTTTTCATTCTCAGCACCTTCGCAGAGACACACCATCCTGGAACATGGTTGACCTCAAAGCGTCCGCGCGTGAATGGCGAGTGCCTCCCCATGACAAGTGACTCGCGAGTGACGGTTGGGACACACGAATCTAGGCAGTGACCCTGTGACAGCCTGTGGCCTTTGCCCTGTGACATGAATAATTCAGACAATTTGACTATACAACGGAACACTTGCAAGGAGGACACGATTTACATGAACAAATTGTCTGAATTATTTAAGGCTTAGGTCAAAGGCCACAGGCTGTTACAGGGTCACGGCCTAGATTCGTGTGTCCCAACCTACACCCGTGACTCGCTGGCAATTAGCCAGACTACGCCCAGTTCCAAACAGCGGTATCGAAGCGCAATGAGGGCTGCGATCCGTTTACACTTCGCCACGCTGGCCCAGTGACGCCATCAGGTGGACGCTCCAAGAACGGTCCCCACTTTCCGTAGGAGAATGAACACAGAAATAACATGAAACTGCACCCATTAAATCCCCACTGCTTGTCCTCTGGATAAGAAACACAATGAGAAACTTGAAACTTTGCATACATCTAGTTTGATCGTTTGCGATACGCGTCGATTTTTGAAATATTTCTACAAGGACTCGTACTACACCGTGTTCTCCATATGTATAGAATATCTGCAAAGAACACTTTCAAAATGAAACTAACCTTCGCCATTAGGGGATTCATTTCCTTCTTCATTGGACCTTTGAATTCTGGTGGGGCATCATAGCGTTCACCAAATGCAATGACTTCTACAATAAGACATGTGGTAGAAAATAAAGTGAGATTGTCGTATGTACAACAGCAATCCCTCTGTTACGTGGGGGAATATTTCTTTCATTTCGTTGACAGTTTGGAATCCAAACAGCGGTGATCACAAATGCAACACTTATAAATTCGCATCCTTAGGTAACGCTTTGCGGTCGCGCGCTACTATCAAGCCGCGTTCATACTTGAAAGCGAGCGATCGCAACCAGCCGCCGAGTATGAAAACGATCATCGTGACCGTGCGCATGGTCGCTTACGCAGCGTAGGTCCTGTGGCGCAATAATATACTCAACCACGCGAGCAAAACTCACAATCAGCAACCGGCAAACGCTTGGACTACCGATGTGGGACCAGTGACGCGCCACCTGCCACCTACGACCGCTCGCCGAGTATGGGCAGTGTTTGCGTGAGATACAGTGTAATCACGGCAGTCGTTTCTAACTGATCACATATTTTATGGTAAGCATGTTTTAGAATGCAAGCATGTTTTTTGGGAACTGAAAAGTAATCCCACCTCTCTGATTCAAAATCGCTTCATTACGAGCCTGTTCAGCGGCCAGTTTCTTCTTTTCACGAATTTTATCCGATCCTCCCAATTTCTTTTTCTTCTTCCTTACCTCTTTGTTAGCAGGGTCATCTTCTTTCTGAATGGCTTCATTTAGTCGCTATACTGGTAAAATACAACAAGTACAACTGCACATTCTGCATGAAATACAGAGCACCAACTTCATACAGTTCATTTCGGAGCGCTTAATAGGCCGTGGCCTACGAACCTGGGTGAGAGTGTATCACACTCTGTCACCCCACCACACACTCTCACTCCCGCCACACACTCCACCCTTGCCACTCAGGCCACGCCCTATCTAACGCTGTGAAATGAACTGTAACGGGTTATGGAAGGCAGAATGAACTATATAACTCCCCCGGTCGTTCACGGCTGTAGAGTTTCCATAACCGTAAGCGATTTATAGTAGACAGATTACGGTAAAGGTCCAATCGGAGTGAGCAGGACGCTATAGGGGAGGAAGTGATGAGGGTGGGGTGGAATTGGTGACGGTTGGGACACACGGTCAGTAGGGTCACTGGGTCACTCGGTGACCATGCACATCCCTTAAATTCATTCTGGATAAGTGTTTTCTTTAGAAACAACGACGGAACAAACTTTCAAGGAGGATAGGATTTATGTGAACAAATTGTCTGAGTAATCTATGTCACAGGGCAAAGGCCACAGGCACTCAGGGTCGCACGCTTTGGTCAAACCGTGTGTCCCAACCTACACCCGGGGTGAAATAGATAGAGGGTGTTCACAGTCAAAACAGAGAGTAAGAAGTGGACAGACAGCAACTTTTCAATTACATTAAGTCATGTTTGGACTCCGTAAGAGCATAACCGTAAAAGCCTGAGCGTTGAGGCGTATATCAGCCAGCCACGAGAATTAGTATTAGGTTGTAAGGAAAGTTTTGGCCGGTTTTTGAAATTTCAACTTCGAGAGATCATAACTCGGCTCAGAGTGCATTTTTTTCACAGAATGAGCACCATTAGATTCGCTACACTCCTGGCAACACTACGCATACTTACATATCTCAATTTGATAAAGGGCTGATAATTTATATTGCGCGAAATGAAAAAAAGTCGACTCCAAATCGCCACTCTTTCTAAACACACTGCTACTGAAGGAGCTGGCCAGATGTTTTGGGAAGTGGGGCATAGTTAGCGCTAGATCTGATGAGCATGATAGACGAGTAAGGGCCTTACCCTGCAACTGCTTCAATTTGTGAAAAATGCGCTTGCGCATGACTGCCGTGAGGGGTCCCGCGGCACCCATTTTTTTGGATTTTTCCAAATCAAGGCCACTTGAGGTGGTCAACTAAGGTTGCTTGTTGAGGGCCAATACTTGTGGATATCCCCTGCAAATATGGGCGCTCATCGTCTTCTGCCGTTTTAGTTAAAGCGATTTGATCAATTGAAAATCCAAACAGCTCGTTCTCATTTCTGCACTTCTGAAACCAGAGACAATGTGTTCCATCCAGTGCTTCACCCCATCCCCTAACAACAATCACATTTGTGGTCACCTTCGCTGGGACTCGGCTAAACAAGAACTCTTGAAGAGAAGTCATCTTGAAAGTGCCATTTTCGCAGCACTTTAAAATTTCCCTAATGATTCGAAAACCTTGTGGCATTCCAAATGAAACATATATTCTGAAAGAGCAACTTTTTGTCTATCTAACGAGCACAATATGTCAGCTGATTCACGTTGACGCGCTCTGATATTTAAATTTATCTTGTGAACGCGAAAAAGCGGCCAGAACTTTCCTTACAACCTGATAACACAAACTTCATCCTTCTCCACGACTGCATCATCTTGATTTCCTTGAGCTTCTGCTTTCCGCTTCATCCTTTTCTCCTCCTTCTCTTTCAGCTTTTCCTAGAATATAATAATATCCGTGAATACCTTCATCAATCGAAACACTGATACCGTAGATCTGTTACCTCTTTCATTTTCGCCTCACGTTCTCTTTTCGCTCGAGCTGCTTTGATTTTATTCTGGATCTCATTCTTTTTCTGCTCCTTCATTCTTTTCTCCTTTTCCTCTAGCAACTTGAAATCGGCCGCGATTTCTGATTCATCACGTCCAACCAGACCTTGTTTCACCTGAACGGCACCCGATAGAATACAACTACCTACGTCACTAAAACAAAATTTGAGAAAAAAGATAAATTTCCAATTCGAGCGGACTTTTACGCACAAGCAATGTCCCAATGGGTACATTTCAATGTATGTTCATACCGAGAAAAGCCTTAAGGGCGAAATCTGACACGGATGACATGGAGTTGGGAGAAATCAAAAATCAGTTTTGTTTAAAAAGCAGTAATCACGTGACTATCATTCGGGCTGTTTTCAACAATTAATGAAGTATTTAGAAAGGTCCTCAAAATGCAATTACTACCAGTGGAACGACGAATCATTTCTTCAGAAAAGCTCTGCTTGGGACTATCCATTCCCGGATTTTGAGTCAATACAGTTGCAGTGAGAGGAAATCACCTACCAGCATTTCGTGATCCTTTACAGCAGCGTAGGTCATTCGTTCAACACGGCGCACAAAATGTGGTATAGTTTCGAAACGACCTTTACGGATACCGATCTTTTCCGCTTCAGCTGAATTGAACCAAAAATACATTTCCACCAAATGGCATTGAGTGAGCCACCACTCAGAGTTCCTTACACATAATCAAAGCAATCGATGCTAATTTATCAGAATACCATAGCAACTCCTAGAAGACACCACCCACCAATTATTTTGTTTTTGCGCTGTTTTCGTTTCTTCATTTCTTTTTTGTCGATCAGCGCCTCTTCCTTGCTTTTCTGGAATAACTTTGTGGGTTGCATGGGTAAGCCATATTTAGATGGTTACCCTAACCTGCAGCTCCAGTAATGACCGAGGTACCGGCTGTATGTCATCCTTTGGTTCCCAATTGATCTTACTTGAAACACAAACAGTATGATTACAGCAAAACCTTCATAAAATAATAACTCCAAATAAAATTACAGATAATGAAAAAACTTCAAACGACGAATTAAGACAGCTACCAACCTCATCGCTTGCGCTTTTAGCGCTGGAGCCTTCTTGTTAAACGGATCAACCGATTTCAGTTTCTTTCGATTTTTTGTTGGAATTCGTTTATGTCGTCCCATTTTTGTAATCAAAGTTTGTGAAGATCAGTTCTCAAAAGTCCTTTACCAATATATTTCACTATTGAAAGAGTTGATGTTCAAAATGGTTTACGTCACCAATGAAAGTCTAAAAGCACGATCACTGAGAACGTTTATTGAATAAAAGCGAGCAGATAATTCGTTCATTCTGAGGCAGTAGTTGACATGGGTAGAAACTTTCTGCACGAAGGAAACCCACAGAGACATTCTTTCCCGCTTTCTATAGACAAAGCCGATATACCGTAATCATAGCAAATCTCTTCTCCAGCACGGATTATTCTGAACAGGCAGATCTTCAATTCTTTACAGAAGAGTTGTACGACTCTGACATACCTATTCGAGAACAATCCGACATGTGGAATAGTATACCCAATTCGCACAATTACTATAGACAGATTCGGTTCACAAGCGTGATTAATGAAGCGAGCCAAGTTGCCGCGATGTCTCGGATCGAAAAAAGTTGTCATGGTACCTCCTAAATTTATCAAAAATCGATCACGATATATCAAAGCTCACTTCAGTGAGGAACTTAAAAATAACCAAAATCGAGTTAGTTATGAATGAGAATCCACTTAATCATATTCAAATGGTTTACTACTTACCTTCTCCATGTTCCCTGATTGTTAAAGTATAGTTATGATCATGAACATCATTTGCTCTTCGTTCGACTTCGTCCTTATTCAGAACCTCTCCAGCGTATTCACAGATGAAGACACCCTTCGGAATCTCTCGCACAGCACGGACACCAAATCCCTTATGACCGGAGCAGTTGAAAATCTGCATAAAATGCAAGAGCCAGTACTTAAACATAATGCTTCTTCCACGAGGTTTTTAGGTGGAATCTTTAGTTCGGCCAACGTTTCGACCTTCCGTTCGCTATTAATGTACTAACCGAGTGTAGCGTTGCTGCACTCTAGCGGTGGGATTAAAGGTGAGTCTAACTTTCAGGTCTCTGGGGTTTCTGCGGGTGCTTCTGACACGATGTCAGAGATGCGAGAGGGGATGAGGCGTTTGATGGGATAGTGCGCATTTCTTCTCAAGCCCTGATCCATGTTTAGGCCTTTGAAAACGACGGGAGGTCGAAACGTGGGCCGAAATAAAGATTCACCTAAAAAACCTCGTGGCATAAGCATTATATTCAAGAGCTACCACCAACGAGGCTCTATGATGAAATAACTTGGACTTTATTGCTAGTAATTATAATGCAACCAGAGTAATTACCGCTTAGCCTTGCGTTCAACTGAGTTTATCCCCACAGCATTAAAGCAGTTAGTCTATGCTTCTACTTAAAACAGAGAATAAGCACCCCATTAGAATCGGTTAAATTTCGTCAATTTTTTCTCATCACATTCGTAGTAAAACTCGTTATTACCTCTAACGCAACTTGAACTCCACGTTGAACAACACGATTACGGCATGGCTGCTCACATTGGAAACACAAACATTCGTCATGACATTCCAAAATCGGTGCGCCGCTTGTTTTTTCCAGTAGAATACCATCACTCGAGTAATTATCCTACAACATATAATTGATACAAGCAATTTAGCGTAATACAAGCAGGAAATTCGCAGTTTCCTGAAGCTAAACTGTAATGCGACACCCGATCGCACCTGATCGCGCTCGAATGGTTATCTCCTCCTACAAAACCCCACTAGGTAAATATCGATGTCCCTTTCTACGCTACTCCCAACATGCTTTCCTGCTCAGCAGAACTGCTGCCACATAGCTCAAACTGAACCGCTTCGGACTAGGCCCGACCAATAATCGGGTCGCGCAACTGTCCAAGGGTATCTATCACGATCCTGTCCAACAATCCATCCTCAAATCGAAATTAACCCATTTCGAGGTCAGATGTTCCCATACTAGCTAAATTTCATAACTGCGGTAAGTACCACTAGACTAAGAACGACTTACCCTGCAACAAATTGAAAAAGTTGTTTCAGTATCTCACCTCTGCACCCAGCAGGCAAGCGCAATGTTGCTCTGCAGAACATTCGCCCGTACAATCACATCCAGCCAACAGTTCCCAGTCATCCGGATCACTGCCTGGTCCTCGAACACTTGTTGGAATATATTCGAAATTCATTTTTGTCAAATTTTTCTCATTTCCTCACTGAAATGCTTCGTAAAAGATATTGAGAGAGGCTAGTGATGTATCATTTAGAACAAATGACCCATAAAAAAAAAAACAGTTGTTAGTAATTAATAAGTTAGGGCTGACAATACGTGTGCTTTCTACAAGAATCATTACAAAGGCGGGAAACCGTTTATGCATATTTATTTACAGGGACGAAGATACAAATACGTAAACAATGGAAAATAACAACAATTTTCATTTCACTCGTGTAACTAGGTATTCTTGTAAGTAATACTTAAGTGAACACAGTATTACATAACAGAATATTGTAGAAAATTATTAAAGAAAAATCTGTTAGAATGTTAAGGCAGGCGCTGATTACTAAATTTCCCAACGGGTCTGCGACATTGATCGAGTTAAACTCATTCATTTACCGGTTCTTGTAAGGATTTAATTTTTTGAAACCAAATCGGACACAGTCGAATTTGGAACCATTTCACGTGCCCCATGCAGCCATTTGTGTACTCGTCCTTTTGGCCCTTTTGAATTAAAAGGATTTCTTGAACTCACACACTTTCAATGGATCCAAGCTTTACATATTTTCCAACTTGCAACACCATTTCCCACACCTCCCATTACGTTGAATCGCCACAGTCGGAGACATCTAGCCAGATGTATGCCAATAGCTTTCCCGAACTATTTCTAGTGACCCCAGGTGCCTCCCTACGGTCTTCGTATCATTACTCGAAGATTAGCATGGACTTCGAAGCAGGGATGGATATTTTTCAGAAAACTTGCAGTCTTATATCCAGTTCAAGCTCAATTCAAAAAAGATAAGCGAAACTCGTTTGACCACATTCCACATTCCCAACTGTGGAATGCCACTAGAACGCTTACTCAAAGCCCGCACGGTTGTAGACTTAAACGCACGATAAAAAGTCAACACCTTAATAAACGGGCATACAATCGGCAATAAAACTGAGGCGCTCCTAATGTGAGGCAACGAAAATGCACATATTACACTCACGAATTATTACGTGTTCCTAAGTATTCGGGCTGCTGGACACACTCAAAAAAATGCACGCATAAAATTGCATCTATAAAACCAAACTTTGCAATAAAGTCTTGCAGAATTTGCAAGCACGCAAAACCGTTTTAGTGGAGATGTTGACTAACCACCCAGCCGAAAATCCCACGCATGCACTTTTCTCGGAGATCAATGATGTGTTGCAAGGAGTTGATCGTGAGTTGCAAGGACACGATCATGGAAATACTAGGAGTAGCTCATTATTTAGTGGCTTTTATGACCCTTCAGAACTGGACGCGAAAAAAAAAAGCCAAGCAGACAAGAGCAGCTGAACGGACTGTGCGCCCAGTCGATGTCAGGCAATTGGCAAGGCCGATTGAAGGAAAAGGCTCAAGCAAAGCAAGCACCTGTTTTGATACCAAATCCAGTGGTTCCACTGCAACGTTTCTATTGTCATACCACAAAAAGTACCACTAAAAAAAAGGACTAGAAAACTTAGTTGTTGTGGAACCTACCGGATGGGATGAATAAGCAAGCTAAAGCTAAGATCCAATTGAGATATGTGTAGGGGAGAGAATACAAAGCTACATGATTAGCCACTGCTCCATCATGAACAGTATGGCTTATGGAGGCTTCATACAGCTTCTGCTTTGGCAAATCGCACATATGTGAACGGCACAATTCCAACCCGTCCATCCGACTCGCCTTCGTACATTCCATTCGTGAGCTTCTTTGTGATTCGAACCAGTTGTCCTTTCTGCAAGGAAACTTTTGCACAAAAAATGAGTGGCCGATCTCGTAGTCTTACAAGCTCAAACTTCTTGAAATGGATGAACACTCAAATAAGAAACAAAATACCTTCAACTTCAGTTGGGTTCGATCGTACGCATTTGGCTGTCTGTCATAAATAGCTTTTGCGACGGCCGGTAGAGGTGGCTTGAAAGGAAGATTTTTTGGTTTTGAGGTGTCAACAATTAACCTTCGAAGTTCTCCCTCTCAGCAAACACCCTCGCTCGTGATTGTGCCAGAGATCATACCAATATCCTATCTGCGACATTTAGAACTACGAATGAGCCCAAAAACACAGTGACAAGTAAACATATCATGAAACGCGCAGCAATATGTTGCAGAAAACAACGCAATCAAAGGCAAACTAGTTCCTCTGACCCAGAAAGAAATATTGTTGTTCCCACTGCGGTTTAATGGCTATATTGCGAGGCGAAGAGAAAAAACTGCCCTCTGCCCCCTTGCAGTGCATTCTCAACAAAAGCTTCAGCATCTGTTAGAACCATCGAAAAAACTCCGTATGAATGATCTATGAATATGCCTTTGCACTTTCCTGTGGACATAAAAAACACAATGGGATCAGCATCACCCACCTCGTATCGGTCTTCAATGGGGTCACTGTTCGTAGAAACTCCGCTAAATCGTTCGTCGCCAACCGAGCTACCTATGGATGATTGGCTATGACCTTTGACTTGACGATCGCCGTTCTCATCGATCTGTAACAATCCTAATGGTAGTGAAACTTGCATCCAATGGACTTTTTGGCTTTCATCAAACAGAAATGCAGTTATTGGGCTGTTATGATATACATTCTCTTCAAAATGGTAACTCGAGCTCCTACCTCGTGCTCTACTAAAAACAGCGCAATCCAATTAGGATCTCTTTTAGAACAAATGGAGCCCAAAAAACAATAATGAGACAAGATCCAACCTTCTTATAAAAGAGGTTTACCAACAACTTCCTACTACTAGGTTTAACTAGTAAGCGTGATCGACCATAAAACTTCATGAAGAACAAGGACTCACTGGTCTCACGTAAATGGCAGGCACTAGCCCCGTGGCATTGAGAGCGTTCCTAGCTTGCCACCATCCTTCTTCAGGCTTCCCAATTATTTCCAGGGTTTCACCAACTTCAAACGGCAAGTCCGTATCACGTTCTCCTTCAAATCGGTACAAACCAACCACCTGAAACAGAAATACGAACAAATGGACCAACACGAACAAGTGGACCAAATGAATTTCTGCTGTATCGAGACGAACAAGCAAAACGAAAGGAGAAATGAACGAAAGTGGTGTCAGATGAGGTGAAAAACCGGTAAGTTTCTCACCTGCTCAATTTGTCCTTTGCGATATGGAATTGTAAGTGATGTCTTGTCAAGTATATGAATCTTGAAATGATTCAACAACGTCGGGATATCCATAAAATCGTGATCAGCAATCTGCAGCAAACGTTAAGTCAATGGAATTTATCACTCCTATTCGTAATGAACCCTCTCACACACCTTGACCTGCTTCACACCGCTCTCACCGAGTTTTTCTTCAATAAGGTAGTGCCGGACCTTGTTGTCTTCATCCGATTCTCTGCAATCATGAAATCCAGGTAGAGCACGCTGCTTGTTTATTCAACAACTCATCACGTACCTCACACTCAAAGAGTAATCTCCTGGCCTTGAACTGTCACGCAAAAGAAAAGTACCTATGGCCACACCCGTCTCAGATAGCAGGCGAGATGCTTCATCGCGTCCCATCTTTCCGAAGTAGAAAGATGCCCAGTCATAGGGATCGAACGATGCCGACATCCTACAATAACTGACCATCATCCTTGAGAGGAGAAAAAAAGAACAAAAGGGCGTTGCAGCGTCGAACGAACCACCGTGGCAATAAACTTAACAACTTGCAAAAAAATTGCTGAAAAAAAACCCAGCAGTTGCGCCCAACCAGCAAAGAATCTGGATGAAGGATATACCTCAAGACGAGGAGCCATTGGACTACCGCCAATGGGCCGGAGCAATACGACTGATATATTTAATACCCATAATGTTGGACATAATCCGTCCAGCATTATGGGTACCAGATATAATATGGTTGAGCTTTGCCTCAACGAAACCTATCGTCTCCGCACTAAACTTTGGAATCAAAGAATCTACAACGGCAGTTTTCCCGTGTGTGCCAGACAGAAATGAATGAGGGATTGATTACTATTGGCTTCTCAAAATTTCGGGAGAGTGCTGGGATCCATGAATCCAATGAGAAAAAGAGAACATCCAAACCACGAACACTGAACTATGCTTAACACTAAACTAAGTGGTTATCGAATACACGGCCATCTCCATGTACGCTACGGCGTAGGAAGAGAGCTGGGAAATAGACTTCAACAGTTTTTCGCTGATTCGTTCCGCATGTAGTTCCTTTCCCTCAAAAGTTTTCCTTATTTCATGGTCTTTTATACTGCGCCACTCAGAAGCCCCTGTTCCCTCACGCCTTCTACAACTGGTTCTTTACACTGTCACTGTCCTCTTTGCGCGGATTCATGAGTTATCCACTGCGTAATCCTTCTATCGAAACCTCTTCGAAACTACCTTCCCTGACACTGTGATCGGCCACTGAGAGGTTTCTCACAATAGCTGTGCTTTATCTACTGCGAGACACACCCAGGAATGTCACAAAAATAAGACATAATAAAAAACAAATGCGGAAGCAATTGTGAAAAATACTTAAATAATTCATTTTTTGAAATATACTGGTGAGCAACAACGAAAACCAATGATAAATTAGAACTCATCACAGTCTAACCAACTTCAGTGGAATAGTAACGTAACGAAAAATTTAGTTTCAAAGCCATAACTTCTAACATTGGCATATATTCTGGCCGCCACTATTGAACCCACATAAGTTTGATTCAAAATAGTTGAGGCATAAGACAAAAACAGTTAGCAGTGAAGGAGTATTGCCGACTATCTACCGAACTTGCAGCATCCCCTCGTCCGCTCCTGAGGGTCAGGTTGTACCTCGCGATTCCGTGCAGATCGCATAATCGCGAGCGATGTCTGCGCACCCCTCTTACGCGTGTTATTTTTTCTTCATAGCGCTGGTCTCTCAGGGATCGCAGCTGATGCACGCACTGTTCGCCGGCCGTGATTGCGTAACCCTGCGTCTATGTCGTCCTTCGCCGCCTGGGTCTCTCGGATTTGCCTGAGCCTTTTCAGAGAAGGAGCTTTGGCGTCGCGTACTCTGACCTGTCTGGTGTCTGACCCCGCGTGTTGCCGAAGAAAAACCCGGCGCACAGTGCGTGGTTTAGCTTATATCGTCTCTCAGGCCGCGCTCATACTTTGCGCACCGACGCCGGCACCGTAACAGAAACGAAAATCCAGCAAATGCAGCAATCGTGCTACAGTATCCATCCGCTGCGTACCACACCACACATTCGGCAACTTTTTTAAGCTATTGCCTACGTAATCATCGATGTAGACTATTGCACGCACCGGAGGCCGACCGTGATTGCGGAACCCTGCGTCTATGTCGTCCTTCGCCGTCTGGGTTTCTCGGATTTGCCTGAGCCTTTTTAGGAAAGGAGCTTTGGCGTCGCGTACTCTGGCCTGTCTGGTGTCTGACCTCGCGGCGGGAAGCGTGTTGCCGAAAAAAGCCAGCTGTCTTCAAGCCGGTACGCAATCACGGCCGGCCTCCGGTACGTGCAATAGTCTATATCCGTAATCATCATCTTCCTGGTTTTGTGAGTTGTTGAAAGTTGAATAATGAAGTGGTTGAAGCAGTTTCACCACCCATACAATAAAAAAGTAGTAAGATCACGGTGCGTTCGTAGTAATCGAAGCAATCTTCGTAATCTGTAATACACAGTCGTTGCGATAACCCATGTTACTGGATTAGATGGATAACTATTACTTCTATATAGTATGAACCGATGTGGTAAATTTAGTTGGGACCACTCTTCTGTGGTCGGCGTCCAGCGCACTTTGGCCTAAATTTTTAGCCTCAGCCTTAGTTTAAGAAAAACCCTCACCCCTCAAGCGAGGCTTCGGTAAGAATATAACCTTGAGTATAATGACCATTATAGAACGGTTTCGAGTGTTCCCAAATAAATGAGCACCGAGATCACTAATTGCATGAGGAATCATTTTAAAGCGACTTCCTGGGTTGGTGATACACATTTTCGCTGTTGTCCCTCTCTTGATACCGCCTACGATAATCAATTTATGCACTAAAATGTATATCTTCAGAACTTGAAATGATGGAGTGAGGGGTCCTCCCAAGTGAGGCTTAGGCAAAAACAGGGTGCCAGGAAGATGGAGGACCCCTTCCGGCGCCCGGCGCTAATTTTGCAAAGGATTTTTGTCTTAGCTTTGTTGAAGAGGAATCTCTCAGTTCCCAGGTAAAAATACACATCCAAGTGTCCAATACGTGAGCATTCCATAATAAACGATGTACATATACAGGGGGTGCCAAAAAAAGTATTTTTGCCCACGGCTCACATCTCCCAACTATACAAAACATAGGGAAACGAAAGAAATGAGTATTGGGGCAAAATATTCCCGAAATGTTCCTCTAAAAGTAGGGACAAGCTGAGACTCACTACTTTCATTTCCACAAAAAATATAGAACCTTTAAGCGGCGCAGTCGGGCTTCGGAGCACCCACGGTATCAAGGTCCCTTTAAAACAGTGGAGCCGGGTTCCATGGTAGGTCTTTTGTGGGAAGCTTCCTAAGGATTGGCCCTTCGGTTCATGGAAGTCACAGAGCCCCTGCTGCTTGGACAAGGCTGCTATGATCCGAAGTGTCATTTTCATGCCCAAATCCGCCTCCGGAGGGGTTTCAGTGGTAAGTGCACGTTTTGGCTCTTGGAAACGAAGGGCGCTGGGAACCCGGAAGAAACGGGATCCTGAAGAACACCACCCAGTGTGAATCCCCTTAGATACCCAGAGTGAACGGACCTCAGCAAGGTTGCGAACGAGCGCGACCAATTTCGGATTTTGCCCAGTTGAGGTGACACATCTTGTTCACTATTTCCTCGCTCCCGTTCCTGCTCGTGCAGAAGACTGCCACAGAGTATAGTGATAGAGTGAGGTCTGCTCTTGAATCTGGGGATGTGAATACCTCAACAGAATTTGCTGTAGTTCGACTAAAGTGGGGTGAAAGTGGAGGAGACAAAATTACTTTTTTTGGCACCCCCTGTACACCCGAAACATCCTAACCATGGGTGAAACACTGTCGGGAAATCCGCTCGGCAAGAAGCGACGAAGGGATTTCATAGTAACTTTTGACGAATTCGAAATCTCGAAATTCATTCCAGAACTGAAGCTTTGTATATAGCTAACAGAATCCTTTGAAAACCTGCGTTCGAAAAAGGGCAGCACCTTGCTTCCTTTGAAGTGTTCTTCGAGAAGATCTGACAAAGATAACTATGAGCAACTGGAACTTCAATCCAAACTGTTTTCAAATCCTTTCAATATCGTCACAGGCAACTCAAAGACTACATTTCAATATAGTTCTTACTAAAATGAAGTTTTCATGTTGACATCCTTCCACCAACCCCATTCCTTCATTCAGCGCTGAAAAGTATATCGCCAAATGTGTGGTGTGGTCCGCAGAGTTTCTGCGGATGCTTACAGTAGCATAATTGCATTTGCTGGATTTCCGTTTCTGTGGCACCGTACGGCGTCAAAGTCATGTGCCCGCCGCCGACCACGGCGGCACTCCGGTGACGGGCGCTACTGGAGTTAGGGGGGGGGGGACACTGAACAAAAGCATAAGTTGCGCCCAATTTCTGCTTACAGGCACTCTCAAGGTTACTTATGTCTAGATACAGCTAACTAAGTAAGAAAGCGATTAAATTATTCCCCATTAGTATATAACGAGAAATTTATTCAACTAGACCAAACAACCACTTACATGTATTCGGGGGCCCAAGCCTAGGGAAAGAGAATCTCCTTCCACAAGGCTTAGACTAAGATAGGATAGAAAAAAGCACGAATCCGCTTCCTCATAATCGTTTCTTTGTAAAATTCAAACCCGATTCGACAGGCGCTATGACTTCTCTGCGCTCTGACTATAGCGTTAGAGACGCACAGCACAGTGCGCTGCCCCCCCCTAACTCCAGTAGCACCCGGTGACGCCTCCATTTGTAAAACGCTCGATCAAAATCACCACAGTATGTAAATCGTGACAAGATCACTCGAATTCAAATTCTGTTCGTCATGCGCACTCTAACCCGAGTGTAATATTTCTCCGAATTCTCGCCACGAACATTATACATAGAATGGTACTACGCCAAGTTTCGAATTCGGATTCGTGGCTCTCACTACGACCTCTGTACTGTCGCGTGGTCGGGTGGAGCGTGTTACAAACGAAGCGCATCGCCAGTGTGCCACCGTGGTCGGTAGGGCACATGATTTTGACGCCCCCTCGGTGCCGGCGTCGTACGAAATGAACCCGGCTTTACCACTCACGGAGCCAGGGTGGTAAAGAGTTCGGAGAAATATTACACTCAGGTTAGACTGCGCATGACAGTACGTGGAATTCTGCGACTATGCGATCCTGCGGATCGCAAATCGATACTCACCTAACCTTCAGTCGAAATGCAAACTTATCGCATGGTATAATCTCAGCCTGAGTCATCACAACATTGCCCTGAGGATCACAGAAATGCTCATCCGCCAAAGAGCTCTTTTCACTTCCTACATTCAGTTTGAACCAACACCCACTAGATCAGAACAATTTCCGGTATACCCCTCCCCCTTCAGTGACCGTTGTACTGTCTGGAATTAGATGCATTCCCTGGAGCTGTTCCATTTCCATGAAGCCGTAAATCAACAAAATATTACTGTGAAACTTTGGAAGAATGCAACCCAAAGGAATTCCTTAGACTTGAGAAACATGCAGAAAAAACAGCAATATGCGTAAAGTGATATCTTCAAATGTAAAAAAGGAAACCGTCATAAACGAAACTTTTTCAGCGGAAACATTGGAGAACAATTACAGTCTCCAAAACCACGGAAGACCCGCTGAAAATGCAAGT
Source organism: Trichostrongylus colubriformis (assembly GCA_963978905.1). Classification (NCBI taxonomy): domain Eukaryota; kingdom Metazoa; phylum Nematoda; class Chromadorea; order Rhabditida; family Trichostrongylidae; genus Trichostrongylus; species Trichostrongylus colubriformis. Next base: position 52,814,534 of record OZ022256.1, on the reverse strand, counting down.
CAAAACGCTTTTAGACAAGAATGCAAAAACAGGACGTCGCATTCACAGGTGAAATGAAACACTACAAAAATCGGCCTCGAAATTTTGGTGAGACTAAAACCCGTTCGCGGCATATTCTTCAGGAAAAATGACCTCGACAAGACGTGAAGGAGTGGAATGCTAGTTCAGCCAGGGTTCAATGATTATGATACATTCAGGGAAAAACAGGAAAGGTACAATGAGCACCTTTATAAGACAATCAAAAATCACAATCGTATGTCGAAATGACTCAATAAAACTTAAGAGCTCGTAAGGAAGAAGCATTTACCGAAACCGAGGTTCATTCAACGTTGTGCTCCAGGGCTTTAAGCAAGACGAATAACGCTATAAGTATATGCAGAAAGACGCGTACGCATCGATTTGACGGCCCTTTTATGATGCTCTCAACGACAGAAAACGCTAATGGGAAAACGAATGCTAAGGCATTCGACGGTGATTTGAATTGTCACGGGGGCTAGCCGACTGAATCAGCTTCAATCGATACGCTTCAGAATTCCCATTCACCCCCGAAACAGCCACTTCGAGGCGCTGTAAGGGAAAATCTCAAACCTCTTCTGATCAGGAACACACCAAAATGCTTTGTTGTGTATTGCAAGCTATACTTTTAATAGTTCGCTGTTAAGAATTTGAATCAGGTGAAAACGTAGTTAAGAATTTGAATCAGGTGAAGGTTCCAGTAAAGGTACACAATAAACGTGCCATTTTTACAGGAAAGGAAGGTTATATAACGCAATATCAAATCGGTAGGACTTTGAAAAATATCGCGAAAATTATAAATGTAGGCATAATACTCCATCGCACAAAAAAGCGAGCTCTTTTGCACGCCTTTTTGCAAGCATTTAGATCGCTGAAGTTGTGCCTCAAGAAGACTTACGAGATCCCATTACAATTTAATGACCTTTTCGCAACATCCTCCCAGACTAAGAAAAAGCGGAACGAAAAAATACAAAAAAAAAGAAAAAATGCAGTCGAACCTTGTATAATTTTCCAGTATTATAAAAAATCTAACACTTAAGATAAACTACGAAAAGATAAATTTCGTCGACAATCGTCAAATAACTTCGGGAATCAGGGGACAGTTCTACCATGTGAACATATGCAATACCTCTCATCTTTCGCTAAACTAAATCACGGACAAAACACATCCCATCTACACTTGACCTTCCTACAAGGAGTGGTCTCCCAAAAGAGAAAAAGAATGATCAACCAAACTTCAAGACTAAGTAACCCATAAAACCAAGATGAAGTTGACGCGCTCCACAGCGCTGATTCGCTAGTCGCGGCGCGCACGTTGTTTCCCAGGCATGTTTATACCCTTCTTCGGATTGAAATGCCACTAAAACCGCTAATGGGATAAGACATCCTGCACTGCATCAGCATTTCACTGCTAGTCTCTGGCTGCAAATCTCTAATAGGATCACTTTCTCTCTACGAGCAAGTTCAAACATGGATTGATATTAGGACACTCAATCTGGGGCACATCACCATTGCTGAATAGCACCTGGGCCAGTTGAAGTGGAGGGGAGGGGGAGACGCAACTTTTCACAGACTTCAAAGCACCTTCCCTGCTTAGGCTTAGGCTAAAATTCATATACCTTCCCACATGAAAAGGCATCTGTCTCATCTGACTCCTCAGCCTACGCCTGGGAGGAAAAGGAGTTTCAACGTCGGTGAAAATTTTGCGCCTTATTTGATACTCGACCAATCGATGCATATCTTAAGTCTGCTAGCTCATGCGATCGACTGCGATGTTGTTCCGATTAGCGATAAGGCAAGCGACTAGTTCGCACAGTTTTGGCTTTTCCTAATAACACACCCATCCACACAACTGCATTTCAGGGTATGCGTCCCTACGGCAGGATTTCACACCGGGGTGGGCGTGCAACGCGGCGAGCTAGGGTGCCATGTCATATTGGAACCTAGATGATCACCATAATTTAGGCGTTGAACCAGTAATCTTTTTGGGGACTGGATTCGATCTCCGATAGTCCATTTCGGAGGGCCTGACAGCATGTAGCCTTCGAACTTGGGTGAGTGGCGAGAGTGAGAGTGTGTGGCGGGGTGAGGGGATTTGATACACCCTCATACAAGTCCGTAGTCCACGCCCTGTCAGGCGCTCCGGAATGGACTGTAGCTCGCACGCGCACTGTACGCACGGTGCGAAATCCTGACTAGGGGTGCAGTCTGAGTATTTAGCACCCGCTATCGACAGCAGACAGTTTCATTTCGCAGGATAAAGCCTTCGCAAATGACAAATAGGAAAACTGGAAGAACTTTTTCTTCCATCGAGCCACCCTCCGTATCTGTGTCGTCGATTAGAATTAAAGAGCTGATTAATTATGCTGGTACGGTCCATGTGCCTTACGCAGTTCAGTTCGGTTCTATTCAGTTCTATCTGGTTAAGCCCTCCCATTCATTACACTTCCTGCTCTATTAAATGGATGTTTGAGACCCCAAGTACAATCTCCGGCAGACTACAAATACAAATAACATAAAAGTATAGAAACCACTCAAACATTAAGGAACGATGGTGATGCCTCAGAAGTTTTTGAGGAGACTGTGTCCACTCTTGTCATCTAGCAAACACAAATTCTCACTCGTAAACACTACTATCAATGAATACAAAAACACTTCTATCGATGAACTGCTTGTTTACAACCACTGCACAAAGTAATACTCACGATAAGAATCTATAAATAACCTAATCCAGAACAGGGCGCAAACCCTATATCATATGATGCATTATATTTAATTACTGTGAGCCCCTTTATTGAGGTATGTTTACATCGTCCTAATATCCGTATATGAAAAAATATCAAATGAGATTAACCGAACGAATGTCAACGGATTGAAGAGGCGCGAGCAAATGAAAAACAAGAAAACATGAAACAACATCAACAATCACTGTAGGATAACAATCACAAGTTCTTCTCATATCAAAACAGATCATTTTTAGTGAACAAAAGCTCTTCATATGATAATTCCTAAGAACACATGGCAGAAAGTCGGAGGTGAAGAGCTGAGAAATGACGATCGAGCTGAAGAAGGTGAGACGATGACACCGCTCTGGCCTCCAACGAAAACATCGACACACAAGAGTCACATATGCTCGCAATTTTCGCTCTGGAATTCATCACTGTGATTTAGAAATAATCGCAAAGCACAACTAGAATTCTACCAGCGTAATATGAATTATTAGAAAGCCTCGCGGAAGAGCCCTCCCCGTCGCATTACACATTTTCAGCAGCTTTTTGTAAACCATATGATCAACGTCTTTCACAGTACTATGTAACATAGAATGCTTGTAGATTGAAAGGTGAGGAGAATTTTCAGCTTTTTGTTATATATAGTGAAAAGGAATACCATTAAGACTTCTATAACGACCGCTGCGAATTGGAGAAATTTTAATGGCAAACCTTTCTGAAGGTGTGTACTTCGTTCCGCTATCAAGGAACGCTTGAACAACGGCTATACCAACTTCCATAATGTAACGCTGACCATTTTCATTCTGGGTCCACCATGGATCGCCCGCTCTAAATTTCGACCACTGGCTGTGCGATAAGGTATGTAACAATAATTCTCGAGAATAATTTTCATGACAAATAGAAAGAAATGAAGTTACGGCAGATAAATGATTAAGGAAGCTGACCTATATTCTGAAGAGAGGAGTTCAATGAATTCTATAAAACTGAGGTCTAGTTTACTAATCAGCGACACGTAGAAGCTTGCAGGCAGGACAGCTCTTTTCGATCGCCCAGTCATGCCGGAGCCAAGCTCTAACAACCGCCGCAAAACATAATCTAAATACAGCGAGCTAGGCACAATTTTGTAATTAGCGATATTGATGCTACACCGTGCTCACTCACTTCGAGGGAAATATTTTGTTTGTCCATAAATGGAATGAAGTTCATGTAGGGTGCACAGCAGTCGTTCAGGTACTTCGCCTTCATATTTAAATTCTGTAAAAAGAATTTTATAGGGAGTTTTATAAAATGACTCTGTCAACATGAGACTAAAACTTACCTGACTGTAAGATATTTTCCCATACAGCCATAATAGGTTCTTCGCTATAGAGATTTGCACAGTGAAAAATCGCCAGCTGCACTTTGTACAGCCCAAGGGGACTCTGGAATCACAAGTTCCTTAATGACTAAAGAGTATACATCGGATCAACCCTCACTGGTACGGCAATTAAAGAGTTCGGTTCGATTTGCTCACCGCAAACTTTTGCAAAAGATCATGCAAAGGAAGAATCGGGCCATCGAGCAATTTAACTAGATTTTGTTGACTTGGCGTTTGGAGATCTACACAATCCCTGGAATATTCACCTATATAACAAACCCACTCTATGTTAAACATAAGTGATAAATATTTTTTCGTGGAATTCGAGCGACAAAGCGTTGAAAACCTATAGTGTACTCACTTTATAGCCATTTGTATATGAGCCACTTCCACTTTGTCTCGAAGATCTTGTATCATAGCTTTTGTCTTCGGATCCGTTGCTGCTTGGGCACATATTATAGCATGTGATAAGTAGGCGAACCGTTGTGATAGTGAAATCTCATCACTGAAAAAACACAGCACTATGAGTGTACATACAGGAGCGAACGCTTAACAACAAATCCTTTCAATTCAAAACCACCACCATAAAGGTTCACTCTTCACGACTACAGGAAGACTCCCCCTGTGAGGGCGCGGCATACAACTGCTGGATTACCTTCACTGCTGTGAGAGAATGGGCGCCTCATGGGCATAATAAGGAGGATAAGAAAGGGTTTTCAAACATGGATGTCCTTATTACAGAGATTGACTGCAGAAACCCAAAGAAGAGTAATGGGAATCCTAGACCATGGTGAAGACCACCATGAGGAACATCAGCAAAAGCTTTTTGCGTTGTTATAGGGAATTTATCTCCTTCTAGACGTACTTCTCATTATCAGCCAGTCGGCTAAGTAGGGTAGCCGCCTTGTCGTAATGTCCTGTTTTTTCGTAGAATCGCCACAACAAGTCCAGATATCGCTGTCCTCGTCCGGAACTGATTTCGTGGGTGAGAAACTGCTCCACGTACGGAGATTTGCTCTTAAACATCGATATCAGAAAATAAAACATTCAGCTTGGAACAATACTCACTTTCAAGTCTACAAAGTGGTGAACCCCTATTGATGTTTCGAGTGTTGTCAGAGTGTCATGCCCCACGTCCGCAAAGATAAAGCAAGCATAAAACAGCACTTTATGACGGATCAGGGGTAAATGTGAAGGACAGGCATTGTGTATAGTAAGGCAACTACAATATTGCACCAAACAAGGGATAAAAATTTTTGCTTGATCAAAGGGGAACGAGCTCCGCCGTTTCGTCATGCAACCAAAAAGTTCATTACATGGGTAGTGAGGCTACAAATAACGATGCATGTCCCTCTGTCTTGAACTAAACCTGACGGAATGCGGTATTGCACTATAATATCACTATGAGCAAAGCCACAGCAAGTCTCTTGCTTTTTAATATATGTATATAGGATAGGATTCCCGATGAATAACCTAATATGAACGGAATGTCATACCTCCTCAGCACCCAGCAATGCGTAATTTTTGCTCTATCCACCTGATACACACGGAATTCTTTTTCAGAAAAATGAAATGTCGGGTAATGGATGATAAATATCTAAATGCTTACTTGGAGTATCATGTTTGCTTTGTTTCTGTCTAGCATCCATCGAAAAAGGGCTGCATGCGCCAGTTCGTCATCACTCGATACTACGCATGAGATTATGAGATCACTATTCACAGCCTAAAAAAGCATTCTAACTCCGAACAGCTTAATACAGGAATCATACATCCTTAGATGAATATGGCCAAGGCCTGGAAACCGCGAATACGGTACTCTGAGATATGGGCGGGTTCAGATCGGACCTGACCAGTAACTTTAGGCGGTCCATTTTTTCTTGAGTTTTGAAGGTGAAATTTATCAGTGAATCCAAATATCTCAGCTGAGTAGGTAGCAAGATAGAGGTTGAAACATTTACTTAGCTCTATTTACCCGTAAATCTTGGAAGGCTTCAACAAAATCAACCAGAGTATCTATTTAACTGAATTGGCCAACTCCATGCCTCAGTGCTATGAAGCTGTCACGATTGCAAATGACGTGCAATAGTGTCCCAACCTTATCTCGCGCTACTTTCTGCACACATGCTACGAAAATGTCAACGTCGACCAAAGTTATGGGTAGAATCAACGCATACATTGTGGACTGCTACTGTATGTATGACTACGTGAAGTGAAAAATGGCTCTCTGTTATCGATATCAACACAAGAAAGATTGCCGATACAAGCGCGGGGAGGTTAGCTACCATTTCACAATCTATTCACATTGGAGCGGCTACCACGTCACTTGTCTGGCAACGTGAGCCTTATTAAGTCTCCCACAAATAACTTGTTCACACTGTCCGAACAAGTTCGTTTCAGATGTCTAAAGAGAAGAAAAAAGAAGCTCCAGGACATCCGTCCGGCTCCTCAAATACTCAACCTGCAAAAGACGAAGCTTACCTACTCAACCGGTAATGCTACATCTATTGCGTGGCAGACATTGGCATCTCCAGCTCACTGCCAACACGGCAAAGAACGAAAGAAGCGGGCAAGAGGGAGTTGAGTCGCTCAAAAAATAGCCCTCCTTTGGTTTTGGAACACTGTAGAGAACCGCTGACGTGAACGTCGGCATACAGAAAGTGGGACTGAAGGGACTAGCAAGAAGAATTGAGAATTCGGGAGCACTTTCGAAGGCTAATCACATGACTAGCAGGAAGAATTGAGAATTCGGGAGCACTTTCGAAGGCTAATCACATGATTAATAAGCTGAAAACGAATTTCAGACCTGGGGAACCAGAATTCAAAATGTCTGTAACACCGAATAAGGTCACGTTTCTATGTACGGCGGAAAAGAAACCAGTATGGAGCGACGTGCGAGTCTCTAATCCTACTAAGGACAAACACAGCTATAAGGTACGATCCGACTTCAAAAAGAATAACCGATTAGGATGGGCCCACGTTATTTTGAGAGAATCGGCGTATCGGCTCGTTGAGAGCATCAGCACTTCCGTAGGCCATATCTACACTCGGCGAAAAATCACTCCAGTCGCCATGGACGCGAGCTTACATCTCGCAATACGCTTGCGCTGACATGCTCAGGCATTAGGTCTACGTGATGGATGTGCGACTTCAATCATCATTTCAAACGAAATTTCATGCAGTGACAAAAATGGACAATTTGTATTCAGAATTAGCGGTGACGAGCCTGCTGCGTTGAGCTTCATAATGAATCCATTCAGGTGAAATGCACGTCCGCCGACATTTTCCGTGTCCAGCCTCCATTGGGATTCATCAAGCCCGGTGAAACTGGTACTATACGAATGTGGTTCCAGGTATATTATCAAATGTTCGGTACAGTTTCAAAAAATGATCCACTGACACCAAACTTCTCTCAGAACAAGGAAATCCCCGAGGGTCATCGCCATTACTTTGCTATATACCACATCAAATGCGCCGAAGGAAAAACTGTGAAGGAAATTTGGACAAAATCTGTGAAGCCAGATGGTAGCTTCACTTTTTCAGCCCGTTCCAAAAAAGGAAGAACTCTTTCACCTCCCTATCGCATCGCACTAAGGAACGTTTTATAGGTGTAAAGAGGATCGCTGCTGTATTTGAAAAGGTATCCGAGAAGAAATAATCAAATTTTGATTGGTGCATCCTTATCGTTTCGTGATGTGTAATGTGTGCGAATAGCGAACAAAGTTTGTTCACACTGGTTATAAAAATGTAAATCGAGTTTCACTTTCATGAGAAACAGTGTCACACACGAAAACATATCTTGCTCTACTAGTCATAGTCATAGAAAGTAGGTGAAAGGATAGCGAAACACCCACGCTGTCAGCCGATGTCGGGGATGACTTTGAGGAAGCCGCTTCCAGGTCATCCAGCGTATCCGTAATGCATCTAAAATCATAGTGTTAGCTCAGGGCAAATGTGGTTGATTCAAATCTGAAAAGAAGAATGTCAATAGCGATGAGCTTACTTATAACTCTCTGCTCGTCGTTTTTCAGCAGCCTGCATTTCGCGATCTTCACCTCCGCGACCATGGCGATAGGCTATTAATGCCAGTTGCTTAGGATCCTCTCGTTTCGCTTTCAGCAGACACAAATCAGCAAGATGTTCAAAAGCATTCACTACAATAATGATTGAAAAGAAAGTGAGAGACAGAAAGAAAAGTAAGAAATGAATCATACATTCAGCCAGACTTCGACATACTACTGGCAGTGAAACCTTTCCTATGGACTGGCGGAACAATTCGCACGCCCGGTCTACAAGATTTTTCCGAGCAGCTCCTGAATTTGCCATAGACGCCAGTTTTAGCTGCTCCATAGCATTCGTCACACATGCATCATCCTAGATGACAAAGGCTCGGTATAATACCTCGGGGTGAGCAACAGTAATAGTAACATGGTTCTACACGACTGACGTGCAAACAAGCAACGTCTCTGTGAGCTACGTGTGTGTAAGCAATCAAAAGTTCTAATATGTCAGTCGCGTAGAAGCAGTATATATCGGCAAACCATACAGAGCATGGTGACCCCTTCAATTACGTAGCGATCAGAAATTGCGCCCCATATGGCACAATGTCGTCTTGAATGACTCACCTTTGAATAGAGGTTCGGACACAATGCCCTTAGACGCTCAGACAGCTCTCTTGTTCCTGCTTCGTCGCCAAGGAAGTACCTTAGAATAACACTGAGAGTTCCAGTTATCACTAGCGGATACATCTTCAGCTTACTTTATCATGGTCCTGATGAGGTCTCCATTGAGATGCTGACCATCGCATGCGAGGTGACAGAATGGTCGTCCAGCTAAAGTAGGAAGAGTTGCAGGGTCCATACTTGCGGAAATCGCCCTCAAGTCGAATGAGTTCGCCGATGACCATAGAGAAAGAACTTCCTGATACGATACGCAAAATAGAATAGAAAAACCGAAAATTGAAACATTTGTGAGAGAAAGAGTGCAGCCAGAAAATAAATAACTCACTGCAGAGCATTCGATTAGCCTTCGAAGCGCAACAAGTGACTGCCGTTCCATGCTAGAGGCTTGGACTGAAAACAGTCTCATTGAGAGCGATGTAAGTTACCCCGACGCTAATTTCAAAAACTATCTCGCTTTTCAAACAGCGCATGCGCATTAAAACGTGTATGTGGCATAGACAATATCTTGCAGAGGCAGCTGTGAATTAACTCATTGCTTCTGCTTTTTTTCGAACGATTTTTGATTCAAATGACCGAAAATGAAGGGATGGGAGGCAGGATTCGATCCTTGACTACTCGTACAACAATAGTTGCCACAGCTCCATCTTCAGTCTATTACATCTTTGCACGAATAGAACAGAAGCAAAAGAAGAAAATATGAAAATATTAAGCGGTGGAAAACCGACCGCTCATTTTTCCAACAGCTGTATTGTTCCATGTGACATCCGGCTTAGGCAAAAGGTTGTATTTTTCCATAACTTGACCCAATTTGCGAAGCTCATTCGCTAACCAATCCATTTCTTCCGTGCTCAGACACGTAACAAGCTGAAACGAGCCACGCATTATATGGCTACTATCAGATGTTTTTTGATACAGTTGTAAAAATTAGCTTACGGCTCCTTTCTGAACTCGACATATGGCGTGGTTCCAAATTGGAGTCACGAGCCGTGAAAAGTAATAATACAGCGCATCGTGACGACGACTTGGAGAATGCGCGTAGCCTTGCCCACCGCTGGCTAACGGCTTGTTCACTGAACAACTTTTAACTAGCCATTTCTGTGCATTTACGACAATGATGCAAAAGCCCATAATACCACGACAATTTTCCTAATTTAATTCCTAACCAGTCCTAATTTTACGACTAATTACGACAATTAAGCTACGAAGCTAAGGTAGATTTAAAGCCAGCAGAATTATAAACTAGAAAGATGTAAAACGACAACTTTTCCGTTGTAATGACAAGTGGTTAATTAATTTTAACTCACTTGTTGGGGAAAATGGCGAGGATACCTGCATTGGCACGTAGCTCTCAAACCGTGGAGTTGATGCTTGTAGTGGTGCTAAATGCTTCGAACTTTATCAAGCGTACACAAAGGGACATAACTGGCGAGCTGTCCCCAAAAAAGGTACAGTTGAAGCCTTTTAAAACACTACATCGCATTTTGTGCTTCCATTCGGCGATACTGTCTCCAGGTGACCAGGTGGTGTCCAATCCACGGGTTTGTTCGACGTCCACAAGTTCAGGTGTATCTTTGAAGCTGTAGAACATCGATGCAGCCTGGCACGAAACTAATGTGAGGACAGTTCAAACACTCACGATCGTAACAAAACTGGCTTTCAGTTCACATCAACAATAAAAAAATGTAGATCGCAAAGGCTCAGTGGGAGAGCAGTCCTACAGATCAGTCTAAGATGCACTAACTAGACAACTGAGCCTGCCGAAATGGATTAAAAAGAACCTTCTCCTTAATTCTCTCGTCCACAGCAGAGTCGCTAGTCAGCACAGAAAGAGCTAGTACAAGCACTTCTGTCGCACCAAATTGTTGCCATAACTGTACTGTTGCACGTCCCTCAGCTCCGCCATTAAATAAGGCTTCGCGTAACGCGTCGCGTGGAGTGACATAGTCAAACTCATGGATACCCTAGAATTGACCCACGGACATTCATTCGAGAAAAACGGAAGCACTGCGGAACTTACCTCGTTCGAACAAATGATCAACCTCTGCTTCATTTCAATTGATTGCCGATAGAATGCATGAGGTTGAACCCTTGCAATCATGCCAGGCTCTGGTGGTTGATAGTGAAGCGCCTTAAAGAATATCAATCAAATAATGGAAACCAATACTATGCTACATTCATTCCAAAACCTCAATTTTCATAAAGTAAAAACCTTTTCAGAAACAGGAGTTATAGCCCACACATTTCCAGCTACTTGTAGATCACTCTAAAAAACACGATAACACTGCCGATAAGTAACACGAAAAGTTGTGCAAAGAATATGTTACCATAGATTCACAGTACACATTCTTATGTGGGTGGTAAAGATCGGATAACGCCCAAACCGACTGCCGATTCGCCGTGGCCATTACACAAACGCCTAAATAAGGGACTGATTGACAGGTTCTTTTACAGCTACGCATACCAAAACGATACTTTGGTCGGCATAGGCAATCGAAACTCCTTGTGGAGTGTCCCGGTAGATAGATGTAGGAGCTACACCAGGTGAGAATCTGACATGAGCTACTCGAAGACACTGCGGTCGAACTTCTTGCTGAGACAGGCTCTACAATAGAAATAATTGTATCTCCACGTTTTCAGAAGGGAACATACAATTAGCCGATAAACTTTCAGGACTCACAAAAGTACATAGGTTAAGTCAGATATATGTATCTAGAGCATGAAGCATAAGCAACACACTCTCACCAGATTCCGAACAGAAGCAGCTTACCTTGTACGTCATTTGAGAAAGGTATTGCCCTTGCTGGCTAGAATTCGCGACACTTCGTGCCAGCACAGAGAAATATATCCGCACACCCTTTGCTGTCACTGCTATCTACACATCAGAAATTAGTGAACATTATCAGCATTAAGAATGTTCCATCAAAAATTCTCACCAAGTTTAACTGGTTAGATTGATCGGCTTCAAGAGCGCAAATGGTTGCAATATTCGTGAAAGTGGACTCTTCATGGCCGTATTGAGTCATTAGGTGAGCTTCACTCTATAAGAATTTGTTGTAACCCACTGACTGAATCAGAGCAGCCTTACCAAATTTCAAATGAAATAGGGAGTGTTTGGACCAGTGACTTACAGCAATTTGCCCAGCCGTGACGACACATACTCTAGTGCACTGCGCGCCGTCAACACCAAGATCAAAAACCTTGAAAACAATAATAATAAACCTCAAACAAACGACTGGGAACTCTAGAAACGAAAGTTTGGCGCGATTACACACCTGGATAGAGCCATTCTTTCCTAGGCAATATAGAATGTTACGCGATTTGTCCAAAGCAATCTGCTCAAGTTCCTCTGAACCAATTTGTGAAAATTTCGAGGGTATCACCTCATATGGAAAAGCAGAGAAAACTTCACTCACCACTACCTGGTCCGAGAAACGGAATGAGGGTACTTAGTAACGTCACCGATTGGTTCACGATGCGACACTTTCGACCTCCTCCAAACCAGCCAGTATTGTGCTAAAAGAATACATAAGGAATGAAGAAATAACCATGCAAAGAGGAAGATGTGACCCAGCACCCAACAATCCGTCCGACCTACCTCATAGACAAATTCATACAGCTTATCATCAGCAGTGAAAAATATCCTACCCTCGTTAGTTGAAACAATGTCATTCAGGGAAGCACTATCGAGATTAATCTAAACAATGTGGGATAAAAAGAGCAGCATAAAGAATAGCGAATAAACAAATCGATGAAATCCACAGGTATACCTTGAAGAAATGGCTAGCATCAATCGCGATGCCAGGTTTACCAGTGACCGGATCAACGTCCATAATAACAGGGTAAAGAGAAAGATCTGTTACAGTACCAACAATCAAGCCATGAGTTATTTGTGACTAAATAGATATTCATGAGTGAAACCGAAATGATCACTGTATACGGCAATTCATGAAATGATGGTAACTGGGGATAAGCTTAAAACAGAGTACAGGGATACCCGGTACTTACGGTAAATCAACTTCAAGGTTCACCAGTTTACCCCTTAATGCGATCCAAAGCTCCTACAAAGCTCATTTTAGAACTGCCTTATTCATGCGAAGCAGTCTAAACATGATTTTCCTGAACAATCGAAACGGAATTAGAAAGTTTGGTATAGGTAGCTGAGTTGGCGATGTTCGAAGCACAGTTAAACGATATGAGTCACACGAATTCTTATCAAGCAGTAAAGCCATGGATATTCTGGCTAGGTTATGGATAGAAGAGTAATTTCAAAGGAAAGAATTATCGCCAAAACGTCTTCGCATAAGGCATAGGAGGCATAAGATTAACTCAATAGAACTCACAGCAAACACATCCGACTTTACACGAGCTAGAGCTATCTTTAAAACCGTATTTTCAACCGCATCAAAATAGGCAAGATCGTCGCTGGAAAGAATTCGGGATACTGATGGCATTCAAATGACTACCAAGCATTGCCAGAAGTGACCATCACTTACTTCGTTTCATAATTCCACATAAAAATATCACTATCGATAACGACCCAGGCTCTTGTGATCTCAGGGAATAGCCCCATACTAAATTGTGAACGCATATCTAAAATAGTAGTTTATATTATATTATACCGATAAGCGAAAAGGAAAGGGCAAAGATTTACTTCTGATCTGATATGAGAGTTCCTCAGGTAATGGAACACGCCGCTTCAAGACAAATTCGAGACCACCTTTGGTATAAAATCGGTCACCAAGGCCAGAAACTGGGGACGTTCCTACAAATAAAGCTGAATCAAACTTTAAAAAATATGCATAAAAGATGTCAGGCTGCACCAGGTATAATTTCGCAAACGATTCCGCGAAGACTAACACTGAGCCGCAAGATGTAAATGCATGTCAAAACTTCGTAAGCTGCTTTGAAGCTTAACGATGTTTTACATTTTTTCTTGCCATGTGTATGAAGACCACACGTAAAACATAAATGAAGCAATAAACAGAGTATACCATTTTGCGTCAATTTATTGTAAATATCGGCGGTGTCGATGGTGTTCTCTATATGGCTGGCGACCCGTTGAGCTGCGCTTTCAATAGAGTCGCCAGCTGCAGCTTCCATGAAGGAGGCACTCATGCCTGAAAACGAGTTAATTAACTGTTTGAAAAAATATAATTAGTGCATAGAATATCGAGTACATAATAGGAAGCTTCTACTGTAACAGTAATATAAAGCGGGTGTAGGGGTAAACAATGTTATTCGAAATACCTATAAATCGACTTTTAACGAGGATCATCCTAAAACACTGTTTTCGAAACGACTCAGGGAACTCTTACACTAGCTACCGAATCGCATATCCAGGTAAGTAAGCCATGTTATTTCAAAACCTTAATTGGTTACTAGATCAAAATACCCTTGTGCACTTGTTCGTCATGGATGATAGATCTCCGAACATCAAAGAAACGGAGTCGAACCAACGGGACTGATTCAGTCAAAATGAGGGATTTAAGGGCACCTATTTTGATCTCTTTTAGAGAAAGCCCACCTCATATAGGCCATAAAACTACTGCAAAAATACACTGACGCGAAACACTGTGTTAGCAACTAAAGACAGTACAACTAAACCAATAAACAGCATTACAAATAATAAAAAGAAATTCAAATACGAAAACGCGCAAAAATACGTCTTTACGCGAGACAAAGCGGCGCTTTGCATTTACAGCGCAATGTGTTCAATCGTTCGCTTGGTGTAGAGGTGGCCCTCGTACTTCCTGTAGGGAGAAATGTGTTTGGATTGAGCCAAGGTGAAGCAGCAGTGAGATTAGAACCGGGATAGTTTTAGGTGAAATGCGGTGATCGATAGTTTTGGTGGTTTTGAGGAATTGCAGGGAATTGGGAACGACAGCACCCCGTCCGCCTCCCCTCCCAATAGATTTTAGTCCACTGTTGGAAGGGGATCAGAATGAAGGGAAGTGTTCACTATATGATAACCCACCTTAGGAAGAGGGACGGGGTATCACTCGTTGTAGATGGGGCTCGTACGATTTACCAATTTCCCTGACACCCTGCCTTTATTCCGTTGCATACCCTGATGTTATTTTTAGATTTTTAGCATCAGGAACGTATAAGTTGAGAAAATGAGCGTGTCTGCTATTTTGGATATTTGCCATTATGCAAATAGTGACAAAGGATCGCAAAAAATCCCAAATCGCTGATCCGCCAATCTGCAGCGCAATAGAAAGAACGCATGAAAGACCCCAGGGAAAACTTAAAGAAATTCAATTCTTGACAATTATACGGCTGAAGGAGTATGTATTGGGGGGGGGGTTGTGCCACTGATTTCAAACTCCAGCACTGCCGGTGAAGTCTAGGTACTTCTATGGATATGGACCCCACCAAAATAGTGCAGGTTACACGTATAAGAGATTAATGCAAACTGTACTGCACATTCTCTAAACACGAGCGAATGTCCCTATGAGCAACTAGTGAGTCTCATTCTAATTTTGGAATTTCGTAAGGCCGCCTTCATAATCTGCGCAGGAGGGGATGGCTGTGTTCACAGGCAGCGAGGCAAAGTGGCACGGGCACTGGCAGAGACGGCGAAGGCTACGAGACAAGGGGGCACAGGTGGAGACGCAGAGACACGCAGCCACGCCCTGCCGGGGCACCGCTAAGTAAGAACGAGGCCTAACAGATCTGGCCCCAGTAACCATCCACAGTGAAAAAGAACCTAGCGAGTGAAACGTTCCACCTAAATGTCACTGTGGGATACTCTGTATGATGAACATACTGTATCGTGACAAAATACTTCAAACTGTAGGCCAGTATTTCAGTTACTATTCCCGACGATCACTATCACTACCATATATCAGCTTACCCAGCTATAAAGAGCGCCTACAACTTTTCAACTTAAAATCGTTACTTTACAGAAGAGTGTTTGAGGATATCTTGTTCTGCTCTAAGGTACTGAAAGGTGAATCTAGGTTGAAGCCCATAAAATGCTGGATATTTAGACCGAGCAGATGTCGCGATTTCTCGCTCTCCCTGCAATGTCCTAAGATATCCAGTACCCATCGATCCAGGGTTTTTGACTCACTATTTTTTCGTGGAGCGAGATGGCTCCAATCTCTGCCATCAGATCTGCAGGAGGCGCCGAATACCACTGAGTTCAGAAAGAAAATTAAGAAAGTTGATTTGCTTTCTTTGATAGGGATCCAGTATTTCAACTGATTTATGGTCTGCAGTCTTCCCGCGTACCATGTCGCCAATGGTTGTATTTTTCTCTAACTTAGCATTCTCCTTTGTTTATTTATTTTCTCGTTCAATCGTTCGCTGTTTATCCATTTGGTTTTGTTGGCATTGTAGCGCACCCGTGAGTGCATAATAAATAAATAAATAAATAAATAAATAAATAAATATCATATTGATACCATACAAAATATTATAATAAAAATATTGGCTCACGGTTTGTCTGTCTGTTTGATTGCTTTTTTTTGTCGCAGAATTCGCAATTACCCGAACGACAATCTGTAAAGAGCGTGTCGAGTATGGGATAGAATCAAGAGGTGAAGAACACGTGAACTGAGCCCCAAACCCATCGACCGTGGGCGGGCGTGCGCTAAAGTATTCGGTATTCAGGTGGAAACTTCTAACTCAGTTCTAAAACAGTTCAAACAACGGGAAAAATGGTTCAGGGGTTAGGAATGGGCTTAAAATTTACACCAACATTTAGCTAGCGTGGGTAGACGATCAGAACATTTGGGAATTACATGTGACGGAAAATTTCAGCAAAAAGTATTCAAGACTCCATGCTTCCGTCCATGTACCGCAACCCCTTCGAAGCAAATCCATTCATGAACTGAAGGAATATTCAAGCAGCAGACAAGGTTTTTTTTCAACACAGGGGAGTAGGGAAAGGTGTTCCTTGTGAGTACAAGTACTGACAGGAATCGCTACCTCTCGGGCAGGATTCCCTACAAAGATCTAATAGTCAAAGTTCATCGGTACCGGTTGTCTGCATGGAAGGAAGAAGCGACTAAGGCCGCGTTCACACTTTGCGGGCCGGCGGCGGGGCGCGGCTACGTGCCTCTGCGTCTCCGCCTATGCCACCTGTCTCATCACCTGCGTCGTCTCTTTATTTTTTCCGTACCAATCTGCTTTGCGACACGGCACGCCCTTCCTGTACAAAGTATGAAAGCTGCCTAACGGACTTCACTCCTACAGAGGGGACTGCAGTTTCTGAAAACCATTCGATAGGTTCAACTCATTAAGCAACCTACTAAATATCCTTCTGATTTTTTGATCAGTGAACAGTCCTCACTGATTCAGATAAAAAGAACTATTGAAAATTGCTGTAACAACGACATCATTAAATCTTTATTGGACTTCCAAAAAGCTGAGTTTTGGCAATATCTACCGATAACGATCGTGAAGCCATTGCCGACCTAACAGAGCGTTGTTCTTTAAGGAAAGCTTCCATTTTCATTCCCCTTCACATAGAATCCTACGAGGAGGGTGAACCTACATTTCGCTTTCCATCTAGTGAACCCCCATCTGGTCACAGACCGGACCCTACGGAAGACAAAGTGGGTATGCAAGAACAGGTGCTAACTCTAGGGTCTAGTGGCCCTTTCGAGGTGTCCATTTTGGACGCCTGATAGGGCGTGGCCTATGGATTTGGGTGAGAGTGTATTAAACTCTCTCACCCCGCCATACACCCTCACTCGCCACTCAGGTCACGCCCTACCTAGCGCTGTGAAATGGACTGTAACAAAATCATCGCGATGGTTCAGTACTTAGTAATTATTCAAAGGGATAGAGAATGAGTGGTCAGGGTGAGCTATTCCCTTCACCTGTCCAGCTGAAAGTGCTCGCCTTTGGAAGCATTGCCCCTAACCCCCTCCCACCCTCGAACGAGGGAAGGGAATTATGGGGGAGAAATTCCAAATATTGACATTTTGGAAGCTACTGCACTTTAGCGGCAGCTTCTCTTTCAACATTCAAAATGTCAAAACATGCAATCAGCACGTTCCAACATGAATCTTCGAGCAAATTCACGATTTCACCTGTGGATTGCACCGTGGAAGGCGAGAAGCCCGGATGGTGGCCATCACTCGACGATGACGTCCATCCGAGGTGGCCGTGGTGGGCGGCGAACGCTCGGACGAGTTGTTGTGACAAGGCGCCGCCCCATTGGTGTGTTTCTTTTTTCATTTGTGGAATTTGTCTCTTCACAAATCTATTCAACTCGCTAGAGTGTCTAATTTCTGATATGTAATCCCATCGTTGGTGCATAAAGGTAAAACAATTTGGAAATTTTCTAACTGTTGATTTATCGTGCGTATAACCCGTGGTGTGGCTTATTTTTAATTTCTAAAATTGAAATCTTCGTATCCTTGTGGGTCGCCCTAATGGTAGTGATTGATTGGAATTTCAAGTCAGTATCTCACATTTTGAAGTTTGCTCACTGTACATGTGGAAGAACATTGGGTATTGTTCTCACCGTGTTATCAGTTCAAGAGTCAATTTTAGATCTTATCTAATGGGGTAATTTCCTTCTGTGCGAATGGATCACTTATCTTTTTTTGAATATCTATCAGTGATCGGTCACTGAGTTCATTGTTGGATTTTGATTCCACAAGAATCAGAAGACCATAAGGCTGTGTTCACAGTTTTGGAATATGCGGAATTGCAGAATTGCGGAATTTGCGGAATGCGTATCTTCATCGTTTTCCGCAATTCAGCAATTCCGCATATTCCAAAACTGTGACACAGCCTGATCATGCTGTTGACATAGCTATAATTTCTCCCTTTATAAGCTCTTAGCAGGGAGTTGCTTAGTCCTATTGTGGGAAACTTAAGACAATAATTTTGAAACAGAAACTCTGGACTGCGAAAGTGTTCTGGGGAAGCTTTGGACAACTTATAGAAATCTGCTTAATGCCAATGAAGTTACGAAGTTTGTTCCTCAAGGGTGAAGCAACATAGTTACCCATTGTTGCTATTATGTATTATTATGAGTGCCTTTATTATGCTGTATATTACGTAATTATTGTCAAGGTGATTATCGTTGAGACGATACCAAAGAGTAGGGTTCAAGTACTGTTCAGAGCTGTCATTTGATAATCGGTCAGGCCCAAATTAGGTTCAAGTACTGTTCTGAGCTGGCTATTGATAACTGGTGAGGCCCAAGAGAAGGGTACATGTCGGCTGTCGACTATTCGTATTCCATTCAGAGCAGTGTGTGGTGTCGAGAAGAATAGCCGCTTCCCTATGACACCCCTCGACATTTACATTACAACCCCTCCCCTTTTTTTTAACATCTACAACACCAGTAACTACTGTCGGATTGTATAGTTGCAATGTGTTTTATTGCTATTTATTCTTACCTGAAGCAAAAAGATATACATTTCACATTTCCTCACACGGAATCGCTTTGAAGTACCTTTCACTTCTCATCAGCTTATGGAAAGTTTGGATTCTACTGTGTCGCTGACCTCTGCCGATACAGCCCCCCCCCCGTCATCCCGATGTACCCTGATTCCATTAACCATTCGTCCAAAAGAAATAAATGTTTGATATTTTTGCCCATCCGCCCTCTTGTCTTCATCGCTAACATTGGAAAATGCCTCGAAGGGCGGCTTCTGATTTTCATGAATTCACGAGTTAAGGAAAATGATGCAGAGGAAAGTAATTTTGTGTTGGATCAATTGATCGCGCCATGATATTTTGCCATTCAAGGGTTGCTGAGAATAAGGGGAAATTTAAGTCATATATTCGGAAATCGGAGTGGTGAGCTGATAGTAGGGGCTATGGAAAACTAAACACTAGAAAAGAGTAAGCCTTGGTAGCTAATTGTGAAGGCATTCATGCATGTAGATTGTGTGCTTCCTGATAAATGGCTCCAACTCATACGAAAACGTTAGTGATTGTTAAATTGAAAGGTTATAGATAATTCCTTGTAAATAAGAAGTAATGGCATACTGTGCAATTCTCAATAGAAGTAAGAGGTGTGACACTTGAGAGATTATCAGCGCCGCCTTTCTATCTCAAAGCTAACGGCGCGCTTACCGTTGTTTTGCAGTAAGTGATAGAGAATCTTCAAAGTCTGTATTTTCATTTCGAATTCCCCGATCTGTTTTCTCGGTCGATTTCTCCATTTTTCAACGCTTCTGGCATTTTCCTTGCTTTTGAACCAATCAGATGTGGGTGCATGATGGATTCTTGCACCCGTGTTTTCTGCGTTTTATCACCATTCGCTTGTGATCCTTTAAGTGTTTGGATTTGTTCAGCGTCTTCACTACGTGATTTACTTCGTATCATGTGAAAGCTTTTCTCGCTGTACTTCAAAAAATCAGGCTTTGCCCCACCGCGAATGATAACGATAGCGTTTGTTGTGGGTTTTATTTTGGGTTGACAACGGTTGGTGTATCGTGGGCTCTGATTTATTACCATCAGCTGACCACTCGAGCTATGGCTTCATCAGCTGTTTCCATTGAAAGATATACGTGTTGTTCAAGTCCTCACATAAACCTGAACGTACTCGCAGCACCGTCCTCCACTCTGTGCAGCTATCTCTTCATACCGCATACTTCTTCATTCCTTCGTTATCATCATGATACCGCAAGACGCAGCAAGGCTTACATCGCATGCTCCACTCGCTGTTTTATTTGGACCTGCTCCTATTTTCTTCTGGTCACGATGACGATGTAGATAATCTTCTTGATTCTTTTTGTGCAAAGGTTTTTGTGACCAATTCTCTAAGCATTTTCAGTGTTTCACTGAGGGATACTGGCATATTCTACTCTGATCTTTCCATTTAACTAGCAGGAGTGGATCAAGAACAAATGATCGGCTTCCATATCTCGTTTACCAATCCTTTCTCATCTCCGTTGGTAACAGCATTGACAATTCTACACAGAGCGTGGCGCATCCCGTTTGTGACAGAATTGTGCTTAGCCGATTATCTTTTCTGTTTGCTGTGCTCTCTTTAGGCTTTTGTTCAGCACTTCGTGCTCACTATGATTTCTCAGGGTGAAAGCTGCTATTGAAGAAGACTCCCGTGAAGATATGCTTAGCTTAAATGGTTCTTCTGTTTTTACTAAATATATTGCTGCGAAAGCAGCGCAATATTATGAGGCTCCAAAATCTAGAAAAGCGAGTTTTGCTACGTCGCGCGTGCCAGGCCCTCTCACTAATCACATGATGGACTGGTGGACTGGTATTTCCTACTGCCTTGTTCTTGACCTTTTAGCAACCATTTGATGCTCAAGTTCTCAAGTTACTTCTTTAATAGGATGAACCTGTTTATTTCACCTTCTTGCAAAGGAAAACTGATGGGAATGTGAAACAGTGTTTAAACGACGATAACTGCTTTTTGTAAGCAAAATTGCTTCGGGAAATCGCATGCAAGTGGTTCACATGATAGTGTGTCAGTTTCAAGAACACGTTTTTTGGAGACGCTCATGATGAATGCTTCTAGATCGCGTTGCGAAGAACGATCCCAATCGAAACGGATCGATTTCCTCGGTCATTCCTCAGGGTCCACTAAGCAGTGGCAAAATGACGGCGTCATCCTTGGAAGTGGGTTTATATAATCGGGTTTTCGTTGCACATTTATGCCATGTTACCTTTTTATAAGTGCTTTCTGATTTGCCGTGATTGACATCCATTGGATGCAACTCCGAGGACCTGATAACACCCAGTAACTGTGATAACCTGTTGCTGTCCCGATGGCGCTGACAATGAATTCAAAACCGGCGATCATTATACTGTGGTGCATGAACTTTGTTGATAACCTGTTTGGTGCAGTTGCCCAATCTCTGTCACTTGTTTACTGGGCACCCACTGGCTAGATAATGGTGAGTACAGCTCTTCAGTAGTTCACGGACATATCTCAGATTAAGAACACCGATCGGGTGGGGTAAATTTGGCAGAGTGTGGAATATGAAAGCAGGGCTGAACAGTGTAAGGGTAGAGAAAGAGCGAAATAAAACGTTGAGAAAACCGGCAAGTAGGAACCCGAATACCCCATTGTCTCTACGAAGTGGAAGGATTGTTTTCAGAGAACATGTATTCTCAGTCCTCACTGTCTCCTCACCCCTCCCAGTGCCTTTAGATAGTGCCCCGATCACATCTCTTCAGTACATGTATTCGTGAGAGCGGTTATCACTCTTCTCCACTTGTGATACGGTCTTGCCGCGGCCTCTTCTGTGAAGGTGTGAAAAGGTCTTTTTGTGTAAAAGTGGGAATATACATTTTCTTTTTTTGATGAAACCCGTCATATATGCTGGTTGCGTCACATAATATCATTTTACTGTTGCTCACTTAAAATAAAGGACCATAGGGAAGAGTCCAAAAATGCTCTGCTTACACAAGCGCAGAATTCGACGAGGCATAGTCAACACATGTCATCAGTACGAATCTGCTGTTTACTTGCGTCTCAACAGCATATTGAGAAGTACGCGTCGGCTATATCTCACTGCTAATGAACATTTGGTTCAGAATGATCTTGGTGTAGCGATATTGACAAAGAATGAAGCAGCTGTGAAGACGTTGATCTATAATGGAGTGGATGTCAATCGCACAGACTCTGTCGGCAGTTTACCATTACATTACGCCGCTTATGTTGGTGACACAACAATGATGTTGATGCTTATCGGTGAGTTTATTTTTTCGCCTTTGTTTCGCCAGTTTTTTGTTTGAAGCAGTTTATTTCTAATTATTACTTGCAGGGCTTTCATTTGTAGTTTGATTTTCGAAATTTGTATTATAGTATCAATATGAAATGCATACATCGCGTGGTATTTCCAAAATACTTTCCTCTTAGATTCTGGCGCTGATCTGAATGCTCAGGACAGATTAGGCCTTACCCCGTTACATCGTGCCGTGGCAGCGTTACGTCATGATGTCGCAGAGCTCCTGATAAATAAAGGTATGTTTTTCATGTAATTAGCGCCGTTTCTTTTCTCGTTCGGATTAAGGAGCTTTACGATGCAATCCCTGCAGGCCATAATCCGCCATCAGCGGCAGCTTTACACATTATTAGATGTATAGTAGATCCATGTCGTTAGACAGGATTTGCTTTATAGCCAGTGAAGCTGCTTGACGAATTCCGACTTCTTCACACTGGAGATTTAGAACAGGATTGACTTCTTGAACGCTTCTCGTAGTCTTTACACTTCCAGTACTGTTTTGTTGGTTCGTCGTGCCAGGTTTTCACTAGCAGGATGATCTTCTCGAAGAATAGTTATTAGATTATCTCCTAAGAATTCAAATTTGTGCTTTTATTGTTCAGTTGTTCGATGAAATCTCGGCATTCTCTTTAATGAATAGTTTGAGGTTGTGATACCACCCTTGAATGCAAAATTCATCAAACGCCTCTTCATATTTGCGCTATTCACAATGTGGCCAGTGTTGCAGCATTACTATTACGCAACCGCTACATCATGCTAGGTGAGTTCGATGTAAGTACGTTATTGGGCTATTCACGCAGGTTCCTGTCACAGTTCAGATAGCGCTGACTCTCGTGGATGCACAGCTTTACATCATGCGGCTTATCATGGGCATGTCGAGGTGGCTGAGCTGTTGCTGAAAGCTGGGATTAACATGGCTGCTATGTGAGTCTTCGCTTCTTGAGTTTAATTACGTTCGTTGTTTGGTCTTAGATGTACAGTAGCGTTCTGTCTATTTTTCTTAATTTTTAGCGCCCTTTTTATTTCCCACCTGGATCTTTTCAGTGACAAGCTAGGTCGTACTGCCATGCATTCGATGGCATGTGGAGGCAGCCTTGGGATGTTGGCCGTATTACGAGAAGCTGGCGCTTCAATTACGGTCCGTGATTTTCGTGGACGAACCGTGGCACATTACGCTGCGATGGCCTCCCAGACAGAGTTGTTAGGTAAGCGTGTCATTCATTATGCATTCTTCAACAGCCTAGTCTGTCTTTTGCTACCGTTCGATATATCAGCATGCCGATTCTCCAGCCAGGAGCCAAGCCAAAAGTTCTCCTTCTGTTTCAGCAGCTCTACTGAAAATTGATAAGAACTTCATCAATGACCGGGACAACGACGGGTACACACCTTTGCATTACGCGGTACAAAATGGGCAAAATGTGAAGACCATCGATCTGTGAGTGACAAATCGTCTTACGTCGGAGTTCTCAGGAGTAATTGACTTCGCTTTTTGCTAACTTTACCGACGTTCGCGGGTTCATGAGAACTACTGACTACGGACAAAATTTCTTCAGTGGATATCCATAAAACTAGCACCTATGCATCCGGATCCCGATTATTCGTTTAACCATTATGTCATGCGACATAGTGTAATGGACGGGCAGAAAAGCTTGGGTTCAACTTTTGCACGAAAGTTCGCTCAGCTTGCTCTCACATCGACATCTATGTTGCCTTCATTTTTAGTATTTGGGTGAGGGAAGTTTACTTTCCGTGTTTTCAGCCTAGTTCAGAATGGTTGTGATGTTACTGCAGCTGCCCGCGATGGTACGACTCCGCTACACGTTGCAGCTTCGCTAGCGGAATCGGCGAAACCGATAGAATATTTAATAAATGTACGACTCCTGACTGAATTCAACAGCTGTTGTAATGCTTGGTGAAATCAGCTCTTTTTCTCCCTGATGTATTTGACCATATTTCAGTGTAAGGGCATTGATCTGAATGCGAGAAACGCTGATGGAATGACGCCACTCCATTTGGCTAGTGAGTGGACAAAAGTCTCACGAGTGGACACTCTTATTGGAGGTTGGTCGAGAAGTTTCCTTCTGATGTTATTCATTAGTGTAGAGGTTGCTTGAGTTTTTATTTCATTTCTATTTTTGTTTTGTTTGTACTTTTTATCTCTCTTGCTAACGTGCAGAGATTCGGGTATTGTCCAATGGATTTATGCCGGCCCTCTTGATAGACTAGGTGATAGCATGACATGTGGAGTGTTAAATTAGCTCCACCCCTTTGTTAACATAGTGCTCTTCACGCCGCTGTTCAAATGGTGCCACTTCTACTTACTTTGTTCATATAGTGTTTTTCGCATATTTTCTCTTGCTGCCTTTTCTCATAATCAAGAGCTTTTCTTTTTCACACATGAGGGCCTCGGGATGCTTGCTCATTCACGAGATTCTCTCTGAATTTACGCATCTCGAAAGCTTAGGAGAGGAGAATCTTGAAAATCCTTTTCATGTGGTCGTTTATACTGCGTCGCAATACAAACGTGTTCGTAGTCTGATTAAGTGGTGACCTGCATTGCCCTTCTTCTATCCCTCCCTTAACAGTGACTCCCATGTCTGGTGAGAGGTCTCAAGGAGTCATGAGTTTTAGAGAGAAGCCAGGGTTAGGAACTGCTCTATCTTAAAAGCCCGCTCGACATAAAATTCGACCCCTTTGGATCTATGCCCATTTAAGAGGAATCAAAGTCAAACAATGAGCTCAAGATCGCGGATTGTTACATGGGGTAAACATGTGAACCACTGGGAAGTCAAACAGAAATGCACTAGAGAGCGTCGGATAAAAACTCCCTTTCCACTGGCCAAAATCTAGTGACTCCCCCTATCGAGGATTCCTCGACATAAGCAAGACCCTCGGAAATTGTATTGAGTGAATAGTTACGGCATCTCTTTCTTTCTGTTTGTGCTGGAGTGTCATCTTTGTCTGAGAGGGTGCAACAGTTTCGAAAATTAGTTTTGAAAAATTTGTTGAGTAAATAGTTTTTGATTTAACCTCATGGATCGCGGACAATTGGAACCATCAACTCTTTTTAGTTCGTTCGTGTACCGTAACCCTCCAATCTTTCCTGTTCTATCATGTCCGCCTGCCTGTGCAAAGTTTTACCAAAGCGCGATTGAGATCCAGTACACTTTCATAACTGTTTGCATATAACCGGTTCTCCTCTACTTCCTTAGGTGAGGAAGTGAGTTCCGTTTCTTAACGCAGTATCGATTTTCAACTTTTGGGTTGGGAAATAAGTCCCCGCCGTTTTTTCCCGTTTTTCACATTGTTTCCTTCATCTTTCGACAAAGCTTACATATGTTTTCAATAGCGCTTTTTTCGCTAATAATGCTCCTATCGGTTTTTTGATTCCTTCGACTACCTAATATTTATGAGGTTTGGATATGAAGTAACTGAAGGCAAAAAATTGGCACTTGCGCACCTCATCTTTCTTGTCTGCCATCGAGATCAAAAAATGCATGCGTATATGTTTTCGATAGTACTTTTTCAGCTCTACAGAATGGTCCCACATTTTATTCAAATCGCTCTACTTTTTGCTGTTTTCAAGACTCACAAATGCAGTACTCGCAAAAGTGTGCACTTTCGTTACCTTCTCTTCCTCGCCTATCGTCGAGATTGGAGAGGATGTGCATATATGCATTCGAAAGAGCTTTTTTTTTGTTCTACAAGATGATGCTCTTCTTCTTTTGTACCCTCTCATATTTAACACGTTGGCGACATTGCGTCCCAATGCTGGGACGCACGTTTTCTGCCAGTGGGACAGTGCGTCCCGATGGTGGGACGCAGCACAGGAAATTACTTTTTCAATTGATTTGAAATCCACATATAATTGATTTTTATCAGCATGCATAAGGGTATCTAGGGTTAACACGGTACACTTATATCTTTTCTACAATTTTTTTCATGCTTGTATCGTCATCCAGCACAGGTATGTTATCATCGCTGTCGATCAACAGATCGTTGAAACTAGCATTCAGCTTTGTAAAGTTGTCGCAAGTATCCATATTCGGTTAGGAGATTTGTGGCCATTCAATTCTCAGTCAAAATATTCATACTCGCGAGAAGTCGACTTTTTTAAAATGCCCATCACCTGTTCAAGCAGTTCCCATCACTACCATGCAGAAATCCCTTATTCCAGTTCTCGAGAAGTATCCAAAGTTTCGCAGCGCTCACTACTTTGTATTAGCGCTCAAGGTAGGCGCGAAAGTCAGCGGGTTTGTAAAGGTGATATCAAAAACCCCAATGCTGGGACGCAATTCTCGGCATAGGCGAGTGCACGATGTCCCACGTGGCAGACACACGAAAAAACGCGCGGTCGCCAACGTGTTAAGCACATAGGGATAAGTTTCCACCTTTTTTCAACTCAAAATTGCGTAATGAAAATGAATTTTTTGGCACAATGTTTTTTACCATTCGATAGGGCTCTTTTCGCTCTACAAGGTAATGTTTACAGTTGCTTAAATTTATTTTTGCTATTTTTTAGATCATTCAAAAGGAGTGCCAAGTCGACGAAATCGAGCCTGATCGACACAAAAAAACAGATAGTAGCATTTATACAGCAAAAAAAGCGCTATCGAAAACATATGTAAGCTTTGTCGAAATATGAAGGGAACAATGTGAAAAACGGGGTTAAAATAACGGCCGTGACTTATTCCCCAACCCAATATAAGCCTTTCACGGTTTGCATGTAAGGATTTGGTTATGTTGAACCTCATCGCTGAACAGTTTATATTGAGGATCGATCACGCTGTGCATCTATTACCCTTAATAGACGGTATTACGGTATTGACCTCTATCTGGTGATCAATTTTTGTGTCGTACATTTGCATCTGACGAGAGTGTATGAAGTGGATTACATTCTCGCGTGTGTTTTTCGCGATCGCACTTTTGCCGCTCCGTATCTATTCACCCATTGTTTGTCTCTTGATTTCTCTTGGTTTGTCTGTCAAGTGAATGTCCCTCTCTTTCAAAGGAGGAGGGTGAACACATTGTTCTGTTCTCAGTCCAGTCCCTGCTGTCCTCAGTGAAGTTTTTGAGGTTTACCAAAATCCACTGTTCTTGTTCGAAAGCTAGTGCCATGTTGTCATTACGATTACTGTCATTCTCAAATTTTAATTGGCCGATATCTCAGCGACCCAGAATTTGAAGCTGAACCATCTACATAATGAACGCTTCCTGGTGGGACAGCGCGACGAAGGACAGTTTTTCGTAGGATAGTCAGTTTAGACTTACCACTGCTCATCTCACCACTGCTTTTCCTTCATATATTTTGAAATTGACCAGGCCACCATTCTGTGAGAACCCTTCGTACGATGACTGCTTTGAGAGCTCCGCAAACGTAGCGTTCGCATTAACAAAGGAATTTTTGCACGACTTGGTCACTGAAGGTTAGCTCCTTGACAGTGACATTTCCCATGTCACTGGAATCACGATCTGTGTCCTCTTTCTCGTTGGTTTAATATTGCTTATGCCTCTTCATGAAAATATCATTGTTGTGGCGCTTAATGTTTGAGAATTCAGCAAGGAATTTTGACCTTTTTATTGTCTGAAGATTGTCTGACGATGTTCCTTGAGTTGAACTCACCAAAAAGGGTAGGAACTTGATCTCTGGTAGCCCTTCCACAGATTCCCAAGGCCGGAGCTGGAAATGTTTTCAATATAAAGAAATTTTTTTTGCTTTTTCGTCTTTCGAAGCATCGGTGATACCGAAACACATGCATGCAACACCTTGTGACCCTTGTGGGTGTGAGAAATACAGTGTCCGAGTATCATGTTCCACAAGCGTATGAAGTCTTATTTGTGAGATATACTAGAGTTTTCGAAATTTATTATTCTGATTTCTCCCACGTGGTACCTCTCTTGAGGTTTTCAGCTGGAGCTGAAGTTGATGCAAGATCTCACGATGACGCTACGCCTCTACACTGCGCAGCAATTGGCGGGCATCAACTGGTCGTCAAGCACCTCTTGAAGTCTAAAGCTGACGTAAACGCGTGCGTATTTGCTATTTTTGGCCGTTTTCTTTTCATTGGAAAGTCAGCGCTGAAGTGGTCCAGACGAATGTTTAGTTGTTCAATTTTAAGAGGAGGTTCACTCAAGGAAATACCGCAATTAGGGGGGGGGGGGCATCTCACTATAGACAGTATTTCTACCTAAGGATGGGAGGAAAGAGGACAGTTTCCTACTTTCACTGAGGCTTAGGCAAAAATATGTGATTACGTATGCAGATCATCTCCTCAAAGGTCCTTCCAATATGCTCAGATGTGCAACTTTTCGTAAGATGTCCCCCCTCGTTTCGATAGCACCCATATTGATTTTTTCTTTGTAGAAGGATGAAAGGTGAGATGACACCACTTCATCTGGCTGCTTTCAACGCATCTCAACCAGTTGTACAGACTTTGGTTGAAATGGGTGCCGATGTAGAGGCGAAGGACTCGTGCCTACATACACCACTTCATCTGGCTGCGGGCAGTATCTCGGATAATGGGTAAGTCATATGTAACTTTCCCCCTGCGAGAGCTTTTATTTTCATTCATCGATAGATTTTATTTGCAGTAAGTAGGTTAAAAGTTAGCTTGCATACAATATTAGTTTGCATGATTTTGGTATACATGTAGACTGGCGGTTTACGCTTCTCTCCAAAATTGGAAAGCTTTCGACCGCTTTGCTCATTTGTTGTTTCACTTCTTTCCCCTATGATTTAGTATTATTGATTTCAATCCCATTTTGCATGGCAGGAATTTCGCATGCTGTTAGATTGGTAGTTTAGTGCGTTCACAGTTGAGTATCTGGTGCAAAACCAAGCAGAAGTGAATGTGGCGGATAAACTCGGCTTCACTCCACTGCACACAGCTGCATCGAAAGGACTCGATCAAGTGGTAAAGTTTTTTGTGAGCATTTTCGTTTTGTGTTTGATTGTGGATTTTATACACAGAGCTAGAGTATCCACTGCTGTTGCACGGTGTGAAGGGCGCTGCTCTCTCATGATCCTAATATTAGTCAGTTCAAGGTTGAAATCCTTGTGGATGCTGGAGCTGACGTGGACAGACCAGACTTGAAAGGTCGTAATGCACTGCATCTTGCTGTTTTAACTCATTCGGAGATTACTGTAAGAGTGAGTTTGCATCTTTCTCAGCCATGCTAGGATGAAAAGGATTCAAACCACTTTATCGATTGAGTTTCTTCTTGACTTAATTGCTACTCGTGCTTGGGTTCATTGGCTAGAACCATTTAAATGATTGGTGGCAACTTACGACAGTATTTGCCCCCTTCTTGCGCATACGTCCGATGGCGCCACTTGCATTTGCTTCACGTGGTGTCGTCATTGTTCAAGCTTCTCCTTATTGGGCCGAAACGTCTCTTTTGAGTCCATTTATCTGAAGAGCTCATCGTTCGCAGGCTGTGGGAGCCAGTGATACATTATGCCAAGCAGTGATTGGGGCATATATGAGAAACAAAGCGTAATTTCTATCATTTCTCGAAAGGGAGACTCCAGTATTCCCATCGGTCTACAAGCTCTTGTATTTGGTTGATTGAAGTCCGGTCTGTGAGCTCTGATTCTGAAATTTTCAAAATTTCTTCTCGGTTTGCCACATTAATCACTCAAAGTGGTTCCCATATGAAGTTGCATAAGGCTGCGTTCATACTAAGCGCCAGCACGGTGTGGCTGCGTTCGCGTGCAGCGTGGCAGTGGCACGGGAGGTGCAGAGACAACGCAGGCAACGAAGCAAGGTGGCATAGATGAAGACGCAGAGGAACGCGGCCACACCCTGTCGCCGACACCGCAGAGTATGAACGCGGCCTAAGATGTCACAACTGGTTAGCACGGCTGCTGTTCCTTGAAATGGGCGCGACAAAGTACTAGCTCCTTCTTCTTTCTTGTTTTTATTTGTTGATGTCTGAGATTTCTCATTGTTTGGTTCAAGCAGAGAGCACTTTTGTTTTGGGAAGGCAGGTGTTTTCTCTTCGAGACTTCATAATCGTGTTTGTGCGTTGTCCATTAAATCTCGGCATCTTGACGTGGCATCTCACCGCTTAGCATTGTCAAATATTGTGATGGGAGGCGTTTTCATTTGATGAACGGTGATTTCAAGCGAGTTCAAAGTTCAGAAGCTGTGTAACGCTGAGTCAAGAGCGGTCTATCGGCAAGATGCAAATGGTTACTATCCACTTCATTATGCGGCGTATATTGGTGCTGAACAGATGTGCTTGGATGTAAGATTTTGTTTTGCTTTTTTGTTTGATCTTTCACTATCTTTTTTCACTTTTCATATTTTTGTTTTCACCGCGCTAGCGGTAATTTCTTTCGATAGGACCACCTTCTGTTTTCTGATTATATTCTTCAATTTTTTGAATTTTGATGGTGATTTCTACATCATTTGTATTTTCCTATTACAGTTATTTGATTGCATGAAGGATATGACAGAAATGCCGACTTCTGGTCCTCCTCGTAATATCACACCCTTGCATCTGGCAGCTGTGTACAATAAAGCTAAGCCACTGCTTCGACTTGCGAAGGACGTGAAGGTGGGCAGTTAACGCACTATTTAGTGACACATTTCGCGTTCGTCAAGAGACTGGCGGAACCCTGATTGCCATTGCTGGAAGGGAGATACTGATGGCATTTGACTTGTCGAGGAATCGCAGACTGAGGTCCTCGAAGATACCTCTTTTTCAATTCTAGACAACGTCTGATGCGCCTCAAAAGCTATTCTACAATCTCACTTTCTCCTTATCTATTTTAGTTATGAGTTAATCATTGTCGGCGTGAGACAAAATTAGGGTCGCTAAATGAAGTGATGCTATTCAAATCAATACCTTCTAGTAGGTGGTCTATATTAATTGATCGTATGATAGTACTAGTAATAGTCCTCCAAGATCTCTCTTCTTGAAACCTCGGCATGCTGTTCAGTTAATCGTGTGTTGCTTTGCCAAACGAGGTTAGTAGGTGGATCAATTTATTTTTGGCCTGACGTTTTGACCCTTTCGTCGTCTTCAGAGACCCCGTGATCCACCGCGAGTGGTAGGACGTCGCTACCGACTCGTGTTAGTATAATATGCGACTCTGTTGACTGTTATAAATTGATCCACCTACTAACCTCGTTTGGCAAAGCAACACACGATTAACTAGTAATAGTGTTTATAGTGAATACTAAACTGATTTTGCTTTTAGAAGAGAGCAGATAAAGTCATGAAAAAACGTGTACTGGTGGATCGACCGCTGTTTGCTAACACGGACGTGAAGAATCGGATACCATTGCATTACGCGATGAAATATGGTCTGTTCGAGAATTTATTTTCTGTTTTTTGGTGGCATGTAATTGTCGGTATGCTTTGAGAAAGTACAAGTTTAAGGACATCTCGATCCAACAGCTGTACTGCTTAGTCAACAAGGTGCTGAACTTTGTCTTACTTGGCGTGACAAAGATGGTAAGTTTTCTAATTTGAAAAAGATTGCGTTCCAATAGATGCATCAGCATATACTACGCATTTTTAGAATGACGTGTTTGCTTTTTTTTGGTTTTTATTGACGTCGTTAAGAGATGACGCCGCTCCATTTTGCTGCCGCAAACGGAAGGAATGCGTGCATTGACTGGGTGTTGCGAAAGTTTAACAAGATCAGTGTCAATAGGAAGGATTCCAAAGGAAGGTTTGTTAGAATTCACTTGACTATTCATTTGTTCATTTTTCACCGATGCTTGACACTTCGTTCTTGTCCACTATTTTCCTTTTAATAGTTGGCTCTGTGGCTGGAAATTTTAATTTGCGCATCCACATGCTTGATCAGGCCACAATCTGCTCTACTATTTAGCGCATGAACGAATTTTCTCATTCTGCGTTTTGCATATCAGTTTGGCAAAATTATGGCGTATAAACCAAAATTATTTGCAAGCCCACAGAGACCACTTACCGGTAAATTCGGTCAAAATTCTGGTCTTCTGTTCCCTTCTGGTCTCTTCATTATATCTATGACTTCTCTAATGGACTTCGATTGTGTGAGCTAATCTTTCATCACAACATTGAAACTGTTCACTCATTATAAGGATTTGTTGGAAATGAAAAATTTGAACAGATTTCAATGTCATCAATTTCCAGAGACACCATGCTTATTTCTTAACTTGAGAGCAACTTCACTGGGTCAATCTAATGATGAAGTAGTTGTTAGTGTTGTTGTGAAAAGTCACTGTGTTCATTTCAATCGGTCTTCATTAGTCGTTTTTAAGATCGTGCGGCATGTTATCCCTCACATCATTATCGGGACCTTTCTGGCCTTTGGTCCGAAAGAGTAATCTGGAGCGATGCGATAACATGGGTCGAGGATATCTACACAGAGCGGTTTACTCTCGTAATAAGGAATTGCTCATAAGGGTTTTGGAGAAATGCAATCCAAATGTTCGGTAAGCTGATGCTCTTAAGTGATCCTTCGCATGAGTTTTAGTTATTCGGATCCTAAAACCAGTAAATCAGTAATTAAAGTCCTTTATAGAGATGTCAATGGTGTTACACCTCTCCATGTTGCGGCTGCGGTTGGCGAAAGTGAAGCGGCGGTAATTTTAATTCAGCACGGAGCAAACAGATTGGCACGGGATAATCGTGGATTTACACCGATTGATTGGGCTGCAGCGTATAATAAAGTAAGCGTCAATACGATACTACTAGTAAATGGGCGATCTGTTGTACAGTCCATTTCACAGCGCTTGGTAGGGCGTGGCCTCAGTGGCGAGAGTGGGAGTATGTGGCGGGGTGAGAGGGTTTGGTACAATTCCACCCATGTCCGTAGGCCACGCCCTATCAAGCGCTCCGAAAGGGACTGTATTTTGGACAGACGACGTTACGTCTGTTCGAATACTTTTTAAAGTGCAGATCTTTCATCTTTTCAAGCTACAATAGTCGTTTGTCAAGCGTCTCATTATGTGTGTATAGCAGCCTCATTAATCTTAAATGAAATCACGTGCGTGGCGCATTTTAAAATTGCATTGCTTTTTTTCTACCAAGGAATCATAGAAGGAGATAGCGTAACTTGAGATTAAGTGGCGTCATTAGGTGGCGTTATCACATTTGCAAACAAAGTTATTCATCAACATCTACTATGAATTCAAACTGAGTTCCATATGAATAAGGCTTCTTTACCGTTTCATGTGGTGGGGCCGCCCCGTAGAAGGCAGTGAGAATGACAAGCTGCAAATGTCGTTCGCACGCTGTACTATGCCGCTTATTCCGCAATCCGTTTCTGCCCTGTTGTCGTTGCTTCTGCCGTAAGCTCCAGAAAACCAAATTCAGGAACATTTTGAATTAATCCATTGCTTTTGGATTTCGAAATTTTTTCTTCGATTTTCCTTTTTCCATTTCTTTCTTTTTGCTAAATCTTTTTTCATTGTTGGTCCAGCCACTTTTTTCGATTTGCGAGGATTGTATCCACAATTTTCCGAGTTATGATCATGCTAGTAAAGTTGATTGTACAAGGACGGAATCTTATAGATGTTTTCAGTTCCCTGTCCTCGAAGCGCTGCTACAGAATGCGATTTCTCGACGATCGAGTCCCGATTCAGCCCTTGGAAGTGGGTCTTCACCTTCGCAAGCATCGCATGACACAACGTTGGATGGAAAGTTGGAAAACGGTGGGCTACAGTGGTTTTAGTAGTATTCATAGCTTCTTTTAACTTTTAGAAACTTATGAGTGTTTTTTTTGTCTGCGATGTCTTTTCTACGTCACTGCCATATGAACTCGTTATAGACAAGAAGCATAAAAACGTTTCCTTTATCTTTATCTATTGACGTATACAATGTCCACGTGGGAATGACAACTCCAAAGAGAGTGGTTCCTAGTTGAAAGCAGTGAACTTTGCTATATGATTTATGTCCTGCGGGGCGGTTGTTAGACAGATAATGAAGGACTGCATAGTGCATTCGCTCCGTTATCTGATGTGGGTGCGCTCTCTAATTTTATGTGAATAATGACCAGATGGTGGGAATGATGTGCAGTAGCATCAAAACATTTTCGAAGAGTATGTTAAGTTGACTAAAGTTCAGGTGAGTAGATTTTGTGCGATGATAGATGGAGTGAAGACTCTTCCCTGGTATTGAACACAAAAAATAGTCTTGAAAAAAGCATTTTAATATAGCGACACCCCTTTCGTTTTGGAAGCGATGCCATAGCGACTCCATCCGCGCCACAATGAAATCGTTGTGCTTCTCGTAGTGTTTAGTCATCCTTCCTCCAGCTTTCTACTCTCTCCCCCAACCTCCTCCGATATTTTCTTTTGATTCTTAATTTATCAAAGTGATTGTCGCCAGAATTGTTATCAAGGGGAAGGATGTTCGAAAGGGCATGTCAATGGTGGAAATTAAAATATTACACTCCCTCTCCACCCAATTGTCTTTCGTTCAAAGCTGCTTGGTACATGGTCCGTAGATAATCTAGTAGGTGTACGGGACTGAATATTGGCGATTTGTTGCTTTCGGTTCGTCCCTTTAGAAATCTGAAGTGGTTTTCAAAAGCAAGCGCTCCGCACTTTTGAGTTCGGTCCCATGGAATATTTTTCGGAAAGGTAATTCCTTTGGGAACAGTTATTCAAGTTTTAAAAGGAAACAAGCGGTCTCATAAATTCAAAACGCTGGTTTTGAACTTGCTTAAACTTGCTACGCGCTAGAAATTGGTTCAAACTGGTTTCTGAGCAATTGTTGTTTCCTATCCTCGAGTTTTCGCTGAATGCGCGAAACAAAACTGATCTTCAATTTGGAACCGTTATGTGTCTGCAAATAACGAGTTGCACTGACGGCAGATTCTTATCAATTGCGATGCTTAGGATTTTTAAAAATGCTCCAGGAATATATTGAGTCATTGTCAGGGGTAAGCAGAAAATTAGAACCGTGAAGACGTATTCCCCGTGAACGAACATTCAGTACAGAAGAGATGATCTGTAACGAAACTCGCTTCGAAAAAGCGCGCTTTATGGTCTTCATCGCTATCATGCAGCGCTGCCAGTTATGCTGTCTCGCATCCGGCTGAGTGGGCGAAAAGTGTTCGCCTTTCTATTTCTCGTGTTATCGACCTTTTATTCTTTTCTTTCTCTGCTGTCACACTCTAACCTCGATTTTCATATTCCACAATTATTCCACAATCTACCAAAATCACCCTCAAAGGTCTTCAAATTATGTCTCCCGGAAAATCGATCTTAATGGGAGCCTAATCAGGGTAGCGGCGTAGTATTCAAACAAGGAATATGATTGACATGTGGCTGCACCCGAGATATCATCGTTCTGCCCGCTTTCATAGGAAGAGGAGCATTTTCGAATGGGGTCTCATACATACACACTCGGACAAACATCTTGCTGTTTATGGAAACTGCAAGAAATAGAAATTTTTTGGATAATGTCTCTAGACGAAGGGAGGAGGCAAGAGCAACCGTGCTTTCTATCAGACTGAAGGTAGTCGGCTAGTGCAAACCTTGTTTGCGAAATAAAAAGCCCTAATGAGTATTAAATGAAACAGTAAGAAATGTGTTTGACTATGGATGATTTTGGTACTGGTTCAATTTTGTGTAGAGGCTACATTTTCATAGCGTTTCGAAAAACTGATCGGCTCTGAGCGTTTATACTTTTTTTGCAGCGTTGAACTTGAGAGGCTGAAACTTTTTCATGTCAGAGGACTAGGTGATTTCCGAACTCATTTCATCAATATGTGTCGCAGTAGCGCCAGAGTTCTGAGTGGCATTGAAGTTGATTTCGTTGGCTCAATAAAACACCGGCAAGCACACTATTATTCACTAAGCAGAAACAGATGGCAGCGAACGCGCGGTTCGTTATCGGCTGATTGACAGTAAGTTGAACAGCTGGCTTCCAACCATAATGCTACTCAATGAATGGGGCTTATCCATTCCGCTATTTAGTGCGGAATGCAAGCCTCAGCGCTTCGAGCTGGTTAATTTAATCTCATTCTTGTTTCATTTCGTTATCATTTTTACCTTTGGTCCAGTATTGGTGTTCCCCCGTCATATAGTTATGAATGTTTTTCTGCCATGCGTTTCACCATTGTTCCGCCTCGTTGCGTGAGGATTAATGAGAAAAGTGACGTGCGTTCAGTGGATAGATGACGAAATATAATATGTATTTTGTTCCTTCCATCGTTTCGTTCTAGCCCTGCTCTCTTCAGCCACACTTTTGTGGTAAATTTTTTAAAGCTAATCTTATTCGTATCCATCCCGAATTGCTCATCAAAGGGTTCAGTGTTCCGAAGATTAGCATCTTGGCTTTCATTGGATTTCCACGGAAATGTGTAGGATTATGAAATTAGGGAGAATTTGATTTTCATTCTATCCCTTATTTCCATGGGTCAGTCGTCTCCGTTTTGTCATAATGAAAAAAAACTGATTTCCTCATAATCGTATGTCATGTAGAGGTAGGTGTAGCTATGATTCAAAAAATAAATAAATTTTCTGTTAAAAACTCAGAATTCTGCGAGTGAAAACAGTACGTAACACGTCGAAAACCCATATCCTCGTCGAGACCTTGGGAATCAGGTGCATTGGACTATTTTAGTATCCCTGAAAACCGGTATTGAGTGGTTCAAGGCATTTTATAACTAAGAGGTTAATATGCAAGGGCTTAATGTTTTTTCTGGTGACTATTATTCCTAGATCTCTGTTTGAGTTCGCCTCCCCCCTACTCAAGGCGCGTCCTAGCAGATAGTGGAGTTAACGGGGGCGGAACTAAAGTGGGAAGTTCATGTTCAGTGCCATATGGCATCCTAGAACACTTAAATTCATTTCTGCGATGTCTTGGTTGTAATATGTGGGTGAAAAAGAACTTTTTCAAAGTAGGCGTGTTAAATGCAGTGCTAGAATGACGATTATAATCAGAAATGAGAGGGGGTATTCTCATGAAATGATTTAATGATTGGTTCATGTGTTCCATTACAGCATCGTCAGCAGTAGAGAAACCAGAAGTTGAGATACCGATCTACGGACGTGCTGGCTTATTGTTTGCGGCGTATTATGGCTATCTACCCAGTATAGTATATTTGCTAGAAGTGAGCTATTGAATTTTTTTTTTTGTAAACGGCTCTTTTTTGTGAAAAGAACTTTTTCAATGGAGACGTGATAAATGCATCGCTAGAGTAACTATTAAAATCGGAAATTAGAAGAGATATTCTCCCTAAACGGCTGGACGAAGTCGAGGGAATGTTCTGTGCGAAACTCTCCTCGAAGTGCGCGCCCTAAGCATTTTCTCTCCGTGTCGCCTGGGTGCGTTCCGGTACGGCTGCCGTCAGCGGCGGAGTAGGGGCGGGGCAGCGCTGGCTGCCCCCAACTCCACTCTCCCATG
This sequence comes from Trichostrongylus colubriformis, assembly GCA_963978905.1. Classification (NCBI taxonomy): domain Eukaryota; kingdom Metazoa; phylum Nematoda; class Chromadorea; order Rhabditida; family Trichostrongylidae; genus Trichostrongylus; species Trichostrongylus colubriformis. The sequence goes on along the minus strand of OZ022256.1, from coordinate 52,776,724 downwards.
AAGATCACCAGTGAGGAGAGTACCCTATTTTCCTGTTTTTGCAATTTGATTCCGTCCTTTCTCTGCTGTAGGACGACATTGCCTTCCTATTTTCGTATTCATTTTCATCCAAAATTACCCCATGTTGTCTTTGACCTCCAACGGCATGCTAAACGCATTGACTAAAATTTTGTATGGGATGTGACGCAAGAGGAGCGCGCGGCGTTTCCGCTATGGACCTTATGGGCTCCCAAGAGAATCTCATGGCACGAGTTCTGTTGGCTTCTGTACTACTCTCATCCTGAAGGAATTACTGGTTGGTGGGCCTGGTTAAGTCATACTTAAGAAGAAGTCGCGGAGCTTCATTACAGAACATTAAACACAGCGTCTGCTCAGACCCCGAACTTTCCTTCATGTTTATTACTTTTTTTCTTTCTTACTAGGCAAACTATCATAGTAATATAATAATAATCATATCATCATAATTATCACCCCACTGCTTTCAAATATGAATTGTTAAAAAAAAACTGTGTGATTGATTCGAAAATAGGGATGTATAAGGAGCAGCCCAACGTTGAAGCGTCGTGTGGGATTTTTTCTTAAACTGATTAATTCCCGGCTATGAAGTAGTGATTGATTTTTACATGTTGATCAGAAATCAATGCGTAGCATTCCAGAGAGAACCGAAGTTAGTCTTTGCGCGCGACCCTCATGGTCGGACAGTCTTGCATTTGGCATCGTGGAGAGGCCATTACCAATGTGTGGAGTATCTGATTGACAAAGGAGCGGAAATAGAAGCGGTTGATGAAAATGGTGCCACAGCTCTGATGTATGCTGTAAAGGAAACGACCTCGGTACATGTTGTTGGTCAGTACTTGTGTTACTTCCAGTTTGCCTTTCTTTATCTATCCTACTATATATAATCGGCTAAGTGTGTGTGTGAGTGTGTGTGTGTGTGTCTGTGTGTGTATGTGTATGTGTATGTGTATGTGCATGTGTATGTGTATGTGTATGTGTATGTATATGTATATGTGTATGTGTATGTGTGTGTGTAAGTGTGTGTGTACGTGTGTGTGTATGTAAGTGTGTGTGTATGTAAGTGTATGTATGTGTGTGTATGTGTGTGTATGTGTGTATGTGTGTATGTGTGTATGTGTGTGTATGTGTGTATGTACAGTAGCGCGCAAAAGTCTTCGGCGAAATGGTCTTCCATTCGGGATTTTTCACTTGTAACTTTTTTGCAAATGCACCGATCTAAGAGAAATTTTAGTATGTTGTACTTGGCGACATTGCATACTTGATATACCATTTTGGCACTCAACGGTGTAGGTTACGTGGTTATATGAATTTTTTTTATTTTGGTATGCCATCGCTATGCCGCCCCGCTGGGCAGCTGTCATCAAAAGTCGTGGCCTTTCTACAAAATATTAATGTTCTCTGAGGCTTGCTCGTTCTGTTCTTGTAAAGAAAGCCGTATTTCTTGACCAAGTCTTTTACTTTTTTTTGGGTGGTCTTATAGTAAAATCTTGTAAAAAATCATGAAAAGTGGCAAGCGGCGCACAAGTAGAAGGAAATGTTGACAATAGGTTCAGGCACCACATATTAAAATTTTGTCAAATTTGGTCGAGTAGGAAAAAAGTTATGACAAAAAAGTTTTGAGCGCTACTGTATGTGTGTGTATGTATGTGTGTGTATGTATGTGTGTATGTATGTATGTGTGTATGTGTATGTGTGTGTATGTGTGTGTATGTGTGTGTATGTGTGTGTGTTTGTGTGTGTGTTTGTGTGTGTGTTTGTGTGTGTATGTGTGTAAGTGTGTGGCGTGTGTGTGTGTCGCGAAATCACATCTCGCGTCGCAGTAGAGCTGGGACCCCGAATTTTTAAAGTGATATAGGGGATGGTAAGGGAACATCAATGGTGGGGGAACGGAAGTGATAGCAACTGATAAGGGCTGATAGGGAGCCTCGAAAGGTAAATGGCGGGAAACTGATATCTCGCGTTGCAGTGGAGCTAGGACCCTGAATTTTTGAAGCAGTATGGGCGGTGGTATCTACTGTAGATAAGCTCCGCCTACGGTGGGCGGGACAAGCACTGCAGTTTCCGTTTTCAGACCGAAAATTGTTAATTGGGTTCCAATGAGCCCCAAACGTGGGGGAAAGATGGATTTAGATTAGTGAGTTTCTGAAGGCCAAGAAATAATTCTGGGCACAGTGGGCGGAGTGTGGGGGGTGGGCGGAGCTTGGACATTACATGATAACGATCTGTGGAGATGGGGACAAGTGCTCGATGGGTAGGACATGGCACAAGAAGTAAAGGCCTTACATTGACCAAGTGAAGCTCCGCCCACGGTGGGTGGGGCGTGCTGTGTCCTGTTTTCAGATCGAAAATTGTGGTTGGGTTCCAATGTGCCCCAAACGTGGGGAACAAATGGATTTATTTCAGCGATGAGTTTCTGACACAAGATCCTTTTATGTGTAACCAGTTGGCTGGCGCACACTACTGCGCGCGACCCATGATTACGTGCAAAATGGGTTCAATGAAAAGCGACTCATCTAAATTACTCCCGAGAGCTTTGTTATTAGGTCACCTCGCCTGCTTCTTTGCAATTTGAAAGCTCAGCTGAAAGCAGAGGAAAGAAAAATCCACTACAACGGTGGTCATGTCAATCAAACCCATTTTGCACAACATCGCCATGAATCGCGCACAGTAGTGTGCGCCAGCCAACTGGTTATTCTGTAACTGAATAATCAATGCTGGCTGCAGAATATCTACTTCACAACGGAGCTGATGTATCGAAAAGAGACTGTGATAACAACACTGCTTTGCATCATTGCTGTTTGAATAAAAACGAGGAATGCGCGAAGGTGTGATCTTCGTGCTCTTCTAGAAGTTGGTACATTCAATTTAAATCGAATCATCCCAGGTACTGACGAATCATTTGGGAAAGTATGATCTGAAAAGAGAAATTTGTAATGCGGTCAATAATAACGGCGAAACGTGGGTTTCTTTCATTCACATTATAATAGATTTTTTAGAATTTTTTTTCGTGAGTTGCCCATATCGTTTACTCACATTTCAAATTCTATTCTTATTTCGCAATGGTGCAAAGATCCTCAGATGTTTTTTGCACATACTTTAAACGAAATCCCATTAGGTTCTGCGCAATTTGTCCAATATGATATGTTGTTAAGTGAACCTCGGTCGAGGTCGAGGCTGTTAGAGCTTCAGGGCAAAATTGATTTCACAGTGACTGCGCATGCTTTAGAGGAGTTTCTGATCTCAGGGAGTACTTTAACTAGGATATGTGCTGCCCCATGTTTTTGTCCCGCACGACTTTTTTCTCACTAGTCTTCGAAGTGGTTATTCAGTGGCGCAAAAACGATTTATTTGCCGAAGACGCCGATTAGGACAGTTGTAGAATATGAAAGTCAAGGCTTTACATAGTGCTGCAGCAGAGAGAACTAGATGAAACGGCCAAGAACGCGTGCAATTGGGTGATCTTTTTATAATTGCTCATTCTGCATCACCAGCCGTTGAGGGGTAAATATAGACGTAGAGTGGCTATGCCTGCCAGCCGCGAACGTCCAAATTGTCTCAGGAAGCGCGTATTTCAACGCGAGTTTCACCACAACTTATCTCTTTGTAAGTGGTCTTCTTTTACAAACAACATCTCCATCTCTGTTTTCCTTCGCTGCCCTCTTCCCGGTGCCTTCAAGCACTATTTCCTTGTCAGTTCCAGCCGGATGTGATCTATGAGATCCCAAATATTTTCCTGCATATGAGGCTCAGTCGCTGTTCTAAAGTAGCTTGCTGCAATATTCACTAGAGCCCTAATGAATATTGAATGGCTTGCTTCCAGTAGAATCTGGGATTCCAGATCTTTTTTATATATGGTAAAGATAACTTTGCTTTGAGGCGTCGTTTTGTTTTCCATGGCCCCAGGTTAGGTTTTTCCGGTTGGTTTTTAAATCCTGGTAGGTCTTGCTCTAGTCGGTAACAGCTGGGCGCAGGTAGTGGTGTTCTGCAAGTCTTCTTCTGGGTATGAGTTTTACGGTATATAGTGTGTGAACATCGGTTTTTCCTTGTAGAACATAGAATATGGAAAAATCATAATGTATCGTTAAATTCAGAGACAGTCATTTCTCTTTTTGGGAGGGAGGGGGTCGACTGGTCGAATTTTCGCGCGACCGCCCGCGGCGAGTGTGAGTTGTTTGTGGTTTTGTCCGTTGAAACACCAACAACCACAACATATAAGGACTTCCGAAGCCTCCATCCTGCAATCTTTGAAGGCCCCTCACAATGATGCAATTTCAGAGCCTTACATATTGCGTTGAGGAATGGCTTGATCGAATTCATGCTAAGCTTTGTCCCGTATGGCAACGGTTCAATGTGGGTCAGGGTGAGTGTCATTCAGTTTCTAAGGAAAGGATTACTCTGAGGCTCATGCAGAGTGGTAAACGGTAGATTTAGTAAATGTGTTTTCTATTTTCAATTGACGATAGATCATGTTTGTTAGGATTTGAACGGTCGATTCCCATTAATGAGCGCTGTTGATGATCCCGATATACTTGATTGTATGCAGCTAGTCCTTTCGTGTATGATGGAGGTGCCACCGGCGGATGCATCCTCGCTTTTAGCCCAAGATCGCCGTCAGAGTAAGTCATAGAATCGCTTTTGTTGGTTTTATGTTTCGTACAATTTTTACTTGTTGTTTTTGTTCATATTTGAAGATTAGGTGCAAGTGGCCTCCATAGGCAGTAGTAAGTTGTATCTGGAATATTTCTGAGCATAGTCGCTAAATCGCTGAGGCAACGCTTGGCTACCAGAATTACCCGTATAGCGCCGCCTTTCTTTCGCTAAACCTTTGCTTTCCAGCAGCTTTTTTTCTTTGCTTTCAAATTTCTTCGTGTCTATGTGTGCGAATTTTGGAAAAAAAATTCGTGAGCACACGTAAATCGCGTGGAATAAAAAATATAAAAATGAGGGATAAATAGTGCTACATTCATATTAATCAAGTGAGCAGTGATATTTAGCCATTTTTCTGCTTCCTTCTGTGGCCTTTCAGAGAAACCAGTTGATAGTTTCGTTACTAGTAGAGGTTACACTTAAGCAAGGTGCACCCTTGGTTCAAATCCGTAGGGCATGGAACGCAGTGTGCACTGAACAATTACCATTGACGTTGTCGTTCTGAATAGATATGATGACAGCCGTTTCATGGAAATATGCCCGAGAATGACCGAGAAATGGTCAGGAGATGTCATCTGTCAATAGCGTCAGGGTTGACGAGGAATTCTGCGCAATCGTAAGTCAGGAAAGCAAAATGGCAAAATCGCAGTGGATGCAGTCACGGCAAAGCAAAGCAAAGTTAGAAGTGGAACTATGACGGATGGAAGGGTGAGAAGAGACTGAAGCACACTCCTTGCTTGAGATGGGTGGGGTGTGCCGGAGCGGATCGCAGACAAACAGGCAGCGATAGTCGCCTTACCCACTCCCAGCACGGACCCAAAGTATTGGCACATGTGATCTACACCAAAATGAATCATTCGTGCCTTCTTCGCCAACTATTTTCCGAACAGGGTGGAGGGTTTGATGAGGTAGTCTCGTGGGTAGATGTCAAGTCACAACGTCAACCAGCGCTATGGAGAACCATGTCAAGCGAGTTATTACTCAAAGAGCTAGAGCTTGGGAATGAAACACTTGTGAGTGGTTTCTTTGATTGTGCCAACTGAAGAACTAGACTGCGAAGATTGAGAAGGGATGCAAGGTCTTTGGGATTGAGCAGTTTCAAGTGATGCTCAGGGTTAGACTATGGTCCTATTTTTGAATGATTGACTATCTTTCATGCAGTGAAAAAAAAGACGTTTTTTTAATTCATTCAAACTATAAATTACTCAAATATTACGGTAATGGTGCACAAAAAATTTTTGCTGATTGGAAATTAGAGGCTGATACTGTTCTTTTGAGTTTGAATGTAAAGGTTTAGGTGGTGTTGCAGTAATGCGGATCATTGGTAGTGCACGAGAATTCTTCCATGTTCTTTCTTTATTTACATTAACACTGAAAGTAGCAAGTAACTGCAATGAAATGGTTAAATGCTCAATAATGATCGTGACCGTATCCGTGATCGTGTCCATGGCCTGAAAATTTCAGGAACAGCTTCTACTGCTGTATCACGTGTACTGTGGAATAGGAATTGAATTAACGCTCTTATAAACATAATTGTTCAACCAAGGCGCCACTAAAGGAGCGTTTTTTCGGGATGAATGCGTCCTTACCATAATGGTCATGTCCGTGATGGTCATGGGGTCCATGATAGTGGTCGTGGTCACCATGATGACCATCATAGTGGTACGGAGTATGGTAATCGTGGCCATGGCCATGATCATGGTCATGATTGTGACCGTGGTGGCCATCGTGGTACTCATATCCTTCACCGTGTCCTTCATGCTCGTGCTTCTTGTGGCCGTGATCCTTGTCATATTCAGAACCTAAAAATGGAATTTAAATTCTTTTGAAAATGACCTGTATTCTATAATTCACCGTAGTGCGATCCATGTTCTTCTCCTTTGGCATAGCTACTCCATCCACCGTACTTACTGCTACCGTAATCACCATAACCTTCCTTCTCGAATCCCTTGGAATAACCCTTATTGTACGAGGAACCATGGTCTTGACCATGATGACCTTTACCGTATTCACCAGAACCGTACTCATAGTGGTGCTCTGAAGATAATATTTTGCCTACGGGTTTTTGAAGTATTTTATGAGATCCATAAGTACTCGTGAGAACTTACCGCTAGCCAGAACAATGGAGGCCAAGGCGAGTAGAACGGCTACTACTACGCTGTTCATGGCAGATGTAGGAAGCTTGAGAAAACTGAAGAATGTGCGGTGGAGGTCTTTCATCGGCTTATATACTGGGAGCCACTGCCGCGTTCAGGGGTACAGTTGTTTTTGCCATTACGGTAACAGGTTTCGCATACTGTTCTTACTGTTATAGGGCTCCCTTCCTACCAGATTGTAAGCTTAAATAGTCCATTATGTGATGATCAATGCAGTGTTCAGTGCTAACTTATCTTTTTGGGACCTTTATAGCATACCTGCAAGGCTTCAGTAGGATTCCTTATACAAACTCAATAGGATTCCTTATACAAACTCAAGTAAAAGTAAATTCGGTTTTGATATAGCTGACAATATTGTGATGAGTTTGTATGCATAATCTTCTTGAAACGGCACTTATACTTGGCAATCGGGTGTGTTGCAGTGTTCCTGTGATTATTGTGGGGTCAGGTCACCCATAAGTGAGTTTACTTTATGAGACGATTTATTACTACTAATTTCAATATCTTGGCTACGTGGCTGGTCTACTTATGTCAAAGATAAGATAAGGTTGGAGATAAAGGCAGATATTATAATAGGTAGTCTAAAAAGTCTTTTCGTATTTTTAAATACCGCTTTTTCCCTCAAAACTGCTTTCCACAAAATTTCTTGTGTACATATATATGTGGTACAAGTCCACACGCATCTGTAGGTATTGTTGTCTTCCATCTCCCGGATAACCCTTTTCGGCAAAATAAAAATATCAAAAGTCACATCATTTTCAATTCCAATTTTTTTTCTTTGAATGGCGTTAGACAGGGAAAGGAAAAGGTGATAATCCGATAGAGCAAGATCAGGGCTATAAGGCAGCAATTTTTATCCAAGCTCGAGAATTTTTTAAAAGAAAAAATTCAAAAAATTTTTTACCACTAGTGAAAAAATGACTCGCCAAAAAATTCTCAAGCTTGGATAAAAATTGCTGCCCCATCCACCTTATAGCCCTCATCTTGCTCCATCGGATTATCACCTTTTCCTTTCCCTGTCTAACGCCATTCAAACAAAAAATTTTTTATAATTTTTGTATTGAAAGTGAGGTTGACCGTTGATATGTTTATTTTTCCGAAAAGGGTTATCCGGGAGATGGAAGACAATAATACCTATAGATGCGTGTGGACTTGTACTACATGTGTATGTACAGAAGAGATTGCTAGAAAGCAGTTTGGAGGGAAAAAGCGGTATTTGAAAATACGAAAAAACTTTTTAGACTACCCAATATTTGTAAAGGTAAATATGTAGCAAAGTTGGATATTTGTAACTTAAATAGTTAGGTTAGGACATCTTCTGTCAATTACGATTTCGCTGAAAAGAGATACGACCTATGATAAAGGTGGGAGGTAGTTACTGTAACATTCCATAATATAATGTTTTAGGATCACAAAAATGTTAATTTCGTTGTTTCTATGGTGAATTGCCCTCCACACAACACAAGCGACCTGACTTCCTGAAACATTGGTCGAACACTTGCACGCCATCCTTGGCGACCAGGCGCGCGTGTCGCTCGAATTGCAAGTACCACGCCGTAATGAAGTCATCATGGCTTCTAGCAGGTGAAGGCCGACGTTAGACTTTGCGATGTTTCGATTTTGTGGTGTCGCCTCTTGTGCGCGATTGCGGCTTCAAGATTCTGCAGTGCTGCATATTTTCGTGCGTTTTGTTGCGAATATAAAAAACCGCGGCATCGCGCCATTGCAGTATCGCGAAGTCTGACGTCGGCTGAATGCTGAGCTTGCGTCGGAGCTTGCATGTTGCATCTTGGTTACTCGCAGAATACGTGTCACTGAAAAAACGCATCTGTCTGGAAACGTGTATATTGTCTCACAGTACTCTACTCGTTCTCAATAGTTTTTTCTACTTGTTTTGTAATAGGTTCATCTCGTGGAGCGATCTTTTCTATACGTCACAAATTGAGCCGAATCGAAGCAGTCACTGTGGCGGATATCTCATGATATCTCAGTTTCCCCGATAACGCCATTCCCATCAGTGTTTTGATAGAGCTGCTCTGATTTGAAGCTCGTTGTAGATTCATGCCCTGATTAAGTTTTGATCTGTGATACTACGAATTCTATGTGGACCGTCGATTTCGTGCATGCTCTCGGGTCATCTCTACACTGCGGTGCATAATGATAAAGCCACTCATAAATTGTTTCAAAACTATCATACCAAGATGTTTCTTGGAAACTTCTCAGGTATAGATTGTAGCAAATTTGATCGCGCATTCACACATAAATACCAAACTTGAGCTCGAAATAACAGAACAAATTCATCTTCAATTTTTCAAAAAATGTCGCTTTTGCGGTGGTGCAAAATGATAAAGCCAGTAAGGAATTTCAACAACTCGTACACGACGAAAGGGCAATACGCTACTGTAATAATCCGTTGGCCTTCCTTCTCTCCGAATAACCTGAAAAATCCGATTGTCTAGACTCATGTAAAGACTATTAATGAGATCTTGGTCCACTGGTGCCACGCGTGGATTATAGCCTCTTTGAGCTCCTTAACTCCTTGGAATTCCCTGTTATCTGCGTAAATCCGTCGCACCATGAAGCCCCATACATGTTCCATCGGATTAAGGTCTGGGCTATTTGCCGGCCAGGGCAGGAGCCTTATTCGATGACGGCTGAACCATGCACTTGTGCTCTGGCTGACGTGGATTGGTGCGTTATCTTGCCCAAAAACAAGATTTCGGCTCCGATTTTGACACTGGAAGAAAGAAGAACACTGCGCGTGACCACTTGATAAACGGCAAGACTCACCTTTCTAGGAACGAACCAAAACTTCAGACGTTTCTTCAATGCGGCCCATACCATTACGACCCCTTCTTTGAAATCTCTTGAGAATCGAAGCATGTGCTCTCTCAAAATGTCGTTTGCCATCTGAGTCGTCGCAGTTGAACTTTCTTTATCAGAAAAAACAATCTGGAAAGGAAAAACATCATGAGAAAGCAAGAGGGACTTCGCGACCTCATACCCTACCTTACTCCAGTCCACTCGGCTGCATGTTTTGGCGAACTGCACTCGATTTTTGCGGTGTTCTCGTGTCATGATTGGTGCTTTCCTCATTTTCTTTCGCGAGATAAACTTGCACTTTTTAGAACCCGCAAAACAGTTATTTTGGAGACAATTAGCTCCAAAGAAGACCTGATATCCGAGCTCGACTTGGTGGGATTCGATGCTTTTCTGAGAATACGGCGCTTATCCTTCTCGTAAAGTGAAGGAGGTCGCCCAGAACTCTTCTTAGTTCCATATGTTGCAGGATCCTTGAGGAAGTTGTCGACGACTGTGTGGCTCGGTCCAATTCTTGCGCAATATGACGATTTGACAATCCCAGCGCTTTTTTTGCGACAACTTGGCCTTTTTTAAAATCAAATAAGGGTTTTCCTTTCCCCATTACCTGAAAAAGAAAGACATTACAGCAGCGAAACGTTTCAACAAATAAAGATGAGAAGCGATGGAAAAACTTAGGGTGGCTTTATCATTTTGCACCATCGCAAAAGCTGCATTTTTTGAAGAATTAAGATAAAATTTTTCCTCGATTTTGGTTTGGAACCTAGTTTCGATGTGCGAATGCGCGATCAAATATGCTACAATCTGTACCTGAGAAATTTCCAAGAAACATCTTACTATGATAGTTTTTAAACAATTTATGAGTGGCTTTATCATTATGCACCGCAGTGTATTTCCATTTCTAGTTTTACTTTCGTGTTCTGGCAGCTATAACACCACCCATTACTATGCTATCTGCAATTTACTTTGTTCGTAATCAGTAACGATGTGATACTCAACTACCGTGCTAAGTGGGATCGTCGGATTCGGAAGTCTGTCAGCGGCAAAAAAACAGTGCTGATGTCACATTTCTGACCGGTTAGTCATCTGATTAAGCTGGGATGGCTTAAGAGTCAGGAACATTAGCAGGATTACGCGAATACGTATCCTTCTCCCATACTATAATGCCGAACAATAGCTTTAAGATGTAAGTGAACCATGTGCTTATCTTCGAGGCTTATTGAATAAAAAAAAACTCGTCTCCTCACAAAGAGCCAAGCGGCTGCGTAACATCAAAAACCAATCTGTGCTGCATTCTTCCAAGTTATGTTTTCAGTGGAAATAGTTCCGTTATTGGAGTGTAGTTTTTGTGATAGGGTTTGGCGTGATTCTGCGGAGAATGATCTCTTCATTGCGGAGCATTCAATGGGAAAGTTCATGTAGCAGTCATTAGATAAACTTAATGTATAGCAGTCATTAGATAATGCCGGACCTCCCATTATTGCTCGAGGTCTACCGCAGTTTGTCAATGGCAATCCAAAACCTTATCCAAAGTAGAATTCATACCACGACACTGGATCTGATTCAGAGCTGAAAACTATTTAAAAATGAAATGTTCCGTATTTTTTCAAACCGAGGTCAGTTACTGCCCGTGATCTTTTGCGGTTACTACAAGGATGCTGAGTTATTGGCAAAAGCTTCGGTTTCGGACGGGGCTCGAACCCGCACTTCATGCTTTCCGAGCATATGTGCTAGTCCATTACACTACCGACACCCCTTTCACCTTAACTCATTACCATAGCTTATCAGCACTCACATGTATAACTGTTGAGCCGGTTGACCAGTATCGGCATCGAACCGTGAATCTGAAAGTTTGAGTAGATATTGATTTTGATATTACTGATTTTTGATAGCTGCTGATTATCGCCGCTTTTGCGATGAAATTTTTCGTTGCATTTCTTCGAAAGCTCCTAAATTTTTCCAAGGCGCCTGTTCTGAGAAGTTTCACGAGCACGGAGACCTTCACTGCTTGTTTGTCATTCAAGTAGTATGAAAAGGGCGAAATCTTGGAAAGAAGCCATTTTAAGGGATGGACGGGGTCGAAGATCTCTTGTTCATGTTTATGCGAGAGTGTCATTCCTACTACAAATCACCCGCTTCGACCGTTTGTACGTTCGTTTCTCCGCCCTCCGTCCGTCTGTCACGACATTAGGCATTACATGGAAAACTACCTATGGAGATGTGGAAAGTTTGGGATGGGTAGGATATGGGACAAAGAAGTAAGGAGCACACTTGGACCAAGCTAAGCTCCGCCCACGGTAGGGTGGGTGAGCGTATATTGAAATGGTTGGTACTTTAATGAAAATTGTCGGTTAAATTCTAGAATGGCCCCTCAACGTGGGTAAAAGGTGGGCTGAAGTAGGCCATGTGTTTTTAGAAGGCATGAAAAAGGCCGAGGCACAGTGGGCAGAGCGCACGTAATGGGGGTGCCTACAACAAAAATCGTTACCCGGTGCCAACCGTCGTAATGTGGCTGCGAAATCCTGGACGCTGGAAAAAAGATGAATAAAAGTGAGAGGCAAATGGTGCTCAGTAGAGTGGACCTGCTTCGAGGTCGAAAAATGTGTAACACGATGTGCGAGAGTGTTGAGACTGTGAAAATTCTATCATATAAAAGGAGAGGAAAGGACTGTTAGACTATACAACTGGATGAACACAGTTACACGAAGCGAATACTATGGATCACGGCTATGGACAATATCGATCGAAATCATGAGTTTTTATATATATAGGGCCGGAAATGGGTAATGAACGTAAAATTTTGCATGCGACCCTAGGTAAGCAAATACAGTGTTAATATATGGGTAACAGAAGAGCGTAAATTTCCATGGACGATGCCTTTTAGTGAGAGAGTATCAAATGGTGGTAGACCATGTCGTCATACTAGTGCGATCGATTTTTGCTATAGCGATCGCGCTTACAACTACGACTTTGAGAATACTTTCGTGATTTTGAATGGGTTTTTCGACAGAATGTAAGAAGTTTATCAATGCATCTTTGTTTTAAACAATGAAACGATATATCAAGTCCAATTTGAAATACAGTAGATCCTTATTCCACAAAGTACTCATGTGAGATTGATACAAGCATTACGGGTAGTGTTCATATCCTGAAACGAAGTGAATTAATGTAGGACTAATGCCTGTATGCGGCATTGGGGTGTACTTAGCCAAGTGTGCGACATGAGATTTACGTGAGGTAAGAGCGCCATTTTATATGTTTCGTGAGGCGATTTCTATGTACGATTCCTTTCATCTAAAATCGCACCGGACACTTTAATCGCTTGGGGACTTTACCACGTACTGCGCCGCTGGTTAGAATGCCGCTCTCCGCGTCGCGTAGTCCTTTCCTAACGATACACATAGCATCTGGACTACCACAGAAATCTCCTATGACCTTCATGGCGTCCAAACGGTTTTTTGGAGAAGTGGTGGTCGCCATGATGATCATGATGGAATGGACCGTGATTATACTCGAAGCCGTGGCCGTGATATTCACCACCATGTCCTCCATGGCCGTGGTCCTCACCGTACTCGGACCCTTAATAGGATATCACAAAAAATGGTGAGATTGAAGCTTGAACTCTTTGGACTACCGTAGTGGGATCCGTGTTCTTCTCCTTTCGCATAACTTTTCCATCCACCATATTTGTGACTACCGTATTCACCATATCCTTCTCGGTCAAAGCCTTTTGTATATCCTTTGTCATACGAATGAACGTGGTCATGACCATGATGATCGTGACCGAAGTCACCGTAGCCGTGCCTCCAGTGAACTGAAGATAGGCCAGTAACACGGCTCGGTTGTGGAAGTTTTGAAAATATTTTGATTTCAATAATTCGATAACGTACCGCTTGCTAAAATGATACAAGCCGAAGCAAATAGCAAAGAAAGGGCGAGGAGGACGTTCATTACTATTGATGGAAGTATGGAAAATTGTCATATGTCATTCCAGCTACACTTCAGCTTATATAGCTTTGAATGCGGCAGTGTTCAATGAAAGTAAAAGTTTTCTGGCTGTTCTAGCAGGTTTCAGCAATTTTTGCTAGATTCTTTCATGCATGGAAGCTTTGAGCATGTATACGTGGAGGTTTTTCTTTACAATTTGAGTAAAAAGTTTATAAACTTGCAGTGGGAGTTTTCCGCTTCGTGCGTTCGGCTGATTGAGACCGGTTGATTTTTCGTATAGCAGACATTCTCGTATTCTAAGTGTATATGTGATGCACGGCGCATTTTCAAGTGATTGGTCAGCATGGAGTCATCAATCGATATTTACATACGTTATTTGGTAAACACATTTTGAGGCGTTTTTTCGTTTCACGAAGGTGCTACCAGTTTTTGGTGTTGTAAAAGTGCTGTGATTCTTCAGCAGCAGAAAACCTGTAGGCGACTTAATCACCTTCTAGTGCTTCTTTTTATCAAAAAAGCCTCGAGGTTCTATTCTCATCGGGTCGATGCGGGACCGACGCATTATTGTATGAGCCATTGACTCGAGGCTTGAATACAGAGAAAACTAGTTGGGGTCTTGCTTGTTCTTTGCCCACCCTCGTGAGAGGCGAGGTTATCCTGGAAGTGAGACGAAAAACTCCCAGAACCTAGCTTGCCGCTGAAGGCCTTGCTGGTGTGCAGTCATTTAGAAAGGGAAGCTTTGCTCTGTTATATCCATCTACTTCTCCATTCGCTCATGGGGAGCGAACTTTTTTGCACATATCCTTTACTGCTCTTACAAAGCCAATATATTGTGTGGTTTAGGGTGATTCATTGTACTGTTATGTTTGCTTTTGCACTGTTTTTCGTGCGCTGAAGGTTTTTATGGCAATATTCGCAAACCAGCCGATCAATCTCGGCAGCACTGGTTTCGAAATTCCGATAAGCACCGTAGACGTATGGCTTATTTGTATGCGCCACAGAGTAGTTAATCGTTGTTTTTTATGGGATTTATTTGACATTGCTTATCATATAATTGTGTTATCTTTTTGTATGGTTAAAGAGATCCAAGATATCTTGAAGACGCGCCACTTTTTTTCATTATTTTTCATGTAATGGTTTTTTATTCAAAACATTGTTATGGAAAGTTTTTTTAGGCCAGCAATCCCTACGAAAACCTTCCGTGGACTCAGAAACCGACCCGGAATTCTACTAGACTACCGTGAAACAGTATGACCTCAGCATGCCTCAAGAATTGTAAGAAGTACTTTTCCGAATATTTGGTTCTTTTCCGTTGATTTTCCTTTGAGTTATTTGTAATTGTATTTGAAAGAAATGAGCTGTGTTAAGCTCATGGGGGTTGTATTTTGCTGATTCCTTAGTAATATTAGTAGCTTTTATTGTGATGTGTTATAGTGCTGCTCAAGAGTGTTTTGTTTTTTTTTGGTTTTTATTCATTTCCCTATTTCTCATATCACCGCTATTGCGTTGTACAACAGTTCTTTCGTTTTTGTGTTCACTTCCCTTTGTGAATGACCCTGATTGGCGAGTTTACGCAATATCTGGCCCTTCGCGTCAATATAGTTTTAGGGTCGACTTTAAGCGGTGAAATTCTTTATTTTTCTGAATCATAACCGTTCAAATGTTGATTGTTGATTATACCAGTGATTTCTATAACGGCTTTGTTTTGCTTATTTGACCAGTGCATTGATTTACTTGTGCTTTTACGAGTTAACTGATGGTATTGTGATAGAAATGAGCAAATGTATAGATATGTATGGAAGGAGAGATTTCTAACAAAAGTATTGTTGCGTTTGATAAAAAGTTTTTCATAGTTTATTCATTTTCATGGATTAGTGGCGTTGATTTTGCGCCGTTATACTTCTGCTGTGGTTTGAACTTTTATGTGGTTATTTTATTGTTAGCTAAAAAGTTAAAGTAATAGGGTTAAAAGTGAATGTGACCGCCAATAATGAGTTTGGCACCGGTTGATGTTTGGATAGAATCGGTGACGGGTGAACGGTGGTTGGAACGAGTTCGATTATTCGAGACAATTGGTGAGCTGAAGAAACGCGTATGGCGACACAAAAGGATCATACCGAGCCGACAGGCTATCGTAAGTGCTGCTATTGATTTGTTGACAATGAGGAAATGTTTCGACAATCCCTCGTTTTTCCTTACATTTTTTTTTCAATTTCTGAAGTTGATTGTTAGTTCTTGTGCGGTTTCTTTTCGCAATGGAATATAAGGATAATAAACAGTGCTACGATCTTTTTTAAAAGTTTGCCTAGTGGGTTTTGAAGCTACCCTCATTCGGTTATATTCCAGTTTTTGCAACTGTTCTACTTTAATAGGGGTCGTGGAAAATTCAGCATAACGCCCATCATAACGCATTATTCACCTATAACAGGTTCCCCGTATATGGATTAAGGGGCTTGAAAGTATAAATGTAGGTGTTTATTAGTCCACAAGTAGTGGAAAATGCTAAGAGACTCAAAATCGTGTGAAGTGGGTGTTTCTTCCTTTTTGGTACTGTTTTAGCAATTATGGAAAAAATAATTGAAAAACTATTGCTTTTTGAACTTTTTGGATCTGTTAGCTGCTAATTTGCACCGCAGTGCGCGTAGTGAATTCTCAGATGGGTGCTGAGGTATAAACAGAAGCCTCGCTCTCAGAGCCTCCCGTCTGTGACCGAAGCTTTTGGCCATAGCTCAGAACTTTCATAAAGAATTAAGTTGTCTATGCTCCTGTTGTTGCAACAACAAGCACTGTGCTAAGGGACGTTTTTACGAATTATGACTCCTCTTTGGGCTTCTATGTCTTCAAAACTATTCCGCAATCCGCTTCATATGTCTAACGTTGCAGGGGTTAGGAAAACCAAATGAGCTACAGTGGCAATCTGACGAGAGGACCTGTATGTCGGCGAGGGTCATGGCTCTCTTGACGGGCGGTAGCACTAGAACTCTTGTATTTTTCAAGTTTTGCTCACAATTTGACATAGGTCCACACCTGCGAAGGGAGTTGAGGCAGGCTCGAAGAATATTCGTATCAGCTCATTGTGGGGGTG
This sequence comes from Trichostrongylus colubriformis, assembly GCA_963978905.1. Taxonomy (NCBI): domain Eukaryota; kingdom Metazoa; phylum Nematoda; class Chromadorea; order Rhabditida; family Trichostrongylidae; genus Trichostrongylus; species Trichostrongylus colubriformis. The sequence continues at coordinate 52,760,050 of OZ022256.1, read as the reverse complement.
GTTTTTAAGTTTTCTAGGATGGTCTTCTTTATATTTTTGTGGATGGCCCCTTTTTTTTACAGGCGCTTATAGTTCCCGAGATCACCACGGCTTTTGAACTTTTTCGTTTTATGTCCAATTTCTAAAATGGTTGTGGGCTACTTCCACACCCAATTGAAATTATGCAGGCTCAGGATGTAACCTAGTGCTCTCTACAAATTATGAGGCTCAGGATGTAGCCTAGTGCTCCCCTCAAATTGCACACCGTTTAGGAATAAGTAAATTCAAAATGTGTTGTCACAACTCACAATCTCTGGGATTTTTATATGGGGTAAATTTCGCTGTGATTCATCTGTATTTTGAGGTGTTCGGGGGCCGGTCTTTGCCAGATGAAGCCGAAATGGACACGGTTGGTGTACGTGCTGACTCAACGTTAAAGCTGTTAGTGGTGGCGAAATCGGGGCCATCAACAGGAAGGGAAACGGACGAGCAGCTACTACTTAGTGATGATGTGAGCGATCGCGAGCACAGACGGCAGTGCCGCAGGTACGTTGATCAAGCTGATTCTTTTTGGGTTTTCCTCTGAAGCAATAGGAAAATGTTTTGTAATTATCTATGCTGCTGAATCACATGGTCTGTTCAGAGGATGTAGCGCAGCTGAAGATACCAGCGCTAAGGAAAGTAGTGCTGGTGAAACAGAAAGAGAACATGATGTGGACGACGAGCGGAAATTGGCAAGAGTTTCAGGCACTTCGAACGGAGTCAATTCCAGACATACGCGTCGTACGCGAACGAATAGTCAGGGTGCTCCTAAGGGTGGGTGTTAAGATATAGTTTTTCATAAGTACCTTTTCAAAGGTTTCTTTTCTGAGACAGGCTGTGGGAGTGTAGGCGGAGAAGCCTCATGGTGGTCCCTGGGCAGCTAAACACATAGTAACAGACCTCCCCGAGATGTCATCCAAAGTGTGCTCCGAGCGCTTCACCCACACATCAGTATTATCTGGGTGTGTGCCATTAGGAACCAAAATTCGCATTGCGGCATTCGACGCGCGGTTGCAAGCTAGAGTCGCCGTATTGTTGAGCCCCGAAACGACTGTGTTTCTTGTAAATAATCGTCTCGCGCCGCGAACTCTGTCCACATGACACAGCCACAGTATTGTTTGTGACGAAGTCTCATGTTGTGTTATACACTGAGTTGAGGAATAGCGTATGTTTTCCAGATCTGCTGTCATATACCGATGGCTGCTCTCCGCTAGTCAACGGTACCGGCCCTCAAACAAGCAGTGGCGTGTCAAACTCATTAGGTGCGCTTGCGGAAGCGCTCGAGAAGCTTGAGGTAATTTTGTTCTAAACTAACTCTAATGTAACTGAAAGACCACAGAGCAAGTGCATAATGTTTTAGAATTTACGCGTAGAGTCACCGAGTGGTGAAGAGGTCCTATCGGAGGACCCATCAGAGCTGTCGTCTGGCATGATTGTGTGCGATTTGACGAATGAGTTTCGACGACAAAAGGTGTGTTTGAAGTTGAGGTTAAGATTTTTTGTTAGCCTATTTCTTGACAGCTTTTTGAACGATTCCTGCCGATTCCTACTCTGAGGGCTGAGGAAGCGCTGATGACTTCTGTAACATCGATTGTGGTCCCATCGCCTGCAAGTATGGGCACTCATCGCTTTCTGCCGCTTTAGTTGCAATTCGATCAAATGATCTTCTGAAACCAGGGACCAAGTTCCATCTAATGTTTTATCCCTGCTCTTGCAGTATTCACATTTGTGGTTGCCTTTGCTGGGACTCGATTACACAAGAACTCATGAAGTGGAGTCACCTGGGAAGTGCAATTTTCGCAGTACTTCAAAGTTTCTCTGATAATTCGAAAACCTTGTGACATTTTGAAATAAACATATATCAGAAACAGCATTTTTTTGTCTATCTAAAGAGCACAATGTGTAAGCTGATTACTGTTGACACGCTCTGAGATTTGGATTTGACTTGTGAACGCGAAAAACCGGCCAGAACTTTCCTTACAAGTTACTATTGGGTTGAGGAATAAGTTCCGCCGTTTTTTAAACTCCGTTTTTCACAATGTTCCCTTCCTCTTTCGACAAAGCTTATATATGTTTTTGGTAGAGCTTTTTCTGCTCTACAAAATGCTACTATCTGTTTTTCGATTCCTTCGACTATCTTATATTTATGAGGTTTGGAAATGAGGTAAGCTGAAGGCAAAAATTTGGCACTTGTGCACCTCATCTTTCTTGTCTGCCATCGAGATCAAAAAATGTATGTGTATATGTTTTCGATAGAGCTTTTTCAGCTCTACGGAATCATACTACTTTTTATTCAAATCGCTCAACTTTTTGCTGCTTTTAAGAATCGCAAATGCAGTGCTCGCAAAAGTGTTCACTTTCGTTATCTTCTCTTCTCGCCTACATTCGAGATTGGAGAGGATGCTGCAAGATAATTCCACTCCTATTCTGTACTCTCATATTTTAGCATGTAGGAATAAGTTTCAACCTGTTTTTCAATTCAAAATTGCGTAATGAAAATGAAATGTTTTGGCACAGTGACTTGAACTGTTCGATAGAGCTCTTTTCGCTCTACGAAACGTTGTTTACGGTTTTTGATTGAATTGATTTTTGCCATTTTTTAGATCATAAAAGTCGACGAAATCGAGCATTTTTGACACATGTGGTCGAAAATGCTCGATTTCGTCGACTTTTAAATGATTTAAAAATGAAAGAAATTAGTCTTAACAGAAACCATAAACACTATTTTTTAGAACGAAGAGGGCTCATCAAATGACAAAACACTTTGCCAAAAATAATCATTTTCGTTACGCTATTTTGAATTGAAAAACAGGTTGAAACTTATTCTTACATGCTAAAATATGAGAGTACAGAATAGGAGTGGAATCATCTTGCAGAGCAAGAAAAGCTTTATCGAATGCATATATGCACATCCTCTCTAATCTCGACGATAGGCAAGAAGAGAAGATAACGAAAGTGCACACCTTTGCGTGCACGGCATTTGTGATGAATTCTTAAAAACAGTAAAAAGTTTAGCGATTTGAATAAAAAGTAGTATCATTCTGTAGAGCTGAAGCTCTATCAAAAACATATATGCATACATTTTTTTTTTGATTCCGATGGCAGATGAGAAAGATGAGGTGCGCAAATGCGAAATTTTTGCCTTCAGCTTTCTTCATACATTTTTTTTTTTGATTCCGATGGCAGACGGGAAAGATGAGGTGCGCAAGTGCCAAATTTTTGCCTTCAGCTTTCTTCATACATTTTTTTTTTGATTCCGATGACAGACGGGAAAGATGAGGTGCGCAAGTGCCAAATTTTTGCCTTCAGCTTTCTTCATACATTTTTTTTTTGATTCCGATGGCAGACGGGAAAGATGAGGTGCGCAATTGCCAAATTTTTGCCTTCAGCTTACTTCATTTCCAAACCTCATAAATATTAGGTAGTCGAGGGAATCAAAAAACAGATAGTAGCATTTCGTGGAGCAAAAAAAGCTTTATCGAAAACATATATAAGCTTTGTCGAAATAGGAAGAGAATAATGTGAAAAACGGGGTTAAAAAAAACGGCGGGACTTATTTCCCAACCCAATAATTTGTACCCACTGCTCGGTTACTCATGGCTCATGGATTAATTCTAGAATGATGAGGATTCCACGACGTGGAGAGACGGTGCTACCAGAAGTGGTGGAGAGAGTTATGTAATGCGTTAGAAATTAAGTGTCAGATTCATATCGATTTTACGCGCGAAATCTCGAAGTATGCGCGTTGTTTTATCGGAATGAATAGTGAACGCGATCCTTAATGTGTTTTTAGGAGGCATAATTTGGTTTTTTAGTTGTTTGCTATCATACGCACTCTCAGGTACGGCGACATCGGCATCCTCCCGCACCATCCACTTGCCGTCAACGAGCGCGTAGTAAGCCGCGCATAACTCATCGTGAGCGGTCGTCATCTGATGATAATGAAGCCAGTCAAGCTGAACCCGTTGCGTTCGCGGTAAAATTGTTAATATCACGTGAGCCGTTTTTATGAGTTAGATTTGGATTGGGTTTTTAGTTACCAGTTCGTCGTGGCGTTTCAACGAGAGCTTTACGATCGATGGCAATGCGTGGCGGTGCAGCTCGATGTAATGTATGTGCATTTCGCATCAACAGCGCGTTTAACTGCAGGTGAATTCTTTTGCCTGATTCTGTTTTAATATTTTTACTGCATATAAAAAATTATTTGTTTCTTATTGAAAGCCTTATGCAGTGAACTTTACAGCATTGACTCCTGATTTTTAAGTAGCTGCTGCTCGACCGCACCTACCTCAAACAGGTCTCCTCAACCACCGCTTGTTAGCTGCACACAGTTTCTCGTTGTGATAAACGTGTCCCGATTTTTTTTTGCTAGCAATAGCGAAGGGTCAGTCAGGTATTTGGAACGCATTACGTATCAGATCCACCTTCTGACCGTGCCACAATGGAGGGAAGGATTAGTGCAACGAGGCGTGTCTCGTTATATGGTAGCGGCGCCTTCGCTGCTATCCACACCACCTACTGATAATTCAACAAGCTCGCAATAGATTTCATAGTCTAGTTCTTTGTTACAAGGGAGCTGAGTTGTAGACAAAAGCTTCGGTCTCGGACAGGACCCGAATCCGCACTTCATGCTTTCCGGGCTCATTGACTAAAGGAGGGCCTCGTAGTGTAATGGGTTATCACGTATGCCCGGAAAGTATGGAATGCGGGTTCGAGTTCCGTCCGAAACCCGAGATTTTCTCACAGCTTAGCACTATCGTAACAAATTTCGCTTCAAGTACTATGGCGTAAACCGGCACCGAACAAGAATACGAAATTTGCTTGGTTATTTAATCTCTCATCTCATTGTACTTTACAGATGCGGCAAAACGTTGTGTTCGCGACATCGTGCCGCACAGTCGCATACGTGCTCGAAAATTCGTGCGAAGTTGCAGCAAGTCAGCGACTAGTTGAAAGAGCCTGCTTAGCCAAGTGATAAATCCGTTCACTGCATCGAATATACAAAAAGGCTTTAATGTTGAGGGCAAGTATCGCTTTCATTTCTATTTAGTCATGGATATGCTGTTTTTCGAACTGTATAGATATCTCACATGCTTTTCTTTTCGATTTGCCGTTTTTCCTTCATTATCCTTTCTTTGTTCGCTTTTCATTCGATTTACTAAGTACTGATTGATGTTGTATTATCATTTGACATTCCATGTTCGTATTAAACGCTGCAATTGGTGCGATAGTCAGTTCCGAGGTTGAGTATCACTGTGAATCTGTCTAATGAAATGTAAGCTTTATCAACTAAGGAGTCCTAAAAATTATCCCTTGAATTTTTGTGGGTGGGGTCATTGGGTTAGGGTGGAATTGAAGTCCTTCCACTCTGTCTGTCTGAGGTGACACCGTTGATTTTGCGTCTGGATGTGTGGGTTTTACTTGTAGGGAGGAAGTGTGTACGCCAAATGTATCCTTACCCGTACTAGGGGGGGGGGGGGTCCTCAGTCTACTTTTTTCGCGAAAACCGTGCCGTAACCCTTCACCTGTGAGGTCACGAGGTTTCAACAAGTTAGTGTGGCTTGAGAAGGTAAATTCAAGTGGAGCTGGATGTCACGACATTATGGTTGTTCAGTGGAACCCAGCGATGTGTTTAAAGTCAGACTATCAGTCGTATGGAAGGAGCTTCACTTCACTCGGAAAGCGTTATCGGCACTTTTGCAATCTCGCACTTTAAAATGTATCCTGCCGGCCGTGCAAGGCTAACTGACGTTTGTATTGTTGTAGAATAGTCGTAGCTGTTATATTTAAAATTGGGGATGAGACATTGGTTTACATTGCTGTTTTATGAATAAATCGAGTACTATGTTAAGTGATTATGTTTACAAACTGCAAACTCCTCATAATACTCGAGCCAAGCAGTCACAAATTAGTTGGGCTATGGCAATATGGCAGGTTGCGAAAAATTGATTCACTCAGTTCATGAGTTTTGGCGACAAGCTAAACAAATATAAGCAAGAAACCGATATCGCGGATAAGACCTTCTCCACTTCACAACCCATTCCATCTGGAAATGAACGGTTCGAAACAGCATGGTTTCAGGTTTCACAGTGCATCATAGAAAAGACGGCTGGAAACAACAACTGTGGATTAATGAAGAAGGGGAAATGTGATTGTAGTTTGAGGCTTTGGAATAAACTGAGAGAAACTGACGAGGAGATAGGACGGGGTCGTATTCCTTACCTTTTCAACAGTTTCATCCAGTTCTTCCTTTTCTGTAGCTTCGATTCGACGTGCTTCATGGTCCACAATCGTCCAAACCGACTCTTTCCGATGCTTTTGATATTAGGTTGTAAGGAAAGTTTTGGCCGGTTTTTGAAATTTCAACTTCGAGAGATCAGAACTCGGCTCAGAGTGCATCTTTTCTCACAGAATGAGCACCATTAGATTCGCTATACTCTTGGCAACACTATGCATACCTACATATCTCAATTTGATAAAGGGCTGATAATTTATATTGCGCGAAATGAAAAAAGTCGACTCCAAATCGCCACTCTTTCTAAGCACAGTGCTACTGAAGGAGCTGGCCGATGTTTTGGGAAGTGGGGCATAGTCAGCGCTAGATCTGATGAACATGATAGACGAGTAAGGGCCTTACCCTGCAACTGCTTCAATTAGTGGAGGAGGATTTGTGAAAAATGCGCTTGCGCATGATTGCCGTGAGGGGTCCCGCGGCACCCATTTTTTTGGATTTTTCCAAATCAAGGCCACTTGAGGTGGTCAACTAGGTTGCTTGTTGAGGGCCAATACTTGTGGATATCCCCTGCAAATGTGGACGCTCATCGCCTTCTGCCGTTTAAGTTAAAGCGATTTGATCAATGGAAAATCCAAGCAGCTCGTTCTCATTTCTGCACTTCTGGAACCAGAGACAATGTGTTCCATCCAGTGATTCACCCCCTCCTCTTGCAGCATTCACATTTGTGGTCAACCTCGCAGGGACTCGGCCAGACAAGAACTCTTGAAGTGAAGTCATTTTAAAAGTGCCATTTTCGCAGCACTTTAAAATTTCCCTAATAATTCGAGAACCTTGTGGCATTCCAAATAAAACATATATTCTGAAAGAGCAACTTTTTGTCTGTCTAACGAGCACAATATGTCAGCTGATTCATGTTGACGCGCTTTGATATTTGAATTTATCTTGTGAACGCGAAAAAGCGGCCAGAACTTTCCTTACAGCCTAATACTATCAGGGTTATCTATCTGACGTAGCATGTAAAAGGGCATAATATGACTTATTAAAACATCTATCATGCATTTATATTCGAATCAATTATAGAGGGCAGTGGTGGTGTAGCGGGAAGGAACGCTGCCCCCATTATATGGTACAGAAAGATTAACGCCGCGTTTATACTTTGCAGTGCAGGCGGTGGGGCGTGACTGCGACTCTGCGTCTCCGCCTGTGCCACTCTGCTTTGTTGTCTGCGACGTCTCTGCACCTCCTCCGTGGTGCTCTGCTTCGCTGCCTGTGAATGAAGTGAATGAAGCCACGCCCTGCCGGCGCAAAGTATGAACGCGGCCTAAATTCCATAAAAGTGCCAGGCAAGGTCAACAAAGCTTCTGCTCCTCTAAGCTCGGTGATTTGATGCCAATTTCGTTGAGATAATAAATATTCAGCATGCACGTCGGCTGCCCCGCAAACTATCAGCTAAACGGCACGATTCTCTATTGGAGTATGTAGAATGGGTGTGGCACGTTCAAAAGGGGTCAGTGTAAGCCAGACGCTTTATGGTGTTTGATCTTTTATAATCAGTTCGATTTTAATGAAACATGTCTTATCGTCATTGTCGATACGTTAATCGGTACCGCTTGAAAACGCTTGTTCATTTGTTGGTCAAAAATTTTCATGATGTCGCCACTCCAGTGGACTCACAGCGAGGCCTGCAGCATCAGACCAAAATGCTGCTGATAATCAAGTTTTGGAAGAAATGGTTCTTAAGTTGTCTAGGAGAAATACATTGAAGTCGGCGAGCGTGGTGAGCGAAGGAGAACATCAGCAGTCAGAATATCGGCGCAAGTATGGCATCCCAAATGCTCTTGGAAGTAGACGCAGTCGTGTGAACTCGAAACTTGTCAGTGGACCGGACAAGCTTTCGAAAGCTTCACGAACCTGGTGGGTTACGAGTTCTCGTTCAAATGCCCCTATGATGTTACAGGGTAGGGTGCGACAGGGTTACATCCATGAAAATAGCTGTGTAGGTAGGCTATCCTCTGGCGATTCTTCCAATTTCATGACTGCCCCTTACCTCTGAGGTTGGGAGGAATGAGTTCCGAGTTTTGCTCAGCGGTTCCATCGCGATCGGAAAATGAAGCGCGTTGGGTTTTTTTTTTTTTGTAGGTGAGATCGGTGTGTTGAAAGGACGCCATTCCGGTGCTTGAGCCCCCAAAAATCGATGTGAATGGAGGGTGTAGTCAGGCGGTCCTTGGGGAAAGGCCGCTATTTATCGACGACAACGGTACTGACCAACCTGATCGTACCATCAGAGGCTTCATCATGGACAGCCCCCTATTTTAGGGGATTCCATTACACTTCTGGTATCAATGTGCCGTGCATCTGAAGCCTGTTAATGCTCGTCGGCAATTCCTTGGCAGCCATTTGGAGTGCTTAGGATGCTCCTGTAGGCAAAATGGGGGTGACTGGGGGTCGATCGCATTGATTAATGTCCACCCACGAAGGCGGTTACGGGTGGTAGGAGAACGGCGTCGGCAATGACTCGAGTGCGATTGATTGCTTTTATGTAAGTTCTTTTTTTATATCTTTTTATATAGTGTTTTACATCTTTACTGTATCTTTTTGGGTCAATGAAGTGAGAGGGGAGGGGGACGCAAAGCTTTCATCACGTCGAAGCTCCATTCCATCCTAGGTATAGGCAAAAGCAGATGACACAGATGCTTTGACAGATTCCTTTACATGTAGGAGGGGATATAGGAGATATGAATTTTGGCCTGAGCCTTGGGAGGGAAGGAGCTTCGACGTCGGAGGGAACTCTTCTCCATCCTCCCCCCTCTCCTCCCAATTTTAATTGACCCTCTAACTCGTTTGTAACTGTGCTGATTTTGAAATGAGGTTTTCTGTATGTTGCCTGGAGGACGGACCACAGTACCATTTTCGTGAGAATTTCAAGTGATGCATAATGAAATGTTTTCAATGATTTCCTCGAATGCATTTTGCTCGGCATCATCATAATTACTTCAACCTGCTTTTCATCCCCCTCCAAGGGTTGGTTCCATTGATTGATTGATATGTTCTGAGATTTGTTAAACTAGAGAATCCAAGAAGGAAGGCCAACTCAAACCGAGACAGACCTCACCTAATCCATTTTCAATGAATGGATATCCTCTTCACTGGCGTCCCGATATGTCTATTTCCAATGAATGGATATGCTCGCCACTGGCGTCCCGTTATGAAGTCCTGGTGCCCATGTTCCATGTGGTTCGCACTCGAACCCAACCACGCTACCTATGGATGTAGGAAATTTTAGCTCACCTTGGTATGAAGGAGCTCCGAGGAGTGTTTCTCATCAAAAAAGGATACCAAAAATTTTACACCAAAAAATTGATTCACCCATTCCTGAGTTCCTCCCCAGGGATTAGGCAAAAACTACATTCTCCGGTCTGTCTGAATATGTGAGTACCTTTCAGCACATGAAAACATAATATTAGACCCAAAGAAAAAAAAAGAGCCAGCGAAATAAGTGTGGTCTACCTTCTATCCAGGTGTTGCATTCGTGTTAATAGAAGGAGCGTATGCGCCGCGCTATCCATTCCACCCAAACTAAAAACTCTCATTAACGGGTCCTGTCAGAGCATTTTTCACTCTGACCTCACACTTCCATTTTCTTTTATAATGTTGCGTGCGATGCGAAATGGGATGTGAAACTTAGCCTAAGTCTAGGGGGAGGAAGCGCTTCACAGACGGGCAATCATCAGTTGCAGAGTTTCAAAACAAAACTATTCTAATAGCAACGTTAGACACGTTAATAGTACATCTTTCCAAGATTTGTAATGGAATTAATTTTCTGCTGTAATTTTAAATGCGTTTTTTGTGCCACCCCCATGGTACAAACAGGAGCGCCGAAGTTCAACCTGTCTGTCCATTGCACTACCTTAAAATGGACATTTTCAGTGATGTGATATAGGGTGAGCCACGGCCACTGAGATCTCGGGAACGTGTATTGATACGGTTTTCTGCCACTGTCTCTACTGACACTTAAGTGTATCGAAAATATATTCAAAGATAACGATCCCACTTCTACTACTTTTAAGGTGAACAAGAAAAAGTAGTGTTTTAATAGTTGGATCTAATCCCTGCCCCTCCCCCCTGAGACATGGGTTATATTCCATCATAACACCTCACAAATGGTGTTTTCTCAATTTTGAGATGACCAGCTAGCCGTTTCCTAATCAAACAGCGCTAAGTGAAGAAAGTGCAGCACTTGGCTGTTTCACAGTCCGTAATATCGAATTTAATGCTCATAAATAAGATTTTATAGAGTTTATGTCTTTAGTTTATATTTGTACTTATTTCATGTTCTGTCAACTGAAGGACGAAGGCGGTGTAGCGGGTTAACTCTTCGAAGTATTTCGGTCACTACTTGATCTCCGATGGCTTGAGTGGCCTGCGCCATCGAAATCGGATATCGATAGCTGGCACGACCCCACCCTTACCAAACCTTACCCAGGCCATCCGTCGCCCTTCAACGTGGGGTGTGAAAGTGACGACGATCTGTTTTCAGCTCTTTCTCCCTTCCTCAGTTTTTGGGTTTCTCGTGTTCAAATTCACTCTTTCAATTTCGAAGTTCACGCTCTTAAGTCAACTTTCAGCCTTTCCCCTTACCTCTAATGCTTGTTTTGATTGTGCTGGCCTTAGATGCCCCCTCTTCATATCCACACGAGATCTCCGTTCTTTTCCGTTTTTCAGCCAAAGCTCGGTTTTTTCGTTCTCCAGGTATTTTGGAATTGATAGAGTGGCTTCCAATTGATGAATGTATTGCAGATGACCGACAATGGAATTATAAGCACAGAAATGCTATGGCTGTTCAATAAGAATCACAGGAAATTGGCTGAATGACATTCACCATGAAATTGGTACGTGTATATCATTTTCGCCCCTTTTATTTCTTTCCCAATAAGTCAGAATCAATCATAAGATTGAATGTTTTCAAACATCGATCTTCCTTTTCGAAGTTTTTTTTCTGAACCCATCTTTTGGAGTAACTATGTAGTTGGGATTGCCGCGATACGCCTAAACTTCCACAGTCCTTAAGAGTGTTGTCCAGGACTTCCACTGCGTGCAGAGATTGGTATGTATTATTCCGAGCGATTGCTAAAAAATGATTACTTCGTGAACCACCATTCTCAGCGTTTCACGTCCATGGCTCTCAATAAGGAACGAACTCTGAATCGATCGATGGACTCTGCTATATCGTGTACCATGCTTCCGGCCGCCGGACCACTGATTCGATTGTAAATTTAGGTTTCAAAGTAATGGTCTCCTCCCGATGTGAGGAGCTGAATTCATAGTCTTCTGTTTCTGCCCACGCATCCCTTCCTACCACAACCTTCTTGTTTCTTGTGGCCACATACGAGTTTTTCTAGTATTTTTGCAGCTGGGGCTCAACTAGCCATGTTTGAGAGAGTTTGGTACGTAATGTCGTGTAGAGTGACGATATTCGCCTTTCTCGCAGCATCTACATCTGTCTGCTTCATCAATATCAATGCGAAGGAGGAGCGGAACATCTTTGATCGCGTCATCTCTGAAATCAAAATTAGATCCATGTTAGATCCTGCAGAACAAGGCTTTCATGACAACGACGACGAAATTCATGGGCTAGATAGTAAGACAACTCATAAAGGTGAACTGGAGACATCTGGTAAACGTACTTTCGCTGTTTCCAGATAGTTCAAATTCCAAAAATCGATGAGGAGTTCAGGTGGTTCTTGAGGAAAGGCCGCTATGTATCGACAACATACGGTAGCGACCAGCCTGGTCGTACCATGGAAGGCTTCATCGGACTGCCCCTTAATTCAGGAGATTTCACTGCACTTCTGGTATCAATGTGCAGTGTAACTGGACCTGCTAATGCTCATCGACAATCGTTTGACGTAAATCCTGGGGTGCTCCTGTAAGCAATGTAGGGATGCTGGGGGACCGTAGGTTTGGTTAATGCCCATCCCCCAAGGCGAAAATGCGTGGTAGGCGGACGGCAACGGCAGTGGCTGGGAGGCGATTGATATGTAATCTCTTTAGTGTTTCAACGATAATTCTTTTTATATCTTGTATTAGTGTTTTCCCAAGTGATGGGCTGAATTTCCGAAAAATTCAGACGGGAGGGGCGGGGATAGATGTAAAATTTTCATCGACCTCGAAGCTCCCGAACGGTGAACCGTAGGTTATTTCGAGTGCTTAAATAGTACAATCTTTTGAGTACCAGTACCTTCAACTTGCCCTAGTCCCTTTTTTGCAGTTTTCGAGACCCCATGGTGGATCATGCGGCTTTGGTTGAGCTACAAGTACTTGATCGTATAGTTCGTTTGTGACAAATCAATGCCGGCTGTCATCTACAAGGTGAGCAAACGCATGAACCTCTACGGGTTTCATTAACTACACGTTTTATTTACTTAACCATGCTGAATGCTAGTCTGGAACGAGCTCCTTTGATGGGACGGGTTTTCATGTACTTCATAGTAATGACTAGTGTTTGTTTGTCTCATAAAATGCAATGGTAAACAAGGAAATCTAATGCTCCAAGAACATGACTGTAAGGGCAATCATGACCGTAAAAGTATTTTCGAACGGGAATTTGCATTACACGTTTTAGGTCTTATAGCAATGTTTGAGATGCGTCTGTCTCTCTCTAGGCCTAGGCTGAAGCAGATGGGACAGATGCCTTTTCATGTAGGAGGAGATATGAATTTTAGCCCAAGTCTAAGAAGTGTAGGAGCTTTGATGTCGGTGAAAAGTTGCGTCTCCCTACCTCCCCACCCCATTATAATTGACCCACAATTTCAACAATACCGGCGTTAGACACCAACGTGGAGATGGGTCTTTTCGGGTGAAGGGTCCCTTCCCATCAAGCGGCTGTGATGCTTATTGCATTTGCGCGGTCTCTACGTAAGCAAAAAAGAATCCCACAAAATAAAAGTGATTTGGAATTAGTGACGGCTGCAATACTGGTCCGTGGTGCTTGAATTCCTGATATTTCCGTGGGAAAAAAGATATCCGAGTATGATGAATAGTCGTCGGCTTTTTGGGAAATTCACAGTGAGGGGATAGCCCACTATGGACGCTATTTTATCTAAGCCCAAAAGGGGAAGAGAGCCTCTTTTCTCCTACGCTAGGACTTCGGCAAAAACACGTTTGAATGTAGTGACCGTTCAAAAATCCCTCTAATGCTAGGGTATACAACTTTTCATGAGATGCCTCCCCCCCTTTCATTGATAGCACCAGAACATTTCCTGGGGGACACCATCGTTGAAGGCACTGGAAGGAGCAATTTCGGCACGCGGTATGAGCTTACGGTGGCTTGTAGCTCGATGGTTGCATACACGATGCCTTGCCAAGGCGTCAAGAGTGAAGTCGTTGGGTTCGTAATTATTATAAACACCCTTTTTCGCACTCTTCCGCTCATTCTTCCTCAAAAAGCTTCATCATCATCTCGGTAAGGGCTACACATCAGTTTATAAGGCTAAAAATACTATTTAATGAATTTTAAACCCAACCAAAAACCCTGATTGTGAGTAGGTGCCTTTTTGTTCGAGAAAAAACTCTGCTCATTCAGAATATGCCGTGATATTACCCTTTGAGATATTTTGCCTTCAGTCAAAGGCGCGATTTCGTTTTGTAAATCAGGTTTGTAGCTGCGCATAAAATGATGAACCATTTATCTATGCTTTTTTACGGCAGGAAGACCGTGTACTGGTGCTTTTAGGACGATGCGAGAGGCTCACCGCCTGCGCGTGAACGACGATAGAAGTGAAGAACTGATCGACGCCGATTGATTTTTTTGTGTGGCAATAAATTTTTGTGATGAACGCGTATCTCAGGGGTTGAATCCGGTCAAAATTGAGGTCCCCTATCGTTCAATCTTCGAAATCCGACCGGATTCGGCCTCTAAGAGCGCTGTGTTGATGTCAATGGTGTGCATTACATTGTGAGTTTTAAAATCAGGATCACGCATAGGTCGAGGAATATTCTCGGAAAGAAAGTCGGGTTAGCAAGCTGTGGTAAGAGTGCGAATGTGAAATCGCTTCGATATGTTCACCCGTCTCGATCCAGCATCCTTGACACTTCCAGTGTGGATGGGGTCTGTTGAGAGGAGCTTGGGGGTCGGAGTAGTGGCGGTGAACCTCGAAGGAATTCATCCTTGCACTCACTCGGTGACTTCGAAGAGAGTGGGAGCTAGCAGGATCTAATGAGAATAGAGTCAACTGGGGAAAACGTAGGGTTAGGGTAGCTGCCGTAAAAAAGAGAGGAAGGAAAGCCCAATGTGGCTGGGATCAGTTGGGAAAAACGTGAGTCGGGGCAAATGCGATCCACTTTGAAGGGATTTAACCCTGCTCACCTCGGCGCTTCTAAGGGAAGGGAGGAATCTAGGTGAGATCTCGTATGTGAGATGGCAACGGTGGTCATACACGGCGAACTTCCTCGACTTTATGCTTGACCCTGGTTTAAGGTTCAGGTAAGTACGTGTTGTTTGTTTATTGTTTATGGCTGTTGTTCATGTGTGAATGAGTGCTTGCAATGTATTGAAACGTATTTGCGCGTCTGAACATGTGTTTGGGAGCATGACAGAGAAGGGAAAGGGGTTCACTGTATTGAAAGGGGAGGAGGGGTGGGTGCGTTCGAGGGCCAGTAGGGGATGAGAATTCGTGGGGGTGGTAAGGGGAGCAACTGAGGATGCATTAGAGGCAAGGAGAGCCAAAGGGTGGGTGGAGTATGTGCAAGGTCAAGCACAAAAGGTGGGGCAAAGGGGAGGAGCTAGGATAGGTAGGGGTGGAAGTGCGTGATGTGGAAAGAAAATGTGTTTTTGATCAAAGGGAATTAGGGAGTGGGGGAAGATGTGCGTGAGGATGGTAGAGAGGAGAACAAGTGTGACAGGGTAGTAGATGGATTCTAAATAGGGAGGAGGGTAGTGTTATCCACTGGACCGGTAAAAGGGTAGTGCATGCCAAGTCCACGGAAGATGGGTTTAGCATGTAGTGTGAGTGTGAAGGGGATAAAGGGTGCAGGTAGGGTCGAGGGAATGTGGGAGGACATCAGAGTAGTGTACATGGGTGTGTATCAAGTGCAAGGACGAGAGACAGGTTTGTGTGGATGGCTAAGCATTTGTCGAGGACTTTTCGAAGGGGGAACGTTGGCCTGTATTCGCCATTTCATCGAACCGACGGAGGTTGCGTTTTTATGGAGTTTGGTGGTTACGGGGGTAGGAATGTTGGAAACAAGAAATCCGTGGTGAAGTCTGTTTATGTCTATTTTTCAATCTCTATCGGTTTCTCCTTCTCTCTTCGTTCTGTATGGACAGTGAATGGGTAGACTATAAATGTGGTGTCCCCAAAGAACACGTCAGGGGTGTAGTTTGAAACCCTCTTCAAGTGGGCAGGGGATGTAAATTCCTCAACAGATGCTTGACCTGAGGGTGTCTCAGTGAGTGTGTGTGTTTTGGAGTATGCATGGGTGTATCTGTGCAAAATGGTACGAATAACATTTTGAAAGCAACCTCCGTGCTTAACAAGTTAATTGGCTTCAAAAAAGTGAAAGGTGGTATAACTCAGTCTTTTCCATCAATCGAGTCTGGTCAAAAGATCAATGTCAGCAAAAAATTGTAAGAAGCCTTTTCCGAAAGAGATTAGGAACTAGGAGAATTTTTCTTAAATTCTGCACGGTATGTCTACGAATTCGTTTCGATTGAGAGGGATTTCAGTGGTTCAACAAAATGGGTCGTATTTTTCGGTCCTGGATAGTCTGTGATCAGAATGATGGCCTTCTTTGAGCAGGGTGGGAGATTGTGGCAGCGCTTTCGACTTCTGGACGAATGAACATTTCAGAATATCCGAGAATATCGCTCTGCATTTTCGGAATTTCTATAGTATAAAAATGTAGAATTTGAGTTTCCAACTTAAGACGATTCACTCGATTGATGGAACAGTTTGGGTAATGTGACATCTCATAGTTTTCACATCAAGATGTGAGACAAGATGCTGAAAAAGGCGTTCGTGCCACTTTGTACCCACCCATGGGAGTGTCTATATGTCTGGGAGACGCGCGAATACGTGCCTGTGAATGAGGTAAGTGTGGTTGTGTGCGTCGGATGTATGGTGTGCGGTGTGGACGCTTAGCTCTGGAAGCGTCCAATGTGTTGTGTTGTGTGTATGCCAGGAATTGTGTTACGTCTGTGATGTGTGGCTGTTTGTAGTGCGTGTGCAATGTGTGTTGTGTATGTCATGCGCGTTTATTGTTGTGTATGTTAAGCTGTTTTATTGTTTTATGTTTTTCTCTGTGTTTTAACAATTGTTTTGTTAATGAAGTTTATTTACAATACAAGTATTACAAGAATAATCACAAAGCAATGCTTACTCACCCTAAGTCCCCATGCCCCGTCCCTTCCCCCCACGGACGCGCACGCGCGTAATCTCCGGTCTGCCGCCGATGGGGTCGACTCGCCGAACCCATCGAGACCCACAGTTCGACGGGCCCAGGTGTGCCAAAAAGTTTCCTTTGGCGATGACTGCCCCCGGTGTAGCCAAGACGGCCCCATCGACGAGTGGTGCTCACGTCAGGTGCGACCCCTGACCAGCCGTTCCGAGAAGAAACACCCAACACGACCCAGAAAGGTGGAATATTGATCTATGAAAGGAGATAGCCAGAGTTTTTGTGTCTGCTGGACTAACCCATCTTCGTGCTGAGTTTTGACGAGCATGCCAAAATGGTATCGATCGATACCGATCTCCCAATCCGTTGAGAAAAAAGGACCGAATTCCTTGCCTTTTGTGGAAGCACTAAATGACACTCGATATGGGTTGTGGCTGCGCTCAACAGTGCTTCAATCAGCGGTTAGTGAAGAGATATCACCGGCTATTTTCAGGAATCGCGATCAGCTGC
This sequence comes from Trichostrongylus colubriformis, assembly GCA_963978905.1. Lineage (NCBI taxonomy): Eukaryota > Metazoa > Nematoda > Chromadorea > Rhabditida > Trichostrongylidae > Trichostrongylus > Trichostrongylus colubriformis. The sequence continues at coordinate 52,742,892 of OZ022256.1, read as the reverse complement.
GATTCATGTCCAGCAGAAGGCCAGGAAACTTCGAGCGATGGGATGAAAATGAAGCTGTCTTGAAGTTTCGCCATCATAGTTCAAACATCTCCTTCGTCTCAAAAACAATGTTTTACCAGAATCCTGCGTGCAGAGCAGCGGAACATGTCATGGGAAACAGTCACTTTCTTCACTTCTGTTGTGTTGTGGAAACTGAATGTTCCAACTCCGTGCAAAAATATCAGCGAAAGCGTGTGACTAGAACCAAACTCAATCACTGGATTGAAAATTTTTTTGAGAAATACACCCTTTCTTCAGTTTGCTCAGATGATACGACTCACCACCCCCATGTGTGCGCTGACGATCAAGAAAAATTCCTCCTCTTCCCCGAACCCATTTAACTGCACTAAGTCTTCCCTCTTTGAAAAGGTCCCTCCCTTTCCCTAGAAACGGCCCCGCTCCTTTTCCTACCCAAAACACGACCCCTTTGAGGTTGTTTACCATGGCTCAAACGCATTCCATGCAAAATGCTCAGCAAACGTGTTCAAGCTCTCTAGGATATCGGCTTTAGGGACAGAAGAGTTTGCCCGCCAAATGAGGCTCAGACGATTCTCAGTATTCGATTTCTCGAAGGTATCGCCGAGTTGCTCACCACATCGGGCTACTTCAGTTCCTCAGCCACTCACATGTTCCCGTAGCAGTCGGCTTTTCTGGAATTCAGATGAGACCATGGAAAATAATCACGAGCTCTCGAGTTGCTTTGAACACATTTTTTGGAAAGGTTATCACCTCACATCTTTGTCATAGGTATGAGCATAGAAGTTTTCGACCCCGTTATTAGCTCGTACCCCCAGCCCAACTCCACCACTTTCGCGCACGCTTCATCACTGAGCTGGAGAATATCCCAAGAAGAGCCTATGCACTTGATTTTTATTTTCGCTTACTTTGATGCTTTGATGACCTGGGTGATCCAAAAGACATTCAGTCAAATACAGAAGCGGAGCTGGAGACAACTGCTCCTACCAACCGCAAAAAAATTCTGCCTGCATTTCCCCGCACAACACGGGAAAAGGAGGGAATTGCGATGTCGTGAACCGTCTTACCATAGGGTGCTTTTACAGTGGAGATAGTGCTCAAGTGCGCTAACGGAATGCTGTAAGCCTGCTGGACAGCACGTTTACGCAGTAGCCGTCGCAAAAATCGCTTAACCATTGGAAGCTACTAATTTGGCTACCACGATGGAATTCTGGAGTTCGCCTTTTGGTCCTTTGGACCCAAGGAGCCGTGGCAATATGGTAATCGCGCGTCGAAAAATCACATAATAGCGTCAACCTCTACAGTTGGTCGGGAAAAGAAAGAAAGTTGCTGAAGATGTTCGACCCATTCCACAAGTTAGGGCCTTAAGTAAACGTACAAAACGAAAAGCACAGTTACAGTGGCGGCCTTGGATAACTAACTACACGGCCTAGGATCACTAATTGCACGACCTAGGATAACTAATAGTCTTAACCACCCTCGCCATGACAGAATTGCTCGTAGGAAAAGAGCGCTGTTGGAAATAGCCAAGCTGAAAGAAGCCCCTCCAAGAACTCCTCTTAAGTGCCACGTGTGGGCAAAAAGACTGAGTAATCGATTGAGGGAGTTAGAAAGTAGCAGGGTACCCGTTTGCGGTTACTGTGGATGGGACGACATAAAAGCGCGAATTGAGTGGAAGCAGACGAAACCAACCCTTGCTTGACCCTGCATCAAGTCGCCGGTTTTAAACGGTGACTTAGCTATCGAAGAAAACTCTCCGAGACTAACTGTTCCATAGCTGTGCTAACAATGAAAAGGCCTTTTTAAAATGATGATAAAACGGTAGAAGCAATCTATCCCTCGGTATTGTTTATTTTATTACTTCCTGAGCGGTTACATCACTTCCAGGAACGTTTCCTCTGATGCTTGTATCCACATATTTCGTACATGTGTCTACATATTTGACACTGTTGCTCTTATAGCCCTCCTGCTTGAAGAATTACCAGAATGCCCGTCATACCCACTGTGCTGAAATTTCTACTTATGTCATTATCCTTGCATAAGATGCCCCGTAAAAGCCCTATGTCCACTAAATAAGAAGGTGTAGCATAATTCCCAGCTGCAAACTGCACTGTCAGAGTCCAGAGTCTAGGGATGAGCATTTTCTGACGAAATTTTTCTCATCCCGTTGGGCATCCAAGGATTCACTGAGAAGGAATAAATGCAAAGACCTGGCGCCAAGCGAAATAAATGCAGAGACCGTTTTCCATAGCCCATATTTGCGGCGAAAAAGGGCAAAACCCGAAACATCGACAGGAAAATCAATGAGACCCCAAGTAAAGCAAGAACCGCCCGCACAAGATCGAGCCATTAAAAACAGCATCTAGTACCCCATACTACCGCTGATGATAATCGAGGATGTCGTGAACATGCGGTCGTGACCACAAATTTTATAAGGAAAGCCCTGGTCTATAGGAAAACAATCGTCGAAAAATAGGCAGAAAAAAACACTGTGATTCCAACTGAAGCTGGACGTCTGGCAAATACATCCAGTATTAAGCCTGGCTCACCAACGATGAGAGTGGGGTACCCCGCACTACAACACTGATGGTGGGATGTCTTGAACACAATGCGGTCAAAGAATCGGAGATTTTCCCGTGCGGGAGCCCTTACCAACTCACTTCTCGGTAAATGCATTGACCATTGAGAAAGCCCTATCCTGGTTCGTTTTCCCAGAACAATTCCCCCTTGCATTCGATGTAGCAAGACGAGGACACCCTTGGATATCCTGAACCACCAGCCGCGAAAAAGTCAAGATTTGGTGACATCAGATAGATTGCTTCCACCGTTCTATGCCGTACAACTGCCACATTAGCATAGCTACTACTCGCATCTACCTCATTTCATAATTATTCACCCTATTACCTTGCGTTGCAAAGGTTCCTAAACTCATACCCACGACAAAATGCACAAAGACAACTTTAAAAAAACAATAAGTTCTAGCAACTCGAGAGCTCGTTACACTTTCCCATAATTTCATCTGAATTCAAGGAAAACTCACTGCAATGGAGGCATGCGAATGGCTGAAGAATTGAAGTAGAGCGATGTCGTGGACAGCTCGGAAGTGTCTTCGAGAAATCGATACTGAGAGATCAGTGCGGGGCCAGATCAGCTGCGAAGATCCTTCATCCCAAAGTCGATGTTCGGGAGTAGCTCGGGCACGATTGCTGAGGATTCTGCGTAGAACGCGTCCAATTACTCGCTTTCGCTGCTTTGGCTGTACGGAGATCGTCAACTCAGTTCCCGCAACACTCGGAATTGAAGAGAACCCCACGAAAAATCTGAGTAGTGAAGAAAGTGACCGATTTCCGTGACATTTTCCATTGCTTTGCATGCAGTATTCCTGGTAGAACATTGTTCGAGGCGAAGGAGATGTCCAAAGTACGATGGCAGAAATTCCAAACCAGTGGCCTTTTTTCATCCAAAATCTTGAAGTGCCTCGAACTCCTGTCGGACATAAACCGTAGCTTCAATTGATCAAAAGAACGAAATTGTCGAGGAATGCGATAGAGTACAGCGTGGTTAGAGGGACCCTTGACAAACAGGTGGGGAGGGGGGGGGGGTAATTTTGGTAATTTTGAGGCTGGGACCGAAAGGATTTTACGCGATAGACAGTTTGAAAACAGGACGAACCGTGACAAGTAAGATTTTTCGGCTATTCAAAAACCCGAGTGACGCAGAAAAGAAGTGGCGAGTAGAAAAGGAAGGCGAGCTATTGGATGGGCAACCCTCCCGTGTAGTTACCCTTACTAGAAGGGATTACCCCGATGCGCCCAATATGTTTGACCACGCTGTACACTTCATCACGATTTCTGAGAATAGCAGTGATATTCCATTACCAACCGCTGGTTGGAGCGCTGCCAAGTTCATCCAGGGCTCACATGAGGCGTCATTTGGTGCCCGCACAAAAGGCAAGGAGTTTCGCTCTTCACCTTCCCAACGGTTTGGGAGATCGATATCGCGTGTTTGCAGCCAGGGTCAAGCACTGCATTGCGAAAATTTTTGAAAAAAAGGAAATCTCCCATCCCAACCCCAACCAAAAGACCCCCTTCCCCCATCAGGGGTGTAGCCGATATACAGAAAATTCGCCCCTATTAGAAATTTGACTACGTATCACCCGACGGTTGAATTTTTTACTTTTAGAGACCACCCGAATACCGAAGTCACTAAAAATAGGTGGGGTTCTTTCACGAATTTCCTTCCCGAGTACGACTTTCCCTTTTCCCAACCCCAAATACGACCCTTCCAAAAGTCTTATGCCCGAGCTTGACCCTGCTAACTCGCAAAAACTCAGCACGAAAATAAGTCAGTCCAACAACCACAAGAAGTGTGGCTACCGCCTTTCATGACGCAAGACTCCCCTTCTTGGTTCTGTCGCGTGTTTCTTTTCGAAACGGCTGGCCAGGGAACACCCCTGACGTGAGCACCACCCGTCGGTGGGACGTCTCAGCTACACTGAGGACCGTGCATGCCAAAGAAAAACTTCTGACACATCAAGGCACGCCAAGCTGCGGACATCGATGGCTTCGACGGGTCGACCCCACCGGTGGGAGACACAATGCGTGGGATTCGATTTGGAAGGGATCAAATTCTTAGAAGGTACACGCCCTTCTGCCCTGAGAGGCCTGAAAACTTAGGGTGAGCATTACAACAACAACAACCACAACAACAACAACGCAACAAAGCAACAACAAAATGAAAGTGGGTGGCTGACAAGTGTGGGCGCCCGGAACCCATTAATCCCTCGTCACCTCCTACACCTTACAATTAGTACCCTCCATCTAAATCGAATGCCCCGAAAATTTTAAGAAAAGTTGGAAATTATGGTAGCCTCATGGTAGAAGGAAGACAGGTAGCTTCCTTAGCCCGTATAGATGGAAAATATCGAAGAGGCCCCCAAAAGATTTTTTGGCCCAGAAATTCCTGCTCCATCCGTTCCCCTACCCTCACCTTTTGTGTAGAACATTACACAGATAAAAAGCCTAGTGTTCTGAACACCATCTGATTTAAGAACTTCAACAGGGCCAAGAAAATAAGCAACTGAAGAGGAAAGAGATTTCGATCGAAGCGAATATCCCAATGTTGTAGAGCATTTAGTGGGAGCCCGGGACTGACTGCAAAAAACCGGCAACAATCTTTTTTAAATTCACTTTTTTAAATTCACTCTGGTAAACACATCTTTAGTGTTTTGAACCCAAGAACCGAGTTTGGGAATAATGAAAACCACGACAAAAGGACGCTTATGAAAAAAAAAAAGAGCCTGAGTAAAATCGATGCCCATTGGAACACCAGACATTCCCTGCCCTAAGAGCTCAGGCACTCTGAACACCCCCCCCCCCCCTTCGCCCCTGGGCAACAGACATCCGGAAAATCATAAAGACGTGTGGCGGCGTCGTTGTGGTGGTCGGGAGCGTCCACTGCAGCTGCAAAGAGCAGGCAATTAGTTCCGACACTCAAAAAATGATGAAATCAAAGAAAGTACCTCTCGTTGTGGTTGGATGGCCCGTAGTGACTGGGATCGCCTAACAAGGTCGAATCTGAAACGATTATTGCAATGAGACCCGCATGAAGCGAAAGGGATAGAGCTATGGACGGAGTAATGCATGAATTGTGAAGATTCTGCTTTGTCTCAGTTCTTAAGGATTTCCCCCGCTATTTCGGCTGTTCCTGGCGCAGGCGCTCCCTTCTACACCGCATCTGCCACAGCCGTTTAACACAGCCCACACCATTCAACAGCCAATCGGGAGTACGTGGACTCCCACTTGCGCTCGGAGAGTTCAGAAAGAGCCCTCTACGGTGAGTTTCGGCTTATTCATGTTCCTCAGACCCCCATCAAATTCCAAGAATGGGGGCAGATCAAGTCATCGTCACACATTTGGAAATTTTCTATTTTGAAGGAGGAAACATTTACTAAAAATTGCTGACTAATGCGAATGATCATAATAAGTTTACCTTCTGATGTTGGCTGTAGTCTCTCCGTTGAGACCAAGTGTGGCGATGGCCCCTGGAAGGGTGTTGAGCAGATGAACTATTAGTCTGGAGGGGGCAGCAGATCTAAATCAGTTAAATTGAACAGAAGGCAGAGGTACATGATAAAATATAAGTGCTTTCCAGACGCACCCTTGGTCCACGGTAGGAGCGGGCTTAGACGAATCCTCCGTTGGTGACTGCTACCTCCCGTTGAACCTCCATGACTCGCAGTTCACGGGTGGCTGTTGCCAGTTGAAGATGGTTACTCTGGAGAGGATAGGCGTTCTAAATCAGTCAAATCAAACCAAAGAAAATCGCTCAAAATAAAGTACGGGTGATCCCTAAACGCAACTTCAGTCCACTTGGGCCGCTTTTGTCACCAAGGATTTTTCTCACAAATCTTCTTTTCGATTGCCATTGCATAAAAAGTATTTTCCTAGTTCTCATTTCCTACAGTCTTTAATGATGTCTTTAAAAGCTTCAAACTGCTATTAAAACTTTGCTCAGTCTCCCCGTGTCTCAACTAATTCACAAGGGACTTCCTTTACTGAGGGAAATCGCTCACCGGCAAGAATGCAATGCCGACAGCGATCCCAGCCCACTGGCGCTCCGCGATCGATGCCGTCCCACGATCAGCTGATCCCTCCATTGCTTCTTGGGCTCGTACGGCATCTCCTGAAATGTTTCCGGGAAGACACGTTGTTCAGATCCGCCTGACACCAATCCTAGTAACAAAGGCCTGTAAATTGTTGTGGGAGCGGGGGGGGGGGGGAGGGAGGGAGGAGGGAGTCGAAAAGTTTTTCTCTAAATTCATCACTTGTCCTTGGCAGCGGTAGTGCCAAAGGTGGCCACTTTCTGTACTGCTTTCGTCGGAGCTCATCCTTGTCTCCCAGCATCGGAGAATTCAATTCTGCCTACACTTTTCCTCCACCAAATAAGAGTTGGAGCCGTGACCATAGCCACACCATCGTCAGCTCAGGGATGCCATTGACTCGCGATCGTCGCCTTGAAATCTCCTCCAAGCGAATGTGCAAAGCCTGGGATAGCTCGCCTGAAGCGGCGTCGCAAGCGGCAACCTTGAATGGAACGGCGAAGGGATCGGCGATGGCAAAGGAAGGGCTTCGATATCATCACCCTAGTTGTTTCCAGATTCTTCATTATTCGAAGCGCTGGTCCAGTCCAGATAAAAGGTACAGAAGAAGGTTGCAGTGAGGCGTTTCCAATTAGTTCTCGTTTAGTACTTGGCAAATACGGTGGCCTGAGGTGTGAAAGCATCATTCGGGAAAAAAGGAAGGGTCATAGTGAAGAATAGAGGACATCATGTACTGTAGCGCCACTTCTCGTAATAAACCCCTGGCGGCGCAAGGAAAACCCCTGGTGGTTCTTCGTACATCCCGGAGCTCCTTTACTTGGGAATAAGCAAAATTTCTATCAACCTGTTTTGATGCATGCGCGTTACAGTATACGATACCCTCTTTCCCCACACTGACCAAAAATTGAAATTATCAAGGAAAAGGCTTAGCGTCGAGTATGTCGAGTTCGCTCCATGGTGTTGCTCATCGCAGGGCCCTGGCTGTGTGCATCCAAGCCTGAAATAAAATGCCATAAGGAAGCGGCTTTGTCCAGAACCCTTCTTGTCTTTGGGCGACATCCATACTCAGCGACACGATGGCGATTGCTGTGCGACCATTATGCTGACACTCATGAACATGCTAAATCATTGTGAGGTCCGCGCTGCGGGAATTGCGGTCGGAAATTCTGCGAGAAGGATTGATAGAGCGAAAAACATGGGGCTCTAAACGATGACGGTACAATGGCACAATGGCATTATCTCAGATGGTTTTCCCTTTTTGAATTCAAGACTTCAATGAGAGCCCACAAATTGTACCGTAACTCCAGTAACTACATGCTACATCATATACTATGTGGCTATTGGATAACTTCGAATGAAAGATTAGATATTTAATCAGGTGATGATAAGGAGGGTTGATTTGAATCATGAAGGGTACGTCTATTCCATCATTCTGCTTCATGCAACTCTTCGATCTCACGGAAAACTTCTTCGAAGAACACTTGGAAAAAGTCAGGACCACACTTGCAGAGTTACGAGAAGAACAGGTAACACTTTTTGCTTCCAACGACGACCCATTAATAAGAAGGAAAAGAAATTTGGAGAATAAAAGGTCAGCAGTGAGGAGATGTAGGAGATTATAGCCACAAAACGAAGAACTGCACACAGTTTTTTGAATTATAGCCAAATCCTGCGGTAAAACGCTGAGAAATTCTGTTAGCAGTGGACTATCTCGGAAGACATGGCAAAATCACTTCGTGAAATTCTGGAAAACTCGATAAATTCAGGAGATTTTCGCTAAAACTTATCCGGATAGGATCTGGAGTTGTAGCTTTATAAGCTGATTGAAGAGTCAGTGCTATTCAAAATGAAAGCAAGGGCGAGATGTGCGGTGCTCAGCGAGGTGACTGTGGATATTTGGGACTGAGTACTGGCACCGTACTGCACTCTATTCTGTACTCTGTGTGATGGTGTGATAACCGATTGTGCTCTTAGATAGCTCAGTAGTTCGCAATTTCAGTTTGACATCCTCCATGAAAACAATTTCAAAAAATTGGACAACGAGACGGTGAGTGTATGTCTTGTGAGCCGAAAAGAAACTGCTTGGCAGGGCCATGACTGCCAGTTCACCAGTACAGGCGCTAGTTAAACCACTGAGGAGTACCGCTCAAGACATGAGGGGAAGCTGTCCACCAGTCTCCTTATGATGTTGGCAGGTGCCTTTCACCCATCCCAATCTCGCGAGTTAAGTACCAGCAGTATCAATTGACGCCCCTCCCCCCTCTCTCACCAAAGGCACTGAAAATACATCTAATTCTTATTAAGGAGTTTAGCAGGGAGTGCATTTCTCTCGGTTTTCCACTTTCGCACAGTAAACTGCATCAAAAACCGTAACCATGTTATCCTCTGAGTGTCTAGTAAAGGGTGAGCCGCATATGGATTGCATAAATAGATGCCACAAAATGTATTTGAGTTAGAATTAGATAGAATAAATTCGAAGGAAAATTGTGCTTCGGATATTTTGCAAATAAAGCAAGGTATGTGAAGTACAAAAGTTCTTCAGAATCTGTTCTTCGGAAGAAATACGAGTGAGGAAGTGCTTTACGATTACATCTGAGCGCTCCAAGAACAAACTAGGCGCTTTTACGGTTAACTTATCTATAACGTGTTTATTAACATTATTTGTGCATCCTACTGGGCGATCTCAAACAGCTGCTTTATGAAAGAATCCATTTAACACCCCATCAAAAAATGCAGTTATCACAAAAATGTCCAAATTGTATGGTGCAGTACATTTATGCATGATGATCTCGGAATATAGACGATAAGCAAACCCAAAAATCGATACTGATAGGGGCTTATTCAGGTGGAACGAGCAGCGAGCATCCAACGACTAGGCATAAGAACTGACGCCTTTTCCTATTTCAGTTTGTGAAAGCCAACCAACTTCCATTATCGATTTGCATCCTTTTCTCCGATAAAAAGTGAACCCTCAAGAAAACCATCTGTACGAAATGCATATTTGATGAATAAAATTATGTAAACTGGTCTGTTAGTCCACACGCTATTAATCACATATCTCCTATATCAACGAACCGAACCAATAACAACTTGAGGACGATTCAAGGTGAAAATTCAGCAAAATAACAAAATAGTGTGGATATTGAGCGAATATGTTTTTACAAAATCAATAACAACCATGTTCCGTATAGGAAGTATGAGAAAAGACAATTTTCCCAAACTTCAAGGGCGAGTAATACGACGTCAGCTAGCAATTATGCAGAGGAAAATATATCCAAAGAAAAGTTAGAGTCAATAGGCGTCCAAAGCAGCCACTTTTGAAATCGGCTTACAATTTTTCCTATAAAAGAAAGCGTCACTCAGCTGATCTTGCCAAAGATTAATCTGTTAAACAGCATCTGAGTGACTCCTAATTCATACTCTCTTTGTGAGTTAAAGCTCCGTTTACTTGAAAGCAGTTTTGCAATAGTCTAGAATGTCGACAATGTGGACTTCCTAATTGGTCTTGACACCTTTTTGATGAAACAGAGGGAGTGATATAGAAAGAATTTCGTACGCTAACCCTCCCTTAGACCCATGACCTTACCGCCTACCCATTCCTAAGCTTCCCTCCCTTCCTTCACTCCTAGCTACTAAGGAGGGGAGAAAGAGAGCAACTTCGCGTCGTCGTCAAAGCTGCTTTCCCTCCTTAGGCTTAGGTTGAGACTGATATCCCCTCCTCCCACATGAAAAAGCATCTACCAAAGCATAGGTGTCATCTGCTTTAGTCTAAGCATAGCGAGGGAATAAGCTTTCACGCCAGTGAAAATTTTGCATCTCCCTCCACCCGACTTTTGAACCTTTTGAAATTGGACCTTAAAAGATTATCAGAGAATGGGATTGACACTCTATTTTCATGAAAAAAAGAAAAATATATATAAAATAGAAAGATAAAGGAGAAAGATAATCGATCGCCTTACAGTGGTTGGGACAGGGAGAGGGTTTCGCGCCAGTTATTGGTATCCCGATAGTGTAGGCCACCCCCGTCTTTGATTGAAGGTTTGGAGATCAAATAATTACCAAAGTGCGATCCATGATGGTGTTTCTTAGTAAGCACGGATCATACCGTTTCTGATTTTCACAGCGAAGTTCTCAACTCTGCCGTTCACCAGGCGAGTTCGAAAGGACTCGCCTGGTGAACGACGGAAAGAAAGAATCTGAAGAATTGCGACGTGCTAGGGTCATGTCGCCTCTAAAACTATTTCCGACGTGGGACAAGTGGTCCAAGGCAATGCGGGGCATGCGACTCGGGTTCGAGGTCGGCTTGGAAAGACACTTGTCAGAACGATAATATTCATAAATTTTTTTCTCAAAATGTCTCTCTGGGTAGCCATGCCATCCTAAATCGGCTTTTTTTTGGATTTCGTGTCTGGACCGGAACAAAAGTCGATATTGAATGAGACAGGGTGGTACATTACACCCTATAGCGGTCCGACTTAGTGGTAAGCTATACTTTCAACAGCCTCAAAATTATATAGACAGTCCAGCCTACCAAGCAGCTAGTTACCAAGTTGCTCTTGATAACTCCTCACAATTTCACGCGTCATCACCCGCCCACAGCCAACTGCTGCCCATAGCAACAGTTGGCTGTAAGCGGGTGATGACCCGTGAAATTTTGGCGGATTGGTGTAAAGTAAAAGATGCGTATCGATCGAAAAATGAGAGCTTCGGCGCATTTGGGTCAAGCATACGTATTGATCGCGAAAATGAGAGTAATGGCGCATCCGCGATTGGAGAGTATTGGCGGATAGGTGCATTAGTGATTTTTGCTATTTGCCACAATGCAAATAAATTGACGTGGAGGTGCAGGGGATCGCTAAAACCCCAAATCGCGGATGCGTCGATGCGCCAGAATCCTATTCAGCTGGGTATGAACGCAGCCTGATCGCCTAAAAAGTGTATGCGATCGCCAAGTCTGAACGACGTCTCAGGTCCGATCCGATTCACGTTAATTCTTATCAAAACAAGTTTCCATGCGCTTAACAAAAACTATCGCCCATATGGGTCATTTTTAGTTGATGAGCGAATCAGGACGGTGGTGACGGTGATGATGGTAAGAGGTGTTGAGCAGCTGCACACTACAGGATACAGAAGCAATATTCATGGTGAGTTCCTGTCAAGAAAACATTTCACGTGCTATCCTGAAAGATGGCACCTCAAAGAATGTTCAACAAACATGTTTCACTCTGCACACTCGAGAGTTCATCTTTATGCCTAGGCTTCGGTGAACTACGACGGGGTTCTTCTCCTCCTTGAACTCAGACGAAAATAGCGCCGGACATCGAGCTTAGTGAAGTGTCTCGTCGCATGTATGCCACAAGGACAGAAAACTGGCGCGGCCGTGTTAGCGCGACGCAATGCGAGCTGCGATAGCCCTATAGGTTCACTGCTGAAGCGCTGACGCCTGAAATGAAGCATAGGGCACTGTAATTGTTTTGAGACTCATTCAATAAGTAGACCGCCCTCATCGCGTCGCATGACATACGCCACAGCCCGATTTTTCTGTCTTGATGGCATACACCCATCCCGCCTCCTCTCATTAAATAACAATTGTTACACTCACACAGATGGATTGTTCTCACATTTTGCACCATTTCGACAGCTTATGCACGAAATGAGTGTCGATTGCACACGCGTAAAATCGATACCGCTTTGAAGCAAATGGACTAATAGACTCATCGCGCTCAAAAACGAGTGGTGTTCGCTAGAGCATTAACACGAATTTGAAATCACAGATCCCCCCACAAATCTCTCTCAACCTGGTCTCATCCAAATATTTTCAGTTTTTATAATAAGTTTAATGGAAGCGTCTACGGAAAAACCGCTTCTTTGTTACCCTTATATTTGTGTTGTATTTGCCTGATAAGAGTCGCATTTAAAGTTTCACACGAACAAATGGGTATGCAGCCAAGATACAGCTCCCTGAATTCTTTGCCGGGTGGGCGGGGCCTCCGGGTAAGAGCCCCGTCCCGTCGTCCGGCGCTGTTTGGAAGGAAGTGTGGGACTGTTTACATAACGTTCTGTTACTACAATGCGTCTCCGACCACGGCGGACGACGGGGTGGGTACTTGCTCGGGGCCCCGCCCACCCGGCCAAAACTTTGTTTTGCTGTATTTTAGCCGGACTTTTTTTTCGCGTGAAACTTTGCATGCGGCCTATCGGACAAATACAACGTAAATATAAGGATAACATAAAAAACTGATTTTTCCGCGGACGATACCTTTAATAAGCAGCTCAAATTTAACTATAAGTATGGAATAAGCTATAGGAGCAAGACGAGAACGCTGCCCATCCTCGCAGCAGCACCACACCGAAGTGCTACTAGATCGCCATAAAGACCTCAAAGAAGTGATTTTCGATGTGAGTTTTGCCACAGATTATGGCGTCATACCTGTCCTTTTCATCTACAGAGAATATCGTTCCCGATTTTGATCACTGATCAACCCCTACGGTGCTTCTAATAGGCGAGTCATCGACAGCGCAATGTAAACTGTTCAAAAATGGCAATAAACTCCGTTTTTTCGCATCAGTGCATCAGAGGGATGGAGAGGGAGATGGCGTGATCAAACGATGCTCGCTCTCTCCAATGCCAATGATCGGTCATGCGCGATCCGCCCCATTGCACTTCCGTGTTTTTGCTCTTTAATCTCAATGAAACCGTCAGAAAGCATGGTAGTCCTCCTTTTTTCGCCAAATTCCACACAAATCGAACCAGTTGTCTTCTATGTTGTTTTCGCCACTTACTTCCTTTTTTTATGAAATAACTAGATCAATTAGAAATTGCTTATGTACCATACATATAATACTTCATAAGCCTACAATATTTTATCTAAAGTGGCCAACTTCGAAAGAAAATGTAAACCAATTGTAAAATATCACACCTGTAATTTTACTAGTTACAATACCCACTTTTCAGTATGTCCACATTTTCACTTTTGGGTGAATTTTTATCATCAATCTAGAACACACATATTTCATGAGATGATCAAATAAAAAAACTCAAATTTTCCTACGGCTACGAAAACAGTAGGGAGCACCCCGAAATGACCCACTCTGAAAGTAATCTTTCTGAGGGACAAACGAAAGAAGTGAGAGGTTAGCACTGATCTGACATTTTATGGGCCATGAATTTAACTTCAATTGAAATTCACTGAGTTTTCTGAGTATGCATATTCAGGATGAACATTCAGTGTGCTTTACGCAACAAGCCGATATTGCAGTCAGTGCTTATACTGTCTCTTCTGAGTCTGGAACCAATCAACTCAATTATTCTTGTCGCTTTTTTGTGGCTTTCTTGTCGCTTATGTTATTGCTTCAAAATTTGACTCATGCCCGCACGAACGAGCTAGACTTTTAAACTTTTGGTAGTAGACTTGCGCGTACATACATCGACTGGCATTTCCAGATTATTTCCAATTCACCCATTTTAACCTTTATGACTTTGCAGATAAACTTCCTCGAACAGAGTATGTTGAGCTGGGTGCCAATACACTCCCAAAACAGTTCAAACGGAGTTTTATATCAGATCCGCGGCCTTTTTTTGCTGACATCACAAGGGACACCAAACAGCTGACAGCAGCCCATCAGCCGATCATGGGAGTGTTTTGGTGAACCCTCTCGATCACGCGTTTAACGTATTCAAGCAGAAAATGCTCGAAAAAGAATAGTAATGCACCACATCTCGAAATTCGTCAATATAGGAGGTAACTTCCTCCGTCTTGTTCACCGAGTTGAACTTGTACAGAGGAAAGTCATTTAATTATGTAGAAAATGCTTCTCAAATGTTTCCATTCCAATTTCTAAAATCTTAATGCGACGTAAAAAACCCAGACGTTCACATTTCCTGTTATACCCCTGCAACAGATCAAAAATCGCCAAATCAGCGAAATTATTACGTGATGACTTCGCTGTGCATGAGAATTCACCACAAAGAAATAGCGATGAGGAATGAAAAGCATATGAAACTATTTTCATGAATGTTTATATTCCCACTTTTCTTCGCAGATTCTTGGAAGGACTAACTGATTTCATATGGACCTAAGCGGCATAAATTCAACTATTTCTATCATTTCCTAATTCTTAATATCCTGAACCACTTTAGCGTGTTCGCAAGAACGCTCATCAGCGTTGAGAAATCTTTAGATCTTAAATGTGTTCCCTTTTTCCAAATATTTTTTTGATTTATCAAAACTCCCGCGATCAAACCACTGTCTTCCCGGTGATCTTCGAAAAATGAGACAGACCAGCTGCAAAATTGCTAGCGTTGAATTGCTAAGGCCGACCTTCAGACTCATCCTTATCAGCGCAGGTATCATCGGAACTACTCATGCCTTATGGCGTGACCGTCTGGCTTATATAATCGGCCATCGCTGTTTCTCTCGTGGAACCACTACCGCTGCGTCGTTTCTGTAGGAACCCACGTCCGATGTGTTGCCGCGCCTAACCATTTCCGGCATTTATTGTACATCAAACAGACTTTTTAGTAGTACCTACGCTTTATAAATGAATTTTAACGTGAAATAAATTGATTCAATTCTCGCAAATCAGCTGAGAAACCATTTAGAATATCAATCAAATATTCAAACACCTGAGAAACCACTCAGAATATCATTCAAATATTCAACCAATATGAATATGAATTTTATAATTGAAAAATTCTTGAAGTTCTGCACATTAATAAATATTTTTTCGCTATTAACATTCATATCGTTGATTTAGATTTACTACCCAAAGTGTATACCAACAATAATTTGTCCTTCGCCATTGAATTTTTTGAAATGATCTTCAAATCACAATACTTAAAGCTTATGTGAAGATTTTCAAGCGCTTTTTTTTCTTGAAAAAGAATAAGTAAGGATCAGCCAGCAAGAGTGAAACTCGGAGCTATCGCAGTGATGTACAGGCGTAGACCATAGAGAACAGGATCCCTCTGAGCTTATAAGCCGTTTTCCATTACGGGTCTGTCCAATACTATGGGAAAGGGAGATTACCCATCGCTTCCTCGACATGGTCCCTGATTCTACCAGGAGTTAACGAGGTTTTGATGAGGCTTGAATAACACTATTGTAGGTTTCGTAAGAGCTGGAAATAGCGCACGCCACATGGCTTGATCATTCAAATAACGCGAACTCATAAATTTCAATGGCTAATGGATTTTGAGAAGAGGCCCCAGGAGCGCAAAGCTGAAGTATAACTAATGATATGCTCATAATTTTCATAAGTCTGTTTTTGGTCACTATGCTTCTTGTGTCTACCGTATCTCTACAGTATTCGACTACAGTAAGTCTAATGTATATAGTGAAGATTGCTGGCTTAACATTCATATGGAATTTTAGCTGAATTCAATGAGAAGTATACTTTCTATTGAATTATATTTTTTAACCTGATACTATGGGCTTTAGCAAAATTTCTACAATTTTATTTCTTGCGGTGCACCCACCACCCAGCAGCCCTCGGAGCCTACTTTCCTCAAGTTGAACTTGAACTCGATTTTGACTCCTATAATTTCTTTGAATATTCTAATGGATTCTTCGAAAATTCTCATAGTTTCAGAAATGTCTCCAACAGTGGGCTTGGCTGATGTTATTCTTGGATCATGGGATCTTGAGAAAACAGATGCCTTTATGACCTATTGGGTACCAACATCATATAAGGTAGGAAAATGCTTGCAACAAAAACCATCAAGAATGGATATTTGTAAGTGTATAATTTCAGATTGCCGTCGCATATTTGTTACTTATTTTCTTGGGTCAAAAATTTATGCGAAATAAGAAACCGTTTGAATTGGACGGTACACTTGCCGCATGGAATTTTATGTTTTCGCTATTCTCCGGTGTAGCCGCTTATAAATTAATTCCTGAATTATACCGAACATTCCGAGATGACGGATTTGTTGGTGAGTTATCGACAAACTACAACGAATAATTTTTAAAAAATTACCAGCTAGTAAGTTGAGTTTACCAAGTTGATTGTGAGTTGGACCTCCTATTGACCCTCGGGTTCGTGTTTCTATGAAGCCGAACATAACTATAATAACATACTCAAACAATTGTTGAGAACAACAAACGTCTTACTCCGTTTAGCTGCTCATTCCTGTAAAACTAAGTATCACGAGGCCCAAATAAGGGAATTAATCGAGCCATAGGCCTTGCTTGCCCTGTTATTGGCAGAGACGTTCAGCCAAAAAAAAAAAAACTTCTGACAAATCATTGTCTAGTATAAGCATTCCCG
Organism: Trichostrongylus colubriformis; assembly: GCA_963978905.1. NCBI lineage: Eukaryota > Metazoa > Nematoda > Chromadorea > Rhabditida > Trichostrongylidae > Trichostrongylus > Trichostrongylus colubriformis. The sequence continues at coordinate 52,726,007 of OZ022256.1, read as the reverse complement.
TAATTGACCGGTTGTTAATTTTACTGTTGAGAACAAGAACGATAATATAAGTGAATTTTAAAATGACTATACAATTGGACCCATCGCGATATGAAGCTTTCTCCCAGTCCTCCAAACGCTATCTGCACAGATTGCACAGAGTAGAGTACCACAAGCGCAACTGATCATTATTTCGGCGATAAAATCGCACCCCGATCACCTCATGAATGGGGCGCACCTGATCACCTTACACAGTTCAATGATACTATCTAGCAACTATTTGCGCTATTTATAACCAGCTGGCTGGTTCACACTACTGCGCGCATAACACCAAGGGCGTTAGTGGGTCGGTCGGATTAATTAATTGATTAATTAATTATGCGTTTAAGGCGCACCATCAGTAAGAGGAAGAACAACAATTGCTAGCATAATCAAAAACGGAACATTCCAAAACACCAAACAGCCAAACAGAAAAGTTTAAGCCCTGAACAAGAACTCGTACGCTGACCAGTGAGGATTTGCTTTTCTATGAACTTTATTCAGTGTAAATAATTATTTCGCAACCATAGAGTACGATGAACAGGATTGCTGCCTATTACTCATTCCTCTCCCCTGAACAAAAATGGATCAATTCAAATGATAGCTCGTATCGCTATGGAATTCCCCTCCCTGCACCATTAATCATACATTAGGGTGGTCCACCGCCCATTTCCAGCCTTCTACAGGAAACCGATAATTTCGATCAATGTTGATCGACGTTGTTAATTACGAAAAATCTTGTTCACCTATTGCTATGATTCAGAAATTGGTTTTCTTCCTTTTACATTTTACTATATACTATACGGTCTATATTTCTAGCTGTATTTCGGGCCGAAAAGTGGGGAGTCAGATATTGTAATTTTTTTTGACCCACACACCATTTAGAAGGCTTTGGGCGGGTGAACCGGTCTTTAAAAAGGTCATAAATTGATAATCACAGCCCCAACATCATCACTTCCTTACAGTAATCTCAAGAACCACACAGAACAATCCTTAAAATGTATTAACCCCCTGAAATTCCTATGAAGCCGCATCATACTATGCGGTGCCGACGGCAGGGCGTGGCTGCATGTCCCTGCGCCTCCGCCTGAGTCACCCTGTCTCCTTACCTGCGTCGTCTCTGCCCTCCCTTGTGCTATACTGCCTCGCTGCCTGTGAACGCACCCACCCCCTGTCGCGGCGAAAGTATGATCGCGGTCTAAGTCAATTCACTGTTCCACCGTATAAATGGCAATCATTAATCACAGAAAATAAGGTAACCATAGCCACATCTTCGGGAACTCAGATGACGACGGTATCAGACGACAGTATAGGATCATAAATGAGTTGGCAAAGCGTTTGAACGAAAGAATTCGGAAAACTCATATTGTAACTTTCAGTGCGAAAAGGAAATAGATAGTATTTTCAGGCTCCTACTGTAATAATAACGATTACTACACGGATGCATCAACGGGTTTCTGGGGATGGGCATTTGTAATGTCAAAAGCACCGGAACTGGGTGATACCATGTTCCTTGTACTCAGGTAGGTTACTACTACTCATCTCCCATTGAGTTATTTCGAAGTATATCGATTTTTCATTTCAGTTTCTCCAAACTTGTATAATTTTCTGAAAGCAAACTTATTATGAAACGTGCAATTCTAGGAAGAAACCAGTAATTTTCATGCACTGGTATCATCATGCGCTCACATTCGTCTACGCCACCATCACCTACTCTGAGCATCAAGCTTGGGCTCGATGGTCGCTTGCCCTTAACCTTACTGTGCACACCATCATGTACTTGTAAGTTCATGATAAGTAATTGGATCTTTTCTCCAACTGATTCCACTTAACTGAATGCAGAGAAACATGAAAAAACATCTTAAGTTACCTAAAAATGGCATGATCAATATCATTATCCAAAAAGTATAGTAATTTTTGTAATAGTAATTTTGGATTATTAGTGATCATTTGTTAATGACATCAGTAATCACAAGCGTAATATACCAATTTTCAGCTATTTCGGAGTTCGAGCGCTGAAAATCGATACCCCACGAGCGGTGGCAAAATTCATCACCACAATCCAAATTGCACAATTTGTGATCAGCTGCTATATATTCGCACATCTTGTCATCATCAAAAGCTATAACCAAATTCCAGACTGTGCCGTCAGGTAGACATTTGTTTTTCTTATTACATCTGCAAGTCCAATTCATGAAGCACGCCTTGCGTAGCGATCTAAGGCCGCGTTCATACTTTTCTTCGGTAGGGCGTGGCTGCGTTCACAGGTAGCAAGGCAGACTGGCACGGGGGAGGTGCTGAGACGACACAGGCAACGAGACAGGGTGGCACAAGCGGAGACGCAAAGACAGCAGCCACGCCCTGCCGCCGGGGTTGCAAAGTATGAAAAGGGCGTAAAAGACGCTGCGCGACTGTACAAATTCTTGTGATATACCACGGATTCATAGTGACATTGGATCACTCGCAATTAAAGCAAGATAACAATTTCAACAATTTCAGCTGGAATGTCCTATCAATCGGTGGTCTCATGTATCTCAGCTATCTTTATCTATTCGCCGAATTCTTCTATAATGCTTACATCAAGAAGCGATCGCCCACAAAAACCAAGTCTCAGTAATGACGCGCATCTTATTTTCACAAGAGATGGAAAACATTTCACCCAATTTAACTCATTCAAAAAATTAATAAAAATTTCAACAGTTTCTCCAACGACATCAAGAAAAAACAAGCACAAATAGAAGAACAAGATTTCGGACACAACAGGATAAAATACAGTCAAAGAAGCACATCAGATAGTGCTATTGAATACAATACTCTCAAAGAGAAACCAAAAGAGAGGGCGATCCCACAATCAAACTTCATTTTCATTTACCAACAAATTGGGAATACCATCTTTTATCGGGAATTTCCTACCGGTATCCGGACATTCCAGCTCTCCATCAACAATTTCGACGCATAGCATTACTCGATGCAACTATAATTGCACAATTTGTCTTATGAACGATGAAAATACAAGCAGAAAAAGTGAACAAAACAAATTTCCTCATCACGTATCATACAGAGTCGAAGCTACTAGTGCTAACCCACTCGTTTCCTCTATGCCGCAGTATACTTCGCAAACATTGCAGTTTATGGAACTATTAGATGGGTAAAGGTCAGCAGCTTAGTAATCCAGTAACTCTGCGCAATCGTCGCGACACAAGAAGAATGAGGCGTTAATCGGTTTCCATGTGCAGTACAAAGTAACGTTACGAAGGGGAAGATGGCAAATATAACACTCAAATGGGGCTCGGATTAAATGATCGATTGCGTCACGGCAAATCTGTCATTGCAATAGTTACAGTTTTGCAATGTATACGAACAGTCTAAGATAGCATTACATTGATATGCAATCTGTTAGGCAGAAAATCACACTACCTACACTAACTAGTTGGTCTGTATAGGTAGCATGATATTTTATTGATTGAAGTCGACTTCAGAGCTAAATCGAAAATAGTCTATCGTTACAGTACAGCCCTTCGTTCAAAAATACTTGCAAATATTGCTTTTGTTTTCAGCTGGGAGCTATATTCTACGAAATGAAATAAAAATCTCAGACCAAGTCAAACCATCATCACGAATCGAGTTACCGGAAAGCGAAAATTTCACATTGCAAATTAAATAAAAAGCACCAATACGACCCTCAAATAATTCAACGAACCTCCATAAGTAATGATGAGTTGGTTTCCCAATCATCCGGCAATGATGCAGGCATGTTACCAGCTTCACCGATTGAATAAGCCGCATTGTATAAAGAAGCGTAGTCAAGCTGGAAAAAAGCAGGCAATCGCAGTATCGTAAATCTCAAGCATTAAATAAATACACTCACCTTAGGCATCATATTTAGCACGAAATTTTCGTTGAATTCCACTTCCTTGTTGGCTATTTGATTAGCTCGCAAAATAAGGGGATAGCCATTGGTCACGTTCTTCAGAAATCTAGATGACAGAAAATTGTGCGTGAGAAGTTTCATCTGTAAAGGAAAATTAGCTCTGGTCGTTTGATGCCAGTAGTGACACCAAGTAATGACAGTCACCAGGGGAGGATTCTAGCTTCCCATAAAACTTTGAAATGAGACTTACGTTAATCAATAGGGTCTCGAACGCTGATTACTTCATATGAGAACCAAAACTGCAAATAGCCGTTCCGAAGCGAGTTAGGAGAGGTCAAAATTTGCTTGCCATGACTCATTGACCGGATACTTTGCTTGCCGTGACTCATTAAGACGTCAAATCTTGGTGGCAAACTGACCGTTCACCACGTCCAAAGCAAGAGCACTACCAGTGAACCTCGGCGACCCTTGCCTTACGCACGGATATTCTCTTTCATGCGTTACTTCAAGCAATGAAGCCCGCCCATGATTCATCGCGAGCAAATTTTAGCCCTTCCTAACTCGTTTCGGAGTGGCATTTTGCAGTTCGGTGTTCATGGTTGTAATCAGCATTCGAAACCCTATCGATCCACCGAGATCTCACTTCAAAGTTCCATGATAAATTCAAGTCTTCCCTTGGTAGTATACCATATTCAACGATAACTGATAAGCAGCGTTTGCTACACTTCATACACAATGACACCAGAAAGTTCATCATAATTTAATTATGAGACACAATGTAATAATACAAAATAAAGTGAAATTTCACTGCGACAATCCTTGAAAGCTTTTCTAAACATTGAGCAGTTTTAAGCTAGTCAACTTAATGAATGAACAGAGTTTAGCTAGTACATGGGCATCAGTAAAAATTTGGGACGGATTTCAATAACCATCTAATGGCACATTTGAGCTATTCACATGAAGAAATGAATAAAAAATCATTCTCTACCCGTACAGAAGAAAGAAAAAAGATAAAAAAGAAAATCAAAAAATACCTAATAAACCTGTACCGTCTCAATGGGATTATGCTATCCATGCAACAACAACCGTCTCTGTCAAGGCCGTTAATGAAGCACTCTCTATCGCACATGAAGAGCATAATAATGAATGAAAAAATGAGAAAAAAACCAGGTAGTAAACAGGATTGACAGATACAAGTTACACAGTGAAACCTCAAATCTAATGAGCCCCTGGGAATTCATGCAAGTTTGAGGGATCGGCTAAATGCAACAAGACAAGTAAAAGTTAGCATTGAAAAAATCGCCCAAAATAGCACAAGCTGTTATGAGGACAACTGATGTGCAATCCCAGAAGAAGAACGTAGAGATAAAGCGAACACCTAGTTGTCATAATTCAATACTCGCTTAGGTGTTTCCCCTTATCGATAGTTAATCTAGGACCAATAACGGACTAACAATACCCATATTTTGTTCAGGGACTTGGAGAATCCTTGTTGATAGGAGAAAGATCAAGCTCCGAGAAGCCTTCAAATGAGTTGTTGCCACCATCCAAATCACATCGCACTACGCTCTGACTACTGCCATCCAAACATTGATCACTCGTATCCTGAAAAAGGCTTCTCTGTGGAAGAAGAGAGCAATTCATCGCTTGCTAATGTGGTCGTAATGTACCGTACATGATTAGTGTCGTCCTCAGAAAACAAACGACGGCGCAATGATCCAGCGCTTGACGCTGTTGCATTGAACACTGAATCTTCACCACATTCCTCTGTTATGTAAATACACGATGGACCTGTTAAAATTGAATGATAATATTCCTAATGTTACGCTGTTATAGCAAGCTTTCCCTTTTGCAGACGGGCAACATGCACAATAAACAGGGTTTAAGTGGCTGATCTTTGACGCATGAGGTGTAAGAGTTCAAGATGGATGCTACAGACGACTTCTATTTGCTTACAAATATAACTGAGAAGGATTCATAACGAAAAAAAATGACCTATTCAAGGGAAGCCCCGAAGCGGTACTTCGCCGATATGCAGCCACTCGCTACAGCAGCTGCACGGCCCATGAACTTAAAAAAATTGAAGTGATGCAAAAATTACCTAATATTTGAGCAAAGTCGAAATCAATGGATGGAGGAATTGTGATATCAGTCTGCGTTTGCTTGACTCGTGGAGATTGAACGAAACTGCCGCGGCGCGATAGATTCGACACATTAGGACGAGCTTTCGGTGACGATGTAGAATATTTCATACGCATTGCGGCGCTGATTCGAACCATATCACATAACGGCGTCTCCGGAGCGGACAACAAAAGTGGGTTCTTGAAAGAGTTAACCACTTAATTGTCAATTCGCCGTAACCAAAAGCTTTGTGAGCGAAAAAAAAAACTACTGCAGAAATGAAATCAAAGAAAAACCTTCACTGGGACATCAGGGGACGGAATATGACAAGTGTTATTCTTCCAATACTCATCAAGTATAGACTGAATCTTGGCTTCATGTTCAGGATCTCTGAAAAAGGAATATCGTGATCAATTCATCATGGAACGAAAATGAAACTCACGGTGAATAAGAACTTTGTGCAATTTCTTCCTGTGAAATATGAACCGGTTTTAAAACTGACAGCTCCTCGATGGACCATTTGAATTCCTGAAAACCAAGGATTATGGCGTGATCGTTCACTGATGGAAGCAGATACCTCTGGTGATGCTGGACTCTCAGTAATGGCAAATACACTGGGACTAAAAGTGTTCGTATGAAGAGTTTCGAGTAATCGACTTTCAAATGAATTGGTAAATCGAGAATGAGAAGGCGCTTGGGTGCTCAAATCCCTGAAACACGAAAATCTCAGTGAGGGAAAAGAAATGGGTAAAAAATGGAGAACTACAAGACTAAGGGCTAACTTTCACAAAAACCACTTAGGTTTTTTTTAGAACCTTTCATAAATTCGGAAAGGAAGAAACACTTGTGATAGATTAAGATCAACCCTGATATCTGCTTAAATATCCACAGTTAAGGGCCGTGTTTATTGACAAAAATGAATCAATTGCGCGAAATCTGCTTGGGCTTACCGATAAATTGGGAAAGGGAGCAAAAACTAACCTCTCTGGAGTTGAAGTCCCCGGCACATCATTTTCTTTGTTCATTTGACTAGTTTCAAATGTATGGCTGTCAGAGCTGGGAAACCCTTCCGTATCACCCTAGAAGAAAGATATATTAGGATATACGGCCTTGAAGTAGAAAAAAAGACCCCACTTTTTCACAGTGAATTTCCGAGATATCGTCAAGTTGATGATGTGCATCCATATGGTTACTCTTTACCAACGGACTCTCACCACGACATTTGAACCTAATCGCTCGCTTGCTGAAAACTGTCCGCCGATCGATGTCATGCAGAATTGGGGAGAGCTTGAGATCTGAAAGAAAGAGTTCAACAATAGAGAAGCTCATAGCAGCAGGAACAATTATTCATACACTGACAACCAAAACACAGCAGGACGAGAAGAACTGCTGGGCTCATGCATAGTAAACATTCGATGTGAAAGGAAAGTCTGACCCACATGGAGAAAGCCTCCTAAGAATCGTCTAGCAATCCGTGAGTCAAGGTGAGATATATGCTACTATTAGAAATTCTTCCAGACAATTAGGAAAAAGCCCTCACAACCCGCAGTGAAGAAGGTTGGCCAGATCCATATCCCAAGATTTGATTCCAGGGCCATGAAGAGGATGCAGCCACCGCTTGTCATGGCTCCATTTTCCGCTCTTCCGAGGGATTACTAGAGGGAAGGATGTGAGAAGGCCAAAATCAACTGTAGACAATTTAAGAAAACATGCCAAGCCTAGGTGAAGATCCCTCTCAACAACTAGTTAATGAGAAACCTAAACTAGGTGTTTAATTTACATTTGGTAACTCGAGTCGCAACTGCATGACACCTATTCAAGCGAACAAAAAAGACAGAAAACGAAGACAGAGTTCGGTAAATAGAACATTCAATTCAATTCCTGATTTTAATTCAAAAAATCAAGACCATCTTGGTCGACCATCTTGAAGTCCATGTGAAATAAATAGCAAATGGATGGAATAGGCATAAGACAGTCGTCAGACTACGCGATGCCGCACTTGCACACGCGATTCTACAACCTCAATACTTTGCGATGCCTCAACTCACGTACGGAGCCGCGACACTGCAGAAGCATGAAGTTTTACAGGGTCAAGGCGTTGAATCAATATGCACATTTTGAACAAAGTGGTGTTTCTCATTCGCCAAGTACGTATAATTTTAGGTAGTCATCTATCGCTTTAGAAGCCAGCCAGCTAGCACGTATGCACATGTTCTGACAAAAACCCTTGCCATTTGTGAATGTCCAGGGATTGCACTTCATTTGAAACCTATCACGAACCTGCTCTGGTTTTAGAATAACAAAGGAAAACCTGTTCTAAGCAGGTATTGATAGATCTGACATGAACTTACCTGCTCAAACAGCTAAAATGAAAGGCCGCCGTTAGACCGCGATTTTGCGGTGTGGTGTCGCGGTTCCGCACGCGGAGTTGCGGCGGACCAAGATTTTTCGAGGTCGCGGAATCGCATGGGGACGCCGCAAAATCGCGAAGCCAAGAAACACAAGATGAAAAGACCAAAAACGCAACAAACAACAAAACCATGTACAGATTTGCATACCGGGTTTCTTATTTCTGTTACCCTGACTGGGATCCGATGATTCGTCCAACGATATTAGAGCTGTGCTGTTAAATTGAGTAGAAAAGCGATCACATGTGCTATCGGTTTCCGATGACGAACAGTTTGCACCACGATCCATCTGTAATAAAGCTGGATTTTCGAAATATTACGCTTCACATGTGGTGTCATTCCGTGAACTAAGTTCAAACGACAATAAATAACACAGACAGTATACATGCATATAAGCGCGGCTTCTCTAGCAATTTGTGGGATACAAATAAATAAGGGTAAAGTCAAGGGAGGGAACTTCCACCGCTTCCCAGGCTTAGGCTAAAGTTCATATCGCTGTCCCTAATTTTAAAGCATCTTCCAAATCATCTATCTCACCTGCTTGAGCCGAAGCCTAGGAAGAGAGAGAAGCTTCGACGTCAGTGAAAATTTTGCGTCTCCCCCACCCCCCACACGGAGCGATCTTTGTCCGATTGATCGCTTGTAAGAATTGGAAAACAACACAAGCATACGCAGCATGACTTTTTGCTCTTAACCAAAAACTACCGGCTAGAGTAGTATCCAGAAGGACCGATTTACAAAGTGATTCGGATGCGAGGAGATGCTCACGGCAAGTACGAAAGAAATTCCACCCAAACGAAAAAAAAAACACTGCCCACCCTCATATCAATTTGTGGGACCGTTAATAAGCGAAGACATGAATAACTACACACTTTTGAAGTGAATACCTTTTTTTCTGGTGTGATTCACGATCAAAAGACAAGTCGCAGAGCGTTTAGGCTGAAAACTCGACAACTGTTCAAATTAAGCAGAAAGCAGCGGCTCCAAAGATCCTTGATTTGATGGCAGTCCTAGAGCTCTAATTAAGGAAACTTCATCGCCAGAACGAAGGGAATTTGCGCTAAAAAACCGTTACTTTCAAGCAACAAAAAAAGGATAGAAAACCGCCTGACTCTAAGGATGAGAGCCAAATAACGATATGGATAATGAACCAAACAAGCCACGTAAAATAGAGCAATGACATAAACTCGTTGAAGGGAGCTACTGACGGTGAAAATATTTGAGGGAAATTATACGCGCAAAAATGGTTGCCATGCGTGTGATTGCGTAGTTAGCGCGACTACCGTCTCCGACGTGATAACTGCACGTACTCCTTCGATTGCTGTCACTGCAAGTTCCTTCCTCCACGGCCGCCTGGTTTTAGCAGTCTGAAGTGGGTAGCTACGGAACGTACGAAATATTGACTTGAATTTGCGGTTGAAATTCGACAATGAAGGGTTCATGGGGCTTCCTGACATCGTGAACTTCTATATTGTGCAGAATACTCGATGTTACCTTGCATCTAATGCAAATAAAATCATAAACGATTATGAGTTTTAATGATATTCTACTAGTTCGTCATAAGTGCCATGTAAAAATACCATCGATCAACTACCCAACAATACAGTACGGGCAGCGTTCATACTTTGCGGTGCCAGCGACAGGGCGTGGCTGCGTGTCTCTACGTCTCCGCCTGTGCCACCTTGTCCCGTTGCTTGCTTCGTCTCTGCAGCTATCCCGTGCCACTCTGCCTCGCTGCCTATGAACGCAGCCACGCTCTGCCGGCGCAAAGCATGAACGCGACCTAACGCACACTTTCCCTTCATCATGTAATAGGTCACGTTAGTTTGTCCAGAGGTAGTCCGAGAGAGTTCAAACTTTCTGTCATCACTGAGGATTTCCCACACATTTTCACTTCATAATTACGGTTTTTTTCTCACAAGTCTCAAAACTGTGTATTCGGTTTGATACGATGCAAAACCTGACACATTGGAGTATTTCATCACAATAAAATACTTGCATTGTTTTCTCTTTGAAAGAAGGTACAAAAGAAGGCCTACAAAAATGGCAGACATTTTCTGACAGTACTAATAATTCCTATTGTGGCAAGCAAGGAATGAGACAGGGAAGGAAATGGGTGATGGTTCTTACCTGTCCTCAGGCTCTGTTGCCTAAAAATCTTTTTTTGAATGTAGAGCCTAAAAACATATGGAAGGGTCTAGAGCAATCACTTTCTCTTTACTACTCAATGGTTCGAGGAATCACATGTTTCAGTGAGGGTACAGTAGCAGACCCACTAGGCAACGAAAAATTGAGAAGATGTCAAGAGCTCGTGTAGACCGATTAGGTGAACAAATCTATACCTCCTCGGAAGATTTCCCAAATCTATGGTGCACGCATAAAGGAAAACAAAACATTTGTGTACAGCTCACATTCACTTTTATGTCATCTTCCACGATGCATATTTCAAACCAATAGGTTGTACTAAGTTTTTTTCCCGATCATCAATCTTTTTACTATTTCTCCCAACAAACGGCAGGCGACAACGCATCCACCATCTTTATAAACAACCCTCTACCACCACATAGGTAGATCATTGATTCCTTCCTCCCAGAACTCTGAGCTCTGAGAGTCGAGAAGTTAGCGATCGCCTTAGCAAGCAAGCCATAATCAACGAATTTTCTCTTGGCCACGAAGGATTTCATAGGAGGGGAAAGGTGATATTCATAGGGTGCAATGTCTGGGTAGTACGGCGGGTGGGGCAGGACATCCCAGCCGAGCTTCTGTATGGCCTACATACAGTCCAGTTCCCGAAGGCTGGCAGGGCGTGGCCTACTGACTTGGGTGAGAGTACGTGGCGAGGTGAGAGAGATCGATACAAGTCCGTAGGCCTCGCCCTGCCAGCCGTCGGGAAATGGACTGTAGGTACTCTTCGCGACGTGGGATCGGACGTCGTCATGAAGGAAGGTGACCGCAGACCTTTTTCGGCGCTTTTCTCGAACAGCGACGACGAGCTGCTGGAGCTGGTGGGTGCATATGGCAGCGGTAACTGTCTCGCCTTGTACCAGCACCTCTTGTGAAAGCATTCCTTCTGCGTCCCAGGAGCAGCACAGTCCCTAGCGTGATTGTCTTCCATGTCAATTTCGCCGTTGCTAAAGCTGTTGAACCAGCGGGGCACGGTCTAGTAGCTCAAACATCCACTGCCCAACGCAGCGTTGATGGAGTCGCAAGCTCCCTTTGCTTTGGTGCTGCGAGACCAGTCACGGTATATGACACCGCGTGTTTGGTGGGTATCGACTACGGGCATTGTAGCTCTCTCCATAGAACCTGGTGGGTCAATATGTATTTTCTTGGAAAGCTTAGGGAACCTCCTACCATATCATATCCCTGAACCGCCCAGATTTGTCTCGAAGTGAGCAAGAGTTATTGATGTTTTTGGAAAAATTCTACAAGATTTTTGGTACAATCTAATTTTTCGTCGTTTGCATATGGTAAGATTTGATAGTTTTGTAAGTCATCGATGAAGACTCGCAATTTCCAAACATTTTCAAAACCCTCTCCCTTTTCGTATACACCAGTCCTGATCAGCGGATATGGGAGAAACTTAGTGATTGCGCGATCCAGTATACGAGTGTGAATGGGTTATTTGCCCCTGACCCAACCGGCATTCCCATTCACATACATATTCCTGTATACGGTACACGGCTTGTTCCATATAGATTGATGTCATGCTCTCTATGAATTCTTTACTCATCATGGCGCAACCTTCGGCTGAGAAGCTAATCAGTTTCCTATCGGATCCACTTTCTGACTAAATTGGTACAGTGGCTGATATAAGATGATGCAATTTTTTGATGCAGTAAGTATGGGCCAACAGATAAATAAAAATCTGCCAAATAGAGGCAATAGAAGCTTTCAAAGGCTATACAAATTGTAGCCAAAATGTTTCTGGATATAATAGAAATAATCAAGGATGCCGCCATTCGAACTGCAAGCTCAAACTAGAGCAAATAAACGATTCATTGACGGCAAATCCCTTTACAGTTCACCAGTGTGATATAAGGGGGCCACAAATCACTGTAGAAAAGAAATGATCATTCACAACTCTTCAGAAATCCCGGAAGAAGGCGAAAGCATGGCGCATACCGGTCGGACGTTTTGTTACGTTCTCTATACCTTAGTTCACCGCTTCTAATCTCCAAATCCGACCCCATCTGTACGATTTCTCTCACCGTACGAGCGTTCTCTCGAATAATGTGTTTTGTAGGGATGATTTTTGAGGGGCGAATTCCTCGGCCCATATATCAACACATAGGGTGGTTAATACATTCGCCATGAAAGTGAATCGTAGCACCCGTGTCCCAGATTCACACGGTGACCCGATGGGAAATCCATACGAAGCGGGGTGACGTACGAGTCAGCCAGGCAAGTCTTCGTCGCTGACTTTTCACTTTCATGCCTGGATTTCACTCGCTCACTCGTTCATTGTTCCTCAACCATTTGAACTGAGACACTTTACGCCATAAAGCACTCCGATCGACTGACGTCCAATAAATGCAACTTTTGTCCTCGCGCTACTCGAAGAACTCTCCATCGGGTGGCTTCAATTGCACTTGTCGATCATGTTCCACTGACGCGGACTTGATATATGCAGCTCATTTCTTGGGAATTTGAACGATCTGAACCGATTTGTTGTGTTTGTCTCATTTGCCCTTCTGCTAATCCTTGGTATTCAGTGTTCGTAATTATGCTATTGTTTTCAGAAACATTTTGGCTACAATTTGTATAGCCACTGAGAGCTTCTAGCGCCACAATTTTGCAATTTTTTCATTTATCTATTAGTATAAACTTATCGCATCAAAATTGCATCATCTTAAATAGAACTAAATCAAAAATCATGAGAATCGATTCCATCATTCATATCGACTAATTCTCGTACTCTTTCTATTGATTTTGTCTGAAATTCGAAAAAAAAGTGAAATTGAAAAATCAAATGAAAAAAAAAGAAATAAAACATAAATCTCAAACAAATGAAATAAACCCAAATGGATTGACTTCAGACTCTGCTCGCTATTGCGTCGAAGGCCTGGCGATACTCGTGTCTAAGAATCATTACTGAAAACAAACCGTACAATTTGGATTTCATGATATTGATTCTTATTCATCGAGTATCGATTTTTTGAAATAGTCCAGGTTCCTTTGTACAAGCTCAATCTTCCCGAGCTTTTTGGAGAACAAAATTTAAATGCAGCAGGAAATTTTCTACAACCATTATATGTATATAAAGGCTAAATCGGTACAGCAGGGAAAAATGGTCCAGAATTCATCCCTATATCGCCCCTGCTAATCACTGCAAGTGCATTTCTGAGACACTGTGAGGATATGGCTTGTCCAGACATATATAACCCTGCATGGGTTTCGATGTCATGGGTTCGGCCTCGGTAAATGATACAGCCAGTAAGTTGAAAAACAGTTGCTTCCCCCAAATCACTTTGATTGTTGGTCATGCACTCAAACGAACCTACGTCCTAAATGTAAGTAGAGCGCATGGCCCACTCTCAAGAAGACACCTTGCTTTATTTTAACTCACGTGGCGATAAATCGATCCTCATTAGTAGGACGAAAAACTCATTCAGTATTTGCCAAATGTTGGGTATCTGTGACTCAAGACAAGCGAGTACATATATGGGTCCCCTCTTGAGATCTGAACTGCTAGGCTAGCATTCAAGTGACAAGGCTTCTCAAATTTTAATTCCCCTGGATATGTTGACATAATAGCTGCTAAACTTGATTGACGACTTGAAAAACGAAAATCGCGTCTTGTAGACCCCCACGTGAAGGGTGGGAATCCGTTCCCGAGCCAGTGTTCTGACTATGACTGGAATTTTCAAGAAGCCTCCGCACAAGTGTTTTGTGTGCCTATGGTCTCGAATTGAGGCCTTGGATGACGTATTAGCAAAAAATGGAGGAACTACAAATGAACGAAATTGGGGAATCACGAGTTAAGACTTTCGATTCCACCAAGGGGCAGTTCAAAAACCATGAAACAATGTCCTGCTTCGGCTTTCTACTCTCTTTCCAAAAGGTGGTGAAGTCTCATGGGCGAGTCTTATCCAGGCAACGACATGAATGGCATAATACTTACCAGGAACTCCTAATCGGTGTGTATATGCGCCTTCAGATTATAGACCCTCCATGACCAGCACCACGGTAGGTAAATCTACGGTAAGTCAATTCCAATTGAAACCCTCCGTCCCGATATCCCATACGTATCATCTCCACTATATGTTGATGGAGAATAGGGGCGATCCAGCAATCAAATCAATGACACCAACTATCAACACGACCCATTGTTTCTCTCGGCTGACACCACAATTTAGTCCACTATTGATTTCTCAAGGAAAATACTATGTATCCTTCTTTTATTTCCGTAGTAATGCACCTGAATTGCATATGGAGGGCCTACTGAGGTCCACTAAAATTTAAGCATATGCCTGAGACCATTTGGGCACGGTGCCAATCTGTACCAAGAACGTGTACACTGTATACCTCAAATCCACCCAAATTCTGCAGGGTAATTATGGCATTGGAAAGGATATTGCCCTTTTCATGAGCTGCGCGCATGTGATCTTTACCCTAGCTTGCTATAAAAGCAAAATTTTCCGCTGTGAATCTCGAAATCTCCCAAATACTGGACCTTCCAAGAGTTTTCGATTGAAAAAATTCAAATTTAGGACTAAATTCATCATCTTAATAGTCCTGTGAAAAAACTAATCAGGACGTTCCTATGAAACAGTGCAAAGCGGATCGTTTCTATTAAAACGGCCAATGTTTTTATGAATTTTTGAAAAAAAACTGCTGACGTAATGTAATATGACATTTTTAGTTCATCAAATCAAAATCACAAATGTATTTTAACGCTAATTGCTATGTTTTTTTCGCTTCATAATCGCGGTTGCACCATCTGCCTTACCCAGCCCACCTCCTCGTTCCATCAACCCCGTTGTCTCATGTTCCCACATGGTGTCGTTTACCCTCTCTCTCTGAATCAAGAGCACACTTGCAGATCCGACTGCCGATCACTCGAATTAGCTAGTTACTAGCTCTGTTTAATCACTTGGAACCATTATACTTCAAGAACATGCCCGCTTGAGGTAGCTCACTGTCGCATATTCTCGCACGTTGCCGCTCAACACCGCTTTCTTTCACTCGTTACCAGTCATTGTTCCTCCTTGTTCTCTTTTCACTCACTTCTGGCTATATTGCTGTCGGTTCGTGCAATTATCGCCACAGTCTTCACCAGGAGAAAGTCGTTGTGGACCTACTGCATGACAATTTTTGCCGTATATCGCTCAAACCGTTGAAAGTTCAAGTGTCAAATGACGATTTGCGATGTCGCTTTTCTGACGAAGACATCGCTTACCCCCTTTTCGTCTGACTCTAGTTCGACCTAGCTTTCTACCAATAGTTATCCCATAATTATCCCTCGCTTTCTCGACCTCGGTATCTACATAGTTGTCGCTTGATGTCGACATTGTCGCCCGTTGCTGCTCAATGTCGCTTGGTCACGCTTCCTGCCATTTTTTATTGCTCCCAAAGCTCCTATTCATCTATCGTTACAGTACGAAATTCGAAGTACCAGCCCGATTACTTCTGATTGAAAGAAACTAGCGATTTCAACTAATAACCTAGCGGATTCACGTATATGAAGTTTTCAGTGCCGATCTGAGGCTCTAATACAAATTCACAGTGGAATCCGAGCGTTGCTCCTCGGAGGGTAAAAGTTCCCAAGTTGAGCAGGATCTCAGCGAAGTTTCTTGAATCATCACAGCGCAACCTTCGGCTGAGAAGCTCATCAGCTCACCGGATCCATTGTTTGACAAAATCGGTACAGTTGCTAGAAGCGGGGATGTTACTTACACGAGCTGCAAGTTCAAATAAGGGCCTATAGACCGTTCATTGACAATAACCCCCTTGACAGTACGTCACCATGATGACACGTGGGGGCCACAAATCTATGCGATTAGTAAGTAGCCTTCTCATTCTCCAAACAGTTAATGTGGAACAAAGCAGCTGCGAGACGGATTCACTAAGTCCAGTTATGGCTGCTAGACGACATCACACTGATAATGTTAGCGCCTTAAGAATCGTGTAGCGGACCGGATTAGATTAATTTGTGTGGCAGCTATTCATTTTCTCCCAAACTCATCATCGCATTTCGACTGAAGCAGCTATTTCCCACTCTATTCCACTTGCATCGTTTAGTTGTGGTCTCGTTACGGATATGTCTCCGGGAATGGTTACGCTCGAACGGGTTTTTCGTGATGTCTCTCGACTTCACGAAATCCTATTTCATCGAGAAATTCAAGCTTCAAAGAAATCATAATGCAATGTGGTCAGCGCAAATGCTTTTCTGAAAGCGGCTACGCCACCGCAAGTTTTGCTGGCGTCGCTTTGCACTTTCCGCTTCGTCCCGGTGTCCTTTCATGGGTCTTCTTTTAAGCTGATGCGTTCCTCTCGTGTTTGGTGATCATTCATCATCAATTGTACGATATATCCAGTAGGAGTAAGAGCTACTGGTTTCTTCGATTGGTCATGTTCACGGACAGGAGCTCAAATCGGCTCTCATAGCGAACCTAATCTTCACTTTCACTTTTCAGCTTGCTCATATCCTTTATGGACCATTTTTACGAAGCAAATTGCTCTGAAGTGGGGTATCTAACAGAAACAAGGGGGTAGGAGGTTCAGATAAAAATGGATGAGTTTCAACCCTCTTGTTTCTCGGTTGATGTACAAATATTTTTCTAAAATTCCACCATAGTGTGCCCTCCTAGGGTTCGACGGAGATCCAAATTTAAGCCAGTGTCGACAGGGCCGGTTACATTTACTCTGAATAACGCCAACAAAAAACCGCGACAGAAATAGCGGTTTTTTTGTTTTTATCTCAAGTGAGAAATAAGTAAGAATATCTAGCTAAGTCAAACTGCTCTCCGATATTCATAAACACAAATAAACAACAGTTAGAGATCGGATGACGGTTGGGACACACGGTCAGTAGGGCCACTGGGTCCCGCCGTGACCATGCATATCCCTTAAACTCGTTCTTTATAACTGTTTTCTCTAGAGACGACAACGGAACAAACTTTCAAGGAGGATAGGATTTATATGAACAAATTGTCTGAGGATTTTATGTTACAGCGCAAAAGCCACAACTCTCACAGGGTCGCAGGCCTAGGTCAAACCGTGTGTCCCAACCTACACCCACCAGCCTTCGCAACAAACCAGGAAAGTTATATAGTCACTGTTAAAGCTGTATGTGTACCTGGTAAGATTAAATACTGGAAAGGGGAGGGGTTCAATGGCTCTGTCGTCGAGCTTTGGAATTTCTCCGTAAAGATCTTCGGAAAAATCTCTCCGGAAAACCGATCTTGAGCCGCAACATCTCACTCCATTTTTTCTTTCAATTTTCTACTAATTCTCAGAGGTTCTATTACCCGATTCTCATTGAGTACGCCACTCTCCCTGAAAATATCATATAGTCGTACAACACTTTGCAGTTGGTGTTTAGCTGCTGATGAAATTGGAGAAAAAGCCATAAATGGGGTGTTGTAGATGAAACCAGCGCTGGCGATCCAATTCTGATCACATCATCGCACTTCTTTACGAGGGATTCGCAATCCTGTGATGTCTTTACGTCAGTCCAGGTCCACAAGATCAAGTTTTTTCCCTTGATTACACCTGACTCATTACAATGACGAACTTCGGCTGAAGTCCTTAAAGGCACATCCCAGGATTATCAGGATATCACATCTCCTGCCGTGGATGGATAGTTCGACCCAAGCCACCTAGGCTGTACCTTTGCCGAGGCGTGGGTGTGTTCCTGGAGCGTGCAGAGCCAAAAAATCTAGCGCAACAGCTCGGCCCCGCCCACCCCAGCCGGGATCTGCCTTTACTCTTCGACTCTTATCTTTGACATAGGTAGACCAGCTACTAGTCAAGATCTTGAAATTGGCAGTAAACCAATCGCCTCGTGAAGTAAACCCACTACTGAGTGACCTGACCCCACACTAGGCACCGGAACACTTGCAGCACACCCCCGGCTGGGGTGGGCGGGGCCGAGCTGTTGCGCAGGATTTTTTGGCTCTACACGCTCCAGGAGCTGACATCCACGCCTCGGTAAAGGTAGAGCCTACGTGGCTTGGGTCGAACTATCCATCCACGGCAGGAGATGTGATATCCCAATAATCCTGGAATGTGCCTTTAACCAAGTTCCCTCAGAGTAAGGTGCTACAAAATTCAAAGCTTCTTTTTGCGGAGAGGGTTGTTGTGATGTTTGTTGCTGGACTGAATCGTCACATAAGTGGATGATAAGAAGTCCTTATGATAAGAGACAGAGAGGGCGTGGTTACGCCAGACAGAGCAATCATCGTATTTCCATGTATCGAGTTCGGCCCGGATTTCCCCAACATTTCATCATCCTCGCAACGTCGGCTAGCTGTGATTAGCGTGGTTCCGGAAAAAGGAACACTGATCCACATCAATCAACCTGTAAAATTCCCACCAAGTACAAAGTGCATGGCGCATCTCAGTTGCGATCATGTCGTCTTCACTTTGTTTATTTTTGAGTCCGAGCAGATAAACTCACACTCATACAATTGCAATGTAACTTATCAGGTGTCGTGGATGCATATCGCTTGATGTCGCTTAGTGTCGCTCGCTCTCGCATGCTGTGGCCTACTACCGCTTTCTTTGATTCGCTGTCATGCAGTGTCAGTTTTTCAACTGGGGTAATGAACTCAGTAGCCCTAAATAATTCAGGAATCCTTCTAAGCCTCACTAGTGTTAAAGAAGTCAAATGATTATGAGACAAAGCCATCTTACGCCCTTTAGGGGTGGGCCTATCTCCGATGGGGCGGGGCATCTCCACAGTCCCTACATGTGTCGTCCAGTCCCAGTTAACAGTGCCGTGTATTACATCCTTTTTCCGATTAATTAGTGATCGTGCAGCTTCTTCATCAGTTCTTCTCACACATCGCACTACATGGCGTTGGTTGTGGGTGAACAGCCGACCGACGGGTGAGCCATCCAAAAGCGAGTTTTCTCCGTCGGCCGTAGCCAGTGCGGTGATCTTTCGCAATCATTTCTTCACTCATTTCAACCTATTCACCAGTCGGTTTTGCCTTATTATGTCTCCATCAATCACCGAAATATTGATTAATGGGGTCTTTTTGCCTAATGATCAATTTAACAGAATTTGCACTATATACTATTTGCTTATTGCCCACGGAATTGTCAGCTTTTAATTTGCAGCATAGCAAAAATTATCCTGATCAAAGGAATTGTGCAAGGAACAAAGAGTTTCTTTGTTACCCATATGTTAATGCTGTATTTGTTTAGAAAGGGCCGCATGCTAAAGTTCACAGGAAGAAAAGGAAGAATCCATCTGAGATACTGCTCCTCAATGTTGTGGCCGGGGGCCTCATAGTAGATGCTCGCCCCGTTGTAAGCAGCATCTGTGATTCTGCATCACTAAGCTTTTTTTCAATTTCGGAGAAGCTGAAAACAATGATTACTGGTTTCATGGTTCTCAGAATCAATGCTGCTTATCGCAAATGGATAACTTTTTTTGAGGGCTGATTTGAGTGAAAACGTTACTTTCCTAATATCGTACTCTATGAGTTATCAATCGCTTCCGACATGTTGGTTATTGGTGCTTCAACATTTCTTAGCTTAGGCTGAACGCGTGGCGCATCCCAGAACCCCTATAGCACACACAAATGCACAGGAAAAGCGTTATTCACACTTTGCAGTGCACATGTTTTTCCAGCCTAAGAACGCACTTTGTCCGTTATTTACATTGAATCGAGTTCATGGCCCATTCCAAAAGTATTTACTTTGCTACTGCTCTCCTATTTGACATTGCATTTCTGTTTTAAACCAATACTCATATTAAAGTCATCCTGTATTTAAGAGTTTTGCAGTCTCAGTTTACTCATATCTTCAGGCAATGCCAATTTTGGACGTTGGCCAGGAGAAAAAGCCGCCTACACCACCGTTGAACGAGCGTGGCCTTTTCGAGACATTCGAAAAGGATGGTAAACGAATCACCGAAATTCTGAGGTTGGATCAATAATAATATTCTTATTCGCGGATTTTTCTTTTTGGCTACTCTCCACTGTGTGTCACCGATTTTTGGCATAATACGGTGATCGAAGATAGAACACATGCTATACTAGCCTGAGATACCATCCTGGTGTCAGCGGAGTGGTCCCAGAATAGGTAGAGAATAAAAGCCGATTCGATGATTTGAATGTCGACTTCGGTTCATTGCTCATTCAGATGCTAAATTCTGAAATAATTGTGTCATCGCAATTCTACGGATTCTATGACATTTTCTATTCGTTGCTTTTTATAATACTGAAGCCACCATAAGAGGCGAAGGGTACAGTGACAGGTAGCACATTCCTACATATGATCTCATGATGCGGGAATAACATGAATCAAATCCCAGATCAACGCCCGCTGAGGGAAAACAAACTCTTTCTCTTCAGTGTCGGTGAAACGGTAAGTTGCTAGGGCGAAAGAACCGGATGCAGTGACCAAAATATCGCCTGGTTCTCACAAGTTTTACATGGACTGATTGCCTTCAAATACCCACTACGATTTTGAATGGAAGTAGTGTGCATGGCACATGGCTGAGAACTTTGATGTTGTAATCATAGGCAATTACAGCTAATGCACTTGCGCATTTGAGAATTCTTTTCCTCTCATTTTCATAATGTATTTTGCCTTACATTAACCTCAACTTTGTTGATTATGATTTAGTCTACTTCATTTCTATTTTGCTTGTTTTTTACTCCAATATCACCATTCTTGGAATTCATTTGCTTATTTTTAAGCCGAAAAATGAATGAAAGTTAGCTTGAATTTTTCAAATATCATTTTTTTTGAATTTTTTCAATTATTGGAACAGATATTTGAATTCTGTCATATTTTAGGTTCAATGCAGTGGAGGTGTTCTTTGCTGGATTCATTCCACCGTTGGTAGGCTCAGTATCGGCTATCGTTATCGCGCTGGTATTTCACAATGACGCTATCAGCAATTACAATTGGCAGTGCGGGGTACGGTACACCATTGGTAAAGGCTCTGAAATTGAGCAAAATTTTTACTTGAAAAAAGTCTGGTTCAAATTTGATATTTCTAATATATGGCGAAGACTACAAGTGTTTCAAGAAAAATTTCGATGATTAATCATTGCATTTCACTTGAAATATCGTGATCATTACAAAATGTTTTGTGTTTTCAGCGTGCCCGCCTACCATCATTATCCCGCATCATAAATCTGTCGGTGGAACGGACATTTTGGCAGCTTTTTCTACTTTTCCATGTGCCTATCAGGGTTATCGAGCTGATCACTGGATGTAGGTTCAATATTTCAAGGAGAACTTCTTGTAATGAATTCTTCACAAGAAAAGCTAGATTATTTCATTGATATCTACCGCAATGAAATCTCAATAATTAATTTACGAAGAAACCCCGGGCAAAATCGCGCCCTTAGAGCCTTAATGGAGATATCATCGTGCTTCACTAACCGAGTTGCTGCGAGGGCGGAGCTACGTTTGCGGCTGGCTCGCATAGCCCCCGCTGTCTGCATCCACTACTCAGCGGCTAGTGATGCAGAGGGAGCGAAAGGTAATGATAGGCAAGGGAGGGGTGTAGGTTGGGACACACGAATCTAGGCCGTGACCCTGTAACAGCCTGTGGCCTTTGACCTAAGCCTTAAATAATTCAGTTAATTTGTTCATGTAAATCGTGTCCTCCTTGCAAGTCTGTTCCGTTGTATAGTCAAATTGTCTGAATTATTCATGTCACAGGGCAAAGGCCACAGGCTGTCACAGGGTCACGGCCTACATTCGTGTGTCCCAACCGTCACCCGGCAAGGGAGTCCTATTTTTTGCGATTTTGGCCGTTTCATCCACTCCATTTTCTGCCGACGCACAAGTTAGTACATTGATTTTCCTATTACATAATCGGTCGGAAGTACTCCATTGTGTTCACTTCTCATGAACATTGCAAGCTTTCATGTCTTCCCTTGGATCTAGCCTAGTTCAGAGATTCCCGAAAAGAAGGTCCCAACTTCGCCTTTCATTGGCTACCAAACCTCAGTGAGATGTGCGGCCTAATCAATCCCGATCTTACCTATGGTGGAAGTTGTCGCCAATCTCAATACCGTTATCGTTTTCCAGTGTACTGTAATATTAGGTTGTCCGGAAAGTTTTCGGACTGACGTGGGAGAACATTGTGTAGTTAGCAACTTTATTGACATCGTGTACCGTGGACTTTGTAGTATTCGTAAGGTCCGAAGTTGGCGTACAGAAAGGTTAGGTCGAGCCCCACAGGTAGCGAGCACGAGCCGTTTGTTCTATTTTTGGTCGAGATTTCTTAAGCGATTCGTTTCCGCTGTCGAACTTGTAGTACCAGTAGAAGCACGTCGAGCGACAGGGGACTTGCCCCTTCATTGTTTCCTGAAGAAAGCGATGGGCCTCGTTCGTGGATCGGGCAGAGCCGTATTGTAGAAGCAGAACTGGTCGGTAGAACATCTTCTTGTCATCCATTGCGAAGGCACTACTGGGGACAGGAGACGATATGTCGCACATGCTGCTGACAGGTACATATACCGGACATGAAACAGAGACCCCTCAAGTTAGGTCCGCTCACAACATCGGGTGACAAAGATATGTTGTTTTAAACCCTACCATGCATTTAGTCCGAAAACTTTCCGGACAACCTAATACTTGAAATACCTATGGATACGGTATTCTTACCGGAAGGGATATGAATATTTACGAAATTTAGTATCGAAAACCACTTTGAGGGTAGAAAAGTTTGTCATTAGTGGAATTAATTTCAGCGGTTTGTGGGGATATGTATGAGAATTTCATCCATGAGTTGTGTTGAAAGTAACAATTGACACCTATATTGAATATTTAGATAGATTTTATACTCAGATAGTGAATGCAAAAGTGCTTCGTAATCTTGTCTTCAGTATGCCAAATAGATAATTCGATGTCGCTCTTGAGTAAGGAGGAGCCTTAAATTATTAGCTATTTAACATGTGCTAGTATCTCAAAGTGACCTCATACTTATGAAACGGTGCAAAAACCAAGAAAAGTATTTATAGAGAAACTAGAGAGGAAAATGTTATGACCGAAACAGGAGCGTGGGGGTTTCTGTGGTCAGGCATCCGCCAAAAATATCATCGAATTTCTCGGTGGACTCCTTTTTTTTAGAAACGTAAAATTTGTTGGTGACCTTATATATAAAGCGCACTCACACATCCTTCAAATCCCGATAATATCGCTGGTAATTTCAGTTTCACGGTATAAACGCCTGAGAAATGTTCACTACACCCACACATGGTTGTACGAGTTGGCACGACTTGTTTACTTTTATGTTGGTCTTGGAGAACTCGTATTTCTTTCGGCATTGTCGATTGTTGGCGAAAGGGAAAACATTCGTGAGTAATTTGTAAAACTTTATAAATTCATATCGTTTTATAATTTAGTTCATAGTTAGTGCATAACTCTATTTTTTTAAATTTATAATTTCTGATAGATCTCCTGAACTGCTCTTCAAAACTGGTGGGCAGGCTGCGGCGAGGGGGCATGTGCCGATGTTCACTCATGAGTATGTCAACTCCCTTTTATCATGAAATGCATTAGATGGTACTTTAGTTAGCTCGGACCCGCCCATCAATGAGCGTCCGTCCGTGGTTCCGCTGCCCTACTGTCTGCATTACGCACAGAACACCATAGAAAAGCTACCGTAAGTATGGCCCGGAATCTCAGATCGGCCAATTGAACCTGTTGTTAGAGGGGGAATCAGTATCTATCTGAAAGTAAAACACGGCTGGAAGAATTAGTTTGCCACCACAAGTAATATGCAGGAGATACCCATTCAAAGCCCACATCGATTCGGGATGCAGTAGAATGCAAGACTTGTCTCGAGGACGGATCAATATATGAGTTGTGGTTCAACTTCCTGCCCTTCTGGTTTCATTGCATGAATCGCCTAAATATATGACCATCTCTGACAAAGCAATGTACGGTCACGGTTCGACAACAGTTCAATCGGTAAATCCGCTGGTCAAGACTTCTAGTTTGGTTCCAGCTCCTCTTAGTCCTCGTAGGCGTTTCGATTTAGTTGGATGGTCTAAAAACTGCTCTAAATAGAAACCAGACAATTCCGAAAAGTCAACATGGGGAAATCCCGAAAAAAAAGCAACACGTTCGAACATTTAGTAGAGTTTCACAACCAAGACAAGAACGCCGAAATGGAGTCGATGCAACAAAAACTTCTGGTCAATCCGGTCTCACATTTGCAAATCCATCGTCGATCCATCTTCGTCCGATTGCGGCGTGATGATTCGTCAAAAACGATTGAGAGGACTAGACGTTGAAAAATATATGTCGGTGCAGAGGAAGTGTGAAACGATGATCGAACAATGTTTCACCGAAGACATCCTCTATTCGGGGGCAGATGGTGCAGTGACAAGTGCTGCGCACACTGCCCGTACGGTGCGAGGATCAAACCTGCATCAATACCCACCCTGGCTAATCAAGCTTCCATCCCTCCTAGGTAGGTTAATTGGTACCAGACCCGTATAGCAGGATGTAAGCACTCACATGTACATCGGACTCCACAAGTCAATGTATACGTCAAGTAGCATTCACCTTCCATACGATCTGAATGGAACTAGAATGCGCGGCGCATCCCACAGAAAGGATTGATTAACGCCAAAAATCTTAACATATATCAACTTTCAAACTGTGGAGGCATTACCTGGAAGATTCGATTTTTTACGAAACGTTTCGTATGTGCAGAATAAAAATTACCCTACCAAGACGTGAGCCACCGAAACGTGAGTCCTTGCATTCGCACTGAAGGCTGAATACATGGCGCATTCCAGCATCCCATCGAACGAAAGACGCAAAGCCCTTTTGGATCGTGAAACTGGCATCCAAATTACGTGGTCGGGCAGAACTAGATCAGGCTACCTTGACCATGCCCATGCTGTGTGCCCTCACCCCCCCCCCCCCCGAGCACTACTTTGACCCATAATTATTTTGTTTCAGAGCTACATGTGATATTCTTCTATCTGTTTGGTTTCTGTGGAATCGCTCATATGATTGCGAATATCTTCTGCCATGCTCAATCTCTATATTACATCAATCCATATGTGAGTTCCAGTAGAGCATGAAATTCGCGTTGGTCCACGATTACTGCACACGTTACTGTACCTATTCACGAATTCTGTGACTTTGAGCGCATCTGCTTCTTTCGATATGTGCGCCTCCCTTTCAAATTCAAAAAAATAGTATGGACTCGGGCAAGGGAAAGCGATGAGAATGCTCATTCATTGCTAATTGCAATATATTTCACCATACTGCCTTGAGATGTCATTTGGATTTATTTTACAAAACTATCTATTTGTTCACATAAATTTGTAATCTGACCATCCTCAAAACATGTGATGCAGCGCGGTGCTAATGTTGTCGTCAGTGCTTCTTTCGTCACTTATTCAGTCATGAAAAGGGGCTTTAAATTTTGGCATCTAGACATAAATCTGTCAGGTTGGGATTACTTACTTCAAACTCGTCCTCACACGCTCAAGTGGATCTCAGAGGCCGCTGCACGTTTTTGGTGCCATGCGAAACTCGCTTGCTGCCGTAGTAACTCTTAAATGTCGCTTTTTGCCGCATTGCCGTGCCAAACATGCTGTGAGAGAAGCCATGGTTTTAAGCAGTAACCTGACCGGCTCCGCTAGCAATTCTTACGGCATGAGTTAGGCCGCGTTCATACTTGCGTACGTGCGCCGACATCGGCGGCTCTCTGGTAACGCGTGCGTTTGTAAACAGTGACCTAAGCACACTGCAGTATCATGGTCGTAGCGAGAGTCAGCAATTTGAATCGATTCTCGGCATAATGCCAAACTATGCATGATGGTCGTGACAAGATCCCATGAATTCGAAAACATGATTTTCCGCCTTCGCCGCAGGTGCCGGCGTCGGTGCGCAAAGTATGAACGGAGCCTTATAGCTCCCACAGCTCTGTACGGGTGTGGGTCTTTAGTCAGGATTGACCTTCCACGACTCCTGCCTCGCACCTTCCCTAATTACTTCGCACCTCTCCGAATGCGCCTAACAATAAGGGATGACCTGGCTTAATTCGCTGATCTAACTATCTTCATCGATTCATCAACTACGTAACTAATTAAGATCATTATTACATCAGCTAAATGGAATAATTAAAATTGAATAGAATCGTTATGAAACAGAAAAAAGTGAATCGAAGTTATATAAAAGTTAGTAATAGAGGCGGACGTAGATAGAAAGTGTTTTGTTTTTCACGAGCGTTTTTGGACTCAAAGAACAGAAAATCAGAAAACTACCGGAATTACTTCTCATATTGTTCAATTAGTTCTTTTTTTCATTTGAGACTCATTCTTCCATTCTTCATATTTTAATTTATCTATTTTTCTTTCATGAATTCTCAATATTAGGTTGTAAGGAAAGTTTTGGCCGCTTTTCGCAGTTTCAACATCGGAAAATCATAACCCGGCTTAGACTGCATCTTTTCTCACAGAATAGGCACCATTCGATTTGCTACACATTTGGCAATATCATAAATATTTGCGTGTCTCTTTTGAAGAAGGGCTGATGATTTCTACAGCGCAAAACAAAAAAGTCGACTTCAAATCACCATTCTTCAGCCTGCAACTGCTTCAATCACTGGTAGAGGATTTGTGGAAAATGCGCTTGGGCAAAGCTGCTCTGAGGGGTCCCGCGGCACTCATTTTTTTTGGGTTATTCCAATTCAAGGCTACATAAGGTGGTCATCCAAGTTCGTGTGTTGAGAGGCAATACTTTTGGACATCCGTAGTATGGGCGCTCACTGCTTTCTGCCGCTTCAAGCGAAGCGATTTGATCAACTAAAAATTCGAGCAACTCGTTCTCGTTTCTGCACTTCTGAAACCAAGGACAAAGTGTTCAATCCAATGCTTCACCCCCTCCTTTTGCAGCAGTGACGTTGTTGTTACCTTCATTGGGACTCGGTTAAACAAGAACTCGTGAAGTGAAGTCATCCAAAAAGTGCCACTTTCGGAGTATATTAAAAACTCCCTAGTAATTCGGAAACTTTGTGGCATTCCAAATAAATCATGTAATCAGAAAAAGCAACTTTTTGTCAGTCTAAGGAGCGCATTATGTAGCTGAGTCATGTTGACGCGCTCTGAGATATGAATTAAGCTTGTGAACGCGAAAAACCGGCTTTACAACCTAATAATTTCAAGTAATTCAGCAAATCTCTCTTTGTGCCAACTAAAATCCACGCTTTCTGTTCCTTTGCGCTGTAAACGTTGACTCAAGCAAAGGCAATTAGGGAGGTCGTCCCTAAGGCGCATTCGGAGAGGTGCGAAGTAATTAGGGAAGGTGCGAGGCAGGAGTCGTGGGAGGTCAATCCTGACTAAAGAAGCCCCGGGTCGCTGGTTATTGGTACGATCACGCCTTTTTCGCAGCTAATTACTTTTGCCTCGCACATGAGGTGCGAAGTGACCCCAGTTAGCTACGAGAACTCACGAGTCATCGTGTTACACACATTGATCCATTAACCGAGTGAGGATCCACTAATAGAAATACAGATTAAATGCTATTATAAAATTATTCAGGTTTATTTATTATTTAAGAGGAAAAGTTTGAGCACAAAACTAAACATAAATCTAATATGAACATATAAGACTCATACAGCTTTATTAGTCACAAATCTAGACGTGCGATTGCAGTATGAGGTGTTAAATTGGGCATAAAGTCTCTCCTCAAAACATCAAAACGTCTCGGAAGACCATTACTTATGACTAAAATCCCCACGGAGTAAGTAGCGAGTGCTCCGTCTGCAAGGGAACCATCTTCTTTATATTAGCTAAATTGCTGTCATAGGTATTGCAGAAGGAAGGCTTTCCCTCAGTGGCCATCTCATTCCAGAACGTGTCATATTTTGTTCCTGATGTAAATGTGCATTTAGAAGTTCCATCGGAAATCAGGGTTTATTGCCATCACCAATATCCCGCTCTTCGTGAATAAAGTTTAAGATGACCATATTTTAAAAAGTTTGTGAAACTGTGAATTGCTTCTTCAAGAAAATTGTCTCATTAATTTTGCTTGTCTAATTTGTTTTTCTTTACTCATTTTATGGATCAATGTGGGCAACATGATGTTCTCGTGAGTTCTCGCAGTTAACTGGGGTCACCTCGCACCTCATGTGCGAAGCAACTGTAATTAGCTGCGAAAAAGGCGGGGTCGTACCAATAACCACCTTCCCAAGACCCCCTCCCGCTCTGTACTACCGTTACCTACATAAATATTGGAGGCTGCTTCAGAAATTTGAGGCTCCTCTTTTCAGTTTTCTCTTCGCGGACACCAATTGAGTAGCCAAAACTTTTGATTGGACAAAAAAAAGTAAATAAATAAATAATAAAATAAACACGTCGCGTTTTAGGGCCGTCTGTCATACTATCTGAAAATTACCTTCAGTAGCTTATATATTATCTCGGCACCTATTCTAGTAGGAGCTTTTATACTGTACTGGAAACAGTGCATCACCTGGGGTGAGTTGTTGTACATAGTTGCTATAACACAGGTACTTTCATTGGCTTTTATAACTACCTTA
Organism: Trichostrongylus colubriformis; assembly: GCA_963978905.1. Classification (NCBI taxonomy): domain Eukaryota; kingdom Metazoa; phylum Nematoda; class Chromadorea; order Rhabditida; family Trichostrongylidae; genus Trichostrongylus; species Trichostrongylus colubriformis. Next base: position 52,696,885 of record OZ022256.1, on the reverse strand, counting down.
ATTTCATCCATTATCAACAGATGTATTTCTTCATTGAATTCATATTTAAGCCTATGACGTCTTTGCCATTTGCGAGTACTGTGGGGTATTTCTGAATATCTGCTTCCATGGTTGCGCATTTTTCGATATCCGCTATAAGGTTTGCTTCAGGTGAGTGCGATATATTGTGTACCACTGTTTTTTCTTATTTAATTGTTTTTGAATTATATCTGTTGTCATTTGATACTGACTGAATGTCAGAGTAGCTGCTTATACCACGTAATGTATACTTGTCGATTTTTCGTAGAAGTCATTGGTTACATGGTATTTGGAAAGGGGATGGGTATGGGGAATAGTAGAAAAAATGCCGATTTTTCATTACCATTTTGAGCTCATCAAAACTTACCAAAAGGGTTTACTCAAGCGCCTTGTCGAATATTTTTGCACATGGTGCATTTGTTGAGATTCGCACCGAGACCATGTACAGGGGGTGTCAAAAAAGCATTTTTTGCTCCACATTCAACTCCACATTAGTCGAACTTGAGCGAATTCTGACAAGGGATTGTCATCCCCAAAATAGAGAGCACACCTCATACTATCACTCAACTCCGTAACAAGATTGGGAGGTTATTTCGAGTGAACATGATGTGTCACCTCAACACGGCAAAATCCGGGACTTCGCCACTCTCGTTCACAACCTTGCTTCAGGTCCGTTCACACGAGGTATCTGGGAACATCCTTATTGGATGGTGTTCTTGAACATTCTGTTTTCTCCGGGTTCATAACGCCCTTCGTTTCCAAGAACCAGAACGTGCCATTAACACTGAAACCCTTCCGAAGGCGGTTCTGAGGCACGAAAAAAAATACTTCGGATCATATCATGAGCAGCGAGAGCTCTATGACTTCTTTGAACCGACGTGTCAGTCCTCAGGAAGCTTCTCACGAGAGACTTACCACGGAAGCTGGCTCCTGCACTTTAATGCCGTAGATGCTCTATAGCCCCACTGTACTGATCAAAGGCTCCATATTTTTTGACGGTGAAAGTAGTAAGCCACAGCTTGTTCCTGCTTTGTGAAGAGGATTCCAGGAATATTTTGCCCTAATACTTTCATTTCTTTCTTATGGAACGGCGAGATCCAGGTCGTGAAGTTCCTGTAGAGCTCACGAGGTACTCTTATGTACTGAGTAGGCACACCCTGGATTTTCAAAGCTTTGATAAGCGCTTCTGCCTCAATGGAGTCGAACACTCTCTCCAAATCGATGAATGTGAGACACAACGGCATCTTGTGCTCACGCGACACTTCAGTGAGCTTAGTGAGCGCGTGGATGTGAACGATTGTACTGAACCCTCTGCAAAACCCTGCTTGCTCGCAGGACTGTCCTTCATCTATAGTTCTACCAATCCTATTCAGGATGACTTGAGTGAAGAGCTTGAGACTACGCACATCTCTTTCATTGCCCTCTTTTTCGTACTATCCTTGGTGAAAGTGAGCCGCGAATACAATTAATTCTTTTGATACCCCTTGTATTTTCTATCCAAAGGTTATGATGGATCGGGCGGGTCGGTCCAATGGCACTGGTTCTTCGAAGATTCCAGTTCTCACAACCTATAGAAGTTGCTCACATTTGGTCACTTACCTCAAAGATAGTTGGTGTGATGATTTGGTTGACCGTGAACAAGAGGATGAAGTTTTTCATAATAAGAAGTGAGGCAGAGGAGACGAAAGCAGAATGAAAAGCCGGATACCCGTGCATTGGGGCCCCTTCCCACCCGTTGATTCTGGCTGTGGGCGTGTCTCCCGTGGGCCACATCACACATCGATCGGTGTCATGTAGATCCGTGGTGTGTGGCGGCCACACCCAACACATGACGCGCACTCACTGGCAGGTATATGTTTCCTGTTTCCTGTCTTCCTTTTCAGGTCAATACGTGTGCGTCATCCAGCTCAAATGACACCACATACCGTTTCATACTTTCTAATGTTCATTCATGAAGCCGCCATTTTCTCATACAAAAAACCTCAAGCCTTGAACACCTTTGTTGTTGAGTACTACCAACAGTGGAATGATTACAGTAATTGAAGATCACGATGAATCAAATTTAGTGTCCGTCACACTGAGCCGATCAGGGACGCATCGAATGGTGAGCTGCCAAAAAAGAACAAGATTGGCCCCGAGATCGAATTGAAAACTCATCGATCGCATGGCTAATAAATTTCTGACCGAAACCGACCATATTCGTGTATGAATCTCCCAACAGTGTGTCAGTCACAGTAGCTCTGATAATGTAATACTTGTCGTCTCGCTAGTTTTCTGTTTAGAATTGTATTTGAATTGTTTTCATTCGTCTAATTATTGCATAATATTTGCTTGTATATAGTGAATAAGTCCCACTATGACATATATAATAACTATTATCGCTTGCTTATTGTAATTTATGATACTCGAAATCTTTTGCTAATGTTCCTTTGCAGTTGTTTTTCTGACCATTCGTTGTCAAACCGTGGAAATTTTGTCGTGACTGACGTGGGGAGTGCAATCGGTGGTTAACGCGAATCCCGGCAAAACGTGGGAATCCATGATGCTCACATCACCGGAAATCGACATCAGCACCCTAGTAAATGCTCCTGACGACATCTTGCCTGCTGTCATGCGGTATGGTAGGCCTCTCTTTCCCTGCCTCGAAGGGAGGTGACTACGTCGTGTGCGTGATGATTGATGTCCCGACTTGTAGCAAATAATTGCAGCGAAAGACCGACAAAGTATAACGAAGGTTGGGTTGGTGCGAGTCGAACGTGTTAGCGATTGAGCGAGTATGAGCATTTACCATGGTTGTCCAAAACTTGACATGGCTAATTAGCACATAGGTTCATACTTAACTACACGAATATGTGACGACCATATAGTGTGAATGACAAGTACCAGTAAAGAACTAGCAATAAACGGCTACGATTATAGGATCATAATGCCCTACCTGACCAGAATGGGAATATTATTGACTAACTACTGTAAAGGAGGACTACTGTTGCTGGTTAACTGTTGCTGCTAGTAGATCTGCGGTTAACAAAACTAACAAGAACCACTTCAGTGTCTAAGTGAACTACAATGTGTTAAATATAGATGAAGCTACGGAGGCAACTAAGCGGTGGCGATCTTTGCGGTTAGCGGTAAGCGAAGTGAAATGAAGAAGCATGTAAATACGAGTTAACTCGCGGCTGGTCCACCAACGTTGTTTTGGAGGTAGACCGCGTAGTTAGATGACTGACTAATTGGCAGCTATAACTGCTGCGCAATGCCATGCCTCATGGCAGGGATTGCCCAGGAGTTATGCTGTATGTTGGTGGCGTACCAACATGACTACGAACTAACTGCCCATTTGGCGCGCAGTTAGGATCAGACGACCAGAGTCTTCTGGTGTCTTCCATACTCGACGGGAGGCGGTTGGAAACGTGGGAGCGTGCTGCGCAGCGCGGCTTCCAGCTCTAGCGTGGAGCGACTTTGCTTGAGGTCAGACGATGAGCCACGACAAAATTCAAGATCTTACTGCGAGACTCACTCCAGACTCCAATTTTCCGCTGATTTTCTTATTCAGCAACGGGTTTTTTCATTCAAAAAAAAATGAATATCAGAGATTCCATTCTTGTAACGAAAAGTTCCGTTTGACTTGCACGCGCCCACAAAGAGTTCATGGAGTGCATCGCTTTTCATTTACAACACATGAAACCCCTTCTAATTCGCTCATGAACTTCTGAGTATTATCATTGATTCGATCTGTTTGTCGATCTGTTGTGCTCAAAATAGAAATGGAATGATTTTATGTATTGCAAATTGTTCTCGTGGATTTTTTGATTTTTTTTTAATTTCACTTATTTGTTTGATATGCCGAACGCACTGACCAAAGGGGGAAATGCTCCGAAGAGAAAATAAGAAGAAAAGAAAGGAATATAATGTAACAAGAAAATCACCACAGCAGAGGAAGCATTAGGTGAATACTCCCTGGCTATGGTTTTTATCTATTGATAATATAATAATAAACATAACAACGACAGAACTGTATTCGCTATCTTCAAGAACTTCTAGTGACTGTCTTTGAAGCCACGTAGCACTTTTTTTTACAGACAAACCGACAAAAAACCATACTTTCTATAAGAGCAGCAATAATTACTTTCCTACGAAATGATGGCATGAGCGAAGTTGGCGTGATGATTAAAAGCACCATCTTACATCTACGGGGGGGGGGATGGTCAAATTATGCCTCACCCGACCAGTTTTATAGTTTGTCTAGTTCGTAATGAGCCAATCAATGTTTTTGCGGGATCATATTTAAAGAAGCTGTGTCGCAAATAAGTATCATTATTATCAGGTATATGATAGATTTGAATATTTTCTCGAAAATTAGTCCTTTTGAAGGCTACCTTGTCCCGCCCTGTAGGGCTCAGGGAGGCCCGAAATGCGTTCAAGTCTCGTCGTAATTTTGAATGGCAGCTGAATACGTGGCGCATCCCAAACGTAACCCTGCGACGAGCGCCTAATCCTTTTCTGCTTCTGAGAATCGAACGAATTTTGATCACGAAAATTTATCGTGGCATTTGACCAAATGAAAAATACCGTATTACTTACGGCTACAACAGAGCGTTTTGAGCACAAAAGTACAATCGTAGCATCTGTTGCTTGAAAAGGCTAAAATTTCGAACAATATCTTAAGAGCATGAAAAAGCAAGCACTACAAATCATGCTACTTGTGGCGTTAAATTAAATCGATACTTATTCACATGGCATTCTTTGATTAGAGTCCGATTCATGTCGAGGAGTCCAAACACACTGAGAAATTGAATCTCTTTGTCCATAAAGTTGGATACTGCCTGAAATCTTCATTATAATGAAAAGCGTGGGCAACATCTCCCACACGAAGACAGATGTGTCTTATCCGCTTGGGATGCGCCACGCATTCGACTTCCACTCAAAGCTAAATAGGTCCAATGTGGAGGTGTAAATGGCCTGCTTAATTGAAGAATCAATCTTTACAATTAAGATGATTCCGAAGAGAAAAATGAATGTTCAAATATGCTCGTAAGTAGGAAGAGTCATTATGAGAAGCTCTGTCCACTATTCTAACTTGCAACGCAGTTGGACCTCTTCTGCCAAAGGATTTTTCCAAGTTGATTCGACAAAAGTTATGGGTGGTATCATATGCACAGCTGCGTGTATGCCGAATGGCAATCAAGCCAGTTCCCCTTCACCGACCAGCGAATATATGCCCACTTCCGAGCTATAAAATGCTGTTTCTGCTAAAGTAGTACGATCAGTAAAGCGTGCAAATGATAGCTGCATTTTAGAAGTGCCTAATCTCTCCTTCCGATTAGGCACTTCGCCATGTTCACTAAAGAGAGGAATGGCCAGGGTTGTCATCGGAAGGAGATCGTTTAGGGGCGTTCTTGCCGCGCAGGGGAGGGGGTGGGGGTGGGATGGTCAGTGACGACCCGGAGCATGCGATATCATTGGTCAACGTATGATTAGTCTTACAAGGGAAGGACCCGAAGTCGAAGTGGTCATTAGAAATGGGGTACATATGGTCCGACGTATTTCGGACGCTGATCTCGAACCTGCATTGCAGAACGATCCTCTGAGCGGAGTGGGGTTTTGTGATAAAATCAGTGCTACTATATGGTAGGTTTGGAAGCCCGTAGCACGCTAGCCAGAAGTTCTCGCGCAAAACCAGTGCGATTTTCGTGTTCAGGGGACGGAACTGCCTTGAGGGACATGTTCTTAGCCTATTCGAGAATCTGACCAAATTTCGGAAAAATTCTTGGCCTACCCAATAGGTATTGTTTTGCGCAAGAACGTCTGGCTTGCGTGTACAGGATTCCAAACTTACCATCTAATAGCATTGTTTTATAAAAAACTTTCATAACTACGCTCAGAGATTAATTCTGCAAATTTGGAATGCAGGTTCGAGATCAGCATCCGAAATTACGTCGAATCATGTAACCCATTCCAAATGGCCACTTTGACCTCAGGTCTTTCCGTTGTGATTTACTGGAGGAACTAAATTCTGAGTAATGTGAATTATAATATAATACATTTCCGCAAGTAAACGACGAGCATCAAAAGGTAGCTTATTGCATGCACGGATAATTTTTAGAAAAAAAAAGTTTCATTGTTACTCCACCTCAAATGCGCCATTATCATTTCCATTGAATTATCAAAACATATGAACACTGATCTGCTCAAGTAACATCAGCATTAGCAGCTATTGAGAAAAGAATTTTTCTGCTAAAGAGAAACCTGCGGATCTCCCAAGGGATGGATGATTTGACCGAGCCTATGCGAATTTGAAAATAATGTCAGTGAGAGTAGACAGTGTAAAAATTTTGAAAATACAAATTTCCCCCAATACAGCGGCATAAATTTAATATTGAACATGATTCAGGCCCGAAATATTGACATACCTCTATACTGGTCATGATGTGCTCGATTTGAATGATATGATTGAGTTTCTCGTCAAATCCCTCCTTTCTGGCGTTGAGATGAGCAAGTAATGCTGTACGATGTCGAGCTTTTTCTAGTGTTATCACCGCTCTTCCCTCTGGTGTTAGGCTGCTGAAGGTTAAACCTGGAAGACAGAATTTCGGAAAAATGGTACACCAGATCTTCAGAAATGCACATACAACTGAATTTAATACGAGTAAGAAAATCCTATTAAAAATTTTCAGCCTTTGATAAGCTGCGAAATTTCGAAAGTAAGAGGACCACGAGTTTTCACTTTTCGAATTTTTCCGTATTTACTTTATCTATTCAATCTTATTTGGATATTCATTCAAAAAATAGGGGAAAAATAAAAGGTAAAATTGGAACTGATAAGACAAACCTTCAAAAAGGAAAATGTTGGCTTTCATAAGAACGTATGTAGCATCACTAAGACAGATATGAGCCATGGGGAAGATCACTTCGGCAAACAATGCATCACATAGCTGCGAGAAAAGCTTCCTCAAACTAAATCATCCAATTAAGACAGTGTTATAAAATGTAAGATATTATAACTTGGTGAATCTCTCAAATCTTCGCTAACTATCGATGCCTGTGCAGAAGTTACAGTGGTTGATAATCCTACAGTAAATGAAGGCACACTTGCGATAACTTCATCTTCATCATTGGTGAAACAGGTCGAGAAGGTAGGAAGCTGCCTTAAAGGCTGTGGTGGAGATAGTTAGGGCCGAATATTGAAAGATCATTGTATACAAAAGTCTAGGTGCTTATTTGTGCGAAAGTGAGGAAAAACGAAATGAAACGTTCAAAAAACCGAAAAGTGGGACCTCCATCTCACCGCTGACTCCGAAAGGAGGCGGGTTCTGCCAGCAAAGAGGGCGGTCCCTGCTACAACAAGTGGCGGCTGTCCGAATACTCAACATAAAAGTTTTGGTCCTTCCACCGGTGGAAGGGGTAAATTATGCAGACTGAAATATGAAAGTGAGGGTGCTGTTTTACAATAGAGAAAGAACAAAATAAAACGGGGAAGGAATCGAGAGATACAGTGAAGACTCTTAAAGTCCGGGGCAATCCTTCTCATCTGATATTTTGGTGCAAACTTCCTTGGCCAGTAGTTTTCATTTGAATGATTACCGTAGGAGTTCTCATTACATACAAACCTCTACTACTGTTTTTAACGCTGCAAATTTGGGTTCTACTTACTATTTTCAATATCCGCTATTAAACGAGATCATGATGGCTTGTGGCTAGAGAACGAGAGAAAAGAGGTTACAAAGGGGAGAGAGTAGGCAAGGAACGCAGGCCACGTGAGTTCCGTTGCTCCCACTGACCAATTGCGACGGGAAAGTTAATTTTCATGTCGTTGTTAAAGTAACTTTAGTGCCCTGATCAGTAAAAGGCAACCACGCCGACCAAGAGCTATCTATATACACAGAGGGGAAGGCGCGAAATTATTCATCAATTATCATTATTGTCATTAACAATCGCGAGATGTATCTTTAGCCCTAAAATGGTATTCATGAGTTGTTGCTATGCTAAAACACTGAGTAGGAAAGGATATGCTTGCAGCAGGTGCAGGGACCGATTAACGTGGCATTAGAATCAGCAGGTGTTATCTCTTTGACCAGGATCTTTGTAGCTACTTAGGCTTATGCCCTGGTCCGCTCATTACCAAGACGCACATCTATGAAGCGTTTAACGTTTTGGCGCTACGTGCACGGACCATGTTCTTTTCAATCTACGAAGTTTTCGGTGATGGCTGCTTTTCTGAGAGTATTGGTGGTGCACCGAGAAATCTCTCAGAGGTTCAGTAGCTTAAAGGCAGCGTTAGGGGAATGTCGGACGAAAAGTAGAAGAAGTGGTGAATGTGAAAGTCGAGATGCCTAGTAACAGGACAGTGAAGAACAAGGGATGTGGCCAAAAACCCGAGAAATAGGACCCCCTTTCCACCTTTGATTCTCGACGCGGACGATCTGTCCGTCAAGAGGGGAGTAGTCCGATCTAGTTTTCCATTGGCATGTTGCCAAGTAAACACAAGGGAATGTTTAGAAATACGACAACATCTATTTTTTAGTGAGTTTCGAGCTAAAACTGCGAAAGTGCGCCGCAAAACCTTCAATCCTGCCGCATCTCCTTGGCCGCTCCCATCCCAGTCAATGGGGAATCGCGGCATCCGGAGGCGGAATCGACTTATCAAGAGGCGGGACAGATGAGCGGTTGCGGCGTTTTGCGGCGTTTCTACAGCTCGGAGAGGCGCTTTTTCACCGCGATTTCGCTACAGGTAGCCTTCTTAGACCCTGGACTACCATGTGAGTGACTTTTTGTAGGGATTTCTCCATTACCGTATGACCACTAATGCTGTCTTTAATGAAACACCCACAGATGGAAACCCCTCATTCTCAACCGCGACGTGGCTCAAGCAGGGGTCAAAGAATCTCGACTCCGAGAGTTACTCGACGACCATCTATCTTTATTAGTATTCTTGGATCGATGAGGTAATCTCTATAAAACGTCGGTCTTCAGTTCATAGTCTTTGAAAAGGTAGGTCGTTAATCGATAGTCATAGTTTGTACTATGTGATTGTAATATGATTGTCTATTAGTCTTTTTCAGTGTCTTCAAGAAAATCATTTTATTGTATCAACAACACCTTTGGTAAAGGGGGTGTTAATTTGAAGGTAGGGGGTCTTAGTCCGTGAAAATTTTCTTCGAAGCAATGCTTGATCCTGAATCCAACCTATAGGGATTATATCAAAGCAACAAAAAAAAAAACAAGAGCCCATGCCACCATCCAAGCCTGATCAAACTGAACGGCACCGGGAAGGGTAAAGGAAAACTGAGACCTCTGAATACATGCTTTCTGAAAACAATCTTTTGCTTCAGGAAAGGTGATGTGTGGCGTGTCGCTGCGCAGTTCATCAGCCGGGCGTTGCGCGAGGGCGTTACAACATTTGCGGCAGGTGAATTTAACCCCTCTCCCATCTGCAGTCTATACCCGGCTAGTGACGCAGAGAGGCGAGAAAGAAAAGGGTGTCCAGTTCCTATCTCTCGATTCCTTCCTCGTTTTATTTCGTTCTTTCTCTATTGTAAAACAGCACCCCCACTTTCATATTTCAGTCTGCCTAATTTACCCCTTCCGCTGTTGTAAGGGCCAGAACTTTTATGTTGAGAGGCGAAAGGCCGTCGTAAATTTACACTATCTGTAGTTGTGTACAAGGGTATCTAGCCACAGAGGAGACTGAATATACCATCATTGTCGATATCGCTGTTAAAGGAGATATCAATGCTGTTTCAGTGGTTTGTATAGTGATCTTGGAGCATAGAAATGTAAAATCCTCGGAAATAAAACTAACTATTCGTCTTCAATTTTGAATCTGGTCTCCTGTTCGTACGGAAACACATTTCCGCATCCCAAAAGAAGGCCACTGCAGCTTTCACGATATGTACGGTAGCATTTCGTGAACAGAGAAAATTGAGTGTAACGACCAATAAAGACTTTTACCTGAAAAAACTCAGTAAAACTCTGCTATCATCTCGATAGTGGCAATTATGAGGATCACAATTTTTACGATTCAGCTTTCCTAAAAACATCACAAGAAGTAATTTAGGCCGATCTTGGAGACTTTACGTTATGATATGATGAACGGAACTAAACGATAGTGAAACAATAGGATGAAAACGGCCAAATACGCGAGAATTAGGCCCCTCCCTCTATAGGCGATACTCAATGCGGACGAGATTGTGAGACAGACACTTGCAGTTCGAAGGCGTTCAAAAACCTTGACACGGTTGCACACTCTATGCCATGGCATCTTGCCAAAAAGTCGGAATTATATTCCACTCCAAGACTTTCAACCAAAATGAATATTTTCATTTGTTTCTCTTATTTCTACACTTATTTTATCCTTCATTGTTCCATGAAGAAAATAGCGAAAATGACTTCGTGATAGCGTTATTCCAAAGGCCAAAGAAAGCACATAATGAAATGGAATGCGCCCTACATGATAACAAGTAACAATGACATCGGCCCATGAATATGATTTTTTCTGTTCGCGGCACTGTCTCCCATCTCCCGGAGGAGATAACTCGGCCAGTAAGGACGGCTTTTTGAAGTGTATGAAGTGAAGCGCGATAGGAGCGTTATAAAGATCCCAAAGGACGCCATTCAATGTGATTTTTTTTGCTACAAATCATCCCTTCAAAACAGGCTCCTTCATCTACAAAAAAAAATCACAAAAAAATCACTCTCAGTTCTGGTTTTCTTGAGTGATCCGTTCCAGTACCTTTGATAGAAAAATTCGAAATCAAAAATTTGTTCTCTCGCTCGCATACAGTGTTCACTAACGTAAACTAGTCCGCTGCACTTCAATCTGCAGTGGCAGCCATAGTGTTATGAAAACGGATACTTTTCAACATCAGTTTTCACCTACTGAATTTGCTTTACCCCTGGATAAGTTAACAGTACCCTCACTTTTACAGCACTCAGTGATTTCGCTTTCATGCTTTAATTCTTACGTTTAATCATTACAGTGTCGGTACACAAGAAGACAATATCGAAGCTTTCAAGCCACACGGGTTTTCGTTTGTTTTTTTTTCATTCCACACATTAATTATTCTGACGAATCGCTGCCGAGAAATGATACCTTATCTTCAGTGCATAATTTCCTGAAGGTAGGAAAATGATTGGCCCAATCCAGCAGATGAACAACGTCTCGAGCCCAACTTCGGCGAAAATTGTTCAAATCCAAAAATTCTGTAGGTTTCCAACTTCTCTACAATGAAAAATGTCAACTTTAATCATATCGAAAAGCACTTTCTTTCCATGTGATCAAAAATAAACTCACTGCAAATCTCGGACATTGGGGACAACTTTTTTCAATTAGCTGAGCTACTGTAGAATTAATCATTCGGAAAATCAACATGTCTTCATCTTCACGTGTAACATCACTCACATTCACCATTGTGCTTTCGCAGAACCTGAAAAGGGAAAAATGATAGGAAGTAGCCTTCTGGGAATACTCTAAACCTACCAGTCAAGATTCATGTAAAGGTTGATGAGCTGCTGTGCCTCATCCACCACTGAAAACTCGCTTGGCAACAAAAGCGATTCACTCTAAACATTATTTAAATAAACATGAAATAAAATGAAAATTAGGGACATTGCAAAATTGCTTCATTACCTGCGTATGTTACCTCCTTATGTATTCATTGAGTAGATGTGGCATTGTCACTTAGTTACGTCAACTCGCTTGTTACTGTTACTCTACATTACCTCACTACGTGTTGGTCTATTTTGCTATTTGGATCTACAGTATCCCTGTTCACCTTGTGACCCCTTTAGGGCCACGCCCCCCGCGCCACTATATGTATAAAGCGAGTGAAGCAAACCATAGTAAGTCTTATCCTTCACGTCAACTGCCGAGCGGTTGCGTCCAATAAAGTATAGAAAAAGTCGGCCAACACCCCTAGACTAGACAAGAAGCCCCGAAAGCCCGGAAAACCGAAACCCGACAAAAACAAATTTTTGCAGCTCACATCCATCGACATTGATGTTCTCTGTTGCTCGTCACTTGTGGATGAACACGATGCAATGTCACCCTTCATCTCCGGCAAATTCACTGGCGACGAGACGTCAGCACGACCTCGAATCTCTGCAAAATCGTTTTTATGTAAAGGATTTGAATTGTTAAAGGATTAAGCATGAAGTTTTTCGGTGATAATCATTTCCTTTCGTGGCATGCGCCCCGCATTCTGGTTCCATTCATAATCTTTGCGCTAGGTTGTTGCTATTTGGCCTATACCATGACTTGTTTAGGAGTTGATGATCACAGCTCAGAGTTTTTATCCTCCCAGAGAGGTCCCGGGGGATATCAATTCATCTACCTTGGAGGAATAGGGGGCTTTCTTCATCAACAAGTCATAGATAACGGCTCTATATAATATAATCTTTTAGATCTTGATATTAGTTAACGGCATAGTATTAGCGACACGTTGCAGAATCGAAGTGGCACACGCGAAGCGAAAACGTCAGCCGCTACACTATGGCTTCAATGTAAAGAATATGAAAGATCAAAATATCGAGATAAATAATGAATAAACGAACAAATATTGAGCAAATAAGACTAACCGATTGGGTTCATTCCCACTTGTACGCATTTTTTATAGCGACACGATCGACAAGCATTACGAGATGCTGGAAATAACAAATGCAAACAGTTTTCTACATAAAAGTAGTCAACAAGCAAAATCCACTTCCACTTTGACCGAAATGACCTTTCATTTCAGGACCCTCTCGAGCCCTTTTAAACTATTTACTCTCTGCGTAGTTTTTCGAAAAGGTCAAACTCAAAGTTTCTTTTCACATCAGTTTACCATTCATGAGGTTGTGCTATAAATTGGCTGCGTTTTTTTGAAAATTGGGAGGATTCAAAAAAAGTAGTATCATTTTGAAGGGTAAAGAATGCTCTGTCGAATACATATATCTTCCTAGTCGAAGAACTAATAGAATATTGTAAAATACAGAAAATGAGAAATGAAACAAACTCATTGCACAACCTAATACAAGGCAGTTTACTAGTAACATGCTCAAGGCCAACTTACTTCCTTTTTCTCCACTACCGCGCTGAATTTCATCTACACTAGGATATTTTTTGGTCGGCTATATTATTATAAAATTGTCATTAGGTTGCATTTGTGGGCAATAGCCTTGGTCTCGGACAGGACCCGAACCCGCACTTCATGCTTTGAATTTTCTGAATCACCGGAAACATTGAGTGCGGGTTCGAGTTCCGTCCGAGACCAAAGCAGCTCTCATCGCGGAATGTCATTTCGAGGTAGGCTGTCAAGAAAATCGATCACGAATCATTGCGTGGTGCAACAGTATTGCAGCACAGCACTGTAAAATGTTTATAGCGAGAACCCCTAGGTTACTATTCAATAAATGTAGTAAAATGCTGCTATTTCTAAGCTCCATCCGAAGGTTTTAAAACTCATTAACTGTGGATGAGATTTTTATGATTCAGAAAGTTCTGGTATGCTCAGAAAGTGTTCAGAAAGCATAATATGTGGGTTTGAGTCCCGTCGGAGACCAAAGCTTTTGCCCACAACTCAGCAACCTAATCACAACTTTAGCATCGCGTGGTGTGACGAAAATCAGCAGCTATCGAAAATTCGAAAATCTATAACCGTTTTGTTGAATTGGGCTACTGAAGTTTTCAATGAATACGCTTAACAGGGAATTTTTATTCACTACATCGGCTTCTTTGTGCTCAGTGCACAGTAACAGGATCCCTCTATAATTATGACTATTTCGAAGAAGAAAATTACCACGCGTCCAATGCTCAAGCACATACACTGCCTGGAGTATTAATGGTCGGAAAAGAGTGAATATGTAAGTAAGGAACAAATAAGCAAGAAACAACCTTTAGTTATTTCACAACAGTTTCCTCGATAGCATTCAAGGCTCTTCGCTGAGAGATAGACACGTCGGAAGAAGCCTTTACAACTGCTGGAATAATTAAAATAAAAAATAGAAAGAGCAACCCGCAAAACAAAATGATTCTTTTGAATTTTTCGTGGGATGTTTCTGAGATTTCGGGGGATCAGATTAACTTGAGGACTAGGATCTGTGGCACATAAGCTTACGAACCCTGCTAACATCGCCCATCCCGGCTTATCAAACCCGAGTGCAAACCTGTAGGCGACCACTTGGGCTTCAGGCCACTTCATGGAATCCTTTAGTATCTATCTCGGGATAAGAAGATTTCGCTGGATTGGGCATTATCCTTACAGTTTTTACTTGAACATTATAATCTAAGATTATGGTTTGTCGTCAGCACAGAGCAGATGTTAAACTGATGTCGAGGCACAAATCGGGGAGGTTTTGATTTCAGATAGCCAAGGCCTAAAACAGCTACCAGTTCTACCGGTAACGATTAAGAATCTCGGTAATGGAGCGGGATCAGAAGCCGGTGGTACTACTGGAATGGTGCATAAATAATGCGGCTTTTTCAACAATTTTACTTAACCAAAAAAATAAAATTATGCAAAAACATGCTCAAATGATTATTCAGGAGTGCTTTCACCATCGCGATCATGGACTGCTTTCCACTTGATAGTCGTCAAAACGTCAATTCCCACTACAAAGAAATGCAGCATTGAAAAGTCGCATTAGTTATGCACCAACCTAATAAATACTTTAAAATATTTGAGCATAGGAGCGCATTTAGCTGTGGCTCATTCCATGAGTAAGTGGTTTAGCAACACATCTTCTAATTACATCAGATTACGTAACAGTGTTTGAAGGTTTATCGGTTATACCATATCTCAGATGGTTAGTCATCCAGCAGTTCTATGGCCAAACGCATCTCGTACTAGTCAGTCAGCTGTTTCTAGAGCGTTGACTGTCATTTCAAAGTGGGTATCCAGGGAATGGATCACGAATCATTCAGTGGTACAACAGCATCGCAGCTCAGCACCGTAAAATGCTTACCAGCGGAAAACCCTATGGGTTACTGTTTGATAATTATATATACCAGAATTCTGCTATCTCTGAGATTCATCCGAATTTCATTGAATGTTTTGAAGCTCATTACATGAGATTAGATTTCTATGATTTGGAAAGTTCTGGTCTATCCATCAGCCTGGCTTAGTTGACTCTGGTCCATTTTTGAACAGATCCTGCTTCAAGCACGCGCTATTATACCAGTGGGGCTAAGGCTTCGAGAGCCTTTTACACTCACTCGGAGCCATACTGGAAATTTCCGAGAGCAACTGTGGAAAAAGATGTCATATGTAGGACAGAATTCGTGAATTAACGTAATATTTGGTCCAGGGCGTATTGATATGTATTGATTTGAAATCTTATTGAACTCACGGACAACATATTGTGCCATAGTGATGCTGAGCGTTAGTGTCTGAACAGACGAGGCACTCCTTCATTCACCGATGGCCTAAGAATATGCATTCACATGTATTTGATCAAGAGAATAAATAAACAAATAAAAACTGTAGATCATGTTTGTCGTTTCATTTGAGTTTCCGCTACATTTTCTTGACCGTGATTTTTGTGTAGAGTTTCTTCGATTCAGTATGAACGTTATTAATCAACCACTCTGGTTCTTATGTTATCTTACTATACAACTAAATGTGTAACACTACAAAGTACTACATTTATGGTGTATTTCAAGAGACAATTCTTCGATGGAAAATCGAGGAAGTAGAAGAACTGCAGTAACGATTTTTTGAGGAAAAATTTCTTTAATATTAGAAATTTTTTGTGAGAAAAACCCACCAAAAACGTGAAAAATTCGTTGGTTTTGATAGATAACTAGTTTGCGATGGATGGTTGTCTGGAATGGTTCGTGAAATGGGAGGGTATCTCGGTGGGTGTATGGTTGCTATGGGGACTATCCGATGATGAAAGCATGGAGCTGTCTGTGAGGTGGGTCGCATAGCTTATCGGCATCATAGCGCATCATAACCTCACCACAGCTAGCGTCATAATCGTTGAAAATCCGCCTATAAGTGTAAGTAGATAGCGAAAGCAATGTGTTATGAGAAAGGAGCGTCATTGTCGGCAGTGGATCTGACTAAGAAGACGTTTCTGATGTACTGGCGTCATTCAAAGACAATATAAGAAGTGGTGGGTGAGGTATTCGACGTTGGTGAATATCCTTTAACCTGAATAAATACCTACTTCCCACAATCCATCTATCGTGTAATGCTCATGCAATTTCATGGGTTCATTATCAGCTTGATGGAAATATCCATGGAAAAGTGAGTTTAGTCACCTATATATACAGGGGGTGCCAAAAAAAAAAGTAATTTTGTCTCGTCCACTTTCACCCCACTTTAGTCGAACTACAGCAAATTCTGTTGAGGTATTCACATCCCCAGATTCAAGAGCAGACCTCACTCTATCACTATACTCCGTGGCAGCCTTCTGCACGAGCAGGAACGGGAGCGAGGAAATAGTGAACAAGATGTGTCACCTCAACTGGGCAAAATCCGAAATTTCGTTGCCCTCGTTCACAACCTTGCTGAGGTCCGTTCACTCTGGGTACCTAAGGGGATTCATACTGGGTGGTGTTCTTTAGGATCCCGTTTTTTCCGGGTTCCCAGCGCCCTTCGTTTCCAAGAGCCAAAACGTGCACTTACCACTGAAACCCCTCCGGAGGCGGATTTGGGCATGAAAATGATACTTCGGATCATAGCAGCCTTGTCCAAGCAGCAGGGGCTCTGTGACTTCCATGAACCGAAGGGCCAATCCGTAGGAAGCTTCCCACAAAAGACCTACCATGGAACCCGGCTCCACTGTTTTGAGGGGACCTTGATACCGTGGGTGCTCCGAAGCCCGACTGCGCCGCTTAAAGGTTCTATATTTTTATGAAAATGAAAGTAGTGAGTCTCAGCTTGTTCCTGCTTTTAGAGGAACATTTCGGGAATATTTTGCCCCAATACTTTCATTTCTTTCGTTTCCCTATGTTTTGTATAATTGGGAGATATGAGCCGTGGGCAAAATTACTTTTTTTTTTGGCACCCCCTGTATATACGTTGTACTTGCCTAATAAGGGCCGCATGCAAAGTTTCACGCGAAAAAGCGAGAATTCGGCTACGATACAGCTCCTCAAATTCTTGTCCGGGTGGGCGAGGCCTCTGAGTAAAAGCCTCGTCCCGTCGTCTGCCGCGGTTAGGAACGAAGAGTGGGACTGTTAACGTAACTTCTATTCCTACAATGCGTCTTCGACCGCGGCGGACGACCGGGCGGGCACATGCTAGGAGGTCCCGCCCATCCGGCCGAGATATTGTGGTGCTGTATCTTGGCCGGATTCCATTATTTTCGCTTAAAACTTTGCATGCAGTCCACATTAGGCAAATACAACATAAATACATGGGTTACAGTAGAATTCATTTTTTCCGTGGATGATCCCTATAAAAGAGAGTAATCATAGTAAGTCTGTTGAGAGAGCAAAGGGGTCGAGTTATCGCCACCGTAATATTGCGTAACGTCGTCAATGAGTATAGAACGCACCAAGAGTAAGGGAGAATTGAGAAACAGGGTACACCGGAAGCCGAGGATTCTTCGACAGGGGTAGTCGTATCTGCAGTATCAGCTACAAGCATTAGAATCTGAACTTCTGTAGGGGGTTATACTGATAATAAGCAGCAATTTCCTCGACACCTAGAAGTGCCCTGATAAGAACTGGAGAACTGTGAAGACATACTATCTGAGAACGAACATTCGAGCTCAGAAGGGATTATTTGGTGCGAAACCCATCGAAAAAGCACGTTTTGGACTTTCTATCGTGATCCTGCAGTGTCTCGTCCACACTGCCTCGCATCCACTGAACGAGTTGCTGCGAGGGCGAGGCAAACTCCGCGGCTAGCTGATGGGGACCCTTGCTGCATGCAGCTACCCTCATCGGTTAGAGATACAGAGCAGGCGCGCAGAAATGATTATGGTTTCCTGTATTTATTTCGCTTTTGATTAGTGGGATCTACAGTACTATAAGCATCCTAAAACTAAACAAATACCTTCTATGCATTTTGCTCTTCGAGTGCATGACACACCTTCCGACGTACGCACAGCAAGCTGGAATTTCGGCAGAATGGCGTTTACAATATTGAATAAATGTGATGGTAGATGTTGCCACTTGCATCTTCTGCTCCCTGAAACTATGTGGCTATTTCAATATTTTCATCTTGTTGTTTTCCCGTAAAACGCAAAATTCGAACCATGTGGGCATACAAAACGTTGTACGTATAATAATTCCTATATTTTTGATAGCACGGTAGCAGCTCAGAAATGAAATGAATTCCGCATCTTGACAGGCACAGAGAGAGGATACTAACAATCATTTGGTTTCCTTCTGAAGCAGATGTTAACCGGAAACCCAGTCAATTAGTCTTGGCCACTTCTCAAAGTTACCATTAGGTTTTGATAATATGTCAGTAACTTCATATCTCAAAACTTGTTTGTAAGCCATTCACCATTGCATTTAAATGCTATAAAATAGGGCGTTGCGAACAAATCGAGAGTTTCAATAGTATGATGAACAGGATACGCGATTTTTGATGACCGCTGTGCCCACGCGAATTCATGAATCCTGTTCCACTCACAACATTTTTCTGAATTTGTTTTTCTATAAATCATTGATGATGTCAGCAATATATTCACCATCACCGTCTACAGCTAGACCGTGGAGTGGGTATGACCGGGAGTGTACCCATATGTCAGGATTTCGCACCGCGGCATGTCGTAAGCGAAGCAATGCGGACGAGCTGAGGCTCCATGTTGATGGTTCTCGAAGCGATTACAAGTTAACCACGTATCGCGCCCCTAGCATTAGCGTGTAATCATGCTGAGACCCAACTACCGCGACGCGCATAGCTCGCACATACTGCGTCGCACACCGCTCGTCGTCGTGCGGAATCCTGACATAAGGGTACACACCCGGTATGGCCTAATTGCCCCTGCGCCATAGAGCCGACCCGCCCCGCCCCTCGTAAGAAGTAAAAATGCTCCAATCGGGACAGAATTTGTGAACCAACGTCATACGAGAAGGTATCATAAACATCCTACAAAGCCCTCAAATGCTTTCGGTCGGTCAAACAAAAAGCATGCGACGTTTAAGGCGCCCTCGCTTTGCAAGATTATAACTTGCTCGAACACAATTGCTCATCACATAAAAACTGTTACATTCAGCACACTTTCTCAAGAATTACCTAGCGAATTTCATCCGTTCATTCGACAGTTCACTTCCTCTGAATCCAGAAATTGTTGAATGCGATTATACCTCCTTCTTCGCTTTGAAATGTAACTCCTCTAGAAGTGAGAATTCCGACGCCTTTCCCATATTTTCGAGCATCTAGTGCCAGCAGCTGGAAATCATGGATAATTCTCCACGTTTTGAAATAAGGACTATAGCAACATCCTTTCTGTTTCCTTTATCGTAAGGACTTTCTATGACTTTGAAGAAACAAAACATCTTGTCAAAAATAGAACATTTTGTGAGGTGGGCAGCGAAAGTACAAATTAATCACACCTGTTGTTCATAAAGGTAGCTGGCACTTTTGTTATTTGGTATTTTGTTGATGCAAAACATCAGTTCACCGATGATAATGCACGTTCTCGGTGCAGGGGGAGGAGGGGAGGGGAAGAGCGTAAACGGGATCACCAGCATACTCATTTGTTGGACAGCGAAATTCAGGGTCAATAAATTGTCCGTAGGGCTTTCGCACTCAGTGCCATGTAGAGATCAGCAGTGAAAGCACACATAATGACGTCATTATCGAAGACTAAATATGGGTTCGACGCAAATTGAAAATTTTGTTTTATTCAGCGATAAAGATCTCGCAGGTGATACTCACAGTACGGTAGTAGCGGGTAATTTTGCAAGATTATAGAAGATCTCATATAATAAGTGAAAGATAAGTGATAGTGAAAGTGTCGCCAATCAGCCAGAAAAAAGTTGAATAATGAAGAAAAGAAGGCAGAAAAAATCTTATTAGGTAAGAAGAACCGATCATAGGTACTAAGTAATGACAGAGAGACGTGCCAATGCTATTAAATGAAGTAATGAAGATTCAGAATTAGTTTAGCAATATGCAGACTAATTCTTTAAAAGTGGCAAAAGAAGAACGGATGTGAGTTGCAAAGTCGCTTTCGCGGTGCTCATCGATTTTCAGATGAATGGATTGTTGGCAGGGTCAAGCGTCCAGTTGAGGGAAATTTTCAAAAAATACGACCCCCCCCCCCCCAAAAGGAGCCCCCAGTACGACCCCCCTTCCTGGCTTAGGTAAAAATAATGTCCAGAGGGATGCCCCCTCCTCCCCTCCCCCCCCTCATTGTGACAGCACCAGATGAGCTTCCCATGCATATACTCGAAAAAGCATTCTACAAACTATTATATTATGGACACACATTGACTCATGTCCATCAATGGGCTGTGATTGAATAAAAACTGAATCAGTAATAATGAAGGCACGAGAACTGGACAAGTCTAGAAATGATCCAGAAGGGGCTCTCGATCAAAAAAACAAAAACAAAAGACTGTTACCTTTGAAGTTTCGTTTCAGGCGACGGGCGACCGCCCGTTTCGGGCGACGTGCGAAGCGGTCGCGTTGGAGCGCGTTAACTTATTATCACCCCATACTAAATTCCGACATTATTAAAACACTTCAAACTTTACCTAGAGCCCATCTTTCAAGCAGCTGTGACCTGTTTTCCCAATAACTTCCTTAGACCTATCTATTGACTACTTGCTTTCCCTTATGGTTGCTTAGTTCTCGATATGGGTTTCCAGTTGAGGGTTAGTTGAGGGGAATTTCGGAGTGTTTCACTTCAAATGACCATAACTTCCTTCAAACTTAACTACATGAGTTCGTTTGGGTGAAGCAGAGTCTGCGAGGTTTTCGCTTTCGAATGACTACCTGAGCTATGCCATACCTCTGAAAGGAAGCAAGTTATTTTGAGGGAAGCCAGTTGAGGGCCAGTTGAGGGGAATTTCGGAGTGTTTTACTTCAAATGACCATAACTTCCTTCAAACTTAACTATATGAGTTCGTTTGGGTGAAGCAGAGTCTGCGAGGTTTTTGCTTTCGAATGACTACCTGAGCTATGCCACATCTCTGAAACGAAGCAAGAAAAATTCAGAAAAGCTAGTTGAGGGAACCTTTTTTTTGTCGAATTTGCGAGATCTTCCCACGAATCTTCCCTAAAATCGATTCATTGTTGCTGAAATTTTTCCAGTATGCATCCTTCGCTCTCGGAGGCCTAGTGGGAAGGCGAGAAGCGTCGGTCAGCTTTTCCGTGGGATGCGCCATGCATGGGGATTTCATCCACATTCTCAATGAATACAAACGTTTCTCCGGTCCGCATAGTGGCCGCCAACATTAGATTACGTACTTGCGATCGTAGTAAGATATGGAAGAAGTCCATATCAGCTAATTTTCCGCTTTCATCCCATTGTTTTTAGAGTGTCCATCCACGGTGGTACCCGCTGATAGGTATCGCTTCCCACGACTTATCGGTGAATTCCGGAGGTGTCTCTGTACGTGGTTTCGGTGTCAGCGGACCAACAAAAGAGTTATTGGTACTGGCCGGTTCCGTTGTGAATTGCGCCATGCATGAGGTTTCCATGATGATTAAGTTAAACTAGTTTTGGGTAAACCCATTTAGTCAATTTGATCACTTCTCCCTTTACACTTTAGACCCTTAGCCTGAGAAATTCTGCTGATCACTGCCTACCTCGACAATTACGACCCCCCCCCCCTCCTAGCGGACCAAATACGACCCCCCTGTTGAGGATTCCTCAACGGAGGCTTGACCCTGATTGTTGGTCATGGAAGATGCGATTCGTAAGGAAAGGAAACTCGACAACGGAAGTTTTTGTAGAATACAACCATCCCCAAGGAAAAGATCTACGGTTCGATCCCACTGAAATTTCATGAGAAATGCAATTCTTTTCCCACTGTAAGCACGATCTCTACCTCTTAACCCAAAGTAAGATGTCCCCGTTAGGAAATCCTCGACGAAGGCCTGAGCATGGCTCCAGTTCAATACAAAAATCATGCTTTTGGGTAATGAACTATTAGTTGCTTATATGTATAACTAGCCTGAACTCTACTAATTAGAGCTTCTACGCCTTCAATGAGTGTGTGCCACTAGGACATAGAATTTGGTGGGGCTCAGCGCGATGGGTGCAAGCTGTGAACATTGGTGCATCACGATATAGTCGATCTTCTAGGCATAGCGATTATGCTGCTGCAGGGCCCAACTAATGCGACACCCTTACTGGTAAGAGCCACGGCCTAGATGACCATGTCCAAATGACAGAAAATCATGAAAGCCTTCCGTTGAGGCATGGGCCACTATATGCTACAATTTCAGTGGTTAAGGAATTTTAGCTCCTATCAGAAGGTTACATCAAAGAACAAAATCCGAACTGGCTGGAATTTTAGAGTGTATGATTTTTTGATTTTAAAGCAAGTACCCTGAAGTAGAGGTCCGATTTTGATTACTTATAACTCTTAGAATCGCTCGTGCGAGTCACTCTGACTGAGCCATGCATGAGACTTCCACCATCTATCAGCTGGTTACTGTGGAAGACTCGTGTGACTCACTTCCTGATAGAAGCGGGTTTGCAGAAATTTCGTAATAACGTGGACAAAGCCTCAACCATGGGATATTTGCTAAAGGATGTATCAATAATTGCTGTCTCTATTCACCATTTCTGTGTATCTGGTGAGTAAGCATTAATCGATTTGTTATTGAAATGAGCTGTATAAATACATGGAGTGCTATCCAACCATTGGCAGTGTCAATGGTGAAAATGTCCAGCGCTGCCATGTTACCACTATTCTTCCTATTCATCACTCAGGTTTGACATATCTACTGTTTCGAGCCTTTTCCAATAGACTTCCTATTCATGTCATGCTTTTTAAAAGAATGCATTCAGGCGAACGCCTTCTGGGTTCCTGTGTCGTGGAATACGTGGCCTTCGTTCCCTTCTTTCCCTTCGTTCCCTTCGTTCCCAAGCTTCAGGCCATGGGTGAGTTGTGTAAACTTCTACCAATTCTGAATCGGATTTTACGGTCCTATAAAACCTAGTTACAACTTCATCCTTGATAAAGTGATCGTCTAATTAACACATCGATGGATAAGGCCACAAGGAATGAGTTTAAATAATAAAGTAATAATGAGTAATACTCAAAGACACACCTTGCGCTGAACTTTCAAGCCCTGTAGTTGTTATCAATGAAGGCACAGGTAACAATTCACTTATCTGTGAGACGATACTAAAGGAAGCTCACAAGAAATGGAAGGCTGGAAGTATTGGGTGGTAAACTTAATTGTGGCTATTTGCTCGCCAAAAGAAGCATCTATACGGAAAACTTGGTATGCTATTTCAATTAAATTATTTGCTATAAGTTCCTGCAGCTTTTTCTCACCTTCCTAACACTTTATTTATAGCGTCGCGATAAAATTGTGCCATTGTCGGAGCGTCAAATTCACGGAAAATCAATTGTCGCACTTTTCCAGCTTTGCTAATCGTGTGGCAGCTAGGTGGTGCTAAAGCGATCTGAACAGATGGGTTTTAGAAAGCATCATGGCTGACGCTAGGAAGGGAGGGGGGGGGGGGGGTTCTTAGCCTGTTGCAAGTGTATTTTCTTGTTTCTCCCTAAACAATGCTTTACCTTCTGGAATCCATACCATGTCCTATCATATCGCGCTCGTTCTCAAACTTCTCCCGTCTTTAAGGTGTTTGAGGTAAGGTACAAGAGCTGTACATGTAGGAGCGTAGTCCACATAGGTAGTCGACTACCTATGTTGACAGACCAGCCCGTTTTTCCTAGACTAGGATGAATGAAAGGGTTTCATAGTCTCTATTTCCTGGTTTCTGCAAAATAAATGACCAGGTTAGCAAAGGCATTTTTGAATTTGCTTTGTTTGGTTTCACATAATTCTCAGCTAAAATAACTTTTTTAGGGCGGATGGGGTGGCTGGGGAGGCTGTGATTGGTGGTGTAATCTCGAGAACATCTTTAACTCAAGGAACAAAACTGGGACATCCATCAATATCAAAGACGGCAATACGACGGTCACAGCGACGATTGGAGGGCGTCGATACACGGCCACGTTCCCGGGAACAAATTCGGTCACCACTTCAACATACTATGTCAATAACAATGGGACATCAACCGAAGAATTCAAAATCAAAGTGAACGGTACAACCTATGTCTATAGTACGGCTGGAGGTAAAACAAATGTGACCTATGGCAACGGAACAGCCGTTGAGGAGGATCCATTCAATGTCACTTCGAACAATGGCGACGGAAATGCCGTCGACAACGATTCATCCAATGTCACTTCGAATTAGACATTCATGAAAGCTTGTAGTAACTCAACAAACAGTATGACAACTGGTATAAAGCATATTTTTATTGCATATGTGCTTGAATCATCACAATAAACTTATTGGTAGCTTTCGAACCATATCGGGCAGTGGAAGCTGTCGTGGTAGTGGATGTGTTTGAAAAGGTCATTTATACATGCAGGGATACGTGAGCTGGATTTCGGTTCAACTTTGATCACTTTCACATAGCCAAGCTACTACGAAAGCCCACTAAAACGGAGATGGAGGGTGGCCAAAGACCCCTTTGGTTAGAACATTTTAGGGTTGACTAGTGTACTGGAACATTCTTTTGCCCAGTAGAAATTGTTCTTGAAATCCTCGACGAAAAATCCTTTTTCATTGAAGTTTCATCACAAATCAGAATAGAATTCGATACAAGGCCTTGCCTTCCCAGTATGAACACAACGATGGAAACTTTCTATGCATGAATAATTAAGGAGACTGCTTTTCACAGAAAATACACCCAATAAAGGAACTACTTATGGGCAGCACAGAATACTTGAATATTCATTCGATTGATCTGAACATCATGGAGTCCAGAAGACACCGAAGATGCCCGTAGCTTTCCCACCGCCGCAGGATTCTTTTATTCTTAGTGATGCAGAAGCTGACAAAGTTGAAAAGTCCCCGAAAAGGACATCCAAACACATAAAGAATTTTGTAGTTTCAATATTCCTGCGGAGGGATATTTTAAGTACTTTTTTGTGCTTTCGAAAAACCTCCTCAGAACTTATACTTCACTCCAAACTAAATGAATGAACGATTGTGCCGTTTGTGGAAGGCTTTATTTGCTTAGTGTGAACACTGTGAAAATCGGTGACTACCAAATGTTCTCATAATGCGAGCACTGATTAAATTTGTAGATTCTCTAAATTCTTTGAACTGTTACAAGTGTGCTGAGTTAAGGACAAAAGTTCCGGTGTCGGACGGGACTCGAACCCGCACTTCATGCTTTGTGGGCATATGTGCGGATCCATTACACTACCGACAGCTTTTTCACCTTAACTCAGATTCTGAATGGTATATTCACCATAGCTCATCAGCACTCACCCAGATAACATGTTGAACGCAGTTTGTAACAACTTTCGGATCGCGGGCCGCGGAAAAAATCAGCAGCCATCAAAAATAAAAATTACTCGAATGAATGTTCTTTCAGAGTCATTTCGAATTAAAGCAAAAAGTGGGTGCACTACGGGTCTGGTACTCTTCGCTAATTCCTATGGAGCAGCTATGCTGTTAGTGACATCACCGCTCGCCACTAATTCTATTGCTAACTTAGGCCGATATTGCACCTGCCCCATAACTTCGCTCACAGAGCGATTCCACAATTTGAAAAGCATTCTGGATTCGGCGTCTCAAGGCACATACAGTGACGTGCATCTCATTGCGAGTGGCGGCTGATATATTAACCTTTCTTTGTCAGGACCATTTAGAAATCAACAATTGAAAGCAAATCAGGATGACATCGGTGTCGAAAAGGATCTGAAAACCAAATGAACTTCAAGAAAAGTTTTTAGAAAAATTGTTATATTCAGCTGATCATTGGAGTGATTAGATATTGGAAAACCACCATATGTAGTATGAGGTAACAGATGATATTACACAATAGTTAATCACAGAAAGTGGACTATCATTTTGCAGGAAATGGAGCGAATTTCAGAAAGAATAACGTGCAGTGAATATAGAACTATGTTTTATTTTGCTGACCTGATATAAGATCACCAAAAAAAGCACGAAAAAGAGTTAGTGGCCTCATCTTCGCATGAGACAAATTTTCGCATGTTTTTTATCGTTAGTCTTTGTGTATTTGAGCATTTGAAAGTGAATTTTGTCCGTGCTTACTCCACCACACGCGCTACAACAAATGAGTCAGATTTGCCCTTTCCGGAACATTTTTCAGCTCTCCTTTTTTGGCATTCGTAGAACCGCTCGAGGAAAAAAACATAGAAATCCGTTCGTGTTTCATGCACGTACCCTCGCATGATGGAGCAGCCCACAAAAAATGGGCATCCGATTTGTGTCCCATGAATGTGTATCCCCGTATGAAGCATTGAACGATTATCAAAGAGCGCTTTACTCCCCAAAATCTATCTTCCAAGAAAGAGCGTTCGTGAGTAAGGTGAGGAATGAACCTCTACTACAATTACTACAAAAATAGTCAGTTGACATAATAAGTCGTGAAAAATAGGCATTGAATGCAAAATTAGGTATAAGGAAAAGAGCAAGTTCCAATGATATGCAGGGAAAAGACAATGTTATAGTGATCATCGATTTCCAGGTCCTGACTGATGGCTAAGTTGGACGTGGCCGAATCGAAATGCTCCCACTGAGACTCATGATGCTACGCGCGCAGTAGTGTGCGCCAGACAACTTATAATAAATAGTCGTTTTATTGCTGAATCGTACATACAACACATATGACCGATTTGGGATTCCCCCACTTGACAATATCCACACATGAGTCAGATTGAAGCCAGCGAAGTTTATTTATTTATTTATTTATTTAATATGTCAACATGTCGTACCAAGGCGAAGAATACTCTAACGAAGGAATAAGAACGAGGAAAGAAAATAACGAACAGGAAGTTCAGCCTAACAGAGTCAGCTGTAGGTGGATAAGACAAAGAAAGTTCGTCCCATTGCGGGATTGTGAGCTATGCATGAATATGTTACCTTTTTAGAATGAAGAGGTCTCAAAAAGTCTTAACTTCAACAGATGCTTCAGATCCCTCTTAAAATAGCAGAGATAAAGTCATGCACAGAGTACTGGGGCAACTTTGTTCTATGGAAAACTTGTCTCGAAGAAATACCCGGTGTTAGTACCTTAAGAAGATAGAATTACCTTTTAAAGACGCGCATCGAAACCATGAATGCGCCATGCATTTGTCTTTGAACCTAGAAAAGGTTGATGAATGTCAAAGCAGTCTTGTGACCTCCTTCATAATGAAAGAGAAATTCCACAACAATTTCGTAATAATGTCGAGAAAATCCGACACAGTGGGATTGGGATGTCTATCTACGTGAAGTTGTATCAATAAGGACACATTCATAATGTCCACATGTTTAATCAATTGTCATTGAGCGATTTATCATCAACTGAGCTATATAAATACGGAATGTCTTCATGTTTAGCAGGCAGTGCCAGTGAAAATGTTCAACATTGTCACGCTACCCTTCTTCTTCCTACTCATCACTCAGGTCTGACGCACTTATTATAATGAGTCATTGAGAATCAATCTCAAGGTTCTTTTACTCATTAAACTGAGTGCACTTTAGGCCAGTTGCTTCTGGAATCCGTTCGCTAACTTCCATCCATTCCAAAGTCTTTTCGTGAGTTGTTATAACATTTAGCCCGTTATTCCCAAATCAATCAATACTTCGGTTCAAATAAGGGTAAGCGCGGGGCGGAGGTGTTATATTGACAGGTGACGTGTATTCCCACACGCATGATGCGCGATCAATCCTCCCTCCCCCACTCCCATTAATGCCCGTCCAGGCCAACTATGCCTTCCACGCCTCCGGGGTCGGCGAATTGGTAGGTACCAGACTCGTTTGGGAGCATAAAAGCAGTGACTTGTATATCGGGTGGCCCCAGCAGGTCATTGTGTAGACCAAACGCATTGATCTGCGACCACAACTTTGATTGGAATCAAAATGCGCGACGCATCCCGTATAAGGATGGATCTACTCCAAGA
Organism: Trichostrongylus colubriformis; assembly: GCA_963978905.1. Classification (NCBI taxonomy): domain Eukaryota; kingdom Metazoa; phylum Nematoda; class Chromadorea; order Rhabditida; family Trichostrongylidae; genus Trichostrongylus; species Trichostrongylus colubriformis. The sequence continues at coordinate 52,668,810 of OZ022256.1, read as the reverse complement.
ACTTTGCCCTTTGACTTTTAAGTGCAAGCGGTAGTCAATAGCTCTCGTAAAGGCTGATTTCTTTATCACCCATTCAGTGGAATAAATCAGCGGTAATTACAAGTGCTCACTTTAATTAATTAACACTTGGATCTGGGTCTTGAGCCGAACCCGTAAGTTGTAGAGCCAACAATATTTTGGTGTGAGACCTTATCGTTCCTATTTTGAGCACGATGCAGCTGTCGATGATGAGCACGGGTAGCGGGTGAATTTAAAAATGCTTAATTAATTCACTTTTATACCAAAGAAGTTCTTTCTTCCCTACCTCTCATCACCGGAGACGCGATTGGCACTTTAATGGCATGGAGGTTTCACCGAGATAAAAAGTCAAAAATGAGAAATTGAGGGGAATAGGAAGCGCCGCACTGTTTACCATGTTCTGCTCGCTAAGCGACTTCATGAGCCGATAAAGGGAACGTTTGTCTTCCTATAGCTGGTCCCAGTTGACAGCGGTGGTAGATGCATACATTAGTCTTCTACTCGAAAGTACACTAAGTCTAGGATGTAGGTCAGGACACTCGAAGTGGTTTACCGCACCACGGGAGTAGTACCATTGCGGGTGACAAGCGTTGGCCGCGCACAAAGAGACATGACCGCCACAAACTCGGGCACGACCTGACTATTAAAATCATATTGTGCTTCCGGACATTCTTGAGATTCATGTTGTTTTCTGGTTCTTCTCACTTTGATGCGCCCTCGAATGCAAAAAAAAAAAACTATTTGCTAACAGGTCATTTTTACCATGTTTTACCATTTGCACAGACAGTCCTTCAGGCATGGTTCCACCGCCCCTGGTGGCATACTGATCCTTTTGAGCCGTTCAAGTCATTCGGTGAAACTGGAACATCCGTTGTCTTTGAAAAAGGAAATACTACGGTCACAGCGACGATCGCAGGGGTGCAACGTAATGCAACATTCCCAGGAGCCAAGATGGTCGCTACTTCAACATATATAGTCAATGATAATGGGATGAATACGGAAAAATTCGTGATCACCGTCGGAAATCAGACCTACATCTACAAAACAGAATTAGGAGAAACGACTGTCACCGATGGTAAGGGGGAGCCCGTCAGTAAAGAACCATTTAACTTCATCACAAACAATACAGCCAGCACAACTAACAATACAATCGGTACACCCCTTTAAATATCATGTAAGAGGTTGTATGATCAGAAGACCGTTGATATAAAGCATTTTTATTGTACTTGTGCTTGATACATCGCAATAAATTTTCTCTTGGGTTTCGTCAGCATCGAAGCAGCAGATCTGACCGATAAAATAACCCACAAAAGCGCAGAAACATCTCGCTTAGTTCAAGGGTGTGTTTGAGCAGCAGGACCCCATGAGCGGTAGCTTTTTTGGAAAGAAGGCGTGGCCAAAGACCGCTTTTGACAGAATAGATCCTCTAGTGTCCTATGATGTGATAACAACTCAATTGAACCCATTTCATTTTTTTTTCAATGGCGCATTATTTCGTGCAGCTAGTAGCACTGAAAATTAAACAGTGGCATTGAGGCTCGATCGTTTCATCAGACATCTTTGGGATTAAATTTTGAATAATGATTCCGTTCCAGTGCAGATGTCAATCAATGTCAGGAAATGGATTGTTCCGAAATTTCCGCTTTTTTGCGTCCCATCCAATCAATCACAGGATACAATCGTGTTTGATCAGTCCTTGAAGAACGGACCTGTGCAAAATATGTATGACAAGTCAACACATCCAAAGAGAGATTCTCATAACAGAGGTCGACATCGTGGAAGTCAAAAGGCATAACGGAAGTTTCAAATTTGAAGGGACCCCACGTCAAGACGGACATCGAATCTGTAAGGTTGGTCCGTAATTACCCGATGTGTTACGATGCAGTATTCATAAAAAGCAACAATTGCACATAAGGTTTGTTGAGCACTCATCCTGGAGCGCACCCATCACATAGTTCAATAGTTTCAATTCAAAAGAACCATCCATTGAAATCAACAGCAAACACTTGGCGAATCTTGTTTACAAATAATCCGTAAGTAGTAAATATCAGCGATAATTTTACACCAACCCGATATTATTTGGTAGTCTCGAAAAGCTTCACACTCTATATCTACTATTATCTAAGTATTACGAAAAGTTAAAGTTGTTCGGTGATTGATAGAAGAAGAGAGGAGAGTAATACGCTGGGATCGTCAAAAGCATTGAAGTGCTTCCAAGAGTTTTAATCATGACTCAGAGCTCCAAAATGTGTTAGTAATATCGGAACGATTGAAAGCAGAGAGCAGAGATCGCTTTGCTATACAGGAGGTGCCAAAAAAGTAATTTTGTTCATGGCTCACATGCACCAGGTATACAAATCATAGGGAAACGAAAGAGATAGAGTATCGGGGCAAAATATTCCCGAAATATTTCTTGAGGAACAGGAGCAAGCTAAGACTCACTACTTTCACCTTCATCGAAATACGGAGCCTTGAGTCGACACAGTCTGGCTTCAGAGCACCTGCAGCATTAAGGTCCGCTTGAAACAGTGGGGCCAGGTTCCGTGATAGGTCGTTTGTGGGGAGTTCCTTATGGATTGGCCCTCCCTTTCATGGAAGTCACAGGGCCCCTGCTATCTCCGACAACGCTGCTATGATCCTCGGTGTCATTTTCCATGCACCAAACCCCCTCCGGAGGTTTTTCGGTGGTAAGCGCACGTTCTGGCTCTTGGAAACGAAGGGTGTTGGAAACCAGGAAAAAATGTTAGAGCACACCATCCAATATAAATTCCCTTAGGTACCCAAAGTGAAGGGACCATAGCAAGGTTGTGAACGAGGACAACGAAATCTCGGATTCTACCACTTGAGGTGACACATCTTGTTCACTCGGAGGAAGCTCCCGTTTCTTTTCGTGCAGATGGCTGTCAGGGAGATTAGTGATAAAGTTGGCTAGCCTTGAATTTGGGGATGGAAATACTTCGTCAAAATCTGCTAAAGTTCGACTGAAATAGGGTTGAAAGTGCAGGAGAAAATTGATTTTTCGGCACTCCCTGTATATTTGACAACATTACGCTTACCTCCATGTCCCATTTTGATGAAGGGCTGACGATTTATATTGCACGAAATCAAAAAAAAGTCAGCTCCAGACCACAGTTTTCTGAACACACTGCTGCTAAACGAGCTGTCTAGATGTTTTGAGAAGGTGGGGCTTGTTTAGCGCTAGAACTGATGAATATGGTGAACGAATAAGGGCTTCATCCTGCAACTGCTTCAGCTGCTGGAAGACTGTCTGTAGAAAATGCGCTCGCGCATGGCTGCTCCTAGGGGTCGCGGAGAGCCCATTTTTTAAGTCTGTCTGAATCAAAGCTGCTCGAGGTAGTCAATCGCATTTGTGTGGGGAGTATCATTACTTTCATCCATGCAAGTACAGACACTCTCGCTTTCTGCTGTTTTAATTAAAGCGATTTGATTAATTGGAACTTTGAGCAACTCATTCTCATTTCAGCACCTCTCAGACCAGGGACAAAGTGTTCCATCTGATGCAGTACCCCCTTCCCTTGCAGCACTCCATTTGTGGTTGCCTTCGCTGGGACTCGATTAAGTAAGAATTCGTGAAGAGAAGTCATCCAAAAAGAGCCATTTTCGCAGTACTTTGAAATTATCCTAATTAGTTCGAAAACCTTGTGGCATTCAAAGGAAAACACCTATTCAGAAAGAGTAACATTTTGTCATTTTGAACGCACAAAATGTAAGTTAATTCCTGCTGACTCGCTTTCAGATTTGATTTCTTGTGAAAGCGCAAAACCGGCTAGAACTTTCCTTACAAGCTAATGCTTTGCCTAAGCCTAGGGAAAGAAGAAGCTTCGACGTGGGTGAAAAGTTGCGTTTTCCCTTCCCCTACTTTAATTGACCCCAGACAGAGCTCGCGATTTTGTGTAGGGGCTCTTCTCACCCATCATTTCACTGTTCCGTAGGCAAGCACATTATCAAAAAACCCCAGACTTATTACTAATTGTGTCATGAGAATCACGCTTCTGAGGTGTTTCAAAAGTATACGGTACAAGTTCGATAGAAGAAGAGCCACCGCGGACGTCGCAAAAGAAGTTGTTTGGCAGCAGGTTCGGGTGTCGTGAAAAGTGTACGCCAAAAATAAGCTCAACTTGAAAATGTAGCTTTTTGTGTGTTTTTGGAATCCCTAAAACGCAAAGGCTTCTGTATGGTATATGCTGGAATCAAACCGTCATTCGAGGAAACATCGAAAGGAATCGGCAGGTTGAAATAATCGCTTAAGATGCCCCAGAGCGGCCCGTCACCTCTAACACTACATGAGCAATGCTTTTCGAAGAGATTCGTTGCTATACCGGTTTGAACAGTGGCTTCTTCTAAAAGCAGGTGTTCCGTACTCATTATTATGCGTTCATCATACATACTTCGATGTTCTCTAGTAGAGAAGGCTTCATTATCCAACGGATTACTTTATTTTCAGCAAAATACATATTTTCAAAAAAGTATCATGATAACAAAGAAGAAAGGGAAAATCTTGAAAAAATCGTACACGGAAAAAATTAGTTTTGCTGTCACCACTGTATTTATGTTGTATTTGCTTGATAGGGGCCGCACACAAAGTTTCACGCGAGAAAGTGAGAATGCGGCTAGGATACAGTTCCTCAAAGTGGTGGCCGATGGGCGGAGTCTTCAGATAAATGACCACCTTGTCGTCCGGGGCGGTCGAAGAGCACATTTGAAACAGAAAGTTGCATAAACAATCCAACTCTTCGTTTTTGACCGCGGCAGACGACGGGAAGCACATCTACTCTGAAGTCCCGCCCTCTCGGCCACCACTTTGGAAAGCTTGTCTTAGATTCTCATATTTCGCGTAAAACTTTGCATGAGGCCCTTATTCAGCAAATACAACAGAAATAAAGTGAAACATAAAAACTTCTGTCTCTGACGCGATTGCTCTAAGTGATGCATTGAATAGTTCTGTCGTACAGCAGAAAAATTCGGTATTGTACCTCGGTTCGCCTTCTTTGATATGTAATATGTGATTATTATTGTTGTCTAGGTTATAGTCTTATATCAAAGTGCCTATTTGTAATGAGACAACAACCCGAGGGGCTTCAGAGTAGATGTGCTTCCCGTCGTCTGCCGCGGTCAAAAACGAAGAGTGGAACTGTTTATGCAACTTTCTGTTTCAACTGTGCGTCTGCGACCGCGGTGAGCGACAAGGTGGGCATTTATCTGGAGACCCCGCCCATCGGCCACCACTTTGAGGAGCTGTATCCTAGCCGAATTCTCACTTTCTCGCGTGACACTTTGTGTGCGGTCCCTATTATGCAAATACAACATAAATACAGTGGTGACAGCAAAACTAATTTTTTCCGTGTACGATTCTTTCAAGATATAAGTCAGAGTAGCTCGTGTGCTTGACGGTGTATCTTTTTTTGTGGAAAAGATGTTTTCCATTAGTTTCGAAACCGAATGTGCAAAGTGCACTGTGAGACGTCTATTCGAAAAACTCAGAAGGCTGCAAACGTCACAGAACTTTTCTGAAATAATCAGCAGTATTGCAGTGCTTACAACTAGCATCTTCGGCAGCGACCTCCTTACCTACCCATTTCCAAGTTAAATCTACACCTATTGGTCACAATTACATCGCTGTATGCATCTCCTTTCTCACCTTTATTGGCTTGCTTTGATTGTGCTCGAGTGTGGATTTAGACGTTTCAAATGACCCCTCTATTGGCACAGCGTCTTCGAGAATTTCAACGTTCACAATGTGAAGAACGAACTCAAACTGAGCTCTTCAAAAGCATCAAGGAACGAGGATACTTTAGAAAATGGCGGAACAAGTTCCGCCCAAAACGAATTAAAAAATATTGCTAGAAAAATAAAAGTTGATGATTCGCAAGTTGCGCACATGTCAGCAATCGATCCTGCAGGATCCCTGCTCAAAGACGATATTGCAGGCCAATGCCGGTCAATTTTTCACGATCAATAAACTATGCTATTTCCTTAAAGGATTTTGTTGGTAGCTTTTGAAAACAACACGAGCTATGTGCTTAATAAGGGCCGCATGCAAAATTTTACGCGAAAAATTGAGTATCTGGCGGTCACCAAAGTGGTGACCGAGGGGTCACGGCTTCAGTGTACATGCCAGTTCCGCCGTCCGCCGCCGCTGGAGACGCATAGTGGGACAGAAAGTTAGATCCAACCCTTCGTCTCCGGCCGCGGCGGACGAAGGTGCGAGCATTTATTCTGAAGCCTCGCCCGCTTGGCTATCACTTTGAGGAGCTGTATCTTGACCGGATTCTTACTTTTTTGTTCGCGTGAACTTTGCATATGGCCCACATTAGGCAAATACAACATAAACATATGGGTAAGAAAAAATGATTTCACAGTGCATGATTCCTTCAAGAGAGCAGCGCTACGATGCTATGAGCACATGCAGAGAGGACACGCAGGACCACCCTATAAGAAAAGCAGTGGAGCTCAATGCGCACGGGAAACGACCACGCGAAGCCCTGAAGAGGAGGAGGAGAGACGTCATCAAGAGCAACCTCGCCGAAGTGCAGGCCACGATGAAGGTGCCTTGGATAGGTTAAGAGGCGACGTCTGACAAGAACGGCGGATCCTGCAACGGTGACTAACGCTAAGAAGAAAGGGAAGTCTCAGAGCAACAAGAGCTAGTCTGCGATGTTAAGTAGCGATGGGATTGGGCATTTAGAACTTCGTCGCGAAGAACGTTTAAATGGAGTATCAGCCACTCACTGAGCCAAGCACAGTCAGCCACTATGGGAGGGGCTTGTAAAAGCATTTGGCAAAAATATGCAGCTAGGGAAAATGAAAAACCGATCAAGGACACGAAGACAAAAGGAAGAGCCTGAATCGGTACAGTCGAGCTGTCACTTATTCCATGTCGTGCATCAAAATATCAGTCCTATTCCGTGTTGGTTTTCGCGCATCTGTTCGCTTCAGTGAGCTATAAGATTGTTACGTAGGTAGTAATTGAATTTTCGACAGTTTGATAGTTTTCAAGTTTCAGGAAATTGCTTTTCATTCCCGCACTCATGTATATGACTACGGTGAGCACCTTTGATTACCTAATGAATGATAAGTATCATTTAATATGTAGCCATAGGCATGTCCTCACTGTATCTCAAAGGCAGTGTTTGGGGAAATTAGGCAGAAAAGTAAAAGAAGTAGTGAATTTGAAAGTCGAGATGTCCAGTTACAGGACTCTGACGAAAAAACGGATGGAAATGGTCAAAGACCTGAGAAATAGGACCCTTCCCCACCGTTGATTCCCGACGTGGAGCCTTCCCGTGAAGAGGCGGGTAGTTCAGACGAGTTTTCCATTGACGTGTTGCCATGTCTTAAACACGAAGGAATGTTCGGAAATGAGGAAGTATCCTTTTTCTGGAGTGCGCTTCAAGCCGAAACTGAGAAAGCGGGCCGCGATACCTTCTATTCCCACCCCAGCCAATCGGTCGCTAGGAGGCGGACCGAGTACATAAGGCGGCTCGAGCAAAAAAGGCCGCCTCTGCCACAGCCCGGGGGCGCGCCCTTCGCGGGGGACTTCGCCGCAAATAGACTTTCTAAACCCGTAGTTTTTGAGTGAATTACTCCTCTTAGGGATTCCTTGTCACCCACATTACCCCTAGCACTGTCTTTAAGTAGGTATCGCAGAGGGCCATGAAGTAGTTCCCCTTAGGCATGGCACTCCTTTTCATGCCTACTAGTAATTTTTCCCACAAGCCAACTGGTGGCGAATTCAGATATTATGTAGTAGGTCTGCCTACATCCTTCTGTATAAATACCCTGTGAAATGTGTTATAGTAGTTCTTGTACGTAACATGGTAATAAAACCTTTGTTACACGTGCGTATAGTTGCCATCTTTGGTTGGTGATCCATTGGTCACCAACCAAAGATGGCCCGATTCCGACACAGTTTGCACAGCTGCGAAGATCTTCTGATTGTAGTTGATGACCTGGTTCGATTATTTATCTTTATAACAGGACTTTGCAATGTGGCGTGCGGTGTGCAAAAAGGCGCGGAGTTGGGTCCTGAGACAATTACAGTGTCTTATGGCTAAAATGAGAAGTAAGACACGGTCAACAATTGGCTTTCAATTGCATAAAGTGAACCTATCTCGCACGCCGTGTTGCACAATCCCGTTTCAACGATACAAACCATTTGAGAACTACTGCCGATGATCTACTCAGCACATTATCCAGTGCTTACCATGAGCACTGGACTAAAATCGTGAGAAGCACTTGAAGCTCTTGTTTTTTTTTTTTTATAAAAAGCGCTTCAATCCGCGCATTGCTTGAGGAATCACTTTAGTGCCAGGTAAGGCCCGCAGCTTTTCAAAGCTCTGTGCACTGTTGCTACAGTCAATGCAGAGGTAATTACATACTTGACATGAAAAATATACGCTAAGCTCAACCATGGTTGGAGGAATTGTTGGAGAGTTCGTTCTTGGGTTAAAAAGGTCAGTTAGGTCAGAATTCTTAGAGAAGTTCTCGAATTGTCTTCTGAGCTAATGAGATGATTTCAGAATGAAATGCCACCATCATTCATTATCCTTTGTACTGGGCAGTAGCTACATGCCCACTTAATTTCTGAAAAATTGCTTCAGTAGTTACACTTGTTAGTGCGTACTCAAGGTGGGTGAAGGCTTATCAATTAACAAGGTGACACATAAGTTTCAGACCACCTTGGCTGATTTTTGTTCTCAATCGTTTTTATGTTTATTAACATATGTGGAAAATGTCCATACAAACTCATCTTTTTTCCTGGACTTCCTTCGAAGTAGGGTTAAGTACCACCACCCAAACGACGAAACTTGCCTCATTCTTCCCCCAGTTGACAGGTGACGACATTTTATTTACAAAATTTTTGAAAAAGTACTCCAAATGTGTTCGCTCATATTCAAGGGATTGCTGCAAAGCGTTTGCCTGCTATCCAGCTGCCTCCTCAATTTCGCAAGAGGCTCCACGTGTTCGAAAAGAGCTGGAGGTTGCACGTGTTCAAGAAGTGCTGGAAGCCTTGAGTATCATATATCCTCCTAGTTGCTCCTCCCCCCCCCCTTTTCCTGATTTTGACATAAATCGTTTCAACGAATTTAAACTTTCATTCGTACCCGCATTTTACGATTTGCAGTATGATGTAGCGTTTTGGATAATTTCTTGTGCACATCGCGCATCTAGGGAATACACAATCAAATAAATTGGTTTGCATGGTTCGCCATTCGTTTCGTTGTTCATCCTATTTTTCACAGGGGTTTTCTTTGTCCAAAATTGGATGAATTTATTCGCATAACATTTTCTGCTCTACGAAAACATACAAGCTGTTTTTGAATCATTCAGCTGTGAATATTTTTAAAGCTGAGAAGTGGAATATCTAGGAGGCAAAAATTAGCACATTGGTCAACTGCCCTTCTACAGTAATGAGCGAATTTTATCATACAGTTCTCCTTTTTTGGGGCAAAAACCTCAGTTGTAACTATGAATTAATCAGTAATGTATTTTTTACTGTGCTATGGTTTGACATGGAGCGAAAAGGTTTGGTTCAAGCCTCAACAAGCTGATAAGGGCGGAGGTGGTGTAGTGACAGGTGGCGCACACCCCACTCTCATGGTGCGGGGATCAAATCCCGCATCAACGTCCGCCCAGACCAACCAAGCCTTCCATCCCCCCGCGGTCGGCAAATTGGTACCAGTCGTCTGGGAGGATAAAAGCACTGACTTGTACATCTGCTGGCCACCGCAAGTCATTGTATAGGCCACATCACATTCACCAGCCATGACGATTCTGAATGGAACTAGAATGTGCGGCGCATCCCGCAGAAGGGATTGATTAACGCCAAAAACTTTAGAAACTTTACTTTAAACTAAGCTGGAAATGCTGGTATTTGCCTACTGAGTGCTCCACTTCTATTGCAAGCTCAAAATAATAACCAATCAGATGATTCGGAATCACCTATAGCTATAGAGTTGAAAAAGCTCTATCGAACACATACAGTAGCGCTCAAAAGTCTTCGACCGAATGGGCTTTCAACTGGGTTTTTCATTTGTAACTTTTTTGTGACTGGACCGATCTAAGAGAAATTTCAGTATGTTATACTTGGAGACACTGCATACTGAATGTACTATTTTGGAGCTCAACGGTGTAGGTTACGTGGTTGAATGCAATTTTTTGTTTTTGGAGTGCCATCCCTATGCCGTCCCGCTGTGCCGCTGTCATCAAAAGTCGTGGTCTTTCTACAAAATATTGATGTTCTCTGAGGCTTGCTCATTTTGTTTTTGTAAAGAAAACCGTTTCTCTTGACCAAGCCTTTTTCTTTTTTTTTCAGTGGTCTTGTAGTAAATTCCTGTAAAAAACCATGAAAAGTGTCAAGCGGCACTTAAGTAGAAGGAAATGTTGGCAATAGGTTCAGGCACCGCATATTTAAATTTTGTTAAATTTGGTCAAGCAGAAAAAAAGTTATGACAAAAGGTGTTTGACCGAAGACTTTTGAGCGCTACTGTATATACACTGATTCCGTCGGAAGAGTTTCGTAAATGATACCAAGAGTAAAAACGGCGAGCAAACTCATTTCACAATCTAATACGATGGTGGTTACCAAAAGTTCAGTTCCATTTGAAGTATTAATTCTCGAAATCAATGCAAATGTGCTTACCTCAAGCAGAGGCCATCCACGCATATTCTGTGAATTAGCCTGGATTTTTCGATAGCATTCTTGAAAAGTATATTTTAGAGAGGATTTCCTCCCTTTGATTTCTTTGAAGGTGGATGAAGTAAGATGAAAGATAAGTGGAAAACAATAAGTAATGGATAGGCAAGGCTTTTGTTCACGCATGCTCGCATCTCTTTAGGGTTTCGGGCATCTCATTGATTTGCAGAAGCTAATGCCCCAGTTCCTCCCTCTCTATTCGATATATTGCCTCTCTCACGATCTATTCCGCTGTCTTTTTTGCTAATTCCCCCTCCTACACCTGAATAGTAAAGCCGTATTTAACGTCTGTGAGTTGTGCTGCTTTTGCGAAGAAGAAGGGAGCGGTTTCCTAAAGTGCAACTCGTGCAGATTCAGTCATTTGCCCTTTGTTTTTCACTTTTAAACTGTCCTGGGTTATATTTAGAACTCGGCTTTATCAACCACACTTAGAATCAGAGACAAAGTAACGCATCATTAAAACAAAAAAGCGCTTCGAACTACAGTTGCTTATGGTTCCATAAAGTTAGCTTTGAATTTTGTAAGCGCCTATGTTCAACAATGCCAACATTTTCCGATCAGTATGGTAAAAAAATGCATTGATTTCCTTACACATGGCACTGAATCGGACTTTGACCCTGATACCACAAAACCGTCCCACCTTCACAGGTGGTTTTCATGTATGCGTAATTTGGTGACAGACAGAGGGAAGAAGGGACGGACAAACAGACAAAGCATTTCATACATAGTAAGTTTCAAGTAGTAATGAAAGTTTTGGCCAGTTTTCCCATTTCAACTTCGGGAAATAATAACTCGGCTCAGACTACATCATTTCTCTTAGAGTGAGCACGATTTGACTCGCTACACTTTGGCAATATCATGGACATTTGCATATCTCATTTTGGTAAGGGCTGATGATTTACATAGCGCGTAATCAAAAAGTCGACTTTAAATCACCATTCTTTCTGAACACACGGCTGCTGAAGAAGCTGTCAAGATGTTTGGGAGAGTTGGGCTTGCTTGCCGCTAGATCTCATGAATATCATGGACGAGTAAGGGCTTCAGCCTGCAACTGCTTCAAGTACTTGAAGAGGATTTGTGGAAAATTCGCTTGCTCATAGCTGCTCCGAGGGGTCCCGCGGCACCCATTTTTTGGGTTTTTCCAAATCAAGGCTACCCGAGGTGGTTAACCAAGTTTGTGTGCTGGGGGCCAACACTTCTGGACATCCCCTGCAATTATGGGCGCTTATAGCTTTCTGCCGTTAAGCTAAAGCGATTTGATCAATTGAAAATTCAAGCAACTCGTTCTCACTTCTGCCCTTATGAAATCAGAGACAACGTGTTCCATCCAATGCTTCACCCCCTCCCCTGGTAGCATTCACATTTGTGGTCATCTTCGCTGGGACCCGGCTAAACAAGAACTCGTGAAGTGAAGTCATTTTAAAAAGGGCCATTTCCGCAGTACTTTTAAATTTCCCTAATAATCCGAAAACCTTGTGGTATTCCAAGTAAAACATATACTCAGAAAGAGGAACTTTTTGTCTATCTAAGGAGCACAATATGTTAGCTTCTTCTTGTACGCCCTCTGAGATTTGAATTTATCTTGTAAACGCGAAAAACCGACCAGAATTTCCTTACACCCTACTATTATTTACTGGTTTTTTAGCCCGTCTTCTATAAATACGTCATCGTCGAAAAGGAAAGGGAAAGTATCACCTAATATTGAATGATCTACCACCTGACGTCCTGGTGACTGCTTGCCGATTGCTACTAAACGGCTTAGATTCGACTCACAGAACCTGATTACGCGCTGAAAATGCCGAGCACAAATCAAAGAGCATTTCTGTGGTATCGCGTGCATACTATTCTGTTTGACAAAGCCGAAAAAGCCGTTTTCCAAGCTACAGCAGTCTGTGGTTTGCCTATTATTACTAAAGCTATGTACATATTAGAGTTCTTAGATTTACTAAACACGCCGCGCCATGCACTCGACCACAGTACTGTGAGCATATGCCATCGATTGCACGACACTATATTGTACGTATGATGTACTCAGTACTTTGACATCGCCTTTCTTTTTTCTTCCTAAGCCTTTAATTGTCGTTTTCGAATGTTTCACTTTTTAGACGTAGTATGCTCCAATTTTATTTTATTTCCGCACTTAAAATCAATTTATGATGGTATAATTGGCCATGTGCTACATCACACGCTATTTTTTAACTGAGCAGTGTGGGAGATGAACAAGACCGGAATGCTCATTCGGGCATTCTTAAATTCTACTTTTTGAATCTCGATACACTGATAGTATGCATTTGGAGAACTTGTCATAAATACATAGCATATAAGCATGAACACAATCTTTGAGTGCAGCAAAAAAGGAGTATCAAGCGAAATCTGGGCTAAGATGAGGTTGTGACAAATGGAGCACTTCCACTGGCACGGTCCAGGAATCAAATCCTGGGCAAGTGCCCATCAATGCCTTCAAGATTACTTCATCGCATTCCCTGTACCACACAAACCCGTCATCGAATCATTATCTTTCAACGAAACCAGTAATACTCGCTTTCACTTCAGAATTAAGTCAAAAAGTTTTTCTGGAGGAAATGCACGGCCACCACTTCTGAGGATACTCTGCCAGCAAGTCACTTTTTTTAGATATGCGGGGCTTCTTAAAATGGCTTTTCCGTATACATATAATGACATTCAATCTTCAGAGAATACCATGAATGACAGTTCCTATGAGCGTTGTATAGAACCTTCCGCTGAAAAAGCCCTGTTAAATACCAAATGTCAAAATGCTCTCTATTGCTATACGCTATCGATATGCCTCAATGAAGCAGCCAAGCATCAACAGCGAAGCGCTGCTGAGTGGTACCCACACGAGTGGCTCTTTCTTGGTTTCTGTTCCTCAGTTCCCTTTTTCATTTCCCTTCTAACAATCACGACTTGTCTCTTCACACCTCCAAGCAAAATTCAATGGATACGGAACTTTTGATGAAATTCACACTATTATTGTAATTAAAAAGGTAGTAGTAAATTCTACAGTATTATATGTAAGATGCTACATTTTTCATAGTTATGGAGCTTGCCATATAGCAAAAGAATAACTTATATAAGATACAATTTATTGCAGCGACATAACTACCAAGATAACTTTTGAATGGTGTTCAAGGATTATATATGAAAGAACACACCAATTTTTTTTTTACAAAATTGAAATATTGCAGGCGTTTGATTTATTCCAATGAGTTGGCATATAAATGACACACGTTTTCCAAACAATATTTCTAACTCAATAGTTTCACAAGTTATACTTTACTTAATGTTCAGTTGAGAGCTTTTGCAACTCTTTATCATTTTTCATTATTCTTATGCTTTGGGCATGAATGCCCCACCCCATATTTTGAAATTGCATTGAATTTTGCACTTATAAGGAAATAATACAATCGGGAAAGAACATTTTTATCAGGTAGTAACCGTTAACCAATTTTTTTTGCTCTTTTAACCTTATTCAGACATTGTTTTCATGACTTATTTATCCAATATGTACTACTTATATTTATGATAAAATTTGCAATAATATTTATAATCGGATTAACAATAATTTCAATTAGCTACGGGAATGCAGATCACGCCGTAAGCACGCGATTTTGGCAACGATTAGTAATGGGACGTGGGATTTGTTCCATGGCCAGGATGTCCCGGCTTCCTCTTGCGCAGCTAGAATCGATGCTGCAAACGCAGATAATTCTCCCCTCCTGCCGCCACAACTAACCTTTTCCAATAAGTTCTTCGTATGGCTGCAATTACTCGTTGCTGAAAGATATTTGCCATCTTATGCTTCCAATTTCCCTGCACAAATTTCACTTTTCACTCATTTCTCTTGCTCTCACGGAATATTTTGCCGCAACCGGTTAATTATATCGCTCTCTATAGTCACAAATGACATTAATATATTGCAAAAACGCTCGCGAACAAGTTTGTAAATTCAATTTTTCGGCGTATTCGTCAACTTTGAGATTATTTTATTGGCAAGAAGTCTGATACTGGCTACGAGATTAAAACTCCGATTCTGATGTTGTTGTCTTACTGTGTACTAGGAAAAACGAGAATACAGCAAAAGGTTATTGATATTGACGCATCATATTGTTTGGTATAAATTTATGCGCGTAAAAATCGAATTGAATTTGTCCGCAAACTTATTCCAACCTAATATGTACATATTCAAGTGCGAAAAAGTTTAACTTCGAATACAAACTGTTCATGATCGCTCCCTTCGAGATCCCGGTATTTTATTCTATGAAATCCTACCTTATTCATTGCGGTTTTTATTTTCCCATTTACTATAGTTTATTTTTATGTGTTATATGCATTAGCTAATTATTTATTTGTTGTAGCATTCTTTCTCATTCCGGTCTTTGAAAATTTTTTGTCTCAAATTGTCAGAAAGCCCTATGTGTCTCCGGACTGATTTACCTAAACCATGAATCTTTCGAGAAGTACATAAAAGAGAGAATCGAGCATTTGCAACCCATTTTACAGGGAGCCAACTGCATTTAATGAAGCAAGTAGCTATCAGTAGATGTCAAAGGCATGGCGCACTCCAAACGTTTATTTATTCCAATCGCCTCGGCCTTATCATTGCTCTTACGTCTATTAGACATGAGAATGGTACGGGAAAATTTTGCTATCTTCTCTATTCCATTCTTAAGTGATCTTCAAAAGATCAATTGTCAGATAAGCCTTTGCTAATCCCTTACTATCACTTTTCGAACACCTTTTTAGTGGTGATAGACGGCCTTGCTTTGTCGCAATGGTTTAGTTCAATGAAAACGTCATTGTAGTCTGTTGCTATCAGTATCCTTTGATTTTTAGTTCACGATATTACGATCTCTGATAAAGTTGAATGTGATCGGCGATAGCATGCGGTCGAGCGACCGCTCGCCGTCACCGCTCATTTATCACCGTGGCTGCTGTTGCAATATCTACACCCGTATAATGACGTTTTTTGAACTTTCATGGCATTTTGTGGTAATAGGGAAGTTACACTGAGGCCTAGAATCGAAACCCGCACGTGCTATATGAACCTTTCCGCCTTTCCGTGGTTGCTGTCTAGAAGAAGCTCACTCCTAAGTGAACTGGTTATGCACATATCCTGCTGCCACAACAGTGCTGTGTGGGGATTGGAACGGTCAAGAATCGTATGATGGAAATGGCATGACTCATCCGTTTTACATTCCTGTGGGATTTCCTATACGATCTCATCATTTTGATTACCCCTTTACCCTTGACATCTTCATAGAGCGAATAGTAAAGAGAGGAGGGAAGAATATGAATACTCCAAAAACTCCTGTCAAATTCTCAAAAAGACTTCACACTGTTTATTGATTTTTATATTTTCGAATTTTTGATAGCTGCTGATTTTTGCCGCAGCCCGTGATGCGAAAGTTGTTACAAGTATGCTGAGTCATGGGCAAAATCTTCGGTCTCGGACGGGACTCGAACCCGTACTCTGTGCTCTAAAATTTTAACGGGTAAAGCATGGATACTCCTTTTCTCGACCGACAAATACCATCCCCTCTCAAGTTATAAAAATCGTCCCCACTCTGGAGGGCTCCTTGAATTAGGGTTCAACCGTATTTTTCACTCTTCCCAAGAGTCGTGGAGGAACACACCATGGTACTGTTTAATAGTGTTTTCTTGGTGAACTCTATCATTTAATACTGCTATTCCCTACCTATGGCCCTTTACAAGGCCCATTAATTCGAAGAGTGGGTGAATCTGTAAATAATTGCAATATTGAGAATGAAGAAAAATTCTATGCGAATTACGAATGTGCCAAGTTGGAGCCGAATGTTGAGTGGGACCAAGTGCCCGATTATCAAATTTGCTTTCGTGGATGGAAGGTCGCCAATGAATTATGTGGAATTTCTTAAATTCACAAAGTAGCTTTCTGGAGGAATACTCGAGACACTAGCTCCCACCACAAACATTTTATAAATCAATAGTAAAAATAGTTAAAAAATAACAATAATTGATATGTATGTACTATGCTATGACCTCCAGCGGAGTTCACTCTTCATCTCGAGAACTCATAGTTAGTGCATAACCGTGACGTAGGTAAAAAAGGGCTCCAGCCAGCGCCTGTTTAGGAACCTGCCTACGGAGGGGCTTCAGTAGCTCATGTCTCATTCGCACTATAGTAGTCAAAGCTGTAAACCCCAGGCCGATAAGAGAACAGCATGAGCTGTTTTATTATGGGATGATAAGTGCATGAAACGAAGTATCGCTTTCTTTATGGTTCGCTTTGACGAAAGTGAAGCAGCTTTAGAATAGTCGATGAACTCGTTTGTTCTCCGAGAAAAATGGTTCTCGATTTGCACGTCTCCTTATCAGAGCTTATTTCACGAAATTTTCACCAAATGACATAGAATTCAGCTTTTCTTGTACAACGCTCCTCTATCTATTGGGTTGAGGAATAAGTCCCCGCGGTTTTTTTAAACCCCGTCTTTCACATTGTTCCCTCCGTCTTTCGACGAAGCTTATATATGTTTTCGATAGAGCTTTTTCTGCTCTACAAAATGCTCGTATCTGTTTTTTGATTCCTTCGACTACCTAATATTTATGAGGTTTGGAAGTGAAAGTAGCTGAAGGCAAAAAATTGGCACTTGCGCACCTCATCTTTCTCGTCTGCCATCGAGTTAAAAAAAATGGATGTGTATATGGTTCGATAGAGCTTTCTCAGCTCTACAAAACGGTACTACTAATTTTTCAAATCGCTCAACTTTTTGCTGTTTTTAAGACTCACAAATGCAATACTCGCAAAAGTGTGCACTTTCGTTATCTCCTCTTCCTCGCCTACCATCGAGATCGAAGAGAATGTTTAGGTATGCATTCGATAGAGCTTTCCTTGCTCTACAAAATGGTACTAATCTTCTTTCGTATCCTCTCATATTTTAGCATGTAGGGATAAGCTCCCACCTGTTTTTCAATTCAAAATTGCATGATGAATATGAATTTTTCTGGCACAGTGTTTTGTATCATTCGATACAGCTCTTTCCGCTCTACAAGATAGTGCTCACAGATTTTGTTTTAATCAATTTTCGCCATTTTTCAGACCGTTTAAAAGTCGAAGAAATCGAGCATTTTTGACACCATGTGACGAAAATGCTCGATTTCGTCGACTTTTGAATGATCTAAAAAATGTCAAAAATTTATTCGTACAAAAACCGTAAACAATATCTTGTAGAGCGAAAAGAGCTCTATCGAATAACACAAAACGATCTGCCAAAGAAATTCATATTCATTATGCAATTTTGAATTGAAAAACAGGTGGAAGCTTATCCCTACATGCTAAAATATGAGAGGATACGAAAGAAGATTAGTACCATTTTGTAGAGCAAGGAAAGCTCTATCGAATGCATACCTAAACATTCTCTTCGATCTCGATGGTAGGCGAGGAAGAGGAGATAACGAAAGTGCACACTTTTGCGAGTACTGCATTTGTGAGTCTTAAAAACAGCAAAAAGTTGAGCGATTTGAATATACAGTAGTACCATTTTGTAGAGCTGGAAAAGCTCTATCGAAAACATATCCATTTTCATCATCAAAACACATCCATTTTTTTAACTCGATGGCAGACGAGTAAGATGAGGTGCGCAAGTGCCGGTTTTTTGCCTTCAGCTACTTTCACTTCCAAACCTCATAAATATTAGGTAGTCGAAGGAATCAAAAAACGGATAAGAGCATTTTGTAGAGCAGAAAAAGCTCTATCGAAAACATATATAAGCTTCGTCGAAAGACGGAGGGAACAATGTGAAAGACGGGGTTTAAAAAAACCGCGGGGACTTATTCCTCAACCCAATACATCGCGAAGTAATTCTGTTCTAACCAAAGCCGCTACCCACTCACTGGCTTCGCCCATTGCTACAAGTCACGCCTACAGCCGATAGTCACCTCGGGCAAGGAAGGGTTGTGTATCCTATGTTGAGGTTGTGAACAACAAGAATAGCAGCAGTGCTAATGATGCCTGCAAGGAACAAACAAAGCATACGGAAGCACACTGCAAGCTGCATTCCTTCACTCGTTCTTCTCATTCACTCCTTGAAATCGATCGCAAAAATGTAGGCATTGTTTACGTCATCTATGTATTTATGCTGATGGACTACTTGTCATCACCTTTTTTGTGACTTGGAGCTACAAGCCCGCACTTGGACTACTGCCAGTGGGAATAGCCTTCAAAGGTAACAATCGCGATACTAATATTTTCAATTTTTTTCTGGCTGAAAATGACTTTTAACTGGTATTTTATTGAAACTTCGGTTTTATTTCATATGTAACACTCCAATATCCACAAAAACGCACAGACCGCTTAATCAATCGCTTGCGAATCAACGTCCCTTGTGATTACGAGCGCCTTCAATCGGCTGCGAAACCATCAAAATTTCAATGTCTCTCTCTCCTCCACAACACAACCGGCACTAAAATCAATAAATCGAACAATTGGGTAAACGTCGGGAGTATTTCTTTTGCTTTTTTTTTGCACTTGTTGAATGAATTATTGACTTAGTCACCAGTGGTAGTTAAGCGTACTTTTCTAGATCTCGTCGGTGTAAGCAGATACTTTCCACTTTCCACTTTCCGCCGTTTAGATCACCCGAAATACCGTAGCCGATTCAGAACGTTATGGAAGTCGGAACTTCTATGATAACCTATGCAGAATTGAGAAAAATATTTGTCCTTTTGTGTCTCGTCATTCGATACTGATAACTCCACGCTCCAATGTTTGGGTAAACCTTGTGATTCAGCCGGAACTAAATGCCAAACGTATTATTCACTTAGCCCTGACATTCCTACTATGCACTTCTGAAATAACGAATTAATTCTAACTTTGCGAAACTACCTTTGTCTTCGTTACTACTTTTTCTTGGAAATTTTCTACTGCTAACTGCAATCTTTGCAAAGATGGCGCAGTGACAAAAAGCGCCTCGACCCTAGTCAACCAATCGAATTCTTGACTTAGTCCCACCCAAGTCAGTGAAACCTTCTATCCCTCTGAGCTCACTATTAGGTGCCGAACGAGTTTGTGTGTATAAAGGACGATATTGGCTTACTTCGGAATTATTGTGTTAGCCAAGTACTCATACGCCGTGTCCAAATAATTGTCCAAATATTGCCAATGGAATTCAAATACATGGCACACTCTCAAAAGCAACGATTTGATAAAGATTAACCGATGAAAAAATCTTGATCAATCCTTTTCAATATTTCACTGATTATACCATTTCAAATTTCAATTTTAATTTTTCACTGGTTACACCATTCTCACCTGATATTCTTATTATAATATACTTGAATTTCGATAATTCCTGATTTTTGCCGCAACTCCCTATACAACAATAAACAATGCTAAAATTTATATAATGACTGAGTAATTGGCAAAGGTTTTGGTCCCGCACGAGACGGGATCACCTCTTCATACTTTCCAGCCTATGTGCTATTGTCGTTTTCATTGCTACCATTCGATAGCCATAAAAGAATTATTCATTGAGATTTTTTTAAGAGCACCTATCAAGGCTCTCAGAATATCTTAGATGGGGGTGGTGATGTCACAAATGGGTGCAATTTCCGATGCTTTGAGTATGTACATAGTGCAGTCAACCGCTAATCCACAGAGCAGAAAAAAGACACACGTCATAGTTTTTTTTCCAGCGGCGCTTCTAGGTTCACGGAACCATGAGTTTTCCTCGGAACGTAGGCGAATTTCCGTAAGCTTGACGAGTTTCTCCTGTTGGGAAGGTGAATTCAGCGATCCCATTTGCTTCGTATTCTACTGGCTTTTACTTATAATAATTAACGACTGTGTACATACATATTATGCGATTAATATCAGTGCCCTGCTATCCTTTGATGGAATCCCGGCATGATATGTTAGTTGTTTTTGTTTTTCGTGCCAGTAAACAACGTGAATGACTGCAGTAGCTGTCATACATATATGACGTACGGAGTCAGTAGAGACTCATGCCCTCGTCCTGGCACTTGTAAAAACAGTAATAGGGGATTCGGGCCGAATTTGAGAAGATTACTGAATACGAAGGTCAGGGTGTCCGGTAGTAATAATGAGAAGAAAACGCTGTGAAACTGTCGAAACACAATAGATAGGACCCTCTTGCCGCTCTTAATTCTCAAAAGGGGCAGGCTGGGATAAAGAAGCCAGCAGCCGTTGAAAAAGAAGATTCCTGAAGAAGCTTAGAGGCGCTCCCTTCATCTGGAATTTTGCCACATTAAGTTTTTCCATACTCGTAGCTTTTATTTGAGTGACTTACATAAGGAGCTCTGCTCACACACATTACCCCTATCACTGACTCTAAAGACACCACTACTTGTAATTTTGAAAAAAATACAGGATAGCCGTGTGTTGTGAATGTCGAGGTGATCGGGTGCAACAGTAGGGAAGGAACGGGATGGAACATTTGAAAGCCACAGAAACAGGAATCCTTTTCCTTCCCTTGCACCCTCTCTGCGTCATTAGCCGCCGAAGGGTAGATGCAGACGGCGAGGGGCTATATCAGCCGCGGGAAACGGTGCGCCACTCCTACAGCAACTCGGCCTCTACAGGAATATCCCCAAGCAATAAAGATCCTAAAAGGCGGCTTTTCAAGGAGAGTTTCGCCACAGTTCAATTCTTCATGAACTGAATGCACATTTACAAAAAAGTATCTGTCCGTTCATCATTTTTATTTTACCCCTTGCGCTGCTTCTCCGCTTAGCGCATCACCTAGTAACTCGCTGGTGATATATCCGGTGTAAATGGTGTCTCATCACCAAGTTGTCCAAAAAAACAATTTCGAAACATCGGCAGAAAAGCTAAAGGGAGTGGCTTTTTTGGGTACCTTGCAAAATCAAAAGTCCAGGATCTTTGTCCAGAATGATTTTCAAGCTACAAAGACGACGAAACGGTCAAACGTGAAGCTATCTGAGATCTTAGCTGACCTTATAATGGCAAGAAAATGAAAAACATTATTATTGATATTATTGTTACTTGTTGAGTTTTGCGTACTATCGCATGTCTCCTTTGCCTCATCCACTTCATCCTCAGGAAAAATGATCCCGAAGGAGAAAACGATTTTGTGCGAAAGGATTCATTTCATTTAATTCCAATTTCAATTTAATTCGGTTTTTCTTCGAATATATTGCCTTGGATTGAATGAAAAGCTGACCTATCTGTGGTGTAGAGGACAAGCCCAGCACTGATGAAAAACAATGATTCACCGAACCCGTTTTTGAAATTTGATATGTTCAGTAGGTCCTCGAGAGGAATCCCAGAAATGATAAACCCTATACCAGAGAGACTTCCTCAATCCCTACATACAGTAGCGCTCAAAAGTCTTCGGCGAAATGGTCTTTCGCTTGGGTTTTTTCACTTGTAACTTTTTTGCAAACGCACCGATTTAAGAGAAATTTTAGTATGTTGTACTTGGAGACATTGCATACTTAATATACTATTTTGGCGCGCAACGGTGTAGGTTACGTGGTTATATGACATTTTTAAATTTTGGCATGCCTTCGTTATGCCGTCCAGCTGTGCCGCTGTCATCAAAAGTCGTGGTCTTTCTACAAAATATTAATGTTCTCTGAGGCTTGCTCTTTTTGTTTTTATATAGGAAACCGTTTTTCTCGAACAAGCCTCTTACTTTTTTTGGGTGGTCTTGTAGTAAATTCTTGTAAAAAATCATGAAAAGTGGCAAGCGGCGCTCAAGTAGAAGGAAATGTTGACAATAGTTTCAGGCACCACATATTAAAATTTTGTCAAATTTGGTCAAGTAGAAAAAAAGTTATGACAAAAGAGTTTTGGCCGAAGACTTTTGAGCGCTACTGTACCTTGCTCCTGAAGTGGCTGTACAGGTACAGAGGAGTAGTAAATGAAGTTTAATAGGTAGAACACTGAAAAAAGCCTAAGCTGGTAGTAGCATAGGCAACTTGATATGTGTGAAAAACGTTCCGAACAAATTCCATGTAGGCTTATCACCATTCCACCTGCAGCCGTGGTAATCCCGCCGTTTGCACCGAAATTCTCGATGACCGCCATGCGCCGATTGCTTTGATTTGTCGACTGTCCGCGAGCGGTCGACCGCCTCCAGCCCTACCTGGTCGATCCTTCGTTTCTCAACTCTCACATGGTCCACGGCTATCTTAGTCGACAACCGCCGTACGTACGCATGTAGGACGGGAGTAAAGTGTCGACAAGGTTGCGCTCCTTCGTGCTCATGACGTGGGGGTCATCACATAGTGTTAAATGTTTAAACTGGGCCGCGTGAACGTTGTACATTCGCCGAAATAACGGAAACGATAGCAAGCCCCTGTATGCCCTTGAATTCTACGCTCTCAGTGATATATTGTCACATTTCCAGTGTCTATCATATTTCATGTCCGAGAATTGACGCATATACCTAGCTGTTACAGTGGTAGTTATGGCAGTTAGTAACAAAACAGGAATGACGGCAAAGGGATGACTTAGAGGGACGTTCTACAGAAAAATGAGTTTCTCCGTTGCCCATATATTTGTGTTCTATTTGCCCAATGTAGGCCGCATAGAAAGGTTCAAGCGAAAATATGCGAATCCGGTTGAAATACAGCACCACAAAATCTCGGACGAGTGGGAGGGGCCTCCGAGCATGTGCCCACCCGGTCGTCTGCCGCGGTCGGAGAGGCACTGAAGGAACAGAAAGTCACGTAAACAACTCACTTCTCCCTTCCCCAGTTCCAACCGCGGCGGACGACGGGATGGGGCTATCACTTGAAGGCTCCGCCCACTCGGCCAAGAATTTGGGGAGCTGCATCTTATCCATTTTCACTTTTCGCGTGAAACTTTGAATGCGGCCCTGACTAGGTAAATACAACATACATATATGCGTAACAAACTCATTCATCCGTAGACGATTTCTTTGAGTAAAAAGTTAGGGATCCAGTAAGCTTTCTACCTTGTTCTCAAATTTATAAACAAGTGGTCGTCCCATCATCGTAGGAATTATTTTCCCGAACTTTCACGTTCTTCTTGACATGAACCACTCCTAAGAATTTATCCCTGTCATGAACTTGACTAAGACCTCAAACTTTACTAACATTACTTTATTTTGTTCCTCCACAACAGATGGCCCTTTGTAACCTTCAAGCACTACGCACTGCTCATTCCAAAGGCAGCTCGAGGGGTAAGGAGGTATTGAAAACTGGGAAGGGAGATTCCTTGTGAACGAGCGTTGCAGTCCAGAAGATCTGTGGCAACATTCCCATTTGAAAGTGCGCCTTGGAGTCTTACTCCCCACTGCCTCGCGTCTGCCGGGTGTGTTGCTGCAAGGGCGGGGCAAAGTTTGCCTCTGGCTGCCATGCCCTTCACCTGTCTGCATTCACCCTCACCGGCCGGTGATGCAGAGTGAGAAGTGAGAAAGAAGGTTTTCGGGCTCTCACTTCTCGAGACTTTGACTGTTTTTGATCTAACTTCTTCTCTTCTGCTGCACTACCAATTATCTCTATTTTCATAATTCACAAGTATTCCACATTATGTAGAACTCATCCCTAATGGTCAAGGTGCCATAGGAAAGTGGCAAATGGTTGGGATTGGAACTCAATTATCAAAGTATCCGAATTTCTACATTTATAGATGATCTGAGACTTCTTGAACGGTATTCGTTCCCCCAGGCAGGATAAGCACTATACTGTCACCCCCCCCCTAATGGCTGAGTTATCTTGGTCCCACCCCTTCCGTGATGTAGCTCCGTCTGGATCAACGCTTCGCACAAAATTCCAGTAGTGGCTAAGATCACGGGAAATTTTGAAAGCAGACTTTAGGACGACTAGCCGTTCCCAGTAAAAGAAACGGCTAGCTGAGGAATTCTCGCGCATGAACAGGTAGCGCATGGGATATTAGTAGTGATCGCCGGATCAGGTGATGCCGACACCGGCCCAACTAGTTTCAGGATTTCGTTGGCCCGATAGCGTCCATTGTCAGTACAGCACTCAGTCAACCACAAAATAGCCTTGTAAAAACCCTGTACGATTGCCAGAACACGACTATGTTGATAAATTGGTACACCTGGTAACTGCTCTCTAATGGCAGTGCCCTCTCTCGTGAGAGAACTTTCTCGAACACAATGCATAAACTCAAAATTTTGAGTAAATACTGCATTATTGTTACTGAAATCATCATCCTGATGATTTAATAGATATTGGCGGGCAAGATGAGAGAAAAATTACTATTCACATATGTATATACATACATACAGTGCGTTTCATGATTATATGTAAGATCATCTCCAAATTTTACGTTTCCTAAATGAGGAGTCCACCGAGAAATTTCGTAAAATTTTCTGCAGATTCCTGACCACAGAAATCCTGATATTCCTATTGTTATCACAATACTTTTCACTCTAGGGTTTTTATAAAAAATTTCGATTTGTGCACTTCATACTTATGAGATTACTTCGAGATAACAAACAGTTTATTAATGTTACTCGGGCATGTTAAATAGCTAATAATCTATATTTATAATCTGTTTTTATATACTAGCAGCTATTGCCAGCAAGAAGTAACTTCCAGCATCCATTTTCAAGTGCTTTAAATTTTGAATTGCTGCAATATTCCATATCAAAGGATAAAGGATTCGACGGCGTTAATAAATTCCTTGTAGGAATATGCCGCAAATTTTGATCATGATCATGGTAGAGTTATCCTTATATATTATTTACATACATGTATACCATAATACGACACATGTAAGAACAGATAAATATAAATTTCTATAATACATACTAGCAGATTAAACTATTACTCTCTACGAAATTATAGTTTATACATCATTTAGAGTTTTTAGGCTTTTGGAAGGTCTATAACCATAAGTCACAAAGTGAGTTGATGAATGAAGTCATTAGACCATTTTTTCGTATTTATGCCATATTTTTGCACTGTTTTATTTCATATAAAAATATGTATAACGATTTTGGGCTGCACTTCCGTACAGAAGTAGAGTATGTATCTCCGAGTGCAATTAAACCTACACAGCGAAAGGATTTAGCCTTTTACAAAAACGCTCTTATCAAATATCTACTGTATTTGTTGTTCTCACCGCATTATTATTTACTTTTATTTGAGTTATATTTATGTATCACATATATTCCGTGAAGATCTTTCTCTGGAGGTTAGCATTAGTCAGTCCCGCCTCCGGTACCAGTTTTTCTATTGATGCGAGAAAAAGTGTCAATATTTTTTGTTATCCTATTATTTACTGTAAGAGGAGACGCCATTGTTAAAAGGCGAGAGGGGTGAGCTGATGATTCCACGTTTATGGTTGTTTTCCTGTACAAAACTGTAATCTGTGGAAAGTTACCGGGAACCCGCCCCTTTCTCACCATAGCCCTGCGTGGGGCGGCCACATCGCGCTCGGTAATTCTATACGGGATTGTTACCGCCTATTAGCTTTTCCGCTGAGGCACCAGCGTTAACACAAGAGAGCTGCGTCAACATCCGTTTGCTGGTCTCTTTTTGATTTTCTCGGATCATCTTCGGTTTTATTTGAATAACACGGGCGCTTATTTCTTGTCAAACCAGCTAGACTGGAGGTGTTAGACATGCTACTGCATACTTCCTCTGTCTTCTAGACTACCCTTTCCTCAG
This sequence comes from Trichostrongylus colubriformis, assembly GCA_963978905.1. Lineage (NCBI taxonomy): Eukaryota > Metazoa > Nematoda > Chromadorea > Rhabditida > Trichostrongylidae > Trichostrongylus > Trichostrongylus colubriformis. The sequence continues at coordinate 52,642,430 of OZ022256.1, read as the reverse complement.
GAACTTTCGAATGCCTCTGGAGGAGACCTTATTCAAAATTTGAAATGCATATTTTCGCTCCAATTCGCCATACATTATTGCAAGGATGCTGGGTTATAGGCAAAACCTTTAGTGCGGGAGGAGGCTCGAACCTGCTTTTCATGCTTTCCAGGCATATATCGTGACCTATTACACTACTTAAATAGCTATTCCTCTTTGTAACAGCTGAAAAGGGCTTTGTATGAGTTTTGGACGCATTCAAACAGTACTCATCCCCTATAAGTCATTATCTAGGCCTTGTTTGAAACCCTACACCATTCAAACACCTTCACAACTTTAGACCAAAGTCATGTACGTGGCGCATCCCTGCGCTGATCAAATATGGGTGATGCATATTGATAATTCCTTGAGTATGTAATAGAAACAATTCTATGTAAAAAATCAAATTTTACACATGGATTTCTGTTCGACGACGTCCCAGTAACAATATAGGTAACTTATGTGGCCATTGACCTCGACACGAACAGGGATTTTAAAACCAGTATTTTTTCTTTTCCAATGAAATTTATCATGCTGTCTGTCCTCATGTACCTCAAAATCTTCGCTCACGAGACACAACACTTGTAATCTCTTTTTTGCAGAGTAAGCCATGTACTTCCCTTGACTTTTAGATAGAAGTAATAGTTGGATCCCCCTCACATCCATTCCGCCAATTATTTTTATTCTCTTACCCTCTCCATCCAAAATACTGAAAATTAGTGGTCGTCTATTCGCTACTTTCATCTATGATCCGGGCAGAAGAGAACCTGGTGTCAAGGAAAGTCTTCAAAAAAAAACGACTCCCCCCTCTCCCCTCAAGAAAAAAGAGGGGGTCTCCGGTACGACCTACCACTTTCCAACCTGAAATACAACCTCCGTCCAGAATTTCTCGACGGAAGAATCCAAGATGGAACCATTATCACTGCACTACGGGGGGAAAGCACTTACTTCATCACTGAGCTCACGCTCATGCCCTTTCCAAAGATGCACAAAGTTTAGGTGTACTCACAATCAAATCAATCACGTCATATCGCCCACAGACCGCATGGATTAGCGCTCCCATCTATTTATCTGAATAGTGTTTGAACGTTCATAGTTCAGTATGTGGGCATGTCACGGTGTCGTTTTCTGTACACACACGGCTTCTAATCCGATGTTTTACCTTCGCTAAGCGGTTCGTCTGTTTGAGATAGTTTCAGTATCAATTTCATCTGAGTAGGAAAGGATTCTGAGCTGGTATCAGAGTTCCCAACTTCAAATCACTAGTACATACTACAACATGCTGAAAGTACATATCAGATTTTGACATTCGCTTACAGTATTCGTTAATTTTTGCTACTTTCGTGACTCCACTCTCACTTATAGATTGTTTACCACTTTTAATACATTGCGTGAAAAACAATGTGAGGCTCCAAAAATTGATTTTTTGATTAAAATTCGAATAAATATAAAATTTCAATATATACTCAATGAATAAATGATAAAATGAAAAAAAAAGAAATTTTGGAGCTTAACATAGCTTTTCACCTATCCAGGTTGGCAGGAGGCTTCGGGACAGAGCAATAGTAATGGAACAAGGATGCTGAGTTATGGGCAAGAGCTTCGGACGGGACTCGAACCTGCACCTCACCCTTTTACTTTAACTTTTGCATCGCGAGCTGCGGTGATAAACAACATTTATCAAAAATCAAAAATATCAAAAGTAGTGGAACAATTTTTTTGTACAGATCAAATTGTGATAGATTGTTATTTATTGAGACAGATATAGATGAGAAAGATTTCTAGAGTTTCCAAGATTGTTTCCCTCTGCTCTCATTGGACTGCTCTTTATTTGAGTTGATTGGAGCGGGAAATAATCGAAATTCCATCGTCCCGCTGAGTAGAACGTGGTGAGTACTGCTGTACTATGTACTACTCTCTACTACCGTATTCATTGAATGATTTTTTGAGATTAACGAAAAAAAATTGTCGAGCATTTCTCGTTTCCCCTAAAACTTAATTGTTTACTGTTGTTAAACTTATTACTACCCCTCTGCGTGTCTCTCTTCTGTAATTTCTCGTCTTTTTCATTGTTGCATCCTGACATCACTTTTTGTCGACACAATGTCACCACGTGCTCGACTTTTCCACATTTCACTTAACGTTACGCATCACTGGCTCCGGTAAATGGCCCTAGTCCGACCATAGTAGCAAAGAGAACTCGTCCGATGTGGAGGCCATTTGTCATCACAAAAGGTTCGCTCAGCTGGGAATACTGGATAAAGGCAAACGGATCATGAACAGTATAGTATTTCTGAATAGGTGGATGATACGGTAGACAGCGCATTGATTCTGCGATTACACACGCTCGACTTGTTGCTGCTACCCCTTGTGTGCCTGGATGTGGATCACAACACACACAGAGAAATAATCCGTTAATAATTGTTTGCAGATATCCTGGATACACACAAAAGGGAATGTCATCGATGACTTACCCTGCTATACCAATAACCCGGATATGCATTATAATTAAAGCATAAAGAACAAAGTTTTTTCAATTGTGGGATGCGCCGTGCATTCTAGCTCCATTGAGAATTGTCATGGTAATTGAATGTGATTTGACCTATGGAATAACTTGCGGGGCCAGCCTTTATACTAGTCAGTGCTTCTTTTTTTCCAAGCGGTTCTGGCATCAATTCACCCACCTCGGAGAGATGGAAGGCTTTGTTGACCCTGTGGCCTGGGCGGACATTGATGCGGGATTTGGTCTCGCACCTTGAGAGTGAAATGCACGCTTCCTCTCACAACACCACCTCTGTCCACGTTACAAATAATACCAGCTATAACCTATGCGGTCAAATTTTTTGGAATGAAGGTCTTCCCTTCCATAGATGGCATTTTTGCAGTTTTCTTGGGATCACCAAAAACACCTTTGTACCATCATTCCTCGCAATTTTTGCGGTTCTCTTGGAAACACCAAAAAAATCTATAATACAATCACGGCTCATATCATCAAAATTCTTTCTAGCCGTACAAGTCCCGCCCACCTCGATACCTTGGAATGTAGCACACAGCAGCGATAATGTATGTTATTGAGAGGCGGAGAGTAAAAGTTTCATAGGTCACAATGCAAAAGTGGAATCCATATGTTGCTGAAAGCTTTCCAATCCACTTTTGAAGAATATTAATTCCATCCTTTTATTTTTGCAATTTTTTGGTGAATTAATGGTTCATAGAGCCTTATTTATTGTTATGCCCTTTCCCATAAATTCCCACCTAGACCTGTCTGAGCATGACGCAGTTTTTTCGCATTTTTAAGCTAAGTTGAACCAAGTTCAGTACTAGGACCTAAATAACTAACCCGGTGGCTTCTTATCAAATGTAATTGGTCGCTGTTATCGCTTCAGCAGAATCAGAAGCACTCGTAGCAATGCAATGACGCATTTCACTCTATCAGCTCACCTAACGCTTCCCTGTATGTGTTTATGACACCTTTGTAATATGGGCAAAGCAAAGTTCTTTAAACCCTGAAATGATGATTTATTTCTTCAACACTGAATATGCAGTCGCTTACTAAGTGAAACCTGATTCTAGTGATTAAAATTAATTTTCTTTCATTTTTTGAAGCTAATCCTGGACACGCGGCTGACCACCCTACATCAACCGTTGTGCTTTCTAGGGGCAGGTATAGGTGCTACCATTATTCCTTGATTTGTGCTGCCCGAAAACCTAACCGAGTGGGTAAAGCAGCTCCCACGCTGTTTTCATTGCAGAATTATGACAGTAGCACTGGACAGAACAACCGGGTTGCAAACCCTTGAAGCCCCTAGAACCAACACCTTACGAGTGGTGCTTCCTATGGCAGCGGAAGGGTCGGCTATTTATATCGTACTTGTGCGGGAGGACAGAAGTGTATTCAACTGGTTCATAAATATTGTCCCACCTATGTAGAACATCAAAAATTTCCAAAGTTGCTTTTGAAAATTTTGAGAGTGGCTCCGGCCCAAAGTAAAAAAGGCATAGGGCCCAGCATCATAGGCGGCGATCATGATTATATTGTTGAATATTGATTGGACCTTTAAATAAAGAAATAGTTAATTGAAAAGTTGTTATAAATGGGACACAACTCATGAACCAACAATACGATCTCAAAACTTGGCAAGTCCTTTGTGGCCACTACTGTCAGTTGGAAGGTAGATAAAGAGTAAAGCATGAATCCTGACGTAAATAAATCCCTTCTGTGGGATGCGCCGCGCATTCCAGTCTAATTCAGAATCGTAGTTAGTACGATTCGGCCTAGGCAGTGAATGACATGCCGGAGGGGGGGGGGGGAGCAGCTGACGTACAAGTCAGTGCTTTTTTTCCGGTAAAAGGAGGCTGAATAGTGGCATAAAATATGATTTAATAAACTGATCCATAATGACTTCAAAAATCTATGAAATTTCTGTCTCCCGGAAAAGCATTACCCTATTGAAGTGCTGCGTTTTCGGCATTTCTGTTCTCTATTATCTGCCAGATGGACCCTCATAAAATGTTTAACAAGGAGCCAGATAACGAATGCTGCTGATAGACAACCTATAACGATATAACCAGATAGACTACCCGCCGTAAAAACTATGACATCTTTTGTTTCCATTCATTTTCGTCAGAATTTGCCATAAACGTGATTGCTTGTGCAGTCATCGAACTATATCCATACAACATCACTGCCTTCATAACACAGTCCAAAACACCGGCATTATAAGGTCCTGACAGTTAGACCGCTGAAAATGCTTCACCGTGTCATTAGGTCCGATTACATAGGTACGTGACAAAAGAAGTGCCATATACTATACATAGCTGCTCACTCTAAATGTCTTCTCTGGTTCTTTTAAAATTCGACGGCTCTAAAAGTAGAATTTTTGAATTCCCGCGTTTTTATGAGGATCAGAGTTTGCTAAGTCATAGGTTTGGGTGCTTCACCATCTCCACCTCCTGATGTGCAACTGCAAAACTAGTTCTTAAATCCCGTCAAACTTTTTCTGTGATTTCACAGTACATATGCCACTGGACGTAATTGACTGCTGAGAAGACTGTTTGTGGACTAGTTCATAAATAATAGGACTTAGATCTCAACACTTCCTTGACTGCAACTCACATATACGATCGCTTCACTTTTTGTCTGATTAGACCTGCTTATTTGCTTATTATATATTTTAGTCGATTCATTAATCGCTTTTCTACGTAGGAATTCGATGAGATTGGAATGCAAACCTTCATCTACTGAAATGCTTTCGCAGAATTCGCGAGTTCTTCCATAACTGTCATAAGAGATTTTGGTTGCTTCACAACTTTTCCCCTATCTACAGCATAGTTTTTCAAAACCAACTCAAAGCCAGCGTTTGCTATCAATAGACATTGCCGATGACATCCACGGATGGTCGGCCTTTTGAAAGCTGCTCGCAGTCGTTGTGACCCTGCGCTTAATTACTGCTATTGACAGCTTCCTTCACTCAAGGAAATCATGCACGGAAAATGATTTTCTCTGATACCCACTCGTTTATGTTCCTTTCTTGCCACATGCAAGGTTTCCTTTTTTTCTCTAGAAAATCAGCGTCCAAATATAATACAGCTCCTCAAAGTGACGGACGACGGGGCGGGAAACAGAGAACACAGTCCCACTTTCGTCTCCGACCGCGGCGGACGACTGGGCGGGGTACTTAATCGAAGGCTCCGCCCCACCGCTTTCCTCCATCCGCCACTTGAGAAGCTGTACTTGGCCGGCTTCTCACAATTTTGCGTGAAACTTTGCATTCGGCCCTAAATAAGCGAATGCAACATAAATATATGGGTAATAGAGACACCCATTTTTCCAGGCATGATTCCTTTAAAGACACCAGGAGGGGGTAATTTTGGCTTACTGTAGAACAGACGTAGTGTGGTCGAGTTTGAGTGGCCGCCATTGCAGAAACTCGCCAATTTGACGCCTTGGTATGGTGCCAAAAGAAGATAGTTCTATTATAGATTTGTTTTTTCCTTTTAGTTTTTACTTTGTCCTTTCTTATATTGTTTCTAGATGTACTTACGGGTCAAATAAAGTCGGGGGGGGGGGGGCGAAACGCAAAATTTTCACCCACGTCAAAGCTTCTTTCCCTTCCTAGGGTTGGGCTAAAGCAGATGAGACCTATGCTTTGACAGATGCTTTTTAATGTGGGAGGAGGGGATATCAATTTTAGTCTGAGCCTACTAAGGGAAAGGAACTTCGACGTCGATGCAAAGTTGCGTCTCCCCCCGACTTTATTTGACCCTTCTGAGATTTTCAGGTATAGAAATGCACAATTAAGAAGATCCATAAGTAAACAAGTAAAATATGTCAGTAGAAAACAGTCTGAAGAGGAAATAATGCAAAAATAAGGTTACATCAGGCCGAAGACAAGCTTTAAAATGAACGAAGCGTGGCTCGGCCATGGAAGCTTGCAGTTCGGACGGAAGCGCGCCCTGGGGGCAAATAGCGCCCTATGGCGCGTTTTTCAACGCCGGTTTCGTTACACATTGTACCTACCGAATCCATATGTTTGTTTTCAGACGCCATTGTCTTTGTAAACGTTATTCCGCCCTTGCCCCCCTCCCGGTGCCTTTAACTTGTTTTGGGCTTGGATAAGGGTCAACCGTTTTCTTTTCATTCTCATTATTTTAGCTGCACGGAAGTGGGATTATCGTCGGTTAGAGTGCGGTCGTTTCCAGCTGAACAAGGCTCATGGGATCACATCCTTACTGGACCACTTGTGTCGTTCTAAACCACAAATCAGTTGCCAATGAGACGTCGACAGATTCTGCATTTAGGATCACAACCCACAACCATGGCGCACTCTCAATGGGTTTAAGCGTTTCATTCCGTATCAGCTGATTTTTCGATGTCAGTGACGGTTGTCAGAACAATGCCGGACGGTTTTCCGACGGACTCCTGTGAATACCCACAATGTAGTTCAATATTTACTTTTCCTTTGCTGCAACACAAGTATTATGCGTCATGTGTGCGTGATGTCATCGTTGGGCGAAATGGCGAGGTCATACGGCGACTACGCCAACGACCGAACGACAGCCTCAGAAGAATCATCTCCAACTGACCGGAGCTGCCGATTTCGTCTATGACTGCGTATCACATCTTTGAACTGGGTTGATCTCATGATGTTTAGTGATGTTCGCACTTTTGAACTTTTAAATACCTGCGATTCATGTTTCATACCCCCCCCCCCCAATCCACTTTACATCGCTTTGCATTCAAATCAGGTTGGAATAGGCGAAGCAGCGGATAGCGATAACCGCGGCAAAGGCTTACCCAACCGGCCGGTCTGCTTACTGGGCCGATAACTATCCATTGTCGCCAATATATGTTCACTTTCACATGCTTTCACTGGAAAGGCCATTTATGAACCTTTTTCTTATATCGTAGTGGCAAGTGGTGTCATCACCGCATGCATGGTTCAAGGATCGAATCCTATCTGAATCTCTTCTAGACTATCAAGCACTCCATCTTTCTGACTCTTTATTCATACTTGTATTAGCAGATACCCTCCCGAATGCCTGGACGGCGCTTTTCAAATCATTTATCAGCGCTGAGCGCTTTAGTTTCTCTTTCCATTAGGTCGTTGGAAAAGAAGATGCCTTTTGGAAGTTCACTTTTTCACACCACTCTGTCTCTGATATCAATCTTTAGAAGCACGATAAGCAGCTGTTAATCTGTATTGAACTTTTAATAAACGAACTTTTTACAAAGTGATTAACTTATCGCGTGGAAAATTAAATGAATGGCTGGTAATAAATGAAAAGGGAAATAGTGTACCCATTAATACACTATTTCTGGATTGCTGTACCTTTTAGGCACGAAGCAGTCTTGTTGGTAATACATAGTTACCTTTCAGTAACTGCTTGGCACGAGTAACTTTATAGCTTTCAAAAAGACACCCTCGTGCTTTTAAAGAACTAGGCAGAGTATCACGAAAAAGTGCGAAGCTTGTACGTCATATGTATCAGAAATCAAAATTGATTAGCAAATAGATAATGACATGATAAAAAAAGATAAATACCCCATCGAACTTTCAGTTTTGTCAGTGTGGGTAGTTGGACATGAAGTATTCTGTCCTCTTTATAGGGCGCATATAACGATATAGTCAGTGTGGTAATGGTTTCCAACGGTGAATGGAGAGGACAACTGAAGATTGCGCTACCTACTTACTTCATACCCCTTTTCGTCAAAATTCTTTTTTACACATTTTCCTAACAAGTTCATAAATTCTACATCTGTTAATGGTATACCGTACTCTTTGCAGTATTCATAAGCGTAATGTGACGCCTCTAAATTCTGACAATACTACACTTAACTAAATTTGCAATATTCCAAAATAGAAATCAGTCAGTCCATACCCACCATCAAAAGGTGATCTAGCAGAACGACCATCTGTCGAGGCTTGCGTTTGATTGCGAAATGATAGTAATTTTGATAACCAAGGCAGCTTCAAGAGGGGAAACAGGTGATTACTGAATTTTACGTGATACCACGCCGAAGATCCATTTTAACGCTTACTTTCACTCTACAGTTTCGTGCATACGTGGTCAAAACGCAGCCGTTACAAGCTGGGCTTCAGCTTTTATGTTTTCAAGGTATTAGGTTACTGTCATATCCTTCAGCCCCTTTGATTTCATCTCTGAGCTTGGTTATCGTCACAAAAATATCATGGACTCTGCTTCACAGCTTTCATAATAGTGGAATTTGCGGTTTTGCAGAATTCTACCTTCAGCGGAAAAAGCTTGAGATACGTATCGATGGGGAAAAGTGGGGAAATTGTGCTATTGAGGAAATGCGGAATCTGCGATTTCTGTGGAATTATGGGACCTCCTGAAAAAATTAGATACGTATCAATCGGGATTGTTCTGAGAACGCGTCATCTCTTTCTTGCGGACTCGTGAAATTTTCTGGAAAAGGTTAGATACGTATCAAACGAGTGCGAAACCGTGGAATCTTCACTTCTGTGATTCGTTCCACTAAATAAAGCCTGAAAATCGATACGCACATAATCCTTTTCCATACATTGAACAACTCCGCATTTCCACAAAAACGCGAATTTCGCGATTCTCCCAGTCGATAGGTATGTTTATCACTTCCCATCAAATCCACAAATCAGCGAAAACGCAATTTCCATCAATATGAACGCGACTTCAGTGCAGCTATCAAATACTGCTCGACTGCAATTTTTCCCAAGGAACTACGAACACCACTATGTTTACGCACTGGAGATGATCCAAAATTTCCGAATTCAATCATTCGAGCGAGATAGGTTTCCTTGGGCTAATATTTGCCTTAGAAAAATATGCGTCTATTGTATTGGCGTTGTTGTTGTGCTCAACGAGACTGGACTTGAGTAAGTCTTGCTAGAAAACCAGTACTCATAGCTTGTGATCGTCGTCTTGAACTTGGCCCTACACTTCCCTTCATATTTTCCCCTGTAATTCTGAAAGGCCAAAATTTTTACTGTCATTTGAAAGAGGTGAAATTTGAATCGACACCAGATCTACATATGGCTCGGGCTAGGAGCATTACTATGTACTCTCTCTTTCCACACCTCTTCTCTTTGACCCTTTTTTTAACAAGATTTTTCCTATGAAATTATTAGTTCTGACAGTACGCCCTACTAGAAGCCAAAAATTTCAACGCATCGAAATATTCAGTCTGTTACTGCTTTCTAAGGGAGTCATTGTTTCACTTTGCGCCATTTCCTTTGCTTCTTCACGTTGTTCTTACTGTAACAACAATATTTTGTTTGATGCCCAGTGCCATCCACGAGATCTAGAGATGTGACTACGGTATACCGCCGTTGCGACCATTATAGAACATATAATCCTGCCAAGAAAGAATTGAACAAATGGAGGGATATATTTTCTCAGAGCGTGCTCTGGAAATGTTATCCTTTTACATGGTATTATCAAGGTCTTTCACTCCATTTTAGCTTAAAACTGGAATGGCAGCGAATTCGGTTACGGTATACCACTTTCTGAAGATGCGTAACTTATGACTTTGTCTAATCTCTACATATTTCGCAATATAAGGGTTATTCAAAAATTAGGCTGCTGAGTTGAAAAAAGGCCTCACATCTACCAGATCAAGTTGAAGGGCATTGCGTTAGTGGGGGGAGGGGTGAGTGTTGCGAACGCAACCGCCCTGTTTGCCAGTGATTTTTGTGATTCTTATGATACCTCTCAGTCGAACAGTGTGAAACAATTGTTGGTAGTGTTTTGTTTGCTCGCCGAAAGGCCAGAGCGGGGCCGGCATGACTCAGTGATCTGGGTGGGACTTCATGGTAACCGTCCAAGCAAGGTTTGAGGTTTGACATCCTAAGTGATCGAGATCTTTGTCACTTTCTGTTGTCCCAGCACAAACGAGCATGTCACCACTTGTCATGAATGTTGGGTTTTGGCAATTTTTCGATAGTATCAAAAAATAGTTTCAAGCGTCATCGAGTGGAGGCTTAGCATTTGCAAATGGTACACTTCGATCATCGCTAAGCTGATTCAACGCCCGTCTGCTATGCTGGGTCTCGGTTAGCTACATATGCAGTCAGTGCATAAATTGACGATTCTAACCGAAGATCTCCGTCAGCGTCGAGTGCCTTTTGGAAATACTAGGTTTTACTTTCTTTTAGATTTTTGTTTCTTGGTTGTTGCACCCTTTTCTAATGTACCAAAGAAGTCGTTTATGCCCTTTTTGAGAGTTCAAGCAAACCCGAAATCACTAAAATGATCTGTGACATAATAAAAAAGCGTCACCGTCGATGGCGCTGTAGTACAAAGCTCATGTGTTTCTCATGTATAAAAGGTGCCGTGAACTCCACGGCTATGCCTCATCCTCAGTTTCTGGGCCTACCGTCTCGCAGAGCATTTGTGCGGCATCGAGTGTTCAACAGTGGCGAAAACCCCTATACAATGAACTGATTCCGAGCCAACATAGTATATCGGCCTGACGCTATCGGCCCTAGGCCGTCTCAGACTGACGAACTCGCCAAGAAAGCTGTCATCAAAGAGGAGGGTTCAGAATTACAGTCAAGCTTAAACGTCTGGGACGTAAAGGTCAAGGAATTAAATCATTCGCTCGTAGGAACTTAGGCATAATAGGTATAAAGACAAGAAAAGAAAGAATAAAAGAAGTAAAGTAAAACATGTATGTGGTCTAGAGTGTGATGTAGCCAAGTAAGGGAATCACGAAACATTTCCATCTGAGGATTGATGCCCTCAAAACAAAAGAACAAGTCAAGCAGTTTAACGAAAGGAACCTTGGTCGATACATCCAACTGTTCTCCCGTGACCACCCTCGTATTTTCATTGTTTGATTATTAATTATTACTATTTGGTTGTGTTGTCTATAGAGCTTACTATGTATGTGATTATATGTATTGTTCATCGTCCTCTGAAGACCTTGCTTCCCCTTAATCACTAACAACTAAATGTTGCTAGAATTCCCTTATCTTTAAGTCTTCCAGACTATGCACTATCACGTCATGATGGAAAACCGTGACGTACCCCTTTTGTGATCAAAAATCAGACTTCCACTTGATAATAACGCGGTTAACCCTCCTTAAAGCGATTTCTACTACGCATCCGAAATACCAGTGCATACTTGCAGAGTTTCATTATCGGGCAAACTATTATGCATTTCTAGACAAGTATGAGGTGTAATTGTTTATAAACAAGGCACATAAACAATTAAAACAACAATTAATAGTAACGAACACAGATAGGTAGTAATAAACGTAAATAATAAATCGTAATGATGGATGATTTGTGACAAACCAGTTTTGCTATGCAACCCTATGCCAAAAATTGCCCCCTCTTATCAATTTTTATATCCTCGTATCCTATGTGATTTTTGTATGGAAAGGATGGTTGGGTCAATTGATCGTAATTTCCACAACCCTTAAACTTTGTATGTAGAGCTGTAGGGTGCTACATGAAGCTCCTATCAATTTTTATATCCACCTATTCTAAGTGATTTCTATCCTCCTGCCATGTTCACGATCCGTGGATCAACTCTCACCTACATCGGAGAGGCGTTTTAACTTTTATGATCTCTCCATGACAATGCTATTTCCTATAAAGTTGAAGTAATTACTGTTTCGTTTGTAGAAAAAGTTTTCATATGCTATTGGTTTATATTACACCTTATATCACCGAGAAAATATTTTCAGTGTAGCGTGATATTTCTTTGGAATGGGACGAAAAGTCCTTCACTCATATGTGCCAATTGTGCCTGTGCTAGTAAAAACGACAAAAATGCATGGCGCACTCTGAAAGAGGCTAAATAGCGTCGACTGCTTCATGGGCTCAAGTTCATTTTTTTTTTCGCCACGAGCGTTTCTTATCTTTACTCTATAGACTTGAAAAGAAAATAGGGTCAGGAGCTGAGATCAATCAATTCCAAAACTTCCATTTTTTATTGGCATGCTCTTAATATGACCCCTTCCAAAAAAGAAATCACATTGATTCATGGGCATCACTCCCCTAGCACACATGATTCAGCGACTCGCTTTCCAAACTAACTTGGTCACCGCCCTCATACTGTATCCCATACACGTATGACGGTTCCAATGACAGCATATGAATGAGTTTCGAGTGGTATAATCCCTGTTGAAATCGTGGCGGCGATGATGGCGGCGTCGATGTTGCGCCTCTGACATCGTGAATCCCTTACGTGTGTGACGACCAGGGTCCCCCCCCCCCCCTCCTCGTCACCTCTCACTTTCGTTCACTTCATCGTTTCCATCTCCAACTACAAATACACACACCATTTCTTATCACAATCGCCATCGTCGCTTATCAATTTGAAGTTGCGTCTCGTATGGTGGCAGTTATTCTGTCGCCGTGTTATAATCAAGTGAACTTTCTTCATGATTCAAAGAGCAACAAAAAATACGACAAAGGGAGTTTTTTTTTTGAAAAAGTGTGGGCGACCCATGCGGGAGCATAGTGACTTTAAAGGGAATGAACTTTCTTCATGATCCAAAGAGCAACAAAAAATACGACGAAGGGAGTTTTTTTTTGAAAAAGTGTGGGCGCTTGCCTCAACCGGGAAACGTTCGATAGTATCGGACGCTGTTTTGTACATAATTTTCTTTGATCCTATTGGACCTTATACGGCCCAGCCTGTCGGTCTACTATTCGAAGGAAATATCGAAAATTCCATCCGCGAAATACGCCACAATCCTTGAAACCCTTCGCCGTTCATGAAGGAGTGCTGCTCAGTTGTTCACCGGGCGCTCAGGAACCCCTGTTGATGTGGAAAGGGGATACTATAGGAATCCAACCTCATTCCTAATTATTTACTATTCTTTCCTAAAAGTCTCATTTTTCTACATCTGTACACACAAGTTTCCTTTGTGATCCATTATTCTTGAGCGATGGGATCTACTGCCCTGGATTCATCCACAACTTAATTAACTCAATTTTTATTTTTTCCGGATAAAAAACAACAAAAAATGATTAGTAAAAGTAAGCAATAAAACATTTCTCGGAAAATTTTGTGTTTGGATTCTGAAGGTGATCTTTATTCAACAAAAAATTATCGATCGAAAGTTTGTATGAGATGTTTTCCCGCGAGTTTGAGTATCATCCACGCTTTTTTCTCGAGGAACTATTCGCTGGTCAAATTCTGTTAACTCCATGTAATTTCGGAAGTTTGACTTCTTTACAATTTGAATCCTATTCCGTCTCTCTGTTATCTTGTGCGTTTAGTGTTCCACTACCCACTTCAATCACCGTTTTAGCTTTGAATCTCATTCTTCTCAAAATTCGAAGAAATGTAATTCTTGGGATTACAGGCGCAGTATGAGCTTCGACTACTGGCAACATGAGCAAGAAGATGAAGAATATGAAGAGGAAGAAGAACCAAGCTACACAATTCATAATGTCCCTTCAAAAATCTACAAATTTCAACGGTAACTCATATCTATCATCGGAAGCATTGGCTCAACGGCTATAATCGATGCATAACGCAATTATCCTTCATGAGATGGAATCCTAGTCAGGTCATCTAAGCCCATACATCCATTAATAGCCTCTCCGATTGTTACAACATCAAGTATTGCAATGGACTTTTTCGAGCAAAATGCCGATGTTTGAGGAATTGGCACTGGTTAGCATAATCCTATATGGCGTAAGCTGCTAAAATGCAAAACAGACTCTATAAGTATTGCAGTGACCAGGCTGCGTTACGTATTGGCCGGAAAGTTTCCAATACATGCGAGAAAATCAATTTTCATATTTTGCTCCATGAGAAGTTATCAAGAAGGATTCTGACAAGAGTTATAAAAATAATTTGGTAGTAGTTTGGCCATAGAAGATTTTTTACGATGTGGACACGTACGTTAGAGGGTACGCTGCCTCTATCAGTTTAGCAAATGTTTGGGCTCTCCACATCACGTAAATGAGTTTGATGCTCATACAATAATTCTCGCTTCGACAATTGAAAGTAGATAAATAATAAAATGAATAAGAAAAAACGGCTCTCGTGCTTATTCCTGACCATCTACGACTACAAGTTACCCAAAATAATTAGACAGAACTCGTACCTGAGCTCCAGTCGTTTCTGGTACATAGAAGGGAGATCAATCTTCATATTTTGCACTATGAAAAGATTCGTGATAGTTACAAACAACCATCCAAAATGTTGATAGTATCAGCGTGGATCTCCTTTGTGAAATTCGCCCTTAGAAAATTTCCTGAGCATTTCGTCTCCCTACCCTCTAATAGATACAAAACTTACATTTCATTAGCAGTCAAACTGAAGATGTATTGGATTGTACACATCTCTGTCCTAGAGCATTTCCGTCTGAAAAACTTCTTCAGTGAGCAGTAGAGCTCTGAAAAAATTTAGAGTTGCTATCGTAATGAGGGTGAAGCATGTCTTAGAACGTTTAACATCTAAGTATCTCGAAATTTGCTTTGGACGCCGATCAAGCTACATAGGTGCACCTTCTCATTGCGTAAGCACCCGTTTGGGGGCTATTTATGATCACGAAAGGAGGTTAAATCAAAAGTGTAAGAGTAGGAAGAGGCACTGATAACGGTTGACAATGATTAGCATGGTGTAGTTATAAGAATTTTAACATCAGGACTCATAGAAGCATGGCCGTTGGGTACATACTCCAAAACTGCGTCATCCTCCCCCCACCCAAGATTTTTGACATCCTGCTTGAAGCTTTGGCCCTTCTTGAGGAAATTCAGTGATGCTGGCATTGCGCTTCTTTTGCCCTTTTTACAAATGGCACTAACATTTAACATTTATTACATGCTCAAAGAACATGCGGGTGGACCATGATATTCAAATTATCAACGTCACCAAGTAAACAGCCAGCTGGGACGATTACTAAGTGAAAAAACTACAAAAAATGGCAAAACCACCCAAGCAAATAAACCGCTAATAAGGAGCAAGCACTGAGAGAGTTGTGGAACAACACTGATCAACTTAAAAAACAGAAGCAGATTTGATATCGATGGGAACTAGCTCGAGTCTTTGAGATAGTGAGATACTTCTCGTCTGAAAGCTGGGAGTTGATGAGAGATAGGAACTAGTGCAAGATTGTACGAAAAGAGAAGCAGAATTAGAATTTTTCAATCACACTGGCTCTACAGAAGAGTTCAGAGCATATGTTTTTGACATTCACGAAATTATCATGAGAACTTTCGGAATTTCCCATAATATATCACGAACCGCGCTTTATCTACCGAGCAACACGGTTTACGCCAGGGCGCTCATAGGTGCAGTACGAAATTGAACATGCACTAATTAAAGAAAATGTTTGAAAGCTTCACTAGAATACGATATTTTACATAGATTGGTTATTAGAAAAACACTAGACTGAGCGGCATGCTGAATACATTTCTCAGATAACTATTCCTCAATGATCCGTGTCGAATCCACTTTCTAGAAATCAACATGCAATCACGAACCCAAAGCGAGAACTCGGAAAAAATCATGATTTTTCGAAAGGGACAGATTAAACAGCAATTTTAAAGTGAATTAGGGATAATGGTCGGTGAACCTGAAAACCTCCCACCAGTACGAACCCGGTTCCCAGAATCGCAAAATGTCGATACCAATCGTTGAGATAATATCTGAGCGGCTGGCACTTCCGCGGTCGCATTCGATCAGCAGATCATCGGCGAAAGCGGTCTCATGATCGTTTTATGGTATTTTTGGTGTTCTCGTCTTCTTTATTTTTATTTTTATGAATGGCGCAAAGGCTTCATTTCCTCGTTCCAGCACATTCCACTGAATTTTGCACGACTTTCATGATCGTTACTTGCACCGGCGTATTTTCAGGGAGACATGAAAAATTTTGGGGTGAAGAAATGGTGGTAGGTGGTATGGGTTAAAGTGATGGTGGTAAGTGTAATAAACAGAAACCCTTCGAAGTTAATAACGGATAGACCCATAGGGATCCTACAAATTAATTGCTATCACACGGATATGGACACTTATGCTGATCTTAATATCAAAAAGTTTCCACATGTCGCCAAAAATCGATGCCCCTTCAGTTATTCCAATGATTTCTAGTGGAAGTCGAATGCGTGGCATGTCTTGAAGCTGAACACCTTATCTTTTGTTTAACAAAAAGGTCATTTATTTATTCAATAATCAGCAATTCATAATCAGATTGCGTCAAGTTTATATAAAAACTTAAGCATCATACAAGACAAACAAGTTCTTGTTTTAATTTTACTTATCGATTCATATCCGTTATCCCACGGAAATGTGTCCTTGTGTCGTAAAATACTTTCACGTATTTTATTCCTCGAACTTTCTAAATTGCTGCGCAGTTATTCGAAGCCCCGCATCCGTAGGAATTCTTGTATTTTGATTCCATGGAACTTCAAATAATAGGACAAAACTACGTAGGTCTCCGTCTGTTATAAATAGACCGCTAAATTCTTTTTTATTTTCAATTTATTTTCTCAGAAGGCTTGAATATTTCAAATTCAGCTAGCTGACTGTGGTGAATTCTCCACCCCATTTCTCATGGGAGCTCGTGCAGCACCAGGAGCGACAAAAACCCTTCTTGGAAATTTGTCCAATTTTTCGCACACATAAAATAAAGAACAGTCTCGCTCAATAGTATACTCTATTTCGGAGCGTCTGATAGGGCGTAGCCTACAGTCATGGGTGAGTGGCGAGAGTGAGAGTGCGCGACAAGAGTGAGTGTCGCGAATAGCGAGGATCGCTCCTCAGTTCCCGTGGCGCACGGGTTTCCGTGGGTTTGACCGCCGCCTCGCCACGTTGGTCATATTCCGTGATCGTTCGATATCGAACGACGGCTGCGCACCGCGGCACCATCACGGACCTCCCCGGGTAGTCTTCTCAGGGTTCATCGAAGCGTGTGGCGTCATACTCGTCTGTTTCTGTCAAGACCACACGGGCCTCTCTGACGAGGCCGGCGGCGGCACCACGGGGCTTGGGCCCTTAGAACAAGCTAAGGAACTGTCCCAACTTTGGAAACTACCGGAAATCACGATAGTGTCGTCGGACGGGGCTCGTAGCGAGAGCCCGGCGTGAGTTCGATTCTAGTACATTTATTGTATTGTATTGATTTCATTATTATTTCAATATAAACCACTTATCTCCTTCCGTGTACCCTTTTGTGTATTAAGAGAGGTTGCTCTTTGGTCTTTCTTAGCGGTGTGTGTGTTTTACTTCAATAGAGTCGTTACGTGCTGTAGAGTTTGTAGCTACCGGGTGAAAGTTCCCAGGCGTCAGCCTGCTTGACACCGTTAGGGTTACCCAAGTAGTACAGTGCTGTTAGTTAGGGCCCCAGGGGGGTTAGGCTAGGCGTGGTCCGCGCTCCACGCGGACCATCCGTGGGGCACCGTTTGCAACATGGTGCATCGGCCGTAGGTAACGTTCCCGTTCGACCGTTAATTGATCGACGGTCGGTAAAAGCGGCCCTACCACTACCCATGGAGTGCGCGTAGCCTTCCCCCTCTACTAGGTAATCCAGTAAGTAAATACGCGTGCCATGTTAGTACATTAACTAGGGTGCTAAGTACACTAGAGCCCTAGGCATTTATGCTTGTCAAGTGGTGGCAGCCTTGTCAAAGTGAATGCACGCGCGCGGGGCTTCTAGTAGTACAATACCTAGGTAAATCAGGACGTGGGAGTCGGGGCGGTCGACAAGGTAGGAGCTAGCGCCTTAAATGAGACACGGGGGTCTCAGCCGCAGTTACCGAAAGGGTAGCGCGGTGGATCGCTATCCTGGAAGAGGAGGTAGGCTTGTAGGCACGTGCCACAATTTGTTAGTCCCACTGCCGGAGTGGGCGCACTGAGGGAGCATGCTCATTCCTCTACCATGTGGGTTGGCCACCCAATAAGGTAGCTAGGATAGGTGTTAAAATCTGGTTTGGGTCTACCGGCTCCACAAACCCTCGGTCGTCGTCCCAGCCCCACCTCCTGACCAATTATGTATTACACTTGCCACCCGTATAACTGGTACACTACTTCAAACAAATATCGGTCCTAAGACCTACCGCTGCTATAGTACAGCACCCCAACAACTTCAAAAGCAATCGCGAGAAGGACGAGGGAACACCTCAAAAAGCAAAAATTCAAATCCAAACAATTCAACCCCATTTTTAGACACAACTGTTTTATTTAATGTTGTCGGTCAAGCATATCTCGTAGGTAACGCACTCACGCCGTCTCGTCGTTGCGAGCTTTCGTTTCGTACGCTATCACGACACTTATAACGTTTCAGGTTCCAGAACCCAAAGTTGGGATAAATTTTCGTGGCCCACCCGTCACTACTGCCGTCTAGACGCCATCAATCGACATGACTACCGTCGGCTACCTCAAAGGCCAGATTACGAAGTCCACCAAGGCGCTGGAGGAAACAAACCTACTGGCCCAGGGAATACTTGCCGACAAAGTAGCCGAAGAAGAATCGAACAGAGGGAAGATAAATACTACTACAGAACGAACAAGACAATACATGGAGGTGCTGAACAAATTGCAACAACAATCAGGAAACTTACTCAATGATTGGAAACGGGCTGAGAGCTACGCCAACAAAAAAGAAGATGAAGAAGAAAGCTCCAGCATACTACAGGGGTTCCAAGAACACTGGGAGTCAACAAATTGCGAATCACAGCTAACGACAGCGCGTATCAATATTTCATTCATGGAAAAAGCAGTAGAGGAAGTCCAAGCTGTGATAGCAAAGGAACAGCAAAGAAAAGACGAAGCGGAACACCCAGCACCTATCCCAAGTCATATAATTCAGACACCCAAGCTGGAACTTCCAAAGTTCGCAGGTGACATGACACTGTTCCCGGAGTTCTGGGAAATATTCTCGGCTGCAATAGACAACCACCCGTACATGACAGACGCCACCAAACTTATCTACTTGAAGGGAGCACTTCAAGGAGATGCGAAGGACATAGTAGCGTCTGTACAAGTAGGGGATGACAACTATTCCAGAGCAGTCGAGTTATTAAAAAACACCTACAACAGGCCTGAACTATTACGTAACAGACTCGTGGAACAACTCGAGGCTCTGCCTCCAGCGAACGAGTCTCCCCTAGTACAACGTACTACATTATGTAAGGTAAAGGCCATATGGGTCCAACTCATCAATTTAAACGAACAACCAGGATCCACTATGACAATGAAAACTATTAGGTCAAAATTCCCACAAAAAACCAGAGAAAAGGTGGGCGAACTACGCAGAAGAAACGATAACTGGAATACAGAAGACCTTCTGTCTGCCCTCGACAGAGTCATTGATCAATTCGAATTAATGGAGGACACAGATCCTACCTCGATCAATGCGTCAGGGAAGGCACGAAGTCATATTTCAAGAAGCCGTACACCTCCCTCAAAGCACCATAGTACAAAAAGGCATGAAAAGGAAAGGAGCGCAAGTCCACGCAGCAGTGACTCCCTGAGAAGACATTCCAACAGACGGCACTGTCGGCTATGCCTCCGAGGAGGGCACGAGCCCACCGAGTGCGAAGAGATCCCTTCTCCGCACGAGAGGAGGCGCATAGTGGCAGAACAAAAGCTATGCTGGAAATGTCTTCGGAAGGGACACCAACAATCCTACTGCGACGCACCCCCATGCCACAACTGCGGGAGAAGTCATCATACGGCCCTGTGTTTCGAAAAAAGTCGTACCCGTAGTTCAAGCCGATCTAATAGTCCACGACCACGTTACAGACAAAGAAGAGATTCAACCGAAAGCTACTCCTCGACGAACAGTTATAGAAATTGAAACAGAGTAGCACGCAGGTCACCAAGTCCAGACAGAAGAACCAGACCTAGTACAAGAACGCCTCGTGGATATCGTCATGGATCTCCTCATCCCAAAGTTGGATTTCACCGAGAGGATACCAGGTACACCTACAACAGTCATTCAACAAGTCCAGCCAGGGTTACTACAGATTCAAGCCAAACTGATAGCGAATTAGAAACAACATCAGAATCACAGTACAAGAAAGAATCAAACACCAATACTGCAAGACTAGGTAAAACACATACATATAGTCCAAACGAAGCAATCGTATGCAAAATATCAAATAATCAGGACACTCCACGGTTAATGGTCGTAAAAGCGTCCACAAGAAACCGTATTACGAAAAAGAAACAAACATTAACCGTGCTCCTAGACAGCGGCTCGGAATGCAGTTACATCAAACTAGCCACCGCACAAAGTCTAGGGTTAGAACTCAAACATCCCCAGAATATGACAACTATAACAGTCGGAGGGCACTCACACACAGAAAAATCATACAGTGTCAAAATTATACTTCATAACAGACAAAACGGGCAGCCGACGAAACTCCATCTATGGACTAAGGCATACCTAACTAAGGTGCCTGCCATAAGGGGAGAAAGCGACGAAGAATACGTCGTGGATGACGAGGGCTTTGAGGAGATTGATATCTTGATTGGAATGAACCACTACTGGGATGTAGTGGAGTACAATTCAGGCTATCAGCTTCCCTCAGGCCTCGTGAAATCCTATACAAAACTTGGCCCCGTTTTGTCCGGTTATAAGTCATCTACTACAACAAGATCATATTCCATGTCCGAATCCATTGAGGCCGAAGAAAATAATACAAACCGCATGATAAACGACCTCTTCGGACTGGAATCAATAGGCACAAAAGAAGATGTAGATGAATCAGAAAACAGTATAATCCAACACTACTACGACACTGTAAGAATAAAAAACGGCCTCATATACGTAAAGTTTCCATGGAAGTCCTCACACCCTCCACTAGCTGACAATAAGGCACTCGCAGTACGCCGACTAGAAAATCAATACAACAAACTCCACAAAAACAACAAAATGTGGAGCGAGTACTGCAAGACCTTTGAACAGCAGCTACAGGCGGGGATAATAGAGGACGTACAACACCAAAAGTCACATGGAAACAAAGAATACTACATTCCACACCAGGCCGTAATCAAAGAAGACAGCAATACTACAAAACTCCGAATCGTCTTTGATGCTTCCAGTCATATGAGGGGCGCTCCCAGCCTCAATGACTGCATCCATCAAGGACCATCAATGTTACCGGACTTATGCGGCACCTTACTACGAGCTCGCTTAAGCCCCATACTAATCATAGCGGATGTGGAGAAGGCATTTCATCAGATCCGATTACAAGAGGATCAACGAGATGCCACAAGGTTCCTTTGGCTGAAAGATACTACAAAGGGGCCTACAAAAGACAACATCCGCATACTACGATTCACCCGTATTCCATTTGGAGTCAACGCATCACCATTCCTACTCAACATGTCAGTAAAATATGCATTGGAAAGGGATAGCAACAATCAGCTACGTGACGAAATATTAGCTAATACATACGTAGATAACGTGCTGATTGGGGCGAATACCGTTGATGAAGGTCTAAGAAAACAAAAACTTTGCAAGAAGACCTTCTCCAGGATGGGCATGAACCTTCGCGAGTTCATGTCGAACCACAATACGGTATTCGAAGCTATTCCAGAAAAAGACAGGATGAAAGGGACATGTAGTACAGTTAAACTACTAGGACTCAAATGGGATACCGAGATGGATACCCTAACGGTACCCATTAAGACACTATCCAAGGAAGTAGCCACAAAAAGAACAGCTCTAAAAGCCATGGCATCAACGTTCGACCCTCTGGGTCTGCTTACTCCACTATTCATCAAACTTAAAATGTTCATCCAGGACCTGTGGATAAATAAGTACGACTGGGATGACTCATTTGACGAAGCTACTACAACGAAATATCAAGCGATCGTTAACGACGTCAAAGGGTTCCGCAAGGACATACCACGGTACATCAATACTACAAAGAATGCAAAGTACGACCTAATAGTCTTCTGCGATGCATCACAGAGAGCCTACGCGGCAGTGGCGTACTTAGTGTGCCGTCCAAGTAGGGGTCAACCCTTCAGCAGCTTGATATTCTCGAAGAGCAAACTGGCGACTGCTGGAAAAGCCACCATTCCAAGACTGGAATTAATGGGAGCCGTACTGGCAGCAAAGCTAGTTCGCTTCATAAGGAAACAGCTGAACATTGAGTTTGAGTCCGTACACATACTATCAGACTCACAGATAGCACTGTACTGGATTCATTCCTCGAAACAGCTAAAAACCTTCGTCAACAACAGAGTCAAGTACATTAAACAGGTCATGGATGAACTATCAGAATCTAAAATAGTCAGTAAATTCCACTACGTTAACACAGAAGATAATCCAGCGGACTGTGCAACGAGAGGCCTTCCAGCCTCAGAATTAGTACACCATATGTGGTGGAGCGGTCCACGGTTTATCCTCAATCCACCCAATACATGGCCTAATTCACCCACGGACTTCACTCGAGCCGCACCTTCCAAGGAAGCGGAGATTGAGTTTAAGTCCGTGAATAATTCAACGACAAGTGGCTATACTTCGTTTATTCCATTCGAAAAAACTAACTCCTATAACAAGCTTCTTCGCACTACAGCATATATTCTCAAGTACATAAGGGAACTCAGGCGAAAAGTCAGACAAAACACGTCGCCAGAGAACCCCGAAGGTCTACTAGATCACGTCTCCCCAGGGCCCACTATTAACGGAGACGATCTAGCAGCCGCAGAAGTAGTACTATTACGAGAACACTACCGCGAAGGAGTACTACAGTTGAAAGCGGACATTACAAAACGATTTCAACTCACACTCGACGAAAACAACATTTACCACATTAATTCACGCATGGCTAATTCCAATATGAACGAAGCAGCAAAAAACCCCATACTGCTACTCCCCAAACATCACTTAACACGCATCATTATAATGCACTACCATCAAAAACTATTCCATGCCGGGTCCCCTCACGTAGTCTCGGAACTACGCAACTACTATTTCATTCCCAAGATCCGGACGATAGTGAATAGTGTCATATCCAGGTGCGTCGTATGCAAGCGCCACCAAGGACGACACTACTCCTACCCAAAAACACCGGATCTACCAAGCCAAAGGGTGACCCGTAGCCGTCCATTCCAAAACACAGGTCTAGACTACTTCGGACCTCTACTAATGCGTCCACAATGCGGGGCGGACCAAAAAGTATGGGTGTGCCTCTTTACATGCATGGCGACACGCGCCCTGCACCTAGAGGTTGTAGCGGACAACTCAGCACCTCAGTTCCTCCTAGCATTTAGAAGGTTTGTGGCACGCCGCGGAGCTCCGAACTTAGTCCTGAGCGACAACGCTCCCACCTTCAAGCTAGGAAAAGAGGTACTAACTAACGAGCTACACAACCTCAAAGAGGACCCCGTAGTACAATATTTCACAGCATCCCAGAGCCTTCAGTGGAAATTCATAACCCCTCTCTCCCCGTGGAAAGGAGGGTTTTATGAGAGGCTCGTGGGATCGGTGAAATCCGCACTAAAAAAGACAATCAACAGAAAAATCCTAGACCTATGGACACTACAAACACTTATTTCAGAGATAGAAGCCATGCTTAATACACGCCCTATCACACCAGTCCTTGCCCACAAATCAGATAACACATTCGTACTACGACCAATTGACCTCATTAACCCCTATTTCACACCAGCCAAAGCGACCGTCGGTAATACAAGAGTACTAGCACAAGATAACCTAGATAATTCCAGTTCTAATGAGTACCTAATCGAGTCCTACGTGTCACTCAAAGAGTCTTTGGAGACGTTCTGGGAAGCGTGGCAGAGACTTTACCTACAAAGTCTGGCAGAACGCAACCAGAAAACAACACCCTCCAAAATTGGCTCGAAAGACACACCTAAACAAGGGGACGTGGTACTCATAAGGACGGATAATACACCACGGTCATCATGGCCTCTCGGGGTTATAACACAAATCAACAAATCAAGTGATGGGCTAACCAGATCAGTACAAATCAAAACAGGCAGCGGAAAAGTACTGGATCGATCGATTAATCAGCTGATACCTCTGGAGGTATCAGCGCAAGACAAAGATTCCATATTACAATCAAAAAAGGAACCTCGACCAGTACGAATCCAGCCGCCCAGAAAAGCAAAAAATAGTGTAAACAATTAATTCACACAAAACCATTACAAAGAAACAATGAAATAGATGAACTATAACACTCACCTGTGAATAATACAAACAAAACAAAAAACACAACTTCAGCACCAACAAACAGTTAATTCAACATTACATACAAACACCCAACACTTTCCATCATCAACTTCGAATAACACATAATTAATACATAAAACACACAAAACTTACCTCCGAGATAATACAAATAATGCAAAACACAGAAACAGCAACAACATCACTATAACCAACCTGTTGCCTCGCCCAATTCACTAACATCAACACCCCCTCCAATCCTTTCACCTCGACTCTAATTAGTACACGCGCTTATACTTCGGCGTAACCTAAAGGCCCGTAGCGCAGTTGGGGTTGAAGGTCCCGACGCGTAGTTCAAACGCCGATACGCAGCGACGCGCTCACGGCGAAATGCGAAAATCTCATTTTCGCTACAGCGCAACGCTACAAGAGGTTCCACGCACGCTTTTTTCGTTCATTACGCATCATTCGTTGTGTACTAATTGCTGTCGTGTTCTTCCACTCTTAATCACTACTACAATCATAATACATTCCTTAGTCTCATACATCATTCAATATATTTCACCCACTCCATTCACTCCATCTTAACCTTTCATAAACACTCTACTGCACAAAATCGTAAATTCTGATTTTACATTGAAACATCTTATTTCACATAATAGACGTAACTATCGCTCACGTAGTACATGTATGTAACCTTCATTACAAGCTGTATTAATTCATTATCGCTTTTACAAGTCTACGTCAACGTAGTTATATTTAACCTCTTCTCGCATACTGTACTAACTCACTTTAATAAGTACTTTCGCATACTAACTGCCACAATTTAACAACAATCATCATAATCTTTCACATTAAGATTCTGTCTTAGAGTTTTTGTAACTTCAGTAACTAACACTCACAATTACGACACTTCCTCCTTCAGTCATCTTCACTAACCCTTATATCATCGCTTCCACAGTCATCGTCGTCGTGAACTAACAAATTTTTCTTTGTACTAACATTTCAGAACTTGGATATTGCCCTCAGTGCGCGAAACGCTCACATCGTCGTATGTCCAGCCGAAACGATCCGCCAAAACGAGCAACACCATAAAGGCGCGGCTGGCACCATCGAGGTACGTCTAGAGATAGTTCAAACTTGTCTAGTATTTCACATTCCTCTCGTCATATTTCACCTCGCTCCATAAGTATCACATCTACTCAAACACCATAGAAGCCGTCTAGTACATGTAGTACTACAGTGGAAGAAGCTAGTTCAACAACAAAAAAAAAAAAAAAAAGAAGAAGAGCAAGCTCTACTACAGCAGATTCAATGACAGCCACGAGTAGTTCAGCGAGAATTACCTTTTACTACAGTCCCATAAGTAGCATTACCTAGTACATGACCCAAGATTCCTCTTACCGTCGGGCCGGAGGCTGGACCGCAGTCCACTCAGACTAGGCGTCCGCCCGACTTGCCCATTTAGTCACAGCAAGCAACTAGTTCAGGATCATAATTGGGCAAGAGAAAGTATGAGAGAGGCGGCGCGCCATGGGATACTACAAGTCCTCCTCCGGACTGCACAACGTAGTCCATCGCACCGACCGCGGAGTCGTAGTTCAGAACCGAAGAGACGCGTAGTTCAGCACCCAACCAGACACACTTGGCGGTCTTTCTCACCCGTCAAGTACCCCCTAGCGACAATGTCAGGGTTGAGGGATGTGTTTTCTGCGGGCTGCGAGACCACTATTCCTCGAACTGCTATCGGCATCCGCAAGGACCCTTGCTCGATATGCAAGGAAGAGGGCCACTACAGAGCGTTCTGTATCTACAGCCGGTTCGCCATTATGGATAGGGACATAACGCCAGAGCGCCTACACGACCTCCTCCGCGTCCGGACCTGCTGATCGCCTCCACCTGAAGCGATCCCTCGTCGACACTACGAGCGCTCATCCCGGGAGAGAGAAGAATACGTCGACCAGCCGGACTCATGCGAGGAATCAAGGCTCACGGAGCGCTCACGACCATCTGGTTCAGTGAGGTACGAAGACCAGCCAGGCCCTTCCGGCATACATGGGCAGTCGGACCAGCCGGGTCCGTCCGGACTCTCCGGACGACCCAGAAGAGAACGCACCCGAACCCCCTCCGAGGAGGGAACTATGGGAGGGTTCTCTCCCGCAGAAAGCACCGACACCTGGTAATACATGCCTTCCATCCCTAGTTCACTTACTCCAGCTTTACAGCTCGATCATCTAATACAGAAAACCCTACGTGTCCGCGTTAATACAATAGTCCAGCATTGTTCCCATGCTGTCTCCAGTACCATAGTTCAACACTATCCTCATTCCGTCTCTAATACAATAGTTCAGCATTGTCCACGTGCAACCCTTGGTAGTACACTAGTTCAGCATTGTTCCTGTGTTATCTTTAGTCCACCAGTTCAATATTTGCCTAAAGGGGAGCAGTCGTGCCGAACGGTCATCCAGGAACCAGGACCACCACAGGTAAGTGCCAGTTGCTTGAGTGTTTTACATTCAGTGTTCAGGTTCGATAGTTACTGGTTCTGTCGCTTACCTACGTTGTGTTCCTTTCCGCCAACCCTTGCCGACAGCTACTCCAGTATAGGACTCACCTACCTGAGTTCTTTTTACTCTTTGTTTCTTTGCCTTGTTCTAATTGTTTTGTTCAGAGTTTATCGCCTTCGCTACCAGCCGTGCGTGGTATTCGTCGTTGGTATTGTCGGTTTCTCGCCGTCGGTTCAATTACGACATCTTACGGCGCGACGACCCAGCTGGCGGGTTCGAGGTGCCGTTACTAACACTTATACTAACCCATTGTTTTATTGCCAGCTATTGATGTTTTGTTTTTGTTGGTGCCTTACTTCATTTGCTATTTACGTTGTTGCTGGCCCTTGTCGTAGTTCATTTAGATATTGTCGTTCCTTCTTGTTACTAACCCATTTACTCACCGGGTCTTGCGTTTTACTCAGGATAAGGGGGGATGAACTTAAGACAGTTGTTCGTTAGCGTAGAAGTGTGACCGGACGCTTTCTAGTGAGAGTCCGCCTGACGACAGGGTGCATACTTAGGCCGGCCCCCCCAACCTTTGCGGCCGGGTTCACTGCAGTCGCCCGTGCTACGCTCCCAGACGGGGGTCTGGGGCTGACGCCTTAGGGAACTTTGGGGCGGGAGTGTCGCGAATAGCGAGGATCGCTCCTCAGTTCCCGTGGCGCACGGGTTTCCGTGGGTTTGACCGCCGCCTCGCCACGTTGGTCATATTCCGTGATCGTTCGATATCGAACGACGGCTGCGCACCGCGGCACCATCACGGACCTCCCCGGGTAGTCTTCTCAGGGTTCATCGAAGCGTGTGGCGTCATACTCGTCTGTTTCTGTCAAGACCACACGGGCCTCTCTGACGAGGCCGGCGGCGGCACCACGGGGCTTGGGCCCTTAGAACAAGCTAAGGAACTGTCCCAACTTTGGAAACTACCGGAAATCACGATAGTGTCGTCGGACGGGGCTCGTAGCGAGAGCCCGGCGTGAGTTCGATTCTAGTACATTTATTGTATTGTATTGATTTCATTATTATTTCAATATAAACCACTTATCTCCTTCCGTGTACCCTTTTGTGTATTAAGAGAGGTTGCTCTTTGGTCTTTCTTAGCGGTGTGTGTGTTTTACTTCAATAGAGTCGTTACGTGCTGTAGAGTTTGTAGCTACCGGGTGAAAGTTCCCAGGCGTCAGCCTGCTTGACACCGTTAGGGTTACCCAAGTAGTACAGTGCTGTTAGTTAGGGCCCCAGGGGGGTTAGGCTAGGCGTGGTCCGCGCTCCACGCGGACCATCCGTGGGGCACCGTTTGCAACAGTGAGAGTGTGGCGAATTGAGAGAGTTTGATACACTCTCACCTAAGTCCTTAGGCTACACTCTATCAGGCGCTCCAAAATGGACTTTATGTACCGAGTGCACTACTTGTGTAGTACCATCGGCAGAAGTTTCTGGAAATTTTCAGAAATGTTTGGAAATGAAAAATGACATAAGTGCTGTTCTTCATCACAATTTACTAGATCTTAACTATCAACCCACAAATAGTTCTTGTATTTTAAATGCTGTGGAAATAACAGTGGTTTTCAAAGTGTACAGTACAGCTGGGAATCGTAAACGCATATCAAAGCGAATTAAAACTAAAATTAAATAAGTTCTTCTCAGGAATCAATAGGTTACCTAAGTTGATCAGTAATCATAGAAATCTCATCAGATTTTTACGGTCATCACTTCTGATCTTGAATTTTTTTAGAAAGCACCCCTCACATGATTCGTTGTAAGACTTTTTTTGGCTGAATTTCAAAGAAACTTTCCTGAGAATGAGAGCTGCCTTTTTGTGAACTTTTTTTGGCTTTCACATGTATTTGCGATCATGCGATCACCTTAATCAGCACTTATAAACGCCTTCTTGTGTTCTCCACAAAAATCGTCCTGATTAATTTTGAACCACTGTTGACGAATGCAACTCTTCTTTGTCCTTCTGTCAGTTGCCCTTGTGTCAACTTGTCATCGGAAACTTTTCACCGCTACTGACAGTTTTCCCTGTCGATATTATCAAACGGTTTTTTCCTGGCACGTCATTGACTGTATGCTTGCCTACGCTCCCACACCGGCTCCACAGAGTTAGCTGCAAGGCGTGAAAGTTCTTTATAGGTGGGGAAGTGTGTATGTTCTGTAAGATGGGGGGGGGGTTACACTCGCGCCAATATGGCCTTGATCATTTCGTCATTCATTTCTGTGCAGTGTGTGCGATATGTGTATGTGGGTGATTGATCGCGATTTCAATTGATACCTAATACCATGCAAATTAGGGATCGATGATGTCATTCGTAGTGCGAGGTCATTTCCATCTGTCCGTCAACGGATATTTCACCTGTGTGGGCTACATTGATAGGGTGAAGTTCGTGGCCCTTGCCGCCGCAACTACCGATTACCACTGCACGATCTTCTTCGTTTTCCCTCGAAGCACGTATACCTGAGTAACCAAGGTGGGCATGTAGGACCTGAGGAAAATATGCAATGAATCGTGCGTATCATTATTATCGTACACAAATAGCCCCTAGCCTTTCTTTATAGTTTTCTGTCTTTTAATCCATCTTTTTTTATGCCATACTTTCGAAAACTTCTGTTATGGTAATATATGAACGAGACGTATAGAGCATAGTAGCATAATGCAGAATATTGTCTGAATTACAATCATTTTAAAAATCAAATATATCACAATGAGTTCCATCAATTTCTTTATGCTGGTTCAAATTTGCAACTGATATCTGTGAGGTAGGGATGCTGTAGTAACAAATGGCTTAGTCTCCTTTACACAATCTAAGGATCAAATCTAAAATCAACGCCGCCTTGGGACAGGCTACCCATCCTTCCTTCTGTAGCGATGAATTGACACCAAAGTGGTCCGTATAATGATAACGCTCTATTGTACTGTACTGACTGACCCTCGTAAGCTACCGTAACGCCATGTGCTGCAACAATCCCAGAAGAAAGTAGAGTGCGTGGCGCGTTCTAAAAGTAACTGGTTGTAAGCGGAAGTTTTAATTTTCTGTCCTTTCTGATGTATTTCATAGACTACCTCGTCAAAGCAACAAATGCGGTGATCGGAGCGAAATACTCGTGCCATGAGCTTTCAGATGTAGTGCAGTGGCCAAAATCACCATACCGGTGCATTCTCGTAGGTTCGAGTTCACCCTTGGCTAACCTATACGAATACCAAATGTTAATTGACAGAGCCCTATAATAGCAGATCTTATAGAATTAGAAATCTTCAAAAGTTTTCCGATGAAAACTGGAATGTATGACCTTTTTTGAAACGATCGATCATCACCGCAATGTTCGGTATCGACATTTAATCGTTTATTCTTTCGTCTTGTGATACGACAATCCATCAAATCATTATCATTTGTCGCGACTGGTGAAAAAACCTTTGCGCTCCGATAGATCCAAATTTGGGATGGCGGTGAGTGTGATGTTAAACTAGCAACAGTGCTGGTTGCTGGTCATGTCACGTGTCAGCGAAATTTTTATCGTTTTTCCAAAACCAGTAGTCGATACCTGTATGGGGGTGGTGCACTTTTGGCCGATCTTACACAAAATATGGCTAAACAAATCTCTTATGGAACCACTTCTATTGACACTCGACTCGAATTTGTTGTTCGTTATATTCAGGTGTTATCTCTACCGTATATTACCATGCGTAATGGTTCTTTTCGATGCGAAAAGCTTTCTCGAGATGTATACGGGGATGCCAAAAATAACTTTTTCTCCTCCACTTTCAAACTTACTTTAGTCGAACTTCAGCAGATTCTGACAAGGTACTATTTCCATCCTCAAATTAAATACACATCTCAAACCCTCACTCACCTTCGTTCACAACCTCGCTAAGGTCCGTTCATCTTGGTACCCAAAAGAATTCAATATGGGGAGGTGTTGTTAAACAATCGTTTTTTTCTCGCTTCCCAACGCCTTCATCTTCAAAACGCAAAACGTGCCATTACCACTGACATCCTTTAAGAGGCGAGTTTGAAGCATGAAAAATTACACTTCGGATCATAGCAGCGTTGTACGAGCAGCAAAGGCTCTGTGACTCCCACGAACCGAAGAGCCAATCCTTAGGCAGCTTTCCCCAGAGATCCACCACGGAAGTTGACTCTGCTATTCGAGACGAACCTGATGCCGTAGGTGCTCTGAAGCCTGTGCCGACTGAAGGCTCCATATTTTCATAATGGTGAAAAAAGTGAGTCACAGTTCGCGCCTGCTTCAGAGGAACGTTCCAGAGATATTTTGCCCTAATACTTTTATCTCTTTTATTACCTTCGTTTTGTATACTTGGCGGAAGTGAACCGCGAGCAAAATTACTCTTTTTGGCACCCTTTGTAATCTTGTGAGTATATAACTTTGGTTCATACATAAAGTTTGACCCACTTACAGCATTTTCAAAAAATTTCCAGACTTGCTTTTAGAAATTTCAAGACTGCACCGAGCCAATGTAGTAGGCTCTCGTTGCTTCACTTTCATGGGTGAAAATAGACTTTATATTATTTTATGAAGAAATAATGAAATTGAAAATGTTAAGTGGTATAGAAATTATTAACCGGCACAATATAAGAGAATTCAGCATTTCCATTTTTCCTCAAAGTTTCGATGATTTTTTATTCTGCGCTTCCAAAACTCTATGGAATCCAAATGGGAGTTTATTGTAGATATCGATCAAACATTCTGGAATGCGCCACGTCCTCGTCCCAACTTGTTTTCAGATTCATGGAATTATTCGACAATGTATTCACACTCCTACATAATGATAGAAAAATTAATTTTCAAGGAGAAGCCGTGTAAATTGAGAGGAATGTCAGCTCGGCGATATAAATTCCTGCCTAGAGCTCAAGGAGATGCGTCCAGTCCGGGTGGAGTAATTTTACGTGCAGAAACAGGGTTCGATACTCAGCAAAAGTAATTCGTCCAATCCTGAGTTTCCCTACCCTTAACATCAACCTGTCTGTCCATCCTTCCTTTATAGCACCATTTGTATGATAAAATTACGTAAAATTAACTGATTTAGTATTCGATGCTGGGGGGAGGGGGGGGTATGTACTGGGGCACCATTTCATGAAATCTACTTTAAGATAAACCTTTAAGCGATCTAATTTACTACTTTGAGAGCGTTGGAAGATGATCTATGTGGGTGGAGTCCAGCTTACGAAAACTGACCAGCACATCAGTGCGGCGGCTTTCTTTGCTTCTGAATGAGGGATACCCAGTCCCCGTGTTAGCATTTCATTTTTGAAACGTACAATATGTCCTGGTAGACTTTAGAAGGACGGGTTGTCTGGACATTTCGAAAGCGCTTTCCCTATGGGGGGGGGAGTATGTACTGGAGCAGTGCAGCACATTTTCCTCTTGCGCGACCTGGACAGCTTTCGGAAACTTGTGTGAAAGTGACTGTGGATGGCTAAGTGGGTGCAAATTGTTTTTGTTTTCTATGTTTTTGTTATTTGATTGCACCACACGAGGATTGTGGATCTAGTTTGGCGAGATAATTGTTGTTGGATATGTTTACTTTGATTAAATTCGCTACAAATTACACAGATCTAGGCAGATTGATCACGTAACCGTAAACACAGGTACGCAGTTTGAGGGATCTATTTGTTACTTTGTCATTATTTATTATTGTTTCTATTTTGTTATTATTGTCGGTATTATTTCATCGTTTCTATAAACTAGATTTGTAACGAAAAAGGGTGGCAATGTGGATGAATTCTATGATTCTCATGAATTCCGTACTGTTCCACGAATATCACGATTTCAGAGGATACCAAGACGTTTTTAAGTCCTCTCTAGACAGTGAATCCCAGAAGGTACAATTACTCCACTTGATTTCAACCGTGCAAAAACTCTGTTTTAATTGTGGAATGGTAAGAGCTTCGGTTTGAAAGGAGGGAGAGATGCATGGTTGTCCCATTCTCTGGTGCACGGATAAAATTCAACATCAATATCCCCTGAGCCAATCGGCCAACCGAGCATTTCAGATTCCGGGGAAGGTAACTTGGTTCTAGACCCGCCTGGGCGGTAAGCAAAGATCTGCATTAGTTGTCTCCGCAAGTTACTATATAGCGCAAATTGCTCTGATTAAACTTTCAAACGAAAAACTTCACCACGATTCTGAATAGGATTGGAATACGTGGCGCATTCCAAAAAGGACTGATCAAAACCTAAAACACTATCGTTGTTATTCTGAATAGCTTTAGAATGCTATGTTCATCTTAACCTAGCGCACTCGTTTATTTAGCCTTTCTGCTGCATTTCTTTTCCGTTTACTCAACTTCTTGTTCTCTTTGTGCACAGTGGGTACGAATAAAACACGAGTATAAGTACTAGGGTAAAGAGCGGAAATAATAGAGAGTTCGGGCACAAAATTCAATAAAAAGGCATTATGTTCAATTAAAAAATTATGAGTCTATTGTGGAACCTATAGGACGTCATTAAAGGTATAGAATTTATGAAGCGACACAATAGATGAAAATTCAGCAGTTTTTCTATTTTATACTCAAGATTTTCTATGGGTTTTAATTACAGAGGCACCCTTCTTTGCCACAGTCACTCAAAAATATGTGGATACGCACATGAGACGGGAAGATGCTTATCAAAAATTTTCATACAATCGTCATAGTGACACCGATTAGAAGAAAAGCATGACCTAAAAGCACTGGGAGGGGCAAGGGAAAACTGAGATTCGTGAATACATGTCCTCTGAAAACAAACTTTCTACTTCGAAAGAGGTGATGTGTAGCGAAACTCGCGTTAAAAACCGCGGCCTGGGGCCTTACTAAACCTTACTAGGCCTTACTAAACCGGCCACGACTCCGCAGCACGGTGTGTCGTCCTGCAGTCTTCTAGTCCTGCAGCCGGGCGAGTTGCTGGCGAAGGCGGGACAAATTCGCGGCCGGCTGATTCATCCTCTCCCCCCGTCTTTGCAGAAGATCGCAGGGTCTCGGGGGAAGATCTCGACCAAAGACACAGATGGGAGCGATAGAGGATGGAGGTTTCAGGGTACCCACTTCTTGGGTTTTTCTTAGTTTTGTCTCTTTCATTCTCTAATATTACATTGCTGAGCGCCCTTACTTTCCGTCAAAAATGTTTGGATTTATTTTGGATTTTGTATGAAATCATTGCCCTCTTCACGGTGACACATTGTCGTTCACATGCAAAAGGGACTGGAGTGAAAAGTGTGTCAACTCATAGCTGAATCACTATTATATTACTTTTTTTTGTCCCTTAATATCGTATTGCTACGAAAGCATGGTTAACGGCATCCGGACCCTTGATGGGCGCTGACCTTATTACTTTTGAACTCTGGTAGTGATTTTTCAATGAGCTGCAATGATAAAAAACTCGAAAAGGGAAAAAAGCCGACAAGTAGCAGCGTGCGAGGAAGTGTGTGAGTGCGTGTGTATCTCTTTGAGTGCTATGATGTGCTCTTTCGCCACTGACTGACTTTGTTTGTCATCAGTCAACCACCAACCAGCCGACCATCCTTTTATGCTGATCGAACGTGTCTCGACTTATTCAATCGCTTTTTTCTTTGCACATTCCTCCACCATCTGGGTTGTTTCTCTGTTGGTATGCTCGGGATTTACCAATCAGCCAAAATGTCCCTATTTTTGCCCTTTTCGACTTTTTTCATTTATGGCGCCATATGAGTTATGTGACGTTCTTGGTCTTCAAGTAACGTTGTCGTTCAAGTAAGGCGACACATAGGCGGAGCATTCATTATCACTGCTATCGATTGATTCACTTTCCCTATCACACCCATCCACCATTCATCATTTTACATCTTGTAACTTCTTGCCTGTCATTTTAAAAAGGGAATTTTCCTTGTTTCCCGTGACTTCCTTTTTTTCGATAGTGACCCGAGCACTGAAGATTTCCAGCTTGAGCTATTTTTTCGTATATTTTCTCACTTACTGTAACGCTGTTTTGGGACTGTGCATTTGGGCTGTGCCGAATATATTTCATGAATACCGTAATGAGAGTTACAAGTGTTTTTCTTTAAATTAATTTTTCAAGTCTCCTGATACCAAACACACTTTTCATTCAAAGCGAAACCTCATGCTTCATTGGAAAGAAAGTATTATTTGATTTTTTTTGAGTCGAAAGCATTATCTACAAAATATTTTGATTGTTTCTTAATTGTATTTGCGCCATTTTCGCTGCCATTTCGGAGCACTGGCAGTGGCAACGTCGTCGCACAAGGTTCTCTTACTTCATCATCCAAGCCTAATTAAGCCTTTCAACCAGTCACTGATTTGAAACTGTCATTTCTTGTTAGCATTTCAGATGTGGAGGCTGATGAATGATTGGATGATTTGTCCCCAGCCCCCCCCCCTTCACCCTTAACGTGAGCCAAAAGCGCTTGTATTTGAAAATGTCTCTACAGTCTTCTTACTCAGCTAATTGTACGCAATTAGTGACTAGCGATTATCATTTGGAGTCCTCCATGTTCTTTATGCTCGGCCATTTTTCGAATATTTAATTTTATTATATCCAGTTTTGCTACCAAATTTTCAAATAAATCCATTTGTCGGTAGTCGTTTTCCAACGTACCACATATTGAAGTTGTTATCAGTTATTTCAATCACTTATCACTTTTTTTGCTATTCGGTTTTGATAAAAGCCTTAATGCGATGTGTAGCACAGTCATAGTGGAACTGACTGATTCGAAGTTTTGCTGGCTGCATTATCTTTGTTCCGACTTTCAATGAAGCTTATCAGGTGTCGGCCTTTCCCGATTGCACTGCTCACTCTTGGTGCGGAAAAGGCTAACACAAAATTTTTTTGAACAAAATAAAGCTCTTTGGCTGCACAAGAATCCTTTTGATTATCCTCCAGTTCGCACGAAAATAGCGACTTCTTCATGGTTTCACCTTGTTATCGAGCGCTGATTTCGGTTCTCAAACTCGCTACAGCAAAACTTTCTTCCATCCAATTGATTTTTTGGTTTTTCATATTTCTTAATATTTTGATAGTTTATTGTGTGGTCAAATGGAAGTTCAGTGTTGCTAACAGACTTCATTGCTACCGTATCACCTGGAACATTTTTCTGACCATTTTGCTAACATCAGTTGAATCGTAGCTTCAGATAAAATAGAAACACCATTTTAATAATTGTGTATGTAGGTGGCCAACGAAGGTGTTTGTGACTATACAAAAAGTCCATCCCAAAGCCTTTAAGAGCCTAAATGGGGGTAGTATGCGTGGGCGTAACCACCATTACAGAACCATTATCTGCCCACCCATCAATGTGCGCCATTCTCAATATTAAATTTCCATGAATGTCGATAGATCAGCAGAAGAAAACCCCGAACGGTGCTGGGGGGTGGGGGGCAGCTTATAAAATGTTGCTTATCTGAGTATTCGGAGGAATGTTTGAGGGGTCAGTCTGCACATTTAGGCGTATACTTTTGCCGAAGCCTTGATGGAGGAAAGAAGGGGTTCCTTCTTCCCTTTAGGCTTAGGTAAAAATAATGTCCATGGTTTTATATTTTTACTTTTTGATAATGTCCATGGTATACCCCCCCCCCTTGCGATTGCACCCCCGAACTTTTCGAAATTAGCAGTACTCCTTAAATTAAGCACAAACTCAGATGACTTCCACTTCCCCATAGTGGGAAAATGTACGTCCCAAATACCAATAGATTAAGAGAATCGTTTTCCTTTTTATAAAAATCAGAAGGCTTAACAGCTGGCAATAAACTAGAATAAGACTCCCAAGAACCAGTTTTGAAAGCTTTGCACGAACTAACACGTGAGTAAGGTTTACTAAAGCCGATTCAATAGTCAAAACTATTTGGCAGAAGTATGTACATACCCGGAAGATGCGAAGAAAATAGCTGACTTAGGTATTGA
This sequence comes from Trichostrongylus colubriformis, assembly GCA_963978905.1. Taxonomy (NCBI): domain Eukaryota; kingdom Metazoa; phylum Nematoda; class Chromadorea; order Rhabditida; family Trichostrongylidae; genus Trichostrongylus; species Trichostrongylus colubriformis. The sequence continues at coordinate 52,605,361 of OZ022256.1, read as the reverse complement.
TTATTTTTGTCTCTAGTATTAATTAATTTCGAGAGTGAAAATGAAAGTGTGCAAAACGATATGAATCCATCAGAATGATTCCTGAGTGCATTTCGAGTAATTTCCTGATTACGGTTGAAAGACAAGTGCTTGGCGCATTCGCAGCTCTCCAACGAGGTGAGAAACGCTTTGAGCTATGAGACCTCATCAGTGGTGAGGCAGGCTATTTGGGATTTCTAAGCTCTAAGCTCTGATCGAGAGATTTTCTGAAACACTCGAAAACACGATCCTCCGGTTCAACATGTTTTTCGGAATCAACTCCATCCACTGTTTGTGTTCAGTCACTGATACCACCGGGGCGCATGAAATGGCAAAGTTTGTTCAGTAAACGCCGCCAGCGGATTACATGCGCAGTCTCGTGGGATAAATCTTACGTTGTGTACATTTATCGGTAATTATTTGTACGTGGTGAAAGTTGGCAGCGTTGGAGATGTTTTTTGATCACGTCAACGATAGGGACATAACCGTTAGAATCGTCTTGTTTTGGCTGATGCGTTACCTATTACACGTCATTGCTCCTTACTGAATCATTGGATGACTAAGCAAAGTTCGTTGTCTGGAAGAAAAGTGAAAAGATGCACGAAATGATCCGGATCATCTCTGTAAAACTGCATATACAACATAGCTATAAATCATAAATGTAAAGCCCTTTATAGTTCAGAGTGAAGCAAGCCCTTTTCGACATGCGCCACGCATTCTACATCCATTCAGAATCAGACTGGCGTGTGAATGCGATTTGGCATGATATCACTTACGGGCACTGCTGGTGTAAAATTCAATGCTTCTGTATTCTCAGTAGAGTCTGACGCCAATTCATCAGCCCCGGGTTCGGCAGAGCCGGTAACTTCCTCCTGCATAGATTTCATCTATGGACCATCCTAGTGACAGCGGCGCCACCGCCACCACAGTATACTTACATAAATTTTTACATGTCATAGGTAAGCACTTAACTAGTCAGGTTTGAGGTTATAAAAGTAATCAATACCATACACCCTCCTCCTCCTGCCCCCCCCACCTCGCATCTATCAGGGGTGCATCAAAAAAATTCTCCTACTTGACAGAAACAATTTGTACAGCAAAGATCAAATTCATTGAGCCACCACTGAGCGAAATTCTCTAAACCCTCCTTTCGATCCTTCTGTTAAAGACACCGGAGGGTGGTAATTTTGGCTTATGGTAGAACAGACGTAGTGTGGACGAGTTTAAGTGGCCGCCATTGTACAAACTCGCCAATTTGACGCCTTGGCATGGTGCCAAGGAGATGTTTCTATTATTGATTTGCTTTTTCCTTTTACTTTTTACTTTGTTCTTTCTTATATTGTTTCCAGATGTACTTACATGAATGCTAATGTAGTTGGGAATGGCCACTCCACTGCGCTGCGAGTCAGGTGCTACTAACGTTGGCCCGCGGCCCGTCTCCTACAGCGGACAACTCGGAAAGTCATTGTGTTGATGCGAATGGGATGCTAATACACACCGCAGCGTCGCGCTTTTGAATCCGGGTGTTTTCACCGATTATCGCTTCTAACCTTGAGTGTTCATGACAAAATGCTCATTTCTTTGCATCTTCCTCTTCTTTTGGACCCCTTACGGTTCCCTTAGGCATTTATGAGGTTTTCGGTGAAAAATGATACTCCCAGTCAAACCATTTTCTCGCTTTCTTTACTTTCCAAGGTGGGCTATGCACGTCTCGCGCCTATATTAGATAAGGTGGATCATGTATGCAATACCAGATAAATTAAATGATATGAGACGTCTCTGTCTAGATTCGTGAAACTAAAAGTAAAAATTTGTTCGAATAGTTGCTTCCGTAAAATCTTCATAGAGTCTCCTTTGCTTGTTGACAGAAAGTGCGTGACTACTTTCGAGCCGGTAAAACTTGAAAATCGAATAAGGCACGACCGAGTCGGAAGAGCTAGCAACGTTCCCGACCCTATGTACAAATGTGCATAAATAAACAATAATAACAACAATATGCAATATAACAGTATAACAATAATAATCAAGTGGGTATAAATGTACACAGAAATAAATGTCAGGAGTGTAAATAAGTATATTTATGTATAAATAACAAATGCGAATGTGTACAGTAACCTATGTCTAAGTGTACACATAAAGAAAACAAAGTTTTTAGGAGGGAACAATCAAAATGCTATGTAGTTGGTAGAAACGCAACCTCTAGATGACATATGTTCATTTCTTATCGACCTCTCAAATTTCCTCATTCTTTACAACTCATTTTTCAAATTCGTTTCGCAATGGCAAGAGAGAGAGGAGGGAAAAGGAAATAAGACGCTAAAAAACACTGGATAAATGTGTGGTGTCCTTTTTTGAACCCCACAGATTGTTAGCATGAGTTGCATGTTTTTAGTTCAACTGCGTATACTTTACCAGTTTATAATTATTGTAGAAATTTCACATAGATAATACATTTTCTTTACAGAATGCCGATGATGCTGGCATCTGTTCCATCATCAGCCACGTCGACAATTTCTTATCAGATTAAGGACAAAAATCCAACTGGTGGTGAAGCCATTTGTGCTGTATGTGGTGATGGGCATGCAAAACTTCACTATGGGGTTAGTACGTTCAAAAGTTTCTACTGCTTTTTTGAGCTTTCTTCCATTATGTTCATAGTAATGATTTGTATTCGAGCAGCAATGGGGGTAGAGTCGACTTGAAATGAACCGCAATCGGTTGGATTCCGCTTAGAACGCAATGGGTTGGTACCGTGGGGTCCTTTCAGAAAATAGCAATTGTCCATGATCGCTGTAAACATTATCCCTGCTTACTTGTTTATTTTATTGCATATTTACGTATTTTTCTCTGTAATGCTCGCGCGTATCTTATGAACTTATGAAGCTTCAAAGCAAAGGCTTAAGTTTCAAAGAGAGTGTATACAATCACACGCGAAGAATGAACTCGCACTCGCCGTGCGGAAATTCGACATATGGCTCCAAACCGCGAACCTAGAAGCAAAGGGAATGCGTGGCGCAGTCCATAGTAATCAGTGACCGCTGAGCTCTCCGTTCGTAAACTCTACATTCCACACGTCTGCTGGGGTACTTAGTATTAGTTGTAGAGAAGATACACCTTTGATGCTGCGTCATCCTCGAATACAGAGATTTCTTGAGTTTCTTAGAGTTTTTTTGAGATTCGAGCAATTTTTTTAGAGTTTTTGGATTTTTTGAAAAATTCAAGATAGAGATTTCAAGGTGCTCGCATGCTACGGATGCAAAGGATTCTTTCGCCGTACACTGACTGGCAAATACCGTTACGCTTGCCGTTTTGGTAACAACTGTGTCGTGGACAAATGTACGTTTGTAGCATCAAATCGTTCCCATTTGTAGATTCGATTAATTTTTTTACGACCTTTATCAGACTTCCTTTTTACGAGTCTGTAAAAGTGTAACCCCGAAATTTGTACCTGCTTTGGGGAACAGAAAGAGAATAAAGACGTCCTTATTTTCGTAATAAGCGTGATCGAAGTAATTAAATTGCTTCAAAAAGGACCATTTTGGAATTTTTTGTAGTGGATGAATGGAAAGTCAAGTATGGAATTCCGAAGGAAATCTTAGGACGAATTATCTTGGGAAAATTAGAACTAACCGCCCTTTCAAGGAACTGACACCGTTCCGCATTTAGAAACGATTCCAAAAATTAGTCACAATCATACAAGCTATTCGGTCTAAATAGTAAACGGTATTTCGTGACAGGACCAACCCTTCATCATTTCAGTTCAACGAAATAGTTGCCGCTACTGCCGCTTCAATCGCTGTATTGAAGTTGGAATGGATCCAAAAGGTATGTGTCGTGTCGACTATGATAGCTTTTCAGTTACCAACCGTACCGATTAATAAAATAAATTCAACCAATCACTACAGTAATCCGTAACATTGTCAAAAGTTATACTACATAAGGAACTGTTCAGCTGTACGGCCGGATAGAGATCTGACGGGAAAACAGAAAGTGCCTCGAATAAGGAAAAAGCCGATCGATGAAGAACTGCTAAGTCATGTGGTAAGTTTTACCACAGAAAACTCTTCCAACGCTAGTTTATGACAACTCGTCCTCTGTTTAGTTACGACTTCATGGAGATGATTGGTCGAGAAAGCTGAACAATGACACACGGATATTGCTCTTACAACTGATGAACATTGAGGCGAAAGTCAGAATTTGGATTTCAATTTCTAATAAGGGGGTGAAACTGATTTCTGAAAAATTTACCTTCTATGTTTTAAGGTAGTAAAAGGGGACAATAATATGAGCAACGCTTCCACCTACCAAATGAAAGATTCACGAACGATTTCTCTAAAGGAAATGTTCGAGCAAAAACCATCCATGGACGGAAGGCGCACTGAGGTACATTAATTATAAACACTTAATAGAACTGTTTTGTCTTATACGTGCTACATATTTTATGTTCGAAGTTGCATGACATTTCTCAGTGAATGTGATTTCCAAGAATCTGCGCATACGGTTGTGACGTGGTTTAAATTGAGTTTCCAGGGGTAGACGCGTGCGGTCGCGACGTGTCATGCGTCCTGTGGCAATCTGTCTCATAAAATTGCTATGTCACTGAGTTTTTTTAGAGCATCACACTTTCATAAAGTGGACGCGCCAGCGCTACGCAAACGCTCGCGGCCACTCTTGGTGACCACAGGTCCGGCTTGATTGTAGAAATCGTGCAGTGAAAATGGCTTTTTTCTGTAACATGACACAATGAGTTTAAAAAAAAGTGTGTATATAGAAAACGTATAATTATGCATAACTCATTACCAGTCTATTTATTAATGTTTCTTCCATGCTGAAAACACTCAGCTGACCTGATATTTTGATTTTTGATGACTGCTGTTTATCGCCGCAGCTCGCGATGCGAAAGTTACTACAAGGATGCTGAGTTATGGGCAAAAGCTTCGATGGCGGACAGGACTCGAACCCGCGCTTCATCCTAACTCAGCTGACCATTTCATCGTGTGAATTAGAAAAATGCCTTGGCTGCAAAATTCCTTCACTCAGAGTCTAGTTTTCCTGTGTCAGAAAACCGGTCTCTGTACGTGGAATTTCTTTTGTTTACCATGCAATGAACATTGTTCCACCAGTGTCTCATGAAAAATGGCAGACTCGGTGTATCGTTGCATTGGCGTTTGGCACTCGGCGATCACTGAAAGTTTTTAAAAGGCGTTGAATTCATGACATGACAAGCATGAAGAAAGCGATTTGTGTCAGTAAGGCGAAAATGAAGTGGGACGAGATGGGCGAGAGCTCCAGGTGACGTCTGGCTTGGGTTCTAAAACGACGACGGTGTTCTAAGCCTTATTTCACGCGTAATCGCTTCAGGACCCAAAGCATTTGATGCGAAAACTGGTACTTCGTTTTTCGCTAATCTTCAACATTACATTTTGTGGGTGCAAACATGAAAGTAACCGGTGGCTTTGATGAGCTCTCAGCCTTTCTAAAGCAAGAAAACATTCCTTTCTTACAGACACTCGCGCCATTTCAAATCCGCCACATAGGTTCAAAAATTCATCACTGAAACGCAGCTCGAGACACTTCTACGGGGTGTGTATTCTTATGTCAGGATTTCGCGCGATGACGATTGGCGTGCGACGCAGTGTGTGCCAGTCATCGCGTCGCGGTACTTGGGTCTTAGAACGATTTCACGGTATTGCTAGGGGCGCGATACGCACTCAGCTTGTAATCACTTTAGGACTCAACAACATGGCGCCTTTAGCTCGTCCGCATTGCTTCGCTTGCGACATACCGCGGTGCGAAATTCTGACAAGGATACACACCCCTTCTACGGCACCTATAGGTCGCATCATCGCATCGTGGTCCACGTGCAGCCACAGGAATTCTCGGTCCACCCTGGGGAAAGGACAATTCGTTCTAAATACTGACCAAAACATGTGATCTATGTGACTTGTAACTTGTAGGAACTCGGTCCAGTCGTTATCGATTGAATACATCGTGTAGTTATTGATTGAATTAACTGAAGCTTCAGATGCGATACGAGCCTTTCCGAATGGCGCGGACTGAGGAGCTGTCCGAGATTGCTCATCGACGTGCTATCGCCGCTGTTGACTGGGTGGACAGCTTGACGGAAATTGCCGAACTGCAGGATACCGAAGACAAGGTACATACAATTCTAATTTCCGGTCACTACCGTTTTAACTCAGGCGCCTGAGTGTAGCACCAGCTGGAGGGCTCAGTAATTGACGTCCATGGTGGGATCGGATCCCGACAGGACCAATGAATTCAATTGCCGCGTCTCGGTGATCAGCTATCGGTTTGCCACCGTAGGTGAGGAAGCGGCATCAGCTGTGAAGGTGCTATCGCAGTGAGGAAGGGGGGGGGGGAGGTGGGCATCTCACAAAAAGTTTCACACCTGAGTACTTCTGAAGGGTTTTTGTGGGGTCCATCTGCACATTCAAGCGTGTATTTTTGCCTAAGCTCAAATGAGGAAGGAAAGGGCTTTTTCCCCTTCTTGACTCAAGCAAAAATAGGGTCCAGTAGTGGGATGCTCCCCCCCCTACGATAGCACCGCTGTGAATTGCCGAGTTCCATACAATGCAGAGTTAAATACCCATTCACATGTTATCGCGATACTCTTAGAAAACCGAGTGCATGGCTGATTCCAAGGGGTCAATGGCTGCAATGAGACTGACTTTTTGTGTTATGACGAATCCGTTGTAGAAGACGACTTTCAAATAGCAAACAAGCATAATATTTAGGTATTGTGAATGATACTGTAATACCCGTGCAGTCTGCTTCTGTAGAACAAGAGTTCTGAACAATGCCACATTCCATAAAGCCATTCTTGCCTTGGTCTTTAATCTGTCGATCTTTTCAGGTGGCGCTGGTTAAGTCATGCTATTCGCCACTGACGATTTTCAATTTCTCAGCTCGTACCGCACAGAACACGCCAAATCCTGACATTCTCTGCCTGTGTAGTCATTCCTACGTACCACGACGTTTACCGCCGGAGTTCAATGAAACAAAGTGAGGTTTCAGTAAGCAAAATGGTAGACGGCTGAAGAGTTGTGAGCAGATCTGTTTGTTGTCAACATACCGGAACAAATGAAAATTTTCTAAAATTTCCACGGTTTTTTTTCTGAAGTTTTGAAGTTTTTTTTTTCTGAAGTAAACATCATTGCCGTTGTTCCAACCCTGACCGACTTTCCCGCCTTTTAATTACAGTAGTTCACGCGCGAAAATTAATTTGCAGTTGAAATTCCGGGCTTTGGAAGCGTTCAGTTATCGGGGTAAAGCGTCTAAAATGTTATCGTCTTCAGCTGTGTGAAAAGTCGATAAAAATTTAAAAGAATAAGTGCTATCCCAGTGAGGAAGGGGCGAGTTGTGGAACAGAAACATGATTTCAGATGACAGACGCATCAATTACCTTTCCTTTCTGCTACATACTTTATTTACATGTAAATGTATGATTCTGATATGTAAAGATCTGTAACTATTCGTCATTCAATAAGTTCCCTCCCCCCTCCTCATCAGGATAGGAACATGAAACATAGTAGAGACAAGACAGCATCTGAAGTCAGTTCAATAAAATGTGGATGAAATCAAAACAATTTTAATGTTTACAGTCATCTCTCGAACGTGCTCATTGATCGAACCCTCAACGAACTGGTGGCACCCTTGCGGAAGTTGAACCTCAAAGAGGAGGAGATTGTACCGTTGAAGGCGATCATCATTTTGAATCCCAGTAAGTATGAAAAGCAATTAAAACATTCAAATATTTTTAACATTTATTTTTCTACTGGTTTACACCAACCCTCAATCCCTCCAGCTACTTTTGGGGCTATTCACCTAATGCGCTATTCACCTAATGCTGTCTTTGTTAGACTGAACTTCTTGTTTGCAATTTTTCTTTCTTGGTTCTTATACCTTCGTCAAAGTACTCTTCCCTTTGGTACGGCATGTCGTTCCACATATGAAATAAATAAATAAATAAGTAAATATTTTCGAGCGGAACTTATCCCTTCTTTATTGATAAGTGGGTTCTTTTGTAGGTGGCTTTTTATGTATACATCAGTTGGTAGAGGCATAAAGGAACGTCTGTGGATTTGAATAGAATATATTTGTTAGTTAGTTTGTTTGTTTATGTGTGCATAAGACGCGCCTGAAAAATAAACAGAAAATTAAAATCAAAACAACCACTGTAGTTAGCCGAGAGGACGATACAGCAATCCTACTACTCTTTACAAAAGTGATAAAATCAAGGATGGAATGGAGCACACAACCTTCAACCTATAAGTATATTATTCAAGAAAAAAAACAGTATTGTCTTGTTCTCTGTAGTATGAGTAACCACGACTGGCACCTGAAGTCAATTACCTGCACCAGTCGGCAGTGGTGCCCTTTACGCCATAGATGTAGGCCACTCGCAATAAATTCTTACCACGTAGAGATGCGGAATGTTCAGATTTTCAGACGACGATCTACCAATTCAATTTTCAATTTCTAAGGCTAATAAAGTACCGCAGTAGCTCATGAATATTTAATTATTCCAGACGCTAAAGGATTGTCCGATCGGGCAAAAGTTGCCATCAGTGATCTCCGAGACAAAGTTCAGGATATGCTGTTCCAAATCGTCAAAGAACTACATCCAATCTATACTGCTAGTAGCCGATTTGGAAATCTCCTTCTGTTGCTTCCAACTATTACGGTAGGTGATTTTTATGAGAGATATTTAAAGATAATTGAATTCTACTGTTTTCAGACTCTATCGGGGTTGATGAGCGAGAATATGCAGTTCTGCCAAGCGTTTGGAGCACGACAAAGCGGTGATCCGTTGTTGTCTGAGATGTTTGGTGATTTCAAACACAAATTTGACGATTCTACAATCTCCTCTTCTTCAATCAGTCCACCTCTGTACGAGAACCCGGCTGAGATCTCACTTGAGGTTTGTTAGCTCGAAAAGTTTATCTCGCAGTTCGTTCGTGACCACAAGGCTGAGACAATTGGCGCAATGAGTGCGAGTGCATTGTGTTTCGACGTACTTGAGCTTCATCCTGTCAATTTTGGCTGCAGTTCCCCTAAATGTTCAGACAGTATGCCGATTTTTAGGGTGGAAAAGGTGCAGTGGAGCGCCTGTACAGTAGCCATAGCTGAAACATAAAATTCTAGTTCGATTCTTGCCCTTCTTATTGTTATTGTTATTGCCTGACTCTTTCATCTTCCCTATGAGTTCTTTTGGAAAGCAATTCTGTCTACGCGATCCTCAGAATTGTAGATGAGAAGCCACATGAAAATGTTTGCAAAACTAGCCGTAATTTCAAATGGAAATTTGGTACACAGCGTATCTCCGTGAATAAGAATGTCCAAGATCAAAAGGCGTCATACTTCTCATTTTTCGCACATATTCTTTCCTTTGGTGCACTGACTTTTTAACCTTTGCGATCTCTCGGGTGTATAACGTTAGATCAAAATTTCGCATTGCGTCGCGGCGCACGCGACGTCTATAGCGCAATGCATCCTGTTGGGGCGCGTCTCGCTGCACGTTAGGACTCCGATCTTAACATCATGGGCTAATGTTGTGAGGTCCTCCAAAAGCAGATCATGGTAACAGTAAAAATAACAGTAGGGCGAGGTGCGCAATCACACGCGAAACAACAAGTCGCACACGCCGTGCGGCAGCGCGAAGTCCTTACCTAAGGTTATACACGTTATACATCCCGATACTTCTGATGTGCGTGGCGCACTCCGGGATGACAGAACATATAATCGCCTTCCAATTCACAATCTAACACATGATTCATCAATTCTGTCCTACTCATAATACCTTTTAACAATTCACTATTTTTATTTGATTTTAAATAATGTTCGGCAATATAAACGCTATCACTGTCAGCAATACCAAGCCACTTGCTGAACAGGGCTTTGATGTCCCTCCTCCACACAATCTTAAACCCGAAAAAAATAAGTATAAGTGGGGCAAAGTCCACAAATAAACGTTATACATGGCACATACCCTAGTAATAGATGGAGTCTTTAAACTATAGCATTTTTTATCCTTCATTTGTTATCGATTAGCAAAACAGAGGCAATCCGTCATCGGTCATTGAACAAACTAACCATTTTTTCCAGATTTTTTGAATGTTTGTTCCATTGATTCATGGAGAAGTAACTAAGGTCGTAATTCACTACACAACGGAATGATTTTTGCTGCAGCGGTGAATCCATAAACGGTTGCCCATTGTGACCTTATCAGAGTTATCAGTGTCGATACGGGTGCAATATAAGTTTATTAGTTCAATGGTTTACTACGATTACGACAAGCAAATACGAAATGGAATGCAATCGCCAACTACTGCAAACCACCATCAATTGACTTGAAATGGACCACCACCTGGTGGGCCCGTGGTACGTCCACCAACGGTTTTGTATGTGTACGATTTACCATTCACCTTAATCGTGAACTCTTCGACGAGCTGTCCTTGTCTATCAATGTAGTTCGTTGTGAACGTGGAAATCGAAGCACCATACGGGAACCTGGCCGTGTAAGGTCTGCCACCGATCGTTGCTGTGACCGTTGTGACTCCATCCATCATCACAATACTAATAGCATTTCCTGACGACATGGCCCTCGAAATGACGTTAGAAGTAAATTGTTGGATTTGATTGGCTAGATTAGCTCCCCAGTTGGGATCGAACACTCCACCCTAGATGAAAATAGCAAAGTTCATTCTATAAATAATGGATGTAAATAATAGTAAATACTGCGTTTGTTGGTAGACACTGCTGCACTTTAACCAGTAGATTCAACAACCATATCAATTTACCTGGAAGGTATTTGGTGGAATTGGATTGAAGTATGGACTGAAGGGATTCCACTGGTTATACTGAAAAGGATACAAGTGATTTCCGTACTAACGCGATTGGGGTTCTCTCAATGATAAAGCGATAGTATAGACTCACCTGAGCATGAGCCATAGGAAGGAATAGAAAAACAAGAGCAGAAGTCAGAGAGTAGAACATTTTGATGAAAGTGAGCGAAGAAAGCCGAGGAGGGGCACTTTTATTGCTTTACTTTGACTTTTTTCGATTTGCATGAAATCATTCATTGATCAGTATGTTTGTAGTTGCCTGCAAGTGCAAACATCCTCTGCAGAACGGGGAAACTCATCACTGGGAAAACATGATTCATGATTGATTGTTTTTTTCAGCAGCTACATGGCTACACAGTGTGCTAATTTGGGCCTCCAAGTGAATGGAACCCCAAGTTTGGAATGTAAGGATAAGGAACTATCACTGTTCAGTGATGGCTGGGGGATCCTCGAAAAAGGGCTGTTTTTGCTTAGCTGGGCGAAATCCTCAAAGTATACAATATGAGATCCTATTTTCGTCCAAGGCTCCATAATTTTGCTCAACTCGACCTTTTTGAAACACTAAATTGAAAGTTCAGTGCGCTCCGGATTCATGCGCTGCTGCTCAACAGGAATCAATAATGAAAAGCCTGCAACTTCCGCTGTCATCCCAACCACACACCCAGCGTGCCCACTGCTTTCAAACACGATCATTGAGGAGAGGGTCCGCATTGTTTATCCTCAATAGGCTACTGCTTGTACAAGGCCTACCGTATTAGTCTGTAGTACTGCTGTTGGAGGCTGTTGTAATTTTAATACTTTCGTCGATGCAGTAGTTAACCCTAAATGGAACCAGAAAATGTCGTGGTACGTCTTGATCTAACCAGGAGTCGCGAATTTACCGGTCTGCTCAGTAGCTGGAGATGAGAGGCCTTCTTCGTTTTAAGGCCTCCTCTCCTATACCTTTTTTTCTGCTCTTAATTTTTGATAGGATTGTACAGTATAGTATGGTGGCCTCAGGTTTGACAATGTTTTATTTATTTATCATGGTCTTTTGGCGAAAAAAAACTCGCCATCGTGCCTCTATCGTTCGATAAGCAGACGCTGGCATTGCAATTAATAGAAAAAACACCTCTCGTATTCAAATAAAACATTTAAAAATAAGTTTTTGTAATAATCACCATACAGCAGAAACCAATTCAGAGCGCTTTTTGGCGTTTCCTACTATTGACAACTGCTTTTGCCTTGGCAGTTTAATGGAACAGCCTATATGAATCTTTTACGGAAAGCATACAGTGTGGACTTCTTTTCCCCTCCTTTATCTGTTCCACTCTCAGATCAGTATGCTTTTAAAAATGATTTTAAATTTTTGCGCATTTTGCATTCGTACACAATCCTCAGCGGGTACCAGTCCGAGTCAGTCTCATCTAAGAAAACTCATGGAATTACGATTCCCTCCCCTCCGGTCGACGCTCTTGCTTTCCTACTCAAGCCTTCTCTTTGAAAAGGGTCGTCAACCGATCAGTCGATGCTCCGTAGTTCTGAATGTGGTTATCGACTTTTTGAAGACCTGCTCACCGGCCCAAAATCTCCTCCATGGTGCGTGTCTATCGTGGATAGTCGTCTGGCATTTTGAAGAACGAACCCTTCCTATACTCACAACGAAATACGAGCCCCGTCGAGTAGTTTTACGACCACGCTCAACCTTCGTATCAACCAGTGAGCAGCGCGCAACACCTGGTGTCACTTCGTCCGCACATTCAGTGTGCCCATTGCCTTCGAACGTAGTATCATCAAGGGAAACGTCCTTATTGTCGATATGAGGGCTCATTCATATGCTAGTAGGCAATACACCTTTTAGAATAATATGATTCATTTCTGTCCCCAGTGCTTGTGAACATGAACTTGATTTTTAATAACGAATCTTAATAGCATAAAAGACCAAGATAAAAATGAAATCAAATTCTGTTTCAGTCAATTGCGTCATCTTACATGGACCCACCCTCTTTGGCGTCATCGATTCGAAACCGTCTCACTCAACATCGACGAGTTGATGCCTGTACCCAAACGGAAGACACCGTGGAGACATTGCCAATCAAAAGCTCCACGGATTCACTGATTGGAGCCGGTGGCTATTCAGCATCGATAAATGTGAGCGCTTTGAAACTTTGAACTACTATGCTCAAATTTGGATGCAAATTTGTGGATGCGGCTGGTTCCACAGGGCCATTCAAATAAGCTTTTTTATCAGTCACAATAAGCTACTGATTTTCCTCTGCGTTGTGGGTGTCTTTTCCATGCCACCCTCCTTCTGCATCTTTTCGTTGTAAACCACAACGATAACAACTGAAAGGGACGCAAACGGCCGTCCCGAATATCTGACCCCTGCAATGCAACATGAGCATCCAACACTGAGTATGCCATAGAGGAAACCGATTTCAGTGTGAAGGAATGGAATGGGTGGGTTCTGGAAAAGGGAGAAGCCCCGGAAGGGTTAACAACTTTTCAGGCAAGAAGAAAGCTTTTGCGCAATGTTATGCACACACTCCGGGCTCCTTCCTTCGCAATACCTGGGTGACTGCGTCATGATTCGCTCTGCTCCTCTTTTGTTACATTTACCAGTAAAATGTACGATACTTCCAGGGGAAGAAAGGCTCTCGTTGTCATGAGAGACTTTATTGCTTCGTTTTAGTCGTTCCCGGTCTCCATGAGTTCGTCATTCTCGAATCTTCTGGACGATGAACCCCCTTTTTCACCATCCAATGACATCAACCTCATCGATCTTGGCCATTGTGATGATTTCTTCGGACCGGATTCAATCATGGCTGATGATACACATTCGTCGTCATGGAGGCTGTCTAGGTAGCATATGCTATCAGTCGAACTCTATTAAACTCACTATATCGTATCCGCCGTGATTTCCAACAACTCAGTACAACACTGCAGTAGTCTATTTAGAATAGAACTTCCTTTATTGATTCCGAAAATTCAATTTTACTACTTATCAAATTCACTGAGACATTATTGACCGGGTATTTGAATTTTTGCGATCACTATTATATTGCGCTAATAATTTTACGTCCTCGTTAATTGGAACTGATTTTGATGATTGTGATGACAAAGAAACCGTTGAAATTCAGAATATTGTGATTCATACCCTTAGGGCCAGTTGATCTTACGCGCGCTCTGAAAGCACGGCAATATCGATTGATCATTACTAGTTTTCGTTTATCTTCTAGAAACGTCAACACTCTCTTACTGCTAATATCTCAAGCTGAGTTTATTGCTCATTCCCATCCAACGATGATTGTTATGCCCGATTGTTCGAATGAAATCAATCAATGACAGTCACATTCCTAAAAATGCATTTGAGCAGAGGCCCGTAGTATTAGTTCCTATTCGTGGCTCGAACATTTCGCTAGCCGTGCACGGCGATGCGTTACACAGTTGCAGGTTCAGTACGATCCTTCGTAGCCCACTAGTTGAGTAAAGGAAGGGGAGGACATAATAAGTAAGTACTACTAATGAAGAGCGCAGCTGCTTAATGTAAATATTTGACGACGTTGTCGCTGACAAGCAGGAAGTACCAATTGGGGCCCCTTTCCACACCCACAAAAATGCGACCGCTATGGAAATCCCTCGACAAACGTGAGTGGTTCTTGGCCTGCTGAAAAGAAACCGCAGTTGGAGTTTTTCTTCAGAAGAGGTTCGTAGATGGGTCAGATAAAATAGGAAGGAGTCCGTAACAAACTAAATGTTCTGGTGCTTAATTTGTAGCTTTTTCATCAAACCGCGCTACTTTTCGAAAAGCTGCAGACGTGTCACCATCCAGTGGAGGGAGTCGTATCGAGACATCCGTCGAAGTGGGGACGGGTCGTCAACTCCGTTGATGGCACACCGAGCCCTGTAATTTGTGTATTAGAAAAACTATACCGCATTTCATAACCATATCGTGAGGTCGTGCATGAACTATAAGCTCAGCTTTATGTCACACAGACCATACAAGGCATACAAACACCTCATGACACCCGTTGATGTTTCCGCGGTTGAAATGCAGCAACGGAATTTTCTGGAACTAACTAAATTGCACATTAGACATTGTTACATTTTTTTACAATGTGCATATGTATATGTATTCGATTTTTTCTCTCTCATCCTCTACCTTATCGCTCCGTTGCATGACCGAAGAGAAAGAGCAGACAGCTTTTGAAGGTGAATATTTGTCTGTGCAAACTTGCCTTTCGTTACTTGTTACCATCACCTCTCGTATATTAGGTATTCGTAGATTTTATGATGATAGGTTGCTTAGAATTTATCATTTAGAACTGCCTCATTGAATTACGTTGCTTGAATTCAACTTGTAAAAATGTACTATTTATTTTCGTTGTTGGTATACAATATATGGAAAAAGACGTTCATGGTGATGTGGAAGCGATGTGCCTATAGCGATCCATTAACCATATATATCTATAAATTGAGGAGGATGAGATAGTATACCGTAGTAAAATCAGTCACAAGTTGACTACCTTGACTCTGTTGAGACGAAAGCTGAGTTTAAAACTTCCCATTTCCCTCTAGATTAACTTTGTACACGGTCGAGGATGCAGTGGAAAGGGATCGTATTAAGCACAATGGAGTTGAGATGTGTTCCCTCGCTGCCACTCTGTACCTCTAGTGCGGCTTTCATAAAAAAAACAATTGTGCACTGAAAAATGCCTTCTCTTGACAGTTCAGCAAAAATCGGCCACACTATTGTAACAAACGCCCCTCGTTTTGATTGAACTGATATCAAAAGGATGGTCACAAAAAGTGTCTTAAAGTTTAATCGTGTGCCATCGTAGTATTAGAGAGAGAAACACATCAATTCATGCAATTCCCAAATTGACCACGTACAGGGGGTGGCGAAAAAAGTAATTCTTTTTCCTCTCTTTTCAACCCTACTTTATTCGTCAGCAAATTCTGGCGAGGTATTTTCATTCCCAAGTTTAGGGCCAGACCTCACTCTATCACAACTCCGTAACAGCTTTCTGCACGAACAGGGGTGAGGTTCACGAGGTAGAATTTCCGCGCGGCCGCGCGCAATGAACGGCACGGCGGGTGCGAGTGCCAGTGGCAGGGCATGGCAGCCTTCAAGCGAGAGAGTGTGCATGAGTGGAAGCGCAGACGTGACGGAGTCACGCTCTGCCGGGCGACCGAGGGCAATCGATACGGCGAGTCGTACGGGGGCGGCCGCGAAGCGGAAATTCGACCTCGTGACCCCCCCTCCCCCCAAACAGGATCGGGAACATATTCCGAGTGAACATGGTGGGTCACCTCAACACGGCAAAATCCGAGATTTCGTCACTCTCGTTCACAACCTTGCTAAGGTCCAACCTATGGCTACCTTAGAGGATTCATATTGGGTGGTGCCCTTAAGTATTCCGTTTTTCAGGCTCCCAACATCCTTCGTTTCCAAGAACCAAAACGTGCCATTACCACTGAAAACCCTCCGAAGGGAGGTATGAGGTATAAAAAATTACACTTCGGATCGTAGAAGCGTTGTCCGAGCGGCAAGGACTCTATGGCTTCTATAGCCGAAGGGCCAATTCTGAGAAAGCTCCCCACAAAAGACCTATTACGGAACCTGGCCCTACTATCTGAGCCGTAAGCATGATTACTCTCTTGGCACCCCCCTGTATTTGTAGAGACTGCAACGCAATCATTCTCAAAGTGGCTTTGAGAATGAGCGGTGCAGGATACAGATGGATAATAAATACAATTTTATCTGAATATTGATAACACGGATAAGTGGATGAAGATTTTGCTTCAAGTTTTACTATAGCATTAAACCTGGGCGAATACTTGATTAGTCTCAGAAGCAGAGCACAAATATCGTATGGTACTGCAAATTAGCCTGAGGTATAGAGACCCGTACATGAAGCGTCCTCGGGTAATGTATGAAGTGGTTCAACGAACTAGCAACCTGGTCGTATATTGAAATGTTGCATACCTGCCACAAGAACGGGATACCCTTTTGTGGGCGGGTCGTACTCTAAATGGGCAGTGCTTTTTGTAAAAGTGCGTAGCTGGTCAGGGATGAGCAACTTCTGTTCGTGTAATTCACTGCATCATATGGCGTTCAAATCTCTAACGATTTCCAAGTGAAGTACAATGCGTGGCGCACCACAGAAACAAAATATCGGATTCAAACAGAGCCTCCTAATACGTCTTAATTCTCATACAGTAGTCCTTCCACAACAAGAAAGGAAAGCTTTCAAAAAGATTTAAAGGTTAGCATATCAAAAGACGTCAAGAATGGATTGTTTAGCTGCGCGAGGAGCCCTGAATCTACTCATAGAGCCAACGTCAGACATCGCGAGTTCGCGATTTCGCGATGTTACTATTTCGCAATGTCAGGACTTCAACGTGACGTAGTAGCATTGAAGAAGGTCAAGATTACAGAATCAAGGAAAGTCCAAAACCACAAAATCGCAACATTTGAGTCGGTTCAGTTTTCAGAATAGTTTTCATAGATTGTGTTCTTGACTTTGACAGGCGAGACATTTCAAGCGAGATCTTCACTTGTGATCTGACGTCTCGATCGTATCGTGTTATTCTAGTGCATGATGAGCTCGAGGCTTTCGATTTAAAAAGTACTCGAACAAGTGTCTCCTCCTATACACAGCGTTTCGGTAAAAATCATTTCAAAGAAAAGGCTCCAAACGACCTGGTGAGACAACATACCCACCGCTTCTGAGCAGCGCAAGTTCACAACTACTGTTAGTGATCTTTTGCGAGTGAGTGAGTCTACCAAGCAGTGTACACCGGAGTCGAAGAATCCTCGACAGGGGGAAGGGTTGCAGTCGCAGAGAGCAGCAGTGGTCCCTGGCTAGATGATAGCGGAACATGCTGCTGTGTAAGAAAATATGATGGAATTTGAGTAAGCAACTCTGAAACTACAGTAATAAATTATTTAGTAATATGATACAACCGCCATTAGTTACCGATACTGTATAGGTTATGTAGATGCTGAAAAGAGGGTTGTATTTAAGTCTCCGTGGAGGTCGCAGTGTAACGCCAATTTCCTTCGACACTTGAGTGTGCCCTGCTATTGAATGAGAAGTTTTCCTTGAGTTTTTCCCATCTTATCAACTAATTCTTGTTGTCATCTATTTAATTAACTATTATATTACTTGGTGTTTCATAATTAAGTAATAGGATGGTTTAATGCACAGTCGTGAATATTTATTGTGATCTTACCAGGGATATACAGTCCATTTCAATTACGGCTGGCAGGGCGAGGCCTACGGACTTGTATCGATCTCTCTCACCCCGCCACACACTCTCACCCAACTCTGTGGGCCACGCCCCGTCAGCCTACGGGAACTGGACTGTAAGTACGTTTCGAAAAGCGCACTGTCGGTTCCATTGCTCATGCTCTAGGAGTGAAGACAATTTTGAATGGTCCGCCATTCTTGAGATCTCTCCCTTCTCTG
Source organism: Trichostrongylus colubriformis (assembly GCA_963978905.1). Classification (NCBI taxonomy): domain Eukaryota; kingdom Metazoa; phylum Nematoda; class Chromadorea; order Rhabditida; family Trichostrongylidae; genus Trichostrongylus; species Trichostrongylus colubriformis. The sequence continues at coordinate 52,587,024 of OZ022256.1, read as the reverse complement.
TCGAAGACTGTCGTCTTGCCATTAACCGTCTCATATGTGTACCTGTCACCATTGGCGGTGATTTCGAACACTTCATAGAAACTTCCTTTTTGTCGTTTGATGAATGTCTTTGTGTAGATTTTGTCGTCTTTCGGGAACGTGGCTGTATAGCGTTTTCCAACGATCATTGCCGTTACCGTAGTGGTTCCATTGGCTGTGGAGATGGTTGTTCCATAGTCTCCTAACAGCGACATGGCATTTTTTCTGGCATGCTCAACCAAACCGTTTATGTCTGAGAGCTCATTAGACCCGAGTGGTCTTCCCTAAAAATGAACTAATACATACTGCTTTGAAAGCATCATTGTAAGTATAATAAAGTTGAACAGTATAGGAGCATCCCACTATGAGCTAATTTAGCCAAGAAGGGGTGAGGAACCCGTCTGTCCTCTACTGGAGCCTAGACAAAAGTACATGCCTGAATGTGCACATTGAACCCTTGAAGATCCCTCCGAGAGGCTTAGAGGTACAGATTTTCATAAGATGCATCCCCCTCATTCCGATAGCACCAAAATATGAACAGAATAAGTAAGAAATTAGCAAAAATGCACAATCACAATAGGCACACCGAGTCATTCGGAAATCTTATTTCACTTCCCGTTTTGTGACTTTATCCGCAATGTGGAAACTTCCAAGAGGAATACTTATCTGAACCTACCGAAAAAGTATTGTGTAGGTTGAAGCTCGATTGGGTAAAGGGTTTTGTACTAAAAGAGCCCTGAAGTAAGCTTACGTCAGTATAAATCCTAATTATGGATTCTAATTAAATTCACTGTGATCTGAAAGTTACATGTGTAATTGGTCCGAATGGTCCGCCATTCTTGAGTTTTCTCCCTTTGCCATCGATGACAGTGGTCCGGCCATCAGTGGTCATGTACGAGTAAGTCTCATCGTTGACAGTGATTTGAAGCTGTTGAGAGAAACGCTCTTTTGTTTTTTTGATGAATGTGTTTGTGTAGATTGTGGCGTCTTCTGCGAACGTGGTTGAATAGCGTTTTCCAGCAATCATTGCCGTTACCGTAGTGGCTCCATTGCCTGTGGAGAAGGTTAATCCATAGTCTCCTAACACCGACATGGCATTTTTGATGGCCTGTTCAATATAACTGCTTTTGTCTGATATCCGATCAGAACCGTGTGGTCTTTTCTAAAAATGAAATGAGACATAGTTTAAAAGTATCATTACAACAATATTATGAAGATCGAATAACAGGGAAGGGCATCCCCACTATGGGCATCATTTCTACCTAAGCAAAGAAGGGGTGAGCGCCCTTTCTTCCCTCCTCTGAGGTCTAGAAAAAATATGCATATTGAATGCACATTGAAACCTCAAAGTTCCCCCCCCCAAGATGCCTAGATGCACTGTTTTTTTCAAAGCCCCCACCTCCACCCCATTGCGATAACACCAAAATGGTAGCACCAAAATATGAATAGAATAAGTAAGTAAGTGCAAAAATGTGCAATCACAATAGGCACAAAGTGATTCGGAAATCTGATTTCACCCCCATTTTGTGACGTTTTATCCGCAACCAGGGACTTTCCAAGAGAAAAATTCATCTTGACATACCGAGAATGCCTTATATGGGTCAGTGCTTCGCCAATCAGAGGGTCTAGTACCGAAGGGGACCTAAAAAAATAGTTCATCAGTATAAGACTTAATTATCGGTTTAATTTATTTTCACTCGGACTTGGAATTTAGAGGTGACATTTGACTAACCTGTGTGGTTTTCGTTACAGAATTACTACCCCAGATCAGATGTAGTGGATTGGCTCGGAACAGAAAGATTTTATCATGCAGCGCAAGTCACTGATAGTCTTTGATATACATGTGCTCTCAAGCAGGCTAAGCTGCGAACTCCTCGATCTGTATTTTGCCTCAGTATGCGAGAGTGTAGATGGATGAAGTACAACTTCTCATTCAGCTTGAGCTCAAATATTCGGAAGAGGGAAAAAGGGTGATTGAGCCAATTGAGAACGCACGGGAACGAAAGAAGACGAAAGAAGGAAAGAATTCGTGCTTGCGCACAAATTTAAACAAGTGCAAGGCCTGTGAGACGTAGCATGTACCGTGTGCTGCATGAAAGACAGGAAAAGAATGCTGGAAATCGCGACTTAGACTCTATTGAAGTCTTTCATGAGCCAGGGAGCATGGGGACCCTCATAGTGGTGAGCATTTAAAGCCGCGAACCGAGCTCTCTGGCGAACGGATCCGGCTCCTTCTGCACCACACCTTGAAGGCGCAGCTCACGATTATTTGACTATTCCGTTGACCTCTCTGCGCAGATAGCCCCTTCCGCACCCGCAAAGGGTTCACCTTCAGCGCAGCACTATGATGAATAGTGGGCGCGGAGAAAACTGTAGTAAGATGGCATTCACCGTCCCAAATGGCCAACACCCGCCATCGAATTGATCAGGGGAACAGCTGTGGAAGTTACTTGGCAAAAAAGCGTGTTACTGATCGTGATAAGGTACGACTGGGCAAATCTGAAGGTAACGTTACCGTGAGAGAAATGTAGTTTCGCTAAATTTTCGGCAACATATAAAGTGGAACCCAATGCAAGGGCCTACTTCTATGCCATGATCTCGTCCAAGCCGAAGGTCGGGAACCCCTCAGTTTTGGGGTTTTCGAAGGTTTGCTTCTATTTTATTTCACATTCGAAGTCTTCAACATATTTAAAGGTATTACTGAGCACTATGAACGTCAACGATTGTCGTGCATTGGGCTCTTAGTTGCATCTGAAGCTGCACTGCAGCGTTTGTGCTGACAGTAATGAAGAAGGTCATACTGAGCAGAACTACTCCATTAGTGGGTACGGCTTATGGCAACTACCACTATACATGCACATCGAGCCTACCCGTATTTCTGCTTCGTTTTCAAGTATTTTAAAAATAAATGCATTATTTAAATACGAACCTGCACTCGAGCTCGGGCTGTGAAGAGGAAGAATAGAGAAAGTACCGTAGTGTAAAACATTTCTGCTTGCACTTGTGGATGAATTTGAGTGCTCGTATTTATACTTCTATTGCAAGGTCAAAATCAATTAAGTGATTCATAGAACCAACAATAAATCCCATGTCCGTGCAAATTTTTAGCTTATATTAATCCATATATAGTGAATGAATCACGTCTATTGTTGATTCACCGCACTTCACGCACCACCATTGCACAAAGTGGAACACTACACATGGAATTAACAAAGAAAAAGTAAAAGCAAATTTTTCCTGTGCCTTTTTTGTGCCAACGAGGCTGTTATGTAGGATATTCAGCACAATCAATTCAGGTAGTCTACCAAAAAGTACAGGCGAATAGCGAATGCTGTAAAATCATTATCAGAACAAATGATGAAAATCCCTTAACAAATCAGCGGTACAAAGCATACCTTTTAATGAGTCATTTTACTTGAGACAAGTGCTCGATTTGTAGGAATTACTGGAGACTTCCCGTTCCAGAAAAACTGTTTAAAACTTCTAGCAGTCTCGAACGGATGCTTTCCTCGTGGTACGGTAGGAGCAATTTGATTCAACCGATCCTGGCTGAATTTTACTCAGACCCATACACGGTCTCTTTACCTCCATCACTGAATGACAGAGAGATCCTTTTCATTCTGGAGCAGATTTGCTAATCAGAAATCGATATTATCTTTGCCAATCAATTCAGTCATTCTGCGCTCTGATGCTTCTGGGTCTGCGGGTGAAACATTATGCTTCTGGCGTCTATAATTTTTCACACTCATTCCACACCTCGAACTCCTGCAAAAGTGGCAACAAGCACTCAATTCCCGCAGAAATCAAAGTACGAGCAACTACTGGGCCATTGCGGAAGTTTCCCCACTAACAGCGTTCACTGTTTGCCTGTACTTTCAGCTGAATAAATGGAAAGCAAGTGAAATTTGTAAAAGGGCGCTCATGAATCGAGCTAAATAAATAAATAGTTCATTCACATCGTCTGGCTTCATACGTTTTTGCATAACGAATTACGCCAAGTTCGTGACCTGCACTTACATAATACTCTTTATTTACATATATTTTCGTATTTACATATATTTAGATATATTAAATATATTATTTACGTATCTTCACATATATTTGATACTCTTTATTTGCATATATTACATATATATATATATTCAGTTATTAGCTCTCCTTTTCCACTTTGGAACGTTTCTATTTTACATATCTCTAGCTTTAACCTCGTTACGTGCGTGAGGACACCAATAAACTCACTGGAAACGAACAACGAATATGTATTTTGAACTCATTTCAAGACTTCTGTATTTGCTTTCATCATCGACGTGTAGCCTTCAGCATTCACGTCTTCGAGAAAACTCGAGGTTCTGCGACCACGAATCAGCTTGTGTAGTCACTACAATACATTGCCACAAACTACAAGTTAAATTTGGATGAGTTTAAATATCAGGTTGATGCTTTATTACTGCAGTTTCTACTCAACCCTTTGACCCTTTTTTCGCTATAAGATTTGTGCTTATGTTCTTGTATTGAACAACTTTGTTTTGGGCTACGAGAATGCACATTAGAGACGATATGCCTTTTTATTAGATATTCTATCGTTTGTGCTGAACAGTTTGTTTGAAAAAAGCCGCATTATTTATGCATCAACCTGTGGTGTTAGATATTGAGAGGCTGTGAGGCGACCTTCCGGATCAATGCTCCTCACCAAGCAAATCGATCTCCGAACTCCTTTAGAGTCAAAAAATTGATATCGGATCCGCCTGAAAGATTAAATCACTGCATCGCATTCCACTAGCAGAATGATCCTACATGGAATTAGAGTGCATGGCATATAAAAGAAGATATTGATAAATGACGAAAGATTGAACTACGGAGATCTGACCTTTGAATATTGATGTTGAAACAGCAAAATGTTGTTCACAGTTTTCCACTTTGCACGCTTTCTGAGTTGCCCTTGATTCCACCGTCATTTTTCTTCACAAAATTTTGAATAGTTCCTGCTGCTGAACTTTCGGAAGAAGTAAATGATTACCAGTCGGATCGGAACCAAGTTGGTTTCTTGAATGAATATTTATGGAATCACGGAACGTCAAAAACAATGAAAATTTAGAAGCCTCGTCATGAAAAGTAAAGCCTGGATCGTGTGCTACCACAGCTCGAGCACTGTCAACGTGAAATGACACCGAAAAGCCATTCGTCGCTAAGGACCTGTCCTTGGTTGTCGGTGACGATCATCTGACAACCAGCTGTTCGTAAACGTAGGTTTTATGGATAGCTGTGATGGTAAACTTTTCTGAAAATATCCAGTGACCATCCAACTTTTTTGCTAAAGTATCCACCGCACTGCTGACACCAGAAAGAGTGGCGTTGTAGCGTTCACCACCGATCATCACTGTGACCATCGCTTGCCCATGCCCCACACAGAGTTCCGCTTCAGAGCAACTGGATGACGAAAAACCAAGCCAGGGTTGCAGATGCCGAGTCGGATTTCCTATCTGACCAGGGAATGATACTCCATTTCAAGAAATTGAGTGAAAGGTCACTAGGTGGTGATATTCATTGACTATTCTGCAACTCACTTGCAGAGCCTTTGATGGATCTCCCAACTGAATTGAGCCTATTGCATCCAAAGGATTCATTTTATTGCTCTGGAAATAAAATTGAAAGTGGAGTCAAAATTCAGACGCGACTCAAAATTTTGATCATTTGGCATGAGGGAGAAGTTTGAAAAGTTTTCTTTTCGCAAGTATTCGCTGCACTAAGGATGCGAGGATGCTCTTACAGACGTCAAACGGCAGATAGTGGAGGTGGCATTGAGAAGATCATAAGTGGCAGCACGCTAGAACAAGTAATGAAAAATGATGGCTACGAAGCAGCGAAATTCTCTAGATGTCCTAATCTCAAATTGGCACACTGTGGTATAAATCGATCAGGAAGCACGGGATAGAAGGCAGTAAGAGGCGATGAATGTGAAATGAAACTTTATTCTTCATAACTATCCAACTGAAAACACTACATTCTCAAACACATGCGTAGGAGAATGATACGGATCGTTCATTCACGATGAACACTGTGATCAGAAACAAAAAAGCGGTAGTTCCGTATCCTCACCCCATGCCTCCTATATTAAACGGATGGCACCGTACTAATGAAAAAGAATACTGATTTTGCGTGACGAATGTTAGAAACAGCTATAACTTCTTACAAGATAGTTAAATTGGCAGTTTTGTGTACATGATCCTTAGGATTGAGTTGAGAAGCCACAAGGATACTCTAGCAAAACTAACCATAATTTCAAATGAAGTTTCAGTACTCGGCATATCTCCGTGAATAAGAGTGTCCAAGATCAGAAGAGGTCATCCCTCTCAAATTTTGCACTTATTCTATCCCTTGGTGCACTGACTCTGTGACCTCTGCGATCTCTCGGCTGTATAACGTCAGATCAAAATTTTACACTGCGTCGTCGCGCACGCGACCAGCGCAAGTTGCTGCATCCTGTTGGGGCGTGCTGCAGGTAATTCCCAAGTATTTGCCATGGGATAATGTTGTAAGACCCTTTGAAAAACAGATCATGGTGATCATGGATCATGGTAATGACGGTAAAGTAAAAATAACAGTAAGACGATGTGCGCAATCACACGCGAAACATCAAGTCGCACACGACGTGCGGCAGCGCGAAATCCTTTCCTAAGGTTATACACGTCAACGTCCCGATACCTTTGATAGTATAGCGTGGCGCAACCCGGGATGACAAAACATGCAGTCGTATTCTAATTCGCAATACACCACTGATTCTTTATGGGTGCACTACTTCTAACACCTTTTTGAACTCACTATTTTCTATTTAACGCCAATTAATGCTCGACAGTATTAGGTTGATTGTAAAGTTTTGATACGGTTCATGTTTTATTTTATAACTCAGCAAACAATGAAAGCCAATCAACTATATAATGACCATAGTTAGTCATAACATTGTACCACCTAACGGGCAGGTCAGCGATTCCCTTCTCCCAAAACTGGGAAGATTGGGAGTCAAGAAAGTCACCGACCACTTGTTCAAGGTGGACGAGTTTTTTTTGCTAGGAAAGCCTTGAGTGGCTGGAACAAGTGGTAATTTGAGGGGGCAACATCAGGTGGATAGGGTGGATGTGGAACCGTGTCCCAACCTAGCTCCTCTAATTTTGCACGGGTCTCTTTACCTATGAGAGAGACCCATGCAAAATTGGAGGAGCTAGGTTGGGACACGGTTCCACATCCATCCTATTCACCTGATATTGCCCCCTCAGATTACCACTTATTCCGGCCCCTCAAGGCTTTTCTAGCGAAGAAATAATTCGTCAACTATGACCACCTTGAACAGTGGTCGGTGACTTCTTTGACTCCCAATCTTCCCAGTTCTGGGAGAAGGGAGTCGCTGACCTGTCCGTTAGGTGGGACAATGATGTAACTAGCAATGGTTATTATATCGTTGATTAACTTGCTTTGCTTGCTGAGTTATATAATAAAACAGAAAAAAATCTCGACCCTATCAAAACTTTCCGATCAACCTAATATAATCACTATCACTGCCTGCAATGCCCAGCCACTTGCTGAACAGGGCCTTGATGTCCCTGCTCCACAAAATCGTAGCCCCAAAAAAACAAGTATAAGCGGGGCAAAGTTCACAAACAAGCAATACATGGTACATACCCTTGTGGTAGATGGAGTCCTGAATCTGTAGCTCTTTCCATCCTTCATTTGTTATCGATCAACAAAACAGAGGCAATCCTTCATCGATCATTGAACAAATTATCTTTTCTTCAGACTTTTAAACTTTCGTTTTATTGGTTCATAAAGAAGTAACTAAGTTGACAATTTACCACACGACGGGATGATTTTTGCTACGGCGGGAAGCTCATAAACGGTGACTTACTGTGACCTTATCACAGTTATCAGTGTTGGTACAGGTGCAATATAAGTTTATTAGTTCAATCGGTTAATAAAGCAAATACGAAATGGGAAGCATTAACTACTAAAAACCAAAATCGGTTGATTCGAAATGGACCCCCATCTGGTGGGCCCGTTGTACGTCCACCAACGGTTTTGTATGTGTACGATTTACCATCCACCTTGATCGTGAACTCCTCGACAAGCTGTCCTTGGCTGTCAGTGTGGCTCGATGTGAACGTGCAAATCGAAGTACCATTTGGGAACTGGGCCGTGTAAGGTCTGCCACCGATCGTTGCTGTGACCGATGTGACTCCATCTTTCGTAACGATAGTCACAGAATTCCCTGACTAAAAACTGGGCACAGAAGCAGATTGCTGGATGAAATATGAGGTATGGAAAATGATTCTTCGGATCATAGCAGCTTTGTTCCAGCAGCAGGGGCTCTGTGACTTCCACGAACCGAAGGGCCTATCCTCAGGAAGCTTCCCACAAAAAACCTACCACGGAGCGTGGCTTCACCGTTTTAAACGGACCTTGATACTGTACATAGGTACTCCGAAGCCCGACTGCACTGAATGGAAGCTCCACATTTTTGTAAATGTGAACGTAGGGCCAATCCTTGAAAGCTTTCCACAAGGGACCTAACAGGGAACCTGGCTCCACTGTTTTAAGCGGATCTTGATACTGCAGGTGGTCCAAAGCCCGACTGCCCCGACAGAAAGCTCCGAATTCTAATGAAGATGAATGTAGTGAGCCATAGCTTGTCCCAGAATTTTTCACCCCAATACTTTCATCTCTTTCGTTTTCCTATGTTTTGTATACATGGCGGAAGTGTGCCGTGAGCAAAATTACTTTTTTTGGCACCCCCTGTACAGGGTGTCCCAGAATTATGGGCGCGTAAGTTCATGTTTCTTTGTACTTCTCTGAGCAAATTGTATCGATGCTTTTTCTTTCATTTGCTGCTCAGAGGGTGCACAGGATCTTATTCTACCAGGGTGCATACTTGTCGGGGTGAAGCTCATGATATACTTGAGATTTCAAAACTTTTAAAAATGTACTTCGCGGTCACTGGCTTTGACGGTGGCACGCACCTCGCCCTAATGTTGTTCGCACTAAGAAATTTTCACAGCCTGAGCCGTTGGAGGCAACCCACTGATGCCAACAATGTCTGTTAGAGTATATCATCCCGATAGGACGTTTGGATAGCTGTAAGCGGGTCCCAGTAATGATCTGGGGTCCAGTGATGTCACAGTGTTGGTTTTCGTCGTTTCGGCGCAAAGCTTGCGGGAATGTGAACATAAAGAACACGTCGTTAGGCATAATGAAGCACTGATCCCAGTATTCCTTCGGAACAATACTTGGTGAGTTTAACGGCAAGGCGCTTTATTTTATAGAATCAAATTGATTCAAAAGGGCTACCGACCCTAACTTTCCGAATTCGTCACTTTCCAAGGCATCCGTCAAATCTCCCAAAACGTGATTCCATTGATTTCCTGCCGGTACCCTCAACTAAAAGCAAGTTCTGTCGGGCTAGTCATCCTGGTATGGAATCACGTAAGGTAGCCCTGAGAGAAATTTGTGAAGGAATGTATAGAAAAACTAGCGTGCCAAGGGCGGTTGACTGATGAAAAGACTTTGAGCTTGTATCCCTGTTGGGCAGGGCAACCTATGATATGACTGCTGTGCCTTGTTACACAAGTTATGAGTATAGTTGTGAATGGGTTAATTTTTGATCCACTCTATTAACGCCAACAAAATATTGAAATACATTGGCGCCCATAATTTTGGGCCACCCTGTATAAGTCGATGAAGCTGAGATGGTATCCCGTATTAAAATCAGTCAAAAGCTAACTATCTCGACTCGATAGAGGGAAGCTTAGTTTAATACTTCCACACCTACCTCTAGATTAACTTGGTGCACGGTTGAGGATGCACTGGAGTGAGTCGTATTAGGCCCAATGTTGGGATGTGTTTCCTTGTTGCCGCTTATACTTCTACTGCCGCTTCTCATTAAAAAAAAACAACGAAACAAAATTACTGTGCATTGAAAATTGCTCCCTATTGGCAGCTCGGCGGAAAATCGGCTACACTATTTCATCAAATGCTCTTTGTTTTGTGTGAACTGGTATTAAAATTATGATAACAAAAAGTACCACAAACTTTAGTTGATCGTTGTACGTTGAGAGGTACAGTTTAATACACGTCCACTTTAAGAATGACCGGTGCAGGATACAGATCGATAATTTTCAGTGCTTTGCATAATTATACAGTCACCTATGAATTGTCTAAAAACTCAGTCTGCCGAGTGATTCAAGAAAAGTCTTTGAGTGAAAGATGTAGCCAGTAGGGACGCGCATTCGTGCATCAATATCAAATTGTAGCTAGAAAACAAAAAAATTTTCTCTTCATTTGCTTTAACAATGTCGCTTTTCCTCTTCTGCAAAATTATACAGCCACTTCGGACTTTCTCGCTGCTTTTGACCTCCACTTGCTGAAGTTTTATTATTGCCATTGGCTCATCATTTTTAGGTAATGACAAGAGGAAAACTGCTATCTGATCTAAAGAGTGATTAGTACACCTCGAAATAAGGCTTGCAGACGTCCAAATGTCAGATCGCGCATAAATGGAAACGGCTTTGCGCACTCCTCGATAACTTCTACTGGAATTCTGCAGGATATGAAACCAGAAGGAGCACTGAAGGTCCTGTTACGCCTTTAGATGAAGACAAGCGCAGGATTTCAAAAAAAGTCAAGTTTTCCTAGGTCATGCTTGGAAATAAGATCTTCGATGGAGCTTGAGGTGTCAACAAAGGCTGTTTGTAGGAAACTGGAGAAGTGCAAATCCATTTCTAGGCAAGAATTGAGAAGGGCAGTGTTCAGAACCCCAGATTATCGCGGAGGCAGGGTCAGTTTCGCCAAGAGATGGATGGGAGCAGATCGGATTGAGGTGCTTGATACGTTTAAAAGTTTGTGCACCTTTCCCTTACTGTCCTTTTACTCCATGCCGTCCTTCCTTATGAGAAAAACTAGATATGACTGCCCGGGCGACTACTGGCACCAAAACTTGAAAACAGACTTCGGTTTTCAAAAAGATCTTCAAAGGAGGAGGTGTCATGGCGAGGGGCCCAGTAATCTTTGGAATTTAGTTTCGTTCTAGAAGGATAAGCCATCCGACCACCGGGTCTCTGTGCTCCATACCCTTCTCTCGTCGTGCGTGTTGAAATCTACACCAAAATCTTGTTTTCGTGTAGGTTAATGGGCTATTTCCTGTCAACCGGAGCACTCCATCATCGTGAACCGTCACCGAGTAGACCTTCTGAACTGGACGACGAACGGACCCGACCTTTATTAGATAGAGAATACGTTGAAGTTTTGTGCTGAAAAGGAGTTACGAGGAGAGAAATCATTTCGAAGGAGTTAAGAAGTTCAAACAGGCCCTCATCGAAGCATGGCACCAAGTGGACTAAAAACATTCTGAAGAAATTCATATGGACCTAGATAGTCAAAATTCTTGGATATTCAAGATGCAGGAGGTCCAGATGCTTGTTATTGAGCATTTCTCTCCTTTTTGTTGTTTTCTCGTTGTTCGATACTTCATGCTGTATAATTATGCAGAGCACTGCATACTATTTCATCATAATATTAATGTGCAATATTGATAACGCGGATGAGTGGGGAATATTGATTTTGCCTCGAGTTATTATGTCGAAATTTTTTTTCACAGCCAGGAGTGGCCTTGCGCTTTTGTGGCTTACTAAAGCCTCTGACCGTATCGTCTTCTTCTAAAGTTAGAATCTCAAAGTTTTTGATTTGTAAAGTGCTTGAACAAGTACCTCCTCCTACACACCAGCGTTTTCGGCAGAAATCATTTAAAAAAGCGGAGGGTGAGGAGTCCAAGCTCACTGTGACCACTTTCCATAGAATTGACTTTCTCATCTGATCAACTAATCCTTATCGTCACTGTTCAGTTAACTATTAGTTGATAATTCATACCAAATAAACACGTTTTGGTATGGTTCGATGCAGGAATATTTATTGTGACCTTATCAAGGATATCAGTACGCTCCGTAAGGCGCATTGTGAATTCCAATGTTTCTGTTTTGAGTAGAAGTGATATGGAATGGTCCGCCATCCGGAAGTTCTTTCCCTTTGCTATCGGTAACCGTCGTCTGGCCATCAGCCGTCTTATACGTGTAACTCTCACCGTTGACGGTGATTTGGAACACCTCATTAGAACGTCCATCTTTTCTGCTAATGAATGTGTTTGTGTAAATTGTGGTGCCTTCCGGAAACGTGGCTGTATAGCGTTTTCCGGCAATCATTGCCGTTACCGTAGTGGTTCCATTGGCTGTGGAGATGGCTGTTCCATAGTCTCCTATCATCGACATGGCATTTTTGATGGTTTGCTCAACCCAGCTGCTTATACCTGAGAACCAGTCAAAATCGAATGGTCCTCTCTAAAAATGAACTGGTACTTCTTCGAAAGTATCGCTATATAGTAATATGTATAATAGAAATTAACAATATATAGATATGGGTGCTATCGCAATGGGGGGGGGGATCTCACTATGGGCATTACTTAACCCCAGGCTTAGAATGGGTAAAGAATCACTCTTCCCTCCACTGAGGCCTAGGCAAAAAAAAAAACGTTCCAATGTGCAGATTGAACCCTCAAAAACCCTTCAAAATGCTGAGGTGTACATCTTTTTATAAAATGCTCCGCCCCCCCCCCTTTCATTGCGATACCACCAAATTATGAATATTAGGTCTATGCAGAATAAATGACCGAAACGTAATTGGCCATAACTTCGCTCAGACACAACTTTATTTGTCGAAATAAAAACCATTCGAATCTACAGAATTTTGTTAACGATCTGGTAAGGAAAATATACCATCACGATCAAATTCTGGATTGCGAGAATCAATAAAGTCAGGAATGGCATTTTTACCGTGCATAATTTTTCTGCCGCAGGTTTGCATCGGGAACCCGGAAAAAGTGGTAATCCGTCAGGGATAGGTCTGGGGAATAAGGGGGGTGAGGGAGAGGCTCGATGCCTAACTGCATCATTTTTTACTGGGTGCGCAAAACAACGCAAAACCCCACAGTTCGCAAGTCACCCGGCAGAAACTGATCGAGACTCTCCCTCACCCCCCCCCCCTATTCCTCAGACCTATCTCTGACGAATTACCACTTTTTCCCGGTTCTCGATGCAAACCTGGGTCAGAAGGAGTTCGCCGAAACGATGCACGTTGAAAATGCCATCGATGACTTCATTAATTTTCGCAATCCTGAATTTGATCATGATGGCATATTTTCCTTACCAGATCGTTGGCAAGGTGTGTAGATTCGAATGGTTTTTATTTCGACAAATAAAGTTGTGTCTGAGCGAAGTTATGGCGCTTTGAAAAAAGTAGTCCGTTTTGGCCATTTATTCTGCATAGACCTAATAGAATAAGTAAGAAAGTTGCAAAAACAACCACAGTGGGCACACTGTATGATTCGAAAAATTTGATTTCATCCCCGTTTCAAATCTCTTTATCTGCATTCTGGAGATTTCTAAAAAAATATTCATCTGGACCTACCGGAAAAGCGTTGTATGGGTTAAAGCTCGACCAATCAAAGGGTCTTATACCGAAGGGTCCCTGGAAAAGACATTTTTCAGTATAATTCTTAATCACCCGTCTCGATTATTTCCACTCTGACCTGAACTTTACAAGTGACATTTAAACATACTTTGTGATTTCAACGTAAAAATTACTGTCCTGGTTTAGGTGCTATGGACCAGCTTGCAACAGATCGCTTCTATCATGAAGCCCGATCACTGATGGTCTTTGATATGCATGCGCTTTTAAGTAGCCTAAGCGGCGATACGAACTCCTCGATGTATCTTGTCCCAATCTGCAAGAGCGCAGAAGGATGAAGTACAACTCCTCGCTCAGCTTGAGCTTAACTATTTGACAGAGAGAAAGAAGGTGTATGAGCCACTTGGGGAACCCATGGAAGCAAAGAGGAGAAGAAATTCCGCTTGCGAGCGAACTTAATCAAGTGTAAGGCTTGTGAGACGTCGTATGTACCGTATGCTACATGGAAGGCTGGAAAAGAATGGAGGGAATCGCCATCAGATACTATCAGGGTCTCCCCTAATAACGGAGCAGGCGGTGTCCGAATAGGTGAGGAGGTGAGGATCAAAGCCGAGAACTGAATTCTCGCCGTTGGATCGAATCGGCTTCTTGTGCACCACAACCCAAAATCACAGCTTACAATTATTTGGCTATTCTATCAACCTTTGCCATGGCCCCAACCACATCTGCAAAGGGTTTACCTTTGGCGCAGCGATAGGATGAATAGTAAGCGAGGAGGAAACCCGTGAATAAATGGCTTTCCCCGTCCCACTATAGCCAACACCCGCCATCGAATTGATGAGTGGAGCAGCTGTGTAAATTACTTTGCAAAAAAAAAGATCGTTACTCATCGTGATGAGATATGACTGAAGAAATCTCGAAGCGAAGGTAACGCTATCATGGGAGAAATTCACAATTCATCATGAGTTTCGCTGAGTTTTGGGCATTCACATCAAGTGGAAGCAATTGCACAGGCCTACTTCTATGCGATGAGCTCGTCCAAACCGAAGGTCGGGAACGCTCTAGTTTTAGGAACTTTACGGCTTCATCAAAGATTTTACTGAGAGCGATGAACGACGACGATTATCGTGTATTTGGCTTATAATTGCATCTTAAGCTAACACTGCAGCATTTGTGTCACACTATTGAAGAAGGCCACATCAAGCAGAATTACTCCATCAGTAGGTACGCCTGTGGCAACTACTGTTAAAAATGCACATTGAGCCTGCCTGCATTTCAGCTTTTCTCTCAGATATTCCAATAATTAATACATGAGAATAATACGAACCTGCAGTTGAGCTCGAGCTGTGAGTAGGAAGATTAGTGATAGTACCGTTGTGTAAAGCATTTTCACTGCACTGGTGGATGAATCCGAATGCACATATTTATACCTCTACTGTATGCTAAAATCAATAAACTAGTGACTCATAAAATCATCAATAAATCCAGTATCAACAAAAAAATTTTGGCTAATATTATTGTTCTATAATGAATGAATCACACCTATTGTTGCAGAAAGCGTCACCACACGTCACGCTCTCGTCATTGTACTGACAAGAGCACCACACACTGAATTCACGAGAAACAGTGAAAGCAAAGCTTTCTGTTATATCAACAAGGTTGCTAGGTGTATATGGAATATTTAGAAATCTATTCAGATAGCTACAAAAAGTACAGACAAACAGTGAATGCTGAAAAATCATGAGCTGAACAAAAGATGAAAAATCCCCTGACACATATGTGGTGCAAAGCATACTTTTTTGGAGCGGGCGACTAACAGTGTATGATGTATGGATTTTGACTTTGCTTATATGATTGAAATTGTACAATTTAGCTATGGGTAAAGGCATTATCGGAAGTACATCAGTTGAACATGGATTCAGACTGAGTTCACTCCCTGTTTCAGGAGAGAGTGTTTGCATCAACTAGCGCTCTCGAAGGGAAACTGTGATTCCTCGTAATACGGTAGGAGTAATTTGATACAGCTAATGTATGACTCAGACCCATACGCGGCCTGTCCACCCGATTTTATAGTGCTAACATTTCACGTTTCTGCATTCTGATATTTTACGATTGCTGTTGGAACCCAAGAATCCATGTTTTTGGTGCTGATATTTTTGCATATTTACCCCTACTCCAATTTTTGATGAACCAATCAATTGATTTGAATTTTCAAAACTATCTGTTTGGAATGAGTGTTTGTTTCTGTGACATCATAGTACATAGCAATGAGTGAGAGAACTGGGTGCGGCAAAATTATGTACAGTAACCAAGCAGCGAAAGAGTGGGAGTGCAAACGCGACCTGAAAGCTTGGAAAAACGGCCACAAACACTGTATTCCGAGAAGAATGACTTCGCAAAAAACAAAGTATGCCATTACGCGAGGTTTTTTACTATCGTAAGCCTGAGGCCACCAGTAAAACTCGTTAAAAACCACCGAGGTATATGTGTGTTCGACTCATGTTGTAGGATACATAAATACCAGAGGACTGCCCCTCGATGTTTCTGCACCAGCACATGGTGAACGCAATATGGAGCCACTTTCTGCAGTCACAACAATGCGTTGCCAGCTAGCTAAAAGTTTAATTCGGTATTTTAATTTTGATAGTAGGTTGGTACATTATTATTGTAAGCTTGTTCAACCTTTCGACTCCTTTTCTGGAATAAGATTGGTGCTTATGTTCTCTTTTTGAATAGTTTTTTATTAGACTTGAAAGGCACGCCGGAAACCATGCGCCTATTTAGATAAGAACTGTTATCGTTTTCGTTCCATTAAGTATCGACCTGTGCTTTGGAATGTCGAGACGCTGTGAGACCTGAATCAGTGCTCTCCGCCAGGCACATGAATCCTTGAACGCTCTCAAGATCGATAGATTCCTATCGCGTTTGTGCGAAAGATTAATTTACTGATTTTCCATAAGCTCTACGCAAGTCGTTGCAAAGCACAAATCGCATTCTACCAGCAGCATGATTCCCCGTGAAATTAGAATGCCAAATAACTCACTGATTCAGGGGAAAGCTTTGAATGTTGAGACGTCATGCCTCAGAGTCTCTGTTCACAATTTTCCGTTTTGCACGTGTCTTTACTTTACCTCATTTCCACCTTCACCTTTCTTGACAGCCTTTTGAAAAAATCTCGTTGCTGGAACTTTTCGAAAGAAGCAAATGATTGTCAGCCGGATCGGAACCAGATTGGTTTTTTGTAAGATATTGATTGGATTACGGAATGACACTAAAAAAACTCCGTCGCTGTGGACCTGCCCTCGGAAGTGACTGTCGCCTGAACACCAAAGGTGTTGTAATCTTAGCCGATTATCGCTGCGGCCACCGTTTGCCCATGCTCCACAGAGATTGCTGTTGCGAGCCACTGGATGACGAAAAACCAACTTATGTGTTGGAATAGCCGAGTTTGATTTTTCATCCGACTGAGAAACGATGCTCCATTCCAAGAAATTACGTGAAGCGCCATTAGATATTAGTACACCGTTCACTATTACGCCGCTCACTTGCAGAGCCTTTGAGGAATTTCACATGAATTTCCCAAGCGAAGCAAGCCAAGTGTGTGAGATAACGTATGTTGGATACCATATCGACATAATGTAATTGCCACGCGGTATACGACCATTTTTATCGACCTCAAAGTTGGGTAAATAAATAAAATACAGATGCTTATCAATGAAATAAATGAAATCAATGATGAGAATCGAGATATATGGAGTAAGATGAGTGAAGCGAACATTCATCAAAACTGTCTGGAGGGTGAAGACGGTCCTTTCATAAGAATTGCATTTGGCTTCATAGAGTCACGTTTTTGTGTGTAGAAGGACTGAACACGTATTAGGTCCTTGCTGCTGTTCCTAAAAACAACATATCGATTACACGAAAAGAGCAATAAAGATGTTACATGTGTAGTCCATCCATCTGAAAAACCGTTTGCATCACTTTCGTGATACCAAGTGCACCTGAAACATGCATTCTATTAATCTGGATATAAGTTTGAAAATGGGGCACGACTCAGAATTCCGATCATTTGACAGAAGGATAAATCTGAAGATTTTCTTTTCGCGAGCTTTCGCTGCACTGAAGGCGCAAGGGGGCTCTTGCAGACGATAAACTGCGGAGGTAGCATTGATAGGTAGTGGAGGTAGCATTGAACGAAGATCACAAAGAGTGATGACACGTGAGAACAATTAATAAAAAGCGGTGATTACAAGAAGCAGCTGAGTTTTTCAAGGCCCCGATTTTCGTATTGGCACACTGTGTTAAAAATCGATTAGGAAGCATCTGATAGAAGCCATGAAGGGGCGAGAATGTGAAGTGAAACTTTATTCTCATAACTACCTAACTGAGGGTACAACATTCGCGAAGTTGTGCGTTGGGAAATGGTGTGGATCATTCATTTACGATGGACACTGTGATTGGAAGGAGCACAACAAAAAGCGGTAGTGCCGTTTCTGTCACCGCTATGTCTCCTGTACTGAAGGGATGGCGTCGCACTAATGAAAACAAATACTGATCTAACAATACGAAGTTGGGAATGCATGTTCTCCCCTATCTGGAGCTCTTGAGCGCACTGATATGCTCGGTCCTATATAGACCACCTTCGGAACCAAGTTTTCCATAGTGATGAGGAAGCAGCTGGGAATATTTCCAACGAATAGGACGAAGTCAAGTGAGCGCACAATGCGTAGTGGTTTCACGAATTCCGAGATAGAGGCTTCAACCTAGAAGGGCGAGAGGGATGCGGCAGGCAATTGGAAGTTAAAGACGACGAATTGAGGTTACAGACAAAAGCAAACCGAAGAGCATCCGAAAGGGAAATTGCTGAGGAGCTGAGAGTTGACTTCGGGATCATAACACGTCATTCGAGGAAAATTGAGAGCATGAAAGAACTTGACAAGAGGGTTCATTGAAGATGCTTGGAAATTCAGAATTAACATAGAAAGAATAGTCATTCAGGGCAAAGTTGAAAATTCGTTTTACAGACTTCTTAATAGGGACTGAAGGCTAAATCGTCCATTCCACGGCTTATACTCCCTAATGGAGAAGTTGCTATCACCGATGACGAAAAGTAGAATATTAGCAGATGTTTTCATGCAACGTTCGAGCATGACTCAGTTCCATACCATGTCATCGGTCTATGTCTCCTCAGTATTCCGTTATGAGGATTAAGTATAGTTTTCTGCCGCTTAGATTTCTGACTCACTTACCAAATTGCCATTGTCATACTCAAACACTCGTGATCTGTTTTTCTTCAATTTAAAAGGAAGGTAGCGCACGTTATAGCTCGTCCAATGAAATATAGCCTCAGTTTCATGAGATCTGCGGTATCCATCGGATGGAATTTCCTTCTTCACTCCAGTACCTGAAAAGGCACCCTTTACTCCACTCGCAGACTATCGTCCAATAATCATCACTTCGATCTTTGCCAGGCTCTTTGAAAAAAAGGTAACGAAAAAAGTCTGGAGCACGTCTGAAAGAGTATTTCACTATTCAATAATCAGTGTGGGTTTCAGAGAAATAAACCTACTGTGATTCTATGCTATATACTATGGATGACTTGACAATATAATGACGGGGTACCACACTGTTTTTATCTACCTGAATTTTGCAAAAGCTTTTTACAGGACCCTCATATCAAGTTCTTGAGTAGGCTTACTATGGTTGGCCATCTTCTCCTGGATACGTGCACTTCTTTCTGATCGCTTGTTTTCGGTTCATATTGATTCTATCTATTTCAGATACAGACCTGCCTTCAGCCGCGTCCGTCGAGGTAGAGTTTTCCCCCAAACTCTTGCCAGTACTTACACCATGAATTGCTCGATATTATTATGTAATTTGAAGTAAAATGTATTGCATTTGCTGATGTTAAAATTCACAACCAAATTGGGACTACTGATGATTGTACCATTCTTCAACGTGCCCTCGATACCTTATCCTCCTAATAAAGAACAGAGCCTCTCTCCGTCAAAGAAGAAAATTGATCCATGCGTTATGTTACAAGATCTAGTGGTGATGTGAAGTGTACTCTGTACCATATTGAAGACTCAATAATACAACAGGCTTATGAAATTACTGATTTGGAATTTTTGATGACCCGTGGCCCCTTCTTTGATGCTCACGGTGAGGAGATTGCCGAAAAGGCACACTGCGCCACCCACAGGGTATTTAGAGAGTGTATACCAAGAACCCTATCTTCTACAGGCCTCTAAAACATACATAAATTCTTTCATTGAATATGGCACTGGCACATTTTCAATTCTTATGAACGCAAAAACAGGGAAATTGAAGAAAGTTCAAAGCAATTTCACCAGAGAATTTTTAGTCAGAATCAATGGAATTTACGATGAAATTTTCTCGAGTGATTCTCGTTACTCTATCCTAGGTCTACTTTTTCTCGCTTGGTGTAGGAAAAAGCTTGTACTTTTGATTTTTCACAAATCCTCCATGTGCGTTCCTACCTTAAACACAGTACCTTTAGTAGGTTTTGAACATCCGCGACTAGAGGTATTATCGTAAGATCACTCCGCCCCAAATTCACACTGTAGAGCCCACGTTTTTATAATTCTAGTTTGAACCCCTTATATGGAACTAAACGGAATGGAGGACATTCCTATAAGCTCCTCCGCTTTCACGAAATATCTTGATAATCACCTCGTTCCATAAGTACTTGTTGGTCTGCACTAATACATTCCTTTTCAAATCGTTTCACCTGTTAAGTTCTTTCTATAGTCATTTAGCTTTAGTATTATTCCTAGTACTATAACTACCTATTTTTTCGTAACTATACAGGGTGCCTCCTAATTATTTGCGCGTAGCTTATTACTGATAACTTCAACAAAAAACAACGGTTATACAATCTGACACAACTTCTGTGTAGAGCAATGGCTAGCAATCCTTCACTCGAGAGGATGTTCGAAATGAGCTCGTTTTGCAGCAATACAGGCCTTCAGTCTCTTCTCCACCGACATCACTGGGGGACGCAGGTAGGCGACGTCGATATCGTCCCGCTTCTTCTGGAGGGAAGCTTTGAGAGCGTTCAAGCCTTAGTGCCTTTTCGAGGAGACCTTCTGCTACAAGTAGCTCCACATAGCGAAATCCATCGCATTCAGATTAGGCGAGTTAGGTGACCAGAAGTTCGTTGTCCAGTAGCCAGGGAAGTGACTCTCGAAGATTGCCCGTGTGGATCTCGCAAAATGAGCAGGTGCCCAGTCCTGTTGAAGAATGCATTGACCACTGACAAAATTTTCACCAACCCAGGGAAGCCTTCGAATGCTATGTTCCCAAAGAACAAGATTTTATGAGGCTGTTAGGAGCGATTTGACCGGTTTTCGCAATTTTAAATTCGGAAGATCATAACTCGGCTCAGGCTGCATCTTTTCTCACAAAATTAGCAGCATTTGATTTGCTACACTTTTGGCAACATCAGTGATACTGGCATATCTCATTTTGATGAAGGGCTGATGATTTGTAGTGGGACGATATCGACGTCACCTCCCTGCGGCCCACAGTGAGTCGCACGGTGAGAGTGGAGAAGAGGTTGAAGGCCTGTATTGTTGCAAGAGGAGCTCATTTCGAACACCTTCTAGAATGAATAATTATTAGGCACTGCTCTACATAGAAGTTGTATCAGATTGTGTAACCGTTGTTTTTTGTTGAAGTTATTAGTAATAGACTACGCTGAACTACGCGCAAATAATTAGGGGCCACCCTGTAATGTTACATGCGGTTGATGATTACATAGTTGGTAAATTTGGAGGTATCACATGCACTTATTCATGAAATAAATAAAATTTATATATCCCACATGAGTTGACCCACCAGCGATCTCGTCGTCACGAAGTCTAATCGTCTCATCTTTTGCGGTACAAAGGATCCTTTCTGCAACGTTTTGAACATTGTAACGCGTGGCGAAAAATGGATTCACTACGACAACAGACGGCGATGTGAACAGTGTTTGGATCACGACGAAGCCCCTAAACATTTTCCAAAACCAGAATTGCACCAAAAAAATTCATGATGACTGATTGGTGCTCTACAGCCGGTTAATTCCATCACATCTTCCTGGATCTAGAAAATATTACAGTGGATAAGTTTTAGGAGTTCAAAAAAATGACTCAAGAACTGCATCGCATTCACCCAGCATCGATTAACAGAAAGAGCGCGATTCTACTCCTAAAACCCCAGACCGCATGTTTCATTGATGATAACAAAAAAATCTGATGGAATTGAGATATTAAGCTCTGGACCATCCTCTATGCTTATCAGAACTTTTCCCTACGGTTCATCACTTTATCAAGCATCTCGAAATCTTCTTACGCAAGAAATGCTTCCGAAACCAAGAAAACGCTGAGAAGGCTTTTACGAATTCGTCGATTCCGGAACTCAAGAACAGAATTTTGAGCTGCTGGAATATGTAGACTGCCTTCTTAATGGCAGAAGTTTTTGTCTTCGTGGTTATTATTTCGGTTAAAAACCAACATTTTGAAGTGATTTATGATATTTTAAAATATTGCTTCAAAACGGTCATTATTTTTGCCAGGACGTGATATGCAGTGGTGCAAACAACTAACAATCTGGACGTATATCAAAATATTGGAACACAACTAATTTATGCCACTCACAGAAACAGAGACACCCCTTTGTGAGCTGGTCACCCTGTAAATGGGCTGTGCTTTTCAAAAAAATTTGAAGCTGGTCCACGGATCAGCATTTTTTGTTAGTGTAATTCACTGTGTGCACCGCATATCATTCAAACCCCATACAATTCCCAAGTAGTGCAATGCGAGGCTCATCACAGAAATGAAATAACGGCTTCAAACAAAGCCTTCCTGACCCTTCTCATTTTTCATCATTGTTCTCACTCCATAGTAAAAAAGGGAATCTCTGAAAAATGTTCAAGGGTGGCATAACAGGAAATGAAAAATGTTGGCATAACAGGAAATGCCAATAATGGATCGTTTCGCTGCGCGAGAAGCCCTGAATCTTTCTTAAAAGTCCAACATCAGACTTCGCGAGTTTGCCATTCCGCGACTTCACTATTTCGCAGTGTCAGGAATTCAACATGCTATCGTAGCGTCGCAGAAGCTCAAGTACGGAATAA
Source organism: Trichostrongylus colubriformis (assembly GCA_963978905.1). Classification (NCBI taxonomy): domain Eukaryota; kingdom Metazoa; phylum Nematoda; class Chromadorea; order Rhabditida; family Trichostrongylidae; genus Trichostrongylus; species Trichostrongylus colubriformis. The sequence goes on along the minus strand of OZ022256.1, from coordinate 52,564,367 downwards.
AGAAAGTGCAACACCGGAAAGTGCAACACCACAACATAGCAAGATCTGAATCGGTTCAGCTTCCAGAATAATTTTCTCAGATTGTGTTTTTTACTTTGCCACATCAGGCATACTATGCGAGACCTTCACTTGTAGCCTGCCGTCTCGACCATATCGTCCTTTCATGAAGCTCGAAGAGCTCGAGGACTTTGATTCGTTAAGTACTCGAACAAGTGTCTCCTCCTACGCACGAGCGTTTTCGGCAGAAATCATTTCAAGAAGCTCCGGAACGACGTAGTGAGACAACATACTCACCGCTTGTGAGGAGCGCAAGCTTACAACTACTGCTAGTGATTTTGCGAGTGAGTGAGTCTACTAAACAGAGTACCAGCGCTGTCGAAGGTCTCTCGAAACGGAATACCAGCAATGGTTCCTGGTTAGATGGTAAGCGAATCACGCCGAAAACTAGTGCTGCTATTAAAGAAAATATGATGGACTTTGAGTAGACAAGACAAAAATTACAGTAATAAAATACTCAGTAAAAAGCTGGTGTGCCCCCTGCTACTGATTGGATAGTTTTTGTAGTTTCTTCTCGCATCCTCCCCCTCTTATCAACTAACCAGTTGGGCTGGCGCAGACTACTGCGCGCGTCACACATAGAAGCATGCTAATTGCGCTTGATCGTATCAATCGATCAGTATCATCATTGAAACGGTTGGGAGAAACAGGGAATTCGCAAAAACGGAAAGAGGAAGCAGAATCCCTCCATTTATCTCGTACTTCCACATCGATCGATATCGATCAAGCTCATTTTGCACGCTTCCATGTGTAACCCGCCAGTGATGTGCCCCAGCCCAACTGGTATGTAAAATTCAGGAATGTGTCTTTGCTGCGACGCGAGATATCGATTTCCCGCCATTCACTTCTGGCGGCTCCTTATCAGCCCTTAACAGTTGCTATCACTTCCGTTCCGTCACCTTTGATGTCCCCTTACCACCCCCCATATCACTTCGAAAATTCAGAGTCCCAGCTTCGCTGCGACGTGAGGTATCAATTTCCCGCCATTCGCCTTTAGCGGCTCCTTATCAGCCCTTATTAGTTGCTATCACTTCCGTTCCGCCACCACTGATGTCCCCTTACCACCCCCTATATCACTTCAAAAACTCTCAGTCCCAGCTTTACTGTGACGCGAGATATGAATTTCCGGTCAAACACACACCAACAGACACACTTAGCCGATTATATATAGTAGGATCCTTATTGTCATTTGTTTAATTAACTAACGGTCGGTGATCCACTTCAAGTTACAGTATGGTTTGATGCACGGTCGTAAATATTTATTGCGATTTTATCAGGAATATCAGTACGCTTCATAAGGCGCAATGTCGCTTCCATTGCTCATGTTCTACGAGTGGAGGTAACATGGAATGGTCCGCCATTCTTTAGTACTCTCCCTTTTCTGTCGAAGACTGTCGTCTTGCCATCAACCGTCTTATACGTGTAGCTCTTATCGTTGACGGTGATTTGGAGCACTTCATAGAAACGTCCCTCTTGTCTTCTAACGAATGTGTTTGTGTAGATTGTTTTGCTATCCGGATACGTTCGCGTGTAGCGTTTTCCAGCAATCATTGCCGTAACCGTAGTGGTTCCATTGCCTGCGGAGATGGTTAATCCATAGTCTCGTAACATCGGCATGCCATTTTTAATGTCGCGCTCATCACAGCTGTTTCCGCCTGCGGATCGATCAAAACCGAGTGGTCTTCCCTAAAAATGATTAGGTACGTACTGCCTTGAAATTATCATTATAGCAATATAATAACAGTCAAACCATTGGAAGGAGCATCCTACTATGGGCATTATTTTTACCCAAAGCCAAGAAGGGCGTGACGAACCGCCCCTTTCCTACACTGAACCCTAGGCAAAACTATGCACCCGGATCTGCTCACTGAACCTTGAAAGATCCCACAAGTTGCTTAGATGTACAACTTTTTATAAGACGCCCCACCCCCCCCCCCCTCCCCCCCCATTGTGATGTACCAAAATATGAATAGAATAAGTAAGAAGGTTGCAAAATTGTACACCCACAATAGGCACAGTGATTCTAGATCTGGTTTCAGCCCCTTTTCATGACGTTTTATCTGCAATCTGGAAATTTCTAAGAGAAATGTTCATCATGACCAAAACCGAAAAAGCATTGTATGGATCAAAGCTTGACTAGTTCAATTTATGTCGCAGTTATCGATTTCGATTATTTTTACTCTGATCTAAACTTTAAAAATGGCCTTAGAACATTATCTGTGGTTTTCACCTCAAAATTACTGTTCTAGTTTGAGTGCTATGGATCAGCTCGAAACAGAGTTTTTATCATGCAGCGGAGTCACTAATAGTCTTTGATATGCATGTGCATTTAAAGGCACTAGTAGGGGTAAGGGAAAACTGAGATCTGGGAGTACATGTTCTCGGAAAACGAACCCTCTACTTCAGTGGAGGTCATTTGTGGCGAAATCGCATTGAAAAAAAGCGGCTCGGGGTCTTATGACGACTCCGCTCGGCATCCCGTTATGCTGTTATGCGGCCGGGGGAGTCGCTGTGGAGGGGCGAGAAAACGATCGCGGCCAGCTGGCTCAGACTCTAGGCTGTTTCCACTCTACTCCGGCTAGTGACCCACAGGACGAGAGAGAAGGGGGATACTCGGGTTCTTATTCCTCGATTTCTTCGCGGTTTTATGTTGAGCTTTCTCTACTATTATATTGCTGAGCACTTCTACTTTCGTAATCCTCTAATGTGCCAAATATACCCCTCCCGGTGTCTTCAAGTAGCCTAATCGGCGACACGGACTCCTCGATTTGTATATCGTACCAATCTGCGAGAGCGCAGAAGGATGAAGTGCAACTTCTCACTCATCTCAAGCTTAATTATATGACGGAGGGAAAGTGGATGAATGAGCCATTCGGAGAAGCCACGGGAACAAAGAAAAAAAAGAAATTACAATTGCGCTCGATTTCAGTCGATTGTAAGGCTAGTGAGACGTCGCTTGTACTGTGTGCCAGGAAAAGAATGGAGGAAATCGCTGCTCAGATTCTATAGAGATTTTCCATGGGTCACGGAGCAGGCGGTATCGGTATCCTCACAATGAACAGATGAAGAATCAAAGCCGAGAACTGAGTAAAACCCGTAAGTAGCATGATTTCCCCGTCCCATAGCCAATACCCCCCCCCATCGAATTGATGGAATGGAGCAGTGGAAATTACCCGTCAAAAAAATGGGTTCCGTCGTGACAAGATATGATTGAGGAAATCATGAAGCGAAGATAACGATATCATGAGAGATTGCAATTTCGCCGAATCTCTAGCAATCACATCAAGGGGAAACCATTGCACAGGTCTACTTCTATGCCATGATCTCGTCCAAGCCGAAAGTCGGGAACGCCCTAATTTAGGCTTTTCGAAGGTTTGCTTCGAATTTTCTACCACATTTGAGGTCTACAACATCTACAAACATTTTACTGAGCGCGACGAACGACGATGATTATCGTGCATTGGGCTTCTAGTTGCATCTGAAGGTAAAACTGTAGCGTTTTTGCCGGCAGTAATGAAGAAGCCATATCGAGCAGAATTACCTTATGGTACGGCCTGCGGCAACTACCGTTATACATGGAATCTGACCTGTCCGTAATTCTGGTTTCTTTTTTTCAAATATTCAAAAAGTAAATACATAAGAAAAATACGAGCCTGCAGTCGAGCTTGAGCTGTGAGTAGGAAGATTAGGGAAAGTACCGTAGTGTAAAACATTCTCACTGGCACTGGCGGATGAATCTGAGTGCACATATTTATATCTATACTGCAAGGAGAAAATCAATAAATAGTGACTCATAAATCCAACAATAAATCCCGGCCGATGAAAGTTTTAGCCGATATTAATTCCGGTACAATGGATGAATCACATTTATTGTTGCAGATGGGCCATCATACGCCACGCGCCCGCCATTGCACTAACTAGAGCACACATGAAATTCACAAAAAACAGTGAAAGCAAACCTCTTTCTGTTATGTCAACAAGGTTGTCATGTGGAAAATATTTAGAAGAAGCCAATTCATTAAAAATGACATCTGTGCCAAAAATTCCTTAAGAAGTTAATCAGGCTCATGGTCAGTTAGAGCCAAAAGTGTGGAAAAAACAAAGGTTCCAAAGGGGAAAAGGGAGAGCGATTAGTCGCGGAGAATATATGCAAATAATAAAGAGTATTATGTAAGTGCAAGTCACTTTGAATTGTTATCAAAAAACGTATGAAGCTCGATGACGACGTGAGTGAACTATTTATTTATTTAGCTCACTCGTGAGCACCCTTTTACGAATTTCGCTTCGTATTCAGATATTTGACCTAAAAGTACAGGCAGATAATGTATGCTAAAAAACCACGAGCAGAGCAATTACAAAAGCTTTCCTGGCAAGACACATCTTTTTCAAGTGGCCTAACGGATGTGCCTTATGCATGGATATTCCACTTGCTAATGTTATTGAAGGCAATTGTACAACTTAGTTGTGGCTGTAGATAATATATTTGAACATGGATTTCGACTAATATCGCTCCCTATTTCAGAAAAGGGTATTTGCAACTACTAGCGGCTTTGAACGGATGACGAACGGGATTCCCCGATATAAGGTGGATACTTAGTTCATCCGATGTATGACTCAGACCCATACACGGTCTCTCGACCTCCATCACTGCATGGTAAAGATCCTTCTCCTATGGAGCAGATTTGCTAACTGCAAAATTGATATTATTCTTGCGAATCGTTTCACTGTTCCTGCGCTCTGATGTTTTGAAGACCGCGCTTCACCCGAGGATTCATGTTTCGGATTCACTGCATGTTCATTCCATTCCTCGAATTCCTGCGAAGATGGCAGCCAGCTTTGTATCCCCGCAAAAAAAGTTTGTGCGACTTTTGCAACTACTATGCCATTTCGGAGCGTTGGTTGCTAATATGTAGCGTTCACTATTTGCCTCTACCTTTAAGTTGGCAATCTAAAAAAAGTGAAATTTGTAAAAAGGAGCTTACGAGTGAGCTAAACAAATAAAGTTCATTCACATCATCGTCTGACTTCATACGCTTTTGGAATACGGTTTATGCCAAGTTCATGACTTACACTTACTTACATAATACCCGTTTTTATTGCATATGCTTTCGGTGATTAATTGCTTCCCTTCCCCACTGTGAAGCCTTCTTCTTCTCCATATTTCCCACTGTGACCTCGTTACGAGTCTGAAGGGACCAATGAAACTCGTTGAAAACGAACAGATAACGTGTGTACTAAACTCATTTCGAGCCTTCTGCATTTGTTTCCTCATAATCAGCCATCTGCAGTCTTCAGCCTTCACGTCTTCGAGAAAACTTGTGGGTCTTTGTTTGAGAAAATTGCCCTTCGATATTACTGCGACCACGCATTTCCTTGTATAGCCATTACCATACACTGCCAAATAGCTAAACTCAAATTTGGGTGGGTTCAAATGATAGGTTATGCATTCTTATAATCCTTTGACCCTTTTTTCGCTTGTGCTTATGTTCTCTTTTCAACTATTAGGTTGTCGAAAAATTTTTTCGTTACTCAAATACGCGCTTTTCCCTTCAAACTGCTTTCCAGCGATTTCTTCTGTACATACACATGTAGTACAAGGTCCCACGCATCTATAGGTATTATTGTCTTCCATCTCTGGGATAACCTTGTTTGGCAAATTATCTATATCAAAGGAACACTTTCGGTAAATTCCACTATATGATTTCGAATATGGCCTCCAGCAACCGAAACCAGTCGTCGTATAAACGCTGCATACGAAGAGGGTTCAGTGTCCGAACTTGTGGCACAACTTTGGGTCAAACGCTTTTGAGAAGGCAACTACAACGTCAAAGATGCGGACCGGTCCGGACCCCCATCGAAAGGCGACAACGAACGATTGCGGGTGCTGGCTTGCAACACTAACAGCGGACTTATACTGTCAGCAGCCGTATATTCTGGTCGCGAAAATCACAGAAAAACGTCCGAACCATGACACGATTCTTTTTCTACACGATAGTGCTCGCCCACATACAGCAAAAGCGACTCGCTCAAAACTTCTCGAGCTTGGACGAAAAGTGCTACCCCATCCACCTCATAGCCCTGATCTTCATTCATCGGATGATCACCTTTTCCTTTCTCATTCTAGTGCCATTCAAAGAAAAACCTTCGATAATGAAGATGACATGGAACGGTGTTGTGCAACTTCTTCAAATCAAACCCAGAACAGTTGCATGCATGGCATAGCAAGTTTGCCTGAAAGGTGGCGAAGAGTGGTAGGACAAGATGGTGATTGCCTGCTTCATAGTATCCTCTGCTTTTTTGTAATAAAGTGTAAAAATGAACTTCAGAAAACGAAGAAAACTTTTTTGACAACCTAATATTTTGTTTCAGGTTATGAGAATGCACGTCAGAAGCCATACGCCTATCATGATGGGCATTTTTATCCTTTGTACTGAATGATTTGTTTCAAAGGCCGAGATATACATCTAATAACCTGTGGTATGAATTAATGAGACGCTGTGAGACCAGTTGCTTGATCAATGCTCAGTGCCGGGCTAATGAATCCTTAAACCTTTGAGGATTGATAAATTCTTATAATATCTGTGTAAAGGATCAAATCATTGTCTCTCCCATTGGTTTACACAAGTCATTGCAAAGACCAAATCGCATTCCACTAGCAGTACAATTCTCCATTGAGTTAGAGTGCATGGCTCATGCCAAAAGAATTCACTGATCAACGGCGAAAGACCCAAATGCGTAGGTTTGTATGAAATGTTGATGTTCATGCAGCAGCGTTTTGTTCATAATTCACTTTTTGCTCGTTTCCCTGAATTCCCTTAATTCCGCCTTCATTTTTCTTCAAAGGTTTATAAACAGCTCCCTTGCTCAAACTTTTCGTAAGAATTAAATATTTGACATCTGCATTGGAATCAGACTGCTTTGAAAACAATGAGAATCGAGAAGCCACGACATCAAAAGAGTGGCGTGGATCGTTTGCTACCGCACATTACAAGTTCAAACACTGTCAACGTGAAATGACACCCAAAAGCCATACGTCGTTGAGGAACTGCCCTGTGGTTGGTGACGATCGTCTGACCACCAAGGGTAATGTAAACTTATATTTTATAGCTATAATGGTAAGATACCACGAAGATTTCTCGTTAACATCCATCACTTTCGTTGTAGAGCACTGCACTGCTGACCAGAAGAAGTGGCGTTGCAGCGTTCACCACCAGTCATTGCTGTAACCATCGTTTGATCATGCTCCAGAAACATTACTGCTGCGGAGCCGCTGGTCTAATTCTCTACCCGACAAGTAGGTACTCCTCCATCTCAAGACATTAAGTCTAGGTCACTAGACTGTAATAGCCATTCACAATTCTGCAACTCACATGCAGAGCCTTTGACGAATTTCCCGAACGAAACGAGCCGACTGTGTAAGACAGTATATTGGATAGTATATGGATTTGTTGTATTAATTGCCACGCGGTATACGAATTGAATTGGGTAATCTAACTAAATACAAATGGTTATCAATGAGTAAATGAAAACAATGCTGGGAATGGAGATACATAGAACTAGATGAGTAAAGCGATCAATTCAAGATGACCATCTGAAGGGCGAAGAGGGTCCTTTTACATGGAACAGCTGGCTTCATGGAGGCACTTGTTTTTGTCTGTAGAAGAATTGAACACGTGTAAGGTAATCTCTACTGTTCCTAGAGAAAACCTATCGATTAATAGCATATCGATTACAGGGAGAGAGATATAGAGATGTTACATAGTAGTCCATAAACCTGAGGAAACCTTTTTAATCAGTTTCGTGATACCAAGTGCCGAAGGAATCATCGTTCTGGAAATGAGATTGACGATAGGATGTGACCAAAAATTTCGATCACTTGGCATAAAAGCGAAGCCTAGAAGTTTTCCTTTCCGCAAGCTCTCGCCGCACTAAAGTTACAAGGATGCTCTTGCAGACCATGAACTGCAGGTGGTGAAGGTGGCATTAAATGAAGATCATAGACAGTGATAGCACCTGTGAACAAGTATAGGAAAGCGACAACTACGAAAAGCAGCTATTTTTCAGATCTTCCAGTTAATGGCACAACACATGAAGTGTGCAGTGATGTGGGTTTTCTGATTGGCACATTGTGGTACAAATCGATGAAGCACGTGATAGTATGCAATAGGAGACGATAAATATAAAGTGGAATCTTATTCTTCATAGCTACCCAGCTGAGGGCTCCACAGTCTCGAACACATGATTGGGAAAATGGTGTGGTGGGTCATTCATTCACGATGAACACTGTCGCTAGAATGAGTACATAGCGGTAGTAACGTATTCATTACCCATGCCACTATACTAACGGGATGACACCGCACTGATGAAAACAAATACTGCACTCACGTTACGAAGATGAGTAACAACTACATATTTCTATCCATTTAGAGCCCTTTCGCGCGTTGATATGCTCGGTCCTATACACACTACCTTCAGAACCAGGTTATTTATTCATTATATATTTGCCATGACCCCTTCATCTATCAAATAAGAAATAAATAAAAAGACTCATAGACCTGTACTCGTATCAGAAACGTGAGACCGTAAGCTAATTAAGGCATGTGTGGCAGAAATTGCGACTGAAACTGCGCAGGCAATTACGAAGCCGCGCGTACACCGCCATTTTTGGTGCGAACTATTCAAAGATGATCCAAGTGGTCAGCCCACTGTATATTGAATGAGGTTAGGGCAAGGCAATAAACATCATAATGACGTTTTTTTAATATTGAAGAGTTCCAGCTTTGAATCCATTGAGCAATTGAGCTTTGAAAGTGATCATGTATGTATGTGTATCATGTCCACTGTTACTGATCATGTATACGAAAAACAAAGACTGCTCCTGAAGACCAGGGGAGAATTGGCCACTCAAACCCGTTCGGAAAATTATCATTTATTGCAGTCATCGATAGTGACTACGCTATGATGCTCCTAATGACGTGACGTGGAGCTCCGAAAGACTGGAGCGAAGGGGTGCTACTGCCATTTTGGCAGAATGCGTGTTTTGCCGATCGCCGCATCACTGAGGGATCGATCGGAGCAACAAAGATTTGTGATGTGTGGAGCTCATACGCGCACACCAAGCCGTAGCACGTCATTTGCAGGAAGTTGGAGTGATTAAAAGCCTTACAAGCTGATCCTTCAGATTTCCCTGGAAGTTTTATAATAAAGTAGGGAGAAGAGTCATCCAGAGCAAAGATAGAAATACGGTCTACAGACTTCTTGGTCATCAATTTCTAGGCTTATGACTTCTTACGGAAAAATTGCTATCATCGTTGAGGCTAAAGTAGAAGTATTAGCTGTGTTTTCATGCAATCGTTTTAACATGATTCACTCCCAGATTTATCTTGTCATCGGTTTGTGTGTCCTCAGTCTTCCCGTTATGAGTGATTCACTATGGTTTTCTGCCGCTCAGATCATAACTTACTTATTATAATACATGGCTATCAATACTCAATCACTCGTGATAAACTTTCCCTCCCATTCATTAAGAAGGTAGCCCACGTCACAACTGGTCCACTGGAATGTAAATTTAGTATAACCTCAGCTTCATGAGTTCCGCGGTATCTAGATGGTGGAATGGTCTTTTCTTACTCCAGTACCTAGAAAGACACCCTCTTCTTCACTCGCAAACTATTGTCCGATTACCATCATCTCGATCTTTACCAGGCTCCTTGAAAAAGTCCTAGAGAAGAAGATCGAAACATTTGGAGGAGCATTCTATTGTATCCAATACTCAGCATGGCTTTCAGTGAACAAAACTACTGTGACTGCCATGCTATGTACTATGAGTGACTTGACGCAATACAGTGACGGGGGTACCCACATTATATTATCTACCTGGATTTTGCAAAAGCCTCTGACAAGAGCCCTCATCTTTAATTACTGAATAAGCACACACACACAAACACATACACACATACATACACATACATACATATACACACATACATACACATACATACACATACACACATACATACACATATGCAGACAGACAGACAGACAAACGGATTATATATAGTAGTGATGAATATCGATCAATGTAATTTTGCTAATGCTTCCATGTGTGACGCGCGCAGTAGTGTGCGCCAGCCCAACTGGTATTCCAATAATTGGCTTCAGAGAACTAAATCTACTGCGACTGGCATGCTATACAGTGCGTTTCATAATTATAAGGTCACCCCTGAATTTCAGGTTTTTTCAACAACACCCCATTAAGGAATCTTTTCAGTCTCATAGACGGATTCCTCACTTGAAATAACCCCCGTATCCGGTTTTTGGATGCAGTCGCGTTTACCTTATGTTTTTAAGAGTATTTTTCGGTTTTTGCACCGTTTCATAATTATAAGGTCACCCTGGAAAAAGAAAAAAGGTGAGGCTCCAGCAAGTGTGTGAAGTAGATATGTATTCCAAATACATCTTCGTGATACCTGCTCAATCATCTTGTGGCTAGCTGCTATGTTCCGAGAGAAAAGCCCAGATTTTGGATTCTCATGGTGCTAGGCTCAGTTTGAAAGTAATTCCAAAAAAATCGGAAGCTTCTTGTGCTCAATTAGATAACATTTGAGTCATTCAGTGTCTTCACATGTTTTTCATGCTCTGGACTCCCACGTGAGATCATTGTCATTTACGAGAAAGGGATTTTGAGGACCACTTCCTACAGCACCTCCTTCATTAAGTGAAGGCAGTGAGCTTGCACTGAACCTTGCCTCCGACACCTGCAGAATAGACTCCAGAGACTGCTAGAAGATCCTACGAAGAAATCAGTTGCCTTTTGGAGCCGATCGGCTCTTCACAATTGCGTATTAAAGTATGGCAATGCTGTTGCTCACGTAGGTCATTCAACGTAATTGCGGTTAAAGTCCCGAAATACGCACTCTGAGCCATAGATAACATGTAGTCATGGTCTCAGTTTTATTAGAGAGATCTAGAAGACATCACCTCAAATATTTACCCTGATAATTGTCAATTCTGGGAAGCAAAACTGCCCAAACAGGCAATCTTTGAAGACTGGAACAATATCTGTGGTGAGGTTCTCCGAAATTTAGTTTCTAGTTCACCGAATCTACTTGTTAATGTCGTTCTCAAACAGGAGAGGGCCACAGATCATAAGCTCCTCCGCATGCGCTGTTAAATCTAGCAAATTCTCTGTTTCTTCGGGGTGACCTTATAATTATGGAACGGCACAAAAATGAGAAAATATTCATAAAAATGTTGGGCTGAAAGCTAATGTTATCAAAACTAGAATAGGAAGGTTTTCTGTGGTGAGGAATCTATAAAAAATATTCGAAAAATTTTCGGTCAGCTGCCTCTCTTGAAAACCGAAAATTTGAGGTTGACCTTATAATTATGAAACGCACTGTATACTATGAACGAACTGACTCAATATAGTCACGAGATACCCTCACTGATATTATCTACCTGGTTCTGCAAAAGCTTTTGACAAGGTCCCCCATATCAAGTTATTGGATAAGCTTGGCTGGCATACCCCCAAGCATTATCTCATGGATACATGCATTTCTTCGTGATCGCTGCTTTCATATCACATTAATACTGCCTACTCCAGATATGAACTTGTACTCAGCGGTGTCCCTCGAAGTGGAGTTTTCCTACCAACTATTTTCAATATTTACACCATACATTGCCGGACATTATATGTCTGGAGGAATCAAACGTTTTGCTTTAGCTGATGATGTTAAATTCACAAACAAATTGAGATCATGATGATTGTACCATTCTTCAACGCGCCCTCGATACCTCATCCTCTTGATCGAAAGAATGGTGCCTTCCTCTGTCACAGAAGGAACAGAATTTATGCGTTATGGTCCAAGGTAGTGGTGATGTGAAGTGTATACTCATCATATTGAAGACTCATCAATCCAATAGGTCTACAAAAATACTGATCTGGAATTTTCGATGACCCCTGGCAACTAGTTTGATGCTCACTGTGAGGAGATTGCCAGAAAGGCAAACTACCCCACCCACAGTGTGTTTAAGGGGCTATACTTAGAACCCCAATGTTCTTTTACAAGCCTAGAGCACATAATAAGATCACTCGTTGGGTATGGCACTGTCGTTTTCATTCCTCATGAGCGCTATGCTTTTCAATAAGGGAAGGGATAAAAATCAATGTTTAATGCGTATTTTTATTCGAAATCATTCAAGTTCTACAAATATATGAGTCCTGAAATGTTTCATTCTCACTTAATTGGAAACTACGCCTTCTGAAAAACTATATAAGACTACCATTTTCCTTACTTTACTAGATGAAACACTTTCTTGCCTATTCTGTTGACCGTTAAAGCTGGGGAGTTCACCACAGTGAAGTAAATTTCGCATAATCCTTACCATCTTCATAATAATTTAATCATCCGTGTTATTTACAGGTACCATTTTCTACTTTTTACTATATCGACAGGTACTCCTTATTGTCTATTACGTCGAGGAAGTTATTGTATGAAGAATGTATGTAAGCAGTTGTCAAATGGTGGTGATATTTTATTTTGGAAATTTATGCATTCATCCATTGCACTATATTTGAGAGTTTTTCAAAGAAATCTTTCAATTTTTCAGTATACTTTATACTAGTATTTGATGGATTGGTTTCTAATCCACCATTCAAAAAGGCAAGCAACAGAAGTATCAATAAAAAGTTTTCCTTGATAGTTCTTGTATTCATGCGCCACTCTGAATGGAACATATTGTATTGTAGTATTGCTTTGAATCATTTTTTAAAACCGCAGGAGTTTAGAATTTCGTTGTTATTGATATAATCGAAAACTTGGTGTATAAAGGTTGTTGGCAGGCTACAATTACCATTACCCTTGTTTTTGGAAATATCCTGTTGGAGATTTTCAAACTGAAAATTGCATAATAAATAGAGCAACAATAATTTCTTGTCATCAGGTGTATAAGCAAGGAGTGAGTCCCTGTAACATAGATTCATAATTTGTGCAATAGCTTTTTTTGGTTAAGCTATGCAGTTCTCCTTTGATTACTTTGCCATCGGTTTGGTTATGCGAGGTATTAATAAATTTGCCTACTTCTAAATTGGTATTTTGTTCTAATTGTGTCTTTATCATTTTTCTCACCTCTTCTTTCCCATTTCCTGAGGATCTGAGTGTGGAATACAGATGTTCTGGTTCATAAGTAGGGGAGCAGTGATACTGGGAATATTACAGCATGCCTTATTGCAATCATTATTTCCGAATGGGAAAGCCTTGATCAGCAATATAATCCAGAAGTCCTCCTTGCTTTGTAATGTAATTTCATCTTTGTTTCCAGCAGAATTAAATTACTGTTATATATGTGAAATAGGTTCTCTTTGATTCCATTTTTCACTTTCTAGAGGTTGAACCTACGTAAGCTTGTTCAAATGTATGCGTCTTTATTTTCAACTCAGTTGTGTTGGGAATTATGTATTATAATCATTTCTACCTATCAGATATTTGCTGCATTTTGAGCTACAGACTCTGGAAGAGTTTCTGGTACCAAAACTTTCTAAATTGTATCTTCCATTTACCTTGCATCTGTCAAAATTTGGATATATAATAACTATTAGTAGTACCTTGTAATAAAATGGGCTGTGGTGAAAGCATGGGTCAGCCTCGTACTAAGGGAAAGTTCGAACAGAAGATCGCCCTCAGCATTCGCAAGCAGCTGTTGTTAGTAAAGAAAGGTCTCAAATAGGAGCTTATTGACCCTTTAGAAGGCTTTGTGAATACCACTGTGTTAGTAACCATTTTTATAACCCTAACAAAGGAGCCACGTTCTTTAAAGAGATAATGACCTCTTGTTTGAAGAGTGTAAAGGATTTTGTGAAGAAGAATCATTGGTGACGAAAGAGAAATGAAAACGAAATGGAAAAGAAATGGAGTGAAGACGAAAAGAAAAGGTGCGAATAAGAAAGTAAATGGAAGAAAGAAAGTAAGTAAAAAGGAGAAATGGAAAAGGGATTAGTAGGACCCCTGTAGTCTTTTTTTTCGAGTTAACATAGATCAGCATGTTGAATAAAATTGGAATTAGTAGGAAGAGCGGGGGGGGGGTTGTTTGAAAATTATGCGATTTATAAAGCGGGTGACTTATAAAGTGAGTGTATTTGGTCGGTACCAAGTCATTTAGTAAAGATTGTTTATTTGTGTAACTATACGTTCACCAAAATCAAAAGAGGGCACGTCGTTTGACGTATGACAGCCAGTTGGCTGAAGCGAAGATACGGTACGACCAGGTGATCGCATGACTCAGCTCACACTGAGTAATAGCAGGAAAAGTTTGCTTGTACTGCTTTTTTGTGAATCCCATGTGTGGTACTCCACATAGTACGATAGCGTGACCTGTGGTGACGCAATCTGCAAGTACAGATGTGATTCATCCATAATACCTGGAATAAAATCAGCTAACTCTCATCAACACGCGATTTTTTGTTGAACTTATGACTCACAATTTATTGATTTTAGCTTTGAAGTCGAGGTATAAATGTGTCCATTTAGCATCGTGCACCACTGTCAGTGGAAATGTATTACACTACGGTACTTTCTCTTGTCTTTCTACTCACAGGTAGAGCTCAACTGCAGGTTCGTGTTTTCCTTATGAATTTATTTTTTGTATATTTGAAAAGAAGCAGAATTACGGACAGGTGCGATGTGCTATAAAGGTAGCTGCAAGAGGCCGTAATCACTGATAGAGTGATTCTGCTCAATATAACCTTCTCAATTACTGTCAGCACATAGCTGCAGTGTTAGCTTCAAATGCAACTGAGTGCCCAGTGCAGGTTAATCGTCGTCGTTCATCACGTTCAGTATAATTTTTGGCGATGTTGAATACTTCGAATGCGAAAGGAAAATCGAAGTAAACATTCAAAACCCTGAACCTAAGCCGTTCCCGACCTTCCGAGCCGATTTGGAGGAGGCGATAACTCATTTCTCGGCTTTGATTCCACTCCTATTCATTATGAGAACACCAACTGCTTCGTGATCCATGCAAGGCCTCGATAAAATCTGAGCCGCGATTTCTTCCATTCTTTCCAGCCTTTCATGAAGCACACGGTATATGCGACGTCTCACAAGTCTCACACTCGATTAAATTCGTGCACAAACATAATTTCTTTCCTTCTTTGCTTCCGTGCGTTAGTGGCTTATTCACCCACTTTCTCTCTGTCATATATCTAAGTTAAATGGGAGGTTGTACCTATTGTGATAGAGATCAAGGAACTTCTGTCGCCGCTTATACTTACATGCAAATGCATATCAAATACCATCAGTGAATCAGGCTGAATGACAAAAATGAACTGTAGTCAGTCCATAACACCCAAACTAGGGTTCAATTCTAAAGCGAAAACCACACAGGGTAGCCAAAAGCACATTGAATCTCAGGTCAATAAAGTAATTAAAATCAATGATCAAGACTTATACTGATAAATGTTTTTTTGGGGCCGCTTTGGTACTAGACCCTTTAAATGGTTGACCTACTTTAACCCACACAATGCTTTTCCGGTGGCTCCAGGTCATTATCCCTCTTGGAAATTTTCAGATCGCAGACAAAGCCTCATAGAACGGGGCTGAAATCAAATTTTTCAAATCAATCGCTGGGCGTATTGTGGTTGTTGTCATTTTTGCAACTTTCTTACTTATTCTCTTCATATCTTGATGCTATCGCAATGCGGACGGAGCATCTTATAAAAAGATGTATATCTGAGCATCTTGAAGAGGTTTTGAGGGTTCAAAACGGCCACTACTCGTTCAATTTTAGGGAGGACCACTCGATTCCAATCGGTCCTCAGGCGAAAACACTTATGGTCTGACCATCTCCGCAAGCAATGGAAGCACTTCGGTAGCGGCAATGATTGCTGGAAGATGCTATACAGTCACGTACCCAGAAAGCACCACAGTCTACACAAACACATTCGTTAGAAGACAAGAAGGACGTTTCATTCAAGTGCTCCAAATCACCGTCAACGACAAGAGCTACACGTATAAGACGGTTGATGGCAATACGACGGTTCTCGATGGCGAAGGGAAGGAACTCAGGAATGGCGGTCCATTCAATGTTAATTCTACTACTAGAACATAGCAATGGAACCGACATTGCGCCTAACCAAGCGTAATAACATCCCTGATAAAACCACAATAAATGGATACGACCGTGCATTGAACCATACTATTACTCAAACATGAAACATCAGCTCAAACTTAATCAATTAGATGATAATAAAGACAACTTGATGAAATGAGAAAAATTCTACGAAAACTATCACTAAGTAGCAGGGCTTACCCAGGTGTCGAGAGGGGTGGCCTCACAATACCATCTCCGACAAAAACCCGAATACAACCCCTTTCCAACACAGTACATAACTTCTACAGTATCGGTAACTAGTGACGATTTTGTGGTGTTACTAAGTATTTTATCACTGTAACTCTTATATTGCTTACACGAATTCCATCATATTTTTCTATTCAGTGAGATTAGCTAACGGCGTAATCCGCTTATCATCTAGCTAGGGACCATCGCTGGTTTCTGTAGCAACGACACCCCAATCCTGTTAAAACTCTTCCACTTCGGTGTATTCTGCTTAGTACCTGCTTAGTAAAATGTCGCTAACAGTAGTTGTGAGCTTGCGCTCTTCACAAGCGGTGAGTATGTTGTCTCACTAGGTCGTTTGAGAGCTTTTCTGAAATGATTTCTGCTAAAAACTCTACTGTGTAGGAAAAGACACTTATTTGGGTACTTTACAAATCGAAAGCCTCGAGTTCTTTGTGCTTCATACGAAGACGATACGGTCGAGACACTCGAAATGCCTCGTGTGGCAAAGAAAAGAGCTCGATCTGAGAGAACTATTGTTAAAGTTGAACTAACCGAGATCCTGCGAATTTGTGGTACTGAGCTTTCCTTGATTTTGTAATCTTGAGCTTCTTGCTATGACATATGTGAATTCCTGACACTGCGGAATAGTAAAATCGCAAGCTCGCGAACTCGCAAAGTCTGACGGTAGTATCATGAGAAAGATGCGGTGCTTCTCGAACAGCGAAACAATCCATTCTTGACATTTTTGTTATGCCAACATTTTAGGTCTTTTGGCATTTTCCTTTTTTATTATGGGATGAGAAAAATAATGGAAAATATGAGTGGTCAGGAAGGCTCCGTTCGAATCCGATGTTTCATTTTTGTGATGCGCCACTGTACTTAACCTGAGAATCGTTAGGGACTCGAATGCTATATGGTGCGCACAGTGAGTTGCACGAATAAATTGCTAAGCCCTGACCCATCCACACATTTTAAAAAGCACAGCCCATTCAGAGTACGACCCACTCATAAAGAGGTGTCTCTGTTCTTGTGGCTGGTATAAAATCTATTTGTGTTCCAACATTTTGACCACATTATTATTTTGTTGAACCACACATATCAGGTCGTGGAAAATAATGACCGTTTTGATGCAAATATTTCAAAATATCACAACTCACTTCAGAATTTCACCCGAAATAAAAGCTAAAAAGACTAAAGCACTTCTGTCAACAAGAAGGCAGTTTAGGTAATCCAGCAGCCCAAAATTCCAGAGTTCTGGAAACGACGGAATCGCTGAGTGCCTTTTCTACGTCATCTTGATTTTGAAAGCATTTTTACGTAAGAAAATTTCGAAATGCTTGGAGAAGTGATAATCCATAGGGAAGAAAACGGAGTTCAGAGAATGGTCGAGAGTTTCATATTCCAGTACATAATTTTTTTGTTGTCATCAATTAGACATGCGGTCGGGCATTGTCATGGAGTAGGATGGCCTTTTACAGATAAGTACCGGCTGCATCCGATGCAATTTTTGGTGCACTTTCTTAGATTTCTTCTCAGTAATTCTCCGCTGTGATGGTTTTTTCTGGAGCCAGGAGTGTAGCGAGTTAAGACCGGCTATAGACAACCAGTTAGTCACCATGACCTTTTATGGTGCAACTCCAGCTTTGGAAAATGTTTGGAAGCTTCGTCGTGATCTAACCACTGTTCAAACCGTCGTCTATTGTTGTAGCAAATCCATTTTTTGTCACACGTTACAAAGCGTTGCAGAAAGGATCGTTTTGTCCCGCAAAAGACTAGACGATTAGAACTCAAGACGACGAGATAGCTGGTGCTTAGTCAACTCCTGCGGAATATATTATGTGATAAATCCAAAATAAGACAGCAGGTAACAAGCAACCGCTTATGACATTATAGTTACAAAAAATTAAATGGTTGTAGTATCAGCAATAGTACTTAAGCTGAATAACTACAGGAAGAAATTGACAGATAGAGCGATTTAAAGGCAGCATTAGGGGAAAGTCAGGAAAAGTAAAAGATAGTGCATATGAAAGTCGAGATCACAGGACAGTGGAGAAAAAACGGATGGAAATGGCGAAAAACCCGAGAAATAGGACCCCCTTTCCACTGTTGATTCTCACGCGGACGACCTGTCCGACAAGAGGCGGGTAGTCTGATCTAGTTTTCCATTGGCATGTTGCCAAATAAACACAAGGGAATGCTTGGAAATACGACAGCATCTACTTTTTGGAGTGAGCTTCAAGCTAAAACTGCGAAAGCGCGCCGCAAAACCTTCGATCCTGCCGCATCTCCTTGGCCGCTCCCACCCCAGTCAATCGGAAATCACGTCATCGGGAGGCGGGATCGCTGTATGCAAGAGGCGGGACAGTTGGACGGTTGCGACACTTGCAGCGCTTCTACAGCTTTTTCACCGGGATTTCGCCACAGATAGCTTTCTTAGGCCTAGGACTACCATGTGAGTGGCTTCTTGTAAGGATTTCTTCATTACCACATTACCCCTAATGCTGTCTTTAAAAGGGAGAATGATACAGTCACCAGTAGTTCTAATTTGTTTGTGAATTTTAACGTCAGCAAAAGCAATACATTCGACTTCAAAATACCTAATAATATCGAACAATTCATGGTGTAACTATTGTAAAGAGTTTAAGAGAGAATTTCACCTTGAGGGACAGGTCTGTATCTGGAATGGGTAGTATCAATATGAACTGAAAACAAGGGATCAGAAAGAAATGCAAGTATGAGATATTGTTCGGGTGTATAGCATTCATAGTAAGCTTATTGTCACGGATGAACTTTCATCATGTCGGTCATCGGTGGTACACCCGCTCTCAAACTCCCGTCGCTCATGCCTTTTGGATCAGGATCCGATCGGATCCCTACGCCTCACCAGGACATCCGCGTCTGATTCGGCGGACCTACCCCGGGGACCAAGGGGGCTCCAGCTCTTCTCTGGACCATGAGGCTTTCTCCAACTCTTCGCTATGCACACAGTACACTCTCTGATCAACCCCACAATAGCAAGACATTAACCCAGCAATAGAATAACACACCGTATTGTAGGAACAGATCACATGTTTAAGTCATAACACAAGATAACATACATAACGCATTTACTACAACGTGATGACATCATATCTGCTACCTATATCGGTACCGCAGCACTATGGCCGAGTTTGTACTAGTGAAGATGATGAGTCGAATTTCGCGCTCGACAATATCCTCGCGGGTGACCCAAAATGGTAGAAGAAAGCGTGGCAGGAAAATGGAAAAATGTACGATAGCTTGGAAAATTTGCTTCCGAACGATATATTAAATTTTTATCTTGCCAAAGTTTTCAATGAATTATGATCAGTGGAATGGTTATTATTTTTGCCACGACCTAATAGATGGCGAGTCAGGAGAAAGCGGAAGATGGTGAGAAATGTTTCTTTCGGAACAAAAATTCGAGGATCGCATCTCCTGCGCATCTCTTCGAAATGCAATATCATCTTTCCGAGTTGCGCTATGGGAGATGTCATTTGTTGTATCCTAGAGTGTATTAGGTCTGTGCAGATTAAATGGCCAAAATGGACTACTTTTTCAAAACGCCATAACTTCGCTCAGACACAACTTCATTTGTCGTAATAAAACCATTCGAATCTACACAACCTTTTCAACGATCTAGTGAAGAAAATATGCAATCATGATAAAATTCTGGATTGTGAAAATTAATAAAGTTAACTATAGCATTTTCAACCTGCATAGTTTCGGCAAATTTTTTCAGCCGCAGGTTTGCATCGAGAACCGGGAAAAGGTGGTAATTCGTCAGGGATAGGTCTGGGGAATAAGGGGGGGGGGGTGAGGGAGAGTCTCGATCAGTTTCTGTCAGGTGACTTGCGAACTATGGGGTTTTGCGTTGTTTTGCGCGCCCGGCAAAAACTGATGCAGTTAGGCACCAAGATTGTCCCTCACCCTCCTTATTCCCCAGACCTATCCCTGACGGATTACCACTTTCTCCTGGTTCTCGATGCAAACCTGCGGCAGAAAAACTATGCACGGTAAAATGCCATTCTTGACTTTATTAATTTTCGCAATCCAGAATTTGATCGCGTGGCATAGTTTCTTTACCAGGTCGTTGGCAAAATTCTGTAGATTCGAATGGTTTTTATTTCGACAAATAAAGTTGTGTCTGAGCGAAGTTATGGCCAGATACGTTTCGGCCATTTATTCTGCACAGACCTAATATTTCTTTCATTTACGATGATGGTAACCAAGTGAAACAACAGTAGCAACGATCATGTGAAGTAATGAATGGGAGCATAAGCAGAAGGTCGAGAGAAAAAGGTGATCCTAGTAGAAAATCCATTGAATTCGCACTCGCCGTCTTAGCAGGGTGTCGTGCGTGCTGTGTATGCAACTTAACGAACAGCAATCGTTGGTAGTATCTTTATAGTAACCAGTGTACGATATCTCGCATACTTGTCTCGATTCGCTTATGAGATTCGTCAAATGCTTTGCAAGGGAGCTGCAGAATAGTCAACGTATATTAACCTTTTGTGGCCTTTCACTTCATTTCTTGGAATGGAGAATCATTTCTTAGTCGGATAAAACACCGAATTAGGCTATCGTCGTCCAGTGGCTCTGGAATCTTTGTGGAGCATGGGTAAAGGATGGTCACAACGATGATCGGTGGTGAACGCTGGAACGCCACTCTCTCTTGTGTCAACAGTACAGAGGTCACTTCAACGAAAGTGGTGGATGGTGACGGAAAATCTCCAGAAAAGCTTATCATCACAGCTATCGATAAAACACAGGTTTACATTGCAGTTGGTAGTCAGGCGATCGTCACCGACGACCAAGAACAGGTGCTAAGCGGCGGATGGCTTCTATGAGTTATTTCACGCTGGCGGTGCTCGCTCGAGCTCAATGTGTGGTTGCACACGATCTAGGCCATACTTTTCGTGTCGCAGCTTCTTAATCTTCACTGTTTTTTATGCTCCGTGATCCAATGATTAATCTAATGAGGAACTAATCCGATGGCATAAATTTACTTCTTCCGAAAAGTTTCAGCAAAAGAGCTGTGTAAAAAATGTAACGAAAGAAGGTGGAATTCATGGAAACGGGGGTGGAATTCATGACATGGTGTAGAAAATGCTCGATTTCGTCGACTTTCAAATGATCTGAAAAATGGCAAAAATTAATTCCAACAAAAACCGTAAGCACTATCTTGTAGAGCGAAAAGAGTTCTATAGAGTGATACAAAACACTCTGCCGAAAAAATTTGCTTCCATATGCAATATTAAATTGAAAAACAAGTGAAAACTTATTCCTACATGATAAAATATGAGAGGATACAAAAGAGGAATGGATCGTCTTGTAGGGCAAAAAGAGCTCTATCGATTGCATACTTGGATATTTTCTTTTATCTCGATGGTAGGCGAGGGAGATGAGATAACGAAAGCTCCTACTTTTGTAAGTACTACATTTGTGTGTCTTAAAAATAGCAAAAAGTTGAGTAATTTGAATGAAAAGTAGTACCATCCGTAGAGCTGAAAGAGCTATCTGAAAAATGTGCGCATAAAATTTTTAATTTCGATGGCAGACGAGGAACGCGAAATGTTGAGAGTGCCGATTTTTGTCTTCAGCTTACTTCATTTCCAAACCTCATAAATATTAGGTAGCCGAAGGAATCGAAAATGGATAGCAGCATTTTGTAGGGCAAAAAAAGCTCTATCGAATATTTATATAAACCTGTCGAAAGATGAAGGGAACAATGCGGAAAACAGGGTTGAAAAACCGCGGAAATTTATTCCTAAACCCAATACCTTAGACAGCCATCATGGAAGTATTTTCGGTAGCAGTATGGGCTAATAGAAAGTTACACGGATGATATGTCAGGCACAAGATGCTCAAAAGGGGACACGAGCCACGGTCTAGCGAGGGATCAAGTCAGTAACTGAGCAAAAGTAACTTTTCGGTAATTTGAAAAGTTGGAAACAAGCCAAGTTGAAACATGCTGTGAAATGATTTTCTAAAAACTTCAAAAACTTTGCTTCCTCGCCGGTTTCTAAAAATAAAATACGCTGTTGTGAGGACGAAAATAAAGGGGATAGTTATCATTTAGTAGAATGGGGGAATCATAGGAATCAGCATCGAGCAGGCAAGCGGACCTGTGTGAATTGACCGAAACTGACTTCTTTTCCAATCTTCTGCGAAGTTTTATCAGCGATTGGAATGGAGGGAGACTTCATTGACAGGTGATATCCACATGATTAGTATTAACATAAACTAGGGTCAAGAATAGCGTTGAGGACATTTTTGAGAAATGTGAATCCCCACCCCTGTCGATGCCTCCGTGGCTACTGCTCTTATATTCGAGCAAAGTATCACTTCAAAATGAACAGTCTTAGCATCCCCAAAAGATCGAGGCCTGAGACCCCCCTGGGTGCTCACCGCTTGCAGTGCCATGAGGATGTGGAGTTTGAGGTAACTGTAGGGATTCTGTCACGCGAACCCCAGACTCCAGCGCGCAAAACTTTGGAGGCATTTTGGATTAGCGCCAAAAACCCTAAAATGAATAGGAAAGATGAGTGCATAGCCATAACAAACGAGCTTGCCCCATTTCTCAACCTGTGTGGGCTAAAAAACGCCATCGGCTTCATGCCGAAGGGTCGGGTCATCTGAAGCCACCCACTAAGTCAGAATAGCTGTGGTCTCAGCGATAGCTGGTTGTGCTTACAGGTTGGTTCCCACTACGGTTGTGATTTGCGACTTCTTTCTAAACTCTCCTAGTCTAGGTAGAACTGTTTTGTAAGTTTGAAATGGTGATTGGGGGATGAATCGCATCTATCTTTGGCTTTCCAGGCTCTGACGAAGGCGACTAGGCCGAAACGTTAGCCGAATAAAACTAAATAACATCTTGGTTACGGCTTCAAGAAGAATCACATATATACGAACACAATGCCAAGATTTATGGAGAGTCGAACTTGGATACTTATGAAGTCTTAGCATCGTTATATAGCTAGTACCAGGTATGATTATCGATTGGCGACCTTTTGGGAGACGCCTCAGGGCCTCTTCGGTCGAAAACTTGCTGAAAATGGGTAGTGATCTAAGCGTTTCTGAGCAATTACTATCGAGGAGCGACCTCCCACTTCCCATTCCAAAAATGACTACTCCAAGGATCCCTCGACTCACCCTTGACCCTGAAGAACCCCCCCCCCGTCCACCCTCCTCACCCGCCATCCTTCTTCCTTCTTCTTCAATGGATATTCGGAACGGAGAGCAAAGCAAAAGATGGTAAATACATCAGAAACCGAGAAGAATTCAGCACTATGCATCAGTTTTCTGCTTATTACTCATCGCCGCCCCTCTGTTTTTCCACCCAATCGAATACGCCGTGTTCTTCCGTTCGTAGAGGATCCTTGACCCACGGCAGACCGTTTTCAGACCACAGTATTTACCGTAGGACAACTGAGTAATAATGATTTCATGATTGGATATGACATCCGGAAATTACTAATATATCTACTGATCTCCCTATTATGAGTGTTGATGCAAGTGCGTCGATGATCACATGCACTGTGTCATGTGTCAATTGTGCAGAATTCCGTTCAGTGCTACAATAGCCTCTATTCATCTGAGCTGACGGCTAGATTATCATTTTCTCTGGAAAAAAAGATGTTTATTCTCTATATCGATTGGCTCTTAATTTCAATATATATAAAAATTACTATGTGCAGCCTTACCATCCTTACCAACGCCAATAGCTATGCGTTCTTGATTTAGACCACTTCAACCCAGCTGGTGTTCGCGTCTCAAGGAAATCGTCATTGATTTTTATGAAATTGTTGCCACAGCAAGTGCAAACAGCTCGAAGACTCTCACTCGATCATACCTTCACCATCAGTGGTTCCGCGGCGGCATATGCAAGTCCTCGAGTTGATAGCGACCACTCTCTTGATATTTCGTTTCTCTACTTTCTTCTTACGTACATATATATAAATACAGTAAATGTAGATTAGGATGTAGATAATGTTGCGAATTAAGCTGGGAGAATCAAACCCAAAACCTTATTCTCTTGCCATGCCTTCATCTCGTGTTATTGATAGTCTCTGTTTGGGGGTTTTTGAATTTACAGCTCTGTCTACGCTTTCAGTAGTACACCCCAGAGTGTAAATTCAAATAAATAGGTAAGGATCGCATTGTAAGTGAAGGAAAGTCGCTGTTAAGGAACTTGAGAAGGGGAAAGGGCACTCCATCGTGTTTGGCGTCCAGCGCTGTTACTGCCTAGGCATTGTGCTTACGCCTTAGCTGAGAAGGGAACAGCTTCAACCCGTTCTCCCTCGACGGCTCAAGTAAAAATTTGCCCTCGAGCGTACAAGCTGATGTTTGTATGATAGAATCAGGTATGAGATGAAAGCGCGAGATAAGCAGCCTTTCACCCACATCGTTAAATAGACGGCAGACTTCGCGATTTTGCGATTTTGTGCTCCGCGATTCTGCGCTTTCTAGAATTCTTACCATTTTCGTACGAGAAGTTGTAATATTGCAAAATCTCAAAGTCGCAGAGCAGGAAAATGTTTCTCGAAAAACCGTGAAATGGCGAAGTCTGACTTCGGCCAAGCATCTGCCTCGTTTGCAAGACCAGCCTGCAATTTTTCATCAGAATTGTAAAGTTCATACCTATTCGAGAGTTTTACTACTGCATATGTATAGAATCTTTTTCAAATATCAAATGAATCGCTGACTGCAAATCTGGGCGTGTAGCATTGCGTCAGGATTACACACTGCGGTGTACCATGCGATGCGTGCGCAAGCTAAACGCGTCACATCCAGTTGGAACCCATTATGGATCTCGTGTTTCGTGTCTGAAACAATGTAGTCGCTTCGGGTCCCAAGTGGATATATGAGGGCCTCAAGCTCGTGCCTATCGCAGCGCAGCAGCCCGTCACGGTGCTAAGTGCTAACCTAATGAGACTCAACCCAAATCCTCCGTTTCTTCCAAGTCCACAATTTGATGACCAAGCTGATGGACTTGTAGGCTTGACGAACCTTTGCGTACATCTCCTGGGACACCTGGCACCAGGTTACACCGGGAGTTGAGGATTCCTCGATAGGGGATCGTAATCGCAGAAGTCAGCAATTGTCCCGGGATAGATGAGGAAGATGCCGTCAGCTGAGATCATCTCTGCAATGGGCAATACATTGTTTCTGATACTGTAGAGGTAAGAAAGATTTTGAACGGTGGTCGTATTTGGATTCTATTCCAGGGAGGGTCGGGCTGAGTCTGCCATTTTCTTCGACACCTGGGTGTGCTCTGCCTGGCACCAGTTTTCACCTACATACCATTCGCATAACACACGGCCACAGAGTGCTTCAAGGGTTGGTGGCTGCGTCGTAGTGAACCGGGCGTGGTTCAGACTTTCATCCTCTTCAGTGATTACAGTTCTCTGCCAGCACTGAGCAACTGTGAACACAGCAAACCGTTACTTTACCAGTCATCAAGGGGATAGAATCGGTCCATCGATAGATGGATACTTGGGAGGTACTATATCTCATTGTCCAAAGTCTCTCTTACTGTATATTTGACGTTGGCTTTGAAGCACTCCATAATCCTGATCAAATGGAAGAATTAATTTTTTTCACTGCACCTATTTGACGGTGTTTTTTCATATTTTCTAGTGTTTATTCAGCCTTTACTTTGTTAAGTTTTCAGGCCACTTTGTCCGATTCTCCGCTACTGTAATCACTGAAAAGCGGAGATCCGTATTACATGTGCATAAAACGAATATGCAAGCTATTCACTCACGTCACTGTGCAATTTTGCGTTTTTGTTAACATCGATCCAGCCCATTTACTAGACATGTACCTAAGCCCAGCGTAAGCCGCCGACAAGCAGATTTTGTTAGTTCATGAGGATTACAAAAGTACACGGGTATGAGTCATGGCATTACGTATATATTACAGAACAGACGACCTCACTTGGCCAGTTGCCCCAACTAAGCGCTCTCCCATTAACCTCTGGGCTCTCCATAACTTTTTGAACCCTTCTTCGAAAGCCCGATTGAAAGGAGGTTAATAAGCTTCTCAGAGCTGCTTGAGTCAGTGCTCTGTGAGCAAGTCACATTTTCTAGGCACAGGCTTGTCTTGTCCATGTTCCTTTATGCCTTTTTGGATATCCCCTAAATTTGATATGCTTCATATTATTCAAATTTAAACATGTAACGAATCAATACAATTAGTCAAATTAGAATATAATTTTTCAATATTTTTTATTGAATTATCTACACACATTTCAAATTTATATAGTTTCTTCAATTCTGGGTGAGGGCATGAACAGTATTTCCATGATATATGTACATATAAATGGCTTATATAGGGTCCGCCAATAAGCGCGCTCGATCTTTAAAATGAAATAAAACAAGTTGTGTGAGAGTTATAAATGAAATTTATTTTTTGTTTGAAAGAGTATTCGAAGGCATTATATATGGAAAATAACATCGTTCAAATGGCCACCTCGGCTTGGCTTGGTGGCGCGCATACGAGAAGTCTAGTTTTCAGTGACTCTGGCGCACAAATCGGGCTGTATTTCATCGATGGCGTGGCGTATGTTGACTTTGAGATCATCAGTGTTTCGGGGTTGATTTGCGTAGACCTGCGATTTGAGAAAACCCCACAAGAAATAGTCTAGTAGAGTTAAATCGCACGATCTCGGTGGCCAGGTGATGTCGCCTTCGCGCGAGATAACCTAAGCGCTCGTGCAGAATCCGTTCATCCGTTGTGGCGCGCTCCTGCTGAAACCACATATTCTCGACATTCATATTGTCGATTTCATGCCAGAAAAAGTTCGTTATCATGGATCTGTATCGAAATTGGCGGAGCGCGAGGAACGTTGCTCGAACCGATGAATGATTTTCGTAATAAGTTTTCAATGATTTGCACACGTTGCTCTTGGATGAATTGGTTCATGGTGATTTGTGAAGATACACTGAATAATAATAACTAGGTTTGACAACTCTACCACAAACAACGTGGCCGCCATGAGCTGTCAAAGATAGAGCGCGCTTATTGGCCGACCCTATATAAGTGTTATATTGTAAGTGTTATATTGAAACTAGAAGTAATAAATAATTAGCACAAATGACTATAACACTGCTGAAATATCGAAATCGTCTTTGGAGATCTCAGCACTTTTTTATTACGCGGGAAATTATCTCTTTGAACTCGGAAACAGCTGTACAAACGTGCATTCAGGACAATCTACCATAATCAATGCAGATAATCCACGCCATTGTGCCACTGGTTTTCCTTATAAGCGCCCGAGCGCAAAACGAGGTTTACATTTTTATTATATAGTCGAAAAAAAAGTGAAAATGTGCCGCTTTTGATTGAGAATCTTCTAGAATACGAATGTGTCATTAGGACAGAAAATCCGCGCGGCCGTGTGTGGTCGCGTGCGGGCTGAGATGCAGTAGCTACCACAGTATTAGAGGCTTATCATAGGAATAGGACATGCTTTACGTCTTGACATCCAAGGAAGTGCTGCTGTTGAAAGGGCGTCGTGGGTGAGAAATTAAAGGAGGCAGACCTCACTTGCCACTGGTTTTCAATTTACAGCTAAAAGTACTATATCATTAGGTATCTTACTATGAACACTTTTTAGGTCAATGCCGTTGAACCCTTGAATTCACCTCGAGCTATAAACCTGTGGAATCCTTTTTCAGTGAGTTAGATCTGGAATTTCGGTTCGATTTACCCAAAACAACCCCGTCATCGCGCCAACCGATGCGATCGAGGAGGTAATCTTTGGAGAGCCTTTCGATTAAGCTGCCCACTTTTACCCAGGGGAAGCTCGACCCGTAGAACACGAATATGATATTTGTTTGACGCGAAACCGCTTGCCGCTTGCACCATAGGCACCGGCACCAAAATGGGTGGGTTATAAAACATGCACATAACTTGTTCCAAGGGATAGTTTGGCTTCCTAAGTGGGATGTCATATTCGTATTCTACGGGTGGAACTACGCCTGAATGTGTTGTCTTATTGTTTGCAGTCAAATTTAAGGTTCTCTTAAAACATCTCATCGTCCGCGTCGGTTGGTGGGATTGCTTAGGGAAAATTTCGGCACCATCTATGCTGCCCAAATTTTCAATGGATAAACCATCTGTGAAATAATGGATGTTCCTGTACAAATACAACGTTCAATTTCAGAATGGATTGTTTGGCCATGACTGGTTCACGAACTTCACACAACAGATTCAGCAGGCTTTCCAAGATGCCTGGTCGAGATTTGGCGGTTATGGTACGAAAATATCTACGGCTAATGGAGCTACGACGGTTACGGCAACGATCGCTGGGAAGCAGTACACAGCCACATTCCCAGAATACAGTTCAATCTCTACTGGTACAATCATTGAAAATGTGAACGGAACTTCCACAGAGGTGTTCACGATCAGTGCAAATGGTGAAACCTACACCTATAAGACGGTCAACGGTCACACCACAGTCACTAATGGTCAGGGACAGCCGGTCACCAACGGAGGTCCATTTGGTGTTGGTGTGATTTCACCTTGAACACTGACAACTTACCATGCGGCATTGTGAATAATCCATTAAATAATGTATAACTGGTAGTATGATAGCGTTTTATTTTTCTGGCGTACCTACTTCACTTATTTTTGTAGCCCACAATAAATCTCTTGCTTTGGCTCTCATTATCAACAAAAGGAAAAATCGCCTTAAGCATGCGTTCATACTAACTGTTGAATGTATCACTTTTGTGAATGAGATTACGTCGCTCACGCAGACAGAAGGTTTACGAGTAAGCGGCACCCAAATTGACGATTTAAAAGCATCACTTACTCACTCATTAACTTAGAAATTCATTTGTTCATTCATCTGTCGATCCGCCTACACTCAATGGTGCACAACAAAAATACAAACCGACCTCACTGTCCTCAATGGTCAGTTCAAAGAAAGGAACAGGCAATTTTACATTCAGAGTGCAATTGTCACGAAGTTCTGTAAATCTCCTGGTACTAAGTCCGCGCTTTGATTTCATGATCACCGCGATAGCATGACACGCGCCCATGCGCTACAAAGGGAAGCCTCCCGGTGTGAAATGGTGAGGTTTCAGCGCTATACTTGTTACCTATGAATATGAAGGCAAAGGAGTAGTGGGATGGGGAGAAGGAGCTAGGATAGTGTATCAAGGAACCCTGAAGATGGAACCCATGTAAGCCTAATCAACCTGCCAACGTAATTTTTTAAGCCGCTGTAACACAGAATGATCGGTCGAACAGTCACACGCAGCGCGTATGGCCGTCATATATCACAGTTCTGATACGGTCACGCTTAGTGTGTCGATCGGCTGAGCTTGAGAAGCTTAGAGCTGGCCATGGACACGAACGGCCCTACATAACGTCCCGACTTTGTCTGTACCACAGTAACAGATTTGCCATCCTAGCATCGCAATTATTGCTCCTGATTTAATGAAAGTTTGATTTCATAACAGCACAAGCTCATTTTATTGCAAATATTTTGAATTTCCTAATTTTAGGTCACTCAATTCTATCAAGTATCCCTTTGAGTGAAGAGATTTGTAGCATTTACCCAAGTTTTCTCCCCTTCTCGTTCTACCGAAAGCCTCCAAAGCTCGATTTGAAGAACACGCGAAAATAACCGTATTTTTGTAGCGAACCATCCCCAACAGTTAGAAAAGTGAAAATTATTCCATAATGACAATAATGGAATAAAATGACATTATGTAATGTCCGCCATCAAACAGCAGCTATTCACAGACAAGTATTTACATGTATTGTTTTATTATATTCATTCATAATTTCTCCCTCGACGATCGAATGGATGAGGTTAGCTGATCAGATAATTTTAGCTGGAAAGGAAATCCATACTATCAGGTTGGCAACTAAGTAACTGCGGATTTTTAAATACTACTTTTTCCCTCCAAACTGCTTTCCAGCAATCTCTTCTGTACATAAACATGTAGTATAATTCCACGCGCATCTACAGGTATTATTGTCTTCCATCTCCCGGATAATCCTTTTCGGCAAAATAAACATATTCAACGGTCAACCTCATTTTCAATACAAAAATTATAAAAAAATTTTTTTTGAATGGCGTTAGACAGGGAAAGGAAAGGGTGATAATCCGATGGAGCAAGATCAGGGCTATAAGGTGGATGGGGCAGCAATTTTTATCCAAGCTCGAGAATTTTTTTGGCGAGTCATTAAAAAATTTTCGAGCTTGGATAAAAATTGCTACCTTATAGTTCTGATCTTTCTCCATCGGATTATCACTTTTCCCGTTCCCTGTCTAACGCCATTCAAAGAAAAAAATTGGAATTGAAAATGAGGTGACTTTTGATATTTTTATTTTGCCGAAAAGGGTTATCCGGGAGATGGAAGGCAACAATACCTATAGATGCGTGTGGACTTGTACTCATATATATACCAGTCGGGTTGGCCGGCTGACGCCGGCCAACCCTCCTGGTATATATATTACAGAAGAAATTTTGTGGAAAGCAGTTTTGAGGGAAAAAGCAGTATTTAAAAATCCGCAATTACTTATTTGCCAACCTAATAAGTATCTCTCCCTACCCACCTCAACTCGAACTTTCTTTTATTTGCATCTCCGGATGTGTACTCTTATGTCAGAATTTCGCACCGCGGCATTTCGCAAGCGAAGGAATGCGGACGAGGTAAAGGCGCCATGTTGTTGGGTCCCTAAGCGACTACAAGTCAACCACGTATCACGTCCCTAGCATTACCGTGTTATCGTTCTAAGACCCCATTACCGCGACGAGCATGGCTTGCGCACACTACGCCGCAAGCGGCTCGTCGTCATGCGAAATCCTGACATAAGGGTACACACCCTGCATTTCATGAAAAGGTGGCAGGGAAGGGAAGATACAAATCTTTAGCGGTGCTTTTTAGTCACACATGAGTCGAAGTCAAAGTGATGTTAGGTTGGTGTTGTTGGATTCCAGGAACCCATGTGACCATTGTTGTACCAAGTGGGAGTGTTTACTCGGGAGCTACAGCTGTATGCAACAGAAAGACGCTATTGTTCCATGACTCATTGCGCGGTGTTTTCAACGATCGACACAGCAACGATGACTTCTCAAAGATGCCAGTTGGAACATGCAATCCGTTGAGGGCTGGAGAAACAGTTCCAATAAAAATTGGGCAGCACAATAGGACTGATTCAC
The DNA here is from genome assembly GCA_963978905.1 of Trichostrongylus colubriformis. NCBI lineage: Eukaryota > Metazoa > Nematoda > Chromadorea > Rhabditida > Trichostrongylidae > Trichostrongylus > Trichostrongylus colubriformis. The sequence goes on along the minus strand of OZ022256.1, from coordinate 52,532,766 downwards.
CTATGTAATATGTTAATCACGTGGCTGTCCAATAAAAATTAGATGCGTTTTGGTTCAATTTGAAGTGTTGTTGGATCGTGCGTGTATGGTAGTTTTTTTGTTGTCCAATAAAAATAAATGGTATTTTACAGAACAGACTTACTTGAAACAGCAATGAGCAACGCTGAAAAACTAGGGCATGGCGGAAAATAACGCTGACGTTATTCTTCGAACACTGTGAACTGACGAAGAGTGCCCAGAACATTATTTACACAGTTCCCGCTACTATTTCGCGGCAAAGGACAGCTTCGAGTTTTGTGAACACTGAATTCGAACAGATGCTTCAGCTAGATGATTGGATAAGGTATTGGATAGGGACTAATAAAAAGGTACAACTCTGCGCAATATGACCCAAAAAATGAACAAGAATATTAAAGATCAGATGCTAAAGGTTTAAAGGAATCGTCCACGGAAAATGAGTTTTTGCGTTACTCATACGTTTATGTTGTATTTGCCTAATGTGGGCCTCATGCAAAATTTCACGCGAAAAAATGCGAATCTGGCTGAGATACAGCACCACGAAGTGCGGTCCCAGTGGGCGGGGCCTAAGAGAAAAGCCTCGTTCCGTCGTCCGCCGTGGTCCGAGACGCATTGTAGGAGCAGAAAGTTTCGTAAACAGTCCCACTCTCCGTTCCCAACGGCGGCGGACCACGGGACGAGGCTTTTACTCTTAGGCCCCGCCCACTGGGAGCGCACTTTGTGGTGCTGTATCTCGGCCAGATTCGCATTTTTTCGCGTGAAATTTTGCATGAGGCCCACTTTAGGCAAATACAACATAAACGTATGGGTAACACAAAAACGCATTTTCCGTGGACGATTCCTTTAAATTGAGTCGTTCGTTTCACCTTTCTCTGAGGCGAACCGCTGTTGTGACCATCTCTTGAGGCTTATCGTTGGATCGGGTGGGTGACTGATAGTATTATTTTAGTAAGAGTGGCGATACCGAAAAAGAAAAAGGGGATTGAGCAAAAAAAAATGATAAAAAGTAAAAAATACTCTAAAAATCCAATGAAATGATGCGAGGGGTGCAAAGTGTTTCCCTTTTATAACTGTAGACCATTGAAGACACCCTTCGTCAAGTCTTCCTAATCCATTGTTCCCCCTCTTGGAAAACTCCGTCAACACTCGAACATTTAGATCTCGACAGTTGAGGAACCAAGACGACTTGTTTCAGATCGTTGTCAATCTTTTGCTAAATCGCGCAAAAAAAAAATTCTTTTAGAATTGGAATTTCTTCAAGAACCCAAACCTTCCGTCGATGAGTGTGGGAAGTGCTGATAGGATAATTTTTTCAAGAATTGCAATCTGCAGCTTTCTCACTTGTGAGAGTTGCTGGGTAAGGATTCAAAGAAGTTATAATTTATGCCTTGCGTTTAAGCCTTTTTTATTTCTTTTATGTATGTATTTTTATTACTTGGCCATTACGATGAATGCAATCTTTGGGTATTTTCGAGAATCCCAGCACAGAGAGGGCGTGTGTCGTACCTATTTTCCAAAAAATTCTTTGAGAATACCCCTGATCGATTCATTTCGATAGCTAAATTTACGTGTAGCAGACATTTCATATTTTAAAAAATGTACAAAAAATTCAGTCAACCAATCCTACCATCACTGAGCGTAATTGGACAATTTCCTCCTGTGCCTGTAAATTGGCTGTAATCGTCGATTCGATAGTTCATAATGATGTGCATAGGTGAGTTTTTTCCCCATACAACAGGTTGCACATCAATGCGTGCAAATAATCCTCTCGACACACGCAAAGGCCCTCTTTGCCTCACTCTCACCTCGCTCTCTCTCACCATTCAATGTTTTAAATTATTTGGCAGCTTCTTCACTGATAATCGAAACGGTACCGTACCAGTGCTTCGAAACGGTACCATTCCAGTTGTTTGTACTCGAGATTGTGATGCGAAAGATTTATTGTCTGCCAAAGAACATGACTCAATCGGACAGAAAGAAAAGAACCTCATATAGCGCACCAAACAAGCCGTCTCCTACGGCTTCACCACAGCCACTGATCCCTTCAATCAGATAAGACACAGTATACCGAGGAACGCCCCAAGGTACAGCCGATTGATTACGACAGAGGTCGTAACCCCAGTGCTTATAGAAAGAAAAAGAGAAGGAGACATTTGTAGCCAATAATGCTTCAATCAGGGCCAAGCATTGATCGAGGGCTCTCACTTAGGCCCTGTTTAGGGTGAGAATGTGGAGGGGGGTTGTATTTTCGGAACTTTACTTAAGACTCCTCAACATCACCTCTTTTTGTATAATGTCTGGATCAATGAGATTATCTCCAAAAAAAGTCGTCAGTCGGTGATCATACTCAGACAAGGTAGCAATTCTATATTTATCGATCGACGACCTACATATGTCGGAATAATCGCTCCTGCGGATATTATTTTCAAAGCTTTCCATCTACGTTAGGCGTGACCCTGGCTTCGATAATTTAGAATGCGCTATGCATTCGATCCTTTCCAAGGAATTTTTGTGGCTCGTGGATTCTGAATTATAGCTGCCGATAACAAACCGGTGACTCTCTCCATGGGTCACCCAACCAACTCGGCAAGTATGGTGTGATACGATCTGCAATTAACAGTAAGCACCGTGCGGCGTTTCCACCCACTGCGCTAGTTCTCTATCAAAAGGTTTTACTCAGCGTTTTTTCTAAGGTAGGACCTCCTAAGCCTCAATATGTATGAGGCACAGGAACGGTGGAAAAACATTCCGAATGAGAATGTGCCCGTGAACTTCTTGTGTTTGCTCTCTGTACCTCGTTGCCATAGAGTGCGAACTGGCACCTAACCAGGTGTTCCGAATCCCTCACACTTGTTCCAGCCCTTACGCAGTTACGCATGATAAGCAGCAAAGGTCAGAGGAAATGTGCAGTGTGTGGGGACTCACCAGCCAAAGTAAGAGGAATCTTTATCATTCATCCACCACTCTTGCATATCCGGAATGTTGCCCTTATTAAGGTACACTATGGGGTGCTGCCCGACATGGGAAGAAAATTGTTATTCGTGATTAATGTCAATGCTGGCTTTTTCTGTAGAAGTCTCCAGAACAGATACTCCTGACATACTAAACACCGGTAGATGACGTCACAAAGTGCATAGGCATAAAATATACACGACAGTAGCTCTCAATTCTGTCGAAGAGTGCGCGACCGTGCCATTCATTCGCTGCCCCATACCCTCGCATTCACCTCACTCTATTACTTGCCGGTGTTTCGCTGAGCCGTTGTTTGATTTACCGCCGACTGCTTTTCTATCGATTTTCACGGTGCATTTCACGACTTTCATCGATCTGTTCTGCCAATTTCATGAGATCCTCTACATCCCAGGGTGACATCTTCATGATAAGCAGCAAAGGCCAGAGGAAATGTGCAGTGTGTGGGGACTCACCAGCCAAAGTAAGAGGAATCTTTATCATTCATCCAACACTCTTGACTATCCGGAATGTTGCCCTTATTAAGGTACACTATGGGGTGCTGGCTTGCTTTGGTTGTAAAGGATTCTTTCGACGTGCAGTCAAAGACGGCCGAAACAAGTATGTTTGTCGATTCGAAAAGAATTGCGAAGTCAACAAATGTAAGTTTTCATTGTTGGCAACACTTATTTACCATTAAAAGCAATATGCATCGATTGATACTGCTGTGATGGTTAATCTCCTGCAAATTGGTGGGTGCTGTGTTGATTAGAGGCGACTTGATTATAATTGCATGTGCTGAAAACTGTGCACTGTAATATACCGATTGCAAGTTTTATAACGTCATTTGTAGAGCAGAGCTTCGGTATTGAAACAGCAAAACCAGGACGTAGTCCATATATTGATTTTTCTGATTCTATTGAATGTGCCACGATGGATAAAAGGGTAAAAAAGATGGAATTTCTGACGTTAGTTAATCTCGTGTGGGAGTGCGCCACGCATTCTGATGCCGTCCAAAGTCGTGGCGTCGGAATAACGTGATTAAGCCTTTACAGTGCTGGCAACAACTATGTACATGGCAGTGGTTTTATCCTTTCAGACGAGTTCACCCACCCCGTGGTAGGCTTTCATAGGCAGGGTGGGCAATGATGCGGGAGAATAGAAACGCAAACATCCAAAAAGCCGCAAAGATCATGTTTAAAAAATCATATATCGCCATCTTTTCACTCGATTCAACTCGATTCTAATCCTTCAACAAAGTGACAGCTGCCCTTGTCCAACTATTCGAAAAAATAATTTATTTGTTTATTTATTTATTGCATGTACAATGAAATGTCGACTACATGAAATGTCAAGAGCAACAAAAAAAGCACCAAATGGACAACGAGGAACAAAAAAATGTCTATTAAAAATGGGAGTGATTACGTGTACTTAATAATGACTTCCTACTGTTAAGTCGAACGCAATGCGTGCCGATACTGTCGATTTCGCAAATGCCTGCTTGTAGGAATGAACCCGGACTGTGAGTTTCTTTGTTCAACTTCATCCCTCATATTGTCATTCACAGCTTAAACATATAAAACTACATATACTCAGAATTTTGTTCCGTCCGAAACGTTCAAGAAGATTTGTCTCATACTCAATTTCACTGAGTAATGAGAACAGGCCTTATCATTCTTGTATTTTTTTTATGACTTTTACCCTTTCGCATGTGACTTTGCATACCGCTTTCAATGTAAGAATAATACAATACCCTTTCATGCAAGTAAGTAAGTTCTCTTATTCAATTTTCACTGAGTAATAAGAACATGCCTTATCTTTCTTATATTTTTTATCACCTCTTCCGCTTGTTAATGACCTGCTCTCCTAGAAAATAAAGGAGGGTCAAGAGTAAAGTTTTTTGGCGTGATCAATCCCTTCTTGGGATGCGCCGCACATTCTGTCACATTCAGAATCGTGGTGGCTGGTGAATGTGATGTGGCCTATACAAAGACTTGCGACGGCCAGCCGATGTACAAGTCAGTGCTTCATCCTTCTAGACGAGTCTGGTGCCAACTTGCCAACCGGAGGAATGGAAAGCTTGGTTGTACTGGGTGGGCGTTGATGCGGGATTTGATCCCCGCACCATGAGAGTGAAGTGCGTCCGTCACTACACTCCGCCTCCACCTTACAGAGAAAATGGATTTTTTATAATCATACATATTATGTTGAATATCTTGCGGTGTAATTTTCACACAAATCAAAAGAGACTGTAAACCTTCTATATCTCAGTGATCAAGACCCTTCCAATATCTACAACATTCTACTTTGCAGACTACCCACAAGTTGTAAAACCAGATTGTAAACAAGGTACTACTTAGTGATAAGAGAGGAAGGTAAAAAAAAAACACTTACTAGGAAAAGAAACTCTATTCCTGCCATTCAATCTCACAAAATTACTTTCAGGATTTTTATTTTTCAAGCAGCTGTTTTAGTTGTTCGGCCAGACCGAGAAGAAGCTCGTGAAAAACTTCGCACTCAGAAATCGTTGCTGGCAAAGAAGAAAAGCATTGGACGGTCCATTTCTAACAAAACCGATATAGACAGTGATTGGACACTTCAACTTCCGTCTAATTCGAGGTATGCTCTTTTCATTTCATTTCTGAATTCCACTTTAAGTGTTTACTGTTGTTTACCTTGCTGATATTCAGAAAACTACTATGTGACTTGAATACGCTAGAAAACGACGTGGTGTCACTAGCTGTTGGTGGCTATGAATGCATAGCGGATTTCTCCCTGAAAAGCCTCATCGCAGACCGAACACTCGCCAGAAAAAGCATGGTCAGGCTTATCATCACACTTGCTCAGAATTGTAAATACTGTTGTGGAGGTGGTTACAGCAGTTAAAGCGCCGTCATGGGTAAGAAGAAAAGTGGAATCGCAAAAAAAATTTTTTGAATTTTGAACGATTATTCTAGTGCAAAAGGGGAGAATTGTGGCGAAACTCTCTCCCTGAAGCACTTTGGGCCGCTTTGGGTCCCTATCGCGATTCCCCAGCGCTCTCAGTATGCTGAATCGCATCCGCTGGGCGGGCTCTCGCACAGGCAGGGCACCGTTTGCCGCTAGCTAACTCGGCCCCTCTCGCGTCTGCATCTGCCCACCACTTAGTGATGCAGAGGGGACATGGTAGTGAGAAAGGCGATGTTCGGGTTCCTTGTTTTTGGACCATTTTCGTCCGTTCTTTCTCGATTGTTAGGCTACGTTCATACTTTGCGCTCATACAGGGCGTGACCGCGTATCTCTGCGTCTCCACCTGTGCCATTTTACCTCGCTCGTGCCAGCGAAAAGTATGAAGCGGCTCCCACCACTTTACATACAAGCCCGACACTTTCATATTCCACAATTACTCCACAATCTGTCAAAATCACCCATGACGATGTTTTTGAGCTCAAATCGTGTCCTTGAACACCCTGTCTTCAACTCATATTAGATGTGATTAGACCATTTTAACTCGCCTCTTTTCTTTGAGATCCGAAATGTCACTCCAATGAAACCCGAACACAATCCAAGCTTCCTTTCAATTCAAAGAATAGTCACACTTACGGACTTCATTGATGGCCTAATCGGTGTCATCGAGAGGGATTCTTCACGGAAAACCACCGTGGAAGATAAGGTAGCTCCTCAAACTAATTTAGTGAATTTTCATGTGTTAATATTTCCTTCCTTTCAGTGCTCTCTAATCAGTTCTGTATTTCTTCCACTGAATATTTTGGATCAGGCGGCTCGTTCCATCACGAAGGACTCGACTTTGTACACAGATGAGCTCACCAAGTCATTGGAGAATTTTCAAATGTAAGTGAATGGCGAAATTCAGGATTGCTTTGCACTTCTAAGCTTGAACTGAACATGAACTGATGAAGAGTTTCATCTTCAGCAAGAGTTTCATCTTCAGCTCACAGCTTTCGGAAAAATTCTCCGCCGATCTTTTAGACTGTGAGAAAAAGTTTGCTATAGAACTGAAGGAGATCAAAGACATGTAGCATAATATTGAAGAGCTTGACGAACTGACTCCAAAAATGCACACACAGATGAAAAAATATTCAACTGTTTTGTCACGAGAAAACAAATGGAAAACGAAAAAAATTTTTGCGTAATTTTTAACCCATTGACAGGACGTCGTGTCACACCATGTTGGCCGCGTGGGACCGTGTGACACGATGTCGTGTCACACCCTTATAACTTATATTTTAGGCTTCTTTCCAAACTTTTGTTTGATCTTTTTTTTATTATGCACACTTATAATATAAGGATTTCTACACAATACATGGTCCAAGAAAATAACATTCGGTTCATGAATTATTGAGCATCTAAATAATGGGGTAAATGACGATCACTGAGCACATTTTTCATGATTATTTTGAAAGCAATCAATACAAAAATAGTGTCTGCACTTGCTGCAACCGGTACGAACTCCTAATCCCACTCTAGTGACCAGTAATCTCTCAACTTGGGCAATCGAACGAGTCCCATTTGTGTGCATAAACCAACGAATTTCTTCATTTCGTCTGCATTGGTATCCATCCAGTTCTCCTTCTTTTTCTTACCATAACGGTTGGTCTCCGTCACCACCATATCCATGAGTTGTTCATTAAAAAACAATCGGTAAAGGCCGATCGGATCAACACACACGAACACATGAGCATGACAGCCGCAATCCTCTCCAAAAACCCATCTATCATGCGCTTAGATCTCACTGTCCCAGGAATCCTCGTCTTCATCTTCTCCTTCGGTATCTTATTCGGTTTCGGAGTCGCCTTCCTCTTCATCCACCGGAATAATGAGAACGTCTTCTTCTCCATCGAGTTCGTTTTGAACCGTTTAATCAAAATCATCATCACTTCCTAGTAGCAGACTATCGAATTTTTGATATACTTCGCTTTCATCATCCAAAGCATCCATCTTATCTGAAAGGGGAAAGCTTAATGCAAATTGGCTTATATATAATCATAAATACTGGTGGGTACCTAACAATGCAAAAAGGTGAAAAAAGATTGCTTCTAAAAAAGGTGTCTCTGTGGGACCGTGTGACACGACGTCGTGTCACACTCGGAGCGTGGGAAAATCCCGCGCGGTCCCACACGCCAGACACGTGTAAATGCTGCGGTCGTCAATGGGTTAACACCTTTACGGCACCAAATGTATGAAAGCTGCCGAACTCGAAAACGTTGTCACGAGAGATAGAAATGTATAGAAGTAATGGAATGCGTCCGGCTCACGTTCCCCACTGCTTTCAGAGAATCTTCAACGGTTTCCGAGTTTGCATCACTTTGTGAACGGCTGAAGCGACTGTCTCCATCTCCTATTGAATATTCCATTGTCCGAGCTCTAACGATTGCTACTCCAGGTAAGCGGTACTCTACTACCATACTGACTTGTTTCCACTAGTACGCATTATAATCTTGAATGATAGGTAGCAATACCCCTCACTGAGACCGCGTTCATACTCTACGGTGTCGGCGAGAGCACGTGGCTGCATGTCTCTGCGTCTCCGTCTGTGCCACCCTGCCTCGCTGCCTGCGTCATCTCTGACCTTCCCGTGCCATTCTGCTCCGCTGCCTGTGAACGCAGTTACATCCTGCCAGCGCTAAGTATGAACGCGGTCTGACGCCACTGTAATTAGTTTGCTGAGCGAATATACTTTGACTTAAAGTTAATCATGACAGTTCTTAAGATCGCGGAATGCTCTCTAACAGCTTCAGTGCAAGTCTTCTCGCCATGCACGATGCATTGCAAGAACTACTATTCCGTGTCGTCAAACTGTCCAGAACGAAATCGTCTCCTACAGCGGCCAACATCATGGCTAATCTCGTCTCTCAAGTTTATGAAGCCAAGGCATGTCACGAGCTTTTTTGTTTTTTTTATTTTGAGGTGGATTAATTTAGGACTCAATTTTACACACTCCTGTCGAAAAAATTCCAAACCAGTTACTCGCAAATATTGACTCCAAAATTTCTAATTTGGCGAACAAAGTTTGCTGTTTTTCAATATTTCGATAATTGTACAACTCTGAGACGCTTTTTATTCGAATGTACCAAGAGAGAAGGTTTCCTTCGTCAAATTCAGGCCTCTGTGGATTAGAAAAGGGGAAATTCATCTTTGCATGAGGTTGACGCTAAGCATCCTTCTAGCCAGGGTGTGTGCCCTTATGTCAGGATTTCGCACAACGACGAGCGGCGTGCGACGTAATGTGCGCGAGCTATGCGCGTCGCGGTAGTTGGGTCTTAGAACGATTACACGCTAATGCTAGGGGCGCGATACGCAGTTGACTTGTAATCGCTTCGAGACACAACAACATGGCGCCTTAGCTCGTCCGCATTGCTTCGCTTGCGACATGCCGCAGAGCGAGATTCTGGCATAAGGGTTCACACCCTACTACCCGTAGCACCATGTGAGCCTCGGATTACCCAAGAGCTGTGGAAATTCTTCCTATTTTTTTGATTTGCGAATTCTTTGATTATTCTTATTATCTCCTATTTTACGCAAGACTTTCAGTAACAGCACTTCCTTTAGGCCATCTCGTTCACTGTGCTACCGATATTGAGGCGATCCTTTCCACGAGATGCCATCAAACCTCTACCGTATCAGAAGATTCTCACCGACATTCTGAATCCTGAAGTATTCGATTTGTTGGTGACAATGTCAAATCGACGTACTAGCAATGCATCAGAACTTCCCGGCACATTCTCCCTCTCCAACTCGACCACAGACTTGATATCATATTCCAACGCTCCCACTACCGAAAGCTCCAACGGCGTAAGATCAGATCATCAGTTCACCATCCCTCAACAACCGATGAGACCACAGTCATTGGGTTTCTCAGCAAAGTTACCATTGACCATGACTAAATCAATCGAAGATATGCTTCGTCCACCAGGAATGAGTGAGGATTCCACGATTCTGAATCGACCATTGGCTAGGGATTGGGCTGATGGTGTACGCTTAACACCGATGTTCAATCGAGATGTTGTGGCACAGTTCTTCCCTGAATTAACCGAAAATCCAGTCATTTGACTTTTTTGTTCTGTTTTTGCCTACGGTTTGCAGTCAGGTATCACCTAATCAGTTACCTACTTATCGGTTGTACTTGAGAATGAATGTGCTTTATGTCTACTTAATAATGCAAAAAAATAAAAATTTCACTGAATTTCTCTATGCTACGAACCGAGGGCGAGCATCTTTAGGAACGGTACATCTGAACGCGGCATGGGACGCGATGCGCACGCACTAGAGTCTCCGTAAGTAACTGGTCCCGAAGCGATTGCGTGTCCTGTGCCTCATTTTAGACACTCATTTCGGGACCCAACCACATAGCACGCTCATAGTCGCACACCGCAAGCCCACGATGTGGAATCTTATTTGGCAATCTGATCGTATGAACTCGCCGAAAGTCGAATCAGCTGCAACCAAGCAAAACCACATAAATGCTGAACTGAGTGGAACTGGATCAGAGAAAATGGACTTAATGTCCAAGGCAGCACTAGGAACAATTTCAGAAATAGCCTCCAGAGGTACGAAAGCATGGGGAATAACGGATTTAACATTCGTCATTAACATTAACATTAACATGAGTAATGAGTGTCATGTTTAACATTAACATGACACTCATTACTCATGAACTCATGAGTAATGAGTGTCATGTTCTGAAATGCCGTCTTCAATCACGGGACGCTTTGCTTGCCCTTGGATAGCAACCGCCCGTAGTACTTATATAATCGAATGGAATGCCCCTCATGGAAATCTATGGATGGAGACAGAGATAGTGGGATCTGTTATAAATCGATGAGGATTACTTCTATCCTATCGCCCGAACGATTATCCGAGTGAAACGCCACGTTCATAAAAAATCTATATATGTACGGGGCAGGGATTGGGAGATTGGGATTACCCTCATTCAGCCTTCCGTACTTTATTAAAATGGATCTTACTTATGAGGTCTATAGGGGGAAGGGATGGAGCGTTAAGATGATTGGCTATAAATTGATGAGGATCACTTTTATTCACCCGTTACCTCGTTTGTTAGGATGAAACGCTACAATCATAAGAATCCATGTGAAGATCAGAATCTCGCGACTTGCTATGATGAGAATCATTTCCACACCAACTCAAACCAGGTGCGAAGATTCACAGTACCGATACGAGCCTTGATCTCGTGTCTCTGAGAAGACCGTACTATTGGGTGCTTTCGTCAAATGAATATATAAAGGAGGACAAAGGATAAAGTTTTTTTCATAACCCATGCTTTCAGTGGGATGCGCCACGCATTCTAGATCCATTCAGAATCGTGATGGCAGGTGAATGCGACTTGCCTTATACACTGACTTGCGTGGGCCAGCCAATTTACGAGTCGGTACTTTCCTCTTCCCAGACGAGTCTGTTACCATCCGACTACCCAAGAGGAAGATGCAGTTATAATGACTCCAATCAACAAATCAATAAACGGATAAAAATGGCCTTTTATTTTGTCTGAATTGTAGTAACGTTTATGAAGAGTCAGTTGAATATCATTATCGTGGTTGATTACATATAAACATGTGATGTGTATGAGTTCGACGACGGTGTAGAAAGTTTCCAGAAGCATCGCTAAAATACAAGAACATACTGAGGATCAATAAAAAATACAATATACAACTTTTGAAAACTCTCTAAACTGTCTGTTTTACAAACGTCACCATACCAAAACAGAAGAGTCAGAGATCAGCAATTGTCTGCGAACGACGACGAGAAAGTGGACAGTGTCCGAACCGCGCCGAAACTGGGGCAAGCCGATTGCGGTGGTGTCCTCTTTTTCATTTAGCCCCACTCGCACCTTTCACTCGGGGGTTTCAATGGGATTTTCCGTACAATCCTGACCACGTTGAATCCGCCAACTGCTAATAACCCCCGCTAAAGCCGTGGTGTGGGCAAGACAATGGAAATATCAGTGGTCGCAGCAATCAGAGCACAAGTAGAAATGTCTTTTATTGTTTATTGCCATGGTTTATTTTATTTGTATTCTATTTGAAATGCAATATACACAATTCAAACTCTAATCAATGGTGTTTATGGTGCCAAGTAAAGTCATTGCTTGCCGTTCCCGTTGCTTGCTGGCCGCACATAAGGGTGGTTGCTGCCGCCATCTTCGGCAAACCATCCCTATTCGAAGGTGTTGACCTACACCCTTGAAGCCGACCTGTTAACTACAATCGAAGCCATACATGCAGGCATAAAATAGCTAGCACATACAGTAGCGCTCAAGTCTTCGGCTAAATGGTCGTTCACTTGGGTTTTCCACTTGTAACTTTTTTGCAACTGCACCGATCTAAGAGAAATTTCAGTATGTTGTGCTTGGCGACACTGCATACTTACAATTAATATACTATTTTGGCGCTCAACTGTGTAAGTTACGTGATTAAATGCAATTTTTTTGGTTTGGAGTGCCATCTCCATGCCTTCTCGCTGTGCCGCTGTCATCAAAAGTCGTGGTCTTTCTACAAAATATTAATGTTCTCTGAGGCTTGCTCGTTTTGATTTTGTAAAAAAAAAAGCCGTTTTTCTTGACCAAGCCTTTTACTTTTTTTTCGGTGGTCTTGTAGTAAATTCTCGTAAAAAACCATGAAAAGTGTGAAGCGGCCCTCAAGTAGAAGCAAATGTTGGCAATAGGTTCAGGCACCACATATTAAAGTTTTATCAAATTTGGTCAAGTAGAAAGAAAGTTATGACGAAAAAGTTTTGGCCGAAGACTTCTGAGCGCTACTGTATATACCCTCGGTTATCGACGACGCGCACGCTGCGATGATTGCTGATGCTCCTTTGACAAAACCTGCGTAATAATCTCACACAGATTAAAACAACTTGATCGGAATTCTCTGTGAGATAAAATAAACAAACAATCCATAAATTCTTATCACAAAATGTCACAGTCATCAGTCATGAAATGTACAAAAAAGTGAAAGAGATAAATATTGATAAGTAGAGATAAAATTGGCAGCAATGGTAACATTTTCATAATTTGTGGCGCGATTTTATTTCGGTTTAGTGACACATGAAAATCTTCATACACCCTGTGCGTAAACTGTACTATGCGTCAAAAAAGTGCCAATGAAGCAATGGCTCTCTGCCAAAAGACACTGAGAGACGCTTGTAGATGAAACCAGAGTATCTGAGGTATAGAACTTTGAGTTGAACTGAACAAAACAATGGAAAGAAGGAAACAGAGAACACGAAAGTCAATGATAAAGACATCCATAGAGATTATCCTTGAATGGCAGAGCAAAACGAAAGAAGGCACGCATGGCGAATGTGACTAAACCGAAGTTCTGAAGCCCTGTAAATTACTGCCTGGACGAGCGGCCGCAGATTCTGGTGTAGAGATGTGGGACGGCATCGTCATATGTTCTTCTATTCTGTAAGTGAATCGTGTAAAGATTAAGGCTGAATGAAGCACATCATGTGAACATTGCAGGGTGAATTTATCGATTTTGATTGGTTCATTGGAGATGCGCCACATGTGCTCAAAAAGGTTTGGAATTCATGAAATGGTTCTCCAATGCTTAAGTTCCGCTTTTTATCTTCCCGAAGTCTGTTGATAGCTGGTCCACCAGTAGCAGGGAAGCGGTTTTGCCAAAATGTAGGCTTCCGACTCATGGAAGCAAGATGGATACCCCTATCTACTTGGCATTAGCGACAGATCGTTTGATTTAGCCAATCTTGGAGCCACGAAATCAATCAGATTATAAAAGCGATGACTATAAAGAATAATAAGATGATGTCGCTTTTGAGAAACTATGATCCCGTTGCTGTTGGAGTTGTACCTTGAAACTGTTTCGCCAGGGTGGGGGGAATTACGCCAAAAAATCGCGTCAGCGGCGTCGCACTCGCGGCGCCACCAGTACGACTTGCGAATCGATTTTGCTCTTGGGAGCCCGGCAGAGCATGGCTGCGTCACCTCTGCATATGCGCATCCACCCATGCCACACTGCCTCCTGCACCCACGCCACCCTGCCTCCTCCACCTTTGCCACACTCTCTCGCTTGAAGGCTGCCAGCACAGCCACTGGCACTCGCACCCGCCGCGCCGCTCGCCGCGAGCGGCCACGCGGTTTTTTGGCGTAATTCCCCCCACCCGTTTCGCCATGTAGCAAAAACAGCTAAGCACAGTGTTCAATCGCTACAGGTAAGTAACTGCCCCTCCCCCCTCCCCCAATCCAAACACACATATAAGCTCTAGCCAAAGATTAACCAAAATATGTGGAGTTTGCGGCTATGACTGCGTAAGTGCTTGTATGGTGGCATCGGTTCTAAGAAATCATGCGCGCGGTCGCTTCAATCGCTTCAATCGCGTTCCCACTCCCGGAACCGGTTAGGTGATAGCACAGGAGCTCAAAAAAGCAAAAAGCTCAAAGTGATCATCGGCGATACGAAACACTTGACCAGCCCCGACAGGCCACGGCAAAGTCGTAGAATAAGGGATTGAGTCGAACCGCATCCATACTCTACAGTATCCCATCGTTATTGCTATCAGTTCCTTCGAAATCGCATCCAAACACTCCCTCTACCAAGCTTATAATGATTTTTGGAAAGAGAAAGGGTGAAGCTATAATTGATGCAAAGGAAATTCAAAAAACAACAAGTAAGAGAAATATCCTACCTGTAGCCGGTCCGACCCGGCGAAGGACTTACACGAAGAGAAGCGCTTTCCCTTCCCATCATGTCTGTATATCGGGGCTTTTCCTGCAAGGGCTCCGACTCAAAAGACTGAAATATAGTAATTATTATTTCTTGCTGATTACCTATTACTTATAATCAGTAACAATTATTTTAATATGATTGCCACTACATGGCTGCAAAATCAAGTATAGCTATCATTTCTATCGAGATATTATTGTTAATAATAACGAACTGGAGTGCCGAATTTCTTGCGAGTAAACGATGTCGACCGGCTATTTCCGTTACCGTACGCAGTTCCTCGTTTTTCTTCACGCTTCTGCTGCTTCACACACCAGCAACACAGGAAGATAAAAATCATGGCCTGTAAAAGTATAGAATGACCTTTTGATGCTGTATCGGCAGCCCTGATTATTCAAATGGGTGCTATCGTAATGGGGCGGGGGGGGGGGGGCATCCCACTACGGATATCATTTTTTTCTAAGCCTGGGAGGGAAATGAGTTCCTCCCTTCCTCCACGGTCTTAAGCAAAAATATACGCCTAAGTGTGCACACTGGTCTCTCAAGGATCGTTCCAAGATGCTTGAATGTGCAACTTTACATAGGATGCCCCTCCCTGCCCTCTCATTGCGATAGCACCTCAAATGTACATGAAAGTTATGGGATTCTTTACCCAGGCGCGAGAAATCAACCTGATCTGTATGATTACATCTTCGAGAAACTAAAAAGTCATAATGAACGATATTTTCGTTATCCTTTGACAGGAGAAAAAGAAAAGAAGAAGTTGTCCCATTGGTTAGATGCGCAGTTCGATGCGCTATACTTTTAGACTTACGTATCAGAACTATTGCCTCCATCTGAGATTGAGGTTCAAATTCGCACCGTGAAGCGATTTCATGACTCGTCGCACCGTGAAGCGCATCCTCACTTGAGAGCGCTATTTTCTCACCGCGACGCTTGTATGTTACCCGTCAAATGCCGTGCATTGCGGAGAGAAAATAGCACGCTCAAGTGAAAATGTGCACGGTGTTTCAAGCGATCGCATGATCGTGTCCATCGCAGTTTCACAATGTATAACCGGAGCCTAAGTGTTGGTGACATAATACTACACTATGCCGTCGAACAAATGACGGTGTTTTATCATACTACAAAAACCATCATTCCCAATTTGGTGCCCTTCATACTTATACATAGTACTCTATATCTAGAACATCTCTGACAACATACAAGTTCTTACCATAATTATCGCAACCGTTCCCAGGATGGCACTGAGCCAAATAAAGAAATTTTCTTTTTCACGCGATCGGCACCATGGCTGTTCGCCTTTATTCCACTCGAAACGATACTCGTTCGGACGGTTATAGTCAACGACAATGCCGCCTGTAAATTGAAATTCTAACCATGAAGGAGTCAAGGTTTCAAATATGAAGTAATTGCTACTTTAAAAAGTCAATGCAGTCAAAGACGAACAGCAAGGAAATGGTGAACGTTAGCAAGGTGGGAATTGCTAAACCACGAAATTGAACAAATTCAGACGTAGAGCACTTTCTTCCTCAATTATGAAGTCGTTATATTGAAATACCAAAACCCACATTTGTATTCGTGGACGCCTTTGATCCAATGGGATTGAACGCATTCAAATCGTGCCACATCTCCTTGCATGTAAGCTGAATACATAGATGACGTCTTTGTCAAGTATTCTGGATATTCGATATTAATGGGACCACAGCTGTTATCTGAAAGATATATATTAACCTTTCGCACAATAAAATGAACAGCGAAGAATAATTACAGAATCTCGTCGCGTCGATTCGCTCTGTAGTGAACACATTCCACTCTTCTTTGATTTTCACACCCATCACCTTTAAACAAAACATTTTAGTCACAGTGGTTGGCGCTAAAGGCGGAGCCATATGATAAAACTTATTATTTTGAGCAGGTTTTATCATCAAACAAACTTGTATTCATTTATTGAGCAATGCCCCATTTGAGGGCCTAATGCACCAACCAGCGTGCGCTGCGCAAAACACGCAACGCGCCAATGGGCGTGCCTGCACGCTGAGACATTCGTTAGGCGCGGCCCATTGCACCTGATTAGCCAGTTGTGAAACGAACTTCCTGTGGTAATTTGCAGCCCTTCTTCGGAAAATTCCTTTATGTGGTTATTATCATTAATGTACATCTGAGGGTTTGGTGCTGTGGGCAAGTGGCCCGACGCAGAAGATAGTTCGGTGTTCTGCGTTAGGGCGGCAACTATGGCTCGTGCGCCTCATTGATAATATAGCTGCAGGGGGCCGCCCCTGACGAAATACACCCCTTTTCTTTCCATAGAATCTCGCGTAAAGGTAAACAAAATCACCTTAGCATTCATTGTGGTGTAATCATATTGGCACGGTACAGAATCACCACATTCAGAGATAATCGCTGCCGGATTATCTGGACACTGACTCATTCCATATGCTTCGGTCAACTGTGATTGTAAGGGTTGAAGGTTAACTGAAATGTCCGATTTCACTCACAAAATGATTTAAAAATTTGAAAGTTTTTTTTTAGCAAATCCTGGTAATATTCTGATTCAAAAGCGAAAGAAAATGCCACGTACTGATGTTCTGTTGCTGTAAATCTCTGCACGTTTGCAATCGCTGGTTAAGTACTTGGCCAGTGATCGCATGGAATCGATACATACCACTGAAATGCGAATGTATGCTTTTTACCATAGTTTTCGGCTGTAAGCAGATGAAAGATCGTGGAACAAAACTTAAGTAAATCTAAGTATTTTTCCATATTATGCATGGGCAACGCTAAGAACTAGTTGGTAATTAGTCACACTCCAGATGGTCACCGATCATGTTCGTTGCCACCGTTTTTCACGGCAGCTATGTTAAACGGCGAACTTACGACCGCACATACATAGTGTTGCACATTGCTTAGGATAGGCCTCTCACCTGAAACCGAAGAAAAACAAAAATTGATAAAAGTAAACGTACGCCTCGTATTTCGGAGCTGTTCTGTAAATAGGACCACTCTTCATGGCCGCCTCGGGGAACACCTACAAAAACAATCAGTACGAGAAGTAGATCGTAAACCAAGCATTATGTGAAGAAACGGACCAGGATGCATTTTAGAATTATTTTATCTACTTTGAATTGCGCCACGCCTGCTCAATTCAATTCAAGATTGTCAAAGTATTTGAAAGTACAGCGTTTTTTTTTTTTGAAATTCCATGGCATCCAAGCCAAAGATTTTGTTCTCATCGAGTTTATTAGCAAAAATAGTAGACGCCAAATTAGCGTGACCAGCGACCAACCACCTGCTCGGATGTTGCACCCTCGTTTAAATAAGTTACATGGAATAACGGTGAGCCTGAATTAGGTACTGCATAGCGGATGTACTAACCTCGAATTTCTTGTCCTCGTCTCTACTAGTGGTGAACATGTTCTCAGTCGGTAGACCACTTTGAGTCTGTCCTCCTAAAGTCTGCTCCGATCCGGGCTCGCCCGATCCCTGTACCCTATCTGAAAGTTCTTCACTTCATACTGCTCGATATGTAGATATGGAAAGCGGGAACTGGTTGAAACCTTGTGCTTCATTCCAGGACTTTTACCCAGGACTTCGAAATTGGGCTTGAGATCCGTGATATGTAAGACTTACACATATTAATTATTTGCTGTCTGTATGTCTCCGAGTTCACATCATTCAACGTCAATGTCTGCATGAAACTGGCTGATGTCTGGTCAGGGAATGGTCTCATCAATCCAGATACCCGGGGAAGATTGTACCGCTGACGTAGCTCAGTCTCTCGGGTCTTGTCACCATCTGGGCGCTGGAAAAAAACGATACATTTATGTAGATCTCAGTCAGAAAAGAATAATAATCGCAATACAATAAACATTCAAAAAAGATGAGAATTGAATGAGCCAGAGAACATTTTTTCATCCCCACTAAGCTACGCCGAATAGCTGAGATTCTCGATACTAATTACTAATATCGTCCCTAATGCGCCAAGATGGAGTAGGCAGTTGTACGTTTGAGAACAGCCATAAATATAAGAAAATCGATTGGAATAGATTTTGAAACGTCAAATTGTTTCTCTTCTTCTGAAATGCAATAGTCGGCCTTTCCCAGAACTGAAGGATTACATAGCACTCACCACACCGTATTGCGGTGGAACACTTAGCGCCACGTTCAGCATTCCCATGCTTTCTTGATAATTCGAATAACGGTCGACATCGATCGCATATGATTCACGGATTCGAACGCCAATCTGAGCCTCTTCTAAGACTATGTAGATTTCCGGTTGGCCTCGCTCGACGTTGTTCACATAGACGAGAACGCCTTAAGGATGGAAAGAGATGGTACATGTAGATAGATTTTAGGGGTAAATGTTAACAATCGACACAATCAAGGGTATGCAAAAAAAGGAAAGAAGTGTTCGCTGTAAATGGATCAGTGTGTTTCAAGTGACAGTCCATAATGCAAAGCGCGTAGAACGGCGTACTTCAAGCCCCCACCATGGCACTACGACGCCGATAGCCAAGTAGTGATAGAGGAGCAGGGCTAAGGAAGCTTTGTACAGTGTACATTTCGGAGCGCCTGACAGGGCGCGGCTTACAGACTTGGGCGAGAGTGTATCTAGCTCTCTCACTCCGCCACACACTCTCACTCGTGCCACGCACTCTCACTCTCGCCACTCACCCATGTCCCTGAGCCACGCCACATCAGACGCCCCGAAATGGAGTATACTGCTTCTCCAGTGATGCTACGGATACGAAAACACGTCCGAGAATCGGCAGGGATCAAAGGGGTCCCATAACTCGGAGTTTAATCCGTTTCATTCCTCTCTTCTTCTACGTCACACCACTTCGCTTCTCTGCTTTTTGTTCAACAGTCGATCAAATTACCCGTCTCACTGCCTCTTAATTTCATTTTTGGATATTTTCCCCAGTGAATTCGACATAGCAGATTCTATACAAAGTTTACAACAGAAATTACTACCAAACTATCTATCGTGATTTCTATTCACCATTCCTCAATGTTCTGTCCTGACAAATCACCAACCTTTGAACCGCTGGATCCTCATCGTATCAAAATAACGCATAATATTCCCGACGATGATGCTGGTTCGATAGCGGAATCGTCTAGTGTCCTTTCTTGACACGACATGCACCCTATCAGTACCAGTAGCTTCCATTACAACACCAGTGATCACTGTCACATTCGTTGGTTGGACGAGATCTTGTTGAGCCATTCCACGACCGAGTAAACCTTGAAAGGAGCCATTTAGTGGAACACCAGGTGTTTTCACGATAGTTAGGTATAAAGTAGACTTACTGAAATCCACCCGTCGGTCTGGATAACGCTCTAACCTCAACTGTATCTTCACTTCAGGTGTTTTAAGTGTCTGAGGGATGTATAGGACATTGAAGACACCCGGCTCATTGAAGATGAACTTGTCATTATCGATCGTATTGAAGGTGCCAGCACCCATGCCTTCTCCTGAAATGATCCATTTTGAGATTACGATATCATTCTATCCTTAGGATTCTTGACTAGCCAACGTTCACACGCGAAGTAGAAGCCTACAGATTCATCAGCCTCAAGGTTTTCAAAAATTGCAAAACGCCTACCGTATGCAGGCGGCTGGTACTCTTGACAGCCACTGGATGGTCGTCTCCAATAGAACATTTGGCAACGGAAATCTGCGAATTTGCAGCACAAGAAGTACGGCATATAATCGTTATGGAAGGCTGATAGACCAGGGACCTATGTGGATTACATTTTAGCTCAAAACAGTTTCAGTTTTACGGCAATTTCTAGAAGATTTGAGATGTCTTCCGTTTGACTTCAGAACCGCCACCTACTTGTACAAGGAAGATCAACTTACTTCATATTGTCCCATATACGGAGCCGTGCCAAATTCATAGGCTCTCATTGGAAAACCGGGGTTATAAGGAACATCTGGTGTGACTTTGATTACCGGTTGATAACTCGTCTGCATCAAATGGCCGGCATCGTCATAACAGCAGACTTGACCGTAGTGAGTCGGAAATCGCCTAAAGCGATCAGCCTTGTTCTATTGTCAATGGTCTAGGAAATTTCGCTAAGGATTTCAGAACCATCGATAATGCTTACGCCGTGTTTTCACTTTCGTATCCATCTCCTCGACCCGCATAGGAACCGTAGATATTTTGTGCCGACATGTAACAATTTCGCGCTCCAATCGCTACCGTGCAAGTGATATCACGGAATGCCTGGAATGACCATTACTATAATTAGGCCGCGACCATGCTTTGCGGTGCCGGCGGCAGGACATGGCTGCGTATCACTGCGTTTCCTCATATGCCAACCTGCCTCGTTGCCTGCGTCATCTCTGCACCTCCCACGTGCCACTCTCTCTCGCTGCCTGTGAACGCAGCCACGCCCTACCGGCCATGAGTATAACCGCGGCTTTACTAGAACCTATCCGGCTTCTTCTCCTAACAAAAGTCTCAATGTTAGCCACAAAAAGGAGGCAATATCTAAAATCTACGTCATTGTCGGAACTTCAAAGTAATATTCATATAAAGTTCGGTCACTTAGCCAGCTTTTTTGCCCTGCTTGGTATGCTTAGGTGGGGGTCGCTAGGTCCAAATTCCGCTTGCGGCGTCGCACTCGCGGCACCGTCAGTACGAGCCGTTGGGAACTCCGCTTAAGACACAGTGGGCTGGTACCGTAGGGGACCTTCAAAGATTGCAAGTTGAAAGCTTTGGGAGTTCGCCTACCTTTAAAAGTCCCCCACGGTACCAGCTCATTGCGTCCTGAGCGGAATTCCAAACGACTCGTACTTGCCGGGTTGCTCACCGCGGGAGGTCGCGCGGAAATTCGACCTAGCGACTCCCACCCAGTATGTTTGTGAGGGCAATAACTGAGTTCAAGTCAGTCTTCTATCATACCAGAAAAGTATGGAAGCATTAGTCTGCCACGGAGACTAAAGGGAAGAATTCACTCACTTGAGAGCATCTGGGATGTGGCATAAATCGGCCCAAATCAGCCATAGCTTGTCGTTCAATGCATGGACACGATGAATTGGTTTCAGTATCGCGGATGAAATTCCACTGAGCACCATCTTCGTCATACCTGATCCGTGAATATAAGTGTGCATCTTCACAACTGGGAGATGCTGGGAGGGAATCACTGCCTTACCAGTCATGACACATCTCGAGTGACTTCTGTTTTACGAACTCCACTCTAGCGGTCTCATCACCTTGAGAGTACGTGGTTGTGGAAAACTCCGGATTATTTGTGGTCCACAACCAATGCAGCGATATGGGCGCAGAGACGAGGCTTAAACCAAAGATAACAAATTTTAGGCATCGTGATGTATTGATAAAGCTGTGAAAAGCTGTAAGGAAGGACACGAATACAATAGAAAAGCAGAAACATAGTAAAATACAATAAAATGGACATAAATGTGGAGAATACATAAGGAATGTAAAGAATCACCCCGATAAAAGGGTGCCCGGATTGAGCTCGTTCTGGTTCGGTTTCAAAGGCGCCAATTTCAGATAACCAAACCGATAGTTATAAAGTTCATGGGTTCGTTGCCAGTCATTCAGATACCACTGTTCAACCTAAACGACAACATGACTGGAGGTTTTCCTTTTAATTGTGCAGGCAGAAAAATTAAACAACTTTTAAGGAACATTCAGTTGTGGTATGCATAAATATCTTACCTGATAAATGTTGATCCTTTCTTCTTGAGGTTTCCACCGATATTCGTAGGTGTTCCGATTGGAATACGTAGCCAAACGGCAAATAATTCTGTGTTCTGGTCGGAATTTCTTTATCTGAAAAGGAAAGACGAACATAGAAGCTGAAAACTAAATAATTTTAGACGTACCATTTGTTTTGGTGCTCAGTGTCAAAGCCCAAGGTCATCCGATAGTATCAGATAATCCAGATAAAAGATAACGCTTTTCGCAGAGAATTGCCACTACTGGACTAATCAGAAGAATTTTAGATCTTTATGCACTATGCTATTCCTGTTAAACAAGCTAACCACGAAGCTCATCGACTGTTGCTTACTTTACCTTTACCATACCTAGGCCGAACTACTTGAAGAGGTGAAGCAATAAAAATTTGAAAAAAAAAACGTCCGAACCAACCCCATCATCTTTATACTCTCTGTAGCCGATAACATACAGACCCAGCTGAACACTGTACATCTGATCGTCACTGAGTCTCACAGAGTCCATGTGCAGAGCGATATCGGGATTTGTGAAATTCCTCGGATACCAGATCAACGGCATCACCTAAAACCAAAAATTAGTGACTAATGATAACAATCGCTTTCCCCCGCTGCCAGAATCTCGAGCGCACAAACCTGATAAGGTATAGGGTTTTTGAACCAATCGTAGATATTTCCGATGTCCAATCGCATAGGATCCAGTGTGGGTGGAACTGTAGAATAAACATTAACGATGAAGACCAAGAAAAAAAAATTTAGGTAATCATACCAAAATAGATATACCCAACGAATGCCTTTTCATCGTTGGCACCTCCACTTTGAGGCTGGAAATAGACTGTTTTCGTGCCCCAGTCGTATATTTTTGGTAGATGGCATCGAGCTATCGATGGATTCAGCACTGTACAGGTAGCCGTCTGAAATCAAATAACAGTATTTCTTACTTATATATGGTGCTGAAGGGCTTAAAGAGCGCCATCCTTTTCGTGTAAATGAAAATCAGCTTACCTGACGCTGCTCTATCATAAGTATGTAGGTTTGGGCTCGGTCAAGGCAGATTGCGTTCACATCAACCGTCATCTCACCCATCATGTTCACAATATTCGGATAAATCAACATCGGATCTTAATGAAAACACGTTCTTCCTGTTACTATCCAACATCCTATACAGTAATTGGTTTCACGAATGAAATACCCACGAACAATTCAAAATTCAATACAGTGATAGGGGTAATTCAGGCCGAATATGAAAGGATCATCAAATATGAAGGTCTAGGTGCTCAGTAGTGAAGTCAGAAGTGAAGAAATAACCGAATAAAACGGTCAAAAAACCGAAAAATAATACCGTCTTCCCGCCGTTCATTCCCAAAAGGGGCGGGTCGTCCTGAAAAAAGGGCGGGCTGGCATAAACCAAGTGGTGGCTGTTGAAGAAGACGGCTCTTATAAGACCCGGAATTACTCTTTCTCATCGAAAACTTCGCCACATATAGTCTATTTGGAATACTAGCTTTCATTTACGTGACCCACTTTAGGGGCTCCTATTACCCACATTACCTCTATCACTGTCTTTGAAAAAGTAATGGAAATCACATAGCTTTGAAAAAGCAAACAAACAATACAAAATATCCTCTATCTCTGACAAACAATGAAAAAATCACGTCAATAAAAAAGAATAATAATATATAAAAAACAGAATACAGAGTAAAACTGGCTGCGACTCTTTTCTCAAAGCAACTTACATGTTCCACCAGTCTTATTACTGCAACCAGCTGGTCGAACCACATCGTCAACTCTGAACATGTAGCGTCCACGTACCATATGTGGAACACCGGAACGTTGCGCAAGCACCTGAAGAATACTCAAAATATTTGAAATAAATTTAACATAACTTATAGCAGTAAAAAATAAAAAAAACATTCTGATATTAATTCAGAACTAACCTTCGGAGTGTTTTTGAATGCTTGGGTGGGATCAACTGGAACCATACCGGTATGATTTCCGCCATTAAAGACGGCCTGAACAAGCAACCACTTCGGAACGTGGGATACTTATAAGCTATGAGTTGTATGTATATTCCGTAATACTCCATATATGAAGAAAAAGGCATGACTGAGTAGCTAAATAAATAAGTAAATTGCTGTAAAAACATAATGCAACTTTTGAAAAGTGGGCTCGGTATAGAAGATGAAGACGTGCAAAGATTGGGAGGGGGGACAAAGACGTTAACATTATACGAGTACGAGTACGTCCTACGTGTGTGTTACATCTGTTAGCTCTATTGATGTCTAACTTCAAAAGCATGCACAATCCACCACGGATCTGAATGAAAGTCAAATGCATGACGAATGCTGCTAAAGAATTACTCTTTCTAATTTTTACGGTGCCTTATAGAGGTCTACAATTTCCTAGGAATTGAGCATTCATTCTGGAGCCACGTAGAAACCTGATTACTCTCTCTCCCTCTTTGAATTGGGCTGACGAACGTCTCGTGCGTCATGCATACCCCGACACTGTGCCACCGGAACGTATGCACCGAGCTAGTTGCGATGAAATCCTTGATAGTCCCCGTCCCAAAAAAGCTTTGGTGAATGTCTCAAACCTCCCACGTCAACGTCCTTTCCACGTGACTCATAGAAAGTATCTAGTGGTCTCTTCGATTCACACGGGTGGTGATTCATTTCTATTGACTTAGTGTTCGATCATGCGGTCTGCGGTAGTGGTGAGTAAATAATTGAGGAGTCGAATTCCCGCACTTACTCACAAAATGCATCAGCTTTTGTTGGTCTTAGATTTGCACTTTTTTAGGATGGCCTGATCGCTCTCAGCTGTGAACCAAAGCGTAGTATTCTACACTCTCTAACAATCTTTATCAAACAAACCACTGCGGTGTAATTGAGATCTAGCAGATTAGGGGAGGGGGCGGAGATCGGTTTTCGCCAAAAGCTGCAATCTCCCTGCCTCCTCTTCCCACCCCAAAGTCAGCTGCCTTCATGGCATGAGACATAGACCTGGGTAAGTTCACCAGAATAAAAACCATTTCGTATTAGCGTAGAAGTACGAGATCGATCGAGGCATCGAATTTCGGAAGGAGAGAGCAAGCCGCAAAACTACTCGCATCACGATCATTACTGAGACAGACGGTAGAAACTTGAACTCATACAGCCAAAAAAGTTCAAATGGAAATAAAACGAAATATTCTGTGAAATTCTGTGAAAAGACGGGAGCGAGGCAGTGAAGCTCCTTGTAACCACGAGGCGGCTCGCCGAATGTAGATAAATCAAAACTTAATAATCGGAAAGCAGGAAAAAGGAGCCACCTCATGGAAAAGTGGTCGACAGTTAACAAAATCTATGAAATCAAAAAAAAACTAAAGAATTTCAACTACTGAGAGAGCAACCAACCTGACATCTTCCACTCCTTGAATTGGCTCTGAAATCGGCGGCATCGAAGCCGAGTTTATCGTAGTTAAGTATCACATAGCTGAGTCGTGCAGCCTAAAATGGTGTAAAGAGAACATGGATTCAGGGAATTGAGGAATGGACCAACGCCAACGCAGTGGGTGGCGAAGGCGAGGGGTTCTTAGTAGTTTGCACTACGCTAGAGGTAGTTCATCCATCGAAGTCACCTTCCTCTCAGGTATTTCTGCTGTCCCCGTCCTATGCGCATAGCGCTCCAGTAAGGTGAAACTATTGCATGATTCAACTATATGGTCCAAACCTAGTATCGAAAGCGTTTGCCGAACTGTTCCCAAAGTCTAGGCAGCTTAGCTTCGAGATAAAAGAGGCTTCGAGAAAGTGCTCACTTGATCAGTAAGCCAAATGAGTTGATAGGTGGCCAGCTGACCGGCATCCATGTCACTTCTGCCGGAAATCGCTGAAGCTGTGTTGTACCAGGTGACGACAAGGGCTGCATCAGCACGGAAAGCTGCCGCTCCAGCAACTCCCTCTGTAAGGAATGTTATTGTGATAGATCCCTTGTGGCTGAATACAGAGAGATGGAAAGAAAAAACGAAGGTAAGAATTGAGCATGTCTATCTTAGGTCAGTGTATTAGGGATGAACACAATATGACATACTACAGCCCAGTTCGGAGCGCCTGATAGGGCGTGGCCTACGGACGTGGGTGAGTGGCGAGAGTGAGAGTGCGTGGCAAAAGTGAGAGTGTGTGGCGGAGTGAGAGAGTTTGATACACTCTTACCCTAGTCCGTAGGCCACGCCGTGTCAGGCGCTCCGGAATGGACTGTAACATTCTCGTAGCGCCAAGGCACCGCACACAGTTAACAACACGCAAAAGACTCCATTTCCAGAAGAGCATGTGCATTCGACGCTAGGTTTACATGCTCTCTTCCCTGCATACGATCTCCGCCTTCTTTTCAACCATACTGCTCCTTCGGATTGGACTTTCTCCGGAATTTTTAATACAGAATTTTTTCAGGGAATCAGAAATGTGGAAACTCTCGGTCTCTAAGTAGTAAAATCTTTCCGAACTTTAACAATTCGAAAAAATGAGTCACCTTGCAGCCATCGCATCATTTCATCGATGAAATAGTCACTGTTCACATCACATCGCACGTAACCTCCTGATGTTCCTTGACAGGCCTAAAATTGATGTTGTGGTTAAACTCAAGGGTAGAAATATACCTAAGCCCAGGTAGCAAAACAGAAACCAGTTTTCTTGGAATACTCACCTGTGAAGCCGACTGGCCAAAGAAACTACTCTGATAGGAACCACCAAGATTCAAATTACCACCCGACCCTCGACCGAATAACGACTGTCTCATTAACAAACGGAAAAACACACCAGACCGCATACCGGGATTCATTTCTTGTGGAATCTGAAAATAAACTTTTTTATCTGAATTTTTAATCAAAAATAAAATTATGCGGAAAACAGATGGAAGCTATGGAGGGGAAGCTTACCTGCTGTTTACAAAGATATGGAGCGATCATGGCTGGATCCTGATGCTTTGGCCAATCGGTGGATTCAGGTCCGATATTAATTGTAGGTCCTTGATCCAACACAGTAGCGAAACCAATGTAGCCATTTACTGATATCTGGAAAGTCGCTCTGATAGCTTCAAAAATTGACCAAACAGGGATAAGTAATTGTCTAGTTGCCACAGTCGCTCCAAATGTAATAGCATTTTTTTCAATGACGGTTTCTAACGCAGCTTGTTAATGTTGTAACCCATCACCCAGTTTGGTACTGGTACAGATATCATAAAAAACATGAACTCACCGTGGTATAATTATACAATCCACCATAGAATGGAAAATACATATGCAGATCGATAGTTTGTCCAGAGGTTAACATACCGGGGATGACCTCTTCATCACCGACTTCTGGACCAAACGGCACCAGATTCACTGAAATTTTTACAAAATGACAAGTCGTAGCCTATTAATCAGGGTTGGTCCCACTACCTTACTCTTAGGAGTCGTAAAATCTCTTGCTACTTTAGAAAAGCTGTAATACAGGAAAACTCATCACCATTGATTCCCTTACAACCATACGAATCATAATTTCTCGTTTGCTTCACTTGATATTTTTATCGAATTTCCTTGAAAGGTTTTGTTTCAGGCAGCCTTCATACTCTGCGGTGGTGCCGGTGTGTCTGCGTTCATGAGCAGTAAAGTAGAGATGCGCGAGCTGGAAGGCAGGCACAACTCATCCACGACTTACCGCTGACACCGCAGTGTATGAAGGGGGCATTATCTTGTTACCGTTTCGCTCCGCTGCGACATTACTACTATATACATACTTGACAGTGGCGTTACAGATACCCTTAGCTCACCTCCATAGTAAGGGTTGGTTCCGGTGCCAGTGAACAATGAGCCAGCATCAGGATTCCCAATATTTTGATTGATGTTTCCGCCTTGTTGTTGTTGAATCTGAGTTATAGCCGTAGGTAGCAGGCCGCATATCACCAACACCCAGCGACACCATCGGTCGCACCCTCGCCACATACACGGCTGAAATATGGCTACGGTAAGAAAACGAAAATGATGGGCTCGCAAAAGTATCGACAAAAGAAGTAACGTTGAGAACGAAGAAATCTAAGACGATACTGTTCAGGAACTCTACTCATACGCTCTATGGTGGCGGATACAGAAGAATACGGAATGCATTGATATAAACTCAGTAGAACTTGTGGATCTATTCCTTTTGTAAGATTATTCAAACGATACAGACTTGAACACATCCCATCTTCTTAAAAGCCGAGTATTCGAAGACTATGCCGCATCTTCAGACCAGCACCAACAATAATAATAGAATAATAATAGGAGGGACTATTTCCCTTGGTCGCAGCTCTTGCCCACTGAATGAAGAGACCCTTTCTTTCCACGCAGTTCGTTCATCAACATGCCTCGGAGAGCGAGTGCAGTCTCCTCCACCAACTTTGATACAAGAAAGTATCATAGGGAAACAAAGATTTTTTTGGGGAACCAACATTTGGGCAGGAACCCTTCACTCCACAGCCCACATATTTCATTCCGTCGGAGTCTCCCCACATTACCTGATATGTAGGTACGGAGGGGTAGGTTAGAAGATCCCCTGATTTCAACACCACACTTAAAGAAGGGATGGGTGCTATCGCAATGGAGGAGGGGGAGGGATCTTATAAAAGGTTGCACATCGAAGCATCTTGGAGGGATCACTCAGGGTCAATCCGCACACTCAAGCATATAGGGTTCTTTCCCCCTGCTGTGCTTACGTGAAAATAACACCTTTAGGATACCCCCCCCCCCTCATTGCGATAGCCCGAGGAAAGTATAGGGTCACACACTTACCACTGCACCAGGGGCGATGGAGGGAATGGTAGGGAGTGCGAGGCGAGCTTCTTCATCGTGCCCTACATATACGATCTGTCCATGCGTGTGCTGCCGCACAAAAAATGGACTGTACTTACTCTCTGGGAGATTTGTGATATGACACACCCGTACACAATTTCTTCAACCTCATTCTTCACTACGTCTCAATCTTACGCTTCCGTGGAACGGAGGGGAGTGGGGAAGTCGGTTGTATGAAATCCGGGAACGGAAACCACCACCAGATGATTTTGGGTGGGTTCCTTCCCGGTTTACCAGAGATTTCGATCCGACCTTTTGATTGTTCGGTCAGACTCTACACAAGTCTACACAATCCCAATGGAGTCATCCCATGAAAGAAAGATGAGGAGAAAAGGGCTAGGACGGGTGAGATCCTGAAAACGGACTTGGGAATTTTTAGGCAGCGGCGTTTTTCGCTTCGTAGCCTACGCCACTGCACAAATCATTGTGCTACCTCCTACCCTGTGCAGGCCTGTACAACTGTGCTTTCCACAAGCGTCGCTTGAGCGCTGTTCATGCTTGGCCACACATCCTACGCATTGCATGTATCGATCAGCGGAGGCCCATGAAGAATGATGTCACACAGCCCGCGCAGAGGTACCACTCGTGCTCAAGCGTCTCTGATGGGGAGCGGGAAATACCTTGGCAAAAAGCCAGCCAGCAAGCTCAATGCCATACGAGCAGTGACCGCTGGGTTGGACTGCTTGCCTCCGTACCGTTCAGTCTGTGTGACGTCATCGATCACGTGCTAGCGTGCGCAAGGCGGTGAGCTCGGTTTTCTCGCCAGGTATAGCAGGCTAGTGGGCATATGTGGATCGGCCGCCGCCCTTGCACAAGATCACCACCTCACTGGTGGGGCAAAGCAGCCAATGCCAGGGTTCGTCAACTGTTGTACATGCAGCTTCATAGTGTCAATTATAGAAGGAGCAGAACCTTCGTTATGCATGCTGATTAGATTTCATAGTAAAAAATGTGCAGCTCACGCAAAAAAAATGTGAGATATGTAGATGGATTAAGGTCAGCGAGGTTCCAAATAGATACTTTTGGTGAGGATCACCATCATTTTATCTACACTTTGATGATTTCGCGACATTCGTGAATTGATCCTGCTGCAAACGCCGTGGAGTAGCGTCAGAGAGATCTAAGCAAATGAAGAAAATATGGCTTATCGATTTCTCGGACATGGCCCTACAAACACCTTTGTTCTGGACAGTTTATAAATGTGGAATCTTTGAAGATTAGATAGCTAGTGATGAGAAGAATCGTGGAGTTTGCGTTTTCAAAAAAATTGTGGAATATACGAAAAAAAAACTAGATACGTAGCGACCGGAAATTGTCCAGAAATCGATAGGTATCTGATCCTTTTTCT
The DNA here is from genome assembly GCA_963978905.1 of Trichostrongylus colubriformis. NCBI lineage: Eukaryota > Metazoa > Nematoda > Chromadorea > Rhabditida > Trichostrongylidae > Trichostrongylus > Trichostrongylus colubriformis. Next base: position 52,502,197 of record OZ022256.1, on the reverse strand, counting down.
TACATTCTTCAATCCCATAATAAAAAAAAAACAAATTACGCGATTCTCTCGATCGAGATGTATCTTTATCATTTTCCGGAGTCCGCAACTCCGCAGAACCTGAATATCATCACTATGAACGCTGCCTTCGATATCCCTGGATAACCAATCGACGAATCGATACGCTTCACCCGTATGAAGAGTAAAATTATCAGTCAACAATGACTGGATGGTGTATGTATCTTCAGGTGGAGAATGGTAAACACAGAGCCGCATCTCTGGCTCCATAACAGTCGTGACTAATAGCCTGGATCGACCTCCTGCTTACTGCTTTTGGGTTCCCTAATGGTCCTTTAATAGATAGCAACCTAATTTCAGGATCACTCGCTCCAAGCTGAATTTTCTTGGGCACGAAATGCAAAGTAATAAAAAAGGCCAGGTAAAGAGTCTGTGCCGCAAGTTCAAAGAGCAACTAGAAAAGATGAATGGGAGAAGAATGACAAAAAGGTTCAATAATCATATAGCGCTTCTTCTGTGCGGATGCCAGCGTGAATGGTGAAAGCTGGCTCAAAGTTTGAATTTTTGGAAAGACATTCGAATGCGAATTACGGCTTCACATACAAAAGTTAGTGTAACAAACGATCAGTAGTCAAGCAAAGGCAGTGCACCGAACATCTCAAACTGTTTCGGGTCGATTTATCCGTAAACGAGTGGTTTCTATATGCCAGAAAGGGAAGAGGATATTGATGAGAAAAGAGGAGATTGATGAGAATAGAGTGCGGTTATACTTCACGAAAAAGCGATCTCCATGATCACAAAAACGCAGCATGGTTACGTGCACAAAGTTAACTCGAAGTGCGAGCGAACTGCGAAATGTTATATTTGCAAGGGATAACGGCGGCCTCACGTAATGAAAGCCAAAAATTCCTAGAGAACATGTCGAGCAAACTGGTCAGCTCAATCTTCGCCCATCTTCATTAAGAAGCATCAGGTGGCTGTTTGAGAGTTCTGGCGCCTTTCTCATCCACATAATCCAACCACTGACCCAATCGTGGAACTCCTGTCTTGATCGACAGACATTCGGCTGTATGCCATTAAGACAGAAAATTCGCGTGGCCGCGTTTGGCACGCAACGCAACGGTGCGAGCTAAGGGCGCCGTATTAGTTTAGTCCTGGAGCGATTGCGCCTAGAACAAGGCTTAGAGCACCGTCAACGCTCCAAAACCCATCCAATTCGAGCCGCATAATAGGCACCTCTGAGTCACATGCTGGACACCGCGAAGCGAATCTTCTGTCCTAATGACACACCCACAGACACTCTACACCTTCAGTGGCACTAAGTTTATTGTTGTTTATGTCTTAATGAATCGTCGTAACGTAGTTTTTTATTCACGGTTTTGGAAGTGCTATCAAAAAGCGACATGGTTTATCGCAATGGTGGAGGGTGGGGGGGGGGAGAGCATCTCACAAAGAGTTTCACACCTGAGTACTTCTGAAAGCATATACTTTTGCCTAAGACTTGAACGAGGAAGAAAGGGGCTCCTTTCCCCTTTTTGGCTTGAGTAAAAATAGGGTCCAGTGGTAGCCCCCCTTCCCCAATTGCGATAGCACCGCGACATAAGTCTTCGATGTCCTGCTGCGCATGGGGTTTCAGATAAACCTCGATTTCAAACATGAAGTCAAAGATGCAATCAGAGGGGAACACTGTTCAAATCAGAAGCACGAATTAATCTAAGAGGAAGGCGGAAGTAAGGTATGCCAAGGGAATGAGCCCATTCACAGCTTGACCCACTGTTACTGCAAGAGATGCAGTACACTAAAACAATGAACGACACGAATGTAGTATGAACGCTAGTAATCCAACTCGTTGAATAGGTTCATAGTGGGAGACAGGCATCGTTCGTGAGGACATACTAGTTGCAAGTGAGCGCGAGAAAAGCTCATGGGCGACGTGTTATGACGCCACAGGATCTCTGCTGCAAGCAAAAGCTCGCGAGTGCACCAAGGTCCTTGCTGTTCGTTCGCTGCGCGACTGCTGTGACGTCATTGATCACGTGCCTCGTAAGCAACGCTGGTGGCGAGGCTGCCGTCAGACTTCGCGATTCTGCGATTTTGCGATTGTGATTCTGCAATTTTGCAGTGTCGTGACTCCGCACGCGAAGTTGTAGCATAGCACAATCTCCAGGTCGTAGTATCGCGTGAAAGTGCGACCGCAAAATTGCGAAGTCTAACGGCGGCCTAAGTTTTCGGTGAATTTGTTCTCTCGCCAGGTGCGGCTAGCCACTGCCCGTTGGGATAGAGATTGTGGACCGCTCAGCTCACGAAAAACCAGCACCTCTTCAATAGCAGCCCTTTCACATTGGGTGCCTCACCACAGGAACGATGACGGTTACGAGTTCATCAATTATTAACGAAAGTAACCGTGGCCCAACACTGTCCCAGTAAACAGTAAATAAAAATCAGTAAGCAACTAGTGAAATCGATACGGCTTGGTTTCATCAATAGCATGGTATGCAAGAATGGAGAGTGGTCAATAAAGCCAGGGCTCACAATTACGAATGAACACAAATGCAATGAGATGGTACGTCTTCAGCTTCACAACTGTTCTACGACCGCGGTTAGATACTGCGCACATTTTGCAGTTCGCTTGCAGTTCTATAGTTGCAAGTCAGCATTGGATATATACCGATCCAACAATTCTGGATTATGCGAAATCAAACGCGATCCAGTGAAACTGTGAACGACGTTGCAGGAGTAGTATAAGGCAGGAACGGAAAATGGCACGCTCAAGTAAGAGCACGGAAGATGCAAGCAGTAGCGCGTGACGACCGTGCGATTGACCAAACCGCGGGGGTCCAGTTTTGCAAAGTACAACCTCGGTCTTTAGGCCTCAGTATATCCTCCTTACCGCTTTGGATACAGTGGAGATTTTTGGTTAGAGCTGACTAATAACATACGAAATTACTGTGCCTTGCGGTGAACTTCGGATAGCAAACCCATAACACGCCGGTCACGAGCCAGCGCAAAGTAAACGGAAGCCGTTCTGAAATCAACTAACAACCAAGTCAAAGGACACTAATCCGGAGATTATCATGGAAAACTACATTACTCCGTCAACTCAAAAATAACTAATGATCAATGGAATACTTAATAGCCTATATTCCAACTTGATAATCCTCCATGATCAACCGAAGTAATCGATTGACGGGTTCATAGTCGAATGAATTTCTCACACGTGTGGATATCTATCACATACGGTCTTTGTGAGGCCGCGACCACACTTTGCGCCGCAGGCTGCGTTCACATGCACTGAGGCAGATGTACGGACGACGCAGGAACGAGGAAGGGTGGCATAGGCAGAGACGCACAGCCACACCATGTTACCGGCACTGCAAACTATGAAGACGGGGCGGCCTAAGTCAACGATCTTGTGCATTGCTGCACGAAGGCCATGAGCTTGCTCTTGGAACCATCCAGCTGTTCTCCCACCGGGTGCGGCAGACCACCGGTCGTCTGGGATGGCAGCTGAGGACCGCCTGGTGCACGAAGTGGCACGAAGGCACTCCCAGGTGAAGAGGAAAATGGCCGCTCCAGTGCGATTCTTACCCCCCCCCCCCCCCCTCCCCTTCCCCCTTCCCCCCTCCTCCTCCTCCTCTACGGTACGGAACCACCTAATTGTAAAAGGCACGCACACAAAGCACAAATGCAACTTGCACACCACTTTTTTCTCATGAAAAGGAAACTCCACACGAAACATTTTTTCAGCGAAGGAACACTCCAGAGGCATAAAGGATCTGTTCAGAATTAATATACGCAAAGTACAACCATAAGATCCTCCTGGACAAAACGGCCCCCCGGATCATAGATGACCTCTAGGCCAGACACCATGCCCACCCCCCCCCCCCCACTGTTGAGAAATTCGCGACTCTCGAAGCACCCTGACTGGTGCCCCTTCCTCAATGAGTCACTACAACGGCGAGGATGGCTGCTGGTACGCCAACTATAAATGCTACAGGTTTTGCGCAGAACTTACGTTGAAAGCGAAAAGGTGACGGGGTATTCTCCTAAAGCTCAAGGGAATCGAAGAGTTTTTCCCCAGTTATCACCCCATCTCAAATTCCAACTCGTTAGTTTATCTATTGATGACTGGTGATCATGGAAAGCTCTCGAAGCAGAACTACTAAATACATTATTATGTGTTCATGTTGTGCAATTCCCATAAATCAACGCAGAGACATCCTGCTGGCTCAGCTCATTGACTATTAATCAATAAATCAATATGACTAGGTTACATCACCATGGAGCGCAAGCATGGGAAATGGTCAACATTGACAGGACGTACAATTGAGAATGAACACAAATGCAAATAGAAAGGCTCGTTTTCGGCTTCAAAATAGTGCTGACTAATGGCCTGAATGTGACCTTCCGCTTCATGCCTCTGAGTTCCTTTGTCCAGTATCAGAATCAGTTTGATTATTGTGGAATACCGAATGGCAGCTCCCAAGTTTTCCGTGGCACAGGTGACCGCGAGGTAAACGACAGCGGTTGTCCCATTATTAATATGCCATTATTAATCCAGCGATTCTCAAGAAAAAGGCAATACCGTAAGATCGAGAACAGCTACTGAGGTTGATAGGAGGACATTCAAGCCCCATCTTATGCCATCCCTTCGCGTTTTCTCCGAACCTTCGGTATAGACGCAGCAATGTGATCGATCGACGTGGTCCATAGCCGGATGCATGGCATCCCACGCAAGTGCGTATCGATCGCAAGTGGAATGGCGGCGAAGCTAGACGATCTCAGAGAATCCACGCCTGAAGCGTCTACCTGCCTTTGAGTGCCCGGATGGCATAGCTACCCTTCCGATGGGCGGTCCTGGAGATCACGTGTCGCCGGTGAGCTTTCTAGAGATGTCGTCGTTTTTTTAACAGTATGGCAGGTCACAGACCAGTGGCTGCATGGGATAGCGCACTAGTTCCTCTTGCACACTGGCGCCCTCTTCAACAACCACACCCCCTCACTGGTCGCACCACAAAGAGAGCGATGGCTGGTCCGCGAACTATGAACGCTGCTATACTCGTGGCGTTGGTAAGTGTTCTAGGAGCAGTGAGCCAGTGTAGTGGAGCTTGCGAAAAAGAGACGAGAATTTAGGTGAGAAGTTCGGAGGGGTTGAGGGGGGGGGCGTGAGGGGTTCAAGAAGAGGTGCCAAAAGGAAATCAGATATCACGCATTCGGGATACATATTCGTGATTTATCCGATTTATCTACAACTGCAGCGGATCGGCAAATATAGGATTTCCTTGTTTCTTCATCAACTCATAAAACTCGTTGAAAAGACTTGTATTCAGACTTCATGTGAGGAGGACATCTTCGCATCCCTATTTCTTCCCTTCCTACTGCCTGGGTAATCAATCAATCACTAACAATGACTGGACCCACAATTGAGTATGAACACAAAATGGCAAACAGTAAGCTGTGCCCTTGACTTTAAGCAAATCTAAGTGACAAACTGAGACTCCTCTTCCTTCTCCGAGGCTCCCGAGTAGCTGATTCACATGTTCATAGCGCCAGCGTGAGGGCCACTTTGCTTCACGTTGAACTTTGGTAGGTAGCACAGAAATTTTCAGGCGCAAGTCAGCGCAAAGTAAACGAAAGCCATTTCGAAATCAGCCATCGACCAGGACACTAATCCATCGTTGTCAACGCGAAGGAGTACAGTAAGCTCAAAAAATGCTGAAAATCGGATCATCAGAGGGTTCCTGGAAGGAATTCCTGGGTGGCCAGGGGCTTGTTTGGTCCAGTGCCAGTATGGAAGGACAGGGAATGAGAAATGATTTTCAACAGATGGTTTTCGAATGCAAATTACGATAGATTTCACATGGCAAAGTATATGCAGAAATCAATAAGAAATTAAGTGATTGTAAGTGAACGGAATCTCCACGGAAAGATGGTATTTGCGCTGAACTAAGCTACACAGATGTGCAATAGCGACAGTAACGGACCTGAGAATGACAACTACGGTCAGTCACTCGGTTGGAGAAAATATTTGAGGAATACGACCAACATAAAAAGTGATTATCGACTGACGAAATTTTAATAAAGCACAGAAAAAAAGGTATGTAACTCCTTGAAGATTCTTGGAAAGATTTCTTTCTCCAAATGAGACGCCCTCTTTCCCTACCCAAAATACATCGACCCTATCACTTTCAGGGTTAGGTATGGTCGAGAAACCCTTGAGGGATGGTCGTATTTTAAAATATCCTCCAAAGGAAACCCCTACACCCACGCATTTGCGCGGAATTTTAAGACCGATGAGGGATATCTAAAAAGGGTGCCATGCGTTAATCATGCTTTGTGTTAGGTAACAATCACGGTTATCGATTGATGACTTTTTTCAGGGTTGCCTCTCGCATGGCAACAGGTAGCCTCCGACGAGTCAATGGATGGGTTATATTTCCCAAAAAAAAAATCCTAGACACAGGCTCGACCCCAACTACCTCGACAACACGTCGAGAAGGGGAAAAGCTACATAAGTCACTGGTTTCGTCCTTCCCTTGGTCAATCAAAACACACCATCTGGTAGAGGACTTCAAAAGTAGATTGATGAATTTGAGGGATAAGTTAACCGAAGTAGCATCGAAAGACACCTTGAAATTCTGTCTGTTTTGACTGACACGTAATCAATACTACTCTTCCGAGCCGGTTCATGGCGCATCGAATCTTTTATGATAGATAAGGATTAGCTTCCTACCGTTTTCAGAACATTATGACGAGTTTTCCCCAACACGGACACCCTTCCTAGAAACTTTTTTACGGAATATTCAAAGAAACCCCAGGAATAACCATCTACTGGAGAAATTCCCACGGTTGTGGCTGTATGGGAAACGTTAAACCATTCGAAGCTTAGCATATGAATGGCGTGAACGTCATTGTTTGCTTAGCACACTTGGAACGCATGGGCGCATCGGGCGGTCCAAGGATGGTAAGCCGGGAACGCTTGGCGCGTTGCCAGGTGTTTATGACTCGGCGTGCGGAAAAGGTGGAAGCAATGCTGCATGAGCCATGTATCCATTTATGGTATCGATCGGCACTGAATCCATGCAGAAGGTCCTACTGCGAGTGAAATCGATCGGTATGGAGGACTTGTGAAATTCATCTTTCAATGTGGGTGAGCCTTCCTTAGGATAAGAAATGCATCCCTCCACGTATGATGGCAGCACTCAGAGGAGATTGCCTAGATGATTCCCTGAAATACGCCATGTCTCCCATTTTCGTTCAGATTTCACGAATGATAATTGGATCAATAACGAACTCTGATCAAGAAAGGACTAAAAAAAATAAAGGAATAGGAGAGGCATCTTCGACACTCAACCACCTACGCCCTCCGGTGCTTCACTATCATTGTAAGCCGCACTTCCAGATACGTTACATAAATCGGAAAGGCCGGAATGAAATGAATCTCACAGTAGTACAACACAAAAACTATTCATTCGGGTAGGTAAGGGTTCATTTCATTGTTAGATGTGTAAAGGAACAAGGACGAGAAATACGATATGCCCAGAAATTCAATAACTGAGAGGTTGTACGTGAATGTATGAATATTTAAAGCCTTTTGAAACCGATTACAACGGCATAAATTCAAGGCAAAAGAATTCTTATGAAAATAATTGCCAGCGACGGTGCGCCAACCTGCCCGGAAGTCCAAAGCAAATAGAGAGAGAGGAGGAGGGCCACAGAGATAAAGACTGCGAAATGATTTGTAACGCATGCATAGAGGGACCACGTCCTATGTACACACTTGGGATATCCGCACACATGAAAATGCTTATAATCGCAGAAGTGTGGCAGTGGCTAGAGGCGCTGACATTATTCGTGAGGTACGTCGGTTGAGTTCTCTCAAAGCCAGTCGCGGAGATAAGGCCCATACCCATTGGATAATGTTCTTCTTCTCTCTACAAGGAGGACTCGAGTAATAAAAATGAAACAGGGCTAGCTAGGCACTTAAAGCTCATCACTCCCAGATAAATAACTCTTGTGACAGTTAGATAAATAGAACCCACAAAACAAAAAGTCCACGTCAATATTTCCAGAACCAGTTCTCCGTTGACGAATACTACAGGGAACGTGACTCGATGAACTTCTAAGATCGACGAAAACGAAAATCAAGAAACCGGGAGGACCTAATGCTGTCGGCAGTTCCTGATAATTCCAACGCGAAAGAGAAGTAGGCAAAAAGAATAACGAGGAAAAGGTGTGAATAGAAAATTGAACCACCACGTACACCTCAACAATTTCACAATCCCAAAAGTGCGTGGCACATCGACAAAAGGTTTTTGAGGATCAACGCCCTTAATTTGTTTGTTTTTAGCCTTGATTATTTCGGTTTCGTCACTTTAGAAAGGAGTGCTTTTTTGTCCCATTGCTGACATTTGATGAATTCCCTTAAAGTTCAAATTTGCTGATGCATTCCAAACTTCCTACCTACTCAAAGAATGCGTTTATACATTGGGAAATTTGACTAGTACGGTCGTGCAATCGCATGTGTCGCCGCCGTGTGCAATCTCACATGAGCGTGCTATTTCTCCTCTACAACGCAAACCCACGATCTGTAACCGTGCGGAAGGAAAATGGCACAGTCACGTGAGAGTGCGCACGACAACATATGCGATTGCAAGATCGCGCGAATCTTAGCAAGTACTATAATCGTGGTCTGCGTTCTGTTGGGCAACCAATTATTACTGACTTTTGATGTTTTGGTTCCTGTTGGCTCCTGATTTTCGCCGTGATGCGAAAGTTGTTACAGGAATTCTGAGTTATGAGTGTTATACTGAGTCCGATCCGGGACCTCCATTTTTGCCCATAACTCAGCATCATTGTAGCCAATATCTACTGTTTAAAGAAATCGCGTACGGACAAACGACTTTCTCTGTTACCCAAATATTTATGTTGTGTATGCTTGATAAGGCTCAAATGCAAAGTTTCAAGCAAAAAAGTGAGAATCCGGCTAAGCTCCTCAGAATGAATGCGCAGCCCGCCGTCAAAATTCGAGTCTTCTCTCCCTTACTTCATGCTTTACCATTGCACTAAATAATCGGGCACTAAGTCTTTGGCTGACCTCAGCGTTTCAGCCATTTCTCCAGTTTTGTAGCGGGTCTACCTGTTGCATACGCAAATAAGTGAATATAATTACATAATGAATAAATCGCTCATCAATTCCATAAAAACCTCTGAAATATTACTGAATAACGGTCACGGGAAGTTTTTGGAAAAGATGCTTTCGATTGTGTCAGTTCGCGAGAATTGCGCTTTGACTAGCTAACCCGACCTGATCATAGATGACCCGACATTATCGGAAGACTTATGCCACACTTAAAATAGGTTTATTCAAAGAAATTGAGAAAAGGCGTTGGTTAACGACCGGCGATAAAGTTTCGCAGTTAAGCACGCTTAAGGCGATTATGCTCCACAAATAGATCTTTCCTGAATCAGCACACCACATTTTCGTTTTAGTACTACGATAACCAAATCGTGCCATACTCATACACTATTCAGGATTTCTATACATAGAACAAATATTTAGGGAGAAAATAGAAGTGCTGTAGATTCAGTAAAAAATTTAAGAGCCGTACAGTAACCACTGAAAGTACAAAAGAGGGCCAAGAGATGAGTTTATCACTGGGTCGGTAAAACGACATTCCATTCTCTGTGTCAACATAGCGAAAAGTACACACGTAATGCTTGACCTGATACATGTGATCGTTTGATGAAGTATCAACAGCCCAAGCATTCTGATTCAAAATGTCTATAACACACTTAATATGAATTGATTAATGCGTGATGCTATTAGGAGGAGTACATATATATATATATATATACTTACACGTGCAAAAGCAAATATTGTCCATAGTTATGGGGATAGAGTAAACGTATAAAGAATAGAGCAAATGCATTGGTCACTTCCATAGCTATGACGGGTACATACTTCAGCGCCAGGACGCAGAGCACGCTTCAATGGAATTTATCGACCGGTCGCGAGATCAATCGATAGGAGCACACTGTCGCAGTATAGCCGTTGGTTCACCCTTTTAATGTGGACCAAGTGGCGAAGGCTGAGCTTATATTTTGCAATTCATGCGGATCGTCAGGACCAAACGGTCCGGACGATCCAGTCAGTTCGCACGAATCGCATGGTATAGCCTCAGCCTAACACGAGCATTTCAGCTTAATGCATCCGAGTCGCATTTCAGGACAGTACGAAGAAATCTTTGTAGCAATACGTGGAGTTTATTACTTACAAGTACCGGGAAGGGTAAGTGATAACTGAGAGCTGAGTCCTCCGAGAACGGACCTTCTACTTCAGAAGAGGTGATATGTGGCGAAACTCGCTTTGAAAAAGAGAGGTTTGGAGTCTTATCAGGAACCCGCAGCACGGCGTGCCGCCCTGCAGTCCTGCAGCCGGGCAAAATGCCGGGAAGGTGGGACAACGTGAGCGGCCGGCTGATTTAGCCTCTCTGCCTGTATGCAGTCTACCCCGGCTGGTGATGCAGAGGGCTGTGAGAGAAAAGAGGGGTTTTCGGGCTCCCACTTCTCTGTTTTTTCGTCGTTTTTCTCGTTCCTTCTCCACTGTTACTTACTGAGCACTCCTACTTTCGTATTCCGAGTCTGCCAGGTGGCAATGCGTGGTTTTTGGGTCTCCGCTCATACCACTCTGCATCCTTGCCTCAAAAGTAACCGCATCCCGTCAACTTCAAAACACGCAGCAGAGTATGAACGGGGCCGAAGGGGGCAGAAGGAAAGAGGAACCACTTCTACCTGTCCCTCCTCTACATCCACATAACGTCTCCCTACATGGAAAGGGCTAGCACTAATCTTTTTCTCGTTTTTGGTGGATTGTTCCTGTAACAGTCATAGTAAAGCGGCGGTAAGCTGCAGAAGCTTCTGTTATAAATACGTTTTTGTTATGTCCTGTTGGATATGACCATTTCAAGCTGTTTTGAAATGAAAGCAGCAAAGGTTCGCCGGCTTTAACTTAGACTTAAGAAATAAGGTGCTTCTGAGAAGAACATATACCTCATCGTGGTCTTGGGCAGTAAATCATCAATGATCTACAAAGTACGAATTGAGGGAAACCTTTTTCAAAGCAAATTCAATTTTCTTCGAAAAAATTCAATGGACTCGTTGGGAGCCAAGAAAACATTTTTTGGGTCGCCGTGGGAGAAGTTACACGTGGAGAATCGTACAATCTGCCCTGACGACGTCGGCCATGGCATTAGCATACACCTGCGATCGCGTGAATCATGTTGGGTGTTTGATGTGTTTGCCTTTCCCCCTTTCAAATCGATTCCGTTGTGAGCAATGAATCAAACCTTATGAAGGCTATGGGAAATCCTCCGTCAATGGAAACGGCAGGGCATTTTTCAGGAGGTGCTGACATCCTTTTCGCGAAAAGACTACATTTAAATGCACGATTTCGAAATTCCAGAAAAAAAATAACATCTAAAGCACTGATCGATTTGTGAATTCTGAAAATGAAATAAGTTACGAATCAATATTTTGAGCTTACGTGCAACGACGATGACTATGAGATGTCGACGTAGCCACGATGGATCAACCAGTGAAGCAGAATGCAGTGTTCTGTAGTCATTTTTCAAGCGGAAAGCAATCCCAATCCTCCCTGTTCTTGTTTTGTGAGACGCTATAGTGTGAATAAATAAACAAACAAATGAATAATTAACTAAATAAATAAATAATTAAATAAATAAATAATTAAATGAATAAGTACGAGACAGATGATAGCGAAGGCATTTCGATAAAGAGGATGCAGGTGTGGAAAAAGCAACAGGTAGCCGACATTGGATACCACCAGTTCCGTCCCAGTCTCAACGATCACTTATTTGATTCTTTTGAGTGATTCATAATTCGGGCCAAATATGGAAAAATTCTCTAGCATCAAGGTCGAGATGCTCAAAAGTACGAAAGTGAAAAAAAACCGAATGTAATGGGCAATAACCGAAGCAATAATACCACTTCACCGCCGTTTATTCTCAAAAAGGGCGGGTTGGGTTGAAGAAATGGGCGGGCTGGTATGAAACAAATGAGAGCTGTTGAAAAAGACTCTCTTATAAGGTAGAGGAACTGTTTCTCATTCGAAATTTCGCCAAATTTAGTCTTCTGAAACCCCTAGCTTTCATTGGCATGACCCAGTTCAGGAGTTCTCATTACCACATCACTCCTATCACTGTCTTTGAGAAACTCGGTCAGCGATCACGCTTTGTACATGATTCCAATTATATAATATTATTAGCGACTGGTGTCAACCTTGAGTATACGGAGCCGGCGAAGGGGGATGTATTTCTGTGAAACGTTTCTGATTGACTCCTTGAGATTTGCTATGGCATCGATTAATCTGAGATGCTGAAGGTGGGGATTCTGGGGTGAGAACTAGGAAAGCAGACACGATGAGTTTACATAAACTTCATTTCTGGGTTATCTTAAGCTGCACACCAGATAAGAGTCTTATTTGATCAATGACAAAAGAATGAAGTAGCAGACGGTTAGAGCAAACCATTGTGACAACCATTTGATAAAAAGCCGGAGGGAAGTTCAGCTATGGAGTAGGGTACTGAAGAAGCGAGTTTACAGCATTCTACAGCTGCACATAGGAACTGGTAGTGCAGTGACAGTGGCGCAGTCTTCCACTTGCACTGTGCAGGAATCCAATAGGTGTGTACCCTTATGTCACGATTTCGCACCGCGGCATGTCGCAAGCGAACCAAGGCGGACGAGCTAAAGGCGCCATGTTGTTGGGTCCCGTAGCGATTACAAGTCAACTGCGTATCGCGCTCCTAGCATTACAGTGCAATCGTTCTGAGACTCGACTATCTCGACGCGCATAGCTCGCACACACACTGCGTCGCATGCCGCTCGTCGTCGTACGAAATCCTGACATAAAGGTACACACCCGAATCAAATCATGCATTAAAGCACCCATCCGGACCAACCAGGCCTCCAGTCTTTCTGATGTAGATGAATTGGTACTTGACTCATGTGAAAGGATAAAAGCACTGACTTGTTCATCGGCTGTCCCGCAAGTCATTGTACAGGCTAAATTACATTTACTTGACATCACGAATCTAAATGGAACTAGAGTGCGTGGCGTATTCCCTCAAAAGCAATTGATTGTCGCAAAAGCTTTATCCTCCAGATTCGAACGTCATAGCTTCACGTAGATAATTTTTCCGGCATGAAACGAGCCATCAGAAATAGATCGGATACCCATTTTTGGCTGAATGACTGCAAAAGTACATAAAGAAAAACAACCGTCTTAATCTAATTATTGTGCCACGAGCCTTAGTAACTTTCAGTGACCATAGTCTTGGAAGCAAAACACGAAAAATATGAACCATATGAATTGAACCGACTAGCAAGTGCTTTTCAGAACTACATCAAGTGTATATTATGTGAATAACGTCTAATATAAATATTCCATTTCATGGACGAGTGACATTAGTTGCTCTAACCAAGTTGTGGAATGTGTCATGTACCAGCTTTTTGTTCGGAATAGCAGAGACAATTAAATGAATAATAAATAATAAGCAGGGAAATAAACAATAAATAATGAATATGAAAGTGCGAAAAATGGCACCACAAGCTTCATCGCGAATTGATTGCGAAGCGGCTGTCTGAGCCACTGCGCTACCATCACCTCTACTTACTAAGCAAATCATGAAAAGTCTATGTGACTGACAGATTAGGACAATGAATTGATCGACAACTGCACCTATTCATGCATATGTCTCGTTATCAGGAAAACCGTACGGTGGTGCTGATTACGCGGAGAGCATCGCTGCCAAAGTGAGCCGAAATGAACCACAGACCTTCAGCTTTCAACATTCCCAGTGCATACCACGAAAAAGGGACATGCTTAGAGAAAGGGCAAGTTTTCGAGCTGATCGCCAGACCTGTATCGGTCACCATAGGTAAACCTTAAACTGGCTGCGTTGAACAAATAAGGAGTGCTAGTAAACCGGTTGAGGTGGACGGACCGACTGAGGTGAAATGGTATGGCTAAAGACCTTCTCCGAAGTATCCACAAAATCTTACCACAGATATCCTACATTGTTTACCCTAAAGGGAAGGCATTAGGCTGAAGGCTAATGCCTTCAGCCTGTCGTCTCACAGGAAAAGGACAGTCGGCCGAAAGAAGTGCAGAAAGGCAACAGTAGCCTTATCAGAATTGTTTTTACCCGGCCATCTAGCAGCAAGAAGGCTTTTTGTACGGAATAACCGGAACAATTTGTACTTTAAAAGAATCGTTCACGCAAGATCAAGTTTCTTTGTTACCCGTATATTTCTGTCGCATTTGCCTAATGAGGGCCGCATGCGAAGTTTCACGTGGAAAAGTGAGAATTCGGCCAAGATACAGCCCCACCCGGCCAAGCACCAAAGTCTTGTTCGGGTGGGCGAGGTCCCCGAGTAAAAGTTCCGTCCCGTCGCGTGCCGCGGTTTGGAACGAAGAGTGGGGCTGTTTACGTAGCTTTCTGTTCCTACAATGCGTCTCCTATCGCGGCGGACGACGGGGTGGGCACTTGCTCGGAGACCCCCCTCCCTCACGGCAGAGACTCTGTGATGCTGCATCTTAGCCGGATTCACATTTTTCGCGTGAATTTTTGCATGCGGCTCACATTATACAAATACAAAATAAAAATATGGGCAACAAAAAAACTCATTCTTCCGTGGACTATCCCTTTAATTATAAGTGCTACTGTATTTTTTATTTGATGAAAAGTGCGATATGGAGAAAGCTCAACCTCGACTTTTTGTTGGGGTCACAGGAAGTAAGAAGACAGATACAGTAATTTAGCTCGTCTGAATGCTCGCGCAGTTGTTTAGAACGCCAAAACAAACAAAAAGTATGGTCATGAAAAAGCTTGAGGCTTTGTTCGCGACTAGTGATGTTCTTAGGAATCGTCTGAACTACTTTCAATCTCTATGTGAAGCGTATCAGGCAGACAGTATGCCAGCAGCTTGGGTTGTCGCACAAGCTAGGGGAAAGGGTTCCGACAAGGGTCGAGCAGTGCCTAAGAAGAGGTCGCATTTTTTGAAACTGATCAAGGAATCCACTTTTTTTAGTGATTTTCGCATCGATGAAGTTCTCCTGAGAATCAAAAATCACTCTACTAAGTGGCATTGCCAAATTTTTCGATAGATAATCTTTTTGGGGTTAAGGGAGTAGATATTCGAGTATATTTGACAGGTAGCGTCGACTAGGGTATGGGAGGAGGAAAAGAGGTTACCGTATGCGTTTCGAATTGGTTTACAAGTGGTCCACCACTTATGTACCTAGATGCACTTTTCCTTAGAATGAGCTGATGCTGTCCCACCCCCTCTCTCATACGTTGTCTACCGCAGACTTTGATAAAATTGAATCTAATATTGCATGACATTCCGATCTCTTGCATTTTGCATTAACAGATAACAAAATACCTATAAAAATTGAAGGATACCGATGGGCTCTTCGTGAAGTAAAAGCTGAGAAAAAAATGCATGGTAGACTGCTGGAAAACGTGAGGGGCGGAGGTGGGGAACAGCTGAATACACCACGAATGGAGTTGGTGCAGGAGCTCAGCGCTGGACTATTGCTGTTTTTGGCTCTTACCAGGCTGACTTTGCCGGCGACAGACAGACAAACATACAAACATACCGAACACTTGCTCTATATTTTCTACATAATTATCGATTGAATCACGTGAGAGGCAGAGTGTCGCCGACCCCGGATGCTGCTGTGTCTGTACCGAACGCGACATGAAAGAATATGCTTCGCGAAATGTGTTGAACGTGTGACAGTCAGGAGAACAAGGGGACTGGACACGGAATATCTCTCGCTCCGCCCAGTGGGCGCACCGGGATCTGTGATAAAGATTGGGGATCATCGATCATTTGAACAAGAATTAGCGGTAGATAAGTATGAATATTTTGTCGGAAATAGGCTTTTATATAAATAATTTCTCGATGGTCTTGTGACGGTTACCCTTTGCGAACTCTCTAATTCTACAGAACTGCAGTGAGCATAAACGCATTGATCAGCCTGGAGCTTCGTGACACTGAAGATTTCATATTTATTACGGTGCTTTTATCAGATACTACGTTAACAACGGCGGCTGATCAATGGAACTGCGTCGGTGTGGTTGTGGGTGTCGTAAATTTGTTCTTCGACGCCTCGTCCGCCGTGAATCATGGCGCTAATCTTTGGCTCGTGTTTGAATAGATAGCGGCACACATGAACAATAAATGGCTACGGTAAACATTATGCGTCCTAAGACGGCTGTCAAAACACCTAATCCTGATCTACGAGACTTGTACAGTAAATTTGCCACATCTGATTGGGACTCAAAGTGTGATTGCCATGTTCTCTAGTCCTACTGGATGTGGCGCTTCTGACTTACACGCATCGCATAGGCTGCTTGCGACAAAATCATCGGTCCAGTGAAAAGCGCTACTATTGCTCAAGAAAGTCCTACTGTACCGGTGGACTCCATGCTTAGCTCGTTACACAAGTAGGCCTGTGACACAAGTTGTGCACGACCGCCTTATCGACCACGCTTAGCGTCACAAGCAGCTTAATGCGATGCGAAATGCCGTAGGGGTAACCACTGTAGAACTATTCCTTCGGGAGTAATATGAGCAAAGTAGGAGGGGGCAAAGTTAGAAGGGACAACTTGATATTTCATGAATGGCATGCTTGCTATGAATAAACCAATTCAGGGGTTCCAAGAAGGCGATGTGCGACGCGACTACCACTTAAAAGCGCTACGTTCGCTCGAGAAAGTCATGCGCTACCGGCGGTCTCCCACATGCCCGGCTCTCCACACAAGTGAAGCTGTGACACAAGCTGCGCACGACCGCCTCATCACACAGATCCACGTTTCCTCTACCCTCCAACAGAGATATGAAATTCTGCGAGTTTTCTTCTCGAGTGAGATATCGAGTGTGGAGATATCGATGGACTTGGATGTGTACGATTCTGATATGTTACAAGTAGAAATGTATCGACAAGATGCCGTTTCACTTTGTAACACTCACTGGCTGAAATGGTCGTCAAACCATAAAAATGTTGTGGGTTCATAAATTTAGCCAAAAAGGGACAGAAGGGTCCTGAAGATGATTTCAGCAGTTCGCTTTCCGTCAATTTGCTTGTCTTGACGACCAGTTGGCTTTCCACAGTGAATCCGTGCACCGATAAACCGGAAAATGTATGTGTTCTGCGATCTAGTTTGCCTGTAATTAACTGACTTACACAATTCTCGTTTCCGGAACATATTCTATCCGAACCCCACTGACCATGCTTCAGTTGTCGAAAGTAAGTGGAAAAGTTCGAATTGTGTAAACGTTCTTCTATACGTATTAATTATCAACAAAAGATCAAATAAAACAATCGATATGTGTCGCATAACACTCGCGGCGCTCATGTACTATGGGGGTGGCACTCAAAAACAATTGCTAGGAAGTGGAAATTCTTTCCTCACCGTGAGAGGTTAAGAATGTGCTCCGAGGAGAGTCCTCAACCAGAAAGGATGAAAAAATATTTGCTACACTAAAAACTATTCACCCTTTCCGAAGCTTCTTCCCCCGGCTTAGGCAAAAACCACCCCGGTTTGCACTGATATCTTAGTACCTTCCAAAACATTAAAGGACATAATACTAGAACAGACACGCATAAAAACGCAAAGAACAAAAAAAAAGAGACAATGATATAACAAGGACCAAGCATTTAGCCTGAGCCTTGGGGCGGAGTACACTTCACACACGGGAGATCATCAATGGCAGGCAGGATTTTGTTTGTTTATTTAGTTTCAACATTTCAGAATAAAAACAGCCTAATGACAATCGGACACGTTGATATTACATGTTTTGAAGATTTTTAATGAAATTAATTCTCTGTTGTAATTTCAAATGTGTTTTTGAGTTCCACCCCCATAGTACATGAGCGCCACACTCGCTTTTGTGCACGTGATTGGTTAATCTGGGTCCCGAGCGAGTGCCTATGTGACGTGAGCTATTACCCTTATTTTCCTTCCCTATGCAGAAGGCGAACCTGCATTGCTATTAGATGCTGCGGAAATGGAGTTGTGGCAGATCTTTTACGTGCTGTCCGGTGTGTGTTCTGCAATGGTGCGAAATGCACGAATGTTGCATTACACTGCGTCCCCTCCACTCGGCCCCCTGAACCCGCCCCCTCTCCCTCCTCACCAATGAAATGCTCGTAGATAGCTACGTTGAAGCTGAACAAATAATGGGGAACGAGTCTTACGAGATGTTCAACGTGGGCATGACCATTTTAGTGAAGTGTAAGGAGTGAATCTGGGATAGGTTTCTCTGGGTGATTTTGGTGTGTTCTGGTGGATCACTGGATATGGGCACAAGGCAGGGCGTGGCTGTCGTCGCAAAGTCTGAAAGCAGCAGACTTCACAGGCAGCGAGGAAGAGTGGAACGGGAGATGCAGCGACAACACCAGCACGGAGATAGGGTTGCAGAGACGAGCTCTGTCTCCGGTACCGGAAAGTATGAACGTGGCCTAGCAACAGATTTTCTGGCAGTTCACCAAAAATTTATTTTATTGCGCCTCATCTGGCCCACAGAAGGAAACTTGTACAATCTTCCTGTAGAATCTCTATGTTCCACGTGCATCTCTATGTTCATGCACGTGTTTTTTGTTCCAGAGCTTACCAAAAACAAGGTCACACATCAGATTATCGAATTCTGCACGAGGAAATCTTTTGACCCCTATCTTCTGCTGGACAGAAAGTCTACAATTCAGATTCCCTAGATGTTGCTGGCTTCAGGTTTTCGAACTCGGTGTAAACGTCGGATGTGCAGCATCTTTTCCTTCGCGAGACCTGTGTGATTTTAGCAAGAACTACGAAAAATCATCATTTCACTACTACTATCCACTTATTGAAATGTCACTACCGGTTAGTCATGACTTTTTCTTATCGAATGGTTCTGAGGAATAGTCCATTTTGGAGCGCTTGGTAGGGCGTGGCCTACGAGCTCGGGTGAAGGTGTATCAAACTCTCTCACTCCGCCACTCACTCTCGCCCTCGCCACTCAGGCCACGCCCTATCTAGCGCTGTGAAATGAACTGTAGTCACAGTGATGGAGTTGAATTGGCGTAATTGTGGAATTTAGCGAAAGTATTAGTATTATACGTATCGATCGGTAAAAACGTTGTAACGTGGGACTTGCTCTTTGTTTCTCTAATTGTCTTGAGCGGAGCCTGGGAATCGATGAATATAGCCGTAGATATCACGATTCCACATTCGCCCAAAAGGACATTTTGCCTACTCTTCCAATCAGTGCATCTTTCTCACTTCCGGTAGCCCCGCATTTATGTTAGTATCTTCTGAGCGAGCAGGAGAAACACGAGTAGGAGTAATTATTGATTGGTGTAAGGGGGAACGAGCGACTGGGCGAATATGCGAATAGGCAAAAAAGATAAGATTTAGATGTCAACTCTGAATCGTGAAACTCGAGATTCGAATCCGATGCATTGTTCGACTCTGATGCTGTGAGAGGAAAATCTTCGGAGTGGGGTAGGACGGGTGTGTACCCTTATGTCAGGATTTTCGCACGACTACGAGCGGCTACGACGCACTGTGTGCGAGCTATACGCGTCGCGGTAGTTGGTCTTAAAACGACTACACAGCAATGCTAAGGGTGCGATACGCAGTTGACTTGTTACCGCTTCAAAACCCAACAACATGGCGCCTTAAGCTCGTGCGCATTGCTTCGCTTGCGGCATGCTGCGGTGCGAAAATCCTGACAGGGTACACACCCGGGTAGGACGTATAGCTCGAATGGGAAGTATGTAGGTGAGACAGCTGCGGTGCAGACGCTTTTTATATTTTCAAGCCTACGTGGGCGTGCTTGTCCGTCCTCTGTTCAAAGTGGAAAGATTTACGGAGCTTTCTGAGGGTCCGAGATTTCCCATGACAAACCTTTTTCAGAAAAAACTTGAATGTTTCATGTACACTGCTGCATATGTCAATAGCAGCCCCATTATTTGTATGTGCTCTACACCTCGCTGTAACAAATGGGGAGATATACCGGTACTGTTTAATTTTTAACAATAACTTCAAACTTCTTAAAATTCACACATCACAAACAGAGAACTGGTTTAGCGCAATTACAATTGAGGCAGCCTCTATACTTCGCAGTGGTGCCGGCGTTCGTTCCAGTGGTAGGGCGTCAATGTCTTTACAGCAGTGAGGTAGAGTAGCATTGATGGAAACGTAGGGACGCAGTAGCTACACCTTGGCACCGACGGAGTATGAAGGTGACCTCATAGCTTTACTTTTCACGCAAAATATGCTTATTTCTGAACTTCAAATGAATCGTCCACGGATATCCCGTGATTCTAATCCCTCTCAAAACCGCTCTACTAGACACAGTACATGAACAGTAACACGAAAAGAACTCAGAATTTACCTTGATTACGAGGCAAAAGTCGGAAGAGGAGCATCTCGTTGAACCTCCCGTTACATTTCCCGCCAAAACCGCTGAACTGCCACAAACGGTCAGAGTGCAATTCGAATTTTTGCGCCCAATGTTAATTTGCTTCTCACTATGTGATACTGACTACTGAGTACCGCCTCTTTGCTCCTCCTCTCTATAGCGTTCAAATCTACTGGGGTTCTATCGCTTTAGAGAGCCCTGTCTCAGTTGGATTCTTCGATGTGGACAAGAAACTTCGCATGCGCCCCCCAGCAAGCAAAGATATCATAAATATGTGGGTAATAGAAGAATTTAAGTTCTTATGAGCGATTTCATCAAGTTCTCCCACTTTTTTTTCTGCTCAGTGCAGAAAAAGGTACTAGCATTATTGCTAATATTCTTGATTGAAGCTCTTGGCTAATTGTGCCGAAGGTCACCTTTCCAATAGTGGCTCAAAGCGGATATACATATGGTGGATATACATATGTAGCGATGAGATAAAATATCTTCGAGGATCCACTGCACCACATGTACTCAATAATACCAAATGTTCTAGAATGTTCCTGTGTGGAGGGTGAATAAGCTCGGCCTATTATCCCGTAATGCGTCCAAGGTTGAAAATAGCATGATAACGAGTATCACCTGGGATGGTCGCTAAATAGGACATCCTTTTCCTACCTGAAATCGTGAGTCTGGTATCCAAGTCTGTAAGAATGTTCGGCTCATAATCCGCCACGTGATCCGCGTGGGTGTGTGCTCTTATGTCAGGATTTCGCTCATCGACGAGCGGCGGCGTGCGGCGCGGTGTGTGTGCGCTAGCACACCACCACAGTTACGTCTTAATATTAAAGCGATTAAATGGTAATTCTAGGGGCACCATACACAGTTGACTTGTGATTGCTTTGGGAACCAACAACACGGCGTCGTTAGCTCTTCTGCATCGCGTTAGGGTCCTGCACACTGTAATCGCCTCCCTTACCACAGCCTCATGACCTCAAAAAACACGAACTGAAAAATTCAAAACGATTAAAAAACTATACGTAGACGAATTTCATGTTCTCTTCGAGAATTTTTCATGCTCACTAACATTGAAATGATCTTTCTATTAGTTTCTTCGATTAAGCTAGCTCTGAAAACTATCGGAGCGAAGTCAGTGGATGGGACAGCACCGGATAAGGCGAATCTTGCAAAGTACAGCAACTGCCTGATAAAGCGGCTAGAAAGGCATTCAGCTCATAAAAGTGGTTCGTCGCATCGAGCAACAAAAACCAGAATTTCGGCCGATAATCAACCGCAATTTGAAGCACAAAACATAAAGAATGCTACTTTTCCTGATGGTGAGTGCCGTTCTGTCAGCCTTTTTATCGGACACAGTTTCAGCTTATACCTACTTGGATATAGCAGCAATAACAAGGTTACCGACAGATTGACTTGAAAAATCGGAGTTCCTCGATCAAGGTGTTACGAGGGGACCTACAAAAAAGACGTTCATTACTCTGCACCGATCATGAGGTTCACTAATGCTTTTTTAGAGGCCCACCACGCGATAATCAGATTAGTGGTTTACTTTCTTGGGGCGAGCAGGTCTTTGAATACTTGTTGAGGCAGCACCTTTATTGCGGCTGCACGGTGCACCCTCACGGTGTTGCGCCTGCTTGAACACAACCAAGTCACGCTCACCTGGGTCTGTGCAGGTATGACGGGAAATCGCGTGGCCGCCCACGGGGAGCGGCGCGACGGATGCGAGTGCCAGTGGCAGGGCATAGCAGCCTTCAAGCGAGGCAGTGTGGCATGGGTGGAAGCGCGGAGGTGACGCAGCCACGCTTCGCCGGGCTCCCAAGAACAATCGATTTGCAAGTCGTACTGGTGGCGCCGCGAGTGAAACTTCGCGAAGCGACTTTCCGTCATATCTGCACACACCCCGCTCACCCGCCCAATCACACCTGGCCTGACGCAACAAGTTCCCAAAATGGCGCTCACGTGGAGAAGGGAACTTGCGATAAGGGAAGATAATTTAGTGAAACAGTCATTTCGATAGTGATGGCAGCTTCCACGTTCGTCTAAGGCCAGGTTTAAGTTAGTTGGATGGGCGTGGCTTGGTTGTGTCAGGCAGGCATAATATCGTCAAGGTGCGCCGTGCAGCCGCCCGCAACAAATGTACATTCGGAGCAGTTATCAAGGACCTACTTGCCCAAAAAATCATTAGTGGCATTAGTACATCACTAACATGTCAGTCATCAATAGGCATATTGCGGAGCGTTTATGAAAAATTGTCCCCCCCCCCCCTCCCCTGTAAATATAGGTAGCGAGAAATGGAGTCGGTAGGCAAACAAAGGCCCGGAGCTTCAGCTGTAGAGGCGACGTAATTGGGTCAAGACCCAAGAAGATATCAAAATGTCCCTCCCCACCCCTGCGGCTCGGCTCCGAGACCAAGTGATGGAGTCAATTGTGGTGGTGTGGGACGATGCATATGTCGTACCAATTGGAACTCCAGTAAATACTCCGCTACCTGAAATCAGCGGTCAACGTAATAGCTGGTCCTCGCCACATTCTGTGATGACTTTCTTAGAATATTTTTCAGCATTTCGCCCACTTGTCACCTGGGCTGATCGAATGCTTGACGAATCGTCTCCGGACTCATCTCCAGCGTGAGTGATTTATATACATATTCATATGGTTTATGGATGGTGTTGAGTAATCCAATTTTGTACCTCACAAAAAAAATCAGATTTTTCGGTCCAATGCCTTACTCAGTTTAGCAGACTTCCTGATCCGGACCTACAGTAATTCTGTCACCTGATATCGCGCCGCGTCATACATATAAACTGCATATTATTCTAAGCGCGGTAAAGCCGCTTTCATACTCTGCGTCACTAACGTTGGAGGGCCAGTCGGAAAAAATGCCATCTCAAGTCGCAGAGTGCGGTGTGAAGCAGCGCCAGCATCCCATTCTATGGAGACAGCCTGAGGCCGCGTTCATACTTCGCGCTGGCAGGGCGTGGCTGCGTTTACAGGCAGCGAGGCAGGGCGGCACGGGGAAGGTGCAGAGGTGACGCAGGCAACGGGAAAGGGTATCACACACGGAGATACAGAGACACGCAGCCACGCCCTGTCGCCGGCAGAGCAAAGCATGAACGCAGTCTAAGCGGTGATCTGAAACTGTACGGAGTTGGCGGACGTGAGGCCAACGTCCCGTGCAAAATGCGCATATCGATCGCTCAGGTGGTCACCAGCTTCTGTGCGAGAGCAGGGGTGCAGAGCGATAAACTCCTACCTACTCTTCATGAACACTATCTAAGAGTTATGCCTCCGGATCTATGACCACGATTAGAAGCAAAAACGAGGAAAATAGGAAAATGCATAGTAGTTGTGATTTTGTCATTTTAGGATAACAGGCCGTGCAATAATCATATCTTGTGCAGTTTTATACTTCGGTATTGCTCTCGTCTTCTTTCTTGCTTTCTCGTGTTGTCGAGAAACGATTACTTCTGGCAAGTCCTCGTAGCATGTTCGGTTGCTAGAGCGATCTCAAGTTATCACACAATGTCTTAGTATTTTTCTTGGTGTTCAAAGAAGTACCTCTAATTAGCAATAATTGGTCATGTGAGAGTCAAATTTATGAATTATTGCATTGATTAAATCTTTAATTATTGGATCATCACTGTGTCACCATTAGCAAATTATTCATGAGCTCAAAAAATCAAAAACAACTCAACAGGACACTTGCTCCTCTGCATTTCTTCGTATTTCTTTTGAACCTTTGAACTTTTTTTGCGTATTGGTTGACAAACCTGGATGCCATCAAGTGTTCCTATCACATCCCTCACACGGAAGGCCCATCAGGTCATGGTGAGCTTTCTCAAAACGGTTCTTTGCATTTTATAGGGTCACATACATGAAGCAAAAAACCGGTCTCAAATTTGGCTAAATGGTTTTGAGGGGCCCAGAAAATAGTTGATGGTTCGGCCCCCACTGAGGACAAATTTTTGCATTTTTCTAATTTTCTTCCATTTGTGCTTATGTAAGGCCATACGTGCAAAATATGTGCAAAATCAATTTTTATTCTACCAGAGAACCGTTATCTCCAGTATTTTTGCGTACTAAGCGAATGATTGGTTTGGACCTGCCAACGCTCATAACAGGGGAACTAGGCGTTTTCCCGCGAAGTACGTATGATATTCATGCTCATGGGGTCGAACTACCCTAAATGACAAGTTTTCAGCCTAATCGCGATTTGGACCCAAACTCGGAAAATTGGGCGACCATTAGTATTACTACTACCATAGTAAAGAACGCTCAACGAAAAGAAGTCGGTAGCCCACATAAGGAAATATTTGCTATCTTTCGCCGTCGCATGGTGTTGCTAGGTGCAGTTCACTTGGAATGCGTTGGTTCTGCACATGCTTCATTACATTTAATCGAGGCTGTAAGTTGCTCGTCTGTACAAGTAGTGCAGTGACTGTGTGCCCATGTCCACCCCATTGTCTCGAGTTTGGGTCAAAATCCCAATTTGGATAGTATTTTGTATCTAGGGCTAGCTGAGTCTCCTGAGCACGAGTATCACACTAGTTTCGCAGGAAAACGCTTGGTACGCGTGCTAGGGGCGCCGAAGGGTCCAAACGCTTTAACCGCTGAAAGCTTGTAAATGAGTTCACTTTCGTGCACTAGCGACGAAAATTGCAGTCATTTTGCATGTGTGCAAATAGTGTAGCGCTGGACAAAAAAAATTAAGAAAATGCAAAAGCGAAAACGTCGAGGGGACTTGAACCACAAACATCCCTTCCGCCATGCCAATGCCAATCTATCCCCCTATCCATTCGGCCATCCAACCACCCCAGCTGCGTTAACCTGTGCACCTCCTATCAGCATTCTTTGCTTCGTTTAGCAGTTACCATAAGTGATTTTACATTTTTGAACCAGCTCGCAGTGGTTTTGACGTAGGTTTAAAGAAAGTCTTCTGATATGCATATACTGTACGCCGCAGCTGGAAAACATTGCAGCAAACTGGTCAAAATTGCTTTTTTCTAAGCAACTTTTGTCACACATTTTCTGGCCCCCCCCAAACCATTTAGCCGAATTTGAGACCGGTTTTTTGCTTCATGTATGTGACCCTATAAAATGCAAAAAACCGTTTTGAAAAAGCTCACCATGACCTGATGGACCTTCCTTGTCAGTTTAAGCCATTGAAAAACGGATTGATCACCTCGCCGGTCCGGCACACGACGCGATGGACCGCTGTATTTATTGTGTCCAACATCAGGTCCTTGTTTTAGGCGCAATCGCTTTGAGACCAGCCTACACGGGATCGGTGAGGTCGTCGTCAGACTTTGCGATTATGCGGCATCACACTTTCGCACGCGATACTACGACCCTGAGATTGTGCAATGCCGCGACTCCCCGTGCGGAGCTAAAATCGCAAAATCGCAAAGTCTGACGGCGATTTGACTGGCGCCCATCGCGTCGCACGCCATACGCGGCCACGCGAATATCCTCCCCCAACACGCACCTTACGGTCTTTGTGTTCACATTATTATTAAAGTATTTGAGCCAAACCTGACACTTTTGCTACCGCATTGGATGCATTTTGTGTGCCGCAGAACTTGTCCGGATTACCCACGTTAGCGAAAACCCACCAACACTACAATACACAATTATTTCGTGGCCAATCACATTCATATGATATGAGAGGAGATCTACGATATATCATGGCACGACTAAACGAAACAGCTGGGTGTGTTTCATTTTTCAGTTTTTCACTCAGCTCAGGTCAGTTGTTTGTAAGCACGTCTTCAGGTTCGTTGTGATCGCCACAACGTTCGAACCCACCATCAATGCCGTGAGTGCTGGCTGTGCGCCGCTCTTGCTCGACAGCTCGACCTCAACTGGGTGCTACTGCTGTAAGGAGGGGGCATTTCATATCATAAAATGTTGTCATAAAATGTTGAACACCTTAGTGTCGCTGTGTCAGTGTGAGTATTGTTTTTACCTTAGCGTAAGTGAGGAGAGAAAAGGTTCCTTTTCCCATGCAGAACTCAAGGGAATCGTGTAATGGAAGATGAGTTTCTGTGTTACCCGTATATTTATGTTGCGGACGGCAGGGCGGGCATTCGCTCTGAGGCCATGCTCCCCTGGCCACCACTTTGTGCAGCTGTATCTTCTCACTTTTTGTATGAAAATTTGCATGCCGCCCTTATTGGGCAAATGCAACATAAATATATGGTTAAGAGAGAAACTCACTTTTCCCTGCACGATTCCTTCGATCGAAAATGGCGCAGGACGCCGAGCACAGGAGTGCCCTCCCTCTTTGCAACTGTTCCGTCAGCCATTTTATTCGGCCAACGATAGCCCAGACCGATGAAGGGAAACCGCTGACCTGACTCACCCGTCATCCGTTGTACTTCATACCGACTCAGTGGGAGGGGAGGGAGAGCCCAGGCCCAGGTGGTAGTCCTTGAGCACGCCGTGAGCGACAGCCAGCATTAAGGGGTTTGATGGTGAGGCCAATCGTAGCAGCGCGCCGCGGATATCGCGGCGGTCGCGCCTTCGAGTATAAATGTGGCGTAATATGCGATACTGCCATGTTCACTTTGGTTTTTACAGGGAATCCTGGAATCGGAGCGGTCCTGATGTATGGAGAGCGCTACTATTCTTCTCCTGTAGCAGGCGCCTACCCTTATTATAATAGATATCCTACTCCTCCACCTCCAGTCTTTCCTTATGCTGGATATCCTCCACCTCCACATCCTTATTATCCTCCATCACCATACGACGCACCACCGTATGCTTATGAACCGCAGATGTATGAAAGACGAGGCGAATACAAGTAATTCACAGAGTTTGAATAATCCCATACATCATGTATTTTTCTTCAATGGATTTTCTTTTTAGGAACGATTTCGCAGGTGGAATGATGGGAGCATGTCTAGGTTGTTGCGTTGCATATTTACTCTGCTGTTGTCTGGATCCTCCACAACCTGACTGTTACGGTTGTTAGTAATTGATCTTGCTCAAATAGAAATTAGGAATTTGAATATACATTAAAGATCGTCGATTCTTTGCAAGTGTCAATTAATAATAAAAAACTGGAGCATCAATGAATTGCGTGTGCTGAAATATGGGGTCAAGGGGCATATGTGTCGAAGGGCAGTAGGAGGAGACGCGACTGCCACTTCAAGTTTTACATCGCGTGTTCCACATACACCTTAAAACGCCGTAGTTGCTATTGCAGTGAGGAGGGGAGACATATTGTAAAAAATTGCTCACCTAAGCATCTTTCAGGCGTCTTTGAATGGCTGTCCTGTACACTGAAGCGTGTACTTTTGTCTGAGTCTTAGAGGCGAAAGGAAACGTTCTTTCTTTCTTTCACAAATAGGCAAAAATAGCTTTTACATTGGGATGGGATGCCCTCCTTTAGGTCACGCGTGGCGCCGAGACGTTTTTTGAAAAACAGGTCTCCAAAAGGGAGCTTCCATACAACCCTCCCTCCTTCACATTCAAGTTTCGGTATTTCTATGGTTTTCTACCCCAGTCAATGCGATTCAGCAAGGAATAGAGCCCACGGTTAGGAGCTGATCCAAGCTGATGACAAAATAGAAAAAAACAAGAACCTCACACAAGTCTTCCAACCTTGAACGGTGGTAAAGCAGTCAAAACTAACAGTTATGAGGATACACATGCCCTCTCCATCACTCCCTCTTCCCACCAAGTATGATGTCTTTTGTTATTTTGGCCTAATAAGACTTAATACGAAAGGAAAGGGAAGAAACCATAAGAATTTAAGCTACATAGAAGTCACCATGAAGTCACATTCACATGATGACGGGCAGCAGAACTGATAGTTATTAGTGGTTAGGCCAATCCAATTTCATACCAATCCACGTGCGCCGAAATATGATATAATGTGAATGCAGAAACCAAGGCAGTGGTAGTTAACGCCTCAAAAATCCTACTGTACTTAACTGCTAGTTTCGGGTCGATTACTATCGTTGATAATATTTGGAAGTAGCCCCCTGGATTCCCTTGTCTGAGCATGGTGGCATGGTACGGAGACGTAAGGATTCAACCAGCATTTATCTCAGAGCGAATCCAACCAGCATATGTACACGGCGTAGAATACCACTCTATCTCCATCGACTATGAATTTGGCCTAATGATGGGCCTTAACATGAAATGAAAGTGAATAGGCTACAACCATAAAAGCTAGAAGTGACTATGATACCGCCATGTGAACTCTTGTGACGTCATCCATTGTTACAGTAAAAGATGGCAGGATTCAGTGAAAACTGCTTCGTTAAGATAGATGTCTCTTAATCAAATGACGCGCCTACCATGATTTTCGGCGTTCACATGGTGGCATGGTACGGTGACGCCCTTGGTTTTCGATCACGGACCGGGATCAAAAAGCCCAAAAATTATTTGCTGACCTTGGTACTAGAGGAAAACCACTTAGGCGACGCATACGGCGTAACAGCAGCGCATTAGGGACAAAGGAGTCTAGAAGGTTCGGCTCTTATCGCTCAACAATCATCAAGCAATGATCGCATATGCTTTATTACAACGTTGAATCACCGCCAATATGTATGGAGTCTTTTCGCGGAAAACACCGACAACATGACCCATCTCCCAATCCTTATGCAACCGTCGTTCTTTGAACCTATATGAAGGATTGCTGCGGTTTTATACGGGATCGCAAGTGAGGCATATCCACAAATTCCACTAGACTAGTGTAATAAAAACATGTTAGTAACATTTGTAGCAAATAGTAATGGCATAATTAACAATAGAATAATAAAATAAGATAGAATAAAGCCAAAAAATTATAAAAAATTGGTCAAAATAGTTCAACTAGTACTGAGTGATATAGTGATAGTAAACTTCGGTAGCAAAATAAAATAGTAAATTTCGCCTCACTGATCACTAACAAAGAAGATATGCAAAGCAGCAAGATATTCATATATTTATTTGTTAATTTCATGATACTACAAGGATGAGTTATGGGCAAAAGCTTCGGTGTCGGAAGGGACTCGAACCCGCACCTCATGCTTTCCTGGCATGTGCTAATCCATTATACTACCGACACCCTTTGACCTTAACTTAGCTTCTGAGTGGTATATTTATCATAGCTTATCAGTACTCACACGTGTAACGTGTTGAGCCGAATGGCCAATATCGGCATCGAACCGTGAAGCTGAATGCATGAGATGCGGGTTCGAGTCCTGTCCGACACCGAAGCTTTTGCCCATAACTCAGCACCCTTGTGGTAACTTTCGCAACGCGGGCTGCGGCGATAATCAGCAGCTATCAAAAGTCAAAAATATCAAAATCAGTATTTCATGATATGTCAAACAACATACCTCCAAGGAATCTTTGACGGAGAAATGAGTTTCTCTGTCACCCTTATATTTATGTTATATTTGCTTCATAAGGGCCGCACGCATGCATAGTTTCACCTAAGAAGTGAGATTCCTAAGATAAAGCTTCTCAAAGTGCGGCCGAGGGGAACGGTCCTCGGGGTAAATGCCCGCCCCGTCGTTCGCTACAGTTAAGGACCAACAGTGAGACTAATTATGTAATTTTCTGCTCTCACTATGCGTCTCCTACTGCGGTAGACGACCGGGCGGGAATTCACTCTGAAGTTCCTTTCTCTCGGCCATTTGAAGGACTGCATCTTAGCCGGATTCTCCTTCTTTTTTGAGGGAAACTTTATATGCGGCCTTTGTCAAGCAGATACAATAGATGTATAAGAGTAACAGAGAAACTTATTTTTCCGTGCACGATTCTTTCAACCAAGTGGAAGTACTTTTATGAAGATTGCATCAGCATAATTAATAGCATAATTAGTAAGCATAATAAGCAATCAATTAATAGGCATAATAAGCATAATCAATAAGCATAGCGAAATAGCATAATTAATAAGCAAAAACAAACACTTGAAAATAAAAGCTATAACAATGATCGTATTTCTACGTACCAAACTTCAATACCATGTATCAAATCCACATCGAATGGGTGGCTTTTATGAAGACTAGTCTGTTGCAGCCATCTCAATCCTTTTATCTGACAACTCAGGTACACGGATTCTGATGTTGATCAATGACCCACTGCTTTAGCAGGGCCTCGACCTAATCTTTGTTTCAAATCTTGACCTAGCCATGCTGAAGGCCCTTATCCTACTTCATTTCCTTCTTGATTTGAGGTACATTACATGAGAGTTCTGTATTCCTTCGATCCTTTTTGTAAGCAGATTTTTCAGCTGGCAACTCTGAAAATTGTACATTGATTCGCGAAAGTGAGTCCATATAGTGAAAAACGGATATAAAAAAGATAATAACAAGTAATAGGCAAGTGAATCAGCTATTACCCACC
Organism: Trichostrongylus colubriformis; assembly: GCA_963978905.1. Classification (NCBI taxonomy): domain Eukaryota; kingdom Metazoa; phylum Nematoda; class Chromadorea; order Rhabditida; family Trichostrongylidae; genus Trichostrongylus; species Trichostrongylus colubriformis. The sequence continues at coordinate 52,471,360 of OZ022256.1, read as the reverse complement.
ACTTTCAGATAGGTACTACCCACTTTCCATGTGTAGAAGACGCTTGTGATTTATCAATTTGATAACTTTTCTCAGAAAGTTCAACGGCGAATTGAATATTAACAGACACATCGTGAAATTATGTGTGATGTGAATAGCACGGAAGGGTCGAATGCTCCACTTGCATGTTTTATTCTCATGCCATTTTAAAGCGCCCCCTAATCATATAATTTTTTTTTGCTAAATTTATTTTCAGCTCTTCTGAAACGCTTTGTTGAGCACAAATGCCTACACAAGCGTGCTTTTACTTATGCGCGCGCCAGAAACGATCTGCATTTCCCCGCGGAGCTAGCAGAACAGCGACAATGATCTCAGCGGCCGCACTATGTGGCCGTTAACCCATAACTTTTCAGGTGACCTCACTGGTATGCATGCCGTTCAACGTTAGATGATTACGCTCGGTGTACGCTGTGCTGCACCGCTATGATTGGTAATTACAACGTGTTCCCATGAACGGCGATAAGTGAAAACGAAGCCGATACATTTCCCAATGAAAGCGATAGTGTTACAGATATTCTAGAAAGAGCTTATCTAGTAGTTAGGAATACATTCCGATGGAAAATCGTAATCGAAAACTATGCTATCGATATCGGAGCATAAACAGACACAGAACTCCTTATTTCCTGAAACCCTTAGGGTGTATATGGACCAAAATAGGATCCGAGTAGGTGCCATCTCCCAACAACTTCCACAGTTTGACAATTCCATGAAAACTCCACAAATCAGGGCACCACTGTTAAGCAATGTCCGTAATGGCCGCCACTCGAAAATGCGCTTTTCTTCTGACCACAGTTTTTTCGCTTTTAGCGGTAATTCGGGCAATTACGGATCCTCGACTGAAAACTAAGTAATGGAACTAAGTGGGCGGCTTCTGAAAAGCCACAAGGAATATTATTAGGTCTATGCAGAATAAATGGCCAAAACGGACTACTTTTTTCAAAACGCCATAACTTCGCTCAGATACAACTTTATTTGTCGAAATAAAAACCATTCGAATCTACACAGCCTTGCCAACGATCTGGTAAAGAACTATGCCATCATGATCAAATTCAGGATTGCGAAAATTAATGAAGTCATCGATGGCATTTTCAACATGCATCGTTTCGGCGAACTCCTTCTGACCCAGGTTTGCATCGAGAACCGGGAAAAAGTGGTAATTCGTCAGAGATAGGTCTGGGGAATAAGGGGGATCAGGGAGCGTCTCGATCAGTTTCTGCCGGGTGACTTGCGAACTGTGGGGTTTTGCGTTGTTTTGCGCACCCGTAAAAAAATGATGCAGTTAGGCATCGAGCCTCTCCCTCACCCCCCTTATTCCCCAGACCTATCCCTGACGGATTACCACTTTTTCCGGGTTCCCGATGTAAACCTGCGGCAGAAAAATTATGCACGGTAAAAATGCCATTCTTGACTTTATTGATTCTCGCAATCCAGAATTTGATCGTGATGGTATATTTTCCTTACCAGATCGTTGGCAAAATGCTGTAGATTCGAATGCTTTTTATTTCGACAAATAAAGTTGTGTCTGAGCGAAGTTATGGCCAATTACGTTTCGGCCATTTATTCTGCATAGACCCAATACCTTTATGAAAGGTGTCTTTTGAAAACTGCTTTTCGAAAAATCGCTCAGGTGAACATTTTCTCAACATGAGCAGTTTCCCATTTTACTCGTGGGCAATCTTTGAACAACATAACCACAGATTATGGGCCAGTGGATTCAGCCCACAGATTGCTGTTTGATACGTTTGAAAAATTGGCCCGGTAGAAAGAAGCTAATGTCATGAAAGAGAAAGAAATCAATCATGCTCTGTGAAAGTAAAGAATTTTTTTGCACTACCTGGGAATCGCCCCTAAGCGGGTGTCACAACTGTCATCTCATGTATGTAGGTGGTGGAATCAGTTTCAGGACATGATTTAGAGGTTTACTACGCATATGACCGAGTATGACCTTCAAGCTCTTGTTTAATGCTGTGCTAGTACAGGAACGGGGGAAATTTTCCTTTCTATCCGTGCTATGCGCAAATGATAACGGAAAACTCAAAAAATCGAAAAGAATCCACCACTGGAAAGAGGCGGGTATAAATACACGCATGCGCTCCTCGGAGTATCTCCTTCTCCTCCTGTCTTTTGGTTTTCAGAGAGTTAACCAAATATAATCTTTTTGTCATCCAGTATTTGGTTTGATTTTTGGTAAATAACGTCATAGCCTTCCCAAATATCCGTCATATTTTTTTTCATGAATCAGATCATAAAGACTCAACTTCGTGTTTTGCAGATGCGCTGTCTTCTCATTTTGGCAGCTGCGGCTGCATTAGTGATGGCTCAAGAGGGGTCACAAAGCTCAGGATATGAGGATGCTGAGAGGGTGCAGCCTGGACCGAGTGTCCCGGTATCATCTGACGGAGGCGATCAGCAAGGATACAACAACGATGGTGCACAGGCACCACCACCAGCACAGGGTCCTCCAGTAGCAGCGGCACCGCCACCTCCGGCTCAAGCTCCACCAGCTGCAGCTGCACCACCACCACCGCCACCACCGCCACCGGCACAGGCTCCACCAGCAGCTGCTGCGCCGCCGCCACCACCACCGCCACCGGTACAGGCTCCACCAGCAGCGGCGGCACCGCCACCGCCGCCACCACCTCCTCCGGCTCAAGCTCCACCAGCTGCAGCTGCACCACCGCCACCACCACCACCACCACCGGCACAGGCTCCTCCAGCAGCAGCTGCACCTCCACCACCGCCTCCACCGGCACAGGCTCCTCCAGCAGCAGCTGCACCTCCACCACCGCCACCACCGGCACAGGCTCCTCCAGCAGCAGCTGCTCCGCCATCACCGCCACCACCAGCTCAGGCTCCTCCAGCTGCAACTTCACCTGTACGACCTGAAACTGGAAGCTACTCTCAGTCACCACCTCCGGCTCAAGCTCCACCAGCTGCAGCGGCACCACCACCACCTCCTCCTCCATCGGCTCAAGCTCCACCAGCTGCAGCAGCACCACCACCTCCTCCTCCTCCTCCGGCTCAAGCTCCACCAGCTGCAGCTGCACCACCGCCACCACCAGCTCAGGCTCATCCAGCAGCTGCAGCACCGCCACCCCCACCACCACCACCAGCACAGGCTCCGCCAGCAGCAGCTGTACCGCCACCACCGCCACCACCTCCTCCGGCACAGGCTCCACCAGCTGCAGCTGCACCACCGCCATCACCACCACCACCACCACCGGCACAGGCTCCTCCAGCAGCAGCGGCTCCACCACCGTCACCACCTCCTCCGGCGCAGGCTCCTCCAGCTGCCACTTCACCTGTACGACCTGAAACTGGAAGCTACTCTCAGTCACCACCTCCGGCTCAAGCTCCACCAGCTGCAGCTGCACCACCGCCACCACCAGCTCAGGCTCCACCAGCTGCAGCTGCACCTCCGCCACCGCCACCACCAGCTCAGGCTCCTCCAGCAGCAGCAGCACCGCCACCCCCACCCCCACCACCACCTCCTCCGGCTCAAGCTCCACCAGCTGCAGCTGCACCACCGCCACCGCCACCACCACCACCGGCACAAGCTCCACCAGCAGCAGCGGCACCACCACCGCCACCACCAGCTCAAGCTCCACCAGCAGCAGCGGCACCACCACCGCCACCACCTCCTCCGGCTCAAGCTCCACCGGCAGCAGCGGCACCACCACCGCCACCACCTCCTCCTGTTCAAGCTCCCCCAGCAGCAGCGGCTCCTTCCGGAACATCTGATACGGTACGTCTCTGAGCATTTGTACTGAAATAGCTGTTATGCGATGAAAAATACTATCTATTTCAGCAATTCCAATCGAATTCCAACTATGAACAGAGTGAAGCTCAAAATCCAGCACCAGTAATAAGCGCTGGAGGTAATGATGGACTAGCATACAGCAACACGCTACGCGTTCGTCGTCACCTGTAATTTACAGCCGTTGTCTTTGTTCAATGCACATAGTTCTATAAATGTCGGGTCTAGAGAATAAAAAATTGAAAATACTTGTTCTGCTGTAAAGATCACAAGCTAGGAGTGCCTCGATAATACGCAGCGGTGATTAAGGCCCTCTCTACCACACCCGGCCAAACTCACAGTTCCCACGCAGTTGCATTGGGTACATTGGGTAATTGAACTTTTATCGTGAATAAGCAATAAAAAATAGCAGTTCAGCGGGTCAGGGAACTAAAATATCCCAAATCAACCCTTCTATGCTGAAAAACAATAGATTGAAGCTGCACCTTCAGCAGTGTAGAAAAAAGGTACCTAAGAAAGGGCAAGCTTAAATGCATAATATGGAAAAAGGCTCCATTGCCACGCAGTGAGAAACTCGAACCGTCAGCACCAGGGCACTTCAAAGTGTCGAGGAAAATAGCTGCACATTAGTACGACCCCCCCCCCCCCCCCCTTCTACGGGGTCCAATATGACCATCACCTCTTTTAACCCCTAGGAGGCCAGTCACTGTTGCTGGATGGTGTGGTTGTAATGTGTTTTATTGTATCCTTATCTGAAGTAAAGAGAATTTATTTCACATTTCCTCACACGGGTTCTCTGTGAAATACCCTTCGCTTCCCATCTGCTTATTGAAAGTTCAATTCTAGTGCTTATCGCTGAACTTTGCAGTTACGACCCCCTCTCCCCCTCCTACCCGGTCAAATATGGCCCCCGCCCGTCGATGGAGGAATCCTCGACACCTGGTGTACCCTGGTCGGCATGCGATCAGAATGACTCTCCCTCGAGCCGATGTCCTTTTATACCGAGAGGCCGCCGTGAGGCTGAGTCTGTAATCAGTAACATCGATCAGAAACAGCGACGTTTTCTAGCTCACTACGTCTTATTGATTGCTAGTCAATGGAGCACAGTGATATTGATGCAAAAACATAAAGAGAAGCAAAAATAGGTTAACAACCATATGTATACGAATAAAGGAATATGGAACAAAGTGTGGACGGTTTGACGTCAGGTGGTACACAACAACACAATTGAAGTGAGGTTACAACTCGCAGGATCTCGTAATTGTATAATAGCAATATGGCATCGCTATTTTTCCCCACCATGGACGGCCCGTCGTGAGTGGTAAGAGATTGTGAGTGTGAGAAAATAGCACGAGCAAGGAATAACCGCTTTGCACGCCACCTTAAACTCGCTTGACATACATCTCTACTTAGAAAGTGAGGGTGCAAACAAGTGAGGGACAGCGGTCGACTAAGCGGAAGGCTGAGGTTTACCTTGCGATTCTGCAATCCGCTGGATCGCACGATTAAGCTCCGTCTTGCACACACCTTCTTGAGATTGCTGTTTTCCTCCACAACGCCGGGTGTTACCACTCACGGTCTCAGAGAAGTAAAAGGCCCGGAAACATGACACGCTCATGTGTGGATCACGTGACAACACATGCGATTGTGCAATCGTGCAACCCTATGCATCGCAGAAACGCAGACTGACTCCCATCTGGTTTTCAGTCGAATTGCGTGCGGACTGCAAACCGATTGCAAGGTATAGCCATAACCTAAGCCCAGCGATGGGTGGAGCGGTAATTTCTGGCGAGTGAAAGCAGCGAGAATAGATTGCGTTTTGCGGGAAAATCTGAATCATGCAGATGGGATCTGGGACCCGTTTCTAACCCACTATCGTCGGCGTGAATCATGTATGTCTTTCGACTATCCGTCCACAGCAATCTTGTGGGTCATAGATATAATCCACTTCCAATGAATTTCTAAAAGCGAATCTTGATGCAATTTTTTATTCTTCTAGCAACACCGAAGTAGTCCCGCTTGGAGGATATTTAATTTCAGAGGTGACCATATGACATCGAGACTAGGTCTTCGTAATCGTGTTCACTTCGGATCAGCGCCACGTTCTCAAATTACAAGTGGTTGTCTATTCGGGGAGCCCTGGATGATTTTCGCCTACCTTCGTTTCTTTCCATTCTCTTGTTACACTTATTAAACATAATATGCACCTTAACTGTCAACATATCGACAACGTAGCGGAAGATGCTCTGTTCTTTTGGCCATAGACTTTTGGTCGAAGGAAGAATGAATGTCGGTTTTGAGATTATTTTGGTCAACGTGTTATTTCTTCCTCAGAATTTGAGCTAGAGAGCGGAATAGGTATCGAACAGTTACTGATATTTAATCGTCACCAGTTAATCGAGAAAGAAATCGAGAAGCACGTAAATACCTATGCTGACAAACCGACCTAGCTAGTTTATCACTATCTCACCGCGTACTAACAGTTAGTGAAAGCTGTGTTGAGTTCATCAATTCAAAAGCGATGATTTCGATGTCAGTGACGACTAACGCTCCTCCCACCTCAGTATTCCAAGCTTTCTATTGTAAGCATTGTTGGATGTAAGCTTGCATACAAGCTAGTGGTTGCTGAGCTAATCGTTGCATAAGGTTTACATGCAATTGGATCAAATTGAAATACCGTCATCACGCGTTCAGCCATTTTCGATACATATTTGTCTTTTTCATGGAATAATATTATAACAAATAGGTTAACTGGTAAATTAGAGGTAATAGACGTGTAAGCACACCAGACACAAGCCGAAGGCACTATAAAAAAAGGAGGGTTGTGAGAACTTCACTGAAAACTCGAAGCAAGAATGCTTTTGTACCCACTACTCGGGCTAACGCTTCTCAGCGCTCTCAGTGAGGGGAAGAGGTGCGTCAGACAATCGACAGATTCTTTCTAGAAATGAACGACTGCGTGGTAGCTCCAGCTCAAGAAACTTAAATCGCGTTTCAGCTGGGCGAGGATCGTCAGAAAGGGTGTTAGCTCTACTTAAAGGCACACCTTGCGAAAAATTGTGAGAGCTATCGCGCGTGTTACAGGGTGTAGAGGCCCTGGTTTACCCACTAGTAATGAAAAATGAATCGAAACCCCTCCAAACCACCAAAAATAAAGCTCCCTGCCCTCAGTGCTCGTACGAGTACTGAAGATTATAGAAGAGCTTTTCCTCGATAATATCGCGCAAAATGCTACGATATCACCTGTTCTTCCCTGTTGAAGCTACCTTCGCGATTGATATCTCTGCCTTATCTTGTCTTATCGCAAATTTCCCTCTCGTCCATGCCGGGTGTGATTCGGCTCGGTGGGCTCCACTCGGCTCAGGTCGACCAGGCCGTATGCGGCGGGGGTGAGCCGTGGCGCCGCGAAAAGGGTGCAATCTTCCCAACTATCCAAAGGTCTACCTGCTCTGAAAAGGTAAGGACCACTTTAATTACCGCGTGATGTGCCTTAACCGACGGCTGGTGTGAATCTGCTGATGCTGCCTTAGCAAGAAAACGTGCGGGCTTTGTAATGGATTAAAGGCAGTGTTAGGGAAAAATCGGACGAAATGCGAAAAAAGGCGAATATGACGGGCGAGATGATCAGTAGTGCGACGGGGAAGGAAAAACTGAAGTAAATGACCAAAACCCGAAAATAGAATCTCCTCCTCCCCCCCCCCCTCAGCGATTCTCGACGTTGACGACCGTTCCATCAACGGACGGGTGGCCCGGACGACTCTGCCATTGGCACGTATCCAGGTAATCAAGGCGCAAAAACAGCGTGGAAACAATACAAAAAACTTGAAAGGCATCCTATCGTTGACTGCAGACGAGCGAAGGCAACAAGTGAGTATCAATGGGAAAGAAAAGAAGAATAGAAAAAAAGTTGCGAACTCTACGGGTAAGCAACAAAAATGAAAAACACAGAAAAAGATAATCAGCTGATTAAAAAAGGGTTTGCGATGCTCCGCTCACGAAAGCGCGCCCCGATCGCTCCAGCCGGCCGCATCGCCTTGGCCCTCCCAACCCAGCCAATTATGGGGAGCACGTCGTTAGGAGGCGGGCTGCCCTGAATAAAGGCGGCTTGCACTGATGAGGCCGCCTCCACCACAGCTCGAGGGGGCGCCTTCCGCGAGGGATTTCGCCATGCATAGGGCTTTCAGACCCGTAGTTTTTCACTAAATGACTCTTTTTGGGGTTCTTTATCACCCACATTACCCCTAACACTGACAGGTAGAGGTGAGACGAGCTCACCTCATTATAGTAGTACTCCAGATCTTCCAAGTGAATCTTTTTTCAGCAGGCAGGGATAGCTACAGAGCATGTCGCTCCTACCAAAGCGATGGTTGGTGCGATTCGCCTGATACGGCATTGAGCTCCTTCATGAAGCTGAAGTGCAAGAATACGTGCGGTCTATGCTGTGGTGGACAAATGAGTGTCGAGGGAAGGTTAACTGACTAAGTTATTTTTGTTAACCTACTAACCCGAACATGGGATTGCTTTGGCTTCGGAGAAAATCGAATTTATTTTCAGAATTGCATAGACCGCTCCAGAACATGGCATCAAGACACGGTTTTCGCCGAATTCTAATAAAACCTTCCATGCAAAACGTGGTAAAACCAAGCTATTTCACTGCTAGCGAAAATGTGATGAATTTCATTGTGTCAATACTGTAAAATAAGTGGAATAGAGAGGAAATGAACATTGATGAACCCTCAGTTGTTTTCAAAACGGAAGCGGAATGGTGCTGGTTTTTGCGCCTGATTTTTGCGTTCACCCAGTTGGTGCACAAATAACTTTTGTGGCTCACCGATCTTCCACCTTCATGCACCTCAGTAATTTTCTACGTTTGCTGCTATTCCTTGAAAGCTGCGGGCAATACTGTCTTAACGCTAATTAAAAACCGTGTAGATACCAATAGCGCCTGTATACACTGAGCAATTGATACCAAGCAGAAAGTTACTGATGATCTGGTTCAAAGGGACACGCAAGAAAAATGAGTTTTTATTCAAAAATTTATGTTGTATTTGCCTAATGAGGCCGCATGCTAGGTTTCACGCGAAAAAGTGAGAATACAGCTAACAAGAAAGGTCCATCAGGTCATGGTGAGCTTTTTCGAATCGGTTTTATGCATTTTATAAGGTCACATATATGAAGCAAAAACCGGTCTCAAATGGCCTTGAAGGGGTCAGAAAATGAGTGACAAAAGTTGTGTAGAAAGAAACAGTTTTGACCAGTTTTCTGTAATACTTTCCAGCTGTGGCGTTCAGTTTGTGCGTATCAGCAGACTGTCTTCAAACCCGCGCCAACACCACGGCGCGCTTGTCCACAAATGTCAGTCATGGTAAGTGCTGAACGAAGCAAAGAAAACTTATAGGGATGCACAGGTCAGAGTTCACGCAGTAAATGGATAGTGGGATGGACTAGCACTGGAACAGTCGGGGAAGATTTATTGTTCAACTCCTCTCGACGTCTACTCTCGCATTTTCTTGATTTTCTTTGTTCAGCGCTAAATTATCTACGCACATGCAAAATGACTGCTGGTGCACCAAAGTGACCTCATTCACAAACCTTCAGTAGTTAACGTTTTTGGATCCTCCGGCGCCCCTAGCACGCGTGCCAGGCGTTCCCGTGCGAAACTAGTGCGATATTCGTGCTCAGGATACTCAATTAGCCCTAGATACAGAACAGCGTCCATATGATTTTGACTCAAACTCGAGACAGTGCGGTCGGACATGGGCACATAGTCACTGCTCTACTTGAACAAACGAACAACGAGCGGTCTCTGTTGCATACAATGGAGCATGAGCAGAATCGACGCATTCCGATTGAATTGCACCTAGAAGCACCGTGCGGATAAGAGATAGCAAATATTCCCTTATATCGGCTAGCGACCTCCTTTCGTTGAGTGTTCTTTACTATGGCACTAGTAAAACTATTGGTCGCCCAACACTACGAGGTTGGGTCAAAATAACGATTAGGCTGAAAACTTGACCCAGGGTCGTTCGACCCCCGTGCATGGATATCATACGCGCTTTGCGGGAAAACGCTTAGGTCCCCTGTTATGAGCGTTGGCAGGTCCAAACAAATCATTCGCCTAATACGCAAAAATGTGAAGATAGCGCTTCCCTGGCGGAATAAAAATCGATTTTGTACACATTTTGCACGTGCGCTCATATATGAGCACAAATGAATAAAAACCGGAAAATGCAAAAATTGTCCTCAGTGGGGATCGAACCATCAACCATTTTCTGGGCCTCGCAAAACCGTCGAGCCGAATGAAGGACCGGTTTTTCGCTTCATCAATGTGACCCTATAAAATGCAAAAAACCGTTCTGGGAAAGCTCACCATGACCTGATGGATCTTTCTTGTAAGTGTCCTTTAGCATTCCTACCATCTGTCTTCCACTTATTTTGAAATCCTTTGTGATTTCACTATCAGTGATCATGTCTCGGTTTCAACACCTTGTGCATAGATGATTTATTCGAATTCAGCGAAGACGTGTTTCAATGCCCGGAGCAACATTCGCATCAGTTTATCTCGTAGAAATTGTTTTATTGTTAGGTTTATCAGCGCAGAAGAGACATGTCTCCTCACAATATTTCTTCATGAAGTTGTATTTGCTCTGATCTGTGCACCAACCCATCCTCTTGCGGATTTTGCAAGTTCTCATTTGGTCCTGGCACATCTAAAAGTAATCTTACATTGGTCTACCATAAAAAGCTCCAGTGCGAATTGATCTCACAGAATACCTGAATCAGTAAGACTCTTTACCTTTGGACTCTGTTCCGATCCGGATGGTACGTCAAGGGGAATACCACGACAAAAGCCACAGGTCTCTTGACAATTCTTCGCCATGACAACGAATGCTTCAAACTCATCAGACTCACATCAACCACCACTTTGCAGGATTCCGCAGGTTCTCCATTGGTCCACGCAAATCTAAAATTGACGTCACATTTGTCTAACAGGGCAAACATAATTGTGAAGCTGACCTCACAGTAGCGATCTGCGCAGCTTCGAAAAGTGATTCCATTCCTTGACATTGTTAAATTTTTTTTTTGAGTTGGTTCATCGTAAGTTTGATGGATAGAGCTATCATGGGTATCATGTATGTTGGTCACTTATAATAGAAGAGATATGTAGCAATATAACTTACCTCTGCTTCACTGAAGTTGAAGAGAAGCGCTAGTCCGAGTAGTGGGTACAAAAGCATCGGTTGTCTCCCGCTTTGATAGTGCCTTCGGCTTGTGTTTGGTGTGCTTACACGTCCATTGCCTTTTCTCATTTACCACCAAACCTATTTGTTATAATCCTATTCTACGAAAAAGACAAATATGTATCAAAAAGATGGCTGGAAGCGTAATGATGGTATTTCGGTTCGATCCAATTGCATGTAAATATTACGTAACGCTCAGCCCAGCAACCACTAGTTGTCTGCAAGCTTACATCCAACAATGCTTTGATTGATTGCTTGGAATTTTTCAAGTGGACGGAGGTTAGCCGTCACTAACATTGGAATCATCGCTTTTATATTGTTGAACTCAACACAGGATCGAGTACTTCCTTGAAAGGGAGAGATGGCCCGACATGTTCATAGCAATTTTGTTGGAAAGATCACTGTCATGTTGTGCAAAAGATACTCTCACAGAACACGGTTTAAGGAAGATCATAAGTGGCAGGTGTGAAAGACCTCATTCGAACCAATAAGTGCAGGGTTCCATTGGTAAAGCGTCTACTACATATTTGGAAGGAACCTGCACCTGAGGGGGATGTGATTCAAATGTGAGAGTCTCGGACCAAGGCTTTCCCTTCCGGTTATGAACGTAACGACAGTACGCCTTTCCTAGGACCAGAACATGCACATGGAGGCTATGAGGATAACACCTCAACTCTTTTACATATCACTATAACCGCTACTGAGACCGAGGCTAAGACTAATACTCCCGAAAAACGACGAGTCATTTTAATTCTACGTATTTAAAAAAAGTGTATAAGGGGTCGATGCGATGTTGCAGGGAAAACTGGGCCACGAAGCTACGCGGGCTCAGATACTCTGCGAAAGATTTTAACCAACTTCGACTCCCACATTCTACTCTGTCTGGACCGACGCCCAGCTCTGCGTAGCATGTCTAGCGCTTTCAGGCTTACAGCCTCTTGACCTACACACAAATATCGACGTAACCATCTGAAAGCAGTGCTAACAGATGGTTCGACCTGTACTTTAAGCTCGACGATCTAAAAGTGCCATTTTCGATGTCAGTGACGTCTGACGGCCCAACCATTTGAAAAATTCCCTGCAAGCTGAGGTATGGTCTAATGTAAATTTACAGACACCTTGGCAATTGCTGATCTACATGTTACGTAGTGTTAATATGTTAATATTTTTGGGAAGACCAAAAAAGAAGGATGGCCGCCTTTGTATGAAAAATGGTCTTATGTGAGCGATTAAAGGATACAGTGCTTTCTGAAAACAACCTAATCAATTGAACCTAGCATCGCCTAGTTTCTACAAGATTTCGAAATTTGGTAGAAAGCGCTAACGATCTTATTTCTTGGATACCGTCATGGTTTTGATTTGAACAAACATTTGATCAAAGCAGCTATTTGTACTGCGACAGCAATCTTGAAAGAGGACAATGCAAGAGGATTATTACATAGCAATCCAAAACTTCGAGTTTAAGCCACGAAGAGTGGGAACAGTCTTCTTCTTCTTCTTATTCTCCCTGGCGTTAATCCCGTGCCGTCACAGGGTCCGCAACCTTTGTCATATGTCGCCATTTGTTTCTGTCTAAGGCATCCACTGTTGTGGCCTCTATATCGGTGAGGTCCTTCTAGCCTTATAACTGATACTTTGTGCGACTTTAGACATTTTTCTTTGATGTGACGAGGTTTGTCCATTAGCCGGCCTGTCAACCTGGGCCTGACGCTGGTATCGTCACCATTTTTGCAATTTTTGCAAGGCATGGTAGTGCCCCGGCAAGGATCGAACTCCCTGGCTCTTTCTAAGTGCAGACGTGAGTCTACACCCTCAACCACTCGACTATCCCTGCCTCGAAGAGTGGGAACAGTGGAGTACCATTATTGTGCTTTCAGCTGCTTTTTGTTAGACTGGTTTTTCTAATCGCTAAAGTATTTGCCTTTATAATCGCTAGAGTTTGACTAGTTCGAATGAAAAGCAGGTGTGGCTGACGTTTGAAGTGACATGGTGCTGGATTTTGTGCCTGATTTTTGCTTCACCCCAGTAGAAGCACAAACACCTTTTGAAATTACTTCCCTGGCTAACCGATCTTCTATCTCCATGCGCCTCGGTGATCATTTATGTTTTCTGCTATTTCGTAAGAGCTGCGGGCAATACTATCTCAAAGACACCGGAAGGGGGTAATTTTGGCCCACGATAGGACAGACGGAATTCGGACGAGTTCGAGTGGACGCATTGCACAAACTCGCCAATTTAACTTCTTGGCATGGTCCAAAGAGAAGATTTTTCTTTTAAAGTTGTTCTTTCCTGATACTTTTTCTTTTATCCTTTCTAATATTGTTTTTAGCTGTACTTACATGAATACTAATGTAGTTGGGAATGGCCACTCCACTGCTCTGGGAATCAGGTGCTACATAACGTTGGCCCGTGGCCCGTCTCTTGCAGCGGACAACTCGGAAAGTCAATGTGCTGATGCGAATGTGATAGGGGTACACACCACAGTGTCGCGCTTTTGAATCCGGACTTTTTTCGTCGATTATCGCTTCTAACCTTGAGTGTTCGTAACAGAATGCTCATTTCTTTGCATCTTCCTCTTGTTTCGGGCCCCTTCCAGTTCCTTTAACTCCAACAAAAAGCTGTGTAGATCTCAACAGCGCCCACATACACTTTGCAATTGATACCGAACTGAAAATTACCGGTGATTGGCAAAGGAATCGTGCACGGAAATTGAGTTTTTCTATTATCCAATAAAAGGAATCATGAAGGAATCTCCTTCATCATTCCCACCATCTGTCTTCCACTTATTCTGAAATCCTTCATAATTTCACTATCAGTGGTCATGTCTCGGTTCCAACTACTTGTACATAGATAATTTATTCGAACTGAGCGAAGCCGTTTTTCAACGCCCGGAGCAATATCCGGATGAGTCGATCTCCAAAGAAGTTGTTTCATTTAGGCATACCAGCGCAGAAGAGACATGTCTCCTTACAAAACTTCTTCATGAAGTTGTATTTACTCTCATCATTGCACCAACCCATTTTCTGGCGGATATCGCAATTGCTCTTTCTGTCCTGGCACATCTAAAAGAGACCTTACATTTGTCTAAATAAGGAGCTTCAGTGTGAATTGACTTCATAAAGCATCTGAATCAGTTAGTCTCCTCACCTTTAACTCCTGTTCCGTTTCAGGTGGTGCTTCAAGGGGTATACCACGACAAAAGCCACAGGTCTCCTTACAATTTTTCGTCATGAGGATGAAGTTTTTACGGTCATCGGACTCACACCAACCATTTTCCTGCAGGATTCCGCAAGTTCTCCATTGGTCCACGCACATCTAAAAATCACGTCACATCTGTCTAACAAGGAAAACATTATTGTGAAGCTGGCCTTATGATAGCGCAGCGTCGAAAAGTGATTTCTATTCCTTGATATCGTTAATTTTTTTGTGTAAGTTTGGTTTAAGTTCCATGGATAGAGCTATCATGGGTATCATGTATGTTAGTTACTTTTATAACAGAAGAGCTATGTATCTGTATAACTTACCTCTGCTTCATTGAGGTTGAAGAGAAGCGCTAGTCCAAGTAGTGGGTACAAAAGCATCGTTGCTCCGAGTTTTCAGTGATTTCCTCACAATCCTCCTGCTTTTATAGTGCTTTTGGCTTGTGTTTGATGTGCTTACACGTCCATTGCCTCTTCTCATTTATCACCAAACCTATTTGTTATAATCCTATTCTATAAAAAAGGCAATTATATCAAAAAGATGGCTGAAAGCGTAATAATGGCATTTCAGTTCAATCCAATTGCATGTAAATATTACGCAACGCTCAGCCCAGCAACAACTAATTGTCTGCAAGCTTGCATCGAACAATGCTTTAATTGATAGCCTGGAATTTTTCAAGTGGGAGGAGCGTTAGCGGTCACTGACATGAAAGTCATCGCTTTCGAATCGTTGAATTCAACACAGGTTCCACCACTTCCTTGAAAGGGAGAGATAGGCCGACATGTTCATGGCATTTTTCTTGAAAAGATCACTGTCATGTTGACTGAGAAATTCTCGCACAGAACACGGTTTAAGAAAGATCCTAAACGGCAGGACGTGCTAAAAACCTCATTCGAACAAATACATGCAGGGTTCACATCGGTAAATGGATCTACTACATATTTCGGAGGAACCTGCACCTGAGGGGGATGTGACTTCAAATAACAAAGTCTCGGACTAAGGCTTTCCCTTCCGCTTATGAAGGTAACGACAGTACACCATTCCTAGGGCCAGAACATGCACATGGAGGCTATGAGGATAAAACCTCAACTTTTTTACATATCACTAGAACCGCTACTAAGACCGAGGCTAGGACTAATACTCCCGAAAAAACGACGGATCATCATAAGTCTGCGCATTTAAACCAGTAGTGTATGAGGTCGATGCGATGTCGCAGGGTAAACTGAGCCACGAAGCTACGCCGATAGTCTCCGTAGCACCCTGGCCAACTTCGACTCCCACATTCTACTCTATCTGGACTGACGCCGAGCTCTGCGTAGCATGTGTAGCGCTTTTAGGCGCACAGCCTCTTGACTTACACACGAGAATCGACGTAACCATCTGAAAGCAGTGCTAACAGATGGTTCGACATCTGTACTTTGAGCTCGACGATCTAAAAGTGCCATTCTCGATGTCAGTGACGTCTAACGGCCCAACCACTTGAAAAATTCTCTCCTGCAAGCTGAGGCATTGTCTTATGTAAATTTACAGACACCTTGGCAGTTGCTGATCTGCATGTTACGTAGTGTTTATATGTTAATATTTTTGGGAAGAGCAAAAAAGAAAGATGGTCGCCTTTGAATGGAAAGTGGTCTTATGTGAGTGATCAAAGGATACAGTGCTTTCCGAAAACAACCTGCTCAACTGAACTAGCACCGTTTAGTTTCTATAGGATTTCGAAATTTGGATAGTGCCAGAAAGCGCTAGCGATCCTATCTCTTTGATACCGTCATGGTTTCGATTTGAACAAACATTTTGTCCAGAATCCCCTTTCAAAGCATTTATTTGTACGGCGACAGTAATATCCTGAAAAAGGACAATGCAGTCATTATTACATAGCAATCCAAAACTTCAAATTTTAGTTCGGAAGAGTGCGGAAGAGTGGGGGCAGTAGAGCACGATATTGTGCTTACAGTTGCTTTTTGTTAGATTAGTTTTTCTCATCGCTAAAGTATTTGTCTTTGTCATCGCTAAAATTCGACTAGTTCGAGTGAAAAGGATGTGAGTGACATTTGAAGTGACATGGTGCTGGTATTTGTGCCTGTTTTTTGCATTCACCGCAGTAGGAACACAAACACCTTTTGAAATTACTTCTCTGGCTAACCGATCTTCCATCTCCACATACTTCAGTGATCATTTATGTTTTCTGCTACTTCGTGAAAGCTGCGCGCAATACTATCGTAAAGACACCGGAAGGGGGTAATTTTGGCCTACGCTAGAACAGACGTAGTTCAGGCGAGTTTAAGCCATTGCACGAACTCGCCAATTTGACGCCTTGGCATAATGCCGAGAGGAGATGCTTCTATTATGTTTCTTCCTTTTACTTTTTCCTTTGTTCTTTCTTATATTGTTTTTAGATGTACTTACATGAATGCTACTGTAGTTGGGAATGGCCACTCCACCGCACTGGGAGTCAGGTGCTACAGCCAACGTTGGCTCGCGACCCGTCCCCTAGAGCGGACAATTCGGAAAGTCAGTGTGTTGATGCGAGTGTGATGCGGGTACATACCATAGCGTCGCGCTTTTGATTTCTGGTTTTTTCGCCGATTATCGCATCTAACCTTCAGTGTTCGTTACAAAATGCTCATTTCTTTGCATCATCCTCTTGTTTCGGACCCCTTCCGGTTCCTTTAATTGTAATCAAAAGCTGTGAAGATTTCGACAGCGCCCGCATGCACTTTGCAGTTGATACCAAGCTAAAAGTTACCGGTGATTGGTTCAAAGAAGTCGTGCACGGAGAAATGAGTTTTTCTGTTATCCAAAAATTTATGTTTATTTGCTTAAAGAGGGCCGCATGCAAAGTTTCACGCGAGAAAGTGAGAATTCAGCTAAGATACAGCTTCTCAAAGAAGTGGCCGAGGGGGGGGGGGGGGGTGGGGGGGGGGCTGAGCTGCAGTGTACATGCCCGCCTTGCCGTTCACCGCGATCGGAGACACAGAGTGGGAACAGATAGTTACGTAGACAGTTTCACTATTCGTCTCCCACCACAGCGGGTATTTATTCTGAGCCCCCACCCACTCGAACACCACTTCGAGGGGTTGTATCTTAACCGCTCTCATCTTTTCGCCTGCAACGTTGATGCGGCCCTTGTTAAGCAAATACAACTTTAATATATGCAACAGGAAAAATCGCCTCATCTAGAAGCAAAGAATCTCATTTTGTTCGTGAGATTTCAACACGTACTGGTCGTAGGATTACTGCGATTTGATGAAGCAAAAGTAAACATACTCCAGCAGGAATTGAGGTGTAAGCAAGGAATAAATTTTGAACGAAACCCCATTTTGTGGCACGCAACTACTGTAATGAGGATCTACTGAAAGTTGTGTTTGACCAGTTCTCACGTCACGTACATACACACAATGCTCTCTGAAGTAGAAAGCGACAACGTCATAACATCGCCGAGCGTAAGGTATCCTATTTTCTTCGTGAGATTACAGTATGTAATCCACGTGAAATTACTGGGATTCAATGACGTAAGAGGAAAACATACTCTGGAAGGAATATTTTTTTATAAAAAAAGTTGCAGAATATTGATTCGCATCACTTGGCAAATGGTGCCTTCTCCATGATATAGTTTTTTAGAGGTGTGAGGATCCATTAAAGCTGAGTGGTAGCACCACAACGGTACCATGCGGGGTTACTTTTACAAAGAAAACCTAGAAAAGCGTAGAAAAGTTTTTGCATTTTCTCATAAATATGGATGTACGTAAAAGATAGATTGTCAATGCCACTCCCTGCCCCCCCCCCTCTCCCCTCACTCCCCCTGCCCCCAAACTACTTCAGCTGAATGACTTCGTTTTTGCAAGGAAATGCATCGTTGATGGTTAGATCCCTATAAGGTGCACATTTTGTAATATTTGCTTCCGCCTTCTCTATTTCATAGTTTCTTCATTCATATATGATTACTCACTTGCGACCGGTGCGTGATATTTATTTATTATGATGTATTTTCAGCAAGCCCCAACCACCGAAATTTCAGAAATCGATTTGGTTGGGCTTAGCGACTCAAGGGCCACGAGCTGAATGGTGATGATATTCAAGCTCACTGAACAGAATTATTCTCAAGGACGAAAATCCAGCCTAATCAAGATTCTAAACCAATTATGGATACTCCAGCAATGCTGATATATCGATGTAGCAATGCTTTACAACACATTCAGCCATAGAATGGCTTTTGTCCGATGTCAATGGATGCTGTTGCTTTCTATAGCTTTGCGTCAGTCTGGTGCAGTTGCCACCTGCGATGAGTATGAATCACTGGTTTCAATCAGATTCATCGGCTACTTGTTTTTGCATTTGAAAGGGCATTATATGAAGGAGCAATATCAGCATTTTTAGTTCAAAGTCAAAATTTCGACTAGTCTCGGATTCCACCCCAAGTTCGGTTTCTCGAGCATGAATTTTACACTCGCTTTGCAAAAAGACACATTATTCAAACGCTATTAGCCTCAAAGTGCTAGACATAACTTGAAAATTTGAGTTTTGTTACAAATTTTCAGCAAACTCGGTGATTTTAACTTTGTACATACAGTAGCGCTCAAAAGTCTTCGGCCAAACGCTTTTTTGTCATAACTTTTTTCTACTTGACCAAATTTGACAAAATTTTTATATGTGGTGCCTGAACCTATTGCCAACATTTCCCTCTACTTGAGTGCCGCTTGACACTTTTCATGGCTTTTTACAAGAATTTGCTACAAGACCACCCAAAAAAAGTAAAAGGCTCGGTCAAGAGAAACGGCTTTCTTTACAAAAACAAAACGAGCAAGCCTCAGAGAATATTAATATTTTGTAGAAAGACCACGACTTTCGATAGCGGCACAGCGGGACGGCGTAGCGATGGCACTCCAAAAACTAAAAATTTCATATAACCACGTAACCTGCACCGTTGAGCGCCAAAATATTATATTTAGTATGCAGTGTCTTCAAGTACAACATGCTAATTTCTCGGTCCAGTCGCAAAAAGTTACAAGTGAAAAACCCAAGTGAGAAACCATTTGGTCGAATACTTTTGAGCGCTACTGTATATAAGAGCAGTGAACGGAATTACATATTTTAGTGATTCAAAGTTTATATACATATAAGAGAAGTAATGAGAATTAAGAGCTTCATCACACTATCCATCCTTGATCCAGCAACAGGCAATGACCTTATTATTTTGATATTTTGACATTATTTTGAGCACAGCTTCTATTAAGACATCTACTTACTATGTACAATTGCAACCGCTTTTCTGGCCACCACGTATTACCTAGTGTGCAACTGTTACGGTATACATAGTTTACCAACCAGTCAAATCAGAGGATATGAAGAGAAGGACCTATAGCAAGTGCTAATTCATAGGAGTTTTCTAAAGTTTTCAGAATCCTGGGGTGGCCCACGTAGGGGATAACTTAGGAAGCTGGTCTGGTGAGCAAGGTGTTAGTTTTTTCATCAAGGGGGAAGCAGAGCTTAAGCGTAATAACAGCACCAGTCTGCTTCAAGCATCTGAATTTTACTAAGTCTCCTTCATCATTCCTACCATCTGTCTTCCACTTATTTTGAAGTCCTTCATATTTCACTATCAGTGGTCATGTCTCGGTTCCAACAACTTGTGCAAAGATAATTTATTCGAACTCAGCGAAACCGTTTTTCAACGCCCGGAGCAATATCCGGATGAGTCGATCTCCAAAGAAGTTGTTTCATTTAGGCATACCAGCGCAGAAGAGACATGTCTCCTTACAAAACTTCTTCATGAAGTTGGATTTACTCTCATCGTTGCACCAACCCATTTTCTGGCGGATATCGCAATTGCTCTTTCTGTCCTGGCACATCTAAAAGGGACCTTACATTTGTCTAAATAAAGAGCTTCAGTGTGAATTGACTTCATAAAGCATCTGAATAAGTTAGTCTCCTCACCTTTAACTCCTGTTCCGTTTCAGGTGGTGCTTCAAGGGGTATACCACGACAAAAGCCACAGGTCTCCTTACAATTTTTCGTCATGAGAATAAAGTTTTTACGGTCATCGGACTCACACCAACCATTTTTCTGCAGAATTCCGCAAGTTCTCCAGTAATCCACGCACATCTAAAAGTGATGTCACATTTATCTAACAAGGAAAACATCATTTTGAAGCTGACTTCATAACAGCGATCTACGCAGCTCTGAAGAGTGATTTCTATTCCTTGATATCGATTAAAATTTTTTTGCTAAAAGTTAGATAATCTCGCCTCACTTCCGGACTCTCACTCGTCTGCGTGGTCTGCGTAGTAGCGCCATTCATGCCATCACAAAAGCCGCACGTTTCCTTGCAGTTCGCCTTCATGAAGGAGCTTGTCGCCGTACCATTGGATCCACACCAACCAAGCTTTTGATATGAAGCGCAGGCACTATTGCGATCTACGCACATCTAAGAAGTCATTCTGATTCCGAGCCGAAACGATTACATTTGAGTTCATCATTAGTTCGATAGGTATGGCTATCATGGTATCATGCATTTTGGTAATTTTTGTAATGGAATTTATGTGTATCAGTGAGACTCACCTCTGCTCCTTCACTAAGGGTGAAAGGAAGCGCTAGCCAGACTAGTGAGTAGAGAAACATGGTAGTTCTGCTCCTAGTGAAATTTCACCGCCCGTTACCCTTTTGTAGGGCCTTCAAAGTGTGTTTACTGTCTTTCACGTCTGCTGCTTCGCCTCATTTGACATTAGAGCTCTTTGTTATGCCCCTTCTTTGTTTCTTCATTAAAGCTGGTTAAATTTTCAAAATTTCAGCGATGACAAAAACAAATATTTTTCAGTCACGTGAAAGAAAAACCGGCACTATTAACCCTGAGCTACCCCACTCTCTAACCGATGTGGTCGAACAGATGATTTTTGGAAAACTCTTCGATTTGGCTGCAAACTTTTACACAGGGGCAATTTGACCCGTAGAACACAAATATGGCATTGGTTTGGCGCGAAACCGCTCGGCGCCTGCGCCATAGGCGCCAGCGCCAAAATGGGGTGGATCACCAAATTCGCTCAAAATTTGTCCCAAAGGGTATTTCGACCCGTAGGACACTGTTTCGCGTCAAACGAATGTCATATTTGTGATTAACGGGTCGAAATACCCCTCGGAACAAATTTCGAGCGAGTTTGGTAATCCACCCCATTTTGGCGCCAGCGCCTATGGTGCAGGCGCCAGGCGGTTTCGCAGCAAAAGAATGTCATATTTGTGTTCTACGGGTCGAATTACCCCTGTGTAAAAGTTTGCAGCCAAATCGAAAAGTTTTCCAAAAATCACCTATTCGACCACATCGGTTAGAGAGGTAGGTAGCGGGGTAGCTGTGGGTTAATAGTGCCGAAAAATCTATCAAAAGCAGCTTAGAGCACTACATAGAATGGTATTTCACTGTCACCTGATCCCGTAATCTTTTGATTGCTATGTATCAATGTTACATTAAACTTTTCTAGGATATTACTGTCGCAGTACAAATAACTGCTCCGAAAGGGGATTTTCGACCAGGTGTTTGCTCATATCGAAACCATGACAGTATCAGAGCGAGAAAATCGCAAACCCTTTCTGGTATTATAATTTCCAATTTCCGTGAGCAGTTAGGTGCTGCTAGATCCATTTGTCAGGTGGTTTTCAGAGAGCACTACATCCTTTGATAACGCAGGTGGGACCATTTCCCTTCCTTTGAGATTTCTCTGATGGCATGTAAACACAATAACTGCCATCTTATCTGTATGCTTACAACAATGCTTCAGATGACAGCAAGGAGAGGGTAAGTGGCCGGTCCGTTGGTTGTCATTTAATTCGAAATTGCCACTTTTACATCGTTCAACTCAACGTAGGTTGAACTGTTAGAACTGCATTGAGGCCGTCATGTGGCTATCCTTGCGCCGGTTACGGTATAGTTAACGATCCAATAAAATCAGAGGTTATGAGGAAGTTGTCGCAGAGGGAGCATCAGTATGAGCTAATTTTCGGAAGCTTCCACGAATTACCAGAAGATATCTGATCTCAGAGGCGCATGAAGGTGGGTCAGAGAGGTAATCTCAAAAGGTGTTCGTGCTCCTACTGAGGTGAATGCAATGGTCAGGCTCAAAATCCAGCACCATCTCGCTTCCAACGTTTGAATACTGCTGTGAGTTCAACACCGTTCATTTTACCTCTATTACACACATTAAAGCATTCTGCATAGGTTTATTAGAATTTAGAGAGAACTGTGTTTTGATGACGTGCCTCAGAGCGATCCATACAATTCCGGAAATAAATTCAATTTTCTTCAAAGCCAAAGCAATCCCACGTTTGGGTCCATTGGTTCATGAAAAAAATTGATTCCATCAACCTTGACTCGCCATTGGCCATACCAGCACAAAAACCGCATGCTTTTTTTTTTGCAGTTCAACTTCGTGAAGGGGCTCAAAGCAATATCAGGTCGATTTACACCAGGGTGTAGGTTGGGACAAACAGATTTTGACCTAGGCCTGTGACCCTGTGACAGCCTGTGGCCCTTGCCCTGTAACATAAATTATTCAGACAACTTGTTCATGTAGATCCTCTACTCCTTTCACAATGCTCTACTCGCTTTTCAGGATATCTCTAGAGAGAACTGTTATAGAAAGCAACTTCAAGGGATGTCCATAGTCACCGCGTGACCTGGAGGGCTTACTGACCACACCAACCATCGCTTTTGTAGTAAGAGCGGCATGCTCTATTGCGATCCTAGCATTACTGAAAAACGATTCACGTGGAAGGTCAGGAGTGACCACAACTATAAGTCGTTTATGCAAATGATCCGTAGCTGCTGGATTTATGTCTGCCCCTCATTCTGTTTAGTCTTTTTCAGTGAAATTTTTGCACCATTGCCCTATTGTAGGGTTTTCAGCGCGAGTTTACTGTCTTTGCAAGTTTATTGCCTTTCCTCATTTACTACTAAAACTCTTTGTTGTGACCCACTTGCTTTTCGTGCAAGCTAGTCAAATATCCCAGAATTTTGGCGGTGATAAAAATAAATGTCTAGCCATGGGAAAAACTAGTCTGACAAAAAGCAGCTGAAAGCACAATGATGGTACTTCACCGTCCCCACTCTTCGTGGCTTGAATTTGAAGTTTTGGATTGCTATGTAATAATGACTGCATTGTCCTCTTTCTGGACATTACTGTCACAGTACAAATAACTGCTTTGAAAGGGGATTCTGGACAAAATGTTTGTTCAGATCAGAACCATGACAGTATCAAACGATAAAACCGCTAATGCTTTCCGACACTATGCAATTTTCGAAATCTTGTCAGAAAGCGTTGATCCAAAGGCGACCATCTTTATTTTTCGGTCTTCTCAATGGCATGGTAACACTACGTAACATGCAGATCAGCAACTGCAAACGTGTCTGTAAAGCTTTGTGAAACAATGCTTTAGCTGACAGCTTTGCAAGTGACTGGGCCGCTAGTCGTCACTGACATCGGAAATGGCACAATGAGATCGTCAAGTTCAACGTGCATAGGTTAACCCATCCGTTAGCACTTTCACCAAAGGGTCACGTCGATTTTGTTGTGTGAGTTAAGAGGCTGTGGGCTTAAATGCGTTACATATGGCATTCATAGCTGGGCGTGGTTTGCATCTGTCCAGATATTATTTAGAATGTGGGAGTAGAAGTCGGACAGGGTCCTACGCAGAATAACGACGTAGTTTCATGCCCCAGTTGACCCTCAGACATCTCATCGACCACTCATACACTTTTGATTTATATACGTAGACTTATGATGATCCGTCGTTTTTTTCGGGACTACTAATCCTTGTTCCGATCTTATTTTTAGCAGCGGTTCTTGTGATGTGTAGAAGAATGGAGATGTAAGTGGTTTATATAGTAAAAAATAGCATGAATAAAAAATCAGTGAATTGCTGTTTCCAGTTCTTTTATTGTACGCGTGACCACCTTAAAGACTTAGCGAGCAAAGCAGTAACCACACATCGCTTGAGCTTCAGTGTTCCGAATTGTTTTCCCACTTCGCAGTTGGGGTTATATGTATAGGGTCCGCCAATAAGCGCGCTCCATCTTTGACAGCTCATGGCAGCCACGTTGTTTGTGGTAGAGTTGTCAAACCTAGATGATATTATTCAGTGTATCTTCACAAATCACCATGAATCAATTCAGCCGCGAGCGACGTGTGCAAGCCATTAAAAATTATTACAAAAGTCATTCATCGGTTTGAGCAACGTTCCGCGCGCTCCGCCAATTTCGATACAGATCCATAATAACGAATTTTTTCTGGCATGAAATCAACAATATGGATGTCGAGGATATGTGGTTTCAGCAGGACGGCGCTACGAGCCACACAGCGCGCGCCACAATGGATCTTCTGCACGGGTGCTTCGGAGGAAAGGTTATCTCGCGCGGAGGCGTCATCAAATGGCCACCGAGATCGTGCGATTTAACCCCACTAGACCATTTCTTGTGAGATTTTCTTAAATCGCAGGTCTACGCAAACCAACCACAAAACACTGATGACCTTGAAGTCATTATACGCCACGCCATCGATGAAATACAGTCCGATTTGAGCGCCAGAGCCATTGAAAATTGGACTTCTCGTGTGCGTGTGCGCGCCACTAAGCGAAGCCGAGGTGGCCATTTGAACGATGTTATTTTCCATACATAATGCCTTCGAATACTCTTTCAAACAGAAAATAAATTTCATCTATACCTCTCATACAACTTGCTTTATTTCATTTTAAAGATCGAGCGCGCTTATTGGCAGACCCTATATAACCACAAAAATCAGCTGAGAAGATCCATACATTAGTTAGGGTCTCAACAGTCACATACGTAGACCCGTCAGCAATCTTCTCAACAAAGTTTGGGAAATGGTTTTATTGTACATGAATCTCTTTCGTTTATACTCTGACCATTGCTGGACAATGACTTCTTGTTCCGCAGTGTCTTTGTGGGTAAAGGTTTCAGATTCTGTACTACTGAAACTTGGCTGATTTAGTGCGGCTCAGAGCTGTCATAAGTGTGCGCAATACACATAAACCCGAGATGTCATATGATAATCTGCAGTATTCCTCATCACTGAAATTCAATGCTAAGCGGATCAACATCATGAGTTGCTTCGTATTACGGAATTTTGATATAGTCTACTTTTGGGGCTTATAGAAATGCATTAATGTGCTGAGGCAATTAGTATGCCGACTGTAAATAAAGGTTCAAGTAAATTCGAAATTACTGGAGCCCCTCCTCCTTAACTGACTGATTCTCAATAGGAATTCCCAGTCGGCCCTTTGCCTTGCATTACACTCAGCACAATCACGGCTTTCAATTACTTGGCAATCAATAATAAGCGCATTAAAGGACCGTTTTTAACCATTCAATATCTCGTATATCTAATATCGAATGAAAATGCAGTAAACAGTAAAATAAGGCAATGTACTTTATTAAATCCGATTCAAGATAGGCATATCATTCAGAAACCGTAACGCTGAAGAGCTTAACGGCGGGCACGAAGAGTGTTGCTGTAGGCCAGGCCGTCATTACCACTGGCACTCATTGATGGTGCTGGATTTTGGGCCTCATTCTGCTGGTAGTTGGCGTTTGACTGATATTGCTGTAATGATCGTCTCTTTACCTAAGTGTTCCAGAACTGAACTTCAATAACTTACCATATCATCGCTACCTCCTGCTGGAAGTGGAGATGGTTCTGGTCTTGGTCCCGGCCCTGGTCTTGGACCTGATCCTGGTCGCGGTCCTGGTCCCGGTCTTGGCCCTGGTCGTGGCCCAGATCCTGGTCGTGGTCCTGACCCTGGTCTTGGCCCTGATCCGGGTCGCGGCCCTGAAGATGGAGAAGGTGCGGCGTTATCGTCGTAGCCTCCAGGTGCTGGTCCTGGTCCTGGACTAGGTCCTGGTCCCGGTCCGGGTCCTGGCTCTGGAGGAGGTGGACCGCCTTCACCCTCATAACCGTCAGGGGATGGCCCTGATCCGGAACTTTGTCCTGCTCCAGAAGATCCTTGGCCGTCACCGCCTTCATAACCATCGTCAGGGGAAGGTCCGGATCCGGGTATGGGTCCTGGTCCAGAGCTAGGTCCTTGTCCAGAGCTGGGTCCTTGTGCAGAACTCGATCCTTGTCCTGATGAGTCCGGGCCGTCATCGCCCTCATAACCATCATCGGGGGTAGGTCCGGATCCGGGTATGGGTCCTGGTCCAGAACTGGGTCCTTGTCCTGAACTGGATCCTTGTCCCGATGAATCAGGGCCATCGCCACCTTCATAACCACCGGGAGCAGGTCCGGATCCGGGTCTGGGTCCTGGTCCAGAACTGGGTCCTTGTCCAGAACTGGATCCTGGTCCAGAAGATCTTGGGCCATCACCTTCATAACCGTCAGGTGTAGGCTGGGAACCTGTTCCTCCTCCAGGACTGTTTCCTCCAGGGGATGGTTGAGATGGTGTTCCTCCTCCTCCTCCTCCGTAATATTCCCCGGGAGGAGGTTGGAGTGGTGATGTTGGTGGTGGTGGAGGTGCAACTGGTCTTGGTGACGGTGGTGGAGCTGGTCGTGATGGTATTGGGTTTGGTCGTGGAGATGGAGCAGGTTGTGGTGGAGGTCGTCCCCCTCCTCCTCCTCCTGGTCGAGGTCCACCGCCGCCGCCGCCTCCTCCTCCTCCTGGTCGAGGTCCACCGCCGCGTCCCCCTCCTCCTCCTGGTCGAGGTCCACCGCCGCCTCCTCCTCCTCCTCCTCCTCCTGGTCGGGGCCCACCGCCGCCTCCTCCGGCACCAGTTCCGGGTGCTGGTGGTGTACCATCGCTGTTATAACCTTGCTGATCTCCTCCATCAGAGGACATAGGTTCAGCGGGTGGGGGCTGCTCCACTTCGGCGGTCTCATAACCCGAGTTTTGTGACTCGTATTGTGCCAGCACGGCCCCTGTGGCCACTAGCAAGATGAGATAGCGCATCTGAAAAGCAGCACATCAAACGTTGGTAATCAGACGTCTGCAATTACACAGATTATCTACACGGTGGCTGAAAAGTATTGGAACGCATCCTTAATTTTTCGATAATTTGGTAATTTCTCTCGCAAATTCCGAGTCTTGCACTACGGTTTTTTCTACCTTTTACAGTAATTCCGATGGTCCTTCAATTACTACACTAAGGTAAAATCTTGGCATATTTTCATGATATACTGAATGGAGATGCCAACCGTAAAAGGACGCCGGTCTTTATCGAGCATGCTATATTGTTCAGTAAAAAAGTTTTCATCACAGAAAGGGGCGCGCAACAGCCAAAACTATCTTCAACCTTCGAGCTTTTTTTCCAAAAAAAAAATTGTGATAGTTTGAACCGGAGTTCCGGCTCGAGGGTTATAGCTCTATGCAAGGGAGAAATATAAATGGAGGCGTAGAACGAGATTTCCCATGGAGCAAAGTCGTCTATGGGCCTTCACGAAGCTCATATGCGTGGACGTTGAACGAGGGGTCAGCGGCCTGCAATCAGTCTGGACCTGTCCCTTCCAGCTTCTCTGTTTGAGGCTATTCGGAAGGAAGTAGGCGGAATTAAAAAAACACCTCTTTAAACCGTTTACACCGCGAAATTATTGAAGCTGGAACGACTTGTATCAGGACTAGCTGCAGCACATGGCTATTTCAGAATCCCTCGTTTGGAAGCTTGTGTAAATGCAAAAGATGGACTTTTCAAACAAATTGTGTTATTGTTTACAATGTTTTTCCCGTCAAAATAAAAAATTTTTGCAGAATAAATGCGTTTTTGACAGTCTAGCCACCTTTTAGAGTAAACGAAAATAATAAGATGCAATTCATTCAGATTTTGGATCAATAAATGCATAAAAAAATGAGTGATTATCGGTTCTCTTTGGGAGATGTGGCCTAGAAACGAGGCGGTATACTCTTGTGGTGAATTCTTGCCTTTTTATATGAGTGGTAGTTCTCATTAATGATGACGCTTTTCGATTCTCGTAAGTTTTCTGTGACCAGTCGCGCAATGTACGAACACTCATGAATCTCTCCGAAAACGAGCCTAGCGGCCCCGACCTACTTACAGTTACGCTGTGAAATTCTAATTAGATCCCACTGCAGAATAACATTCTACCACATAAAGTAATGCAATGCTGAGAACAGGTTCTACGGTGAATTCATGGGTAGCCATAGGTAATTACGTACCCAGGTTACTGTAGTGGAGTGAACGAAAGCTCTTTCTCAAATGGTAGTTGACCCGACGAGCTGTTGCACAAGGACATCACGCGAGAAAGGTTCGAAAAGACAAAGGGCAATTTTGGCTTACGGTATAGGCTTACGGTGACTTTCAGATCGTTTGTTGCACACACGACGCCTTGCCAAGATGTTGAATTTCATTAGAAATTTTATTGTAGACACGCTCTTTTCTCCCTCTTCCCCTTATTCTCCCTTTCATTGTTTCAGCCACTTGCTAATGTGTCTATTTCACTTGTTTAGCATCTTCATGGATGGATCAGTTCCGCCCCGCTAGTGCATTTTGAGGTGAAGCGCGCTAGAATCATTGGCACCTCAAAGGCACATTTTTCAATGCGATTTTCTCGAAGCTGTTTTATAGTCTGTTCGTTTTCCTCTCTTGTCTGACCCCTGGTGCCTTGTTTATATGGGGAATCAGGGACTGAGATCTTAGCACTTAGTCCACTTTTTTATCCTACTCAAATTATTCTCCTGGAAGCCCACCGCACTTCGAAACGAGCATATGTTGATTTTCGTAACAGTTCGGATATATTTATCGTATGTACTTCGATTTGAGCCAGTGGTGGCAAATGCCGTCACTCTCAATAGCATAATCTGGGCATCACATCTGTATCATTGTCCTTATACCTCCTTAGCGCTCCAAACCTCCGACATAGTGGTGCCGTATGATAATTGGCATCAGTTCGTACATGAAAACGAAGCAAAATTGTGTATTGATTAGATATCTTCTCCCATTCCTCTAAGCTATTGTATTACGGGTCAAAGGGCATTCAACTGCCACTACGGTTTGGTATGAAGCAGAATGCGTGGGACATGCCGGTTGAGCGGCGTTTACTACTTATTCTTTTTATCCCTAATCTTCATCATCAATTCACATTGACGATTTGCAATCCCCGAAAGTGTGGCGCATCTCAAAATAGAGCTACTCGAGACCGTTTTTACATTCTTTTCTGTTGATCTCGTTTGTTTGTCTTATCTCAACGTAATCGCGCCTCCGTACTGTCATTTGTAATTTTCATCACAGGTAATTCGTAGGGCTGACCTAGCGAGTAATGTGAGATTAAGGGAACAGTCGTAACCTAGTAATCTTCCATCATTCACTGTGATTCGATTACGACACTTTCGGTCACTTGATCGAAAAAACTTTCGAGTTTCGGCTTTGGGAACGATCCTCCCTGATTATTAGTGCTTTTCATGTCCATCTTGGAGGTGAAGCAAGTACATACATCCTGGAGTACTTAGCCATCATCTCAGTATGAACCCTGTTAAGGGAAAATGTGGTGGCCCTCAGGTTTGTGTAACCGGCACTGGACTGGTCCGGAAGGATAAAATCTTCAGCTTGTAAATCAGCTGACTGCCGGTATTCATACAAATAGGGCTAGTAGATGCACCGCCTGCTGCGATTTCGAATGAAATAGAGTGCATGGCACATTCCGAAAAGGGATTGTTGGCTTCACCTTTCACTATCTAATCCAACGTAGATCCCACTTTGAAGTCAGTGATAGGGGTAACGTTAGAAGTGAAAGCGCTCGATGTAAGTCACCCAAACAAAAGCTACGGGTCTGGGAAGACTATTCGTGGCAACATTCCAGGTGAGAGAAGTTCTCTGAATGAAGGGTAGGAGGCGTCTTTATCACGGCTGCCGACGTTTCTATCCCAGCCCGTCGCTTCTCAGAATCAAAAGAGGGAAGAAGGGCTCATTTCTCAAGTTTCTGATCGTTTCATTCCGCTTTTTCTTCACATTCATGCTGTTGAGCACTTTCGCTTCGATATCCAGTAATCTTCACACATTCGACCCGATAAACCCCAATCACCACCTTTAATGAGTACAAAAGTGGTTATAGTGTTTCCCACAAGGTTGTGCTGTGACTAATTACTATAGTTTATTCATATGTTACACAGTTGCAAATTTTTAGTGACCGATTCCTAAAGGTACTAAGTTTCTTTGTGAAGCCGCCTGAATAATGGAATTTCGTTGAAAAACCCTGAAGAATATCAAGGATGGAAATGTAGAGGGAAAGAAAGATTTTAGATGGAAAATGAGACAAATTGCCTCGAAAAATTCTGTGAGTCACGAATTCCGCTGAACTTGGTAAAAAAAATTGCGGTGACTTTCCTTGTAAGGACGTATTAGCCCTCCCCCTGAACACTAACGATGACGTGAAATCATTTTCGACACTTGTGTTGCCCCAGGAACGTCGTTACAGTAATTGCAGCGTGCAAACGGCTGTAATGGATCCTTTTGCTGCTGATTGCAGCCACTTTGATGTAGTACGATGGCGATCTGTGAACGAATCAGTCGACTGACAGAATCACGAAATGGACAACATTCGACCGGACCGGATTCCACCACCCTTCAAGGAGGTACTGAAACGACAAAAGCCCGAAATCCCGGGACAACCTTACCAGATGAAAGTGAGTTTATTTATATTTTCTGGCACTCGAGGTGCACCATCGGCAAATAAACAGCAAAAAATGATAGCAACAACAAAAAATCCAAGTCTGAACAAAATGAACAAACCAAGAAAGAACCCTGACCTGAAGTTCTTTCTCGGAAATGCAGTGAGCGCTTCATAGGGATGGGTTGTCAAAACCATTTTCTTTCCTCGATTTATGAAAACTTTTTTCCCACGCCCTTGCAGTAATTTATTCCAAACCCTATATAAGGTCTCGAAAGGTATATGTTTCTAATTAAATGTACCGATGATTCAACACAATTCAGTTCCAATCCAAGTAATTACACGGTTAATTAAATCACAAAATTACAATACTACAATACAAATTGAATTACAAAATTACAATAATAAAATTACAAATTACAATTACAATTGCACGTAATTACAATAACACCTTCCACGTAATTACAAGGTTAGCTGTTATGCCAACCCATAAGATAAAATGCAATGAACCTAGTCGCTGTCCGAGTTGCGGAAATTCGCTGCTGTTTTATGCTCAGCGTGCTTACAGTAAATCATTTACCTGCCTGCTAGCTCGATGTGAGAAATTCCCCAGCTACTCTAATCTGCATCAAATATCTGAAGGTTTCCTGAACGCATCGACTGCTTACAAAAAGGACCTGGGTAAAATTCTCTCCTCTACCCATTCCGTCTCAAAGTGAATTTATTCAAGTAATTAATCAATTGACGCAGACAAACGCCTTTTTTTTGCTGCCTTTCAACGTTTTGAATACAATACTTTGCCAGTTTTCGAATCGTTGTTATTTGTGGTCTGTTGGCACAAAGAATGTATGTTCGATGTGCTGCACATGGAAACTATCAAGGAAATTGTAGGAGGGGGAGAATGCGGTCATCCTTCTTCTATTAGAATCTCGACTCATAGCTCAGCCCTATGAATTATACAGCAGGGAAAAATAGAGTATTCCAAATGAACGCTAAGAGCTGAAGCAGATGTGTCGATACATTGCACGTATTAGTTGTTGCATAATTAATGCGGCTTTTTAATGCTGCATTTTTTTTGTAGTGGACATTAACGTTTTGATGACTACCAAATAAGAAGCAGTCCCTAAGTGCGATGGTAAAAACACTATCGAATAATCATCTGAACACGTTTGCTGAATTTCAACATTGTTTTTGCTGAATAAATTTGTTGAAAAAAAAGCCGCATTAATTATGCACCAATCCAGTACATGTAGACCAAAGACATACAATTCCCGCTAGATTTCGAATGGGGCTAGAATGTGTGGCGCATTCCGAGAAGGATTCTCAGCTTCACCTTTCTCCTTCCTGAGAGTCCAATAGCCAAAAAGCCAGTGTTTGGTTCAATCTGCAGTGAATGGCCCACGGCAGCACCTCAGCAACTACCCGGCCACCTCCTGCCCTGGCTCCTTTAACAAGCCAGCAATACGTAGGTATTATGTATGATCGCCTCCACACCACAGATCCCCGTGGTTCTGACCATCACGTAATCGTCAAAGCGTGCGCACTGGAAAACGCGTCCTTACTGTAGAAGTAGGCAGTGGAAATATGATTTTAGCTTTTTTGTATCATTTAGTACCAAGACAGTCAATCAAACCATCATTTATTAACTCTCAAGTAGTCATTGCTTTAGTAATACTATTTGGTTAGAAAAGCAAAAAAAAAAATTGGACTATTGCCCCACCGTCCTTGAACGACTCACATCCGAACACTAGTCCCTGAAAAAAAGGGGGTAGAAAACTTGTCCTTCGTTTCACAGGTCTTCGAGAACAGTTTGCCCAAATCCGTTGGAGATCCTTGGCGTGGAGCGTATTCGAAGCACGGATTCTGGTATAAATTTCATTCAGGCGAAAAAGTTGATTTTCATGAGGTAATTATGAATTTTTTCGCAAAGATTCTCAAACTCAATTCCATTGTTCTAGCTGGCAGCTATAGCCAGTGAACAAGACAAATACATGTTGAACTACGACTGCTATTCAACTTGGCAAGAAGCCTGGGGATCAGGAAACGTCAATATTATTACTGCTAAGAACTTAAGTGAGTCACTTAATTGATCCTGATCTAGTCATCCCTTAGCGACTTTTCTTTTCATTGTAGAGAACGAAATAATGGGAGGCGTGGTGGCAATCAGAAAAGGGAACTACACACAGATTGGCACTTATTTTGTGAAAGAAGAATTTCGTCACTCTGGAATCGGATCTAAACTTTTCAAAGAAATCATCAAAGGAGTTGATCGTGTGGCATTTCAAGCAAGTACGTTATAAGCTACAGTGTTCCAACGCGCTTGCGAGACTATCTCCCTGATTTGCATCTCTATCGCGCGGTGAGAGTGCAGACGCATAAAGGGCAGTGGCAGACAAGGTACACAGAGCATCAAGGGGGGAGGGGTCGTATGTGATCGGATACAAGGGTGAGAAGTCGCACATTCACAGGTCAGCGATAAGCACTAATCTGAATCTCATCAAGCGGATAAGAGCAAAATGTATTTCATTGCAAATCCGTGTGAGGAAATGCAAAATAAATATCTTTTTGCCTAAGAAAAGGATATATATCAGTAAAACTCACTGCAACTATGCAATCCGGCAACACGCACTGGTATCGTAGAGGTCAAAAAAGGGAGGGGTCGTATTTGGTCGCCGTTGAGTGGTGGGGGTGGGGGTCGTACTGAACTGGCTATTTTTCTTAACACCTGGGAGTGCCCTGGTGGCTGACCTAGCCTAAACCAAAAAATGAATAGAATTCCCTGATAAATGAGTCACTTTAAGAGTTTTCTTATTCTTAGCACGCCAATTTCAATCTGATCTCAAAATGTCAGTAAACCCTCTGCTACGGGGTGAACCACGACCTGAATCTTTAGTTATTTCCAATCGGACCATGCAATCTTTTACCCTTATAAATCGACGAGTTATTTTGTCTGAGAGTACATTTATTCAACAGCTCCTTTTACAGGGGTGCATGAGCTCCAAACCCTTCCAAGTGTGCCCATGGTATTGGATATATTTGTAACGAGAGGCGTATCCCAATAAGGGGTTTAATAGCTGCAAAATTTGTATCTTAATCCGCTCACCCTACCATCAGCCCTTCATCCCTAATAAAAACTGAAATATAAAGATTTACTGTGGATTTCTGCTTTGCCCATACACAAGTATGTGTGGACAACTGCCTTCAAAACGATAACGTGTAGGCGTTAGCGAGTGCTCCCCAGAGAGAGCCCTATTTCAGACGTCGTAATCCTTCATGGTAGCTTGTTATCATTTGTTATCTCGCCTATTCAGTGCATCATCTGCTGCCAACTTTATCATCCTTTGGACTATGCAAACAGTTTGGCCGCCGTTTTGTTCACGTCAAAATCGATTGTCCAAATGGTTTCGATCAATTGACGGCAAGTTACTCGTTTTCTATTTAATTTTTCAAAAATAGGACGATGTATTTGGCATGAATTTGTTATATTTCCGGGCTATTGTCACAGAAATGTGATGGTCGTGAAAAAGGGATGTGGGTGAATGGGAGATATCGAAAGAGAACTTGTTAGGATATACAGATAAGTGGATAATTATTAACGAAATTACTACGTTTAAAAGATTTAAGAAGGAAAAAACAAGGAAGGGGTTCATCCTCTGTTTCGCACGTGCGACAAAAGTCGAGCTCAGAAATTACCTCTCTCTCAAAAGTTATGTGTGTCTCTGTAAGCAGAGCTATGCGTCAGGGCACACGAATTGGGTCAGGTCACGGTAGGCAGCGGCGGTGCCCTTTAGCGCGCGACAAGTTCTTAATATGACTGATAAGGCCCTGTCGTACGCCAGGATGCAATGCGCGCACGAGAGTGCCTCTCCAGTCATGTTATACCACGAGTTTCCGACGTTTAACCCTATGAGCAGCCCAACTCTTCCCTGGATGTTTTCATATATGTAATCCGTGAGGATATTCAAAGATTTTGAATTCGTGCAATTTTCATTTTTTCTTAGGTGTTATGGTGTGATGGGGCTGGATCACAAACTATCACTCATACTTTATAGATTTCCTGTGAGAATCACAACGGAATATGGAAACACATAGATGAGAGCAAAATCTTGAGGAAATAAAGTTTCCCGTATAACATTCTTGGTCGCCCTTTTGGTACCAGTAATGACCATCTACAGGGTGCGCTATAATTATAGCGAATGTGCGCGCGCAAGAGATTTGACCCCTTATTCAAACCCGTTACTTTTTTCTGGGCATTTTATGTTTTCATAGCGTTACAATGATCATAACAAAATCATACCACTATTCATTCAAATCCCTTCTAGAATGGTTAAGAGTTCCTGCCACCGAATGTCCATAATCGAGCTTCACCTCCGAGGAGTTTCGGCACGCAAGATCCACCGCCGTCTTGGAGTTCACATCAGCGTTGTCTACAGGACCATAAAACGATATGAAGATCTAGGAACTGAAGACGACCGTTTTAGACCTGGAAGACCCGTCTCCATTTCTACGGAGAGGAATCTCAAGAAGGTACGTGAAAGATTTCGCCGTAATCCCGAGAGGTCGGTTCGCCAAATGTCGCGAGAACTGAAGATAAAGGAGACTACCCTAAGGAGAATGGTTCGAAGTCTCGGACTGAAGGCATTCAAAAAGAATAAATGCCAAAAGCTCACTGATCGTCAGAAAATCAACAGGAAGGAGAGGTCGAAACTGTTGCTCAGAAGATTTGGAGACCAACGACACCGCTCGATCCTGTTCACAGATGAGAAGCTGTTTACAGTTGAGCAAGCTGTCAACAAGCAGAACGATCGTGTTTATGGCGTTTCGAACCCGCATGCTACCGTGAGCCGGTGTTCTCATCCTGCTTCAGTCATGGTTTTTGCTGGTATCACATCTGATGGGAAGACCCCACTGTGGTTCGTTCCAGAAGGAATAAAAATCAACAGCCGAAACTACCTGGACCTGCTGAAGAAGGAATTGCTCCCCTGGGCTAACAGTCATTTTGGGAGTAGCCCATGGACGTTCCAGCAAGATGGGGCTCCTGCCCACAAGGCGAAAATCGTGCAGGACTGGTGCGAGGTCAGCTTCCCAGACTTCATCGCCTTCGACGAGTGGCCACCCAATTCTCCTGATTTAAATCCCATGGATTATAGCGTGTGGTCTATCTTGGAAGCCAAAGCATGTTCGAAACCACATCGCTCCCTCGATTCGTTGAAGAAAACCCTCCTGAAAGCATGGGACGATCTTGACACCACCTACTTGCGTGCCACCGTCGATGCGTTTCCAAAACGTCTCGAGGCCTGCGTTGAAGTCAACGGTGATGTGTTCGAAGTATAATTCATTTTTCACTTAGTAGCAGACCAATAAATGTTATGGAGGTTTCGGTTTTTCCAAATGCTTTAATTGTCATGCTATGCGACTTCGATTTCGATTCGCTATAATTATGGCGCACCCTGTAGACTGATTTCGATGTTACTTAATGTTGCTGTAGGAGAACGGAGCAATAAGCATCCCTACTTGTACATCTTCTTGAACTTTCTCAATCGTCGATTGTGAAGTTTCTTATATTTATTTTACGATTTGAGCCTCATTGGATGCACGAGCCCTCTGTCATTGAATCATACTTCTAGAAGAGTATAGAAGGGTGTCGAGCCGTTTCGAACGAGGAGGGCGATCTCTTCAAATGGCATCTAGTGTCGATATTCGACGAAGCGGTTAGCGGGGAAGCGAGACCGATTTGTAAACTGTCACAACTGGAAAACGCAAGAACCTGCGCAATTTATGACAAAGAGGTATGTGATTAACCTCGCCCATGTACATTATGTACTGCTGAACACCCTAAAAGTGTGTGCTGAAAGCAAGGTGTCCAAATTGACAGCCAATCTGAGAAATAATGAAATACCAGTACTTTCAATGAATGCCTGGTACTTCGCATCAAAAAAATGTAGTCAATCAATAATCTATAGTCCATTTCGAAAAAACTGATTGGGCGTGTCCTACAGACTTGGGTGAATTGGGAGAGTGAGAGTACGTGGCGAGAGTGAGGGTGTGTGGTGGAGTGAGAGAGTTGAGAGAGTTTGATACACGTTCATCCAAGTCCGTAGGACACGCCCAATCACTCTTGTGAAATGGACTGTACACCTTGGACTCGGTTGCAGTCCAAGATTACAATCGAAGATTATGCTATATGTTACTGGATTGTCAACCAAATTTTGTTTTTATGGCCAACGTTTTAGTATACCAACAACACCGGTCATGGTAGGGGGGGGGGGCAATGAGAGAATGATCTCATGTCGGTGTCGACTTGGGAACGGACTATTTTGCAAATCTAACGCAAAGCGACTCTTAACTGTTCCTGGCACATTTCGCGAGTTGTATTAGGTTGATCGAAAAGTTTTGATAGAGTTGAAATTTTTTCTGTTTTATATTACAACTCAGCAAACAATGAAAGCTAACCCACAATATAATAACCATCGTTAGTTATAACATTGTCCCACCCAACGGGCAGGCCAGCGATTCCCTTCTCCCACAACTGGGAAGACTGGGAGTCAAAAAGTTACCAACTCCTTGTTCAAGGTGGTCATACTTTTTTTGCTAGGAAAGCCTTGAGGGGCTAGAACAAGTGGTAACTTGAGGGGACAATAACAGGTGAGTAGGGTGGATGGGGAATCGTGTCCCAACCTACATAGCTCCTCCAATTTTGAACGGGTCTCTTTATCAATGAGAGAGACCGGGGCAAAATTGGAAGAGCCAGGTTGGGACACGGTTCCACATCAACCCTATTCACCTGATATTGCCCCCTTAGATTACCACTTGTTCCGGCCCCTCAAGGCTTTCCTGACAAAAAACAACTCGTCAACTGTGACCACCTTGACCAAGGGGTCGGTAACTTGTTTGACTACCAATCTTCCCAGTCCTGGGAGAAGGGGGTGTAATGCAAGTGTTCCGATTTCTAGAGGTCGGCATCGAATTGGGTCACCGCGCACGGCGACGCTTCGCGAATTGTCCGAATGGTGGCGCGTCCTGCCGTCTGGGCTCTCCCAGATTTGCCTAAGCCTCTGTAGGGAGGAGCTTTGGCAGCGTGTTTTTACCTGTCTTCACCTGATTGCAATCCGCCGCGCAACCTGACCTGACCTCACCAGTCGGAACACTTGCACTCCACCCGGGAGAAGGGAATCCCTGACCTGCCCGTTGGATGGGACAATGTTATAACTAAGGATGGTTATTATATTGTGGGTTAGCTTTCATTGTTTGCTGAGTTGTAAAATAAAACAGAAAAAAGTCTCAACCCTATCAAAACTTTTCCATCAACCTAATATCTAGAGAAGAATTCTAGTTGTGTTTCGCTCACAAGTTAAAGGTTCTCGTTTTCTCTTTATTAATTTCATCAATACCCTAAAAGCAGTGGTAGTGGTACACATATTTCAATAATACCTTGAAGGCAGTGGTAGGGGTAATTATGGCCGAATACCAAAAGATTATTGAATATGAAAGTGCAGTCTTGATAGTACGAAAGTGAAGGAAAACGTCCTTCCCATTGTTGACACCGAAAGGAGGTGGGTTCTCTTAGCGAAAGGGCCAGACCCTGTTGTAGACAGTGTTAGGTTGCGTTCATACCAAATCGAATGAGAGTTTTGGCGCATCGGCGCATCGGCGCATCCGCGATTTGAGAGAATTGGCGTGCCACGTCACCCTTTTGAACGCGGCACGTGCCAACGTGCGGTTGATTTCTTTTTCTTCTCTTTTCATTTCTTGATCTTTTTCTGTTATGGCAAATATCCAAAATCGCGTATGCGCCAATACTCTCATTTTTCAATCGATATGTATCCTATCCATCACGCGAATGCGCCAATTCTCTGAAATCGCGGATGCGCGGATGCGCCGATACGCCAATGCGCCGATGCGCCAATACTCTCACTTTTTCGATCGATATGTATGTTATCAATCACGCGAATGCGCCAATTCTCTCAAATCGCGGATGCGCCGATGCGCCGATCCGCCAATGCGCCGATGCGCCAATGCGCCAATACTCTCATTTTCTAGATCGGTACGTATCTTATGCATGACGCGAATGCGCCGATACGCCAATGCGCCGATGCGCCAATACTCTCATTTTCTGATCGATACGTATCTCATGCATGACGCGAATGCGCCAAAACTCTCATTCAATTTGGTATGAACGCAGCCTTAGGGATAATGTGGGTGATGAGAAATCCCAAAAGGAGTCATTTAGTGAAAAACTACGGGTCTCAAAGGCCTATGCATGGCGAAATCCCCCGCGAAAGGCGCCCCCTTGAGCTGTGGCGGAGGCGGCCTCGTCAGGGCGAGCCGCCTTGGTTAGGGCAGCCCGCCTCCAGGCGACGTGATTAGTGGTTGTTCACGGTGAAGTTGGTCAAGGAGATCGGCAGGATTGAAAGTATCGCAGCGCGCTTTTTCAAAATCACCACATGAGAATAGATGCTGTCGCATTTTCGAACATCCCTTCATGTTTACGTCTTGGTAATGCCAATGGAAAACCCATGCGGACTACTCGCTTCTTGACGGGAAGGTCGTCCGCGGCTAGAACCAACGGTGGGAAAGGGTCCTATTTCTCAGGTATTTGGCCATTTCCATCCGTTTTTTTCTCCACTGTCCTACTGGGCATCTCGGCTTTCATATTCACTACTTCTTTCACGTTTCGTCCGAATTTCCCCTAAGGCTGCCTTTAAAGCAAGTGGCAGCCGCTGTTGCAAAACACGGGACGGGGCACTGCCTTCATCGGAAATTTCGTCGCATATAGTCTTTCAAGGCCAGTAGTTTTCATTTGGATGACCGATTCTAAGGGTTCTCATTACTAACACAATCCCTATTACAGCCTTTAAAGCTCGTTCCGTGGATGGAGGTGCTACGAGCCTCTCACTACTATTTCCCCAGTCAAGTGTGCGTTTATCTAGGCATCTGCATTCATTGCTACATGACCTCCCTTTCCCCGGTTTTCGATCGTTCGAATTTATCGTCAGTTGCTGATTTCAATGTGTTTAGGATAATTGTATTGGATATGGTACGTCAAGAGAGTTGGCAGGTCAAGCGATGGTGAAGCGATTACTTGTTGGACCCCTCTACGCTGTAAATGACTCCGTTGCTGAATTGATTCTTCAAATGCTACTGAAGAAATACTATGTAAGGAAGTTCCCATAAACGATCTCGGACGGGCTTTTCGATATTCCAAAATTCAGAATCCGGACGAAGACTACGACTTCGATCCCGATGTGTTCGCCATTTATCGACGAAGTGTTGAATTTATACTACCGGCTCATGAGAAAATGATGCCGGTTATCAAAAAACTGAACGGAACTGGAGGTAAACTCACACAGGAGCGCATGTGGTACCAGGTAGGCCTTTCCACTTCTTCTGCTCATTTAAGAATTCGTGCACGGAAATTTGACGATTCAATCCTCACGAAATCCCAATATTATAGTAATTGCTCGCAAGGGAACACAAAAAGAACTGAAAATCTCTTCGTTCCAGCGCAAAAACCGAAAATTTCGAATAACGGCAGTTTTTTGGATTTCCCGCCGAACAGCCTTTCAACTGATGGCGGGAATGGAAGCGCGTACAAAGTTTCGCGCCAAGTATTGTTTTACTTCCCCATTGCGTCACTTATTATGCGACCGCCCATGCTTTGCTCCCAGAACCCTCATAGCCCCGCCTACGTGTCCGAAAATGGGATCCTTTGAAGGGATGTACGTCTGCCGTATTTTGTTTTTTTGCGTTAGGGTTTGCATTTGGCCCGTGGTGAGCAAATATGTACAACATAACACTCTTTAAGAGAAATTTGAACTTTTCGAGTTTTCGTGAGTGATTTATCTAACGATAGGTCTTATCTCTTCGCTGAGCGCGCTGTTCTTGTTGAACGTTGCGACTTCCTAGTATAAGAGGCTTCTACTAAACTTGAACTTGGTGCCACTGTTCTTACGGCCGCTGTCCTCCTCTCCCTAATGGGTGCTTATTACGGCTCCATCGAACTTTTGCCTCGTCACTTTGTTTTTCATATAAGTTCTCTTTTCAGAGTTATCCTTATTCAAATTTTCCTTTCAGACTTGCACCTCCTTTCCTATTCCGAAAATTCACATGGACATGGTGTACGCTGTTGGAGACTTACACTCCGCTCTAATCTAGCTACGTCGTCCAAGTATCCGACAATTTACTTGGTTCGAGCCACCGGCACGTTTATATGCTGTGTATACCTTTAATAAACATATCAGCTACTCATCAGTTTTTATGTCGAGCTCCAAGCGCAGTAGAGAATGCGCATGTAAAGTGCGCCACGCATCTGTCTTGTACTTACGATTGCAGAAGAAGACAATGTGCTCAATTAGAGTAGTGATCTTAAAGAACTGGGCCATCATCGGAATCCTGTTCCTATCAAATTCTCCGGCTATAGCAAGGAAGATTCTTTTGGTTAAAGGCAATGACAGGGATAATTGAAGTCAAATATGAAAAGATACTGAATATGAAAGCCGAGGTGCTCAGTAGTATGAATGTAAAGAAAAACGGATTGAATCGTTCAAAAACCCGATAAGACCCACTTCCCGCCCTCGATTCTCAAAAGGGAGAGCTGGGATGAAAAAGGGGTCGGCAGCCCTTGGAAAAGAGGCAACCTTCAATGCTTTGAGGCGCTCCTCATTTTAAAGTTCACCACATATAGCCTTTTCAGACCGTAACTATTATTTGGGTGACTAAAATCAAGAGCTTTCATTACACTTACCTCTATCACTGCCTTTCACGGCGAGGAGGGGGTAGTTTGGGCTGAATAGGAAAAAACTTTGAGTATGAAAGGTTGTTTGGTATCAACGGAAGCAAAGGATGAGCGCAATGGAACCGTCAAAACCCCGTCAACGAAGTCTTCGTCCCACCGTCGTTTTGAAAGGGGCGGCACACGTCAAAAAGGGGCGGATTACGCTATAACAGGAAGCATCTTAAAAAATCGGGAGCGATGTTTTCACCGGGAGTTTCGCCACATTTCGCATTCCTTGACCCCTACTTCCACTCAAATGGCTATTTTTAAGAATTCTCTTTATTCTTACTGCCTCCACCGCTGCCTTCAGGGGAGGTTCGATACACAGGCCATGTTTGCACCGGGCGCAGCTCCTGTCAAGGCTATCATTACTTTGCGATTTCTCGTGCAGGTGTTGTAAAAGTTCGCATTAGACCGGGTTTATAGAGCATTCAGCGAGCCATTTGAGCGGCTACTTGTTGTTCTCGACCCTCCCAAACTGGATATTTAAACGCGTAAGAGCAATTACATTTCTCATGTAAGCAAGAGATTATGTCCGCCCACCAGCGTGGATTAGTAACCAAAGCGGCTAGACTGTGACACAAGCTCACCGTCTTCTTTAGTGGTGTACAGTCTCTCAGTCCAGTAGGATGTTTCTGGCTGTCATTCTGCATACGATGTTTCTGTTTCTCACTGCTCAATCGATACCGATCGATAATGGTGTCGAGGGGGAACCTGAAATCGAATGTGGTTCAACTGCTATTACTGTGAACTTCAACACTAGGAACAACTTCGAAGGATATGTTTATGTGAAGGTTGGTTTGGCTAAATATTGTATCCGAAATTGGTTTAGCACGCGGATCAATAAATTTGGATACGCCATGCCTTTCACTATCTCGATACTAAGCTTTTGAATAGACAGCGAACAGTGGAGCTTACGTGAAGCTAAAAACTAATAGTCGTGCCTTGCAGATTCATTCATAGGCAACACTTATTTATTAGATATTAATTTCAACCTTCACAGAATAGGAAAATTTTTGGGAAGCTCTAGATTATGTAGGAGATATCAAATTTCTATGGCTTTGCTTCATCTTATCTGTAATTCTATAGATAATTGATAATAATTATAACAATTGAAAATAGAAATAAAAAGGTGGAGTAAAGTAAAACAAGTGGTAATTGTTAAAAATTCAAAATTTTGGATGCGCCATTAACTCAGTGATTTCATGGCTTCTTCTCCGACAAAAATTGTCGTTCGAACGATAACGGCAGACAAGTGGCCGGCATTGTTGCCCCTTTCGACGGTTGCGGTTTGCAACGAACGCGATCGCTGAATCCGAAAGGAATATTTGTGCTCACAACGGTCGTCATTACATTTCACGTGGGGATTTTTTTTTCAAATTCTCTCCTCTGCAATCCCCGTAAAGTATAAACGGAAAATCCTTGTTATACGCGAATGGAACAAAAAGCGAATAATCGATATTTCCAGCCTCATTTCCTCACCAAAGTCGATCATGCGTATCGAGTCTCCTGTTTCTACATGGAAACCATTGAAGATGTCAGTTCTCGACTGGACGTTTCTGAACTTACGACCGCGAGTGTGACTGGAGCAGTTCAAATGCCTGTATGTCGATATGATGTGAGTTAATTATCACATAAAACAGAAGATCACCAGTGGCAAGGATGCAACCTTCAAGCGAGGCAGTATGGCATGGATGGAAGAGGCAGGGTGGCATGGGTGCAGGGGGCAGTGTGGCATGGGTGGAAGTGCAGAGGTGACGCAGCCACGCTCTAGGGCTCTCAAGGGCAATCGATGGCAAGACGTACTGGTGGCTCGAAGAGATTTGCTGTCAGAAGTGCACACACCCCGCGCTCTGGGGCCCATGCCTATAGTCACTCCACCGTACTGAGCACACCCCCTGCTTTTGAAAGGGCTTCACCAAATAATTTGAAAATACTGCTAACTTCTCAAAATGCAATAGCAACCATTGCAGATTTTGGACGGAGGTGTGCATGGAAATCCTGTGCCGTATGGTAAAATCGGTCAACAAGTTTACCATCGTTGGAGCTGTACCACTCAAAGCAGTACGGTT
Organism: Trichostrongylus colubriformis; assembly: GCA_963978905.1. Taxonomy (NCBI): domain Eukaryota; kingdom Metazoa; phylum Nematoda; class Chromadorea; order Rhabditida; family Trichostrongylidae; genus Trichostrongylus; species Trichostrongylus colubriformis. The sequence goes on along the minus strand of OZ022256.1, from coordinate 52,427,666 downwards.
TTTCTATTATTGAAGCTGACACTGTTCTGCCTACCTAGTCGCTTATCTAATCGATTTACTATAGCTTCTTCAATTTTATAGTCAACACGTTCTGCATGCTTGTCCACAGCTGTAGTGTTGACGATGGTAAAGGAGATCGTGTGAGTTATCATCACTTTTTCCAAAACATAGCACACATTGCATGTGGGCGGAGCTCTGGAGCACTCCACCCTCACAGAGCGTGCCACTGAGCATCTTTCAGATCTAGTCATTTCTGTGGAGCAATTAGTAGTAGCTATCATAAATTTAACTGCAGGTGAATATATTGGATGCAAATGGCTGTGCTATTGATCGATATGTTCTCAATAATATTGAATATCCAGACGACTTATTAGCTGGGCAGGTACGTTAAAGGCAGGGATGGTGGCAATTCGAAGCCCACTTCCGCTGTGGTTATCTCAAAAGGGGCCGGACGGGCTGAAAAGGGGGCCCGCTGGAACAAAACAAGTGGTACCTGTTGAAGGAGACGGCTCTCATGGAGCCGGGAGCACTCTTTCTCACTGGGAAGCTCGCCACATATAGTCATCTCAGACCCCTAGCTTTCATTTGCATGACCCAGCTTTGGAGTTCTCAGTACCCCCATTACCCCTATCACTCACGGTCTTCGAAGGTGTGAATTCGGCTATGATATAGCACCACAATTCTCGGCCGGGTGAGCGGTGCCTCCGAGCGAGTGGCCACCCCGTCGTCCGCCGCGGTGGGAGATGCATTTTAGGGACAGAACTTCACGTAAACAGTCCCATTCTTCCTTCTGAACCACGGCGGACGACGGTGCGGGGCTTTTCTCGGAGATCCCGCCCACTCGGCCGAGATTTGCGTAACTGTATCGTAGCCCAATTTTCACTTTTTCGCGTGAAACTTTGCATGCTGCCTTTATTAGGCAAACACAGCAAAAGTTTATGGGTAACAAAGAAACTTATTTTCCGTGGACGATTCCTGTAAGTTGATGTTCTTTGGCCTTCTCTTCTGGACAGCAACATGATTCATCCTGACACCGTCTGGCCTTTCATTTAGCCTTTTATTGAATGGGTGTCTCGACAAAAGCTAGACCCACATTTTTTCCTAGAAATACCCACTTGGTAAAAAAAAGAATGATCTTCAGAAGAACTTTCTCCCCAAAGACCACCCTTGTGAATAACAATCCAAAACAAGAGCCACTGCCCGAGGATCACTCAGTTCTTGCTCTCGCTACGTACCCTTACTTATTACGCTTGAAAGCTCTGAATAGCCAAGTAATATCCTATTATGTATGTATGTAATCGATTTTAGGAAGCTCATGTTTACAAATACGCTGATAGGAGCTCTCTCTTCTATGAGTGCCAGATTTCTATACAAGTCAAGGAAAAAGGAGTGAGTCAAGTTTTTTAGAATACGTTAAGACTTTTTCCGAATAAAAATGAAAATCTAGGAATGCCGTAGACCTGTTTGTCCTGACTTGCTGAATTCGTCACCATCTAGAGTGTTTTCCAGATTTCAACAAGGTGATTATTATTTCCCTCGTGATAACTGATGAACTTCACAAGGCTGTTGCATTTTAATAAAAGTTATTAAGCAACAGGGTCTGTACACAGTGGTGGTCCACGTACTTTCACTACATCTCGTCCATTGTTTGAGCCGGCTTATGCACAAAGTAAGTAGTGCTGCATGATTTTTTCCTGCAGTTTTCTCATGCCTACATCACAGCAAGAAACATTGATTTACCTAACGAAGCGGTTAGAAGGTAATTATCAAAGGCACAATTACGCATTTGCCACAGAAAGGAGTCCAGCTGTACCATCACTTTTCCGTTCTACTGCGTTTAAAAGGGTAATGGATGAGTATACTTACATAACGGGTGTGTGTAGATATGACAGCGAATCGCTTCGCGGCGTTTCACTCGCGGCGCCACCAATACGACTCGCCGTAACGATTGCCCTTGGGCGCCGGCCGAGCGAGACTGCGTCACGTGTGCGCTTCCACTCATGCCACACTGCCTCGCTTTGAGGCTGCCATGCCCTGCCACTGGCACTCGCCCACACCTTGCCGCTAGCCGCGGGCAGCCACACGATTCGCTGTCATATCTGCACACACCCGTCACGTAACATTCCGTCAGGGTTGCGCCATACATTGCAGTTCTCTCTCTTATCATAGAAGACTCAAATACCTGTTCTTTTTGTGAGTTTTAGTGCATATGTAAACTAAGGGTTTATGTACTGATCATTCTACACCGCATTAGAAAATTGAGGACGTGTTGCTCTGTCCCTGTGGTGGTGGAGGGGGTGGCAAAACGCTGCCAATGCTTTGCTATCATTGGCGATTCTGCTGGAACCCTGCGTCCTACGTATGAGGAATGTACATTTTAGCTGTACTACCCATAGGTCTGACATAATCTGATTTGCTGATTTGATCAGTACCATAGCAGCTAGCTTCCCGAAGCAAATGCACACTTTGATATTGACAGCTACTGTCAACCAAGGCACTCATAGGTGTTGAGGAAAATAGCCGCATTAGTACGACCCCCTACGGCGACCAAACACGACTTCCTTCTTTGTCCTCTACAAAAAAAAGAAAACTACAATACTAGTAACTACTGCTTGCATAGTTGCAGTGTGCTTTATTGCTATATATCAGAGTATATTTATTTTACATTTTGTCATTTGAATCTGCGGTGAAATATCCTTCGCTTCTCATCCGCTTATTGAGAATTTAGATTCTAAAGCTCATCGTTGACCTCTGTGGGTACGACCCCCTACCTTCCCATACGGTCAAACAAGATCCCACTGTCGAGAAACCCTCGACTATCGGTGAACACCCTTCAACTGTACTAGTCACACCCCTTTGTTGATAGCCACTGGCAAATGTAGCCTACCGTTGTTCGCAATATTAGAAAAACAATATTTTTTGCTTGCCGATCCCTATTTTTTGGGACATTGTGGTAAATGATTATATGGTATATGTACACAGATATTTATATCATGCTAAACTGTTTACCGATATGTAATTCACACCTTTTCAAAATTTGAATCCGTGCAAAAATTTGAAGAGGAAGCTGGAAATGCATAAAATAATATTTCAGGTTATCAAGATCATTACAAACGTCAATCAGTGAAGGTATTCGCTCCCGGGCTCACACTCAAGGTTAAAGATGGAGCCTCTAAGGACATTGAGTCGCGTTTGTTGCGAGAACGTCGCAGTGAAAGGTATCATTCAGCTGTTACTTTCCATGTAAGAAATTCACCAACATCTCGTATGAGAGTTGCAGATCTATCGAAAGTCCACTTACGGTGGATGTGCGTGCTCAGCTGACCGCCTTGGATATCGATGAAGGGGTAGGTATAGTAACTGTGTACAGGAGTATTAGATGGTTACATTAGTAAATGATGAAAGAGAACTGCGAAGTGTTTGCGCACTTATTATTCTCATATGGTGTAGACCATAACCCACAACCTTCCGACACAGCTATGAGCCATCAATATTGCTTTTCGGCCTCGTATGTAGCTCTGCCTTCCGAACTACTATGCTCATGTTTCCCGGTCGATGAAGGGAGATTTTTGAAGGAAAGCAGACAGTTTTAAAATGAAAGTAAGGGAAACCTTTAACGGGTTTCCAGAGAGACATTGCTGTCGGTTTTTATCTGCACGTTAGCGCCCGCCTGAAACCTAACAATGCTACTTCCTCTAACAAGATGGAATACTGGGATTGCTCGATTTCAACATACCCCGTTGGGGCAAATAAAGCCACAGCAAGGCTAATTTTCGTCGACCTTTTTTCGAACAGCTTCAAATTTAGTGCTCCTTATCTATCGACTTTCAAGAGCGTATATCACCAGCGTCCATTGCTTGGCTTTTCTCATGAGTAAATAAGAAAATTGGGATATATTCAATTTTGATGAGAAATGTGTTGCAGAATTACACAACCTCTACGTCGCCAGCCAAACACGTCTGTCTGAGTCATCAAACATTAGCCATTTTCATGTCTTTCGTGCTGGTCATCATCTGCTCACTTCTCTCGATAACTGCAGTATTCGCGATGCGCCTATCGCAAAGCTACTGAAGAATCGATCATTTATTAATATACTGCAACTGGTGATTTTCAATAAAGAAATTCAGAGGTAATCTTTTTGCATGTCCCGACAATAGATACCTTCTCTACAAATGAAGCGGTGCTGCTTTGAAGACAGCATTAGGGTAATGCGGTAATGGAGAAATCCCTACAAGAAGACACTCATATGGTAGTCCTGGGCCTAAGAAGGCTATCTGTGGCGAAATCCCGGAGAAAAAGCGCCCCACCGAGCTGTAGAAACGCCGCAAAACGCCGCAACCACCCATCTGTCCCGCCTTTTGATAAGTTGATCCCGCCTTCGAATGACGTAATTCCCGATCGACTGGGATGGGAGCGGCCAAGGAGATGCAGCAGGATCGAAGGTTTGCGGCGCGCTTTCGCAGTTTTAGCTTGAAGCTCACTCCAAAAAATAGATGTTGTCGTATTTCCAAACATTCCCTTGTGTTTACTTGCCAACATGCCGATGGAAAACTGGATCAGACTACCCGCCTCTTGACGGACAGGTCATCCGCGTCGTGAATCAGAAGTGGAAAGGGGGTCCTATTTCTTGGGTTTTTTTATTTCCATCCGTTTTTTCTTCAGTGTTCTGTTACTAGGCATCTCGACTTTCATATTCACCACTTCTTTTATTTTTCGTCCGACTTTCTCCTAATGCTGCCTTTAAAGACAGTGTTAAGGGTAATGTGGGGTGATGAGAATCCCTAGAGGAGTCATTCCGTCGAAAACAACGGGTTTGGGAAGCCTATTTGCGGCGAAAACCCCCACGAAGGGCGCGCCCCCGGGCTGTGGCAGAGGCGGCCTTTTCTGCTCGAGCCGCCTTACTGTGCTCGGTCCGCCTCCTAGCGACTGATTGGCTGTGGTGGGAATAGATGGTATCGCGGCACGCTTTCTCAGTTTTGGCTTGAAGCGCACTCCAGAAAAAGGGTGCTTACTCATTCTCGAACATCTCTTCGTGTTTACAACATGGCAACACGCCAATGAACACTCGTCCGGACCACCCGCCTCTTCACGGTAATGCTCCACATCGAGGATCAACGGTGGGGAGGGGTCCTATTTCTCGGGTTTTTGGCCATTTCCATCCGTTTTTTCTTCGCTATCCTGTTACTAGGCATCTCGACTTTCACATTCACTACTTCTTTTACTTTTCTGCCGAATTTCCCCAGACACTGCCTTTAATCAATGTCGAATGCCCACTCGAGTAACCCTGAGTAAGCGCTTCTGTGAAATTAATGTGAAATCCTATGAACTAGAGCCTGATTATAACTTTATTCGAATCATTGCAGATCTCTGTAAGACACAGTCACTCAAGTCGCGCTCTTGTGTTCGGGAATAAGAATTGTTTTTACGCGCACGGATACATACTTTTTGGTTCTAAAGCACAGCATATGATATATATATTTTCTAAAAGCAAGATAAAGAATTCTCTTTGTTTTTACTTTAATTTTCTAAAGTTTGATACACGATTGCACGAGGTACACCGCTTAAATACTGCACCTACAGTAATTTCGCCTCCGATGTTCTGTACAGTCTTACAAGGGAAGGGTTTCAAATTCCCATGGAACTTTGAGAAGAGCCCCGGATGGATCGGTAGAGCTCCGAATACTAATTATAAATGTGAGAACCAAAACTGCGAAATGCCCTTCTAAAGCGAGTTGGGAGAAGGCCGGTGAGTCGATTTCTGAAAAAGTCGCCAGTCGAAAACCATGCTTAGTACTACGTAGCAATGCTATGATTATCGATTGATCGGTGACGACTTTTTTTACAGAGAAGGCTTCAGTTAGAAAGCAAAAGTGTGGACCGCAAGTGAGGGAATCCTATTTCCATGGGCGTTCGTAGACGAGACTGACTCTGATTGATAGCCGCCGAGGATCGATGAACAAATGTGAAGTGGGCAAAACTTAAAATTATTTCCTGAAAGTATACTGATTTGAGGGCAGAACAGTCCACGGTTGGGAGTAGAAGTACACACTGTACAGTAGAATTATACGCTGAACCGAGTATGGGTGATCATAGCAAAGTCCGCGGGTTTTGGCTCTAACTTCATTTCGCGCCTCAAAATCGAGACCCCATGCTGTCCTGTGCTTTATCTTCTCGTCAAAGCACATAAGTTTTCGACAGAGGAAGACTTGACTTCAGTCAATGCCTCGTCGATTGAGCTAAGGCCCATTGTTAGTTGTGTAGAGGGTCCTACCGATAGGATTGCGTGGTTCCTTAACATTATAATGGCACAGCTGCTTTCATATATACAGTTGCATCTTCCAAACACTGAGACATTCCTGAGCCGTCTTCGAAGCGTGTCTCTGAGTAGTACCAGTGTTATGGAATCCTTTGACGTTGAAGCCCTCTACACTAACGGCAGCAACGAATATGCTATGGAGGCTGTGTTTGAACTCCTCAACGAGCATCGTGACAAAATTAACATGCAGGCCTTTTTATAAGTCATTTAATAGTGTTACTCAAGGAATGCCTCAATTGTAACATCTTCAGATGGTCAGGAAAGTACTTCGCACAAACTAGGGGCTTGACGATGGGACAGCAGCTGGCACCCACTTTAGCCATTGTTTTTATGGCTAAAATAGAAAATCCCGTGCTAGAAAGGCGCCCATTACTCTACTGTCGTTACATCGACGATTGTTTCATAGTTTGCTCCACACAAGATGAAATGGACAAGTGCTTCAAACTGGTGAATAGGCAATCTGAACACATTAGACTGGCCCTCACGAAAAGCCCTCAAATAACTGGCTACCATTCCTCAACGTCCAAGTCAGGTTCGATAGGGGTATCTATGTCACGAAATGGTATAGGAAGCTCAGCAGCAAAAACATCATAATCCACTATCGCTCAGCGCACCCGTTCCAGACAAAACAAGCGATCGTCAGAAACATGGTCCGAACCGCTGCAAGCGTCTGCACGGGAGTGAATGAAAAGAAAGAATCCGTGGCTAAGGCCAAAGAAATTGCTACATTAAATTGCTACAACCTCCTGTCACCGAAGCATAAAACCAGAGCAAGCGCCCTGTACCGTAGAACTACCGATGGTCATCTAGCTGGAAAAACCCCCTTCCTATTCCCTTCATCTCCAACGACATCAATACTTCCATGAGGATGTGTCTGAAGAGATCGGGTCTAGAAAGCATGGTTGGAATTGTGGTGATTCCTCCAGACAACTTTAAGGAGCGCCTGGTTCAAAACCGTCAGTATGACCGAATCTGCGTCTCATCCAATTGTATGACATGTCCTGCTGGCAGGGAAGGAGATTCTACCGCCACAGGGGTAGTCTATAGAATTTCCTGCCAGAGATGTGGAGATGACTACATCAGAGAGACAGGAAGGCCACTCAATGTGCGCGTGATAAGGAATCCCAAAAGGAGTCATTTAGTGAAAATCTACGAGGCTGAAAGCCCTAAGCATGGCGAAATCTCCCGCGGAAGCCGACCCCTTGAGCTGTGGCAGAGGCGGCCTCATCAGGGCAAGCCACTTTGGTTCAGGGCAGCCCGCCTCCAGACGACGTGATTAGTGGTTGGTCATGGTGAGGTTGGTCAAGGAGATCGACAGGATTGAAAGTATCGCAGAGCGCTTTCTCACTTTCAGCTTGAAGCTCACCACATGAAAGAAGATGCTGTCGCATTTCCGAACATCCCTTCATGTTTACGCCTTGGTAATGCCAATGGAAAACCTATGCGAACTAACCGCCTCTTGACGGGACGGTCGAACCAACGGTGGGAAGGGGTCTTATTTCTCGGGTTTTTGGCCATTTCCATCCGTTTTTTCTCCACTATCCTATTACTAGGCATCTCGGCTTTCATATTCACTACTTCTTTTACTTTTCGTTCGAGTTTCCCCTAAAGCTGCCTCTAAGGGGCATCTAGACGGTAAGGCCAGATCACGCATATCGACCCCTCTAGGTTGCCACAGGCAAGAATCCGACAATGGCGGGGACTTTGAGGCCACGGCTGAGATACTGGCGTACGAATCTCAAATGATGGCGCGCAAAACACTTGAGGCACTGTGGATCCAGATCAGGGATTCAAAAATCAACCGGAGGGAGAATGCCTGGCGATTACGCGGGAACTCGCGCCATATATAAGATTAGCTTTTCAACCGGGACTCTGACTTCATTTACTCCGGAATCTCTGTCGGTGGCAGTCGATTCTGTGGATCTGGTGAAGGTAGGGTGTTTTTCCCTAGTATTTGTGGGTGTTCTGAAGTGACATTGAATTTCTAGAAAGGTATGCCTGAGGTATTTGGTCGAGTAAGTCATGACTTGACCTTTTCCCTCTTTAAGGCTCCGAAAAAGGCGAAACCGCCAAACGTCAGCCAATAAAATCGTGCTAACACCCTCCAAGCAGTTAAACATCGTATACAACAATTCACACACTGTATGCTTTTCAAACATTCATACACGCTGTTCCATTAAACTGCTAAGACAAAAGCAGTCATCAAAAGTAGCAAACGCCAATATCGCTTTCAACTGATTTCTGCTGGATGATGATTCTTACAAACACTTTTGTGAAATGGATTTATTCAAATCCGAGAAGTGTTCACTTCATTTGCATTTGTAATGCCAGCATCTGTTTCTCAACGATAGCTCGATTTTCGCTCCATGCGGAGCTTTTCTCCAGACCATTGGAAATACACAAAATATTGTTGAGCCTGGGGCCACTATACTATATTCCCATCTATAAGTCAAGAACAGAAAAAAAGGTATAGGAGAGGGGACTTGAAAGCGAAGAAGGCGTTTCATCTCCAGCGGCTGAGCAGACCGCTAGATTCGCGAATCCTGATGAGATCGAGACGTACAAGGATATTCCACTGATACAACTCACTAATACGATAGGCCATCTGCAAGCTGTAGCCTATTGAAGATAGACAATGCGGAGCCCCCCCTCAATGATCGATTCAAAAGCAGTGGGCAAGCTGGGAGTGTGGGTGGGGTGACGGCGGATGTTGCACGCTTTTCCTTAATTGATACCTGTTGAGTAGAAGCGCATGAATAAGGAGCACATTAGATTTCAATTTATTGTTTCACAGACGCTGAGTTGAGGCAAATTAAACAACCTCGGACGGGATTATAGGAAACCAAATCGTATGCCTCGAGGATTTCTTACTCGGGCTCACCAATAGCAGCCCCTTTTCGAGGGATTCCCCCAGCCAGTGCTAGATCCTGGTGGTCACATATTCTTATTCTCCAAGCCTAAGATTCATTCACTTATTGTTAGTTGCCCAAATTATGTAGCGCACTGTGTGGCCACGTAACTGCTGAAAAGAAACAATCAATAATGAATCACGTTTTCCCAATGGTGAGTTTCAGTGTTCGGCCGAGGGATGTTTGTATTTGCCGACGAAGTGTCATCACCTATTGATCGTTGACTGTTTTCATGCAAATCGAACCAAGTCAAAAGAAAGCTATAAACGCCCCTCGGTTTTCCTTGCATAGTTTCACCAAAATGTTCCACTTTCTAATCTCTGCTATTAATTTTCTAATCTTTCCTCTGGCTGGAGCTCAGGTAAGTATATACTATCGCTTTTATCATTGAGAGAGACCAAATCGCGTCAGTACTGAAAATTCAGTTGTATCCTTTTTAGCATAACCAGTGGGATCCCTTCAGTCCATATTTCAATCCAATTCCACCAAATACCTTCCAGGTAAATTGATATGTTTGTTGAATAGCTGGGGTACAGTAGTGTCCACCGACAAGCGCAGTCTTTACTATTATTTACGACTTACATCTATTATTTATAGAATGAAGCTTGCTCTTTTTATCTAGGGTGGAGTGTTCGATCCCAACTGGGGAGCGAATCTAGCCCAGCAAATCCAACAATCTGCTTCTATGCCCAGTTCGTCGTCAGGAAATTCTGTGTCTATCGTGACGAAAGATGGAGTCACAACAGTCACAACAACGATCGGTGGCAAACCTTACACAGCCACGTTCCCGGATGGTACTTCGATTTCCACGTCCACATCGAGCCATACTGACAGCCAAGGACAGCTTGTCGAAGAGTTCACGATCAGTGTGAATGGTAAATCATACACATACAAAACCGTTGGTGGACGTACAACGGGCCCACCAGGTGGGGGTCCATTTCAAGTCAACTGATGGTCGTTTTCAGTAGTTGGCGATTGCTTTCCATTTCGTATTTGCTTGTAGTAACCGAATGAACTAATAAACTTATATTGCACCTTTACCGACACTGATAACTCTGATAAGACCACAGTGATCAACCGCTGATGGGTTCATCGCTACGGCAAAAGTCATCCCGTTGTGCAGTAAATTATCACCTTACTTACTTCATCATAAATCAATGAGACAAAAATTCAGAAAATCTGAGAAACTCTTAATTTCTTTAACGATCTAAGAATGATTGCCTCCATCTTTCTAATCGATAACAAGTGAAGGAGAGGAAAAGCTACAGATTAAAAGGCCCATCTATGACAGGAGCGTGTACCATTTGTGAACTTTGTTTCACTTATACTTATTTTTTTTTTGGAGTTTACGACTATGTGGAGCAGGGAGATCAAGGCCCGATATGTTTTCTGAAAGCAAGATAAAGATTCTTTTTCTTTTTTTTCAAAAGTTTGATACACGATTGTACGGGGTACACCGCTGCCACACTGCACCTACAGTAACCTCGCCACCGATGTTCTGTATAGTTTTAGTCCCTCTCACGACATGGCATAAACAAGGACCAGCCGTTGTCTATATTCCTCCAAGGGTCGAGCGCTTAGGAAGAATCGTACTAAATGAAGGGTAGTAAAAGGTCGTGACGTTCAGTGAAGTGTGATCGGTGCAAATGCAGCAATATGACACTTGATTTTACGCCTGAAGTTTTTGTAAGCGCTCTATAAAGGCGGTGTACTGCGAATAACGCCATAAAAACGAATTCTTTTATTAACGTTAATAGTCATAATTGAACAAGATCAATTTGTGAGAAGCCAGTCGTCTAGACAAGAGCAGTTATAGTCGTTGCTAGTTTACTTGTGACTTATAAAGCATAATTAAGCTATGTGCACATTATTGACTTTCTTTTTTTCTACATAAAATTTATGCAGTGAAAAATTGACTAAACTGCTATGTACTAGAGGCAATTAATGAAGAGTATAATGATTGAGTTGATAGAAGAAAGAGATGAATATTGACACATGAATGCTCAGTGATCTGACTACTTCTTTTCTTCTGTTTTCATCTTTGCTGCTACACGTTTATTGAAAATTGTCAGCATTCGATTATAATCAGACATATATTGCGTGAATTTCCCTTTTCGTTCAATTATTCCTTCCTGATAAGCTTTTTTTGAATTACACAGATAAGAAAAACGTAAAATAAAGATAGGCAAGCTGTAACGTTTTGCAGATGGCGCCGCTATCACACACAAGGTGAGTGGATCAAATCACTTGTCTTGCATTAGCCAGTCTAATGAAGTCTGTGTTTTCCCTTGATACCCTACCTTTTCACTCGAAGACACCAAATTCCCAATTTTGCTTTCTTTCGATGCCCTCCTTTTAGTGCCTCTGAGTCTCCTCTGATCAATAGCGGCGCCCACTACACCACTATCAAATACAGTCCATTTCGGAGTGCCTGGCAGGCCTAGCCTACGGACTTGGGTGAGTGGCAAAGTGAGATTGTGTGGCGGGGTGAGAGAATTTGATACACATTCATCCACGTCCGTAGGCCACGCCCTGCCAGGCGCTCCGAAATGGACTGTACCTCCGACCGGTGCTGTTGTCGCAATGACGGGGGAGGGGGGAGGGGGGGGGGGGGGAGGGTAAGGAGAAGGTGCATTCCCCCTTCCTTTCCCCACTAAGGCTCAAATAAAAAATATGAAAAAAGTAAATATGCGCCTGAATGTGCAGAATGACCCCTTAAAGATCGTTCCAAAACGCTTAGATGCGCATTAATGATTCTAATAAGATGTCCCACCCCTCCCCCTCATTGTGATGGCACCTTTCCGTCTTTCCACTTACATCTGCAAATCCTTCGAGTACACAAATATGCAAGAATATGTATTGGATGATGCCTTGAATGCTTTGGAATCGTTGTTGGCGGAGATCCTTTAACACGTCTACCATGGATACGGTAGAATCCTCTCGGATCTTTTGCATTGCATAATCGATACCTGGAAAGGGATCTGTTAGGGTAGAAAAGAATTCAACATGAATTACCTCATCAAAAACAGCTATGCCACATGGAAACTGTGGAGGCGCATGATGGCACTCAGATGGTGCATTGATACACCAGAAACTACATTCAAATTCATTTTCATATGATCTTTAGATGGACTTTAGATGTGTGTCAGAACTGGCTTGTTTGGTCACCGCGCCACGAGAACTATCACTTTGCGTAAAAAGTTTCTTTCAGCTCGATTCAGTTCGCAACAAGATTAGTAAGCAACTTGTCACGCACGTCACTCATTGCTCCTGGCGCAGGAACCAAAGTCGATCCTCCTGACGCACACCCAAGGAATTGAGTGTACCAAGCCATCGGCAGGCTTCCTTTGCAACATGAGTGATAGTTCTATGGTCAGGGAGAGGAAAGAGGATCACCACATGTAACCAGCATTCGAGGTTACAGAATAAAGGAGCAGCTCTCACTGAAAGTGAAATTTGAGCTTTTTGTGTTTTTCTCTGTGCTACAGATCCCTATGCGCCATCCTTAAGCCGCGTGATGTGCTTCTCATGACCGCCACACATCACAGATCCACGCGGAATCGACCAATACTCATCAAAAAAGCATCTACTTGTTTTTGTCGACGGCCCAAAGGAGTGCGTGTCCTTTCCCGAACTTTCGAAAATGTTATTTATCGCTGCCATATTAATTATCATCACTCTTGTCAATTGAACGGATCTGAAGGTTATTGCTCCCACCTTTGCTGTTCTATTTAGAATCACATACGTGAGTCATTCTTGACTGATGGTCTATATTTTGATGAACGTACCGATAAACGTAGCTGAACGACCGATTCCTGCCGAGCAATGAACGATTATTGGACTTCCTTTGGCGAGTACCCTGGCCAACCTCAACATACCCACTATCGGACCAGCTTTATACGGAGCTGTATGATCAGGCCATTCTGAGCATGACAGATGATGGACATCTAAAGAGCACCTGAAAAGCATACTATTCGGGAAAAGTCCTACGAATATGTTTCACATATGGTGGAACTTACTTTCTATCTTTTCTCACGCACAGAATCAAGTGTTTGATTGAGTTGAATGGATTTGGCTTAACTTCTTTCAAATATACTCTGTATGGACCAAACTTTCCGCATTCGTTCTTGGTTTTCGGATGGTATAGAGCGCATTTTTCGTTCTTCCCTAAAGTCCTCGTCTAACGTTCGACATCACAAAGTTGGGATTGGCATGGCACACAAGGATGTTTGAAAGCACGTCTCGCATTCTGTCCAGGGAAAAAGATTCAGCTGACATTGTCATTGGTGATAGAGCGCTGGGGCAGGGTAAAACCTAGCGTCGACGAAAATTTTCGAGCAACACGACCCCCTCCGAGATTTCCTGAGAAAGGTTTTTTCTGAATATTTTCCTGAAAAAACAGAAAAATATCGTCTCTCCTTCAACTCTATAAACGTCATTAGGCTTCCAATCCAGAATACCATTCCCCGTCAACGAATCCTCGACGAAGGCCTTAGCCGATTCAGCGTGTATCGCCTCCGCCCTCATGCAAGCCAGGGGGCGTGGTGCAAACCCGCTGCCAACTTCCGCTTTTTGAATGTTTCAAGGAGATTGCTTTGAAGGAGTGTCAAGTACCTTCTCTACATAGGATTACATTTTTCGTTTCAATTTTCGATTTCGACTCTTGTTTCTTTCAATTTCAGTTCTCGACTTTCTGTACTTTTCTGGTTCAGCCAATTATTAGGCCCAAAAAAGTTTGTGCGGTATTTCCTAATTCATATTTCTATGCAACGTATCGCTGAACTTCGCTAAAAATTTGCCCAGGTGGTGGGGTTATTTGGGGTGCCGATCACGAATTGGACATCGGTTTTTGATTCTGGCGCCAAATTGGTGCAATTGCACCAAATCGGTGCAACCACAGTTCTTCACCAACTTTGTTTGAAATTGTCATCTAGAAGCTATTCAGGATGCTGAACACGGATATGACATTGGTTTTTAGCGCGAGCGCCGTTTTGGGCAAAGTTTCAGCGATTTTGATGAAAACGAGTTGTTGCACCAACTTTGCCCAGGGAGGTTATTTGGGGTGCTGATCACGAATACGACATCGTTTTCCCAAATAACCCCCTGGGCAAAGTTCCAGCGAAGTTCAGCGATACACAGAATTATCAATTAGGAAACTCCGCACGAACTTTTTTGGTTGCCTAATACTTGACCATGGGCGCAATCTTCATGAACCTTTACACTCTCTGCCATGTCTCTCCGACCCCAAGGCAAAAAATCTGCTCTCCACTGCGGATGGAGGTAAGACGGTGTTACCTTCTTTGAAATCACATAACATAACGATAACATTTCCTTTTTCTGTGAAGATCATATGCCAAAAATCAGTTATGGTTTCTTGGATTGGTCCCTAAAAATGTAAAAGTGAATTGCTAAAGTAGGCCTGACGCTGAAATACGGTGGTGCATCACGGCCATCAAAGTAGACATTCATCTTCATGAAAATTAACATTCACCTGCTTTCTTGGAAAATACCCTAAAAAATCCTTTTCGATGGCCCCACCTGTGTGCATATGTATTTCTGACTGTCCGGCATTACCATCCAATTCGCATGAATATAGTCATCCTCGGGCGGTCTACCCTTAAGTATTACCCGGGTGGCGTCGATGCAGATGACGTCATCATATCTAGAATTAGTAAAATTGCAACAGTTAATGGGACTGTAGCGTGAACCTTTGTGACAGCATGTCGCACCGCGGCATGTCGCAAGCGAAGTGATGCGGACGAGCTAAAGCCGCCATGTTGTTGAGTCTCAGAGCGATTTCATGTCATCTTTGTATGGCGCCTCCAGCATCACCGGTAAATCGTTTCAGGGCCCAACTACAGAGTTCGCCACGCACGTCGCTCGTCGTGGTGCGAAATCCTGATATAACGGTAGGGGTGTGTAGCCGTATGGCGAATTTTCGGACGGAGATTTCTCCTCGTGTGATTGCGTACATAGAGTACGCTCCCTTCATGGTTTTACGTCCGAATTGATTTTCTCTCGATTAGGATTGTAATCATATAACATTATCGCTTCCTTCACTTTTTATGCGACTATTTTGCCTTTTTAGGGCCAGCCCCTTGCCCCTTGAGCGGAATTTCAATTGGTCGCGGCAAATCGTGCTGATGGCGCCGCGAGTGCGACGCCGGAAAGCGAGAACTCGACATAAGGCTACACACCCAGAGGTATACATCCGTGAAATTGCCTGGGGTAAATCTTTGCAAAGGGATAATGCTACGAAAGTCAACGGTGGGAAGTGGTGGCCTTTAATCAAGAAAGGTCTATAAGTCTAGTTCTTATAATGCTAAGTTGTAATTGTATCATCATCCTTATTGTTGTTTACTACTCGTCCTCAGATTTTTGTTCTCAAAGATGTCAATTCAACAACTTTCCACGTAATGCTGATTTCTCTTGCAGTCAGCCGTCCGAGACCGTTTCAAAGGTTCCGTTAATTGTGATTTTGGCGGGTTGCGGAATAATTGTGAAATATGTCATAATCTCCTACTGCAATGCTGGTTATACTATCACCTGTGTTCTGTAAGTACACACGGGCCATGTTTTATGGAGGGGAAATAGCATGCTTAAGTGAGAGGGATCACGACGATTCCTGTGGTGTGTAGCCTTATGTCAAATTTTCGCTTTGTAGCGTCGCACTCCCGGCGCCACCAGCACGACTTGATGCGGTCAGTTGGGATTCCACTCAGGACGCAATTGGCTGGTACCATGGGGGTCCTACAAAGAAATAGCTGTTCATCTCATTTCAATCTAAAACAATAATTTTTGCGCCTAGCAAGACAAAGTAGTATCATAAGGAATAAAACGAACCATGAGATCACATGAGAACAATCCTGATCAAGATATAATTAATTTGGGCGCAAATCTTTGAAGGTAATGTGCACAATGCACACAATCACCCTCGAAGAAAGTCGCCGTGCCGCTCACTGCGCTAAAATTTGACATAAGACTACAAACGCAGAAACTTCACATTCTAACGATTTTACACGAATCGCAGCATGCAAAATGTAACCGCAGCTTATGCACTCTAGCCGGAAGAGTGTTGAGCTTGCTGTCTGCCAGATTATGATTATCTCTACCTATTAAAATGGTATTTCGGCTGAAGGATTGAGTCATCACTAATCTATTTCCAGCTACAGGAAGGGGTCCAACATTCGATAACATCAGCAGATTTCCTCACCAGACGTCTATATCACAGTATAGATGCGTATACCTGTTTTTCGCCTCATGTTTCTTATACGCCTCGAATGTATAGTCGGAGGGCTTATATTTCTTGTTTTTAACAAATTCTTTCCTCAAAACTGTTGTGTTCTAAAAAGAATGTTTATCAGTTGGAATTTCAGAATGTCTGTGATTTCAACTTTATAATTCTGAGGCTTCCACTCCCCATTAAGTGCGTGTGCTTCACATGTTTTTTACAAACTCTACATAGCGTTTATACGTCAATTTTCAAAGCGTTGGAACCTTTTTCATAGCTTCAAGGTGACGTGTAATAATAACAATGTCGTCTTTCAACTTAGTATCTTTTTTATGAAATAATCTTCAGCATATCCACTGGATCAACATATCTTTATTGGTAGATCATATCTTTATCTGATGTTCAACGTTCGGAGCATTTAATAACCTAGTGGTGGTACAGAAGCAGGTGCAGCGTCGCTTCCCCATGTCTTATCGCGATTTTGGAATGCTTTCCGTGACACCCCGTTCGGCCGCTTTCACACTTTGCGGCACTGGCGCCGACGTCGGCAGTCTAGATGCCCACCACCGGACCCTGGCACTATTGCGTTTGAATATTTTGAATACAGTTTTGCACCATGGCAATATTTACACGGGCTTCCTCTACAGAATCGGCTCTCGCCACGACCGCAATTCCTGGTGTATGATTCGATCGAGCTACATATGAAGCGCGTCGCAATAGTCCCGGCGTCAGAGGCGGCGGGTACTCAATTGCCGATGGAGAGTATGAATGCGACCTTAGTAATAAAGACCTCCATGGGCTCCGAAGAGGGTCCTGTAAGCTTCTCGCACGAATACAACCGAGCAAGCAAAACGTTCTATGGGGAGGAATCAATCCACTCACCGACTGTGACAATAGCCTGGTGCACCACTTGTATCGGTTATCATCCGAAACGATATCCTGAATGTTTAGGCTCATGCTGCACAGTTTCGAGATCCGTGTTGCTACTTCTAAAGTAGGCCGATTCGGCGCCGGCTGTCTACGGCTACGAAATTCTGCCTGTTTCGACCATTTTGTTAGCAGATGGCAGCACGCCTAGCCAACTCTAGCCGTAGGATGCCTCGAAGGCAGTGTTCATACCTTGCGCCAGCAAAGCGTGGCTGCATTCACAGGCAGTGAGACAGAATGGCACGGGGAGGTGCAGAGACAGTGCAGGCACGAGACAGGGTGCCGCTGGTGGAGACGCAGAGACACACAGCCACGCTCTGCCGCCGACATCGCAAAGTATGACGGCCTAATATTTTGCTATCCATACCATTGTTGTTCTTGTGCTCACTTCATTTTGTGTGGATCTCACAGGCAAAATCTGAAAAAGCTCAATCAGTGCGAATTTCGGAAAAGATGTTTCTGTACCTTGCTACCACGCCTTGATGTGGGTTCGGTGGATTTGGCTTCAGATCTCATATACATATTTGGTAATTCTGAAAGAACTTCATCAATAATTGAGCGATCGTTGAAGGTGTCAGTGCCATCCACTCAATCATCTCGTCCAACTTGTTGTCGTTATCGTGAAATTACGTTCAGGATGGCTCATCAGCCTTTGCTGCCTCTCGTTTACCCAGAAAATGGGGTATGTATCGTTCAGTCAGGGTTCACTAAGACGATGAGCGAGCGACTGCCGCATGTAGTTTTGTCCTGGACGGCGCCTTCATTGTAAAATGTAGAACACCGTAATCTCCTAGGATTTGAATCAACTGCATACAGCGCCCCTAGGCCGCACGAAGGTATTGCATGAAATACGCCTCGCTGCGAAATTTTGTTATAACGGTCCGCCCTATAGTAGCGACTGCGGATGAACTAACGGTACGTTCAGGTAAGTGGGTAGGTGCCATCACAACCCACGAATGATATGGCTAGACCGTTTGGCTGCTCATCTGCGTGAGTGGTTGTTTTCTTCATCAACTCCCTTATCACAATTACTCATTTGCGGACGAACGGATAGGCATGTCGACCGACATACCGCCAACAGACACACAGAGTGGTTTACATGATAGAAGGATGGTGTTATCACCGTCTTATTGCTACAGTTACGGTGGGAGCGGTCGATTCAGCAGGTCGGGCTCATCCTTCACCTCTCATAGGTATCGTTCAGAGTTAGCGTTTCAGGCGTATCATTCACTTCATCAGTACCGATCTTCTGGTCGCGCGAGTCGCGCGATGGTCTGAATCGCCGAAACGATATGTATGTTTTTGCTTCCGCCTGAATCGCACGAGTTGCGTGAATCGTGAACTTTGAACAATGCCTCACCATGCCCAGTGGTACGCAGGTGGAATGACATCCACTCAGACAGGTGGACGAACAGACAAACAGAAAATTACGAGACTGACAGAGTGACTGACACATCGACAGATAGACTTTCGTAATTCATAGGCCCATGGATCAAAGCGATTCCCACTTGACAGCGCTTGCCGGCATGCTACGTACTGCTTTGCAGCCTAGGCTAGTATATCGTCCCATGCTGACCCAGCGAATGCTCAGGGGCTTACTGACCTGCTCCACTGTTCCCAGAGCAACATACCTTTCATTATAGTTTCAACTTCATTTTTCTGTTTGCTTATCCATACTTTGTTATCTTCCTTCTTCTGAAAGATGCACATAGAATTAAAGAATTACGAAAAAATGGTATGGGTCCCACCTCTGCAGGAGCAGTAGTAGTTCCCTGCACTGTTTGAATTTTCGACATCGCTAGAAATGAAACTCACCGGCTCTTGAGGGCGCTCTTAATTGTTAGAATGATGTGTTATCGTGATCACTTGGATTATGCGAACAAAATTGCTGTAAACATCTTCTTGCGGGCGGTGAATGGTGCAGTGGTTGTGGGCTTCATGTAGGCACTCATCTGTAGACCATTTGTTGCCAATCCAAGAAGCACATTGCACGTTGGAAAGTCTGAAGTGATATGTCTGATTTCGTAATTGGTAGCAGAGCGTTGGGAGTGTTTTTGCCACGCCCCTATAGCCTGCGTGCGAAGCGGTGGAGGTGCCCCGTCTCGCAACGCCTCTCACCAATGCTCATGTAGGGGAAGTTCGAACGAACCGTGAAAAATAAAGCGAATTTGAAAGTCGAGATGCTCAGTAATACGATGGTGAAGAAAAAACGAAAGGAAAAGACCAACAATTGATTCTTGACGCGGACGACCTTCCCATCAAGGGCGGGTAGTCAGGACTAGTTTTCATGGTATTTGTTACCAATTAAACCCAAAGGAATGCTTGGAAATACGACAGCATCTATTTTCTGGAGTGAGCTTCAAGCTTAAACTGCGAAAGCGCTTCGCAGTACCTTCGATCCTGCCGCATAAACTCGGCCTATCTCATCGTAGCCAACCAGGAATTACGTCGCCTGCAAGCGGGGTCTGCTATCCAGAGGTGTCAGCTGTTAACCTTACGCCGTCACTACAGCTGGAGGGGGCGCTTTCCGACGGGGATTTTGCCATAGGTAGGCTCCTTAGACCCCTAGTTTCCATGTGAGTGACTTCTATATGGAATATCGAATAATTAGATTATCCCTAATGCTGCCTTCAAATCGACTCCTTTCCGGCAAACGCGTGATGTGCCTTCAGGCTAACAATATTCTGTAAGTGGTTTCCGGTAGTAGACGGAAAGGCAAAGGCTTCAGGTGCATGAACTTCGTCAGTACTTGTATTTGTCAAGTGTCAAGTGTTTTGCCAAATATGCACCAACGGACTGCATTAATTGTGCTTCGTTTTTTGATAAAATAGTTGCAGGGTGGGAGTTGATTGGTCGAATTTTCATTTTGCGGCGTCGCACTCACGGCGCCGTCAGCACGAGTCGTTTGAGATTCCGCTGAAAACGCAGTGGACTGATACCGTAAGGGAACTTTAAAGATTGCACCTATTTTCAATAATATGTTGAGAATTAGAATATCTTAAGACTGCAATCTGAGCTCTCCGTCGTCCTTAAAAGCTAATGAAGGCCAAGCTATCACTGCTTCTACTGTACTTCAGGTTATTGTTGATTGTTGTGTTATCCTGATAGGTTTCTTCAGTTCTCAATGCTTCTGCAGAAACTTCTATGGATCGCTCACTGCAGAATGACAGAGAACAATAATACATTGGTAAATGACCTTTAATATTTCAGTTCTCACAGAAGCATAAGAAAAAAAGCAAATTGTCGTCCGCGGTGAAAATGCGTGCGGCCTTTGAAGGTCTCTTACGGTACTATCCCACTGCGTCTTGAGCGGAATTCCAAACGACCAGCACTCGCCGCGCCGTTTGCTGCGGGCGGTCGCGCGGAAAATCGACCAATCGACCCCCACCCGTAGTTGTGCCCTCATAGGGAACATCGAGCAATAAAGATAAAGAAATGGGGTGCACGGGAAAACAAGCTTCTTTGTTACTCATACATTTATGCTGCATGCCTATTAAGGACCGCATCCAAAGTTTCACGCGAAAAAAATGAGAACCCGGCTAACATGCAGCCCTTCAAAGTGGTGACCGAGGGGCCGAGGCCTCATAGTAAATAACCGTCCCGTTGTACGCGGCGGTAGGAGACGCATGATGGGAACAGAAATTTACATAAACGTAGTCCCACTCTTCGGCAATGCTGGTCTTACTAAGCAATTGCGGCATAAAAATATGGGTACGGGAAAAATTCATTTCCCAGATTCCTTTCACCCTTGCCTCTTTATTCATACGAAAACATTGATTTCTACGTTTCCCAGTGGAGAAACGAGATTTCACGCATATAGGGTCGACGGATGTAGGCAGATGATCTTATCTCACCCGAGGTAATAGCATATCAGCGCTTGAACACCGGACAAAAACTAATATCAGCGGTTCGCGGTTGTAACAGCCTTTCCAGAAGGTTCGACATACCTTCTTGGCGAAATTGATCCTTCCTTATTTACCAAAATTCACTTTTTTCGCGTCGCCTCGGATAGCCTTGGTCAAGCGGGAATAGCGTCGTACCATCACTGCGCCATAACCGCCGGACCAACGCTAGCCACGCCCACTTGGGGTCCCTATGAGTCAGTTGAGCTGATAGGGCGTGGTCAGTGCAAATTGGAGCAAGCGTGAGCTACTGGCTCAAGAAGGTAAGTCGACCAATCTGATTAACGCGAGGTGTTCCATAGAATTTCCTTCAACACTGTAATCCAGTCAGCTGCTGTGTACAAGGCTTCATCTCCTTACACATGCCACTGCGAATACAAAAGGAATGGGCATCATGGCCTATCTCGAAGGTATTGATTACATGTTTACATAATCACGTAGGAAAGATTTATTAGTACTAATTCAAGAATTTTTAATAAAGCGAAGATCGAGAATTAATTCGAGAAAGACATCTTAACTGAGAATGTACGTAATTTCCGATCTATAACTGTTTGCAAATTTTCTGTTGGTTTGTATTTCAGTATGACTTCAAGTATATGTCAGATATAACCTAGACGCTTTGCTTGTCGTGTGAGGAGGCACTTTTGTTTCTCGTTTTCTTTTCTTCTTTTTTCGACGCTTCTTCTTTTGTTGCCATCTCGGCCATCCTTGCATTGTATCTAGTCAACATATGGACGTATGAATTGAGAAACCTTGTATATTTTCCTTCGCGAGGAAGAATCCCATCCTAAACAGATTTTGTAACCAATAGAAATAACATTTGGGCAGCCTTCATACTCTGCGGTGGTGCCGTCGGCAGGGTGTAGCTGCATGATCTCTGCATCTCCGCCCGAGCCACGCAGCTATGCCCTCTTGCGGGTGTGTACCCTTATGTTAGGATTTCGCACCGCGGCATATCGCAAGCGAAGCAGTGCGGACGAGCTAAAAGCGTCATGTTGTTGTGTCCCGAAGCGATTACATCAACAGCGTATCGCGCCCCTAGCATTCCCGTGTAATCGTTCTAAGACCCACCTACCACGACGCGCATAGCTCGCACACACTGCGTAGCACAGCGCTCGTCGTCGTGCGAAAACCTCACATAAGGGTACACATCCCCCTCTTGCCGCTACCACGGTGCATGATGACTTAATAGGGAAAGCAGAAAAGGAGACAGTGAATGATCAGTCATAAACCTCGTAATTTCACTCCATGACCTCAGCTTCCCTCGACCAACTCGCTTTTCTTGCTCTCAACGCACTTTCGCTGCTTATCGAGCGCAAATCGTAGAGTATTCGAAGGAGGGGGGGGGGATCACATTAAGCCTTCCAGAAGGAAATATTCGTGGACCCTATGCGGAAAACGTGCTGAGGAAAGTTGTGAAAGCTACGCTGGACCGTGCTACGCTGGTTTAATAAAATGGCTAAAAGGATTAAAAAAATTACATGATAACAATCGCAATCAAGAGATGGTCAATTCGGGCATAAAACTTTGAATGTAGTGTACGCAATGTACGCAATGACCCGCGAAAAAAGTCGCCGTGTCACGGCCGCGCGAAAAATTTGATATAAGGCTACACATCCCGAGGTGTCATAGGAATTGCTGTGCAACTCCTGTAGAGATCCATATTGAGAAAAAAGGATCCAGTGGGGTATGCGTCATCGACACTTTATTGATTGGCATCAGGCAGGACCGATGCCAGCTGAACGTCAAGCCTCCCCTCTCCCATATTTCCCCATGATTCAGCTGCCAACTCCTAATAGTTTATTCTGAATCTTCACATTAGCCGAAGAGGTGTAGTGGTGAGTGGAGCAGCTTCCATAAGCTTTGTCCGGAAGCTAGATCTGGTTTAGAATCATCCAGGCCTTCTACCCTTAATCGTCAGCGATTTTGTATCAGAGTACTGTTGGAGTGGTCCAACTCTGCGCGAAGGAAACGAACGGCTGCGTGTTTCTGGAGCCACAAGGGTTCACTGGACAACTCTAGTTCGATGAGCAACAGGACGACAAGTTATACGACTGAACGGGGATTAATAAAACATCGACTGGCCATCGAAATTTATTGTAGAGGCCAAATCGTACTACGATTCTGCACTGGAGTGGAGTGCGTTGCGTATACCAGGAACGGATTCACTGAATTTTTCAGATATTTAAACTACTGAGAAAGCTTACTTGAACAAACAGTTCCAGAACACAAATATGAATAAAAGTGTACTGTATGATGCCTTGAACTCCTTGGAACCGTTGATTGCGCAGATCTTTCAAC
The DNA here is from genome assembly GCA_963978905.1 of Trichostrongylus colubriformis. Taxonomy (NCBI): domain Eukaryota; kingdom Metazoa; phylum Nematoda; class Chromadorea; order Rhabditida; family Trichostrongylidae; genus Trichostrongylus; species Trichostrongylus colubriformis. The sequence continues at coordinate 52,404,080 of OZ022256.1, read as the reverse complement.
ATATCTACCATTTTCACTTCACTGTTCTCTTTAACTTTTTGAGCGATGTAGTCGATACCTGGAAGTTTCGCGCATATATTGGGTCATTCCATAAGTCATGTCGTCTTTTGTCTTTTCAAATTCCTAACTTTAAGGAATTTACTTTCTAGGAAATTTTTCCTTTTAAGTTTGTGCACAAATTTGTGCAACAAGTCATATGTATGTCATTCGGAAGAAATATTTGCTCTACAAAAATGGATGTTTTTGCGAATAGTAGAATGGGATCGATTTCCACGCTGCGAAGGGTTAGTTTTAGCCCACAGAAATAGAACAAACGACAATTAACTAAAATACTATACTTCACTCCAGGGGCATCACTCAATAATATGTTCCGCACTTATCCCCGACATCTTCTGCAAGTCCGGATACTTGCTTATCGGGAAGTCACGTCGTTTTTTTTCTAAATTCTTTTTTTTTCAAAAGCACCACATTTATTCAAAGTAGGTTTTTTTCTTTTTGAAACCATGAATCCATAAATGTCCTCTGATACCTCTACGACCATGACGGGAAGGCGAATACACGCCGCGTTCGTGGACAGAGTCGATATCTGATGTTCCAAATAAGTACATAACCTACCAATAAAGCACACAGCACGTCCAATTCCTCCAGAGCAATGAACGACTATTGGATTGTTGTTACAGAGACTCCGTGCAAGCTTGATTAAGGCAACAGTGGGAGTAGGATCAAGAGGAGCAGTATGATCCGGCCATTCGCTATATGACAAGTGATGTACCTCGTAGGAATCCCTAAAAATTGTGAAGAAAAGTGAGCAACCCTCAACAAATTCGAGGAGAACTCGAGCCGAAGAGGAAAAAATTCCATTGCTGGTACCTCGGCTAGTGCAAAAGGAGCCGTTCGTCACCTCGACACGCCACCCGGTGCAAAACCGAAAGTCGCGCAGTGCAGCTTCCTGCACGCTACATGCGAATGATGCCACGCGGTGATGTGATCGAGTGGGTGGAGTCTCCACTATTGTGACCACCCCCTTCCTGGACGAGTCCTGCACAGCGAACTATGTATTAGGCTGTCCCGAAAGTTCCAGAACACCTTGGCGGACAAGGGTTTTCGGGCCTTCCCACGATGGATAGTCAGGGCATTTGTCGATTGACTTTGAGGAACGTTCCATGCCATAGGTATATAAGGATTCGCGCCTGTCCACAAAAGGAATAGAGCTCGAAATGGACGAGACGTCACTCCGAGCATTGTACCTCTACGAGTCTACCGAGGGAGTTCCATAAAGGAAGCGGTCCAAATAATCAGCGTCGCATGACGAGCAAGCACAACTATCCACCGTTGGTTCACCCGCTTCCGTTCTGAAGATACAGCCCTGAAAGATCAGTAACGCAGTGGCCGTCCATCTGAGCTGACGATCAGCTTCTCAGGAGAACTGTGCAGGAGAACCCCTCGGCAAGCACACGTGAAGTAGCCCTGCTACTCGGTTGTGGGAACACCACAGTCGATCAGCATCTCACTTGGCTGGGATACCGGAAAGTGCTCTCGACTTGGACACCCCATGCCCTATTCGACAGCCGACATCTGGCAACATTCACCCGGGACACCTTGGCGACGCTAGGCTGGAAGTGCTACCACACCCTCCATATAGCCCCGACCTCGCACCGTCTGACTACCACCTGTTCGCCCCTCTACAGAACTTCCTAAAGGGGATACAGCTCAAAAAGCAGCGCGACATCGAGATAGAGGTCGAGCGTTTCTTCGCGAGGCGGTCTCAACAGTTCTGGGCGGATGGGATTGGCAAGCTTCCGGATAGATGACAGAAGATGATAGATAGTAATGGTCATTATCTTGTTAGCTGAAATGTGTTTATGTTGTAAAGAAATAAATTTGAAAAAAAAGTGGTCAAGGTGTTCCGGAACTTTCGGGACAACCTAATATTACTGATCCTTTGCAAAAGTACCAAGAGTGTCTCACGAGAAAATTTTTTATCATAGCGAACCCTCCTCTTCCACTTATTTGGATGCCATGAAAACACTTATAGGACGCTATTGGTTCAATAGTATTAAAATTGATGTACAGTGCGTGGCATATTCATTTAGTAATTTATACGAGATTAGTACGAGGATTATAAGAGCGTGAAGCAAAGAGAGCTCACCGTCGGGGAACATTCTTCAATGTGAAAACGCTATGTTTCACAGAAGAGCAAGGATTGGGAAGAATTTCTTTGTAAAACACTTTATATGTGCCACATTTGCTGCATTCTTCATCGCATCTTGGATAGTACAGTACGCATTTTTCATTGTTTCCTCAAAAAAGCAGGTCTATGGTATAATTTTGAAAAGGGAGATTCTTGTTTCTTCCAGGTAACTCAACCAAAATTTGTTGCCTATTCGTACCATCTCTTGCTGGTCGTGCGACAGGACACTCGAACTGAGTCACCGCTGCACGCGAATGATCTCGCAGCGCGCGGCATGTACCTTGCTGGGCCCGTTATCAGTTAGTCGTACTGAAGGGGCGACCGCCGTTATGACTCACCTGGGTGTCCTGAGCCCATAATGGTTCCGTTTAAACACCTGCTAGATCAGAGAGGAGTTTATAATAAAATCTTTTGATTTCTTCTTGAATGAGAAACCAATTCAAGGTGAAACCTATTGTGGACAGTGATACGATGAAATAAGTGTTGAAGAATTTCTTTTTTCCCATTATATGTGTGGGCTTCCCCTACACAAACGAAGTACTTAGCAATCTCACCTTCCCGCAAGCAACATAACATTACAATCACGCTAGACTTCTCTGTATAAACCATATGCCAAAAGTCCTCCAGCGTCTCCTGTAATGGTCCCTGAAAGTTGCGGGATCTCAGTGGCAGCCTAAGTGAAATGAAAGCGGGTGTGCCATCAGATAGGGAATTGAGGCTATTGTGACCGCGTGGGCGCGCGCGACGCGATGTGTGAGAGTTAGGAGAGCCGTAATAGTTGGGGCCTGATGGAATTACATTTGAACTGGGGTGTACACACAGTCATCGCTATTGAAACCTAACTAGAACGGTGCCTTTTCATAGCTCGTGACCATCGCGACACACGACAGACGTCACAACGCGAATTTTTTGCCAAAAGAGCCTACACCTATACTCCGTTTCGGAGCTCCTGTTAGGGCGTGGCCTACGAACATGGGTGAGTGGCGAGAGTGAGAATGCGTGGCAAGGTGAGAGTGTGGCGGAGTGAGAGAGTTTGATACATCTCACCCAAGTCCGTAGGCCACGCCCTATCAGGTGCTCCGAAATGGGAGTGAAAATGAGCCGTATATGTTTTTTTTAATTCTCACGCCTAGTTGTGAGCTAAAGCGCAAAGCAAAATGTTCCACGTCGAGAATGACGCCTTTAAGTTTGTTACCAACTTGAGTACAAATGTATCTTTGTCCATCTGGCATATCCATCCAATTAGCATGAATATAATCATTGTCTGGTGTTCTGTCTTTCAATATAACACGAGTAGAGTCCATGCATATCACATCTTCGTACCTGTGATGTGCAGATTACAATCGAATTTTTAAGTATCGCTATTGAATAAACTTGCGTGGGTCATAGGTCATATTAAATCAAGCATCCTTACTATACATAAAACGTTTTGTCTGTCTGTGCAACCATCCCTTGTTCCGTTTCTCCGTCCCTTTCGTCCCTCCGTCTGCGCGAAATTAGGTATTATATGAAAAACGACCTGTGGAGATAGGGGCAAGTGTGGCATGGGTAGAGCATGAGACAAGAAGTAAAGAGCACACATGGACCAGCTTGAACTCCGCCCACGCTGGGCGAAGCCTGCAGTGGAATTTTCTGTTTTCAGACCGAAAATTATTAATTGGGTTCGAATGTGCTCCAGACGTGGGGAGAAGGTTGATTAAGGACAGCGATGAGTTTTTGAAAATCACGAAAGAATCCTCAGCGGGCGGGGCATTTGTGGTGGTGGGCGGAGCTTGGACGTTACAGAAAAAACAACCTGTGGAAATGGGGAAAGCGTGGGATGGGTAGGGCATGGGACAAGAAGCAAAGACCACAAATGGCCCAAATTAAGCCCCGCCCACGGTGGGCGGGGTGTGCAGTGAAATACTCTGTCCTCAAGAAATTCGATCTACCCACTGACGCACATGGTGTTTCGCGCACAGTATTATGCGCCAGCTGACTGGTGAAAAGAATTGACTTTCTGCCGTTAGTCATCCCTTTTATGGGATAAGTCGCGCAGTCTAGATTTCTTCAAAATCGAGGTGGCAGGTCAGTGTGATTGATGATTTTTTGATAGCGGAACTGATATTGATTTGGCCTATACAGTGACTTGTTAGGCGAGCCGATGTCTCACATACCAGAGGCGATGGAAGGCTTGGTTGGCCTGAGAGGACGTTGCTGGGGAACTTACCGCACCCTGAGACCGGGATTGGACGCCGCCACCTGTCACCACATTACCTCTGCCCCATATTGTACGTATTAGCAAAGGATGTCAAAAAACTACAGAGCTTGCTCAAAGAGCATCGAAACGGTTCTCTGGGCGTGCTACTGTTTTGGTTTGAAAATAGTACTGTAAAGACCAAAAGGGAAGTAATTGATCTCACCTGTTCTTTTGAACATTTCGCTTAAAATAATCAAATGTGTATTCAGGCGGTCTGTAGTTTTTATTCTGTATAAACTCCTTTCTAATTGAAGCCATGCTCTGAAAAATCAATCGGATCATATCTAATTTCCCTAAAGTTTCGAATCCTTCTAATCACACCTTTGCTTTTGAGCAATTAAAAAAGGGCATCCGATGATAGTCTCAGACCGCGTACATACTTTGCGTAGCCAGTGCCGGAGTCGGTTATGCAAAATACGAACGCGGCCTTACATACGTAGCGGGAATTTTATACGAAATAGTCTCTAATTGTAGCGCGCGAAAAAAGTCAGGAGGATGAAATAATTCGTTCAAATGAGAGCTGTCGCGTAGAACGTTCAGGAGAAGAAAGTTGCTTGCCACAACAGCATCAAGCTAATAAGTGATGGCGTCGTACAACTGCACTAGCACATTGGAGGATGCGTGGGGAATAGGAACTCAGCAGCTGCCGGCTGCTGAGGGGAGGGGGGGGGGGGGGTGTCGGTTTGCTCAAAGGCCATGCAGGGCTACTAGAAATGAAAGCCACACTGATACAGTTCCTTGAAGTATTTCACGATGGCAAATAAAGATCACGTTGATTCAAAGAAACGTTTGCTAAGCGAGTCTTCAGCATTTCGGACATACTTTTCACGCCTTTTCTTTTTACTCCAGTTCATTTCACCACAATTAAAACAAGTGTACAAAGGTGGGCGTGACGATACAAAGAATACACCGTGAGCAAAGGGCAAAGGGTGTAAATTTCATTTCGCGTAGTCAGGGATGGCGCCCCCTGTAGCAGAGCCGAGCGTGGGTCGAAAGTTCCACAAGGGTAGAGAGTGGTATTTCCAGTTAGAAAAGAGAGTCGTACTGTAGACCATTCCTCTAGGCGACCTACTCCTCTATTCTTGTATTAGGTTGATTCATAATAAATCGGACAAATTGACCAATTTTAATCATCGTCGTACAACTTTTTTACGACAACAGGGATTCACTTGAAATATACTCCATCTTTATCGATGACCTTCTGCCACGGTATAGGCAGATCATGGATGCCCTTGCTCCAGAAGGCCGGAAGCTGGAGCTCGAAGAAGTTGCCGAGTGCCGCCTTGACCTCGTCGCGAGTTTTGAAGTCTTGGCCGTCCAGGTGGCGTTGGCTGTGGGAGAAAAGGTGGAAATCTGAAGGGGCCAGGTCTGGGGAGTACGGTGGGTGTGGAAGCACGGTCCAACTGTACAGCAGCAGCTCGGCCTTGGTCGATCTTGCGAAGTGCGGTCTGTGGAAGTAGACACGTTGTCGTGCTGGAAGTAGACATGTGACCGCCGCCGTAGCGAACTTTGGACATTGGCCTTCAATTCTCGTAATTGACGAACGTAGACGTCGGCGGATACTGTGGTACCTTCATCGAGCAGCTCCCAGTACTCTACGCCGTGTAGGCTCCACCAACCGCGGCTTTCGTCTTCGATGGAATAGTCGCCTGACGCAAACTTCGAATGCTACAACTACAGTGTACTTCTGCCGGGGGCATGCTCCTTGTGAACTTCTATCAGACGTCTGCCGATATCCGCGGGTTCCTGGCCAGATAGCGATATAAATAGTATGACGTTGCGGATGTGGTCTCTGGACCGCTTGAAATCGTGCGGCATTGTGGCGGAATGAATTTAATTTGGAGTGATTATTTTGCGGTACTTTGAAGAGCTTTTCATACTCATTCCAACGGTACCTCGCGCGTCCATTTTCGTTAATTCGTTACTGAGTTATGATCTCTAGAAATCATCACTACCATTTGTCCGATTTATTATGAATCAACCTAATAACATTTTATAGACCGATAAGGTCGCTCCCCAGATAAGGTCGACAATCGATAATTATACTATGTACAAGGATAATGGTTGTGCTATAGTTATCTATTGGCCTTTTTTTTATTTATATGGTAATATCTTGAGTGTACCTAGAGATAGCGTCGTCCCCTGCCGATGGAGATTTCTCAAAAGTTTCCCTCGACGCCTATGCTCAACTATGGCTCTGAACACCTTGTGTCCTACTGTTTGCCCCCCCCCCTCCCCTCCACTTTCTACACATCCACATGGCTCCCAAATTTCAGTAGATAAAATGATTGTTCGTTACATATCTAAGTGTAATTATGTCCACGTGTGCAAAAATTCCACGTGTGAAAATGCCGTCAATTCTGTGCGCATTGACCGGGCTATGTGATCTCGGACCGAATCTGGACTGTAAGACGAAAGTGTTCCATTTGATCCCTGGGTCCCTACTCTGAAAACTACTGAACGGCAAGCGCTAGTGCCAGATCAATTTCAAACGCTGAGGACGCTGTACTATGTTTTGGACTTTGGGCAATAGCATGTTTTTTCAAAATTAAATGATTGCAAATGAAAACAAACCGTTGTCCGCATGAGGTTCTGGGCCCAAATATATCGATTATCATCGGCATTTGCCGTTGGTCCTTTATCATCATCGGTCTGTGTCCTATGAACCTTTGGTTGAACCTTTCCCATCACCGATGGAGTCGTTCCTTCCGTTGGTGTGATTTTTTTATCTGCATTCGTTCCGTCTTTTTTGTATTTTTTACGTGAACTCTCGTCCGAAACATCTTGCGTTATCACATCGGCAGGATCATCGACCTTCAGTCTCTGTAAGTAGTAATTGTTACATTTCCGTATGATTTAAAGAAACTCTATTGCAAGCGAGAACTTACCGCAGATTTCTTAGGCGCCCTTCTTCGACGACTTGATTTACTGCCGCCCTGCAATAAAGCTTTGTTGGAGGATTCTCCTATATCATTTCAGATTTATGCAATTTTGTGCTGGCCAAGCGCTTGTATCATCGTGAATTTGCCACCTTCTTGTGTGGCGTGACCTAGATGTAGAGTCCTGACGATGTGTACTCTTATGTCAGATTTCGCATAGCGACATGTCGCAAAAGAAGCAATGCGGACCAGCCAGAGGCGCCATGTTGTTCGGTCCCAAAGCGATCGCAAGGCAACTGCGTATTGCCCCCCTAGCACAACCGTGTAGTCATTCTAACACCCAACTACCGCGAAGCGCATAGCTCGCACACACTGCGTCGCACGCCGCTCGCCATCGTGCGAAATCCTGACATAAGGGTACACACCCAGTCCTGACATACACCGAAATCTTTCCATCGCCCAATAGCTTCAGTTTTCTGGTAATTGCCAGTTATCAATTATCTCATCTGGTGTCCTTCAGGCACCGGAAAAAGGGCTAGAAAGAAAAGCAGAAATGGGAACGATGTTCGCTGTGAGGGAGCATTCGGTTAGTGATGCCATCAAGTCTCACTTCCAGCTGCAGCGTTTCACTGGCCAGCGAGGGGAGGGCGTTGTTCCCCACTGAACGACATAGTGCCTCAGCGTCTGTGTCTGCCGTTAAAGGCACACCACGCGATAATCACATTAGTGTCTTACTTTCTTGGGGGAAGTAGGTCCTTAGATAGGTGGCCAGGTTGCACCCGTGTTGCGGCTCTGTAGTGCATCCTCGCGGCGATAATCGCGCTCAACCCGAGCCGAGTTGAGCCCATCGAGCCGAATCACTCCTGGCCTTAGACAAACAAATTTCCATCGTGGCTCTTACGTGGAGAAGGAAACATGCGATAAGACAAGATAAGGCGGCGATATCAATAGCGAAGGCAGCTTCAACAGGGGAGAACAGGTGATACCGTAGCATTTTGCGCGATATCATCGGGCAAAAGCTCTTCTACAATCTCCAATACTCGTACGGGGACTGAATACAGGGGGTTCTATTTTTGGTGGATGTGGGGGGATTTGGTTCATTTTTCTTCACTGGTGGATGAAGCAGGGCCTTTAAGTCCAGTAATACGCGCTATAACTCTCACAATTTATCGCGTGGTGTGCCTTCAAGCGACCAGTAATTTAGGGGATCTAAAGAAGTTAGGAGAAGAAAGTTCTATTTTTGGTGGCTTTGACTGGTTTTATCCACCTCTTTCTTTGCCATTGCACTAGTTAGCGTCTCGACTTCCATAACCTACAATCGGCCAAAGTATTGCTCTCGGTGTCTTCAAGAGCAAGTTTCACTGCGTATCAAGTTGTAGTCTTGCAACAGTTTGTAATTGACAGTCCTGACTTTTCCTCTAATCCAGAAACTTTTTCGATACCTATATGCTATTTTTCATTTTGAATTCTAGAAGTCAGTTCACCAACTCGTTTAGGATGTCGAGATATGGGCGTGGTTTGTGCAAAAAGATCTCGTTCACATGGGGAGTGATTGTCTGGGAACGGGTTTTCTGCACCGTATGAGTCTGTGACTATCGTAATGCTATAACCCGATAAGAATCTTTTTCATTATTTTTTAATCAAATGAATAGGTTGTACCATTATTTCGAGTCTTATACATATTGTATATATAGAATAGTACATACCGATGATGGAGAGTGCCGAGCCGCAGGCTTTCTAGCTACTCGCGGTGCATTAGTAGCGGCCTGAAATAAACACGGCGTCATCTAATTCAAAAATAATAATTTCTAGCGTGAAACGCTTTACTTTTGCTTTCTGTCGTTCCTCCAATAGTGCTGCTACCTGGAATTGAGGTGCATCGGAGAAAAAAAGGAGCGCTATGAATCTTGAGGTGGGCATAACCTTTTACAGAAGGTCACCGGCCGTCGCTTGACCGGTTCCCATATCAGTGAAACCCGAGTATTTCAGCTTTACAAAGACAATCCTTCCAACACAAAATACGGCATCCTTTCCCTCTTTTTGCGATGCAAAATACAACCCCCTCCCTTTAAGATTTCTCTGCTCATGCTAGCCGCTAGCCAGTAACAACGCGAATATTGGCCACGTGTGTGTAGTACAGGCTTTGATATGTCAATCAGCACGTTGTCTCCTCCTCCGTAGTATGAGCTCCTCAAATTTATCAAGCTGGATGTTTTTTTTTTCAAAATCCGAGACAGGTATTATTATTTTTCTTCGACCCGATTTCCTCCCTTATACTTTATACCAGTTTGAGCTACGCGATGTACCTCGCGCGTCCCGAGTCATTGGAGAGGAACGAACTGCGCATAAGATAGTCTGGAAGGGAGTAACTCAGCGATGTGGCTCAGCAACGATAGAACGTACAATTTTATCGCAATTATCTACTGGTGTCACCCACTAGTCATATTATTGGGTTGGGGAATAAGTTCCCGCCGTTTTTTTCAACCCCGTTTTTCACATTGTTCCCTTCATATTTCGACAAAGCTCATACATGTTCTCAATGGAGCTTTTTCTGCTCTACAAAATGCTCATGTCTGTTTTTCAACTCCTTGGACTACCTAATATTTATGAGGTTTGAAAATGAAGTAGCTAAAGGCAAAAAATTAGCACTTGCGCACCTCATTTTTTTCGTCTGCTATTGAGACCAAAAAATGTATGTGTATATGTTTCGATAGAGCTTTCTCAGCTCTACAGAATGGTACTGCAGTTCATTCAAATCGCTCAATTTTTTGTTGTTTTTGAGATTCACAAATGCAGTACTCGCAAAAGTGTGCACTTTCGTTATCTCCTCTTCCTCGCCTACCATCGAGATTGGAGAGGAAGTGCATATGTGCATTCGATAGAGATCTTTTTGCTCTACAAGATGTTACCACTCTTTTTTTGTATTCTTTCATATTTTAGCATGTAGGAATGAGTTTCCACCTTCTTTTCAACTCAAAATTACGTAGTAATAATAAATTCTTTCAACACAATGTTTTGTACTATTCGATAGAGCTTTTCTTCCTTCACGAGACAGTGTTTGCAATTTTCGTTAAAATTAATTTTTGCTATTTTTTAGGTCATTTAAAAGGAGTGCCAGGTCGACGAAATCGAGCCTTTTTGTGTCGATCAGGCTCGATTTCGTCGACCTGGCACTCCTTTTAAATGACCTAAAAAATAGCAAAAATTAATTTTAACGAAAATTGCAGACACTGTCTCGTGAAGCAAAAAGAGCTTTATCGAATAGTACAAAACATTGTGTTGAAAGAATTTATTATTACTACGTAATTTTGAGTTGAAAAGAAGGTGGAAACTCATTCCTACATGCTAAAATATGAGAGAATACAAAAAAAGAGTGGTAACATCTTGTAGAGCAAAAAGATCTCTATCGAATGCACATATGCACTTCCTCTCCAATCTCGATGGTAGGCGAGGAAGAGGAGATAACGAAAGTGCACACTTTTGCGAGTACTGCATTTGTGAATCTCAAAAACAACAAGAAATTGAACGATTTGAATGAACTGCAGTACCATTCTGTAGAGCTGTGAAAGCTCTATCGAAACATATACACATACATTTTTTGGCCTCAATGACAGACGAAAAAAATGAGGTGCGCAAGTGCTAATTTTTTGCCTTTAGCTACTTCATTTTCAAACCTCATAAATATTAGGTAGTCCAAGGAGTTGAAAAACAGACATGAGCATTTTGTAGAGCAGAAAAAGCTCCATTGAAAACATATATGAGCTTTGTCGAAATATGAAGGGAACAATGTGAAAAACGGGGTTGAAAAAAACGGCGGGAACTTATTCCCCAACCCAATAATTGGAGTTCTGTGACTGCACCCCATGACGGCAAGATCCATACTCGTTTTCGACCCTCTTCCCCCATCATGATAGCTTGTGCAACCGTCCAGGATTTAATAGAAAGACTGCAATCCTTCTAAGTTCTTCGATTACCCACTATTTTTTTCGGTCCAGTGCAAACATCAGTGGTCCTCCGACAACTGATGACAACTGCATGCCATCCGAGACCTAGTGCGACGTTAGCACACCGTGGAATGACGGCGGGGGAATGGTAAACGGACAAATGTGCGGTGATACTCACTACCGCAACGCGTGAGCTTGCGTCGCGGTTCGTCGTCAGTGGGCACAGGCTTTCTCCCGTTTCGTCGCTCCGTCTGCGCACTCCGCGTAAGAGAGATCATGTAACGAGATACTCGCAGAGTGTACTACGCATGATTGGTACGGAAGCCAACGTTGTTTTACCGGATAGTCCGACGAGACGGAGTACCGTGGGGCAGCGGTGAAGTAGGGGAGGATGATCCGTTATCATTGCGATTAGGGTTCCAAATCGCCAATTTAGTAATTGCGGGAGCCTTCGGTTCCCGTTGTTCAAGGGTCGGTGCACTTTAGCGGCGAATGCACAGTTGCTTCCGTCTCATCGATACAAGCTCAACAACGATATTTGGGGACGGCCCATATTAGCCCCCACATCGAGGCTTTCTTCCCTTGCAGGCTTGGGTTAAATATACACTTGAGTATGCATTTTGTGATGACAAGTGTCGCTTTCTTTTCACCGATGTCATAAACTCAACAACGATATTTGGCGACGGCCCATATTAGCCCCCACGTCGAGGCTTCCTTCCCTTGCAATGCGCGAAGAGCGCGCGACTCTTGGCTCGCCGCTTCAGCGGCGAGTTATGAGTCTTTCTTTTACACACACTGTAGTAGACGAAGATCTCATGTGCTGCTCACGAAGAGCCTTGCCCGATGAGATAAGAAGACCTAGAGCTCATGAGCATGCCAGCGCGCGCCATGATGGAGGCCGCCACGCGTGGCTCATGCGTCGCGGCAGTGAGTACCGCCGCACATTTGTCCGTTTACCGACACTCATGACGACGGGAGTAAGAAATAGGTGTTTATTCAAGGAGGAGGTGCTACCACCAGGTAAACATGGTCTTACAATGATACTTTAACACCTATCACTTTCTGCATACTTGGAGCGGTTGCTTTGCCCTATCATTTCCTTATCACAATCGCTCACTTGCGGACGGGCAGACATACCGACAAACCCATTGGCAAGCCTACAGACAAACCGACCGACAAACAGACACACTAAGATAGTGGTCTTTTCAATAGAAAATGTACTTGAATGAATGGCTTAAATCGTTCGATTACAATTTCTATACCGTTTTTATCCGTTGATTGAAAGGATTCGAAGATGTCAATCTTCTGCTATTGAAAGCTGAAAATGTATACATACTACAACCTACAGTAATTGATACTTGGGCACTGAGGAGAACTCACGCTGTGCTATCACATTGGCGACATCCGATGCCTTTTTCTTATTATCAGCTTCTTTGTCTTTATCCTTAACAGAGAAGAGCCGTGAAATGTGTAGAGCGGTCCATGTCGTCTGTGCACTATGGGTGCAAATCGAATCTATCGCTAGCATGGTGGATCACCCTTTGTCGCGGATCGCCGCGACGATGGCCTCGGGGCACCACGCTCCCCGGTCCGTCCGCGCTGCGGCGCCGCTTGTCGCGTCATGCGACACGCGGTGGCTCCACCCTCTGTGGTCGAAGCCGGTATATAAGACCGGGTGCCAGCTGCCAGTCGGTTTTTCACCGGGCAACGCCATGATGCTGCCCGAGGTCTGGGGGTGCGGTGCACTCTTGGCTCTCGGGTAGTGGAGCGCTGGCACATGAGTTGGCCGGTGTCTTCCCCTGCTCCCCGACCAGGAGCAGCCTTGGTTGGATCCCCATACCAGACACCGTCGGCCATATGGCTACGTGATGCAAGCCGGATGGGGGTCTACTACGTATAGCCGACTGCCGGGAGTCGCCCTAGCGGAGGCGACTTTTGGGAGCCAGGTACGGTACAATGTATTGATGTTATTGCGTGATAATTGTGTGTCATATTTCTTGTTGTGTATTATATGTTATTCATATGCCATATATCCATGTTGTGTCTTATTATGTTTGGTACTGGGAGCAGGTTGTCAGTGACGCGGCAGTTGGGGCTCGATAGCCCTAGGGGGACTGTGCCGAGGCTTGGCACCCAGGAAATAGGTCGGTAAGACCCGTAGGTCCCCAGGGTGGGTCCGCCCCGTCGGCCGTCGTGGCGGCCGTCGGGGTGTCTCCGGTGGGGGCGTCTGGGAGGCATCATCCACCATTGGGTGCCACTTGGATGCGAGAGGTTTGTGTGCGCTAGGACGACGCAACACGCGATGTCAAAAGGATGCCTTTGATCCGCGACACCCCTCTTAGCTGCTGGCTGCGACGAGGGTTTCCCTTGGGAATGGCTAATAACTTTATTTCAGATTACCGAAATTGAAATCGCGAGACCGAGATCGCGTATTTTTGTCTCACTGATCATCGGAAACCCTAAACTGACTTTTGCAACAGCTTTCGAATGACAACTCTCTGAAACCATTTTTGGGAGCATTATCTCATAGGCCTCCAGTTTGATCGGAACCGGCTTGTCCCGATTCATGCGCTGATGATTACTGTGTGTCTGTGTCTGTGTGTCTGTGTTGTCTGTCTTGTCTGTCTGTGCGTCTGTGTGCCTCTCTGTCTGTCTGTCTGTCTGTCTGTCTGTCTGTCTGTCTGTCCGTCTGTCTGTCTGTCTGTCTGTCTGTCTGTCTGTCTGTCTGTCTGCTTGTCCGTCTGTCTGCCTGCCTGCCTGCCTGTCTGCCTGCCCGTATTTCTGTCTCTGTCTGTCTGTGTGTCTGTGTGTCTGTCTATCTTTCTGTATGTCTGTCTGTCCGTCTCTCTGTCTGGCTGTCTGACTGACTGTCTGTCTGTCTATCTATCTATCTATCTGATTATTCTTTTGCACGTTTTTGAAGGAAGAATCGAGAAAGCTGACCGCTCACTCAAGGGGAAAGCTAAATGATCCTTTGCCACTATATGTACGAGTGGTATCAATCAGAAATGATACAATGATTGTGATTACACCCTTCCATGTAAGTGAGGTTCATACTCGGTGAACACAGCCAGCCCATCAGGTGCTGAGGCATTGGTGTCCCTGCAAAGGCCAGCCGAAAGTGTAAGCACTATTTCGTAAGTGCAGTACTTGCTGAAGTAGACCGTCCTTCGTAGTCAGAGTAGTCACGGAACAATCGATTGGGCATTATTCAGTGCAGCCGACTGGTTTCACAGGCGACCAGAGGGTAAGCGTGGGCACACTGCCGAAAACTTCCACGCTTATGTTTGGGGGGGGGGGGGGAATCGGGGTTTGACAGCACCCACAAGCTGCGATACCGTAAACCAAGCAAGGCCAGAGCTTACCCTATACAGCCGAAAAGAGTGTTACGCTCTATTAATCTAGACGATCTTCGAAGAATTGAATACTGCGCTACGAACGGGGTGAAGTGGCAAGTTTACCTTGAATCACTCCCAACAGCTGTGTTTCCCCAAGCTAATTCACTCACCTCATCCTTTTTGGCTTCTTCGTGCATTGACCGCTAATGAGTGAGCCTCACCGCCCATTTATCTGTACGTCATGCCGAACTGCTTATCAGAATGACAACAACATTTTATCTTTTTGTGTAAAATGAGTTCAGCCCATGACTCAGCTAAAAAGTGTTCACATGGATGAAATTAGTGAATTGTCGTTTGCTGTGAAACCGGTAAAAAAGGGCTAAATACCGATCTAGGATCAACTGAAGTGATGGGGGAGGAGGGGGGAAGACGCAAAATCTTTACGGGAGTCGAAGCTCCTTTCTATTCCTAGGCTTAGGCTAAAGCAGCTGAGACCGATGCTTCGGTAGATGATTTTCCGTGTAGGAGAAGGGGCATGAAATTTAACCCAAGCATAGGGAGTGAAGGAACTTCGACGTCGGTGGAAAGTTGCGTCTCCCACCCTCCTCTCCCTCACCTTGATCCCACGTTTCTCCTAGGAATTTCATGATTCTCTCAATCGATACGCATCCAACCCTTTCCACCAATTCCACGAAAACGCCAGGTATCATTCAGAGTTCGCGATTCAAGCTAACGGGCCAATAGGCGTATCATTCACCTAGTCGAATCGTCACTTAGTTCTTCCGCTTGATCACTTGACTGTTCAATCGATAAGAATATTTTTCTTTCCGTCTGATCGCCTAATTGTCCAATCGATTTGTACCTATCATTTTGCTCTGTCGACTGACCTCCTGATCGCCTCCGAACGCAGACGCGATCGCGAACTCTGAACTACCCAATTCCATGATGTCGCCCATTTCGCAATATCTCTTATTTCAGGATCCTTCTTTTTCGAAGACTTCTTTTTGTGATCATGTGCCGAGTGAGCAGGGCTTGAAAATCGACACGCCTTTGCCTTTTAGCCAGTTACCACAATATTGCTATTTTCGCGATTCTCTCAATCGATAGATATCTTTGCCATTTTCGACCAATTCTGTAAAAACGCTGAAAACCCTGATTTCACCACTGAGACTAAGATTCCACCACTTTGAACGAAACTGTGGCGGTGCGAGGTCTTTGCGTCGTATAATCCGTCGCCAGGTGTCAATTAATCAAAAATTGTGAGTGGTAGTGTAACCTACTTGTGCTGCTTTCTCATAGACCATAGAGAGGAATTTCAGCTCCCCCTCCATCCTTAAATGTGAAAAGAACAATAAGTAAGAACGAGTATAAAATATTTATTCATTACATAATAATCAGTTATTTCACAGATGGTTGTAATAGCGGACATCCAGTCGACAGCAGTGTTCTGCGTGTTTGCAGTATTCTCCTGATCACAGTATTTACCCATGTACTCGTGATAATTTTTTCAGACAACTTTTTTTCTAAACTGTTGTGACTGAGAGAATTCCATGTTTGGCAGTGATATCTGGATTTCGTTGACTCAGCACTTCTTGTGTGGTCACAAATCCATCCAACAGCATTTTTTCTTTACGACGTTGCATTTTTCTTTGTGAAAGTTGCACGATCATCTGAAACACCGATATTGATCATTGTAATATCTAACATTCCAGTTGCGAAATTTTTGTTTACGTACATATCAATTTCAAGGCTCCGCTTAGTAGTAGAGGGAATTTAGGGAATTGAGATTCTGCCATTTTATGTATTTTCACAGATCGATACCTATCTAGCCACAGCAGATTCCACGAACATAGATTCTACATTTGCACAAAAACGCAATAACGGTACTTCTCCCGATCGATGCGTATCTTATCCTTTCGCACAGATTCCATAATTCCGCAAAGCTCTGACTATGAATGCTGCTTAAAGGAATCGTCCACGGAAAATGAGTTTTTAGTTACCTATATGTTTATGTTGTATTTGCCTAATGTTGGCCTCATGCAAAATTTCACGCGAAAAAATGTGAATCTGGCTGAGATACAGCACCACAAAGTGCGGTCCCAGTGGGCGGGGCCTCCGTGTAAAAGCCTCGTCCCGTCTTCCGCCGCCGTTGGGAACGGAGAGTAGGACTGTTTACGTAACCTTCTGTTCCTACGTCGCGTCTCCGACCACGGCGGACGCGGTACGAGGCTTTTACACGGAGGCCCCGCCCACTGGGACCGCACTTTGTGGTGCTGTATCTCAGCCAGATTCACATTTTTTCGCGTGAAATTTTGCATGAGGCCAACATTAGGCAAATACAACATAAACATGTGGGTAACCCAAAAACTCATTTTTCGTGGACGATTCCTTTAACCTCAAAATAGCTGAAGTATAGGGGAAGGGAAGGCAAGCAGAGCTGTAAGGTCAGGGAACTTGTTCATATCATCGGAAAATAAGCCATGCCATCGACCTCCCTCCATCATTTAGAAAGTTCACGTCTTGACTGACAGACTATACAAAATTTGGTGAGGGAGGTGAATGGGTGAAGTAGTGCTTTTTTCGAGTCAATGTTAATGTTAACTTCTTTACTCGAGTACGACTACGGTAGTTTGAAGTGGTGCCTGAAGATAATTGAATTACCTGATCGGCAGGCGAGATCTTCGATTCGATAAGTTTCTGCTGATTACGGATTTTTCGCCGTCTTTCTTCTTCCAAATGTTTCTTACGCTCCTCACGTGTGTGAAAGTGTCCAAGCTGAATCAAAGTGGATGTTATCGCAAGGAATTCAAATATTCTCTGTACGGAGTTGATTGATTTAAACCATTATCGATACAAGCCTTAAGTTTATGAAGCTTGTGGTGAATATCTTCGGGGCTTCTATGACTACATTTTTTTAAATGCTATTACTATTTTTTGTAAATGTTGTAAGATTCAGCTAAGGAATCGTTCACGCCACTTTGATCTTTTCTGCTTACCACATATTTTTGTTGTGCAAAGTTTCATGCGAAAAATAGGTGTCTGGCTGTGGCACGGATTCCCAGAGTAACGTCCGAGGAGGTGTAGCTTCTCATGGAGACGGGGCCTAGCGATCCTCAAGCAAAGAGGCGACGGTCTAGTTGTCAGGGTCGCAATGGAGAAAGCAAATCAACGTTGCACGCGAAATTTAAACTACGTTCTTTTCGCCAACAGCGGTTCAGTGGTTGCTCGGCGGGAATTCGAATGAATTGCTGCCCTTCCAATTGCTCGGTGTCTGTGTCAGATCAAAGAGAACTCCTTGGTTCTTTCGGTGTTTCTGTTTATGCGCTGTATTTATTAGAGTGATTCTGAGAGAAATACGATAATGGAATTTCCTTGGGCGATCCCATCAAACATCGATATCCTTCCTCTCTCTTTTCCTTTTTTTTTAATCTTCTCGTATCTGTTCTTGGGTATGTAAATGTGGGTGATGTTGTTTTTGATGTCTACCGTACCTTTAGTTCACTCATGGCGTCGTCATCGGTGCTGATACCTGTTCGCTCGCGAATCAGCTGTGCAGCACGTTTCTTCAGGATTTGGCTTCGAGCCGGGCGCTTTACAACATATCGTGAACCGTCACAGCGTCGTTTGACCTAAAATGGGTGATATGTAGGAGTTCAACAATTCTGGTCCCATCCAAAAAAAAGTATTCAAGTATGAAGATTAGAAAATGAATCCCATTTCTTGATACCCAGTACTCTGGTGGTTAAGAATGCTAGAAAAATTGCTATCTATCCGAAATTTTGAGAATTTTGCATCTGGAATGCAATGTATGTCACGGCGATGGAACGTCGCCGTGACATACATTGCACTTCATACGATAGTGATATACATAGTATAGGATTATCTGACGCATTAAACCGCTACAACTGGTATTATACTCACCTTCCACTTGTACACGATGGTGTCGTTCGTTTGAATGCGATGCTCTGGCACAGTTTCTGACGGTCCAGCAGCACCTCCATGATCGTCGCTAATTTCATTCGCTTCTTCTACTGGCTTTTCTATTATATACAACTTGTCTTTCGTCTGCGGAATACTCCGGAAATATCTAAAATTACAAAAATGTTATCGATTGGACTGTAGCGTCATGGCATAGTGAAGTATGGGATTGGAAGGGGGTGGGGCACAAAGCCCCAGCGGCATTTAAACAATTCCAGGTGATGATATCTATTCCTCAGTATGTAATCAGAAAGAATTATATAGAAAAGTGAACAATGAGTCAAACGTTAATTTTATTGGGTAGGCCAGGAATGGGCCATGTACTGTACATCCATTCAGAATCGTAGTGGCATTTGATTCGGTCATTACTTACATATAATGAATAATCAAACCAGACGATGTAAAATTGGTGTTTTATTCTCCCATATGAATCTAGCAGCTATTGAACGACCTCAGACTTGAAATTTGACTGGTCTTCGTGGATTCCGGCCTAGATATTAAGTCTGGGACTGTATTTACGAAAGCGGCGGTCCAATACTTTAATGAGGAGTAAAATGATACCGCATAATCAATTGATTAACACAATTATGATGCGAAACTCACTTCGGCATTGGAACCTTGTGCTGTTTGGACATGTCCGGTCCAAGATGTTGTTTAGTATGATCCCGGATCGTTATCGACAGTGAGGGTATCCTGAAAAATATTCCTCATGTCAAAAATGCTTCTGTCCTGATTTCTTAGTCTTGACCTAGGCGATCTGCCTGTATGTTATCACGTTTCTGCGATTGTACTTCTACACAGATAAATTTTTATTGATTGGATGAATATTTCAGAGAATGAGTTTTCTATGTTAGAATCCAAGATTACCACCCTTCCAATTCAGTGGATTCGCTGAATAAACATTTCCCAGTCAAATGGCGATGGAGCAAAATGGGTGAGTATTAATTCTGGTGGTAGTTTTTAGAGTAGATTATACGGGGTACATCACCCGCACATAACCAGTTACAGTGACTTGAGTGTCAAATGAATTGCGGTGTTGTCATTGCGCATATCATGCGCGACCATTGAAAAATGCACTTTTCGAAACCTGTATCACTACCTTCTTCTAGCACAGGAACTTCCAAACTTCTGAGGTGTTACTGTAGCTGGTCCTATAGTGGTGTGTACCATGTAGTATCTTATGTATTGTGGATCCTTTGTTGGTTGTTATAGATTGCAAAATAATTGTCAGTACCGAAGTAACCGAAGAAACAGTTAAGCATAAAAATCCAACTCGAAAAAAGAAGTGTAGACCTGGTAGAATCAATGAAGGTTAAGTCGAAGCAATAATCTGACTTTGGTCGACAATAATTTGACATCTGTTGCGATGCCCATTCCAATAATCTTAAGACCAAAGTCTAATCGACTCTATAGATCCCACAAAATTGTGAACCTGTGCAGTGGCTCGGTATTGTGGGTAGCCCCACGTCATTTCTTACTTTTACAATTATGTTCAAGAAATGCTGTTCTACCGGGCACGAGATTTCGAGAATAGGAGTATTTTCAAATCTCAGGTTCACTTTCCAAGAGTCACGCATCTATGATATTAATAGTACTCATATTTCATGAGATTTAGTTAGTATGTATTCATTAGATAGTTTTCTAAAGTTAGAAATGTTTCTTGTTTAATGGGCCAGCAATGTTTTTTACAATCTCCTGCCCAAAAAGTTCTACCTACAGCTTTGTGCTTTATGATGACACGTCACACAGTTATAAATAAATAAACAATTAAATAGATGTTTGCTTCACATATAATATTCTGCGTTATGTCAAGGTAGTAGCATATTGCCTGTCTCTCATGATTTGTTAGTGGGCGGAGTCATGACGAAGAGGTAGAGCTCGATCGCCATTAATCCCTACTCAGCAAGCTCTAAGTGTTTCTTCACTGCTGGCGCTTTCCTCTATCGGTCTTTCACCAATCTTTTCGAAATATTTGAGAAGAGTCAAATATCAGTGGAATCTCCCTTAAGGGTATTGGCCCTGCAAGGACTTCCCCGTGCGATTGATTTATTTCCTGTTGGTTGCCAGCTGTGGGAGACGAAATCTCACCTGAATCGTTTAGCGCATTCCAAACTGTCCTTCGAAGGCAATATCTGCAGCGGAGAAAAACGTCGACGTGTTGACATCGGTGTGTCCATTGCCGATGAATTCGGTATTTCATCCG
Organism: Trichostrongylus colubriformis; assembly: GCA_963978905.1. NCBI lineage: Eukaryota > Metazoa > Nematoda > Chromadorea > Rhabditida > Trichostrongylidae > Trichostrongylus > Trichostrongylus colubriformis. The sequence goes on along the minus strand of OZ022256.1, from coordinate 52,383,308 downwards.
CATATCCAGGAGTGTGTAGGCGATTTGAAATTTCCACCACAGGCTCTTGAGCATCTGAAATCTCAGGGATAAATGCAAGGATAACGCAAAGTTCATCATTGAGTTGACGGCTGCCGTGTGATTAATCAGTCCACCCTTGCACTGGTGATCAATCGAGCAATTGAAGGTGATTAATCGAATAGAAATGGGAAAACGTAGAAATTAATTTCAAGAGGTTAATTGCGGTGACCTAGAGTTCCACAAGAATCAATCTAGACCAGCTGTTCTGCTCTTATAAATCAAAAAAGAATCAGAAATATTGCTGTGGTTTTTCCAGTAATTTTTTTTCGCGTCGAACGTAGCCCATTTTCGGAGGGGGGGGGGGAGATCAATGACTTAATGGAGGTGTGTAATTAATAAGATTATGTGAGCCATCCATTTATTGAATGATATATTTACTGGGTATTGTTCCAAAGTGATAATGAGTTTTCGAAGGGATGAAGCTCCTAGCTTCTCATTATCCTCAAAGACACCGGAAGGAGGTATTTTTGGCTTACGGTAGAACAGACGTAGTGTGGACGAGTTTAAGTGGCCGCCATTGCACGAACACGCCAATCTGACGCCTCGGCATGGTGCCAAAAGGAGATGGTTCAATTATAAATTTGTTTTTGCTTTTACTTTTTACTTTGTTCTTTCTTATATTGTTTCCAGATGTACTTACATGAATGCCAATGTAGTTGGGAATGGCCACTCCACTGCGCTGGGAGTCAGGTGCTACAACTAACGTTGGCCCGCGGCCCGTCTCCTACAGCGGACAACTCGCAAAGTCAGTGTGTTGGATGCGAATGGGATGCGAATACACACCGCAGCGTCGCGCTTTTGAGCTCGGGTTTTTTCGCCTAATCGCTTCTAACCTTGAGTGTTCGTTACAAAATGCTCATTTCTTTGCATCTTCCTCTTGTTTCGGACCCCTTCCGGCTCCTTTAAGAGGGGACTTTTCGAGCTGGGCTCTTTGCAGCTTTCAACAGGACAAGAAGAAGGAGAGCTGCTCAGTTCTACCAGTCAGAGCTATCATAGTACTAGGTGAAAATTCAGTAGAAAATTAATCGCATGGCGAGGCATACCCACTCATGGGCTACCTCACATACACTATCCAGCGGAATACTCGCCACATCCCCGTCAACGACTTCTAGAGTCACCGCAACACCTTCATTCACATAGCATGAAAAGGGATTATGACTAAAAATTTGGATTACTTATCCAGTTGGTATGACTGATCTTGGGCTCAAATACTGTGCAGGTTGATAAGCTGAGCTCTAGAATGCGGTCCCCCACCCCAGCTAATTTTTCTAAAATATTGCGGCTTTCATTCTCGGTTTTCCCTGCTTTTACGCCGCTATAAAAACATCGAGAAGCGGGAACTTACGATGCCTGCTGTTCCGCCTGAGTGGTGCAGGTGTTCGAAGGATGCCAACATCTGCCTTATCCTCACGGCTTTCCACTGTCGGCGAAAGCGGCATATTCTTCGACCGATGCAGTAATCGTGGTGAACGGGGTGGTACCCCGGTAGGCATAGCCACTGGTTCCATTATAGCCATTCTGCAACACATAGTTGATACGAAACGATATATTGTGATATTCTACGATACCTCATAATATACTACGATATACCGTAAGATATTGTACTTACGGTGTCGTCAGTTGCGGGGGCGTTTTCACGGTGCCGTCAGGTGTGATCGAGTTTGAACGACAACTCTCGCCACCGGTATTATACGCACTGGATGTGTCCGGATTGGGACACAGAATACAACCCTTAAACGAGAGAATTTGTCACGTATATTTTTTTGTTGTTTATTTACTCGGGAAAGGCCTTTAAAGTAAACAATATGTCAGTAAGGGTGGGGTTTTGTTTGAAACACCCTGGTAAATAACATAAATTAGAGCTGTCCTCATTAAGGTATGAGCATGATTGCCTTACGACTATCTATTCTGAAGAGCTGGTAAGATTATATGTAATACGATATAAAAAATTAGTTGAAATGTTGAAATCATGAAAAAATAGTTGAAATATTTCACGCTCTCCCTCGTAAAAGTAATTACAATCTCATATGCATTCTTTATTATCTGCTTATAGAGAACACGTTTTCTTTTGATGTTAATTGTTTGCAGTGACTTTACGATGATAGGTCATTATCATAATAATTAGAAATAATTATATAGAAATGGCGCCGAGCATATGTGGAATGCACCATGCTTCTCCCCTTCTCTGAAAATTTACTTCTTCCCCCTCCCCCACCCCTTCCTCCTCCTCAAGAGGCAGTAGGCTACAAGGGTCACGGGAGAATAAATCGCTATTATCGTGTGTATGTGAGAAAAAGCAAGAACGTCACACTGAAGAAGTATCACGGATGGACTAAAAACTGGAAAAACAGTCGTGCAACGGATGCCAAAGAATGCACTTACCATCCGATCACAGGTGTTGTTGAATTGAGGTGTGAGGCAGGCCGTGAGAAGGGATATCATCGACGCCATACACACACGCACACACAAATGCTGCTTCTCGCTTTATCGCTTTGTTTACAGTATACGAGGCGATTAGTCGTTGATCGCACCACATCATTCGAGAACGCTGATGGTTCCTCGTGATGAACGAGGGACCGTGACGGTGATGACAGAAATGTTGCGACTGCTCTTACTCAGCTACAATTCGACAACTGCTTCCAACGCAGGTTTTTGCCTGCCCAGAAGCACTTGTTCAGCTGTGCTATGGCAGTCGCGCCTTCGAAATAGCCTAGGTGAGCCACAAAGTCAGCATGGCTCCGCCTTCGGATAAAGTGAGGGCGGCCGGCAATTATAGGATTACTCAATTTTCATTTCATTGAATCATTCCGATTTACAGTACTCATTTCCAAGTTAAAAAAGCATCACTAATGAAAAGACGCCAGAAAAGAGTGCAGATCGTAGCCCCTCCTACGGTTTGGTAGTTCTCCTTAATACTGCTGGGAAACTAACGAAATTTTCCTCGGGCCCACAAATTTTATTCCATTTCATCAATTTCGGTTTTTTTCAAATTCAGATCATTTCAATTTTCAGAGCACTTATTCAAAGTTTCCGTTTCTGATATCAATATCACTTGATCGATTACAATTATTTGGAAATCAGAAAACTTGCTTGATATCATCTCCGTTTTTCATCATAATCGTTATTTTTATATTTCTCATCATTATAGTTATTTTGGACTATTTCTGAATAGGCGACTTCTCTCTCGTAGTACTCTTAATTCTATTTCTTTCGCATTTTTTGTGATAAAACAGGAAGTAAATCAAAAATAAGAAAGCAAACATTAAAATAAAGTTACTGTAGAAAATAAAACAGTTTCCACGGAACGTGTGCTACTATTCCAGGGGCGCTTTTGACCTTTTACGCAAGTCTATTCACCTATATTGATGGGGACGAACGAAACAATGACCCATGAGTCTCTTAAATTCACTAGAAGCGTACCACAATATCTTCTTCCACACTCGGGAGATTCACTTAGGAGCATCTGTTGGGTAAATGGATATAAATTATTGTGGCAGACCACCTTAGCGATAATGAAGCCATCTCCCAACTCATCTTTGTTCTCATGGCATCTCAGTTGTGAGAGTCTAAATTATTGATGAGACTTCAACTAGCAGAGCTGTCTGAGCATAAGCTTTGACGATGTGGCTGCTGATGTCAGCAGTGAGCCGTCAAAAATTACTTGAGCCTCGATCGTGGCACTTTTGCGGTGTGGGATGGGGGGGGGGGCTGTTCGCTGTCAATCTATACGCGCTTGCTTCATTTTGTCTTGCAAAACTGGAGTCAGTCGTGTGCCAGATGATGATGGAACGATGCCGCTCATTGTCAGCAACAGAATAGATCCACTGGGTCTATCCGTACTAGAAATGAAAAAAACTTAATATCAAAACTTGCGGATCTTTGCGTTTGAATTATTATCCAGCATGAAAACCATGAAAACTTGGGCGTTTCTTTATTCGCTCCTCTGCCTTGACGTCCTATCCTGCGTTGTGAATACAGGAGTTCTTGATGGCTAGACCGTTATAGGTAGTGGCGCAGTGGCTAAAAGCGTCGTTTGGAGCCTCGAAGATTTGAAGTTCAAGAACTGACTAGATTTTGTTCTTCTGGGACCGATGAATCGGTATCAGTAATTCCTAGAAAGGAAGAAAAACCGAAAAGAATTGATCACTGGGCACTGTATGCGAGTTTGGTGATGTAAACATTCAAATGCTCTGTAATGGTGAACGGGAGTTGAATGCGAGGCGCACTCACAGAAGTTTCACTCTCTCAAAGCTCCATTCACACATTATTATAGTGGTATATAAGGGAGAGAACTTATTAAGGTGGGCAAAGAGCCATAGTCTCTGTCGGGGAGGGTTCACTCCTGGTCGTTCCTCCCCCCGCCACCCCTGAACTTTGAAGATTTCCGCCTTCCTGCTACTTCAAGTCTACTGCTTATGAGTGATGAAAAGTCATGCGTTCAAGGCACCGCTACGGGTGAGAAGAAGGTGAGAATTTGGGACGAATATCCTCAGTGAACCAATATTCCAGTCCAGAACAGATGACTTGTGGAAACTCTTTTTGGAAAACACGCCTTGGGGTCCATATCGCGATCCCACGGCGCTGCCAGCCACAATGCCTTTCATGCGCTGGCAAGTTGCTGCGACGGCGAGTAGAAGTTCGCGGATGGCTGGCTCGGCCCCTCGCCCGTCTGCATCCACCCCACCACCTAGTGATGCAGGGAGTGCAAGGGGGAAAAAGGATGGTCTTGATTCCTATTTCTCTGCTATTTAACCATTTTTTCGTTCTTCCTTTTTTACGCTACAGACCACCTCTACTTTCATATTCCACGAATTCCAAAATTCCTCTAACGGTGTATTTGATAATCCCCATCTGAGCATCTGCTGTAGTACGCTTGGAGGTTGATGCTGGACTAAAATTCTTAAAAAATAGGGCATTGAGTGAATGCGAAAAAAGAAACTTGCATTCCCTTGTTGGTTCAAATGCCAATGAGGCATAGAGAATGACTAGTTAGCGGAGCTGCTATCTAGCCCTCGCCGCTCCCAAAATCACGATAAATTGTGTATTGCGTGCTATGGGGTGATAGAGCGTTATCCAACCCAAGCAAAGACTGGTTTCACGCATAGTTGCACAGTTAGCCTCAGAATAACGCATCGACAGGTAATGATCCTACTGCAATAGAAACTTTCGCATTTCTCTGATCTGTTGAGGTAATAGGGATTCAGAATGGTAAAAAGAAGCACCGTCATAGGGTTTATTGATTATATGGCCCTGAACAAAATTACGAGCTACCATTAATTTTCTAGATTTTCTAGGTGCAATTTATCACGCATTCGATTTTATGTGTTGTTATATATTGGCCGTAAATTCCTTCTGCAAGTATTAAGCACACATAAAACTACCGTAATCTTCAAGAAAGGTACCGTAATTTCGTGAAGTACAGTGACTTGCATTTGGTTGTGTCAGGACAATTAGAATGTACTGAAATGGAAAAAGTACAAAAATACGAAGAAATTTTCCACATTTGCTGTGTCAAGGGACCTCCCATATAGGATCAGAGCCGGGGTTGGCTGTTCGATTCTCGAATTTCGTTTTGATTGCTGTCTGAAATCCCGCTCACAGTTTCACCATCTTATTGATTCAGACAAGGTTTCGTTAAACAGTATTAACTAGCAGTTTATAAAACGGGGTTTTCTTGACATTTTTTGAGATCAACTGGCTCTCCATGAATAAACCTAAGCGTTCAATGAATGTAAGCGAATTTTGGGACGTTTTTCATATTTTTGAAAATTTCGCGGAAGCGCGTCGATCAAACCGACTTCAAGGCGACTAACGGACGATATTTGCTGTGTCAAGATATCCCTACCCAAAAAGGATCAGGGAAAACATTTATCAAAGCCTTAAATCGGATTTACCGCCCTCTGCAAAATGATCCATTAGGATAATCTTCAGAATACATTTCTCTTATTCTCTTAATAGGGATATTGACAACGATGATAAAAAATGTAATTTTGCGCTTACATAGCTCTTGAAACATTTTTTATTATAAAACTTTAATTTTCATTTATTATGTAAATTTGATTTTTGTTTTGCAAGCTAATATAAGATTTGTGAAGTGAGGCTTTTATAAAGCTCCTATTCCATAATTTTGTAATCCAAAAATTAAATTGAATTGTTGACTGTGACACTGTGACATGATTCAAAGCAAGTTCGAAGTTACAGAATGTGGAAACAGAAAAATGCTACCATAACGCGAAAAAAAAAGGCCGTCGTACCTCACTGAGCGTTTTCTCTACAAGTAGATGTTTATTGATCAATCGATCGCATTCCAATCGTAACGACGCCATCTCACTATGAAGGCTGGTCAGTTTATCGCCAATGGTCGCCGTTGCATCGAATGTGGTCGCCGGTTGCTGACTGTGAAATGGATTCACGTTCATTGAAGCGATCACTGCGGTAAATGTGTCAGTTCCAATGACGATACTTTCCTGAAAGGTGTTTCTTCGCGGGAAAATGGGGGGAACGTGCTCTGGCGAAGAGTTCACAACCGGAAAGGCGACACCTGTTGGGTGAAGGTGAACCTGACAGCTTATCTTCAGACAAAGAAACATAGGAAATAGAAGTGAAGAACTGAAGTGTCAATTTTCGTGACAAGGATCGAATTACAACGAGGGTTAGAAGATCAGAGGAAAAAGTGATGGCAAATGTCTGCAAAGCGCTGCTGTTGCTGTGGTCTCGTTCGTAGAATAGCTCGCATGTTGTTTGAATTAGACATCCACTACGATCGGCTCCACATAACGTTTTATTGTCGACAATCACCCATTGAGGATATGAAAAACATTTGGGTGTCACGTTCGAACCATCCAAACTATTTTTCAATTCCGTGTTTGTTAATATACAGTAGCGCTCAAAGGTCTTCGGCCAAACACTTTTTTGTCACAACTTTTTTCTACTTGACCAAATTTGACAAAATTTCACTATGTGGTGCCTGAACCTATTGTCAACATTTCCTCCTACTTGGGTGCCGCTTGACTCTTTTCATGGTTTTTTACAAGAATTTACTACCAGACCAGCGATAAAAAGAAAAACTCTTGGTCAAGATAAACGGCTCTCTCTACAACATCAAATGAGCAAGCCTCAAAGAACATCAATATTCTGTAGAAAGACCACGACTTTTGATGACAGCGGCACAGCGGGTTGGTGTAGGAATGGCACTCCAAAAACAAAAAATTGCATTTAATCACGTAACTTACACCGTTGAGCACCAAAATGGTATATTCAGTATGCAGTGTCTCCATGTACAACATACTAAAATTTCTCTTGGATTGGTCCAGTCGCAAAAAAAGTTACAAGTGAAAAACCCAAGTGAACAACCATTCGGCTGAATACTTTTGAGCGCTACTGTAGGTTCACCATGGAAGGCATGTACTTTACGCACAGCCGTTACCTATTTTCCTCGTTGGAGGCATCTCACCGAGAGAAGCGAAATGATCGAGAAGGTTTCGACAGCGTTCTAAGTTCCTTCACCATTTTTCAGTTTCTGATCAAATTTATGAAACACGTTCAATCCGAGTAAGTGGGTGGTTGAATCAGAGTTTTCAGCGGATCGAAGGCTATCGCTAGTTTTAGATTAATTCTCAAACAAATTCACCATACCCTGAACAGAAAAGCGACGCGGAAAGAGCCGCTGGGGCGCCGCGACCGCGACACAAACGGTTCCTTTTCAATCGACGCAGCACGGAACTATTTAGTATGGCTGATTGCGCGCGCGACGTCGCAACCGTCCTCATGCACTACACCCGCGAAAGTCACACTCTCAGAGTGATTTTGAACATAGTTCTTTTCTATTGTGGCGAGGACATTTTTCGATTATTATGTCTCAAGGAACTTCTGGATTTCGTCAAAGATTCGTGATTCCGTCAGAGGGAAGCTGCAGAAAGCTTCAGAAGAGACGGCTGGAGCTTGTCCCTTATATGACCTTTTTTTGAGTGTGGAGAAGTTTCGCTGTTACAGTTTCACTCCTCTTAGACTCGGAGTTTTGCATCCCTTCAAATATGATGAAATGGGCATTAACAGAATGAATGAGGTGGGATTTATAGTAGAAAGACCGACTAACCAGTACATACGGTGGAATCGCTGTGTTCCAAGAATTAAAACGCAGCAGATAAACGAAAGCGCAATACGGTAATGCTAGTAATAAAGGAAGTTAAGGAAATTTTCAATCCAAAAAACTTTTTCGAATTCTCAGACCTTTCTTCTTTCAGTTCACTCGGTGAAGGTTTCCAATCATTTTCTTAGTATAAGAAGCGAATGAGCCATTTCTCGCTATTCATGTATCCTTCGTGGCTTTGGCCAAAGGGATGCAAACTAGGTTTGAAACTGTGAAATAGAGGTCCCAAGACCCATTCAGTCCAGTAATACTTTCTATCGCTATGAACGCTCCTTTGGACCAGTGGCCCTAAGGTGTTGAGCAGGAATCGTTACTACAGTGCGTATCGAAAATATAGACGCACCCCCAAAAATAGCGTAACTGAGTTTTGTAGAAACTCACGACCAATTCTGCTGTGACTGTCGTGATCAGCATGCTCGAAAACCTAGGTTTACCAGATTTCATCTATATCGGAGAAAAATTGGGCAGATTTCAACATTTGGCTCCCATAGGGACTGTATCAAAAATATAGACGCACCTGACGAGGCAGGACAAAAGAGGGACATAAGCAAAGAAAAATTGCTGTTTCAAAAAAAAAAAAAAGAAATAAGTAGCAGTAAATGTTCTGCATAATAACCTAAAATGGCACGTTGTCCAATTTTGTCGGAGGTCGAGCAGGCTCAGATCCGCGCCCTGCACACAGCGGGTCTGAGCAATCGTGAAATCGCTCGCCAAATTCGTCCTCGTCAAGGGCCGTCGATCTTTATTTACACTCACCGGAGTCTTACGGGAAGAAGAAAAGTTCTGGCAGGCCGAAGAAGCTTACTCCTTAAGAAGAACGTCAGATCGGTCGAATGGTGTCCAATTCTCTAGTGAGTGTCATTGACGTTCGTGCCAGTTTACCGACTGCCGCCTCTGGAATGGCGGTGTAGAGAAGCATCAAGCGCAACAAAAACATCGTGCGATGTCGTCTCCGTGCGGCTCTGCGGCTCACAAAGAAGCCCGCCTGAAGTTCGCCAAGATGAACATGGCAACGGATTGGTCAAGGGTAAGGGTCTTTTTTACGAGGCTTCCTGCATCAAAATTTGCTTTCCAGGTGATATTTTCGGACGAAAAAAGTTCAATCTCGACGGTCCAGACGGTTATGCTTATTATTCGAGGGACCTTCGCAAGGAACCGAAGTTCCTCAGCAGACGCAATTGCGGTGGAGGGAGTGTCATGGTGTGGGGAGGATTGCAACAAAGAGGGAAGCTTGAGTTAGCTTTTGTCTCAACATGCAAGTCTTCGTCGGACTACCAGGATGTGCTGGAGCGTCATCTGCTACCCGTGTTGGCGGATCGGGGCGAAGATGACACTATTTTCCAGCAGGATAGCGCTTCCACCCATGTCAGCCGATCTACAAAATCGTGGTTAAGCGAGCGGAATGTCGTTCTCATGGACTGGCCTGCGTGCTCTTCTGACTTAAACCCGATAGAGAACATCTAGGGAGTCTTGGTCCGTCAGATTTACAGCCAGGGAAGGACCTTCACTAGCGTCGGAGAACTCAATGGCGATCGCTCAGGCTTGGCACCGTATGGACCCACAGCTCCTGTATAGACTTGTACAATCGATGCCAAACCGTGTCTTCGAAGTTATTTCCAAACATGGAGGACCCATTAATTATTAGTGTGCTTGTATTGTTTTGTTATCGTAATAAATGATAAGGTGCGTCTATATTTTTGATACAGTCCATATGGGAATCAAATGATAGAACCTGGCCAATTTTTCTCCAATATGGGTGAAATCTCGTAAACCTAGGTTTTCGAGCATGCTGATCACGATAGCAGAAGAACTGGTCGTGAATCTCTACAAAACTCAGTTACGCTATTTTTGGGGGTGCGTCTATGTTTTGATACACAGGGATGTCGCTCTAAAAAACTGCAAAGCCATGCATACATAAATAGGGTGAAAAAATCAAGAAAACCCATGTTCATGGCCACAGTCATCATGCAGACATAACTTCAGCTAAACACCTTCGAAGTCAAGATCGAATTTGGGAACTTTCACAGGGAAAGCGAGTATTGAATACGCTATCAGTCGCAAGCTGACGGGATATTCTCTTTTTTATTCTTTCGGAAAGTTATGCGGATAATGGAACTTTCATTGGACATCGTTCCCGTTACGGAAGCACGCGTTCAGATTTAATTGTTTGTAACGATGAAATGGTCCTCAACGGTTGTTTCACTGGTTTCAAAAAGCTTTCTTTCCTCTTCTCATTATAAGCGGACAATAAGCCCTATGTCCCCATTTAGTCTTTAATAAGCCTATTGTTTTGCGCTATAACACTCCTATAAGCTATCGAAGAAATTGCCTGCAAGAAGATATATCGTGAAGAAACGAAGTGATCGGGTTCAGGATGGGTTGCGCCATGCATTCGACTATCAGTTCAAGTAGTTGTGACATTGCGTGCCATTAGACGCGCCAGAACATCAAATATCTGGCTTATGCAAAACTTTCGGACGACAGAAGATGTACCTAACATCTTAATATGAGAGTCATGCCACTCAAAGATGGAGGATCTGGGTAGTCATGGGAAGTCAATCCAGAATTCCTTCACAAGACGATGTCGGATGTAGTGGTGAAACTTGTAACATTTACTATTTTCGTACAAAGTACTTCGCACAAAAATGAACAGGTATTCCTGAATATACGACGAAAAACGGGACTGGAATTTCTGCACGAAAGCGGGCTAAAGGTGCAGAACAGTAAAGCTTCCATGCAGTCCTGTGCATGTGGAGGAATGGCAATGATGGCAAATTCATTACTACCAAAGGTGCCATTGTTACAAGTGGCATTTAAGCAGAGTAGCGAGGCAATAATCGCGTCAGAACAGTAATAAAGTGAATAATTAAATGAAAGAAGTGGGTAAATGCCGATCACTCCGTGAGATGCAACAGAAAAAATTCCTACGGGCATGAACACAACACCGACGGGTGAAAGATCCGTAGACCGCCCACTCACTGACACCTTGGCTACAGCTGAGTTCTCGTGAGAGCTTTGAGGAGAAAAGGCTTCGAGAGATGTGCTGCTCACGCAGCAGCAGTGTGGTGCTGGTGGTGGTGGTGACGACGACAAAGCAACAGGCGGTCATTGCGTGCGGGCGTCCGATCAGATGAGAGGAATGCGTCAACGAGAAAATCAGTCATCAAATTACCCAGGTGCATTCTCATGACACATAGGACACCCAGATCTCGATGAACCTTTGACCTTCATAAGCACCCCAGCAGAATGTACTTTCCACTCTTATTGTTCAGCCTGGCAGGAAAAACTCGGTTAAACTCAAAGCCTGAGAACCTCGAACGTCGAACAGACGCGCGCTTTGTTAGTTCAACTATAGCTGCTGATGATTGATTGCTCAGTATTGGTGGCATGAAAGTTGGTCGAGAAGGTACAACCAATGTTAAAAGTACTTTCACTTTCGCAGAGTGATCAGTTCCATCTGAAATGTTCTCGCTCCAACTCTAAGGGTCATTTAGCTGAATTTACAGGGGCACGAAAAAAGGAGCTCCGTAAATCATCTTTGCCCCCATATCTCACCCATATCAGCGAAACACCCTCTTAAAGAATCGTCCACGGAAATATTATTTTTTCTTTTAAGTATATATTTAAGTTGTATTCGCCTTTTTGAGCCGCATGCAAAGTTTCACGCGAAAAAATGAATCCGCCTAAGATACAGCACCACAAAGTCTCGGCTGGGCAGGGCCTCTGAGCATGTGCCCACCCCGTCGTCCGCTGCGGTCGGAGACGCATTGTAGGAGCAGAAAGCTACGTAAACAGTCCCACTCTCCGTTCCAAACCACAGCGGACGACGGGACAGGGCTTTCACTCAGAGGCCCGCCTACCCGACCGAAAATTTGGGGAGCTGTATCTTTGCCGAATTCTCACTATCTCGCGTGAAACATTGCATGCGGACTTTTTTAGGCAAATACATATAACACAAGTATATGGGTGACAAAAAACTGATTTTTCCTAGAACGATTCCTTCAGCAAATTTTATTCAGAACTGTGGAGAAAAGAGGAACATGCTCCACTAGCATACATAATGAAGATGTTGATGAAATAGCCAGATCATTCTGAATTTCTAAAAACAATGCGAGACACCAAAATTTATTTTTTCGGACAATGCCTGCTATGAATTCAAAATTAAAATTTTGAAGTCTATTATTGTTTTCACACATTAGAATGGTACAAGGCTCCGAGGCACAGCAATGCTCAGTTGAATTATTATTAAATTACTACCTCATATTTTTATTGTGAACAAAAGGCTTGATGCTTGAGTTCGCGCGACAGATCTGTAAAGGTGTACCTGACTGAGTATTATATACAAGTGGATCAATATTTGTATATAGATTGATGAGATTACTTTTATATAGATGGAAGATTATACGTGTGTATGTGTAGATTATAGATTGAGATTGTATTATATATTATGCTTGTAGATTATAGATTGTATTGTGTCGATTATATAGAGTATATTTGCTTATCTGGGTATAGATTGAAGTCCGAATAATGTTTCGTTATATATAACCATATTTGATGTACTATATATTCTATAATACATTATAATACGGTTATGCAAAAATGCTAATAATTTTGCGATTATTAGCAGCTTTTTTGCCAGTTTATTGCTAGTGTAGGTAGAACTTGAAGTAAGTCAATAAGGCCTATTTTCGAGTGCTATGTACATACAAGGATAGCATCTGTTAGCATCTTCTGGAAATTGCTGTATTGTGGTAGTGCGAGATTCGTGGTAATACTACGAACTCTCTGAGAAACGACATTAATTACTGTCCGTACTATAAAGTGAATCATACACTGAAATTTAAGGCGGAACTGATGCGTTGCACTCTATGGACTCTGGGTTATATCACATGGTGACGTAAAGTGTATGGGCAATCACGTAAATTTGCACGCACGTGGTTAAGTTCACTACTGATTGGGCTCATACGCGATCCATGGATCCTTGGATGCGACAGACTGGCAAAGAAGGATTTCTGCTATAGTTACTAAAGATGTGTTTTGGAATACTATACAATAGATCCTCAAACTAAGCAATCGTTAGTGGCATAAATCGTAAGAGATCACGAGCCCTTATGAAAATTCTATGGATCTAGTGCGTTTCCTATGTCTGTCCACACAAAATAACTTGTAACCCATCCAATTCATTTAATAATTCATTGTTTATTTGTCACAGCTCCTGTGATATTATCATTGAATCGTGCAATATTATACATATCATGTAATATCATACAATACCATGTGATATCGTGTCATATCATACAATATCACATCATCGATGTGCCACAGCCTTTTTTTATTAGTATAAGAAGGCTCTGGGTCGAACCACTTGACACTTTATTATGACCCATCGGTTGATGCATAATTATTGCGGCGTTTGCGCTGTTTTTTCATTAATTCGGAATAGTCACTAAATTGATTATTTCTTGAAAGCTTCATTTGTTTCTGTTAGTTGAGATTTTTAGAAAATACCAGTGATGATTGTGCATCAGTTATCATTTTTATGAGCTTCAATATTTGTAGCATAAAATCGATACAGGTGCTACTGTAAAGGAACTGTATCTAAAAAGCATTAGAGAATTGGAAACGAAACAACTCGGAATCGCCATCATTGCTATAAATAATGAAAGTCGAGGACGAGTAGGCAGCAAAATTGCTATAGTCGTTTCCCATCGAGCTATGAGTCAATTGTGAATAACAGCTCCGCTATGTATTTATTTATTCACGTTGTTCGACAGCAGCTGTACAGCATTCAGAACCCCAATAAAACACCATGCTCTCCAGATTAATTCGGCTCGTTAAGGACAACTGAGCCGTGTTGCGAAGCTGCTGCAGAGCTTGTTGGCCGCTTTAGTCATGCGTAGGAAATTGTTTTTACAACAATGCAAAAACACGGCAGACTGAGAACTCATAGGTACTTTGGTGGCAAGCTATAAAAGTTGAGTTATTCTTGAATTCACGCATGAAATGATGCAGTTCTAGATATAAAGAAGCTTCAATGATAAGCTGAATATTGACAGCCAAAACTACGGATTCTTTTTACCTGTTCAGGATGAAATGGGAGATCTGCAACCATTATGTGAACGGCAATCAGCCGAATACACTAGGTCAGTGGATTTGGTGGGGCATTTTTAGAGAGCTGTCGAGAAAAACCCTCCAAAGAAGCTTGAATACTTCTTTTTGAAAACTCATTTCATCCATTGCCAAAATTGCTTCAACACCTCCTAGATCTAAGTGTGGTTTCGGTCTCCTAATTACGTGTTTTTTGGGAATACTCGACTGTTTCCCCACACAATCCTTTGGTTATGCACCTAAAAAAGAGACACTATGTAGTGTATCGACGCCACGATTATGCATGATCGGGTATGATATTAAATGGCAATTTATGATCCGTCTTGATTTGATATGATATTGCATGATACATATTGTAGGTTATGGTAACTTATTTATTGTTTTCTTGATCGCTCTCTAGTCAGCAGCTTTGTGTTGGTAGTGTCGGGTGAATACTTTTCTTGCTTAACTTGCCATTGGTAAACCTTTAGTTTTCAGACCAAAAAAATGTCACCGAAACACATCGATGGTATGGTCGTGTATTATATGACAGGATATTGCACGATATTATATGATATTCAATAATATGATATTCTTTCTTCTATTCTATGAAGAAAAAGTACATGATTGTATAGTACATGGTATTATATGATGTTATGTAATACGATGTGCTATTTTTCTATCCTATGATATAATACTACATGATATCATGTAATATGCTGTGATTGATATAATGTCGTATTACGATGATACTATGGGAGCGGAAATATTGCGTGGAACTTTTAACTATTATATATTGATGAACTCACTGATTATTAAAAGACTGGTATAGTTGAGAAAAAGGATGAAAATGTTGATGGATGAGTGTAGGAAAACATACATGGAACGCGCTCTTCAAACGTAAACGAAAGCTATGACATATGAACTCCCGAAAGCTAGCGCAAAAACATCCCAAAAGTCGATAATGAAAGCGATAAGTGAGCAGTGTGGTAGGAAAAACTAGGCCCATCCCACAAATTGGCTGCACTATGTGTGTCAGGACATCTGTCAGAGCATCTGAAGAGGGTACACGTCAGGCATACATGCAATTATACGAGCACGAGCAGATTTCTCAATTGGGAAGCCATTGACCGCCGTGGATTGGATTAACGACGCCTTCTGGTCAGGCGAAGGGGGGAGGTTGGTTGGTTGGTTGGTTGGCTTCGCATTTCACATTCCACATGAGTTAACACAAGATGTTTGATGAGCAATAGAAGAAATTGCACGGAGACGAAAAAAAAGCGCCAGCGAGGTGATCATCAAGGGAAAACTTGTTATTGAGGACGCATACGCTTATCGTGGAAAATTGGTGAGAAGAATGTCCTGGAATTATTATGTCCGAAATTATCGTAGAAAATCGGTGGTAAGAATATTCTAGGAATGTTTCGCGAGGAAAACGACCTTGTCAATCGGATCATATCCAGTTTCTTTGACAGACACTTAGTTTCTGGATAGAAATTTTCCGGACAATATGATTTCAATGGGTACTTTGAGGTTTGATGGGACTCTATTCTTGTTATTCTGGGCATCTCAGGTCGTTATAATTGACGAATAAGCTCTAGCTCGTCAGAACAGAAATCATATTTTGAGTAGTTGTAACAAATGAATCAGTGATTGTTTAGTAGAATAGGAAGTAAAGCAGCGATCTATCGGAGGTTT
Source organism: Trichostrongylus colubriformis (assembly GCA_963978905.1). Lineage (NCBI taxonomy): Eukaryota > Metazoa > Nematoda > Chromadorea > Rhabditida > Trichostrongylidae > Trichostrongylus > Trichostrongylus colubriformis. The sequence continues at coordinate 52,367,314 of OZ022256.1, read as the reverse complement.
TGGTCCATGAGCTATCCCAGACGTCAAGACATTTATCATTGGAGCATTTATCGATGCGCTCGGAGTAGCTCAAAACATCCCAACGACTCCGAGTAGCATGCAGAACGATGAGGAACGATGAAGACCGTTGAACGGCCACGAAATTATGGAGGGTGTGGGGCACAAAAGGCAATTTGGCTCTATGCCATTTAGTGAAGCCAATTTCGTTGACTAATTGTTGACGGGAAGCGGAAGATAAAAAGACCCCTTCCAGTGAGAAGAATGACAGATTTCTCATGCACCCCCTGCGATGGAAGGCTCTATATTCCATTCACGAAGTCGATACCATCACTTTCAATTTAGTGACGAAAATGCAAAGTGAGATTCAGTACACAAAAAATACCAAAATAATATAAACTGAAGCAGTAATAATTTCAACTTACCAATTATTAACAATACTGACTGTAAGTAATAGTGGTAAGTCATGAACGAAAATACTGAAGTAACTTATTATGATCGTCAGTTAAATTTCAAAGGATAATATAGTATGAAGTGCAAAGTAAAATCCAACATTGCAATGTGAATCATTTTTGATGGTAAAATCATGTTCGTAGGCCACGCCCTATCAGGCGCTCTGAAATGGAATATCTGTCAACTTTTGAAGCACCCTATAGAAAGTCTACAATGTAATGGATTCAACTTTTTGAAGTCGCAGAAATGAAGGCAGTGGCACGTAACAAATATCAAGAGTATTGCTTATTTACGAGTTTTCAGAATTAATGTGAATTAATTCATATTTATAAGCATTATATATGTCATCTGACATTGATCAGTCCCTTTTGGGTTGCGTCATGCATTTGACCTCCCTTCCGTACTGCGATGGCACCGGGAATGCATCTGACATGCACAATATGAGTTATGGAACTGATCATCAGTGATCAATTCAGAACTTTCTGTACTCGTGCGACCTTTGACAGTTTGGGAGAGACATGAAAATTCTTTGCATTTTAGCAAACTAGTGTCCATTGAATCATGGGAATACGGTTGCAAGTTGATTTTTACAAAAAGGTATACCTCCACAAAAATGACATAGTCATGCCGGAATCAGTGGCGGGCTACCATCGGCGTTCTGCTGAAAACTCTCGTTGTCGGTGTTCACAAAAGTCCACGAAAATGACATAGTTATGCCGGAATCACTGGCGATCTACCGTCGGCGTTCTGCTGAAAACTCTCGTTGTCGGTTATTATCGTGCAATTAAGCTTAATTTGCATATGTGCTCTATGATCCCTTCGTAAATGCAGTCTTTGTAAAGATATCTCGACAAAAATCCAACGAGAGTGACCTTTGCTTTTCCTAATTTAATTCTTACAATTTCTAACTGACAAGTACTAATCCTTCATTTCTTTATTTTTATTTTTACAAAATTCTGTATTCTATTTGCATGTATGTGGTGTTCTGTATTACCTTAAAAGCTTCTCGTAAACTACTTTACTTTGTTTACTCTTTTCTCATCAAACTTACGACACTTAACCCACAAATACTTCTTGAGCGTTCGAATTTGATTCTCATTTCATTACTTTGTTCAATCTTTGGACTTCTACAGATCTAGGTCTTTTACGGAGTCTAGGTTTAATTTAATCATTATAATTTTTATATAAAACCAATAAAAAATCAAAATCAATTTTAAACACTACTAAACCATCATAGTAAAGTGGCAGATAAGTATGTCTGAGTAATGCCAGTATAAAATTACGTGTATGTAAGTGAAGTAATCATCAAAAGTGCGTTAGTTTGCACAGAGACCGTTTTACTCTTTTTTCGATAGTCTATCTGAGATAACAAGCTTGAAAAACGCCTTCACTCAAAGCGAAGGAAGGAGAGCTGATGAGCTCCGTCAGAAGGATGCATTCATTCAGTCGTGGTAGATATTTAATATGAAAGCCAATAAATCATCCCATAGCGTGTACGCCGAAAGCCATCGTAAAGATGACGTTACGGCGTCATGAAGAAGAAAAATGAGTAGTGTAGACACGAATCCGAGCACACAAAGGAATTACACAACGATCTATGCCATTAATCGTTGAAAGTGATGTTCTCTAACGCTAAAATATGGCAAATGGTCTCGAAATGGTGTGGGATGGACAAGGTGGCGCCTAGCTCGAGAAAAATCACGGTGTTGTCGTTTTCGTGGACGCTGCTATGAAGCCACGTTTTCATAGCCACGGTGAAATCTTTGCCCGTGCTCTCAATAATTGAGCCTCATCACCTTACACAACGACATATTGGAGTGGAAGTTACCACTAAATAAGTTTTTGGTGGGTCGTAGTTTGATGATTGTCTCAGTTCCAGGGTACACCGAGATTTGAGATTTCCTCAGCAGGGGGTCGTGTTTTACCGGATAGGAGGATGAGGGTCGCACCTCCAGAAATCAGCGATAAGCTCTGAAATCTGAATTTTTGTGAAGCAGATGAGAATTAAAGAGTATTTCACCGCAAATCCGTGTGACAAATGTGAAGTAAATATATTTTCGCATCAGGAAAAGATATATAGCAATGGAACACCTCGAAACTGTGCAATTCGGCAACAGTCAAAGGTACTGTAGAGGTCGAAAAAAAGGGGTCTTACTCGGTAGTCTAAGAGGGAGGGGGTCGTACAAAAGCGGTTTTCTTTTCTTCGACACGTAGGAGTGCCGTGCTCATTTCGATTCACTTTATTTCGATGATTTTTGAGAAAAGATTCGAGCAAGATTAAAAACAAAAGTGGACAGCGTAACTCGGTTGGGTAAGGGCGTACTTTTAGGAGACGGAAATCGTATTGCATTGATTAGAGATACTTGAATGCATTTGAGTTTAAGGTGAATATTTAAGCCGGATTCACAGATTCGGTGGAGAAACATTTCAGTATGTAATGGTGGTGATAGACAGCAGCAATGTCCTTGTAACCGCCGACCGTGGCTCTTCACCCCTTGAAAACCTCTCATTTTGACGACAGATAAATATTTACACACTTTAAGGTTGCCTGAATGGCGGTGTACAAGCCGTAAAAATGGGATACTTTTCGTGAGGCCACTAGATAGGAGAACATCGTTGAAGGTCGCTAAGTTACAAAAAATAAGAAAAGCTGGTTACCACTTCTCCACCTTTCGCTGCGAGGGTTCCAGAAAGTATCAAGCTCGGCGAAGTGAGTATCGTTACGTATAAAAATCGCGTGGCGGCGTAGCACTGAGGCGCCATCAGTACGACTTGCCGCAGTCGGTGCGGAGTTCCACTCAGGACGGCATAATCTGATACCATAGGGTAACTTCAAAGAGGTAGCTGCCTCTCAAAATTGCGCGTGTAAACCTTTGAAAGGCATGTACGCAATCGCACGCGATGGAGCAACTTCTACTCGCCGCGGGCGTCCGCGCGACTTTCAGACGTAACAGTACACACCCACTGGCGTTCACTGTGGAGCACCATCCCGATTTTCCGTACTTTCTGAATGATTCAGAAAATCAGATCTGAGTCTTGGTTACCACGCGTATTTGAATGAATGATTCATTTACAATGCAGATGTTGTAGGATACACGCTCATTTTCATTGTTATGAACCTAATTTTGGTGCTATCACAGTGTGAGGATCATTATATTAGGTTGATTCATAATAAATCGGACAAATTGACCAATTTTAATCATTGTCGTACAACTTTTTTACGACAACAGGGATTCACTTGAAATATACTCCATCTTTATCGATGACCTTCTGCCACGGTATAGGCAGATCATGGATGCCCTTGCTCCAGAAGGCCGGAAGCTGGAGCTCGAAGAAGTTGCCGAGTGCCGCCTTGACCTCGTCGCGAGTTTTGAAGTCTTGGCCGTCCAGGTGGCGTTGGCTGTGGGAGAAAAGGTGGAAATCTGAAGGGGCCAGGTCTGGGGAGTACGGTGGGTATAGAAGTACGGTCCAACTGTACGACAGCAGCTCGGCCTTGGTCGATCTTGCAAAGTGCGGTCTGTGGAAGTAGACACGTTGTCGTGCTGGAAGTAGACATGTGACCGCCGCCGTAGCGAACTTGTGACATTGGCCTTCAATTCGCGTAATTGACGAACGTAGACGTCGGCGGATACTGTGGTACCTTCATCGAGCAGCTCCCAGTACTCTACGCCGTGTACGCTCCACCAACCGCGGTTTTCGTCTTCGATGGAATAGTAGCCTGACGCAAACTTCGAATGCTACAACTACAGTGTACTTCTGCCGGGGGCATGCTCCTTGTGAACTTCTATCAGACGTCTGCCGATATCCGCGGGTTCCTGGCCAGATAGCGATATAAATAGTATGACGTTGCGGATGTGGTCTCTGGACCGCTTGAAATCGTGCGGCATTGTGGCGGAATGAATTTACTTTGAAGTGATTATTTTGCGGTGCTTTGAAGAGCTTTTCATACTCATTCCAACGGTACCTCGCGCGTCCATTTTCGTTAATTCGTTACTGAGTTATGATCTCTAGAAATCATCACTACCATTTGTCCGATTTATTATGAATCAACCTAATATAAAAAGTTGCACCTTTCAGCATCTTGAGGGAACTTGGAGGGGTCAAGTTGCATTCTCCAGCGCGTATTTTTGCCAAAGCTTTGGTGGAGGAAGAAGGGGTTTTTCCTCTTCAAAAGAAAGAGTCACATTTATTTTCACGAGAATAAAACTCATAACATACAAAATACAGTACCTATGATATTAATGGCGTCATTTTGTGCGACTGTGGTAAGAACACGAAGCGATTTCATGGAAGTTAACTTTACCATTATCAAACTGACTAAAGAGCAAAGAGTATAACATTATCGATAGAAAGGTCAGATTTCGATCCAAAGGAATCTTTTTTTTTGAAATGCCGTCTTTTGCAGACAACAGGAGTCCTGAGAAAGCTCCATAAAGAGCCCAATATTGAGCTTTGCCACGCAGTACTTGGAACCTCCCTTAGAGAAGGGAAGATCTCGAAATGCGACAGTGTTTTGCAGTATTTTCCAGTTTATGCATTCAAATACAAATATTTCCTTTGTAATTCCGTGCCGTTTCTCTTTTTCTTTTTTGCGACAAGCAGCTGACTATGATTTCCATTCAGAAAAAAAACCGCTAGCCATGTCTTAATATTCTAACGCATGCTACATATTATATGCTATAAGCACTTTCCACTTCCCTAAATTATTTCTTGGCATAAAATCTAACTGGAGACAGAGTACATAGATAAGTGGTAAATAAATAAAATCTTGCAAAGAAACAAATATGAAACCAAAACGAAGAAGGAGTCATAAGGTGATTGATGATTACTATGGTGCTTACAGTTTTTCCTTTATAATCCATACACACAAGATAAATCCCACTGTGTCCGGAAGGATACTGCTGGGAGAATAGTCTTTGGGTTGGACCCTAATGAGTGTAGACTTCTCGAATATGCATGAGGGAATCGTTGAGATGACACAAGCAGCTGCTGTAGAGGGGCGCTCATCGCCTAATCATTAGTACGATGCTCGCCTTCCATAGCACTACTGCACACTGGAATGACCGGGACGAGAGATGGAGACGGCCAATGAGCCGGCAAGCCTGCTTGCTCCTATGAATTACGATCGCTAATCGTCGTGAGATTATAATTTTACTACGTATCTTCACCCATATTGCACTAATAAGCAAAGATTATGAACGGCTTCGCTGTAGTTTAAGAGCGCCCATTGCAATGCAGAGCCATATGTACTACATTATCATGGACGCTTTTTCACTAAAAAATATAAATATAAATACAAATTGCTTAAGTATATAAGAATATATAGAAAGTACATAAAAATAAAATAAATATAAAAATAGTATGAAAAATATATAAAAATCGCTACGCTGGCTCTAGTATTTTTGAGACGTTATACGTTATACGTGTGTGTTGATATACTATGGCAAATATGCCATTCAAAAGCTGAGTTGAGGTGGGAGGGTGTCCGCAGTGTAATGGATTAACACATGTGCCTAATGCAGGGAGCGCAGGTTCGAGTCCCGTGCGTTTTCGAAGATTTTTCTATGAAAAAGGGGGAAGCAGGCTGAGAAGATTTGCAAATTTGCGTGGCGATTCTCAAAAGTAAAGGAACTAATCTGTAAGCAGTGAATACTGAAACGTAGAGTTAAAAATAGAGAAAGTAGAGGGATTTGCGTTTAGGCCTTTAGAGATGACATTTCTCGTTTCGTGTGAGCACTGATCCAAGACAGGTGGCATATAACTGCGAGATGTGCGTGCATACATACATGCATATATGTCGAGACGGCGCCGGATGGAAAGAAGTATTATACCTGTTGCTTGACTGCTCGAAGAAGAAGGTAAGAAAGAAGTAGGAGGGTTAAAGGTGCAAGAAAAAATAAACAGTCGGGAGAGAAAAGCAACCACACTGAATGGTGATCCAAATCGATTGGATGAACGCCTCTTAGCCATTAGAATAGGCTTTCACTTTGGTCTCAGTTTAATGGTGCCACTACTGCTCTTGTGTGTGCCATCAGGTCTGAATGCGACGTCGCGCGAGACATTCGCCGCGCTCGGCATATTCCTGCCGCAGTGAAGACGATGATCAGCCTTACGCGAATTTCGTGTTCAAATAGGAAGGTATTAGGGGCCGATTTTGCGCGTTCACAAGATAAATTCGAATCTCGAAGCGCATCAACACGAATCAACTTAAATATTGTGCCATGCGCACATGCAGGAAATTGAACCTAAATTCGCGATGCGACATCGCACCGGGCCCTCCTACACCCCCTTCACCTATTACACCTTCTTTCACGATAAAGTTCCAGTGAATCATCTTTGAGCTTCTTGTTGGATACGAATCAACTATAGGGGGCTTGAAAATGCTCGTGACCACCTTTATAGGGGATCAAATTAACAATCCATGAAAATATCGATACGTCTGCATGCAAGCGCATCTTGCATCGATCCTTTCTCAAGCGAGCTTTCCCTTCTTCCTAAACTTCAGAATTCTTCATTTTACGCTTTTCCTTTTGTATATTACTGTAACATGAAACGACCGCTTGTCAAGTTGCTCAACAAAATGCCTCGTTTATAAAAATGAAGTTATTAAGTATCTGGAGTGGTCCGAAGGCTCTATTTACAGCCTGAACTGGGAAAACAGGCGAGCTGTCAAAAGCAAGTATGGCCGATAACTAATGACTGCAAACCACCCTCCGTACTACTGCTATGAAAAAACTGGGAAGAAAGCGGTTGATGCTGGTGTGAGTTCGGATACTATTTTCCGGTTGTAAATAAGTAATAAAAAATAAAGGAAGGTATTTGAAGTGAACTGATTCCGGATCACATCAAGGAAGTAGTGAATAGCAATAAGCCAAGCTAATCTGATCAAGTAAGAGATGAAAATAAGTTTGGCCTGATGTTTCGTGCCATGTTAGGCAGCGTTTATACTTTGCGCCGGCAGGGCGTGGCTGCGTTCACAGACGGCGAGACAGTGGCACAGAGGAGGTGCAATGACGACTCAGGCATCGAGACAAGGAGCAAAGGCGTAGACGCAGAGACACGCAGCCACACCCTGCCGCCGGCACCGCAAAGTATGAACGCGGCCTTATGAGTATGATCACAGTTTGGAATAGTGGGAATGAAATAGATTCGAACGGGAATTTGTAGACTTATTCGGTACGGATACGTACGAAGAATAAAGCAATCAGATTAAAGCATGTGGCATTAATAGCTCTTTTTCGGTTGCACCACTCATTGTAGTTTCATCCACAATCATAGCAAACATTCCTATAAAAAAAGTTGTATGAAAAATGGCGTTGGAACAGTGCCAATAAAGACAGTATTCATAATAATAAACGGTGCTATCGTAGTAAGGCAAAGGGAAATTCAACTATAGAAGCTGGTTGCATCCGATTGTGAGCCTAGAATGGAGAAAAAACCACTTCTCTTTTCCTTTGGGGTTCAACTAAAAATGTATAAGATGGGAAGATTCATGCTTTAGTGATGCATAGGTGAGCAACTTCATATGTAGCTCCCCTTCTAATTGCGGTAGCATCTAATAGATGAAATTTTCTGATAGCCCATTCGAAGGATCAGCACTCTGAACTCCCAGGCATTGTTCAGATCTCGCGATTCAAACGATGCACTACTGGGGTATCATTTAGCTTATCGATACGTATTTTGTCCTTTCCGCCTCTATCGCCTCATCGCGTGAATCGCGTGAATCGCGCGCGATACGCGAAACGCATACTCTGAACAATACCTTACATAGGCCTGAGTGTTTATACGCAAACTTTCTATCTGTTCAGATCGACAAAAGACGTCGTAAACGAAATCAAGCACTAGTCGATGTAATGGAGAAGATACTTGCTTTGTATACCATCGCAACGAAATGAAGTGAGCAGAAGTTATCACATTTATGTACTCCGCAGTCAGTGTGGGTCTAAGGAAAGATAAGCAGGATGATCAACATGTGTGCATGAAGCACCACTGCGCCTCTCATACCTAACAGCACGCAAGGGACCTGTCATGTCTCCATTTCCAAGGCTTGTAATAGAAAATAAGGTTGTTTGAGGGGAAGGGGGTTTGAATTTCGTCTTGCACAATATTGCACGTCCTTCGCACCCACGATGATCCTTACTTCGACCATACTTTGAGATGACGATGATGTCATCAAACGTATTATGCCCGCTATTATCATTATTATTTCTTCAGGAAAATTCTCGAATGCTCCACATACGAAGAACACCTGTCTGCTCCACAAGTATTATATCATGATCTCATCCTCGAGCAAGGACAAAACTGATGTTACGTGAGTCTTACTTTCAAATGAATTGAAAATGGATTGTTGTTGTTGGACCTTCGAGGCACTTCATTCGTCCTCTTACCTGAGGTTCACGAAAGAAAGGAATGTAAAACCAGCAGGAACAGAATAAACCCCAAATGTTTTATCTTATTTTCAAAATTCATAGTCCGAATGTGATAAAGAAAGCACGACGTTCCGATAAAGCCCAAAAAGGCATACATATGAACACGATGCTCAGAATGAGGAGTGACTGAGGAAGTAGTTTCCCCAAACGATTGGCGATTGCCTGGCTCTTAAGATCGGATCGAACTTATGACGATGAGCCTTCAGATGCGCTGGGATGACCCTAATGTTCTAACCTCGATAGTGCAGATACAGAGGGAATTAATAAACAATGAATTTTATTTGGATGGATTTTTCTGTTTTTTTTTTTAAAGATAATCGACGACTGCACTGTTAAAAAAGTATTTCACCAAGAATCAGCAGGAAAATACCGAGTAGGTGACCGCACGAAAAGAACTGTTTGTGTGCGTTTTATTGAGTATTTCGCAACTCTAACTTTGCATCCTTTTCACTATTACTGACAATAAGCCGAATTTTATGAATTTTTTCTGGCTTAATACAGTGCGTTTCATAATTATAAGGTCACCCCTGAATTTTCAGTTTTCAAAAGAGACAGCTGATCTAAAAATTTTCAAGTATTTTTTATAGATTCCTCACCACAGAAAACCCTCCTATACTAGATTTGATGACATCATCTTTCAGTCTGACAATTTCATGATTATTTTCTGAATATTGTGCCGTTTCATAATTATAAGGTCACCCTGAAGAATCAGAAAATTTGCTAGAGTTAACAGCGCATGCGGAGGAGCTTATAATCTATAACTCCCTCCTGTTTAGGAGCGACATCAACTAGCAGGTTTGGTTAAGTAGAAACGAAATTTTGAAGAGCCTCACCACAGATTTTGTTCCAGTCTTCGACGATTGCCTGCTCCAGCAGTTTTGCTTCCCAAAATTGGCGATTATTGGGGTAATTATTTAAGGCGATGTCTTCTAGATCTCCCTAATAGTAGAGCTGAGACCAAGATATATGTTATCTATGGCTGGACGTCCATATTTCGGAACTTCACCCGCAGTTCCGTTGGATGACCTATGTGAACAACAGCTTTGCCATACTTTGAGACGCAATTATGAAGAGCCGGTGAGCTCCAAAAGGCGACTTATTTCTTCGTGAGACCTTTTAGCAGTCGCTGGAGTGCATTCTGCAGGTTTCGAAGGCAAAGTTCAATGCAACCTCATTGCCGAATACAACTTAAGTCATCACCCTTCTCGCACAAAAATTGCCGAGGCTCTGGTAGATCGCTGCACTTCTCAGATCAAGCTAGTACTACCTCTGCCCGTTAGCACCATACCAATAGAATATTCTCGGACTCAAAAATACAATTCAGATGGGATTACTCGTATGCAGGGTGCAACTCCTATGCAAATTCAGTTTCGTTCAATTCGCGCTCGAGAACAACTTTAAGAATTGAAGTCGTGCCGCCATGTGGTGCGCTGTGGGCCTCGGAAATTAATTCGTTATTGTTCTAGTGATGTTTCTACTCTTCCTCGCTACTGTACACGCTGAGGTCCCAGACAAAGAATGGTTTAATTCTAAACAAATCTGGTCCATGGAGGAGGTGCTGTAGGAAGTGGTCCCCAAAATCCCTTTTCTCGTTAATCATAATGGTCTCACGTGGGAGTCCAGAGTCTGAAAAACATCTGAAGACACCGAATGACTCAAATTTTATCTAACTAAGCACAGGAATCTTCCGATTTTTCTTGGAATGGCTCTCAAACTGAGCCTAGCACCACGAGAATCCCGAATCTGGGCTTTTCTCTGTGAACACAGCAGCTAGCCACAAGACAACTGAGCATGTATCTTGAAGATGTACTTGGAAGACATATCCACCTTCACAGACTTGCTGGAGCCCCAACTTTTTTCTTTTTTCAGGGTGACCTTATAATTATGAAACGGTACAAAAAACGAAAAATACTTCTAAAAATATAAGGTAAACGAGACTGCAACCAGAAATCGGACAAAGGGGGTTATTTCCGGTGAGGAATCCGTCTATGAGACTGAAAAGATTCCTTAATGGGGAGTTGTTGAGAAAAATTGAAATTCAGGGGTGACCTTATAATTATGAAACGCACTGTAGAAGCAATCTAGCTGCACTTTGTCTGATGTCGAATACCACCCTACACCAAAGGGAACCTAATGCAATTTTTTTACAATCGCAATTTATATTGTTCAGCTCCAAAAACTTTGATTCTATTCTGGAAGAGGATTTTTCTGAAAGAGGAAGTGAAGAGGGAACAAAGATAAGAGAGTGAGAAGTGATAAGATTAGTCAGAGTTGGCGAGCCTCAGTCCAGATGTTTACCTGCCTTTTTACAACATTAGATCGATGCTCTACATCTAAAAAATCACTTCTCCGGCCAATTGGCCCATATTACTTTTAAAATTTCATGCAGATTTTCTGGAAAATTCTAGAATAAGCGTACATATAACTCCACTTGTAATTACAGAGATAGCAGCCATGGCTAGTAATTGATGAGGTCAAATTTTTTTCCTTGGATCCTTGGAACAGATAATACACGAGATATACCTTTTTGAGGATTTAGATGAAGGGCTGGCAATCTGAGAAAAAGATCTTGCAAACTGTGAAGCTTTGCAAGTAGCGCTTATAGCCGTTGCGCCACCCCCATTACCATATCCGGAAAGTCATTCTTGGCAGAGGAACGCTTATCCACACGACCCACTCGACTCGTACATTATTTTTAATTTCGTGTGGTTAAGAGTCCCTCGGGCAAACGGGAAGCCATAAAACTGCCCTGATGAAATCTGCGATGCCATAACATTTTCATTATGAGCAAAGCAGATGACCAGCTGGCCGAGGGCTGTATTGGAAGAAAAAGCGGCAAATGATGTGTAATTCCTCATCGATCGATAGTGTATCTTTATATAAGCATATGTGTATTGGCTTTAATAAGAGCTCCTAGAATAACTTCAATTGACAAAGAAGGTATTCGGATACAAGAAAATATCAAAACTTTTTCGTAAACGACTTTCGTAAACTATGGTACTTTGGGTGCGGAATGAGATCTTCACTTCTCTTTGCTACGTGTGATTATTTTGAATATTTCAAAATACAGTAATATCAAAAAAGGCATTCACATAAAAATAGTATAATTTCATACGTGAGGTAAAACTGGTACAAAAAATATCTCGCATTCATACTGGAGTAGCACTGAAATCTTGATCTAGTTTTCTTTTTTTCTAAATGGATGAATTACAACGATTAGGGTGTGATCCCGTGACAGTTTGAGATGAGCCATGCATCCGACCTCCACTTTGTTTTCGTGTTAGCCTTGGAATCATTATTTGGCTTATGCACTTAACTGCTTGCACGAAGGAGGGATGGTGAGAAAGCCTGACTGCCACGGCTTCTTTGCACGTTTGGAGGTGTGCCGAGAACCCGTTCAAGGGCTCTCCTACCAATGACTTTACGGCTAAATCCCACCATATGGCGAACGTGGGTGTGCTTTGACATATTTCGTGTGCAAGTCTTAGGATGTGAAGATTTTTAAAGGGAGTGTAGAACTGCTCGATCTACCGTGGTGACATAAAATAGCCACATTTCATATTTTCTGTCTCAAAGAGTATAATATTCAAAATAAAAAGAAAAGATGAGATTTTGCATAGGGAACGAATGCATGGCCCACTTGAAAGCGATAGGATTACGCTGATTCTGAGCACCTGTGTGTCACTTGTGATTACGGTGATTGATATGTATTGAGATTTTCTGTAATAATTTGGTTCTTATGAAGAAGAGCGCTGTACCGTTGTGTTGCCAGAGGCCGCAAGCGAAAATAATGAGTAGCTGTGGTCTGGAACGAGGCCCTTGGAGTCCTCGTTGTAGACAAAGAGGATCATAAAGTGTAAAGTCGGAGTTTTCCGCGTAGAATTTATCACTCAACGATTCGTCATATACGCATTAAACTTCACACTTCACACAGCCGTGGCGACCGCGTATGTCCGTTAATTGAAAAAGGGTAAATATCCGCTACTACTCGCCTATTTCATTTATTGAAGGGGTAGCCATTCCGTTTATATAGGGTAACGGATAAACCTAGCAACGTGAATTATTCCATCAGGGTTGCGCCATGCATCGCACCTCCCTCGCTCATCATAAAAGACAGAAGTACCTGTTTCCTCTGTGCGTTTTATTGCATATGTTTACAAAGAGTTTATGTACTGATCATTCTAGGCTGCATCAGTGGGGAAATTGGTGGTCACTTGCACCCCCCGCTTGTCCCATAGCGGTTTATAGTTTGGTTAATTGTTCTATTAGACAATTTAGCACGGGGTTCTTCTCGAGATTATACTAGATAGGCATTAAGACAAAATCATAACTTGGCAATATGCCAAGTGGTTGTTCCGAAAGTGGGTCACTGAGCCACTTGCCATCGCTGAGAGTTGCCACTCGCCGCGACCTAGTTGGAGCGCGGTGACCTTCACTGTGACTCTTGACTCGCCCATGAGTTCCGGGTTAAGCTAAGAGGTTTGTACTTTCATCCGCGTAACATCGGCGCTCGAATCATAACTTCGATTTTGCCCTTCCGTCCACAAATGAAGCAAAATCTGGTCTTACGGATCAGTTCCTTACGAAAATTCTGCATGTCCCATTGTAAATGGCGAAAGTTTCAGTGTCAGATGGTGAAAACTTCGTCTTTCGAATGAGGACTCTTCGCAGTATCATTTCAAGCGCCAGTAGAGCGTTGTCTTATGAACCTATGCCTTTTACCAGTCCATTGCGCTATTCAGTCCAAATGCTAACGGCTTCTGTCGAGTTTCCTTAGCGTAATTAGTGTCAAGTGTAGCCACTCATGCTTACAGACCAGTTTTGGCGCTATCTCCTGTCCTGCTAAGAATTTTAGACTATGGCAGATTTGTTACTGCTGCTGTAACGCAGTGGACACGCTTCGCGAGCAACTGCTGTAAGGTGCTGTACAGCTGCCGGTGCCAACCAGGGCCCTCAGTTGAGCCGCCATCAGACTTGGCGATTCGTGATTCTACGATTTTGCGAGCTTGCGACTATGCGACCCTGCGATCTTGTGATTTTGCGGTGTCGCAGCTTCGCACGCGAAGTTGCGGCATTGCACAATCTCTAGGTCACAGTATCGCGTGCGAAAGTGTGATGCCGCAAATGGCAGGATCGCAAAATCACGATATCGCAAAATCGCAAATTTTAACGGCGGCCATACCGCGACTTTGATATCTTGCGCCACTGTAACTTCGAGAGCCGACTGCGACACCACAAAATCGCAGAATTGCAGAATTGCGAAGTCTGACGGCTGCTTGAAAAGGGGGATTACGTATCTAGGAAGAGTGGGTCGATTTTCTGCAAGGTTTCTTGTAGCTAGACGCCTTCAACACCAGCCTCCGGCACTGTCATCATTGTGTGTGCCACGTGGACAAATGATAGATTCTCTTATTTGGTGAAGGTCTCACAAGTAAAAGTTTAGAGCATTATCAAGCTAAGCTTTGAGGAGAATTTTGAGATACGAACCCCGAGAAGACTTATAGATCTGAAGGTTCGAATTCCTTCATTTGAACTGGGTTTTCATGTGCTCTGAAAAATTTATTTTTCACTGTTCATAAGGGAAAAAGCCAGGGTCAGACTTGATGTTTAGGTAAACTCTAGAGCAATTATGGCGCCGGATTATGCTAACGAAGTTATGCCTACCTATCGTATGCAAAAAAAGTCGTAAATCGATAATCATATCATCGCTATCTGGCAATCGTAAAAACCACCTTTCTACAGATGTCTATAAACTTATTCAAAAAGGGTCGGATGTCGAGGAAGATTCAAGAATACGAACACCTATTTCCCGACTGATACGACTTTTCTGATCCGAAGATTCTAAGGTATTGTTCGGAGTTTGCGAATCGCGCGACTCGCACGATCGAGGCGTGATCTCAAGCAATTCAGGCGATCAGACGATTTAGGAGAAAAGGATAAGATAGGTACAGTTCATTTCAGAGAAACTGATTGGGCGTGTCTTACAGACTTGTATGAACGTGTATCAAACTCTCTCAATTCTCTCACCCCGCCACACACTCTCACTCTCGCCATTCACCCAAGTCCGTGAGACACGCGCAATCAGTTTTTTCGAAATGGGCTATACCTATCAGATGAATGATACTCCTGAACTTCTTGAACTGCGCGATCGCCTGAATCGCAAACTCTGAACAACACCTCATCTCTACGCCCGGCTTCGAATGAGACCTCAGTCAAAACACAATGAAGACTGCTTCTTCATGCAAGCAGTGTTTTCTGGAACGCTCATCAAAAGCTCTGAAGCGATCTTGATGAATATTTACACTCGACGAACACTTGCCCACAGAACTGAGCGTAGACCTTGGTAGTCTTTGTACCCACTCACTCAAGCAAAACCATTCATAGCATGCATTCCGGTACTTGAAATGAGAAGCGCTTAAGATGGGGCACGAATTTTTCGACGTGCACTTATGAACTCGAACTGAAGAGGGGGGGGGGGGGGGCGCTCATCTCGCCTTCCTCTTCAAGGGCGCTTGCCGACAGCTACAAGCAGCAAGTTCCTGATCCTTGTCTTGCTTTCGTTTTAAATGACACACATATACAGCTCCGAGTCTTTCAATGAGGCTAGTTTTTACATCATTTTCCCTTCCCTCACCACTTCGGCCATCTAAACGCACATACTTATGGAATGAATTTTTACAGACTACTCAATCCAAGGTGGAATTTCAATATGCAAAAATCAAATGTTCGATTGCACCTCTGTGTGTGAGAGAGAAACGGCGCTGCTACTTCGAAGGCAATTCTTAAATATAAAAAGAAAAGCCATTATTGTGTGCGCTTACGATGTGTGCTGAGATCGTTTCTACAAACACGTTCTTGAAGGCAATATTTTGTGGTGCTTAAGAAAGTAAATGGAAACTTTCAAGTATCACTTTGATTGTTCGAATTTTATTCCCACTAGCTTTGTGCATAAAAATCGGTCGGGTTTTCGCTTTTCGTACAACAAAATCTAGCTCCCTGCTCTCCCGACATTTCGGTCCCAATTGTCGTTGCTCTCTGATTTTCAGTTTTCGCAGATGTTTCCTTAGACACTAAAGGAATCGTCCACCGAATAATGAGTTTCTTTTTTACCCACATATTTTTGTTTATTTGCTTTGTAAAGGTCGCGTGCAAAATTTCAAGCAAAAAGTGGGAAATTGGCTGAGAATGAAAGCCCCGTCGTCGTCCGCCGCGGTTGGGAAGGGAAATTGGGACTGTTTATGTAACTTTCTGCTCTTACAGTTTGTCTCCGACCGCAGCGAACGACGGGGTGGGCACTTGCTTGGAGGTCCTGCTCACCCGGCCGAGACTTTGTGGCGCTGTATCTTAGTCGGATTCACATTTTTCCTAATGAAACTTTGCATGCGGCTTACATTAGGCAACAAGAAATATATGGATGACAGAGAAACTCATTTTTCCGTGAACGATTCCTTCAAGGGCAAAGCGTTCAGCTGAGGGCGAAACTTGATCTCACACTTATTCTCAATGCGCACCGTACTTCTCAGCTCATCCTTCATGATTTCTACGACCTGGTCGGTAGAAGGAGCCCAACTGACACTCGTGGAGAAGGAGCAATCAAAGTCCTTTCCAGAAAATCGTCATTTTTTTGCAGAGAGTTGATGAAATAATGCAAAAAACTGTTAATTTGTACTAAGTGCTCATTTCATGAATAGCATCCACAGAAGTTTCTGGAAGCCTCCTTAAAATTGCGGAAAAACAACGGAAACTTAGCGTACGACCTAATATATGTGCTTGTCATTAAGGGGTTGACAGAAAGTTCGAGGAAAGTGAGATTAGGAATAGGTGGGAGCCTGAGCCCATCCAGGCGCTAGGTTTTGCTTGAACGTGGGATCCTTTTAATGACATTTTCATGATAGCCCGAAGCGAAATTCGTACCAACAGAGAAGTAGGGCCCTGTTGGCTCGAGCAAGGCTTGAAGCCTTGACCATGCATGTAGTAGCACGTTGCTCTTATGTGCATGTGTATCCCATTTGTTCACATCTGTTTTTTCTAGCTATTCAATTTAATCATGAATCCCGTCCAATATGGTATACTCTCTAGGCTTTCCCAGTTCTTCCTTCAGAAGTTTCGAACATTTCTGTTGTTCCCTCTGTCACACCTCCGCTCAATGCCGGGTTTTTGTGTGCGAAGCGATTTGTATATGTAAAGTAGTTTGTTGTGCTATTTTCTCTTCTTTAATGTTGTGCTATTTTCTTTTCTTTTACAAGTCTAATGTTTTCTAGCTAATGTTTTGCGAGCTCCAAGTTCTATTTTTTCGTTGTATGGCGCAACATGGAATGTAAACAACTCAATAAATCAATAAATAAATAAATAATAAAGATCTGAATCAGCGTAGAAGGCTATAGGAGCTTCGCTAATGTTATTTATATTGTTATATATTAGATAGCATTAAATAGTGAAATAACGGATTCAAAGTGTATTATGAGTGGGAAATTTATGAATCAAAGTAATGGCGCTATATTCTATGGGAAACAATAGTCCGTATTGGTGATTGTGTCTACTTCTGTTCAGCCTTCGCTCAACTGCTTTCCTCATCATCTTTTTTTTCTACGTGCAACGTATCTACCGAGATAAACCATAGGTCCATACAGCTATCATATTATTAGATCCAAATCGCATCATCTTTCGAATCCTGCCGAACAACTCTCTATTAAAGACGACAAGCAACCCCATTTGAGTTTGGAAAAAAAAGCTCAAAAACACCAATTGAGCGTGTCACGCACTTTGAAAGCTGACTGATCTGGTTCTCAGAACCAAGACTGCCGAAGAGTCCTTTCAATCTCGTCTGAAGCATTTACTCCCTGATCGTATGATAGCACCATTCAATCGTGCCTGTTGGCCTCTGAGAATCGTGTGGAGCATGAATCATTGCATACTGGCACAGTTTTCCTCCGAAAACTGCTTTCAGGCTCCCATAGTGATGCTCCACGCATTAATAGGTCGCTTTCATGCCCCCATCCTTTAAAAGTTGCTGAGTTGTTATTTCACGGCTAAGAGGTTGATGTGCCCACCATCAATCCGTGAATTATTCATCACGTGATCCCCTGTCGCAGCCAGTCCCGCCCCTTCTTTCTACATGATTCCGCCCACATGTTAGTGCTTTGATGTATGATTGAAGGAATTCCATTATTATGGTCCTTTTTAAAATTACCTCATTTGTTACAGTCCATTAAACGGCGTACGAAATTCCTTCTGCTCCAGAGCAGAAATGTCAAAAAACCGGAAGAAGAACAACTTCGTTGAATTCCCGCCGAACAACATTTGAACAGCTGTCGGGGGCAGAACGCAGTTGAGATCTTCGCAATGTTGCGCTTGTTCTTACTCTGCGTCCCTGACCATGTGACCGTTGCGTCGTTGCTCCTTGAGTTCTAATGGCTGTACCTCCTGTGACGTCTTTAGTAGGCAAATATGTAAGTATATGGGTATGAGAAAAATTAAATTTTCCGTGGACGATTCCTTTTATATAAGTAGCCATCTGTCTATGTATGTATCCGCGTTCTGACTCTCATACATACACCAAGTAATTCCGCCAAATACATAGCTCCACCAAAGCTGCAGCAAAATTCACAACTACAGTTTTTCAAGTACAAACAGAAGTACACGTATGTGAGCTAGCTTATTTTGGGTCATAATCTCAAGGCCCAGCCACTCCGAGAGAATTCTCTACAAAACGGGCTATATGGAAAGTTGAACCACAGATAATAGGCGGGACTGCACTCACACAAGGGGTGTCGGATGTTGGGCTTCTGGCTATTTTGTTCACCAGCATGCTTCTAGTTAAGGGATGAGCCTCACCAGACTTGAACTAGACTTAGAAACCTTTCATGTTATCACTGGATCCTTAAAGACAAAAGGGATATGCGCGTGCCAACTAAATTCTTGTCACCTGAGTTTCATTGCCGGCGAGTTATCTCGCTAGTGGACAACTTATGTTGTCCACAATTTTTATACTCCTGTAGGAACGACTAGCATCAATCACTTGTATCACCTTCACCTCGGAATTCACATCATCAGAAGATGGCTGATTTTTCAGTGACGAACTTTTTTTTGTTGCTCTTTTCCCCAAACGCCACTCCGATTCATGAAGAGAGCGCCTCTATTCGAACAAATAAAAGTTATTTCTTCCATCTATGGTCGCGGATAATTAATGTCTATGCGCACGTATTTATATGGCTATTATTGATCGGGATCTTCGTCATTTTTTGTTGAGGGAAGAAAAAAGGCGAAAGCGAGACTCGTTCGTCGTCGTAGTCGTCATCGTCATCCCCGTCATTGCGACCCACCACCAGCCGGTCTACCCTACACATTCAATTCACGATCGTATGGAACACATTCAGAACCTGATCAGACGTAATTCTGTCGAGTTTAATTGCGATCTCACTCGTGCCTCAAGTATGTAGTTCGGATGGCAGCCGTTATTTCTTGAAGTTCAATTTTACTATTACCCTGGTTTCACCTATTACGTTTCATTAGAGCTATCCGATATCATCAAAGTATTCTCCTTTTTTTATATCCTGTACTTCTTACAATTAGTAGAGCTTTTGTATCTATACAAGCTCCTGAAAGACTCTTAAAGACAACGGGAGGTGGCAATTTTGTCCTACTGTAAGACCTAACATAACATTCACAGTTCGTTTGGCCGCAGACATTGCACACACGACACTTAGCTTATTTTACCATTAATTGTTCCGCTTGATTGCTACTGTTTGTTATTTCACTAATTTCACATCATCGTGGGTGAACGAGATACACCCTACGAGACAACAAATGACATTTTCGACAGCAAGCAACTCGGAAAGGTGATTTTCGAAAGATGCGCGGAAAATGTGAATACAGACTACAACGTTGCGCTTTTGAATCCGCATTACTCTACCGATTATCGCTTTTAACCTCGTATGTTCGTTTCAAAACGACCATTTCTTCCCATCTTCCTCTTTTTTCCAACTCGTCCGGTTCCTTTAATGATTTTGCGAATTGAGTTGGCTTCAACCATTGCTCAGCCAAGCATAAAATATCCGTGAAGGTTTACAGGAAGCTTCTGAAAGCTCAATGCTAGAAGCAGTAGGATAGAAGAGAGGGCCGCTGTTAACATAATATCTAGGTCTCCACAAGTAACAACCAACAGACTCGAAATAGGGGAAAAGTTGCAAAGAGTTGCGAGTAATTGTGGTTCAAGTTGACGTTGTCTCTCACAAGCATGCATAATAAAAATATTTTAAGGACATTTTTTGTGAAAAAAAACTAAGTAGTTCGTGAGCGTTGAGAGTTGATGAATCTTATTTTTTCTATGAACTTATTTTTGTTCCTTCTTTTTCTATGATGAAGTTTTATAGCTAGCGTATGCATATAATGTTCGATTTCCAGTCTATTTTATTACTTTAATTTAACATTTTTATTAGTGAAATTCCCCAGTAGTTTGTGAGTGTTGAGAGTTAGTGGATCCCTTTATTATTAAATACTTATTTTTGTTCTACCCTTCTTTATTATGATAGAAACTTGTAGCTGGCACATGCATACGTAATACGATCTTCTTAGAAGTGTAGTGCCTCAAAGAAGTGTCATAGCGAAAATTTAGACGAGTTAACTTTACTAGCAAATGAATTTTAAGTACCGCTTTAGTAGCACAATTAGTATGACATTAACAAAGCCGCTGTTCATGACGGACACAGTGGATTACCAAGTCATTGATGTACGAATTCAAATGCATGGCGCATTCTGTGAGAGGATCAGTGTCATGCTATAATCAGGCCTATCACGAGCAATTATTGATTATTCTCCTGATGAAATATCAGTCTTGGGCCTACCTTTCCTATTTTTACTATCCTTTTTGTTAAATTCGAATATTTTGAAGGTCTTCTGTGCAAGGACATTTGCATTTTTCTGTAGGTTTTATGGCTTTCAGCGTGACCACTAAAATCCTCTGAAAGGAGTGATTTTGCTTGGTGATGACCAGCTGCACATTGAACTTTGACGATCGTTCATTAAAACAGCCCTATCTTTACCGTTCACCCTTTTCGTCGTCAATTTCGTAACTTGAATGGATCGTCAAATTTGTAAACTGGCTTTTCACGATTGTAGAGGAATGTCCCTTATTTTGGCAGGGATTTGATCAAGTAGCAAAGCAGATTTGTTCTTCAAATATATCGTGGTACTTGACAAAATGAATTCCTATTATCACGCTCCCACTGATGACCAATCAATTCAGCTTTATGCAGCTTTGACCGTATTAGTCCACCTTTCAGTTTCATAGCTCATAGTGCTGTCTATGTTTGTTTGGTGACTTACTTTACTATCAGTGAACGCATTTGCCTGTCGGTTTTAGTTACAGCGAGCGTGACTCATAGATGAGTGCTCTTCGAGGGATTGAATTAATCGAAATTAGGAAATTCTACTTTCTGAAGCTATCTTCAGGACACCCGCGGGTGTCGAGGAAAATAGCCGCTTCAGTACGCCCCCTCCCCCCTCCTCTCTACGGAGACTAGACACGACCCCCCCCCCCCCTCCTTTTTTTCAATTACGGTGAGCGTGGCTCGTTGATGAGTGCCCATTGGTAGTTTGACGTAGTGTTGTAGTCAAAACCTTGACGGTTCCCCAGTTCTTGAAGTAACTATGTAGTAGAGCTTGACGAGGTGAGTTCGGTGGTATACACCTTTATATGAAAATTAACTTAGAAATAGAGTTACAGCGAAGAAGAAGTGGATCCGCGTTCTATGCTATAATTTTTGAGACTTGGGGGAGGAGTATTGTATGTGTAGGACTCTTGGTAGTAGACGAACTCATGGCGTATCCAATGCATCCTGAGCAGAGCCAGAATTTGAAGTCTGAACTCCTTTTTCATTAAATCCATGGATATCCCTGAGATTTGTCACTTTCCTTTTTATTTAAATCCGCTCCCATTCCGATGCGCTCTTGTGATTGAGTAATACCCGTAGAATTTGCGAGGTAATGTTCAGAAATGCAATTTCATGCATGCACATTCCAGGACGGCGGTATAGAGGAGGATAGCGATATGAAACGTGACCTAGGGTGGTTTTTGATGTTGTAATGGTGTCTTGATGAGCTGAAACTCGGGCAACGACTTCTACACGACGTCAGTTCTTGGTATGAATGTCTTCAGCCACGATTCATATCTGCACTTTATAGCATGTCGCACCAATGTGACTGTTTGCCTGTTCCCCCTATATGTATATGGGCCCATAAAAGGTATAGTTGTAAGGTGGACCGGGTCATCCACGCGCTCGAGAATGCGTACAGACACATGACGCGCGACGATACCTTGTCATCACAAATGTCATTCTCACCACCGAACCGTTTACTCGGTGACATGGGAACAGATCCGTGTTATTCCGTGGTACTATCGTCAAAACTTCCCCGGCTGGGAATTCCTGGAAACAGGCTCAATACCGCTAGTGGACAGTTTTGCCCACTCTTCGAGATCCTGGCTAGTGGGATAGCTAACTAAGACCTATGGGAGGTCTCCGTTCTTGATAGGAGGTGAGCATCCTCTCTCTATGGAATTCACTCTCGACGAAAACCCATCGATTTTTTTTGGCTGTTTTAAAAAGCAAATGGCGCAGTGGCTAAAAAAGACGGCAGCCGAATAGCCTTCGAAATAGGATCGCTCTCAGACCAATTTTAAATTTCCATATTTTCCACTTTACACCGATCTCACAAATATTTTCTGTCAACTGTCGTCCCAATCGTCGCAAGCCTCAAATGGGTGCTCAGTAGAGCCTGCGCCGTCCATGTCGCTAGCCAAAGTAGCCTAGTGGATTCTTCCGGCTCAAGAGACAAGCAGCGCCTTTACATTGTGAGGAGGTGGTCATCACGATGGTCATTAGAAGTCCTGTGGGTTCAGTCAGGTCAGACGCATTAGTCCAGAGGTGCTCATCGTAAATGATATCAAGACCGACGTACACTCCTCACCTTTCAAATGCCTCCATGGTTTCCAATATAATTCGCATACGTGGCGCACTGTAGTGAGATCGAGAACCGCCTCAATTCTGTTTTGAATGCATGCAAAAACCGTTAAAAACTACAGCGCTTTTTGCTAATTGAGCGTATTGTTCGTAGCACATTGATAAGTGCCGGTTTTCCGTATTCCTTGCTTCCGGTTCAGTCTCTCGCGGCTCCGAAACGAGTGGAACTGTCTACGGAAGTCGCTGATATTGTTAGGCTCTTTCGCACAACACGGAAAGACAGATTTGGCTTCGTTCGTTCCAGAATTTTCTAAACTTTATTGTATATTTTTCATTATTAATTCTCTCTAGAAATTCAACCTGCACATAGAGTACCTCGACATTTTTTGGCGTAAAGAATCCGTGGACAGAAGAGGTGTAGTGACAGGTGGTGTGCGCTCCCATTCTCATGGTGCTGGGATCAAATCCCGCATTGCCCTCCCACGCTTTGGTTGGCCGCGCGACTCATTGTATTGGGTTGAGGAAAAAGTCCCCGCGGTTTTTTTCAACCCCGTTTTTTACAATGTTGCTATCATTTTTTGACAAAGTTTATATATGTTTTCGATAGAGCTTTTTTTGCTCTACAGAATGCTGCTATTTGTTTTTCGATTACTTCCACTACCTAATATTTATGAGGTTTGCAAATGAAGTAAGCTGAAAGCAAAAAGTTAGCACTTGCGCACCTCATCTTCCTCGTCTGCCATCGAGACCAAAAAATGAATGTATATACGTTTCGATAGAGCTTTCCAAGCTCTATCGAAACGTTTATACATTCATATTTTGGTCTCGATGGCAGACGAGGAAGATGAGGTGCGCAAGTGCTACCTTTTTGCTTTCAGCTTACTTCATTTGCAAACCTCATAAATATTAGGTAGTGGAAGTAATCGAAAAACAAATAGTAGCATTCTGTAGAGCAAAAAAAGCTCTATCGAAAACATATATAAACTTTGTCAAAAAATGATGGCAACATTGTAAAAAACGGGGTTGAAAAAAACCGCGGGGACTTATTCCTCAACCCAATACATATAAGCCAAATCGAATTGACTTGCTACCATGATTTTGAATAGAACTGAAATGCATGGCGCATCCCACAAAGCAGATGAATGAACCCAAAAGCTTCATCCTTTATCTTCCTCGAAAAGCTATTTCCTATAACCTCAATCGTGCTTTTTAAATCTTGATCTTCATTATCGCGACACCTCTTCGGTTGTTTTTTCAGAATAAGGCCCTCTGGCTTCAAATGACACGAATAAGGCCCCACTATCGCTCCTTCATTACACACACTTAGGTGGCTCCTTCTGTCCTAATTCCTGTTTTTTGTGTTTTTTTTCAAATGCTTTCTCGTGAGGTTTTTTATATGTTCTGCCGGCTGTCGTGGCCTTCAAACTGGTTATTACGTTATCTCACAGATCGGCGTAATATATTGTGCAATTAGCAGCCATTGAAGGAAGCATTCTGCAGTTAGCGAGAAGTAACTAACTGGTCGGCTCGTGCCAGTCGCTGTCATTCCATCGCCAACGAGAAACACAAAGCGTCAACGCGTTAATCATCATAGAGATACCGATCTCGCCTTCTGAGAGACAGTTTTCAGTTTCAGCTACGATGTTGGCGTAATCGGTTTCCGGTTTGCCGCCCCTCCCCCTTAACCCATCCATCATATCATCCCTCGAGCATTATCGATGCCTGACCATGGCGTCAAGCTACCTGCTACCCTGTGTGATCACCCTAACCCCAACCGTGATTGCAGGGTTGGGTTGGATTTTTGGCGGAAGCTTCAACTACATTTCAACGTTCTGCGATCTCACGAATAGGCGTAGGTTTGCGTGTTGTGTGTGCAACACGGACAAAACATCGTACTTCACGTCATCCTGTCAAGAAGCTCTCCCAGATTTCATCCCATAATGGAACAGCCCAATTGGATTTTAAGGAAGTTTATGGGCATAAATACAGTAGTGGAGCCTCTTTCTTGCCTATATGTATATGCAGTTTTAAAGTTAACCAGTTCAATTTCCAGCGTTTGTAGTTCGAGCGCTGTTTTACTCTAGTTCTATCAATCTTAGGCGACATTCATACTTTGCACGTGCATGGGGTGGCTGCTTTCAAAGACAACGAGGCAGAGTGGCACGGGGGAGGTGCAGAGATGACGTAGGCAACGAGATAGAGTGGCACAGGCGGAGACACAGAGACGCACGGTCACGCCGTGCTGCGGCACCGCGAAGTATGAACGCGACCTTACGCAGGTGTAACCCCGTTAGCCCACCGCTACAACGACTCGATGTACTTCCCTCCCATTTCAACCGTTCAACTGACTTTTTCGTGACCTGTTCGGCCCCATCCGCTCTCCTATTCAGTCGTCTCATCGCTCCCTCCACCCCTTTTACAGGCTTTTTTTTCGTGAATTTGTGCTCTAAGAACGTAGGTGGTCATGCTCAACCGCTCTCTCCGTTCCGTTCAGACACCTCAGAGCTTGCTCCACCTCCATTATTCATGTGTATGCTTTCCAGTAGTAGTCGTGCCCTGTTCAGAATATACAGTCTTAACCGTACGACTTTACATGATTTCTTGATAATAATTTGAATGATTTTTCGAGAATTTAACCTTTCAATTCGACCAGAATTTTGATTTTTCCGGGATTTTTTCGATGACCCGGTTCTGACTTAAGTTGTATAATGCTTTGGTTTCTCATAGATGATTTTGTGAAATAATGGAATGCGGAACTCTTATAAAATATACTGGCATGATTATGTAGTGAAACTAAAATAGTCACTAATTTTTTGTTTTGTCAATTTCGAAATTTCACGTACTTTATCATCTATTATTGTCATAATTATTGGCCACTGTAAATCACTACTAAATATTTGCTATCGATCTATTTATTTTCCCTTATTCAAATAACAGTTGACATAACATTTTCAATCAATGTTAACATTGAAACTGAGTTTCATGCCCCATCTTTTTTAACCACTTATCTCGACCTAAAACTTGCCTTCTAAAATCATATTATACGATAGCCTGGATATCGGGGCTAGCGCACTCACGTTGCTGAACAGTAAGGAAAAAAGAACAAAAGAAACAGTCAAAATTGATGATAGAAGGCTCGCACATTCTACCAGAGGACGTGCGAGATCACTTGAAAGAAGCTGCATGCTTGGACGAGTTTTTACCTCATACCTTCACGTGGAAACCGGCTAAACCATCTCTTATCCTACTTTCACTACTGGAACTTTAGAGAGTGAGGGCACTTAGAAAAGAAAATCTGCGTGATCGCGGGTGATGCGCGATGCGACTTGTGCGAGCTGGGGCACCGTATTAGTTGAGTCTTACAGTGATTACATCTGAAATAGGGTGTAGGTCACGCTCATCGCTTCGGGATCAAACTAATACGACACCTCTAACTCGCATCGATCGCGCTGCACGCCGGAAGCGACGACGCGAATTCTCGTTCTAGGGAATCCCAAATGTTGTTGTAACTTATCTTACTTTAGCGTAGGTCCTTTTCGCACGAGTAAGTCCTTTTTCCTTGAAGTGGCTGCTACTCCTACATGAGAATGCAGGACTGCAGCACGCTTAGTAAGTCCTCACACTTTGACATTAATCTTAATCCTCACGTAACAAAATTATATCGAAGTCCATCCACACATTCTATTTGTTACCCTAAATAATCAAAATTGTAACGATGCAACCCTACTTCAAAAAATAATAACATAAGTAAAAAATTGGAAATTTAATAGTAAAGAGATTATCCCAAACTTTCTATTAATTCCAAACTTTCTTGAAACACGACCCTTGTCCCCCCTCTTCCAATCCATAGCTAATATTTCGACGGTGGAAGAGTTTTTAGGAGACTCCAAGGTTTGCTGATGGACGAATTCCCCATAGCTCCTGAAGTTTGCAATTGCCTATTCAGAGGTTTTTTTGGAAACGTGGAAATCTTACATGCTTTCATGCATTGATGTCCCAAAGATTATGCTTCAATATATGTATGCCTGCCTTATGAGATAAATTAGTTTTGAAAATTCTACTATGGACTGGTTTGTGGTGGGGTGACTTATTGGTGGGCGGGACTTGTGAACAGCCTCCGTTGCTTTTGTCTCTAGACCTGGCTATCGGTTCTCTCCAACACCATCGTTGCAGTAAAGGATAAAACGATTAAGTTGTTGGCATTAATCAATCCCTTCTGCGGGATGCGCCGCGCAATCTAGTTCCATTCAAAATCGTGGTGGCAGGTGATTGCGATTTGGCCTATACAATGACTTGCGGGGGCCAGCCGGTGTTTAATTCAGTGCTTTTATCCTCCCACACTAGTCTCGAACCAATTCACTGACCGCGGAGGAATGGAAAGCTCGGTTGGCCTGGGTGGGCGTTGATGTAGGGTTCGATTTCCTCACCATGAGAAAGATGTGCGCGCCACCTGTCACTACACCACCTCCGGTCTGTAACAGTAAAAGGATGCACTAAATATTTTCAATATTTTAGTTTTCACCGCAGCCTGCCACGCGAAAATTGTTTAAAGGATGCGCCAATTTATGGGCAAAACTCATCTCGGTCTCAGACGAGGCTTGAACCCTCTGACGTGCGCTCCACACTTTTATGCTTCTTCTTTTTTTAAGTAAAATGGTATTCTTGGTCTTGAAATCTTCTTCAAGACTGATCTCGTAGGCAATGGTTCCGAATGGTGCCTAAATTTTGTGTCAAATGTTCGCTGGATGGTCAGGGATGACCTCGGCCCACGGTTCACACCGTTGTTCGTGGTCCTTCTAGTGTACTTAAGCAATTACTAGCGCACGGACGATTAATCGGCTACTGTCGTTCACGACAGCGCTCGACGAGAATGACGAACGTTTACGAACGATCGCCGAGCACACGCGTTGACCACCATTCAGCGTTTATTTCCACATCATGGTCCCTTTTTCACTTGCATGTTCTCCGCCTCCGGTGCTAATTTTCCCGTTTCATTTTCTCATTGTTTATTTGTTAATTTATTTAATTACGGATCCATTTTTATTTGTGTACATTTCACAACAGGTAATAGACAAGCGGCTACTTGCCAACAGTTTCATAGAAAAGGGGTATCACTGCGGCCATTTCCAAGGCTTGCTGGTATTTTTGTTGAATTTATTCTTCTGAAGGGATGAGAAGTCGATACTATGCTTTACGAACTTTTTTTCGGCTTGCGCCATGTATTGCTTCGACTCAGAATCATTCGACGATTTATTTATTTGATATGTCAGGCGACATGCCGTTACCAAGGCGGAGTATCAACGAGAAGAATGCTCCAAATAAAAAAAGATAAAAAGAACAAAGAAACGAAAAACGAATAAAGGAAAACAAGTAGCAAAGAAATTCAACTTTTCTGGGGAAGCATTAGGTGAATGGCTCCTTGGAGCAGAAAGCAGCTCAAGGGCTGAGGCTTAGAAGGTTTTAATGAGTGTTTCACCTAAAAAGTGACTCAAGCAGACCGGTGTTCGAGCCAGTGTTTCAAATTCTTTTCCTTTTCGAGGTTTTTGAATACCTTGAATTTTCAAAATTGCGGACTGGTGCGGACTTCGAGGACGTAGGTGTTCAATGAATGCGGGATCCCTAACCGTAGGGGTGGGGAAACCTGCTCCACCTGCCACTGTCTCACTTTGCCGTAGTTGGAAATATTTATTAAAAATGTGTAAAAGAAGGCAATGAATGTAAATAGACTTGTCTGGAAACAATCCTTGTAGAGTGCGCAGTGTGTTTCTTGAACGATATAAGTCCACTTCTCGCTAGAACTATATTGAAATAATGAATAACGAAGTGAAGCAGTGATTTCATACTAATTTTCTAAATAGCTTAATATTTCCACTACTTACGACAATTTACAGAACCCTCAAGATTGTAATGTCAGGATGTAAAATTGGTATACCATAACCACATTCGTTGACATACAACCAATTTCAACTCCGTTGGAACCAAAAACGCGTTCCTTGTCACTCTTAAAAATTGAGATCAACGTTACTGCGCAAAAGTACTGACGCAATCTAATGCCGAGTCCATCAAAAGAAAAAATGAGCTGTTTATTTTGAAATACGACGCGTTTGGATGGACATGTTGTGTGCATTAGCAGTAAGAAAACATTTTCTTTCCGGCTATTGTGCAGAACGAAGTCTTCAGATTTTTTTGATTTAAGATAGGCTGATTATCGCCGCAACCCGCGATGCGAAATTTACTACAAGGATGCTGAGTTACGGGCAAAAGCTTCGGTGTCGGACTGGACTCGAACCCGCACTTCATGCTTTTGCAAGTGAGCATGAATTATGGATTCGAGTCTCGTCCAACATCGAAGCTTTTGCCCGTAACTCAGCATCCTTGAAGTCTTCAGTGATTATGGTGAACCACTTTCTCACGTGCTAAATTTCGTATATTATCTGCTAATTCGTATATTATCCTTTCATGGAAGAACACAGGAATATTTGCAAAGATATCACTTTCTACAATATACAGTAGCGCTCAAAAGTCTTCGGCCAAACACTTTCTGTCATAACTTTTTTTCTACTTGACCAAATTGACAAAATTTTAATATGTGGTGCCTGAACCTATTGTCAACACTTCCTTCTACTAGAGTGCCGCTTGACTCTTTTCATGGTTTTTCACAAGAATTTACTACAAAACCACCGAAAAAAAGAAAAAGGCTTGGTCAAGAAAAACGGCTCTCTTTACAAAAACAAAACGAGCAAGGCTCAGAAAATATTAATATTTTGTAGAAAGACCACGACTTTTGATGACAGTGGCACAGCGGGACGGCATGGAGATGGCACTCCAAAAACAAAAAATTGCATTTAACAACATAAACAAAAAATTGCATTTAACAACATAACCGGGTTCACCCAATCGTTAGACGGACTTTGAACTTTGGATTTATTGATTTCTTCTCTGTTGTCTCTCTAAATCTTATGATGGCTAGGACCACACGCAGCAAAGTAAGTGCTAACGGAGCAGCGTCTCAGTCTCCCGGGGATAATCCAGTAGTGAACTCTCATGCAACGGAGGAGCTTGATTACAGCAAGATGTCAGTGAGGGACCTCATGGCTAGTATCATTGAGCGAAACAAGGATCCAGTTATCGAGAGGATGCTGGCAGTCCTTGCTGATAAAATACCCAAGGAAATTGCTGAGTCGGTGGATAAAGAGAAAAGGATGCGTGCTGTAGTGCTTGCAGGTCTAGATGAGTCAGAAATGACTCTTCCACCGTCCAAAAGACAGAGGGAGCTGGAAGATAAGGTGAGAGACATACTTGATGTCCTCGATGTTGAATGTAGGCCTGCAGAAGTATTTCGTATGGGTAGGTATGATCAAGCTAGGCCGAGGTTAGTCAAGGTTGTACTTCCTTCCACGTCACACTGGCGCAAGGCGTTGGCAAATTCTCGGAAGCTACGCAGTACGGGATTCGCTAATGTATTCGTGCGGAGGAGTATGACCGTAGAGGAGCGTAGGCTCGATTATGAGTTGAGGCAACTAGCAAAGGAAAGGAATAAAGGTATGGGCAGGAAGGAGTGGGTGGTCTATAGGGGCGAGCTAAAACGCCTCTCAGATCTACCTAGTAGCGGGTCGGGAAATGTATAAAAGTGCATGGTTCATTGGTCACCCTTTCCTGTTTTTTGTTTAATGCACGTAGTATTTCTAATAAGATTGATAGTCTCCACATGTTTCTTTCTGAAAAAAAGCCGGATCTACTTTTTATCACAGAAACCTGGCTCAATCCCAGAATTAAGGACTCTGAATTGATTGGACCTCTCCCTTATAGTATCCTCCGTATGGACAGAGTCAAACGCAGAGGTGGAGGAGTGTGTTGTGTTTTCAAATGCGGTCTTTCCTTACATGAGGTGCCAATTGATAACTCATCCAAGACCGATGTTTTGTGCATCGAATTGTTAGGTACTACCAATGGATCCCGCACCAGGTTTATTTTAGCTTATCGTCCCCCCAACTCCTCAAGTAGTGATGATGATGCGTTATTGGACTTATTGTCGGCTCTAGTATCTACAGGACAGGATACTATCGTTTTGGGTGATCTCAACCTTAAGATTGATTGGGTTGAATGTGCTGCTCTTGATGCATCATCTAAGAAGCTTCTTAGTTTCTTCATGACATCTGGGTTTATGCAGCTTGTAAAGGAACCCACTCATTTTGACAACATTCTTGATGTAATCCTCGCGTCCAGTCCGATTGTGAGCCACATAAGGACCTTTCCCCCTCTATCCACATCAGATCATTCTATGGTACACTTTCTTGTGGATACAAGTCTCTCCCCTACCTTACCATACTTACCTAGACCAGACTTCTTTCGTGTAGATTATGTCTCTTTGAGGGAAAGTTTTGGTAAGGTTAATTGGTTGCAGGCTTTTGATGGTTATACTTCGGCATCTGACTTATATCGCAGGTTTTGCTTGATTGTTTATGATATGCTTGCGTCACATGTTCCATTCAAATATCATGGTCCATCTGTCCCAAGGTTTCCGAGTCACATTCGCAATTTACTCTGCCAAAAGCAACGCATTTTTGAAAGTGCAATGGACCCGATGAATGATGTTCTTTATAAGAAAGCATGTTGTGATATCAACTTCCATCTTCGAAAATTTTGGAATAATTATGAACGCCGTCTATCATCTCATGCCTCTATGAAGCGTTTGTACGCTTATGTTAATAATAAAGTGAAGGGTGGTTATCGTCTTCCTCCTATATCTGATGGCAAGGGTTGTGGGCACTACACTGACATTGGCAAAGCAAATGCGCTTGGTGATTATTTTGCGAGTGTATTCTCCAAACAGAATACTATTCCTAGATTGCCTGATTCTAGCCTAATGTGGAATAATTATAAATGTGATATGGTATACTTCCATCCTTCTGATATCTGCAGGCTACTTAAGCGTCTGAAGCCCTCTATTATGGAACCCTATGATGGTATCCCTCCGATAGTATTCAAAAATTGCGCCTCATCTCTTTTCAAGCCTCTGGCTCACATCTTTAACGTTTCGTTTATGCTGGGTGAAGTACCTGAGGTTTGGAAAGAAGCATTGGTCACTGCCATACCCAAAGCTCCAGGAGCGAAACTGGTGTCCGAGTTTCGCCCAATTAGTATAACGCCGACGCCGATCAAGGTTATGGAGAAAATTATAAGGGAAAAGTTGTTGTCCTGGTGTTATAAGTTTAATCTCATACCACCAGAGCAACATGGTTTTCTTCCAGGTGCGAGCACCTCTACCAATCTCGTTGACAGTCTTTTTGACTGGCATATTGCTGTAAATCAAGGGAAATATGTTGATGTAATCTATGTGGACTTAACCAAAGCATTCGATAGAGTCAACCATTATAAGCTATTGCACAAACTTGTAAGTCTTGGTATAGATGGTCACCTATTGAATTGGCTATCATCGTATTTATGTGAAAGGCATATGACAGTGAAGGTGGGCTGTGATTTCTCAAACAAGCATCACTGCTCCAGTGGAGTGCCACAAGGAGGAGTTTTGTCCCCTCTTCTGTTTTTAATATATACTTTTGATTTGGTTCATAGCCTAAGAAGCTCCTTTGACATTAAAGTACAGATCTACGCAGATGATGTTAAGCTATACGGAATATATGATGAATCAAACTGCGAAACAGTTCGTACCACTCTGATGCGATCACTTGAGCAGTTGACATTGTGGGCTGCTAACTTAGATCTGTCGATTAATTTGAACAAGTGTTTTGTGCTGCACATTGGGAAGGGAGCGGCATTCAATTACACTGTGAATGGTGTTTCTCTGAGAAGATGTGATACTGTCAAAGATCTCGGTGTTTTTATCGACTCTGACTTGAAACTCTCTTCCCATGTGGAACAGACTAAAAAAGCTTTTGCTTCCCTGTTTGGTGTTTTTCGTAACACCCGCTGTAACAGAACTGATATTCTTGTTCGGCTTTACAAAGCCTATGTTTTGCCACACTTAGAGTATGCTTCCCAAGTTTGGAATCCGATTGTTAGAAAGGACATACTGAAACTTGAGAGGGTACAGCAGGTGTTCACTAGACTAGTTTTCCTCCGGTTGCATAAGAGATGTTGTAGGCGGCATTTACCTTCCTATAAGGAAAGGCTACAGTGGCTTGGGCTGAGATCTTTGCGATATCGAAGAGTAGTCTCTGATCTTGTTTTTGGGTTTCAGTTACTTCGGAAGGAATTAAAGCTGGCCCCAAATAAGTATTGGGTGTTGGCCGGGTAGTGAGCGAGGTAATGGATTCAACTTGCACTATGCCAAAATTCAGAATAGAAGTGCTAGTCGGCTATTCGATTTCTTCCTTTATCGCGTTGCACGATGGTTTCAGCTACTTCCTAGGGAAGTTATGAGTGCTAAGAATAGTCACGTATTCAAACATAGATTGAATAAAATAGACTTGCTTCAGATTCTAGACCTTCAGGATGCCTATTAAGATCATTTCTCATTGCAGTGTTTCCTCACTTGTTGCAGAGGGACAGATGTGGTGGTCTGTGGTTTAGCTACATCTCTTGATTTCGCTTGCGACGTGCGACTCTTGTGCTGCGAACATCATCGCAACAACTTCTGATGGATCATTGGCTTAACGTCGTCATTCTCACCGATATGCATCCGTGTACGGCTGTGTTATCGCCCACTCGCTACAGCCTCGATAAATGCAACTGCAGCAAGGATTTCTCTGAACGGTTGGCACCCCTTCTGAGGACTCGGATGGTTATTTTTGAGCTCTATCTCTTGATTTCGCTACAAAGTGCGACTTGTGTGCTACGATTTCTCATCGCAACACCTTCTGATGGACCGTTGACTGTAAATAGGCAACATCACGTTTTCCTGCCTTGCTCCCATTTTCTGTTTCCGATAGTTGTTTGCTCCTTTTCTGTCATGGCCTGCTCTTACTACTACTACTGGTATTCTGCTATTCTTGATCACTGCTTTTTTGGTTCACTGATACTGTGAGGTCTGGCGGCCTTCCAGCTTTGATTTGATTGCATTTAGTTCTGATTACTCCTACTATGGCTTGCACGCATGCCCACTGTTTTCTTCTTAATTTCTCTTGGTGGGCCTGGAATCAGATCGTTAGGGGTAGGGAATACCTAACAGCCGAAAATCTGGTTCCGTGGTTCGACTTGCATGCCCAAGTGCTCTTGTCGAGTGGTGTTATCCCTAGCACCATCCACCTTATCATTTCGCATATGACCACGTATACTTATAAGGAGGAGTGCAGGCTTGGTATTCTCCTGGACATGGGATTTGTAATTTTTGTCTGCTTCAACTATGTTGATTACTTTGGTTTGGAAGGAACCTACCTCCAGTAGCTTTGGGTCAAATTCTTTTTCCTTTATCTGGTCTATCTCATGGGACCAACGGGCACTGCCCTATCACTTCCTTTTCTCCTTGCGCTCTTTTATAATCGTTTTAAGTCCTTAGTGATGTTTTTTTTCTTCACTTTGGGCTTGTTTTATGTTTAGTTTTCGTCCATTTATTGACTGCTATAATGCATTTGACTATGTCATCTTCCCTGATTTGGGCACACTCGTATGAGTGTATTTTAAATAAATAACTAAATAAACCTTCACCGTTCAGCGCCAAAATAGTACATTTAGTATGCAGTGTCTCCAAGTACAACATACTAAAATTTTTCTTAGATCGGTCCTGTCGCAAAAAAGAAACCCAGGTAAAAAACCATTTGGCCGAAGACTTTTGAGCAAAAACTGTACATAAAAACGTATCAAGATGAAAGCCATGCTCAGGAAGTTTAGAGCTTGTTACTGTTCCTCCTTGTTTACTTTCCTTATTCTAAGCTAAGCCTTAGGAACCATCGTATGGATGCTCTACTTTTCAGAGACGACGGGTGAAAGAGGGGGCTGATGTGCACAGAACTCGTTAGGACAGATAACATTGTGATTCAGATGAGTACAGTTTTTGGCAAGTCTCTTCGTTGCGAAAACCGGCACCGACGTCGTCGCTGTTGTTAAGCCGTCTGCAAATGTATAACATAAGAAGTATTCTGAGATACGCCACTTCCCTACCTTCTCACCTTCAGATTCGGATAAACTTTTATAAACTTTTTAAAAGAATTGTGCACAGAATAACGAATTTTTCTGTTACATATATTCATTTGTATTTGCCTAATAAGGGTCGTATGCAAGGTTTCACACGAGAAATGTAAATCCGGCAAAGCTACAGCTCGAAAGCGGTGGCCAAGGGGCGGGCCTCGGAGTAGGTGCCCGCCCCGTCGACCTCCCTATTGGAGACGCATAGAGAGGGCATAAATTCACGTAAATAGTCCCACTCCTCGTTTCAGACCCGACGGATAACGGGGCGGGCATTTACTCTGAGGCCTCGCCCTCTCGGCCGCCACCTTGGAGTTGAAAAAGTTGTATCGTTGCCGGATACTCACTTTTTCGAGTGAAACTTTGCATGCAGCCCTTATTAAGTAAATTCAACATAAATATATGAGTAACAGAAAAAGTCATTTTTTCGTGCACAATTCCTATAAACAGTTTTCTGATTTGTTGATAACAGGGAACCTCCACAACAAACAGATAAACATCTACTCATTTGGAGAGTCTTCGAGAACAGGGCACTCCCAGGTGTTGAGGGAAGGAACGGCTTCAGTACGACCAACTTTATGGGAGCCCAATACGACCCTATTTTTTTCTACAAAATTAGTGACTACTGCCATATATAGTAATATTACTAGGCATTTTCTTATTATGAATTTTTGTATCCATCACAATGTGCAAATGATTTTCAACACAATCTTAATTGCTTACTCGCGACAGGAACGAATGGAGATGTTACAGGCGCTCTCTCGAACTTTCAACGGTTAGCGGGACGACAGGTGTACATGGGGAAGGTCTCGAGTGGGCCACACATTCCACTTACCGCTAGAATCACACGCATTTGAGCGCAGACTCAACCGACAATTCGCAGCTATAGTAAGGGATTCAGTTGCCTATTAACTCGGGAATTGTGCCAAGGACCAAGAATATGGCAACAGCGCTAATCGTCGATGCTACACCTATGACTTATTTAATAATTAAAGAGAATTCAAAGGGAAAATGGGTGAGCCGCCTCAACCACAATCCGTGGTTGATTAAGATTACTCATCCTCCCCCTCTTTCCTCTACCGTCGTCGATTTGAAAGGAACCAGAAAGGGACTAATTGTGCAAAACCACAGCCCGAAGGCGAATGACGAGGTTTTTCTCCAGTCGAATAGATGAAATCCACTGGCCATTCCATCGTATGTTATGCTGTGGCCACTTTTGCTGATTGCCCTTTTACCATCTGGTCTGTCATTTTAGCGCGTGCTCTCTCTTCTTGTACTCCTCGCTCTCTCCTATCAAAGACTCACTATTTCTGGAACTCTAAATCAGTAGTTTCAAACAAATTCCTCTGCTACGCCAACAAGGTTGTTAGTTGGAACTTTTCTTCGGCGGTTTCCCTGATGTTCTGCCTTTACCGCTAGAGGAATGAGGCGTTTGGTGGTATAGTGGTTAAAAACCTAAATCTTGAGCCATGTTCAGGATTTTGAGGAAGACGATCTGGTCGGAACGTCAGGCCGTCAATAAAAGTTCCATCTAAACGCGTTCGCATAGCAGAGGAAATTGTAATTAACATCAATGCGGAGGTTTTACGGAGAGAGAGAAGTTGGAATTTCATACAAAAGGTATCTTGTTTCAGTGTTTGTGGTGGGGTTTTTCGGTTTTTGTCGCGATGATTCGGTGAGAACCTGAGCCAGTAGTTAATTGTTGATCTTACGGATCTTCGATGTCGCTGTCTACCCAGTCTCATGAATCATCAGATGAGATGCACGTAGGAATTCAGTGCCATCACTGAGTAGTTGAGATGCAGTCAGCGTTTGTATTTACACAAAACTAGAGCCAATCTACTCAAAGCAACAAGTTTGAGCGGAAGTTGTCCTATGAGATCACTTAGGGATGGAATGGGTAGTGAGGGCGTTTTTTCCGTGTGGTAGAATATTTGAAACTGAAACAGGTTCTTATCGATCGTTCCGTTAAGCTGGATTATAATACGTCAATCGTTCAAACACTATCGGGCTCGATTGGCAGGCCAGATAGGCTTTAGTGGGAGGTGGTGGTAGTGGTGGTGGTGGAGGATTCGATGGTACCGATGGTGGTTGGACCGCCGTTCGGCAAATATGTTCAGTTCGGGCTATCAGACAACCACCAGAACGACGCAGGAACAGGGTTCTCATTTTTCGACGTGCCTTCAGAACTGAACGTTTCGCATAGCAATTACGCGTTCCCCTTGACTAACTAGTTTGTCGTAAAAGCCTGCTCTAATCCGACATGGATTTGATAAATCTTTTTTGATACCTCTTTTTTATACTGAAGACATCTCGTGAACGACTTCCTCGAATTTTGAGTTCTATGGCTTACATTCGAATAAATATATGTTATAGCTCCTAGCTTTGAATATGCTCGACAGCATATCAATGGTTTTAATGCATATTTAATGTATCTCTCATGTGTTGGTGTATTATCAGGCATTTCTATACATACAACGAAAAAAGAAAATAAAGATAAACAATGAGATTTTCACAGTGATTCCATAGGAACCCATTTTTCTATAAACTTCACCCACAGATTATTACACGCTCCGCCCATTGTGGGCGGTTTTCCGCTCGTTTCGAATGTGTCAAGATAGCTTGAACATTGATTATTTCTATCACTTTTTTCTGTTCGCACCATCTTTTCAGGCATTCAAAAAAACTGATTATGATGAATTGTAATTTTTTTCCAAGTCATCGTAATACGTTGGCAGTATCAGGCTATATTTATTTATTCATTTATTTATTTATTTAGTTATTTGCTTGTCTACTTACTTATTTACTTTTAGTAGAAATTTCATATGCTGTATTATAATTGTGTTAGTACTGCCATTGTTTATGTTTGTCTTTCTTGCGCCAATGTTTGTCCGATATGCGAGACGTGTATGAGATAGTTATCCGTCAGATATGTAATCAATCACAAGTAATGGGAAGAAGAATATGATGCAATCCCAAACGCTGCACGGACAAACCGTTATGTTGTGGTTTCCGTCCTCTTCTTTATTTCGAACTCCGAATGAAGGGTTTCGACCTGGTGGAAACCTGACTTGTACTTGGAAGCACACATTTCCATGCATGTATATTGTTCAGAAGCTTAATCAGGTTATGGGAGATCTTTTTTCCAAATTTCCTTTTCAGTTGAATTTCGCCTTTGCTTGTCAAACTGTATCTTTACTACTATACCTTTCGAATAACCCTTTCACTCTCTTTTCGCACCCATCTATGACTGTGTGGCCATTCATTTTCAATTAAATTTTGTTGTAACCGATCGCGGCCTACATAAGGGGCAGAGCTTTCATCGTTTTTGCTGGATAGGTAACGGTATACAGGTTTTGGAAAGAAATAACAGTGATTTTTTACAAGCGGCTTCAATGGCTCGTATCTCATTCAAATGTTAGCACAGCTTGGAATCTAGAAAGAAGGCTTGCCTCGTCCTAATGCGAAGCTCCACCCACGAATAATACCAATACTTGAAGTGATGGTTCGAGTCCGGTCGAGGCCAAAGTTTTTGCTCATAACACAGCATCCTTGTAACAACTTTCACTTCGCGCGCTGCGGCGAAAATCAGCAGCTAGGAAAAAATCAAAACTTCACTCTAATCGAAGAATATCTGTTGATTCACCACGTATGAGTATATACTAGAAATAAAATTTTTATTTTGCATTCGTTCATGTAAATCGTTCACACCAAGTTTATTTCATAATTTAAACAAATAAGTTAATGCTAGCTTAAAGGAATCGTCCACGGAAAATGAGTTTTTGTGTTACCCATATGTTTATGTTGAATTTGCCTAATGTTGGCCTCATGCAAAATTTCACGCGAAAAAATGTGAATCTGGCCGAGATACAGCACCACAAAGTGCGGTCCCAGTGGGCGGGGCCTCCGTGTAAAAGCCTCGTCCCGTCGTCCGCCGCCGTTGGGAGCGGAGAGTGGGACTGTTTACGTATCCTTCTGTTCCTACAATGCGTCTACGACCACGGCGGACGCGGTACGAGGCTATTACACCGAGGCTCCGCCCACTGGGACCGCACTTTGTGGTGCAGTATCTCAGCCAGATTCACATTTTTTCGCGTGAAATTTTGCATGAGGCCAACATTAGGCAAATACAACATAAATACATGGGTAACACAAAAACTCATTTACCGTGGACGATTCCTTTAAACATGCCTGCTTCCAGTCCCCCACTGATGAGCATAGATAAAGGTTATTCCCGAGTTGAGCCTCCGTCCAAGGGCACATGCGAAACGGAG
Source organism: Trichostrongylus colubriformis (assembly GCA_963978905.1). NCBI lineage: Eukaryota > Metazoa > Nematoda > Chromadorea > Rhabditida > Trichostrongylidae > Trichostrongylus > Trichostrongylus colubriformis. Next base: position 52,328,119 of record OZ022256.1, on the reverse strand, counting down.
GGTGAACTACCTCTTTCGTCATCCCCCTCTACATCTTTCGAACGTAGTCTTTTGTTCATAATTATTTACTACTTCATCGAAATTACCAGTATTTCCTATCCTTCTATCGCCGGCGATATTTTTCACGCACAAGCAGGAGCCCGCAATGGGCCTATGTGTTTGAAAGTTTCGTTAGCTGGTCCTGTGGCATCTATGGACTGCAGACCAGAGAATAATGTGAAGATAATTCCGAAGAATTTTCTGGAAAAGAGCCTGTCTTCCTATTCTACGATAATCTTCACTTATCACAATCTTCAACTGGTCCTCCGATTGATGAAAATTCGACCCAATTACAAGAACCAGTACGCCGAAAGCAATTAACAATAACCAGTTCACTTGAAAAGTAAACTTCGTGTTTCTTCCTGTTTTCTACTTCAAAACCACCTCACATTTTCTGAGTTTCTTTTCCCTCTCACTTTCCTTTTTCTGTAAGCAAGTCCTCTGAAAAAAATATTAGCTCCAAAAACCTTGAAGGTAACCTGGGCTGTGCCTGACGTCGAACAAGTTTTTTGGGTTTTTGCCACAAGGAATGAGCACAGGTACAACCAGTTTCAGCTGGGTCGCATTTTTCCGGACGGATTCTCCGGCGGTGTCAGATGGGAAAGCTGGCCAGGTCATCAATAATTACTTTGACTACGGTTAAACAAATAGTAAATACGTGCTGCATGGCCAGGCTGCGCCTCTCGCCGTGCTATGCTCATCAGACAACGGTCATTCGGACTTCTTTTCGCTTCATCAACGTTTGACGAAGAACCGGTTGATGTTGATGGATAAGCTTAGGCGATGGTTTAGCGCGTGTGGTGATCATCGTCGTGGTGGCGGTGACGGTGTGTCCTAGTCTCCTTCGAATCCTCGGTGTGCGCTTCGGGACTCGTCATCATTGTGGGCTAACCAGCCGACCGCATAACCTGCTACTCATAGCCCGTCGGATACCTTCGGGAACCTTCTGCTGTCCAGAGTACTCTTGATTTCTTTGATACGCTAATTGAGAATCTTTCTCGTGCGGGCATACGCTAAGAAGTTCTGGAAGCGGCCTTATGCGATTTGTGTCAGATCCACGTTTTCGCGCTTAATCATGGCTAAAATATTATACCAAATACCAGATATACCTACCTTTTCAATCTTTATTTTATATATTTATTTAATTTATGTTCATGTTACGGATTTATCTCTGTATAATCAGTGTAGTACTCAGGCTCCCCTCAACAGGAATAAGGGCTCCTCAGCTGCCTCCACTGCAGATGTTGCCTCCCCCCATCACTGCACGGCCCTTTCGAAATTCATGATTCACTTCTTATAATGGGTAATCAGGAATAACGGTTATTATGATGCCTCCATAGAGGCTTGTCCCTGTTATTGCACATTTCCGTCGAATTTCATGTGTAATTTGTTATTATTATAATTATTATCACCACTACATAAAGATTTACATCTTAGATCCCTATGGTACGGTAATCTCCGAGAATAAGTCGTCTTTGTTCTGCAATCAATAAGGCCTATGCGATAGAATTTAATTTAATTTCAAAAAATTATAATAATTATTAATTTCGAAGAATTTTAATTTTTTCCAAAATTTTCTAAATTGGCGATTCCGCGCCTCCTTTCCCTCTCCTGGTGTCCTCCTTATTTGCCGTTGGTCAAATTAGTATGGACAGGAACGTACATAGAATCTTTACCAGCGCTCTATTCTGGGAACGATAAATTTGATCGATATCGATTGGCGGTGCATGACGTTCCTAGATCTCGCGGAGGTAGTGCTGCCTCAAAAAAAATCTTTTTTTCCGAAATTTTCCAAATTTAGCATGATTGGTCTGCCATGCAGGTCGTTGGAATCTTCATTTCATGCAACCGATACTCTTCTCCCGAGACCTTGTCACCTTGAAGTCTTATAATTAGAGTGATCCGGTCATCTTACCTTATCTGAGGCTCCTATCTTAATGAATCTTTCCGATCGATTAGTTATTTTTGGGTTAGGACCAGGCAGTGTAACCCTAATAGGGATCCTATTTGCGCCTCTATGAAGCAATTTTATCGCCTAACTTATTGCATAAATCACATGGAAAGTGGGTCAGTCTCCAGTTCCTCCTCTCAGGAGGCTTCACGTTGTGTGAGTCCATGTCAACCACTCTTAGTTTTTTGACCTCGATGAGCCTCCCAATTCTTGCTCTCGAATGACTGGTATGACAAATTGAAAGCCCTACATCCAGGTCAATATTGATTAACAATTATAGTAGAAATTCAAATTGTCATACCCCACCAATCGATAATGACCATTATTATCCGTTTTGAGTCGATTGTCGGGAACCGCTGTTTGTTCGATGCTATTGCTGTGCCTTTGACATTGCGCTCTAACCATTTTCATGGATCTATGTACATTTTTAGCCAAAAACTCACTGTCGTTCTTCGTTTCTGCGGATATTTTTAGCATCGCATACACTTATAGTGTTGCTCTATTACCACTGCTATGGTGCTCTGTGTCACTAATCGATATCGATCGGATTTATCGAATTCCCTGTAAAGCAGTGGAAAGAATTGTTTGGTCACAAAGATTCTGTGCCCCTCTGTAGAAGAGTGATTCTTATGATACTCGCAGTTATCATTCAATATTAACCGAAATTCTCGGTACTTTGCGCCACAGTTATTCTCCAATTTCCCTCCAATCAGTACCTCCCTCATTGCTGGTTCATGTCATACCCAAAAAAGGCGCAATTCTGGTGAATTGTTGTTCAACCAGTCGATGTAGTGCAATAACAGTCGCACACCTACATAGTCGCGGTCTCCAGCCTTCTGCCTCGCTTTTCTCATAGCAGCTTCTTCAATCACCCAACACCTGCAATCTACCGGTTGTCAAAGATTTTAGGGCAAGGAAATCCCGTTACTGTGCTGCCAATCCAAAAAGCGTTCCATAAAATCCCTTTCAGCACCTTTCATAGACCTGATGGCCTTGTAGCTGTGCCAATTTTTCCAGAACTTTCTCTTTGTATTTTATCATATCTCGCTTAAAGACACACTTCTGATTTTCATGTGCTTTATTTTGATTTATTTATTCTCTTCAGATTTCTCATTACGTTTACAAGTTTATCTGTCTTTAGATTAAAGACACTGATAAGGGTGATGTGGGTAGTGGGGACTCCTAAACTGGGGTCATGCCAATGAAAGTTAAGGGTCTAAAAAGATTATATCTGGCGAATTTCACGATGACGAAGAGTGCCTCCGGGCTTAAAGAGCCGTCTTCTTCAATAGCTACTATTTGTTTCATCCCATACGCGTCCTTTTTTAGGCCCCACCCTCCTCTTTTGCGTATAAACAGCGGGAAAGAAGTTTTGTTTCTCGAGTTTTTGACCGTTTCATTCGGTGATTTCTTCACTCCCATACTATTGAGCACCTTGACTATCTTTAATGATCCTTCCATACTCGGCCCGAATTACCCCCAACACTGCCTTGAAATATCAGCAAGGATAATATTATATGATAATTGGCAGTGATCTTCAAGTAATCTACTCAGTATACAAAGTTGTTATTGATAAGAAAATCAAAACTGTATAAGAAGAATCATCATAACATTGGAATCCACTACGCTCTACAGGGTTCGCTCTACTCTTCTTTGTTCTAGAATGGGCCATGCACTTGCATGGTACTGTGAAATTATACTATATTTTCAACAGTTTCGAAAACGTTACTTCTTGGCAGTTCTGTAAGTTTAGATTGCTGGCCGCTAACATATCATCGATCACCTTTTCTTGTCTTCTTTTCTTTACTTTTTTAGTGATGATGGAAAGTCGGATAAATTACTATCCTAATATGGGTATTATCTGAATGTCGTAAGTCATCTTGTTCTCATAACAAAAGAATTCACTTGACTATTGTGAGGAGTTGAGCGCACATCACTACTACAAGCAACCATAAAGTATCTCTGAAATCGAATGCATGGCGTATCCCGAGGTGGCTACCTAAGCTATCGACTCTTACCACCATGGTTTTTATTGATTACCAGAATTTCCATAACAGCACTGGTGCTCTTATGATTGTCTTGGGCGAGTTATGTCTGGGATGTCCAAGCAATCAAGATGGAAATGCGGTCATTGCTATCCAGTACACCATCAAACAAGCGATGCTTCATTATTCGATCCACGCAATCTGCATAGCCAGTTATTGAAGCTCTGACTCCGCCAATCGAGGAAATCTGCTTTATTGCTGCGGGATCGGTGATTGAAGCATCATGTACATAGTCCATTAGTGAGATGGCGCCATCGTCAAGGGTAACATACCTGAGCTAAATCGGACCTAAACGGGATTCTATGCCATAGAAATAAGGACCAGGTTATGGCGAGTAAAAAGCTTTTGTATGGTCTGCGCGTATCTGGCATCCGATCAAATGGCAGTCTAAGAACTTGGCCCTCGTATGTTCTCATCTGACACCGCTATGATCGCATGTCACTGATGATGCTCCAGAAATCTCGACTTCCTGATGATTAGCCCAAATGCACTTTCTTCCTCTGCGGTTTAAGTGACTGAAATAACTAACTGATGACTAACTGACTGATGAGTGACTAGTTTGTAACTTGATTAATTTTTCCTGGCTTGTGTTATACTTTTCGAAATTAGAGGAGAAAAATCTGTGAAAAATATTTCATTTTGTATTTTTCGTAGCAGCGTTTATCGCTGTTTCTCGTCTGTCTCCAGAATCTGACTAGCAGAAAGCTAGTCATAAAGTGTTAATTGTCGCGCGATCTCTCCCATACAGCTCTACCCTTTGGAGGCGTCATGATGGGTAACTATGAACGGTTGTGGAATGATTGTGGAATAGGAAAGGGGGGGGGGCGCTCAGAAGACAGCAGTAGAGAATGAACGGAATAAAGCGGTCGAAACTCCGAGAAATAAGACTCCATGCCACGATGACGGACGAGTTTTTGCCCTCTCTACATCACTAGCCGCCATCGATGCAGACGGCGATAACAGCTAAGCTAGCCGACCGCGATGCCCCATCCGCACAGCAACACGCCCCGCTGCAGCGCTAAGCCCAAAATGCAGCGTTCGCGATGAAGAAAAGTGCCCTTCACGACGCGAGTCTCGTCACCTATGATCACTTCCAAACTCTAAATTCATTTAAAGTGAACTTGTATTTCCAATCCTGGTTTTTTTTCATTACAGCTAGCTGATGAGCCTTTGAACTGGTGGCGGTCAGATGAGCGTGATGGTTTGAGGTCGACTCAAAATATTGATCAGATTTAACGTTGAGCACGGAATCTTCCCGCGCGCACGGCGAATTTTGTCACAACGGCAATTTTTGGGCTGTTTCTTAGGCGATTATGCTGCACATGGTCTATCCGATTTTTTTCGTTAAGAGCCATACATGTGCTTCACAATCTGCTGCTATCTTGAGGTTGCATGGCTTACTTTCAACGATCTTCTCGAGATTTCACGTATTTAAATGGAATTAATTGTGGGGAAGGGGGCTTTAGCACATCAGGACCGTTTCAGTCCCAAACGATACCTGCGAGATGTTTAAAGACATCATTAGGGGTAATGCGGTAATGGAGAAATCCCTACAAGAAGTCACTCACATGGTAGTCCTGGGCCTGAAGAGGCTATCTGTGGCGAGATCCCGGTGAAAAAGCGCCCCTCCAAGCTGTAGAAACCCGGCAAAACGCCACAACCATGCAGCGGTTCTGCCTCTTGGACACAGCGGTCCCGCCTCCCGATGACGTAATTCCCGATTGACTGGGGTGGGAGCGGCCAAGGAGATGCAGCAGGATCGAAGGTTTTGCGGCGCGCTTTCGCAGTTTTAGCTTGAAGCTCACTCCAGAAAGTAGATGCTGTCTTATTTCCAAACATTCGCTTGTGTTTATTTGGCAACTGCCAATGAAAAACTAGATCAGATTACCCGTCTCCTGACGGACAGGTCGTCCGCGCCTAGAACCAACGGTGGGAAGGGGGTCCTATTTCTCGGGTTTTTGACCATTTCCATCCGCTTTTTCTCCACTATCCTGTTACTAGGCATCTCGACTTTCATATGCACTATTTCTTTTACTTTTCGTCCGACTTTCCCCTAATGCTGCCTTTAAGCGCCCTGAAGAGAACAGAACGGTCGGTTGTTGTCACCTACAGTAATCCCGTTCGACGAGCATACACAGCATCCTAATTGATCACGACTTCAAGCTAAAAACACTTTGTTTTCGTTGTTTACCACATCCCACATGAAAGCGCAAATATTCGAATTATATATTCACAGTGAAAAAATAAAAAAATAAAATGTTTTTTGTTTGAACGAAATCATCAATGCAGCAGTAGTAGTGCTTCTCAAATCATTCTGACGCACCTCTCACATTGTTGGTATGAGCAAATAAAAATAAATCAAGTGAATATTCAGTTGTGTAAGGAATGTGTGAGGCTCCAAAATCTACCACTTATTTGATGTTATGATATCAACATTTACATTTACAAAAAATTACCCACAAAAATAAATTTTTCAGCTTGACACTTGTTTTACTCATTACGGTTGGCACGGGGTTTCGGCAAAGAATAATGCTGCCAAGTAAGTATTATCAAATTAATCAAATTGAATAGAGTTGGTTGAAATGAGGAATGCCGATCAATAATAAACATGATTAAAACAAAAATAAAATTGAACAAGTTGTTCAGTATTCTTGAGTTGAACTCTACATTTCAATCTCATTTCAACCTCGCAACCTCTTTCTCAATTTTAATCTCTCTAGAGACCAATTTTTTCTGATAAATAAGTATGTAATCATTTTACGTAGACACTATAAAGTTATAAGTTTACAAATACGAACAAATATACTCACGCAGAAATTTGAAATGCTTATTCTGTCACGGACGTAACTGTGCTGCACAAATAGCTAATTTGTGGGCGGGGCGATCTGGGACCGATTTAAGCGGTTACCCAATCTCCTTTTTGGGAACTTAAACTGCAATTTCCCCAGCTCCGTTGGCTGAACGCTGTTTCACACCAAGTCTCACCGGACTTTCCAAAATCCACATTCAGCCGTTGACTACCTGGCAATTATTGGCTGACCGACGATGCATCAGACCGATCAAAACCAGCACCCATCCATGTATGGCCAGTGAAATCTAATGGGGTGGTGCCATACCGCGTTGCTTTCATCGAAGCCCATTTGGACACGTGTTTTCACTCCATGTCTAATGGACAGCTGGTTGATGTTTAGCTTTACATAGCTCGTTTCTTTGGTTGCATTGGATCAGGTTCTCTTAACGGTCACATCCTTTTTTCTGAAGTATACTGTTTTTCTCGCTGAATGTTATTCAAATCAGAGCATGAATTAGTACGCTTATCTAAACGTAAAACGTTATTGGACTGGTTCGGAACATACGTGTTCACTACAGGGGGTAAATGAAACAGGGTAAATGGAAAGTCGCCGGAGGTTAAAATCCTTTAGTGGCTTGTAGCCTCCGACCGGTATGACCGGTCGGTCTAGTTAAGTGGATTGATCACATAACTTTTTCAGTACTATCGGTTTTGCTCAACTGCAACAGAGGTGACTCTCGGGTTGTAGATTCAGAACTTTCGGAGATTCTCTAGTCTTGAAAATTAGAGAAAAAGATCACCAATAAAAGCAATTTCGGCTGAGCATCCATTGTTGGAATTTAAAATAGTCTTTTTTGCGTTCATACTTTTAGTCGAATTTCGGGATTTCTTGTCGTCTTTTACTTCGAGAAAAGAGAGCAAAGATAAAGTTTGCGTAACGTCATGTTATAGTTTTGCTCAAATGTTATAATGACTTTGTGTACGCATATAAGAATATAAAGTAAAGTTTAAAAGTTAAGATAAAGTTTTTGGCGTTAATCAATCCCTTTCTGGGATGCGCCGCACATTCTAGTTCCATTCAGAATCGTGATGGCTGGTGAATGTGATGTGGCCTATACAATGACTTGCGGTGGCCAGCCGATGTACAAGTCAGTGCTTTTATCCTCCCAGACGAGTCTGGTACCAATTAACCGACCCCGGAAGGATGGAAGGCTTGGTTGGCCTGGGCGGGCGGATGCGGGATTTGATCCCCGCATCGTGAGAGTGGGGTGCGCGCCACCTGTCACTACACCACCTCCGCCCATATAAGAATATAATTAATGGCAATTATAAACAATGACTATCACAAGTTAGTTCCCGTTACTCGTAAATGGAGTGAGAAATGTTGACGAAATATGTAGCCATATGAAAGGAGAAGTTCCAGGGATAGCATTTCATTGCCTTCACGCGAGTTCGCAAAGAAGTCTGACTATTGGGTGACCTATGATCAGATTTCTACACAGGTTAGAATGCTTACGCAGTTTGACTTTGACATGCATGCTTATACTTGTCTTGGACTCAGGCGATACCATCAGGAAAACCCATGGAGAGGCATTGTATGCGCCCCGCCCCAGATCGCTCCGCCCACATCGGAACGTGGCTCATGTTATTAAATGCTAAAATAATACCCATTTGCTAGGCGTAGTTTAACTGTCTTTGGGAGCTGTTGGAAGTGCGGTAAATAGGCTTTCCTCTGTACTTACAACTATGTTGGAAATATGCTTGGTCTGGGTTATGTCACTGTGAAACTTGGGTTATGATGCTGGCGTAGAATATTCTCTTTAATCAGTTCATGAAGAGCTGGATGTCATTGCTGTTAGCTATTTGGTTATGGGAATTGGCTTATACATGTAAATGTCTCCAGGGTACTATGTAATTCTGTTTCGAGTTTAATGACGTAATGCCCCTATACCGCCCTTTCTATAAGCTGAACCTTAAGCTCTTAGAAGACACTCATCCTCCTCAACGGTTCCTTGTCTTGACGCACCCACTCAACCATCGTTGCGCCGTCACTTTCGCTCTGGTCATTTGTACAGCGCTTTAATCGGCTTTTCTCTGGTCTTAATCTACGAGGAACAGGCGGACGACTGGTTGGTGGCCAACATTCTGCAGCTGGCAGGCAATCCTACCGGCCCCTCTGGTCTTCATACATACGTCGGCATAACACGTCTCGTCCTCCGCGTTCGTCGACCGCTACTTGCCTCCTTCATCAGTCCTTTTCCTTTGAAGACCGTAATTGCTATGGTGAGAACTGTGTAATTGAGGAGAGCGCGGCGGTTAGAGCGGCACCGCTTGCTATGGGGAAAGCCGAGATCGGTCCCGCATTGTTTGTTTATCTTCTCTTTTACGGTTCACTGCCAAAGCAATCACGAAAAGCAGCACAAAAAAAACGCTCTCACGAATTCCTGGGAACTCTGTCCTCCGCAAGGAGGAATATATTCCAGCTTGGGGATAATTTGTTTAAAGTTTGCAGAAAATTATGAATGAGGTTTCTTTTATATGAGTCGTGTAATAGTTGTAATAATAATGATTGATACATGGTAATAGTAAATTAGGGTCCTAATTAACGATGTAATGAAACTTTTCAAAAGTCTTTCAAAGAATCCGCTGATTTGCTCAGTTTGCCCCATGTGACTCGTGAAGATGTTTCTCTAAATTCGCTTCACCCTCTGAATCCTTATTTAAGGCGGTGTGCCTATTGCCGGCTGTTTTTCTTCAATCAATCATGTACATATCACCTGCCCTCGATTGCTTTGCGGGCGGTGCTTTGCTTTCGTTAAATCCATCTTGAAAGTGACTTTCCGTATTTCTTCTTCGTAATATTAAAGTGGATGGAGTAGCACGGTAGCTTAGAGCCGCCTTGCCTCATGTCGAAGATCTGAACTCGTTCAGTTTTCCGGTATTCTGTAACGTCGAATGAATTCAATGAGTGTTGTATCGGTGAAGCTGTCATGAACACAGACTAGCTTCCACGAGTCCCTATTCTGTGTGTTCAACGATTCATATCTCTCTACGTTTTTGTTCCGAGATCAAGTCTGTGGCGCAATCCTGAAGGATTAATTAAAGGAATCGTGCACGAAAAATATTGAGTTTTTTTTGTTGTTCATATCTTTATGTTGTATGTAATGCTTGTTAAGGTAGCCTAAGTGTAAGTGCCCCGCCTCGTCGTCCGCCGTCGTATCCCGAAACAGGCACTGACCTCGAGGCTCCGCCCCCTTGGCCGCCACGTTGAGGAGCTGTGTATCAGCTGGATACTCAGTTTTTCGCGTAAAACTTAGCATGCGGCCCTTAATAGGCATATACAACATGAATACATGGGTACCAGAGAAAGTCATCTTTTCATGCACGATTCCCTCAAAGTCTCTGAGTTTTCTATCACATGATTAAGCCACTTATGATGCAGTGTGATGTAAATTCAATCTAAATCGTGTTTCCAAGGCCAGGGATGACTGTGTTGTTCACACTTGTTTCACATCTTCGCTCTGTGTCGCCAGCTATCGCTCATGCTGCATATACCTCTATCGTCACTGATCTTTTTAGAAACGTAAGTACATAACAGATTCCTATCGGTGTCGCTCATTGTCGCTGATACTCTTCCAATGTCGTCAGTGTCGCCTGCCATATGCTTCACCCACGTTTCCACTCACCCACTGTGCGCACTTGGTTGCACTGAGATCTCATGACAATAATTTACAAAGTGGAGATAACGCTTGAAATTTTCTCCACTATGACTGAACCACGCTATCTGGGCCTCAGTGTGTGGTTTACAGTCCGATGCAGTCTTTCCACCAGGTCTGAAAGGCGGTAGAACACATGGCGCATTCTATAAAGGAATGGCTAGCGGAGCTATCATTTCACCTTCATTACTCATTGTAACATTCTGACATGGAATCTGTAAATTTGGACAAATTTTCACGGTAAGTCACCAATCCTTCAGATACCTATAAAAAGAAATAACTTTATAACTTTTCAAATTTACCTCCTAATTATACGAATCATAGGTTATGTCCTCCCCCAAGGATCGTATCATTTACCTCAAAATTGGAATTTTTGGAATTATAGATTTCTGGTTCGTGAGAACACCCTTCTGATGAACCTCTACGTGAGATGTCTGTCTCTTTCGTCAGCAGTGTTCGATATTATCTTAACGAAAGAATTTGTGCGGCAGAAAGCGAGCATAGCGAGATGGTTGTGGCTTTTTCCAGAATCGCATGGCCTTTCCATTTTCTTTAACAACCCCTTTTATCCGGTATCCAATCAACGACGATGTCGATTTCGAAAGGAATCGCTCGTTTTGGAAAAATGATTGAAGCAATTACCCAAAGAAGGTCAACCCATTGCTGTTTGTGATTGCAATCAGTGCGCGACCGTGTGGGTACGATCTCTATTCAGTTATGCTCCTGTAGCCACCGACAACACCGATCGCGACGGTGGGCGGGTTGGTCGTCACTGTCACTCAGGCCTTCACTGATCTGAAACCTTAGAGGATCACTCGGTTCCCAACTCAATTTTTCAGCAGATGAACTTGATTTTTTTTAAATTTTTTTGGGCCCTCCTTAAAGTTCTTCTTTCGAATGGAGTTTCGAGTCAGTTTTTAGTTTTTGTTTTTTTTTCGAGTGAATGAATGAATGAATAAATGAAAACGGATTACCAAATAAAGTGGAAAAAGATGAAATTGAATTAGTTTCACCGTCTGCGTCCATTCATTGAAAACTGGTGAGAGGGGGATGGAGGCAAAATTTGTATTTAGCATTTATTTATACACTGACCTGACAGGCCCATGAATGGGTAGTCAAGGAGCAGTGTATTTACCTTTCCAGAAAAAAGCCTTACCCTCATAAAACGAACCAGGTGGTTTGAAAGCGCCGTTGATTTGAATAGGCTTCAAAAACGTAAGAGCCGTTTAAGTCGCTACGCGCTACCTGTGCTTGCGAAAAGACAGCTGCATTTAGATGGTGGTAAAAAAGCTCATTTCAAAAACTCTCTGTATTTCTTCACGAAATCAACTAGTGCGGAATAATACACAGAATTTCTCCGTCGAAAAATAACTAATTGCTAATAAAGTGCAGATTTCAAAGATATGGCGCATTCCAGGCAAGATTATCGTTTAAATGAATTTGGTGCCATGTAAATGAAAGATTAATAGGGTAATTTAAGGTGTCAACATAGTAAAAACCAATTTCACCCAACAGTAGCATTTTTACAGCTTTTCTTTTTATTAACGAAATGTAAGAATACGGTACACTAACACAGAAAATTTTTCGAACACTCAACTATCGATGTTTGGGAGGGGAGGAGACAAGCCAGCCACTGCAACATCACTAGGTAATCGCATTTATCACGTAGACAAGATAGATACTCAAACAAGTGCCTGTGCATGGCTTATTCTTGGGGAAGGCTTGGTCAGCACCATATGCTTTCCTTACCTTCGTCTAGCAAATACCTATCGATTGTTTCTTTCTACTGGCAATATTGCTAGAGCAATCCCTATATGATGCTCTGAGGATTTTTACAAGTATTTTTCCTCGCATAGTAATAAATAGAACAAAATTCAAAATTACCTGGTACCGTATCCTGTTCTGAGAATACATTTAGTATGACATGGTTTTTTGATAGGCTTTGTGAATTATTTGGCGGCTTCTATTGACGCGATTCGCACCACTACACAGTCATGTCATCCGGCACCCTTTGTATAGAGAGATCCGGTCAGGTCACACTAGTAAAGGCGTGGCTAGAGTGGAGGTGGAGCCGCAGCTTGAGGCTCGTGACGCTCTCCAGCAATACAGCAGGCATGTGCTTCTCTTTTGAAACCTCTTTACACTTACCCCAAAAACCTCATATTTCTTATTTTGTTGCGTTTTTCTAAAGCGAAATTTGACGTTTCGATGACTATCAAATGGGAAGCACTCCTTGATTGCGAGGATTATAACACTTCCAGTTGATCACTTATAAGTTTTTGATGAATTTTATCATTGTTTTTGTTGACTAAAATTGTAGAAAAACTGCATTGATTACCCACCAACCTAATATTATAACTCTGGTGGTACGAATATGAAGCAGTGGCAGTGGTGTTGTTATGCAGTGTTTGGTTCCGCATCCGAGTCCACATCATTTTGTCTTGAAACCTTCTGGAAGTCGATTCTTGGGGCCATATCATTGGTCCAAATGGTGGTCTTTTGCTGAGCAATACCCATTTAAAATCATTAGCGCTCTGAATGTAAGCAAGTTGATGGAGCACCTGACAAAGAGCTTCGTCACGGGCCATTGATCCTCCGCGTTTTTTTCATTTTTGCTCGTTAAATTCGTATTCTGGAGAATTCGGATAATTTTGAATTTTCTAAAGATTTCTGATGAAATCGTTGTGTTGATCTTCATTTCCTCGTCGTTATAATAGTGAACTAATCTTCAGGTCACCTGCATGTTATGTAAAAGAGGACTATGGAGGTTTTGCTATCGTGTCCTATAAACAGCCCGCCTTTGTTCCTTCGTAGATTCAAAAACAGAAGAAAGAAATGTGGGAAAGGTTGTAAAGGTAGACAGTACGTCTCAGAGTCTACTTAGGTCCGTTTAGAAAAGGGTGAAGGTCTAAGGGTCGATAAGACCCAACTTCTGTGGTATATGCCGTGCATCCGAGCTCTACTCGGAAGTTTAGAGGTGTGGCAATGATATGCGGTAGTCTTGGAGGTCCGTAACGATATGGTCTTCGGATGGCGTGTTGAGCAGCTAGAATGAAATATCGAACTCACGGATTTTGCATCTCGTCAATGGCCCCTCTGGCTATGAATCCACTTCCATCGTTTAATTTTTTATTTAATTATGTGGGTTGTGCACCATCGTAGAACGCATAGCTGTAGGTGGAACTGAAGAAGGCAAAAAATTAATTATGTAAAACTAGTGATTGACGAGACGTGCAGCATTCTTTATTCCACGAAACTATCTATAAGCTTTATCTTTAATTTATTTAATTGGCTTAAGATATGGCTGATAAGATTTTCTCAATTAATTAAATTGGCTTTATCAATAATTAGGTAAATCAATTCATGGGCTCTACCTCCAGTTTTATCAGGCCTATTACTACATACATACTATTGTTATGGGTAACCTAATTCGTATGTGTATTCGAGGCTTGTAATGAAGCTGGCTTTTTGAGCACTCAAACTCGAAACCGAAACACTATGCAGTAAGCTGATTTTAAGTAGATCCGTCTTGAATTTTATTTATCATAATTTAGTGTAAGAATTAATACACACGAATTTTGTGCAACACTATTTGCATAGCCGTCTTCAATTTAAATTACCACATATATTCCTCACACATAAATGGCATACAGTGTATCCAATTCACATATAATTTTATATGCATGAATTGTATACCTTTCTGACTCAGTGAAGTCGATTGTCATCGGGAGTATCGTGAGACGTACTCACTCTGTCCTACATATGAAGCCGATGCACTTCTTTTTTTCTTTCCGCCAGGGGAAGGACTAGTAACCATTGCTGCCTCATTCAAATGTGTGAATTGAAATAGGTGATTTGTTCATGTTTCACTGTATTTTCGCCTATGAACTGATTGTCGTGCTCGTTGTGAACCATCGTGCAAAACCCTTCGTGTCGGTAATTTGTCAACGCATAGTGTTTTCGCGCGCGCAGCTGCCATGTCACTTACATGACAGTTTGCCCCACTTTTGGATGTGTCAGATAAATTTATTACCATGTTTCTATAATAACTGAGATGTGACATGCGCTAAATTATCGATGTTCTATCGTCCCTGTTCTTCTGACCTATTTCTTTACCGCGTATCGACCTTCCTCTCACCTAGTTACAGTAAAGCATAAATTTATTCCAAGCGTGTTTGACATTCTACTGAAAAGCGGACCTCGTGACACTATCCAAATGGCAAACGGTTGAGCCTTTCAGTCATCTTTTGATTGTAAAAGTTCCTGACGCCAAACACTCTCTTGCTGGGGTGCGCCACGCAGTATAGTTCTATTCAGAAGCATGGTAGCAAGTGAACGCGGTATGACCTAAACAATGGCTTGCGGTAGTCGGCCGATGTACAAGACAGAGCTTCAGACGAGACTGGTACCAATACATCTGTCACGGAGGGTTTCATAGCATCATAAAAGTTTCAAGTTATATGGAAGTGGACCATCTGTCCTCCGCCCTCTATTCTGGCTTAAAATGAATTGTGCACGGAAAAATGAGTATGTCTGTTACCCATGTATTTATGTTGTATTTGCATAATAAGAGCCGCAGGCAGAGTTTTACGCAAAAAAGTGAGAATCTGGTCAGGATACAGCTCCTCAAAGTGGTGGCCGAGGGGCGGGGCCTCACGGTCATCCGCCGCGCCAGGGACGCGTAGAGGGAACAGGAAGTCACGTAAACAGTCCCACTATTCGTCTCCGACCGCGGCGGATGGCGGGGCGGCCATTTAATCTGACGCCCCACCCCCTCGTCCATCACTTTGAGGAGCTGTATCTCGGTCAAATTCTCACTTTTCGCCTAAAAATTTGTACGCGGCTCTTACTATGCAAATATAACATAAATATATGGGTTACAAAGAGACTCATTCTCTCGTCCACGAATCCTTTAAATTAATGAATCGATGTACGGAATCTGCATAGATAGCTTAGCTTGTATGGTGATATTCAGTTCACACAATAACCAAAATGCATGAAAGCAACACGCAACGAATCATGGAATTGGTGTTGATTCCTCCTATATCCACGGGTGCGCCGCGCATAGGTCAGGATAGTGACGGCATTTAATGCATGCTCCTCCCTCCAAACAATGACATTTGAGCTACATTCTGGTCTCTTTGTTTCCAGTTCTTCGACTAGTATTAATGGGAAGTTAGCTTCAATATTTTAATATTCTCATTATGAATAAAGATGCTCAGAGTTCACTACCGCGTTTTTGAGGTTTGGGCCGAGGTGGTGTAGAGACAATTAGTGCGCACTCCCATTTTCATGGTGCGGGGCTGCTCAGCCCGCCCAGATCAACCAAGCGTTCTTTACCTACCGGGTCGGTGAGTTGGTATAGGACTCATCTGAAAGGATACAAGCACTGACTTGTACATCGGCTGGCCCCCGCAAGTATGGGCCAATCGTATTCACCCACCACCACGATTACTAGTGGAACTGCAATGCGCAGCACATCTCACAAGAGCGATCGATTCATGTCAGAAACACTTTGGCTTTATAAACGATTTCGAGGTTCATGACTTTTGAAAATTTTTGCTGGGCTCGCAAACTATTTTGCTCCTCTACTATGACGGCCGTGCTATGCTACTGTGACCAGTTGGGAACGGAGAGTGGGACTGTTTAGTAACTTTCTGATCCTACAATGCGTCTCCGACCACGGCGGACGACGGGACGAGGCTTTTACTCGGAGGCCCCGCCCACCCGGACGTATTTTGTGGTGCTGTACCTCAGCTAGATTCACATTTTTCGCGTGAAATTTTGCATGAGACCCACATTAGGCAAATACAACATAAACATATGGGTCATACAAAACTCATTTTTCAGTGAACGATTTCTTTAATTTGCTCGAATTTCATTTGTACACTGTATGTGTTCAGTCATACAATCTCGAATTGAATTCAACGACGCCAACCGCTCCATTCAAGTCGATGGCTACTTCAATGGCTCGTTGTTTATTTTGTGACCAGCACACTAAAAGAGTGCCGCGACTCCTTTTTGCCACGGCAACCGTCCTTGTTGAACGGGCCCAGCATTTTTCGACTTCAAAGGCACTCCATCGGTAAACTGGACGCACGATGTCTCTCGATAATAATGTGGTCGGGACACTGTGTTTCAGAGAGGGATATGTGCACATTAACTTATTTATTTATTTGTCTGTATATTGACTCGGCTTAAACAAGTTTACTTCAATGAAGCACACAGCTTAAACCAAATCCATTCTTCACGTACATAAAAGTAGATCGGAAAATTTTGACTGGGGTCGATTAATCTCATGTATACAATTGTGTTATACATATTTTTATATAATTTCCACTAAATACACCGTTTATGCATGCTCAGTTCTGTGTGTTGTACGAATATATTGAATATAATTTTATACATCGAATGGATAAGCAAATATTAAATAAGCAACTATTAGGCCAACTTCGCTGGTCACATGCAGTGCTACAGATAGGCAGACAAACATTCATACAGACACACAGGCAGTCAGGCAAGCAGGCAGGCAGACAAATAGACAAACAAACAAATAATCGCACCAAGCTTTTGATTTAAATATAGATTGATAACACAGTTATATAAGATTATGCCATCATAGTTTATGTATTTATACAGGCTATTAAAATCTCGATATACAGGGGGTGCCAAAAAAAAGTAATTTTGTCTCCTCCACTTTCACCCCCCACTTTAGTCAAACTACAGCAAATTCTGTTGAGGTATTTTCATCCCCAGATTCAAGAGCAGACCTTACTCTATCACTATACTCCGTGGCAGCCTTCTGCACGATCAGGAACTGGAGCGAGGAAAGAGTGAACAAAATGCGTCACCTCAACTGGGCAAAATCCGAAATTTCGTCGCCCTCGTTCACAACCTTGCTGAGGTCCGTTCACTATGGGTACCTAAGGGGATTTAAACTGGGTGGTGTTTTTTAACATTCCGTTTTTTCCGGGTTCCCAGCGCCCTTCGTTTCCAAGAGATAAAACGTGCCCTTACCACTGAAATCCCTCCGAAGGTGGATTTTGGCACGAAAATGATACTTCGAATCATAGCAGCCTTGTCCAAGCAGCAGGGGCTCTGTGACTTCCATAAACCGAAGGGCCAATCCTCAGGAGGCTTCCCACTAAAGACCTACCACGGAGCCTGGCTTCACTGTTTTAAGCGGACCTTGATACTGTAGGTACTCCGAAGCCCGACTGCGCCGAATAAAGCTCCATATTTTCATGAAAGTGAAAGTAATGAGTCTCAGCTTGTTCCTGCTTTTAGAGGAACATTTCGGGATTTTGCCCCAATACTTTTATCTCCTTCGTTTCCCTATGTTTTGTATAATTGTCAGATGTGAGCCGTGGGCAAAATTACTTTTTTTCTGGCACCCCCCGTATAGCCACCATAGAAAGGTTTTGGCACTGATTGGCGTCTAGCGGAAATCATAGAAATCTTACTTGAATTTCTGATACAACGATAGGAAATCGCTGACAAGTAGCTGTAAACGAAAACAGGCGACACCGAGTTATAGCAGGAACCGATTCTCAAGTGCTTGCGATTCCGCGATTCTGCGACTCTACGATTTCACGATTTTGCGGTGTCGCTGCTTCGCACGCGAAGTTGCGGCATTGCAAGATTTCAATATCACAGTACATCGCCAAATCGCAAAGTCTGACGGCGGCTTAAGCTGGCTGTACTTACCAAATGCAGCGAGTAAGCTAACGAACGTCATTTTTTACATTTTTTCTCCATAACGCAAAACAGGATCCGTGCTGTAGCACGTATGCGAATGAAGTCGAGAATTATTGCAATCCCTCTACATATAAGAATTCTAGTTCGCGTTCACTGTTTGCGCATTTTTTCTAATCATCTAGCAGGTTCGGTTGTAATCCTATCGCCACATTCACATACATATGTGAGCAAATAAAACCGCTGTCTAGTATGCATCCTCACTATTAAAAAGCCCCTTTTCATACCAGTTCATTCGTTAAAAGTTGCCGAGGAAGTCGTTGTCGCTTTTCAGATCATTTCACTAATTAGAATTTGCTTTAGTAATGTGCCATGGACTGGTCGCGTTTTCAGTGGTTTTCAATGGTTGGTTAGGGTTTGGAAAGTGAAACTAATTCAGCTGTACGAAGACTTAGGAAAAGAAGTAATCAACAATGGGCTCTAAAACTTACACCTTCCGACAACAGGCGATATGAGGCGAGAGTTGGCGACATCGTGTGAATGCGAGCGACGCGATCATGTGTAGCGCCATGCGGCAGGAGCAGCACAATTGACTCTGTTTGGTGCCGTGCGACTTTAAGGTGTCAAGCGACCGCGAGCAACATCACGCTACTATGAACGACATCATGCGACTGCGAGCGACACCAGCAGCTACGATAGACATAAGCCGGCACTGACAATGAGCATCATTGTGTGAGTCCGAGCGAGATTGTGAAACTTCAAGCAGCATCATAAGGTCTGAGTGAGTGTGCTACTGTAAGCGATACAGCGCGACTCTGAGCGATATACCCACGCGTAGTAGGCGATATTAATAACACCATACTCATTGCAATAATTTTTGCATATTATTAATTATTAATTACTCTAAACGATATAACTGCGCGTAGTAGGCGATAGTGAGTAACACCATGTGAATTGCAATAGTTCTTGCATATTATTAATTATTAATTTATACTCCAAATTGGTGAACACACTCGTATTTAAAAGCGGCAAGCTAGCAAAATGTTGTCCTATCCCCTGAAATGCTTTTTCGCTCTGTTTGCTCAAATTAGAGCTCATAGTTTAGGATTTTTCGGCGGTACTACCTATTTTCCGCCCTTCCCTCCCCTTCAACCTCAATCTTACTGTACGATGATGAGAGTGAAAGCCGACAGACGGAAATTAGAACGAACGAACGTGAAATTGTTTGCCTATGCATATGCTAATCACTCACCAAACCACCGTCGCAGCCAGCTCTCGTCTACGGAGGGCGACCTCAACCTCACTGGTTCGCTCTATTTCACTCGTTCGTCCATACTGCGTTGACTACGCATCGAGCCATTTACGGCTGATCTCTTTGTATATGCACGCATATGCCGTTCCCATGGTCCTTTCGTCCATCCGTGCATCCGGTGGTCACGCTGCAGTGGCGGCGACGGCGATATATGCTGAATGCAAGTTTTGAATAGAATTCCCCATGGACCAGGACCACCTCTAGTTTGCTTTCGATAAATCCATCATGTTCCGCTCTGAAACCGGTGATGACCCTGGGAAACCAGTAATCATACCGGCCGTCATAAACCACCAACCATCACTGCTGATCCACATTCCACGCCCTTGACCTAAACAAATAAATAACACGCGTTATCAGCGGAAAGCACAGGAATTAGTGAGCACGAAGCTCCATGCAGGGTTTATGTGTCAGAATACGCCATGCTTTCTTTTTTGTCACCAATCTGCTGAGCTTGCATTTTGCCACCATTTACCGGGAAATGTCCCCCTTACGTTGAATTTCCCTTACATTGAATTTATAGCTTGAAGAATCCAAATAAAATTTGGAAAATTGGGAGTTTTCGTTGGGTCAAAAAAGCTTATGAGATATGTTGTTGCGATCATCACAATATTTGCCACGAAAGTTTTAATTTCTCATCTATTTTGAATTTTTGAATAAAGGGAACGGTGGTGGTGGCGCAGTGGCTATGAGACTCCCAGCAGGAAGCACTCCAAGGATCGGAGTCACACAGTGACTGGGCCTTCGAGGGAGGCTTATTGGAACAGAATGTGTATATTTATACAAACGCCAGTCAGGCTTTGTATTTTTCAATGCGGAGGCTGCATACCCACCCACCAAACTTTCTGCGATGCTGCAAGGGGAACGAGTGCATGGCGCTATCCAAAAAAGGCGCGCCTACATGAACATAGTTAATTTTTTATTATTTTAGGGTAACCTGTGCACGTCTTAGGTGATCACAGTACCATACTTCATACATAAATAGGCGTACCTGCAGAACTACGGGGCAAAGTCCGTGCGCGCGATCGCCACCTGCACAGGGAACTTATTTTTGTGCCTAAGAGACCTTGACCGGTGTTCTGTTCAATGGGCTAGCTAGAATAGACAAGTGAAAAACGCCGTCATTTTGAAATATGTGGTCGTTCGATGGTGTAATGAGCTGGAAACCGAGGAAATTAGGTGAATGCCGTGTTGTAGTTCTGCTACGCAACCAAATATGTGCACGAGATTCGGTTACCCCTCAGCTTTCCATCAACCTTCTGCAGTTGCCCATTCTCTCCATAAAAATCCCCATGAGACCTCAGGAGTTTCTTGAAGTTCCGGTCTAGTATATAGGCACGGTCATCAAGTGCGGTCCACGCACACGACTACCTACTTCAAACTTCTGGGTGAACAGTTCTGTTTGATTCCACTACCCGCTGTCAGACTTTGCGATTTGCGATTCTGCGGTTCTGCGACTTTGCGATTTTATGATTTTGTAATTTCGCGGCTTGCGATTCTGCGATTTTGCGGCATCGCACTTTCGCACGCGAAGTTGCGGCATTGATTAAAGGTATACCACGCGATAATCATATTAGTGGCTTACTTTCTTGTGGCAACTAGGCCCTTGGATAACTAATCCCGCCGCAACTTTATTGCGGCTGCACGGTGTACCCTCACGGTGTTGTGCCCGCTTGAATACAGCCGAGTCACGCCCACCCAACCAAGTCACAGCTGGCCTTAGACGAACAATTTCCCAACGTGACGCTCACGTGGAGGATGAAACTCGTATTAAGAGAAGATAACCTTATGAAACAGCCACTTCGATGATGAAAGCAGCTTCCACAATGGATATGGTTCGTTTAAGGCCGGGTGTGATTTGGTTGTGTGGGCGTGGCTCGGTTGTGTTCAGGCAGGCACAACACCGTGAGGGTGCATCGTGCAGCCGCAACGAAGATGCAGTCTGAGCAGTCATCCAAGGGCCTACTTGCCCCAAGAAAGTAAACCACTAATCTGATTATCGCGTGGTGTGCCTTAAATCTCAAGGTCGTAGTATTTCGTGCGAAAGTGCGATATCGCCAAGTCGCAGAATCGCAAAATCGCAAGCTCTGTTGGTGGCCCGGAATGGCACCTTCTTTCCCTCTGGCTGTTGTAATACAGACTATTCATTTCTATAGTTTTAATTGTGACATTTACTGAGTCTGCATTTATTCTCGAAGTTCCTATCAGTTTTCTGCTATAGTTGAGGACTGTACTGCAAGACTTTCTTCGTGCCTTCTTTGGTCATGAGTGCTAATAACAACGAATTTCCCTCAAAGCACCGCACCTATCAAGCCACTTCGCTTCTTCAGTCGCTGCTTATCGCTTGTTGTCGCCGACTATCGCCGCCATGCCGTACCTAGTACACCTTCGTGCACATTCAACAAATCTGATTTGATCTGATCTGATGTCATTCTGTAGACCTGTTAGGATGATCTTAGTAAGGAGGTTTCCAAAATCTCTACAAATTGGAGTCGAAATAATTGGTGCATGGCGCATTCCAGAAAAGGATTCAGGAACGTAGATGTTTTATCCTGTCTTCTTACCTATGGTACATAAGGGGCTTTCTGTAATTCTTGGTTTGCCGAAATCCATTACCCTGAATTGACCCGTTGGGTATAGATCTTTATCGCTGATCTGAACACGCATTTTTCTCCCGATCAAGTTCAAAGCCAGTCTGGATGTTCAGTACTTCTATGTGTAATATTGCAATGAGAGTGAATCACCTATTGGCTGAACTGGCGAATAATCAATGAAACAAATTATTTTGTGATTCATTTCTTGAAAAAAATGATGCTCAAACGGAAAGTTCTCTGGTGCTGCTGACGTATTTCAAGTGAGCGACGGTAGACGACATTTACGATGGTAAATTGGCTACGTTATCTGGTCAATTAGTGATGAAAATTGTCGAGCGAGTGGGCTACATGGAGCGACACTAGACGACACAGATTAACCTAAAGGATACAATCAAGTGAGCCTCAGGTACATCTGAGGCTGCTCCACTGCGGGATCATCTAGCGAGACAACTGCAGCAGGGTGACGTCCGTGCGTGAACAAGCGATACGAGGCGACTATAAAAGCAAGGCGGACGCGAGTATCCAAAGGAAAGCGATACTCTAAATCAGCGATGGGGGGTCAGAGGCAATTTAGTAAGTGGAGGGTTGTTGGCTATAGCTTCGAGCGAGGATAAATGAGACCAGAGTCATCAAGTGAGAGCAGCACCGATCTAGCCACAGTATGGTAGGCGATTTTGCTAAGCGACAACGTGCGACTGTAAACGAGAGCAAGAAACATGATGTAAAACGTCTAATGCTGCGTTTTACACCATGTTTCGCTTTTACATGCTGCTATTGAACTCCGGTCGAAAATATTTTGACTGTTAGCAGGTAAAGGGATCTCAGAAAATTATCGAAGTTTTATTTTCCGAATTATTATTCCTGACTGCTGCCGCGATTGCTTAATGGCAGAGAGCAGAAGAGCAGGGCAAAGCCTATTCATTATAGGGATACCTTCATTATATTTTCTTCTGTACATTGAAGTTTGTAGGATAAATTTTTGGCGTTCATCAATCCTTTTTTGGGATGCGCCGCACACTCCAGTTCCATTTAGAATCGTGGTGGCTGGTGAATGTGATGTGACCTATAAAGCGACTTGCGGTGGCTAGTCAATGTACAAGTCGGAGCTTCTATCCTCTTAGACGAGTCTGGTGCCAATCCACCGACACCGGGGGATGGAGAGTTTGGTTGGTCTGGGCGGGCAATGGTACGGATTGGATCCCCGCACCATGAGAGTGGGGTGCGCGCCACCTGTCACTACACCACCTTCGCCCCTTTTGTACATTATACTGTTTTATTCTACATTTTTATTTCATTTTATTTGTACTTTAACCACACTAACCTATTTTCTGTATTATATATTTTTATTTTCGTCTAGGAATTTGCAAGATCTTTCTTGGGTTCTCGATCACCTTTCTATTCATCTTAATTTTCAAGTTGATCCTTTTTTCCAAGTGGGGAGCCACTGGCCCTGTTCAACACAGTCTTGTTCTCCATTTGGATGTTATAAATGGGTAGAAATTATCGATGGCGAAGGCGTTCTCGCCATCAGCACCCGGCCTCCTCTGGGAGCGGCCATAAATTTTGTCCGATTTTCCGCGATGGTGCCGATTAAAGCCATCTGCTGGTGGCGGCTTTCATTGCTTCTTATTACTAACCCGTATACATCTTCGTGATCTCTCAGGAAAGGGAGGGGGCAGAATGCACTAATTAATGGTGCTTATATCTCGTCCACGCATCACGCTAGCTTAACGAGGTCGACAACCCATTTTCATGCACCTTACATACATGACATCCCCGGTAGATCTGTTCCATTTGCTATGGTTTTTTCAACGTCATGCGCGTGTACGCGAATAGGCGCGTGTTTCCTTCCTCCTCCTCGGGTGGTCGTCGTTTTCGTGACTGACCGAATCGCGCATGTGCTCATGAACTCGATGAACTTCACATTGGACACGATTTGTTTACAGAGAGTTCCGCTGTCGCCTCGATTTCACTTGCTGTCGTATTTTTTTCCTCTCGAATACACACACACAAATCCCTGATACTGCCGGTGCACTCCTAAATAAAGGTTCCTCCAAGTCAGACACTTAAATTCATCATTCCCTTATTTCCTAATATGCGTACAGTATTTTCAGCTGAATAAGTGAACAAGTAAAAAATATAATAAATGGAAAATTCATGTGTAAAAACAAAATGAAGCATTGCGTAAATAAGAGCAAAATAGTAATGAAAATGAGCCAATAAGCAGCATTTAGATAGGGGCTGACTTGTTATGCTTTTCGCCTTCCTCATGTCTCACCACATCTCCAGCGTCGGTCGTCGGAGCTACAGGAGTACTTTTCCTGGGCAAGGGAGCACAAAAGGAGAAGAAGCTTTCGATTTCTCATCTTTGCGTTCAGGAGATGGAAAGGTATCTCCTTTTTTCCTTTTATAGCTACTACTTAACATGGCTTTCCCGGCCATGAGGAACTACTTATACATGTATGTATATGTATGCTTTCATTTGACTTGCTTATCATTTATCTATTCACTTGTTTATGTTATATGTATCTCAAGCTGGAATATCTTTGAGCTTATCGAAGTTTAGATAAATAAATAAAAAATTGAACAATTAGGTGAACATTTAGTTAGCAGTAACTTTCCCTCTTATCTTTCACGTATTTCACCTCTCCAATCTATTTTGAGCGCTTTTAATATTTCTATATAGCTAGATAACATTAAATAGCATTCCTGTATCAGATTTTCGAATGCTCGGCTAAAATCATTTACTTCTTATTTTATCCTCCCCAAGCAGGCTTCCTGTGCCATGCGGAAGTATTTATTTATGCACTTATTCGCTTATTTACATACTTAGCACAACTTTTTGTTTTGTTGCTTACATTGCTGACTGTCCAGTCACAGTACGATTTTTGTTGAGATGGCGCAAGGGCATATGAATTTTGGCAATCGACAGGCTCATCGCCTTCTTAAAGGAAAAGGTGTACATATTCAGAATGTTTTCCTTTTAAATGAGAATTTGAATTGGATCAAATCAAATCAGTCAATCGAATTGATTAAATTTGACAACACCAATTCGAAACCGTGTCTCAATCGGTCACTTTTGCTTCCCAGAACAAAACTGAATTTTTTTTGAGATGCATTCAGGAAGTGCACCTTTCATAGGGATCTGCGAGGCTTATCAACTCCTCCAAATACGGATGCGTAGCGTTTACCATACCAGTACAGCTTTCCCAGAGAGACATTTTCAGTTTCGTTCATCGATTACTTTACTTAAAATGTCGAATGACTCCTCTCGGTCTACATTCCTTGTGGTCGTCATGTGAGAGTGTTAAGTGCACTGAAATGATATTTTGGCTCAGGTCTCGATTTTCCTGTTTCAGATCCTTTATATGTTCTACAATTTTCAATTTCCAGATTTCAGTAAGAGTACTCATTAGAATAGGCGCGTAACAGTATGTAGAATTCACTTGTTATGCTGCTTGGCAGTGATGTAGAATATTATGCGAGATACTTTTATTCTTAGCCAGTTAACCCCCAAATACTGCCACTAATCTGAGAGGAATTCAGTCGCGTGGCGCACTCCAATGAAGTTTATTGATCTTGATCTATTCCTTTTTATATTTTAAATTAAATGAGGGATGTACCGGTTATGCTTATCGCATTACGGCGTTTGAGTCTGATGCGCTGCAACGAAAAACCCGGGGAATCATTCATTTTTTGATGCGCTTCTGTGTGAAATGCGATGACTGCGCGACGTTGCTTGTTCGTCTTCATCGTCATCACCATCGTTTGTTAAGCGGCGCAATGCGGAAGCCCTGTGATGGACTGGATACGGGCCGCAACGCTATGACAAAAGGCGACCAGGCGCTGTCGTACGCAACCGGCTGTTCAGTACTTCGTGATCGACGCTGCCGTGCCATGAACTATCTATTCGTTGCTCTTTTTCATTGTTCCCATGATTTCCCCCACAAGCCTGGTACTTTGTCGATGATGTAAATGGTAAATAAAATATGGCCTACCACACCCCCCGTGCCTAATTCCATGAGTGTTATAATAATGAGGGTAGAAGACAAGCCGTTGAATGTGGAATTTCAAAAAGTATTGACATTAAGGTTGAAAAGTTATGTCAGCTTTACAGGGTCATGCATGGTATTGGGTTGAGGAATAAGTCCCCGCGGTTTTTTTCAACCCCGTCTTTTACAATGTTCCCTTCATCTTTTGACAAAGTTCATACATGTTTTCGATAGTGCTTTTTCTGCTCTATAAAATGCTACTATCTGTTTTTCGATTCCTTCTACTATCTAATATTTATGAGGATTGGAAATGAATTGAGCTGAAGGCAAAAAATTGGCACTGGCGCACCTAATTTTTCTCGCCTACCATCGAGATCAAAAAAGTATGTATGTATGTTTTCAATAGAGCTTTTCCGACTCTACAGAATGGCACTACCCTTTATTTGAATCGCTCAACTTTTTGCTGTTTTTAGGACTCACAAATGCAGTACTCGCAAAAGTGTGCTCTTTCGTTATCTTCTCTTCCTCGCCTACCATCGAGATTGTAGAGAATGTGCATATATGCATTCGATTAAGCTTTTTTTTGCTCTACAAGGTAATACCACTCTTCTTCCGTATTCTATCATATTTTAGCATGTATTAGCATGTAGAATAAGTTTTCACTTGTTTTTCAATTCAATATTGCATAATGAAAATGAATTTTTTCGGAAGAGTGTTTTGCACCAATCCATAGAGCGCCTTTCGTTCTACAAGAAAGTGTATACGGTTTTTGTTCGAATCAATTTTTTCCATTTTTTAGACCATTTAAAAGTCCACGAAATAGAGCATTTTCGACTACATGTGTTGAAAATGCTCGATTTCGTCGACTTTTAAATGGTTTAGAAGATGACAGAAATCAACTCGCCAAAATAAGAACTATGTTGTAGAGAGAAAAGAGCCCCATCGATTGGTGCAAAACATTCTCCCGAAAAAATTCATTTTCATTATGCAATATTGAATTGAAAAGCAAATAAAAACTTATTGCTACATGCTAAAATATGAGAGCATACAAAAGAGGAGTAGTACTTTCTTGTAGAGCAAAAAAGCTCTATCGAATGCATGTATGCACATTCTCTACAATCTCGATGGTAGGCGAGGAAGAGAAGATAACGAAAGAGCACACTTTTGCAAGTACTGCATTTGTGAGTCAAACAGCAACAAGTTGAGTTATTTGAATAAAAAGTAATACCATTCTGTAGAGCTGGAAAAGTTCTATCGAAAACATACATACATACATCTTTGATCTAGATGGTAGGCGAGAAAAATTAGGTGCGCAAGTGCCAATTTTTTGCCTCCAGCTCACTTCATTTCCAAACCTCATAAATATTAGGTAGTCAAAGGAATCGAAAAAAAGATAGTAGCATTTTGTATAGCAAAAAAAGCTCTATCGAAAACATATATGAACTTTGTCAAAAGATGAAGGAAACATTGTGAAAAACGGGGTTGAAAAAAACCGCGGGACTTATTCCTCAACCCAACATATTATTGAAGTGCCAGTTATCCAAATACCTAGGTGTGCGTGCCCTTATGTCAGGATTTCGCACAGCGAAGCGATGCAGACGAGCTAAAAGCACCGTGTTTTGGTTTACAAAACGATTACAAGCCAACCGTTCATGGCCCCCTTAGCAGACCACGTAATCCCTCTAACACTCAACTGTAGCGACGCGCATAGCTCGCACACATCGCGTCACACCGTGTGGCGCGAAATTATGGCATGAGGGTAGACACCCAAAGATCTCATACTGTTCCACATCAGGCAATGTACGTCCCTCTTCATTAATATAGCATTCACCCCCCTAACTTACTCGACTAAATATTAAAGAAATTTCTGAGTCGGGTGCCTTGACGGAGTTGGTCCTGAGAGAAAAATTGAAGCTCATATCAAAAAAAGATTGTCTGAAATATACCGATCTTTAGCAGACTATCCACATCATAACGAAGCAATACCTAAGATTTTCCTTGTCTAAATCCAGCGAAATGACTTAATACCATTGGCAATATAACTGGATAAATATAATATGAAAATATTACAGATAATATAAAATCATAGTAAATTATCACATAAATGAATAGAATAAGCGTCTTCCTCTTTACTTTCCATGCAAGCGGGCTATAGTTAATAGAAGAACTGATGAAAAAAGTTAGACTTCTGGTGGCATGGAACGGAAATCATTCGCGCTACAAATTTCCGTTCCGATTTTCTTCCCAATGAAGATGCCTTGTACTTGGTGTTGATCTATTGCTGGATGTGCGCCACGCAATCTACTTATATTAACAATCGCCTTCTAATCGAATTAGGCACCAATTCACGGAGAGTGAGGTGTATATGGAATCCCGTAGAGTTACTGAAGAGGTCCACAAGGCTTGTCTGAGTCAGGTATGGTTTTGTGCACAGATTGTACAAACAAAGATGATGCACGAGATGTAATGATGCATTTTGCCAGTTAATTCCCTTTATAAGAATACCCTTGAAAATTCTGGAAACAATTCAGGCTTCCCAAATTATCAACTTTGGCGTGTCAGCTTAAAGTGAGAGAGAGGAAATTCTATCCTACACTTAGTCCAGGTCGCGTACGGGTCATTTCCTGCTATTTGTAAAGCGTCCGACGATTTTTGCCTATTCACCTTACGGCCGGCGCCCACGACATCTTCACCTACTTCCCCGTGTTTAATGAGCGAATCTTTGACCGTGACATTTCAAACTTTCAGATTTCTTACTTGCTCAAATTCTTCAGAATGAATTCGTTGTCTGCAATCTTGATCAATTTTTTGTAATATTAATTTGTAGTTCTAGTATATGTTAACACTTATTATGGCTTTAGCTTTGAAGTGTTGAAAGCAGCTAAAATTTCCAAAGATGAAGTTTAAACGAATTGGAAATCAGTTTGAGTTCTATTGAAAATTTTGATCATCTTCAAGTTTTGCTAGAGTAAAAAATGCCGCATCAAGTACATACTTTATTCTGGAAATTTACAGTTTATAGGCACATAAATATGAGACTTTTTTCAAATTTTTGATCTTCAATTCTTTTAAGGCCACTGATATATAGGCTTTCCTATTATCGCTTTCCGAGCAAATAACCACCAAGCGCTCCGAAATGGACTTTAACTTGCAATAGATACCGTGATATTTACCGCTAAGTCATTCGTTTCATTTCTCACTTTTTCTGCAACGAATGCGTTTTGCACGCCGCATCACTTTCGTGGGTATCCCAAGCGGAAGTCCCGGAAGTCCTCGTTAATCACTTTACGAGAGAGAAATTCTCATCGCTGCTGTCATAGTAGTATTTCCTCATGGTTATGAACTATGTGATCGTGGTCACTGGGCTCAGTATTGGTTGAACACCGGGGAGCGGGGGGGGGGGGGGGGGGGTTCGTTGGGAACTTGCTGCTTAACTCTATTTTCATTTTTGTAATCTCACTATTGCTCACTCACTTCTCCAGATACTTCAAAACTTGGTTGACATTTTTGATCTGCAGTTACAACTAAAACGATTGATCTTTTGTAAGCGACGAAGCTGCCTTTTCAACAAAATTTTCTATTTATTTTTGGTTTCGATTTTCGTTATGATTTTTTGTTTTTGTTTAGCTTCTTGTGGTAAATGAAGGCCTAAGAAGCTGAGTTGTCGTGAAAGGGGGCTTGTAATGTAATGAGCTAGCACATCTATGTAGGTCCGGAGAGCATGGGATCGAGTTCGAGTCCCGTGCGAGACAAAAGTTTTTGCCCACACCATCCTACCAACAAATCTTCTGTTTATGTCTGCCCAGCGAAGAGAACTGTTGAGTCTTTCAAATCCTATCTGCTCTTGATGCATTTCAGAAAATAAAGCCCATTTTCTATTGCATCAGATAAGATCGACCTCCATTGCGGACTACAGCCCCGAAAAGTTCACAGCTGAACAAGAGATAAAAGGACAAAGCGATAGGATCGATGATCAATCACTTCTGATGTTTTTGTTACGTTTTGAACTTCCATTTAAAACTTTGCGATTTCTCATCTGGGTTTTGTTAGCCACAACGGTCTGGTCTGACGGATTCAGAGATCCATAAAGATGGAAGAAAAAGGGCCCAGGGACTGCAAGGATAACTACTCCGAGCAGTGGATTTGAATTGCCATGAAATTCTGCTTATTCTTCAATTTTTTGCTACTTATTCAAAATTTATAGAAAAGGAAAATCAAACCAACTCCAACTATTTGTTACAAGACCCACCCCCCTAAAAAACTCACCTGGCCTGAGCACCTAATCTTAAGTGTTCATATAATCTTCCATTATTTTATACTCAAGCATTATTTGAGAAAATAGCAAGATCATTCCTTTTATTTACACTTTTAACTTTTTCTGACTATAAGTGTTAATTGCTTACTTGTATAGTTATGTGTAATGGTGGCTATTGTTTGTTGAATGATAACATTTGATTAACGGATGTGATTCGCTCCGTCAGCACCCTCTCAGCTTTGAGCTGAATCTATGTATGTTCGAGGCTGTTTGTCTTGTCTGAAATTGAATGAATTGAGTGGTACATAGCTTTCGATAGCACGACAGGGATTTATGAAATAAACAGCATAAAGCAAGTGTAAACAAGCGAAGGGTTCAGCAGATGCGCCTTTCCTACTGCGTCATATGTAGCAAGTACCGGATGTTGCAGCACTCTTTATTCCTTCCTTTCTAATAATTACATATGGGAAATGGAATGTGTGTATAATATTCATTTACACTTGTTGACAATACACATTATTTGTCAGTATTTGTCATTATTTGTTGTCATCATTATTCACTACTACCTATTATAATTTATTCAACGATTATCGCTTTCATATGCTTTTCGAGGCATGACCTTAGCAAAATCATGTAATCGTCTCAAGCTCCTGGGATGCCCCACGTCCTCATCATTCCAGGTTGTGGTGCGGCTTTCATATTTACCACGCTCACTGCAGGAATCGAAGTAGTAATAACTTTAACAAAGGCTGCCTTCGCAACTCATTGAGTGAATGGTAGTTGTAGGCGTGGCGCAATCTAAAGAAGCGCTGATTAGCACTGTGCAGCTGTGCTCTATTTTCGCTTCAGATCATGCTATTCTATAGGGATCGAAGTAATGAAAAATGATCAAAAATAATTTTGTTCGGAATAAGATCAGAAAAAGAAAAATGTGACTGGGTATGGGAGATATATGAGTGATGCTTTATCTAAACTCCAATAAGCCGTCTATCTCTTGTCGGCTGTTTGCAAGACTTCCATAAGGTGCCCACCTAGTAGACCAGCTATATAACAGTCCGTGCTATATAACGGGTGGATGTGACGTATCACCCATGTGGTTCATTTCGGAATCATCTTCATTTCACGTATAATTATTTAATTTGATTAATAGTTTGGAATAGTTATTCACATCAACGATGTAGTGGTTAAATTCCTGTTAGAAGTTGGCAAAAAGTAGAAACTAAAAGTAGTTCAAAAAATGGTCATCTCCGAGCCCTTCAATCACTGTGAGATGTGCCTCGCATTCGGCTAGCATCCATTTGAGGAGTAGTGGCACTTGAATAGCTCTTGGTCTATGTGGTGAATGGCGATAGTTAGAGCTGCATTGTAAAAGCTTTATCCACCTGAACTGATCTGTCTAGGAATTGATCTCAACACCACGAATATGCTGGTGGCGCTACTTGCCACTGTCTCAATTTCATTACATCTTCATTTTAGACAAATGCGCTCCCAATCTGAGATGCAAGTAAACGGCCATGTAACATTAACGGTGTGATTTACGGCACAAAAAGGGCACCTTAATATCCAGGTCACTAGCCAATTCGTTCGTTGTCGTCATCGTGGCACTTCGGGGCAATCGTGTTATTCCGATGCTTTTTTTTACCGTTGGACAATCGTCTTCCGCTTGGACGCTTCCGCGACCCATCACGTCGTCGTCACTGTTGTCCGTTATTCGTGACCTCCCATGAAATCTCTTTTTCTTCTGCTTCAACAATTTCTAACTCGGCAACGCACGGCGCCATCACGTCAAGGCTTCGGCATTCCCCACAAGCCCAGACGGTTTTTGCGCCTGATTCACGTGGGCGGACTATCCATTTTACGGTCAATTCATCGGAATAGAACCCGCATCAATGACGATGCACTGCTTCCACTTGCCCTTCTCCATCGTGATTCGTCCAATCAACCCTCCCATCAGCCCGCATCTCTCACCACCGCCCTCACTCTCTTTCTCCTTAGCACAATTCTTTTCCTAAAAACGAACTTCTTTCATGAATGACCCTCTTATGATCGCTCATTTCGCATGACTCGCTTCACATTTGTGCGGTAACTGGTATGGGCATTTGAGGGCTCCTCGAGAACCACTTCAAAGTTCTTTTCCATTCATCTCCATGGCTGTACTAATATAGAATTAACCCATAATCACGCCATTTTCATATGGGAGCTGAAGATCAAGAGAAAACTCATTCCTCACCCAACAGCCCTATCACTCGCACAGAAAACACTCTCTGCTTATCTCCTTCCTTTTTTCTTCTTCCTAAGCATATTCGAGAGATGGTCAGAAGTTGTGTGACTGTGGCAGTTTCCCGGGTTCCAAGATGAAGCTCAGTTTTTTCATAAACTTGCTTCAGAGTTTACCCTTATATAGACAATGAAAAAGTACATTTACTGGTATTTATAATATCATATTAGCTTTTGAGCAGCGCAAATACGGAAAAAAGGGAACCAGGGAGACTTCCTAATACCTAGGAAGAATCTGGTGTGAACCCACCTAACGTTTTCAGGGTAACAGGCTGAAGCGCAATTTGGCTCCATGAACCTTGAGTATCAAATTTCTTATGAAATCGCGATTCTGAGTGAAAGCCGAGTGCATGGCGTGTCCCTGGCGTAAAATCCTAGCGAAGTTTTTTTACTTTTCACTGATTTCCATGAAATTCAAGTTCTTTA
Organism: Trichostrongylus colubriformis; assembly: GCA_963978905.1. Taxonomy (NCBI): domain Eukaryota; kingdom Metazoa; phylum Nematoda; class Chromadorea; order Rhabditida; family Trichostrongylidae; genus Trichostrongylus; species Trichostrongylus colubriformis. The sequence goes on along the minus strand of OZ022256.1, from coordinate 52,295,029 downwards.
CTACGAATGTGCCACTGAAAGGGGAGCGGTAGGATGGGTAGATTGGTTAGGTTACTGTGTATGTATACTATAGATTTTGTGGTGCAGCTTATCCAAACTCTCTCTCTGCCCGATGGCTAAGAAAAGGTACAGTAGAACCACCAACGAAGTCTTCGGTTTTTTTCTTTGAAAAAATGGTTGCGAAATCTCCCGAAGATTTTGTACCTCGAGAAGCTGAACACACGAATCTTATTTCTAGTTTTATAATCAATTGCTTTGTAAGGTATAAGGTCAGAGAATGAAACTGATAGCTTGACTCCGACCTCATCATTCATCTCCATAAGTCTTGAACGCCATTTATATAGTGGGGTTACGATTCTGAAGGAAACGAATGCATGGCGAAGACTTGATGAATCAACCGAGAAACACTATTTTAACCACAAGGATGCTGAGTTATGGGTTAAAGCTTCGGTGTCGGACGGGGCTCGAACCCGCACTTCATCCTTTATCGGATGTGATGAATGAAGTGCGGGTTCGAGTCCCGTCCGACACCGAAGCTTTTGCCCATAACTCAGCATCCTTGTAGTAAGTTTCGCATCGCGAGCTGCGGCGATAAATAGCAGTTATCAATGGGCTCGTTCCTCTGGTACTTAGTGACAGTAGTGAAATTCACGTAATGGAGTAGAATTCAGTCCTTCTATTAATTCTATTGAAGCAGTAGAACCTCTGCGTCGATAAAATCCATTCCAGAGGTTATATGGATTTCTTAGTAAGTAGACTGAAAAATCATACTAGAATTTTTCAGATTTCACAATGTTTTATTTTTTGAAGTCAGTTATTCTATCTCGATGCAGTTGCTGGGTTCATTTTTTTCTCCCACAGCAGTTCCACATATTACCTAAGATGGCGCTTCTTGAATCTATCTCTAGACTGTCATTGTTCTCATGGAATGAATCTTAAGATCGTTCAGTTCTAATCACGTTCGATGCATTCCAAACGTTTATCCTGTTTACTCTATTCGGTTTTTTTATTCATATAAAGAAAGTCATAGATAGGCGGGCAAAAAAGTTTTTTTCACTCTCGCATGATTTTGATCAGTACTGCATTCATGCTCTAGGGCTCATGAACTAGAATAACAAAAACTCTTTTTGCCAGAAGTATCATGAGCTGGGTGAAAAACACCCTCTCTGGACAGTTTCGATAGAGAAAGGACAGGCTGTAATACCGACAAGCATAGAATCGAGGTCCGGTTCCATCTGAAGCTGAACGTTTTGCCAGCGCAAATCACCGTTATTAGGCGCAAAAATGAACAAAGTTTCAATTTTTTTTTTAGAAAAATTCCGTCCCCTGTAAAAGTACCCAAAATTAGGTAAGGGAGTATAAAGGACACTCTGGGTATTGGTCATCCATCAGTGAATGATCAGATTTCGAAAAGCGATATCGTCAAGGATTAGTACTGCAAGTAACGAGCATGGCTTATACCAAAAGAAACGATCCGATCGATACGTCCCTGAAGTTCTACCTTTAGCCTTTACAGGCTTTTGGATTCCCTTTTATCTCGCTGTCTTTTCTGTTGTCTTCGATCGTTATTGATTACTTACATATCCGTATAGTGGTTACATTGCTTTTACCGTACCATCACTCCATCTCTTAAGTAGTATCTCCAGGCATATCCGAGTAAATAACCATTTTATGGTTTCAGATCTGAACTATGTGAACCATGATCTCTTCCTCCAAGACAGAACTAGCCAAACTTTTTCCGACAGAGGTATGTTGATATTGACGTTGTCAAGTGTTTATTTACTATTTTTCAATATCCTATTTGTTAAAGTCGAAGTGCCCTTTGTTATTTGCTTTTTATGGTTGAACAAGTGACATGTAATCAAATGGAAATCTGAAATTGTAATTTGACCTGTGTGTATAAGATGGACATCGGATGGAATACATATACTTGAAAAAGAAGAAATTCGCAGAGAAAATTGAAAATATAGAAATTTAAAGAGAAAGTTGAGAATGTAAGATTTCCCGTAGAAAGATCCCAGATTAGAAGGGCGATTTGTGAAGGATTTGTGTTTTGACTAAGGACGAGTTTTTTTTTGGTTTTTTTGTTCTGCCTAGGCCCGTAAAGTCCACAGGAATTTCGCCGTACCAGCTTTCACTCAAACCGTCAAGGTTTTGCCTTATCTACTGACAGAGATCTGTCTCAAAGGTCACTTTTGTCAAAACCGGTCACATTGAAAAACCATTCACAATTCATTACCGTCCTTCGATTTCGTAAATGTCGAGAAAAAAAACGAAAAGGCGTTCACTATCTACGGCATTGGTGAGTTCGTTGTTTCGAAGAGCTCGCCGCCGCACGAGGGAGAGTCTAGGGCCTCGAACCCAGGAAAAACATGAGATTTATGTTGATTTGTATGGACCTTGGGAGACATGTGGGGCTTTTTTTCTTTGATTTTTGAGTACAACACATCGTAACCATGGAATTGTGGTTGGGAGTTTATTAGAACCCTCTAAGGGCCGGGCCATTCTGATGTGCTCGTCGTATGACTAACCAACCAATGTCAGACGGTTCTAATTTATGCCAGTGGGTGGATCTTTCATTACGGTCTTCAGAAGGAACACTTAGAGGATGAGATCGCGTAAAAAATAATGAAGTGTATAGATCTTTCCGGAACACGCCGTGCATACTACCTCCGTTCAATGACATGGAAGTGTTTGAATGCGTATCCTGCCTGTACAAATACCTTCGAAGCTCACTGACCAGACCGCCCGATGCGAAGTGCGTGATCCAATAGGAACGCTGTCGATCAGCGGGAGCTGATTCGAATCCCTGAACTGTGTGGTGCAGCGCTTCTTAGGCACTGCGCTATATTTGCGCCTTATCACTTGAAATTAAAGTGAATGTTATATTAAATGCTAATAAAAGCTTTTGTAGGTCACGAGTACCACGTCGGCAGTTTTATCAACGTCCGTAGCGGATGCAAGTCTTTCATTTCTTGCTGATCATTCACTTCTGCTTATCGCCTTTGTCTTTGTAAGTATTTTTCGCTGCTACCGCAATGAGGGGCAGGGGAATTCCCACTATAGACACTATTTTAACCTAAGCTAAAAAAGGGAAAAACCCCTTCTTCCGTCCTGGGAAGTTGAGGCAAAGTATGCGCTGCGCTTGAATGTGCAGTGTGACCCCACAATGATTTTTCAGAGATACGCATATGTGTGACTTTTCAAGGGATTCACCCCCTTCTCATTGCAATAGCACCTATTCTTTGCTTACTGTTTACCTGTTTGTTTAATGCAAAGGGTATTTATGGACATCAGTGTATTCATCACACACATATGTTTTTCATCAGGGAAACAAAGCTCGTTTCACTCTTTTTCAGTCAACGACGTTTCGGGCCTTGAAGGGACATTCCAGGATTACCTCGAGTGGGTCAAAGCGCTGAAATATGAGGTGCTGAGGAATGCGCCGGCAAAAAGAGAACCTCTTCAATCAGTCATCCTGAAAATAGCAAAAATAAAGCCTTCAGGCATCTGGTCTTGTGCGACTTTACAGCTTAAAGATGGGCCTTTGAACGTGTACCCGCTGGACGGTAACATTGGAAGCTTTGGGGTACTGACAGTTTCCCCAAGTCAACGTCTCCTTTACTATTTAAATCTTTTTCTTATCTTATCTTATCGCACAATCGTAAGCCTATTCAGCCACGCTGTTGCCATCGCCGCTGCCACCGTCATTGGCACCTGTTACGTTTGGGATAGGCGGACCTGGGCTGCATTATGGAGTTGCGCTCGATTTTTATGCTCTTCACCCCCCAGAAACTCTTACAGGCGCCCCGGTAAAAGTACAGCCTACGTGTTTGGGGTCGAACTGTCTGACCACGGGGAGAGCCAAAAATCCTGGAATAAGCAAGACCTTTTTCAGGTCTATAAACTGTGTTGCGTGATATAGCAACTATCACTAAAATACCTATGCATACTTCAGATGGAATTCAAAGGGGAACATCAAATTGAGCGGTTATTTCTCAGAGAGAATCACAAGTTCCCCTTTGAAACCTATTTGAAGTATGCGCCTCGGTAATCGAGTAATAGTTCCTTGATCTCGCACCTTGGGTTATGACCCGAAACGTCGTCGGCAAACGATGAATTACGGGAGAAATCACAAAAAATTAAGCTCAAGAAGCATTTGATGTCACACATGAACATATTTGTTTAGTTGATAGTGATCTCAGTGGCCGTGCTGGCCGTTCTCGTTCAATATCACTGCCGAGATCGTGACCCATGTCCGGCACCGACACCGGCTCAATGGACCACTTGCAGTACAGGTACGGTGGGGAATTCGATTGAGATACTGCAATTAAGCTCCTGCTATTCATACTATATTTCGAAGTAGGCTCGGAGAGCTATTTTTTATGGAGTTCCATTGATCGAAGTACCGTAGTCAAGAGAATTGGTGGAATATTTTATCATGCCTCCCAAAATATGTAAAGTCACACAATGACTGGGCACTACTTTACCACATGTATTTTTACGATTTATCATGATTTTTTTTTATACTTTCTTATCACGGGAGGTTTCTTTGCACAGTTCGACCTTTTATTTTTTGGTATAACGACTCAATAGCAACAATCGTACCTCAACCAGAAATAGCCAACAAATTATAGATAAACGATAAATAGATAATAAATGAGAGATACAATCGAATTTGACTGAATTCAGTCTACCTACACTAGAGAAATTTACTTACTTAATTTTACTTACTTACTTAATTTACAGCTATTATCTTATGCCAATGTGCTTTTCAATAATGGCCAATAAGACCGCGTTCATTCTTTGCGATGCTGGCTGCATGACGTTGCTGCGTGTCTCTGCGTCTCCGCCTGTGCCACCGTTTCTCATTGCTTACGTCGTCTCTGCACCTCTCCCGTGCCACTTTGCCTCGCTGCTCGTGAAGGCAGACAAAGTATGAATGCGGTCCCAGATGGCAATCAAATTGATGTATGTAAATGCAGAGCTTTCCTGGAAAGAACCGTCAAAATGGACAGCACACTGCATCGCAAATTTCGGCAAAGCGTCCTACTTTTGGTGAGATTATAAGGTGACTCTGATGAAGCTTTGATGATTTTGGCCTTGTTTCCGATTTTCATACTTCCACTCTTGTTGTACCATTATTCAATAACAATATCAAGATAGGAGGGAATAAGAGAATGGAAATACGAAGGAATACATATTAGTGGAATGGCGCTGTAGTTACTCAACTTTACACTCGTTATGTTGCTCGATCAGGTCCACTCCCAGTCCAGAATACACCGGGACTCGAGTATTCCTCGGCGGGGAGCCGTATTTGATGGGGGGGGGATGGGAGGAAGAGAGGTCGTAAGGGCAGACGTCAGTCATGGCCCCGACCAGTTGGCAAGTAGAACGTGCCACCAGCTGACCCCGTTATGTGTATAAGAAAATATGGCTGAACTTGTGTGATTAACGGGAAACTTGCAGCTAAAAATTATGAGTAATACTATGCAATCAGCAATCGTTATTGATATTGTAGAGATTATGTAGATGTAAAAGGGGTTGAAATAGGGTCCCAATTGGGAGGGGGGTTGTACGGACGCAGCCACTGTCCTCGACACGTGGCTGTATCCTGGACTGAGATGGTAGGTTACAGTGGTGAGAGAAACAGTGCTTTTTCGCTTCGTATTTTAGGTGCATACTAGGGGGTTCAAAAACGAAAAAATGGATAAATTCTCATGGTTACATAAATCGCACAGCATATGCACAAGTTGTCTTCAGAATTTCAACCGTAAAGTGAATTTCCAGAAGTAATCCGTCGTACTGAGCACTTCAACGTAACCTATTTATCGTAACGTGATGCAATTTAGCGTGAAACTTCAAACGACCACCTTCCCCTTCCCATTGCGTATCAACACCAAAACTGCAAGACGAAAAAAAAAAACGTGGCGGTCATTTATCTTTCTCGTCAGTCAGGGAACCCCACCACTTGGTGCCGTTCAATTTTTCACTTCAAGGCCACATTCATCAAGCCACTAATTGGAGGTGGCGAGGTGGGAGGCTGATGTGGAATGCGTTCGAACGGCGAACAGGGAAAAAAATCTTCTATTCGCAGCGAAAGTTTGCCTTTTTTCTGCTGGCAAAAAAAAAACGGTTTGTCGAAGGTTTGAGCAGCAGGAATGTTCTGGTGACGTGGACGCTTTTTTGTCCGACCACGCTCTAACAAACTGTACCCATGGCTTCCTGAGCCCATGAGGAAGTACATCGGTTGTGCGCTATGGTAAGGATTACTGTAACTAGCACCTAAGTGGTAGGGATTACTGTAACTGCTCGTAACTTGCATTTGGCAGCGTTTCACACAAAGCTGTTTAACCAGTGTTGTAGTGTCGGGAATCATTTTGGCAGTTGGATAGTTGCCATTATGAAAAGTTGCCTAAAATGGCTAGCGTAAAGGAGAAAAAAGAGACCGTTATCGAAGATCAATATGACAGATTAACAGAACCAGTTACGGTGTCTCTCAGTACGGTCCCTCGTAGCTTTCAAAAACTGAACAATTAGTATCGAGAGTAAGGCCAAAACCTGCTCCTCCATAGGGTTTGATGGGTGATTGTTCTATCTATGGCATGTATCACCCCATCCCTTTTTTTCTGGGGACAAGAACTGCACCCAGCAAATCACATCAGTAAGAGCTTATATCTCTAACGGCATTCGACCCATATACGACTGTGGATACTTCGACACAAGATCGATCCTGATTTCCGAAAAGTATGTATGGTCTTGTGGTGTGGATCAGCGGAGACAAAAAAAAAGAGTACCTGGAGCGTAAAAGTGTCCCTGACGTGTTTGCAAAATTTTAGACTATCTTAGTTTAGTTTTGGGAAGGGAGACCTCGCAGTTTGCTCTGAGTGCCCCTACCCAATTTTATTTTGTACCATGGTTGGCCCAAGAACACCTCAGTCGATATGATGTATGTACATATTGACGCGAAGGCAGAAGCTACATTTGGGCCACCCATTTACTTAAGGATGTCTGTAAGGTGCAAGAAGCCTGTAGATCAAGAGCAAATCCGGTTAAGTTCAGTCGATCAACACCGCTCCATAAACTTTATATTTACCCTGGTGACGACCCATTTTTCACGTATCTTCCCCGATGAAGTTTCATCATTTATTAGTTATCAGTTGCAACTTCACTAGTGCCGATTGCTTTAGCAGATTGCTGATACCAAGACAGATCGTATTTCCTGTACTCGCCCATTATTCACCTTGAAAACTAGAATTCAATATTTGATAAATCATATTGTAAAAATATCGCATATATCATAGTATACTTGAAATAAAAGTCAAATATGATAATAATTCGTACACCGGTTTACCTTATCCGGTCCTGAAGGCATGTAAGAGAATCTGCTATTGGCTTATACTATTAATACTTATACTACTAATATACTTATACTTATACTACTTATACTACTAATATGTTTTCGGCTGACCTCCTCAATCTATTGAGTTATCAAAACGATCTTCAATCGCCTCCATTATATCAAGCGGAAGTCGATTACATGGCGTATCCCCGTAGGCTTCGACGTATCTGGAACACTCCCTTACATGCGTGCTCCTTGGTCCACTAACCCCGATCAAATGGAAAAGTGCGAGTGAGGCAAAAGACAGGATGACATTTTGAAGTGCAAACTTCCGATGAATTTGCTCTAATTTTCCGCGCTGTTTGCATTGAAAAGAAGCGTTTTTCTGTGTAGGAATGGCTGTGCTGTCGTGTTCACTTGCAGAACATGCCCGCACGAATTTGGGCTGTGAGCTTAAAGGCGAAAAGACACGAAAAAACGAAAGAAGCTCAGCAGCTAGCCGCCACAAGCATCGTCAGGCAGTTGCAGCTTGCTCGCTTGACTAGCTGCTAGCGCTTTTTCACCACGCCTACTCCACTCATCCTGCTGTTCTTTAGCTAATTTACGTTCGCTGTGACTTATGTTAAATGGCAGTAATTATTCAGTATAGTTTATGTTTGTTTGTTTGTTCGTTGTTTTGTATGAGTTCTTCTAACAGGTTGGAAGGTAGTCGATTATTTTGCATTGTTATCCACTTACTGCGGCCTCATTTGCTTCAGATGCTTTTCCGATAGACTAGCATTCGGACCAGTTCCCAAGACAGGTCATGCCTCTTATATCATCCCCTTGTTCACCTTGAGACAATGATTCAATATCTAATATATTATATTATAAAAATCTTATGTTATATTAAAAATAAAATTCAAAGTATTATGAAATATCTATTTTGTATATGTAAATAAATAAAATGGATGACATATAGCGCTATCCATCCAAAAGTGTAGCCCAGCCGCTGCGCAACCGCTCGAGTAATTGTCGCATTTTGCGGACACGGGTTTAGATGTAAAAAATTATCAATAAAATTAATAATAAAAATTAGAAATTGTCAAAAAGATTCCAGCTTGGTTTCCTGGAGGTCAGTTCCAAATACAATTGACATGCCAAATGTCACTGGTGTGGGTCTCCCCTGATCAGGCAACACGTCAACAGGGTGTGTATAACGTTTCTAGGAGCTACCATGGGCTTAGGGAAACCGAGTAATGCTGTATCCAAGTTGTAGGGGTGGTGTACCGCGTGTAACCTGACAGCCATCCACATGAAACTTCTATAATGCCGTAAGTGCTTAATAGTCTGCATAGCTCCACCTGGGTGTGTACCGTTAAAATCGCGTTGCGGTCTCGCATTCACGGCGCCATCATTACGAATTACCACAGTCGGTGCGGCGGAGTTCCGCTCAGGACGCCATAATCTGCTACCATAGGGGTCCTTCAAAGAAATAGCTTTTTCCAAGGCACTCCCAGGTCCTGAAGAAAACAGCCGCTTAAGTACGACCCTCTCACCTCTTTTTCGAACTCCACAGTACCAGTAAATGTTGCCGAATTGCATAGTTGCAATGTGTTTTATTGTTATATATACTTTCCTGAGTTTCAAAGATATTTATTTTACATTTTGTCACACGAATTTGCGTGAAATACACTTTGCTTCCCATATGCTTATTAAAATTTAGACTTCAGTGGTTCGGTCAAATACAACCCCCTGGCGAGGAATCCTTGACTCTCGGTATACCCTGGCTGCTTCTCAGTTTCGCGCGTAAATCTTGAAAGGGCGTCTAAGTGATCGCACGCGATGGGGCAACTCGAACTCGCCGCGGGCGACCTTGTGATTTTTAGACGTAGTGGTACACACCCGTTCCACCTTACCCAATACAGCTCCTTACCTGCCTAGAAGCAAAAATCTTGCCCACTGGGTAACCCTAATGGCTGTGAGCGAATTCAGAAGGGCGAGGCAATACGCACGAGCCAGCGGCCACAGAAGTGGACAGCGTTATTTCTGTTTGCATAGTGATGCACAAAAAAATGCGGCAGGCATCCGGACTTCACTAGGAATCACCACGCAAATACGCAAATACTCACACGATGACTCGCACCGGACAGCGCCCGGACATCAATGTTCTTTCGGCGGGTTTACCGGATTCAGCGTAGCGGATTTTGTGCTCAACACCTGCTCGAACGAATGACAAGCTGCTCTCGATAAGCACCTTATTGCTTACATATCTGGGGAGCAAAGGGTAGAAGCGCATAAGGCACTTGATCAAACCTGCAATTTATAAATGACGTAATAAATAAGAGATCACCGCAGTCACGGCGAGACACAAGGTTATAAATTTAGGATCTCAGTATTGTGCACTATAATCAGCATTACGGGAGTGTTACCAGTATGAGACGTCAAATGTGCGCTGTAATACGTAGTAGTACCCAACATGATCTGAAGTTTCGATTCCTTTTTTTATTTCACCCTCGAAGGCATGAATAACCATGAAGGAACGAACATGTGAAAATTGAATGAAATTGGAATAAAAATAGAAATAAGGTAATCGATGGATTTTCTGAGAAGATAGAGGCCGGAAAGTCAGTTTCTGATGTTTTTGCAAGTAGTCCGAACTCATTTGTACTGCAGTAAATGGCATTTATGGAATGACCTTAAGGACAATGCCCCTATTCCCTAACCCATTCTTCAGTCAACGAGTCAGCTGAAGTCTTCAGCATTTTCAATGTTGTACTGAGCTAACTTGACGAATTTTTTTACGATACTGAATTTCAATCCGAAAACCTTTAAGAGTTGTTAATTGATCCCTCGCGATCAACAACAGGGGTGTAGGTAGTACATCTTAATTCTGGTGGTGAATTCCCTCCGTTCACCTTCATGGTTCTCCCAGGAGACAAGATGATCGACACTAACCCGTTATTCTGGGATACCCCAATCACTGGAAATTTGCTCAAGTTCGCTGAAATTTTGTATATGTTTATGGGGGGGGGGGGGGGGGGGGGGGAACGCATAAGTTACGGGATCATCCGAGATTTATTTGATGGTTTGCTCGTTATTTATAATTACTTACTTTACTTTTGATCTTTTGCTGTCTTTAAGGTGAAAGCAGTCCCGGTAGTGTAATGGATAAGCACATAATTCCCGGAAGGCAATAAATGCGGGTTAGAGTTTCGTCCGAGACCGAAGCTTTGCCATGACCCAGTATCCTCGTAACATTTCATTTCAGTTGCTACAAGTATGCTGAGTCACGGGCAAAAGCCTCGGTGTCCGACGGGATTCGAACCCGACCTCTATGCTTGGCATAATTGTAACACCTTTCACGTCGCGTTCCGCGGCGAAAATGAGCAGCTATGAAAAATTAAAAATTTCATTATAGTGTTTTTTTTTCGCTGAAACCATCTCAATTCCATGGTAGGGACCAAAAAGACTTGGTAGGATCGAATACGATGCGAAAACGATGTGTGCGTCCCCTCACCAACTACTGTATTATGCTATTTTCAGTAATATCTCGTTTAAGTTTTTTAAAGGTTCCAATACGTGCACTGAGAGCGCAACTCCCTCTTCATTCATCCTGGGAGCGGCAATCGTTGGCCGGTCATCCGTTGCAGAGCGCGCTTTCTCTCTTTGGCTATCGGATTATCGCCTGGCGGAGATCCTTGCGTTCCACCGATTAGCAACAAAAAGCAGTCCACAAAAAGGCAGTGGAGAGTGTCCAGGTTTCCGTCATCGAAAATAGCTTATTTCCTTTGAAAATTCGATACGAGTACGATATCTTGCCTGCGCCTACATGTGACCAAATTTTCAAATAGCTTTCTAAGGCTGTACAAAATTACGCATATTCAATGTATGGTCACAGATAGCCTCTTGTAGAAATTTCTCGAGAAAATGTACAGCTTCGTGTAAAAAATTGCTCGAAAAAAGATCATCGCTCACCTGAAAATGGCTTCAGAATAGCAAACGAAGTGGAGCAGTCACTCAGTGAAGGACAAATGCGTGGCGCATCCCACAGATCCTCAATCTCGTACCACTTTCGTGCATAACCTTTGTGTCAAAAGGGGGAAGCGTCAACTTGTGCCAGAAAACTTTAGCCTTTCCGAAAGTCGATAGAGTAGTAAACATTTAATGGCCATTAATCAAGGGACATTAAACATTCCTCCGAAATGTATCCTTATTGCCTGTCATTTCCAAGCTTTCTGCAATTGCATTTTGCATTTGTATGAATTTTATGCACTTTTTATGTTTAATTAGATGCGAAACGTAGCGAAAAGGGTATTCATGGATAATAGTAAACAATTTTCAAGAAATATTGAAAGTTCTGGAAAACAGAGAATACATTTATGGTGCTGTATCTGTGTAAGTAATAAAAAAATTCCAGAATTTGTAAAACATCAGCCTCATCCTTGTGATGAAGCGACGAGTGAGATAAGCTGCATGTTTTTTATTATTTGGGGCAACAAACCTGAAGTTATAACTAATTCGACGGTTGGTGATGTACGAAACCTTGTGCAAGGACCTGTACATATATCTTCTTCGTGTCAGATATAAGTATAAAATAAGCATCTAAATAATTAGTAAATATAAATATAAATATTGACCGACTGCCCATTGAGACTTGTGCACTTCTTATGTAGGCTAATGTATGGACCCCAAAAATAAGTAAGCTGCCTTTTTTGATTAAACTGTTCCATGAATAGCGTTATCAAAGGGCTGACTATTATTGGATGAATAGGAGCGCTCTGGTTACTTCATCAACTTTTATTATTCCCGAAAATATCACATTATAGCAAATTTTTCAAGTTTTTGAGAAGATAATTCTATCGGGAATCTACTGCTAGACGAGTCCTTTGCCTGCCTGCAGACTTCTTTTTCTATGGCTTCGCGGTCTGCTGTTACTGGGACAACGAATAACTACATAAGGCCTCCGACTTGTATGTACTTCCCGGTTTTCCGCCCTATTAAAAGGAGCATAGAGCTGGAATGGGTTATTATTGATTGGGGCACGGGTACATAAAAAAAAGTTTCTCAAAGTTCCGTTGCCATTTTCTCCTGAGTGCAACTGTCCTAGTACTGGCCGACTTCTATAAGTTCCCGCCTCTTGCTCGCCATTTCATCACTACCTCCATTCATTAGTGAGTCTTCTCATCGTAACTGCTCACTCCAAGCTATCCCTCATTTTCTGGAGTTTGCATTATTACCCCATGTATCATAACGTAGTGGGTAGGCCACCACTACCATGGTCCAGATATTGCATCGCACTTAGCCAAGTGAGCCTTGCTTCCGTCAGATTCCACTTCCTGAGGCCGAACCGACCTTTTTCATAGATAAAATGGGTATTCGAAGTGGAATTTATTTTTACATTGACAGTCGCTACGCCGTCTCAAAAAGCCAAACAGCCATTTAAGAGGTCTGCAGTTTTGAAAGAAGTATGGGTGGACCGCATTTTCATAAGTGACCGATTGCTATTGATTTTTTTACTGCTATTCTTTTTTTAAATCATTTTTCAATACTATCAAAGTTATTGAGAATCGAACCAAAAAGACCGGAATTTCCAGTGGAGCAAAGAAAGCACTATGAATAGTTGGTAATAGGTCTTGCTGCCGGATGTATCCTAATGGCAACGGATGAGGGACTGAGGTCCAATAGTGGCCTACATAATATACTTCCAAGTGCACTCTGCACTTTGCTCAGCTACACCAGGGTAATGGTAACTGACCTTGTTACCAAGTACAGAGCTTGTGGATTGGTCTGTCTCATTATGTTTCTTTTCGGGATCTGTAAAATGGAATTTTGACAGAAAATAATATCAGTACTAATCCACAGATTGACTGAATCCTTTTGGCACAGTAAGGCAAAATGCGAATCCAAATGACAATACGGTTCTGAGTAGCGGTGGAATGTATACTGCAATCATGGCACACCGGGAGTCGAGGGTTCCTCGGCAGGGGGTCGTATTTGACCGGATAAAGGGGAAGACGAGAATCAAAGAGTATTTTACAGCGAATCAATCCGTGGAGGGTATACGAAATACTTTTATGCTTCAGGCAGGAATATATAGCAATAAAACACATTGCAATTATAGAATCCGCCAAGTGTTAGTGGTATGAAGAGGTCAAAAAAAGGGAGGGGTCGTATTCGGTACCCCTAGAGGATGGGTGGTCGTACTGAAGCGGCTATTTTCCTCGACACCCAGGAGCGCCCTAATTGCAATTTCAAAAGGACTAGTCATAGCTAAGACTTTGAAGTACAAACTTTGTCAGGATGGTTACATCACTGGTACAGCCGATGTCGATTGAAATTAATAATTATTTCATTCTTTGAGATATTATTTACGTAGGAGAGTGTATCTGAGGGCAATCCGTAGGCGTGTGCAGTCACACACTCTTTAAATTGCCCTATAAAGTACTCCACGGCATAGATATTTGGCCAGTTTCAGGCTTATTCAATAGCTTCCGCAAAATTTCGCTTTTCATTGCAAAAAGTGAGTTTCGAATAGAAAAAAAAGAGATATTGGTTTCTTGTTGCTTTTTTCTGTTTTATTTACAAGAATTCAGAAATTTACCCTGCTTGCCTTATTTTATCGACTATTATATGTTGCTTTTTTCATCTCTCCATCCTTTCATCCTTCTGTCTGCTTTTCAATTCTATCTACTTTAAATGTATTATTTGTTTCTTATACTATTTCCTGCGTGTCCCTTTCAATTTCTGAATGTGGTATAGGTAAGGAAAACGGAAATCGTTTCTCATAAGGAACCCCTGAAATGAACACTGGTAGTTTCGCCCTCAGTCAAGTACCATTCCCAGCTGTGCTTCAGCGTTTGAATCATGATAAATGGTTGAGTTGAACCTAAAAGGTAGGATGGCATCTTGAAAACCCCCAAAATTTGGAATTTCAAAAATATCGTTGACTACATTTCCACTAGTACTACCTGATATCCAATGCGAGAGCCGTAGTTGTTGTTTTGTGCCCTTCGGCTATTCTCACGCTGCTACGATTTCCATTTAGATACCTTCCCAATGATCACTCAAACCACCAACTCACTAAACGTAGATACACGGCAAACAAACTTCAAGATGGTGTGATCGTGAGATTGTGGTGAGATCGTGAAGGAACGAACCACGCCCAGACAATACAAAGTACCTGCTTTTTTGATGGTCTCTTTTACTGAAGTACTCGAGTACACCCTTCAATAAGGAAAAAGTCCAACAGGTTCTGCGACGGGTGAGACAAGTCTCGACATCTGTTTGTTCAAGACCAAATAAAGGCAAACATGCGCTGCGATTTCCGGTCCATTTAGGAATTGAAAATTTTGAAGAACGAAGGATTTCGTTTATCTAGATTTAGTGCGCTTCAAATGAAAATTCAGAGGGGTGAGCACCACGGTGCTTTTACATTATTAGATCAGCATCTAACAGGATGTTATACCCTAATCAGACTTACTGCCAGTCGACGTTTTAAACTTGCACAGTTGGAACCAAAATGGGATTAAAGCTACCAAATGTCTGCAACTGATGTAGGAGGCTATGCAAAATCAATAAGAATCACAAGGGGTTTTCCCAAAGAATTTCTGGAGAAAAAAGCAGTTGTTCTGAAGTAATTGGCGTCAGATTGAGTGTATTGTATGCACTTACAGCTACATACATTTTATTTGACGTCTAAAGTTCATGAGGAGGTGCCTGTGGGTGGACGAATACGGTTGAACGTTCCGATACATGGCGTAGCGAATTTCCATGAAGAATAGGCCAAAACAGCATGCCTGGGTTAACTGCTCAGGGCTAGAGACAGTATGCATTCAAATGCCATTGCAAATTTACCTGGAGGTTAAATTCATGCCGCAACCCTACGAGAACAGTTTTTGCCTGGGGCTCTTGAAAATTTGCTGGTTAATTGTTCCCATGGAAACGTACAGAGAAGAAGTTTCTTGAGCTCAAAAACCAATAGACGTGGAGTATTTGCGAGTAAGATTAGTCATGGTCGAATTGCTTTCCCTTCGAACCAATTCCCATGAGGATTCACTTTCACAACATCGCGGTTGATGGGTTTTATAGCCAATCACACGTGTTGCATGTCGGTCACGTAACCTAACGTGCGTCACACATCCAAAGAAACATTTTTTTAATTTATTTAGCTGATCCCGAGCCATAATTTCCGATTGCAGCACTTGTGCGAAAATATCAAAGCCATTTCCAAGCTTTTTCACGCAGCACTGTTCCCGTGATTTCCCTTTCAAATTTGTTTTTTTTAATCCATCCCTCCTTTACTATAATTTGGTAATCTCGACGAGCCCTAATCTTAACCCTAACACTCATATAGCTGGAGCGATTATAGAATTGTTTTGCTTTGTTTACACCTGTTTATTCACTATACGAATGTTATCATAAGGGTGTTTACAAGCAGCTACACAAACAAACGAAAAAGTGAAAAAACAACAAACAAAAAAAGTAGAACGATTCGAAACAAGTGGTGATATCAGACTTACCACGTCAAACTACAAAAGCATGCTCTGTCTAACATGATAATGAAGCTGCCGTGGCAGAAGAGGGCATCGGTGGTGTAGTGGATAAGCACAATGCCCTTTATGAGTAGGACTGGGATCGGATCCTGTCTGTGGTAGCAATTAGTTAGCGCCCTTATAATGAAGGAGGATAACTTGAGCAGACCTTGATATTGCACTTCGACACGATATCCTTCGCTCCCCATCACGAACTAAAATTTCAAAAAAATCATAGTGAAGGACTACCTTAGCGCATGGCCCTGACCTTATCCATTCTGCGCCACTCGTTCGTTCCGGGCTTTTAAGCACAATTAACTAAAACAGAATCATCGTAAGAGACCGTTCGCTTTTTTATTCAATACGCAAGACGAAATTCTGGGTCGAAAGGTTCTTCTCAAGCGTTATGTGCCAGAAAAGGCCATGGACACCATAAAAGAAATAGAAAATAATATTCTTGACAGGCTTCTTCTTGACGGGTAATATGACGCAACACCGTGCGCTGTGTGTCAGTGCACCAAGCACACCTCTTAACACGGCAATTGTATTTTCTGTTACACACAGCGTCTACAGCCGACAGTTTCTACGCGTTTTAAGCGAAACATCGTTCTATTCTTCTTGAGATAGGAAACGTTACTGAATGTTGGATGGATGTGAATTTCAGTCTGAGCTTAGGCAGCGGTTAAGTGCTTCGGGATGGAAAAGCCATTTTCCGCCGAAGATTCTCCTTCCTACCTGTGGAAGTTGTTTAGTCCACTACAAGGATCCCTTAAAATTCACATTCCCTTTCTTCCACATGAAAAAGTCTTTACTGGTCTTCGTGCTGTGAGTATGAAGTTGGTGCAGCTTCTTCTACGTGCGGTTATGTGCGTCTGATACGATAATATGCGGTACACGATATTGCGTCCCAAGAACGTACTTCTTCCTCTCCATATTGACCCGGAACACATCAATTATTGATGGTCCAGCACATTAATATGGAAATTGCGTCAGATTTCGTGTAGTTCCCAGGAAAGCGTGACTAGAGATTCGAATTGCGAGGTTCCTTTTTCGAGTATGAGATTTCCTAAGGTTCCGGGCTAAGAGACTCCGAAAAACTTCGAGCTAGGTCCAGAAACGCCTTATTCGCTGATTTTTTTGTCTATTTTTGAACCTCTATAATCCACCCATGTTACCGAAGCTTTGACCGATATTTTCTAAAGGCACCACCAGGAGCAACTAGAAAATGAGAACTAGAATTATATATTCTCTGTGGACGAATTTCCAGGCGAAAAGAAATGACTTGTGGCGAAAGTCCTGAAGAAAAGGCCCATCTCAGAGTCTTCGTCGCAATTCCATAGAGCTGCCAACCACGCTGCCTTACATACGCTGGACAAGTCGTTGCAAGGGCGGGCGACGTTCGCGGTCGGCTGGCTTGGCCTCTCGCCGTCTGCAATGTCTCCCACCGGCTAGTAATGCAGAGGGGCCCGAGAGAGAATCGGAAAAGGGATTTGAGGGCTTCTATTTCTCGCGATTCAAACTGTTTTATTTCATTTTTCACTGCTGATACACAGCTGCTCGCCTCTCCTATCATAACTCATTATTCGCCAATCTGCTAAACTTACCGTTATTGTGTCTTCACACAACGCCACTCAAAAGTGAAGCTTCTGCTATGGCTAGACTCGACACCAAAGGTTGTTCTGTATAGTGCTCTGCTCTTATAATAAGCTTCTGCAAAGAGCACTTGTAATTAAATTTCAGGTGGCTCGAAAAGGGCTGCTTACTTCTACTTCATTAGACAGGGAAACCTATTTAAATAATTGCTAATGAACATTCTAGAAAAGATAAGTGTCTAGACCTAGACAGTATGAGGCACTAGCTTGGTGCTACTGCGAACCTAGCCATCAACTGCTGTACCATCTGACAACATCAGATTATTATTCAGCTTTTTTTGAATTTGAATTGTGAAAAGAGAAAGAACTCTGAAAAAAATTGAATTTTTTTTGAGAAATGTTGGTGGATTTTATAAACAATTTTTACCAACTAATCCTGCTCGGTCATGATTGTTAGACTATTCTAAAACCGATGGCGTCTTCCTTCTCCTTTTTTCAAATGAAATTCTTCTCGTTCACAAAAAACAGAAGCTGTACTTTGCTCACATTTGCAACTTCGATACCGCATTTCCATTAACTGGTTTCGCATGATTTTTTCTTCGAATTTTTTCAATCTCACTTCCTACGTGCTAATTCTCCAATTTTACTAATTTCACAGCGATTATGGGCGCTGAGGCAATGGAGGCTAAGAACCAGATCACAGCACCTCCCGTGGAGTTCTCAACCTTGAACTCCTCACGAGTAATCGACGAAGTGGGCGGGCTGACACTCCTCTGAGGTCGACTCGATGCAGGGTTTTTCACTCATGAAAACCCAGTGGCGGGTTGTCAAGGAGATTTCAGCCCACCAGGTAATCGTGGTGGTGGTGTTTTCCCTCCTCGTATGATGTCTGTAGTGGACTCCAGACACGCGCCGCCAGAAAACCAAAACAACGCGGCGGCTCTCCCCATAGGACTCTTAGTAGGCGTCAACAACAATTGACGCCGATTATGTCGTGCTCAAGGCGTTGAAAGGGCGCTACCGGTTCATGCGGGTTTAGATTAGCGGATAATCGACCTTACTACGATTTTTATATTTTTGTGAATTTTTGAATAAATTAAAAATCATCTGACTACGTACTTCTTCTACATGCACTCCTTGCACTTAAGTACTTCTTTGGGTGCCTCAGTACAGGCACATGTACTTAAGTTTCGAACTTCATTAAAAATTCTTCTAATTAAGAGATCAAACATTATTCTGGAAGGACTTTACCTCCCAACTGCAAACCAATTTACTCACCAATTCCTCATTCTGTTGATCACTTAAAAGAATTTCTTATCAATATCCTGGTTTCACTCTCTGGGAATCCTTCCACATTTGCTTCGAAGTAAAGTTGGTGAATTTTCATTGTCCTGAAAAAAATTTAATCGGTTTCCACGGATTTCTCTTCGCTTTTATATTATAGATCCGATTTTGAAGCTCTAAAGAGAGCGATACCGTTGATATTTCAGTGATGAGGCTCTCCGCAGAGCATGTAAAGATGAATGCTGTTATGAGAAGCATTGCTCACAAATAGTTTTTTTAAGCAAAAAAATAACTTGAGAGGGTCGCGAACTGGCAAAACGAGTCGCAGAGTTTTTTTTGTGACCCCACTTTCACCATTGCCTCTCACATTGAGGTCGTTGCGAAAATGATTCTGCGCATGAATTTCGAAATCTTTCCCGAAAACTTTAAAATTCTCGGATTTTTTGACACTGATGTATGAATTTCATATGGAAAAATTTGCTATTGCAATAATATTGAGATCGAACGAATAGAAATCAATTTTATCCCATAATCTCTACTATTTTGATCTAAAAATCAATGTTATTCCATAATCTCAACTTTGGCGAACCTTCAAAACAAAAAACCTTGATGCAAGCATTTTTGACCGAATTACATAAAAGCGAAAGCATAGCAATCGGTGCCAAATTATCCTTTTAGGGATGCGCCACGCATTCTACTTTTGTCCAGACTCCTAGAGCAATTGAATGCGATTTGCCTACAGCTTCGTTTTTGCAATTTTCCTAATATCGCAACAGATTTCCTTTGCGGCAATACCACTCCTGGACATTTTATTCTTATCTTAGTAACCGCGTAATAACAGCTATGCAAATTTGTTCCGTGTTCTATCGCGTAAGGTGACCACCAATGCCGCAACGATCCTGATTGAGGTCGAATGCCCGGCGTATACCATAAATGTTCGCTGATCTACGATCAATGACAGATTGTATTCGTGTATCTGATGATTCTCAGCGTGCATACGCAGTAGTTAACAGAAAAAACCACATCTGAGGGGCTAGCACTAGTCTTCCCGGGGAACAAGTTTTCAAGAGTTTTGTAGCTGGTTTTGCCCGAGCTGAAAAAATCCATTTCGGGCTTATTAGTAAGGTAACAACTGGTTCACATGGCTTTTCTACCGCCTGAATGGATCACATTTTCCTCAACTCTTTCTTCAAAATGTTTGTATCATCAAAAAAAATCTTCTAAATCCCTTTTTCTAAAGGATTATCTACAACTTTCTCATTCAAGCCTTCGTTTTTACTTTTTCTGGGTCAATCCCTTCTTTTCTGTCATTTTCTTTTCATAGCCACCCCAAGGGCGGACGGCGGCGGTGGTGGAACGGGGATAGACCGTCACAACCGTGGGGGTTTAATCCCGCCTTTGACTTTCGCCTGAACAATCATTTGTCTAGTCGACCTCCATGTTAATAATAATCCTCTCCGAATTGCTAATCACTACTGTACAGACGTACGGCTGCATCCCTTCTACTCTTCCTCCTCGTCCTCTCTTTCTCAAACTCTTTTTCATGTCTCTGTTTCTCCACCGGCACTCTTCATCGTACGTACTGTCTCGTTGCATATTTGTCTAGTGATCTCGCAATACGAAACCAGCCTCAAATCGTGCGCTTTTGCTCGTCGCGCTGCATCCGCTCAGTGTTCACACGGCATACCGTCACCCAACTTACCTATCGGCGTACTTACTAGTAAATCTACTGTAAATCCTATTCATATACTATATTCGCGATACTACCGTAATTATCCGGCTATCGTGACGAATTACAGATTTATTGAATGCAGTCATTGCCGCATTAAGCGGACTTTAAGTGGAATTTGAACGACGAATATTCGCCAAAGCATTGATCTACTAGCTTGTGAAGTGTTCACCTGAAGTAATGGGTGAAGTATTTCTGAATCCGGTATTTGATTCATCCGATTCTGATTCGGAGTTATCATATTCAAGCCGTTATCGATCCGTTTCGCATCATTCCCTTCCACATCCGCGATCACGCCATTTCCATGCATATACCATTGGTGGAGGTGGTGGAGGTGGTAGTGGCGGATTGAGCAGAGGTAAATCAGCACGTTTTTAAGAAGTTCCATACAAAAATCCTGATTTTTTCGGTACTTTAGAAAGAGGGGGGTACAAGCTGTTGAATATGTCACCGCGAGAGGGGGGGGGGGACAAGTTGTGGTACATATGTGCTACTGTACCTACGTGCCATTACGTAATTGAGGTGTCATGTAAATACTGTAGAAGTCATTTGTGTACGTGTACTTTCTTGCAAATTCAATGCTAGGGTTCAGCACCATTGTATGGACAGGTTACTGTCAATATTCTTAGGTTTGCCCCCCCCCATATAATGAGCGTGCATACATGTAGTTTATTGAACAACAGCTGTATGGTTTGACTGTGGTTCCCTTTCCCCTTTTTATCGATTTCATTCACATAAATATCATATCATGAAAATGAATAATTTTTCTATTAATCGACGAGTAACATATCTAAACAATTTCATCTAATTTGATTGTTTTTGCTTTGATTTTTTTTTCTAGTCGAAGTATCAAAGAATGGACGCTTACAAGGATTAAGAGCATGTCTCTGAGAAAAATAATTTTGTTGAGTCACTTGAAACTTTTTCTTACTGACCATAACTTTTTCGGCTTTTTTTGTGTTGCTCACGGCAAAACCTTTCAATCGATCTTGAAATTCAGTGAGAAAACGGGAAACAGTGGGAAAACTAGCAAATACGAATAAAAAAAAAGTAAAAGCAATTCTTATGTGACAATTTCGTGCTCAAAAACACGGCATCTGCGAGCGAAATAATCTTGGGCAAGTTTCGATGGCCTCGTTTCATTTCGTGCGTACGGGTCGTCATCTCTAATGGGGCTCAGATGATCGATAATAAAGTGACCGGTCATTTTAATGAATTTAGTTCAACAGTAAATGAATCCGCAAGTGAGAATTCAAGTTTGCTTCTTTCAAAGGTCAAGCATGTGAGGTCGTAACACGATATTTGCTGGCAAATTGTTTGCTCATTTCATTAATTTAAACGGACTGCCAATAATTATCATTTTCAAATCAAACTTCACCCTTCAAAATGTACTACTCTTCTCGCTTCGCTTTTTTAAGAATTATTCTAAGAAGTTTTTATCTAAAAATGAATTTTTTGGGTTGGATGTTCGTCTAACTTTACTTTATTAATTTTGATCAATTTACTTATTTGTCTTCTGTCCAATATCGGAAACGAAAAAAAGCCCTTTGTGATGATTAATACGTATCAAATGTGTTGAGACATCTGTGCAACCGGGAACGATGAGAGGGTTGCCGTGGTCCTACGACTGAGCTTGCCAAGTTTTTATATCATATATGTCCTTTATTTCATGTATAATATGGAGCTAAGCTTCGGTAATTGTGAGAAAGAAAATAGCGACCTTCAATTTCACGTAACATTTATTTTATGGATATATAAAAAGACAAAAAAAATTAATTACACTCGTGTATCGAGGGAGGTGACTGTTGGTGCTTCTTTAACAGATGTAATTTCAAAAATCAGAATGAAAAATTATGGCTTCTCCAAGGAGTAAACCATTCAAAAAAATCACTTTTAGTGTCGTCCACCTATTCCACTGTCGGCCTACTCCAATTGATTGGACCAGATCTTCGCCAATCGCTATCAGGTCTTTTGATACCGTCAGAAGCGATTGTTCTAGAGGCCATCGTTGGTAAAGGTGAGCTTAATTATCTTAATTATTTGTAGTTACCTACTGTACCTCACTGTGCTCATAAAAATAGCCTCAACCGTGGAACAGTGGTCGTTCATCGCTGCTCATAAGCGCGTGCGCGCACACCACGAAACTTTCAAGTGTTCACCACTTGAATAATCATTTTCCAGCCATTCACCCATGGTACCGGCTATACTATTTACAAGGCAGCTATCTAGCTATTGTTGGATTTCATCCACATGAATAAACCAGTAGGGTCGTGCTCGCAGGTGAAAGGGAATCCGTTCGTGGCTAGCGCGTTGGCCCAGTCAGTCAACTATCCAGCTGGTTTTGACCCGGAAAACAGAGCCGATGGTAGTGGATGGTGGTCAGCCCGAAACAGTCTTTTCCCCATTATACATAAGTGACGGCCACAACATGACGGTGGCTCCGTGGCGAGAATGCAATGACGTATGACTCCTTCGATGACATGATTGTTAGCTTAGGGCGTCAACTATTCTACTGCTTTTCATCCCGACTGCAAATAGAGCCCAGACCAGGGAGCACACGGTTAAGCCTAGGTTGACGTCGATGCGATACTACACTGCGATCGAGGGTTACGGATCGATTGGGCTGTCGGTAGTCAATATCCGACGTAGGCCCATTATTCAGTACCCAATCCGTCTGAGGCATTCGGCGTGGGACGCTATTAGAGGTACCCGTAATGGAAAATGTAAACCCTACTGCGCTGTGGCCAATCAGAACGACTTCCAGTGGCTATTCAAACTAAGATTATAAGCGGTACATCCCCTCTGAACTGCACGTACAGTAACTTTTGAAGTAAAATAAAGTCTAATGTGGTCGTAATTGCTCATTATGTGCTCCATCACACACCAAATCCTTTTCCCACCCTCCACCTGACGTGGACCTCCTTTTCCCACCCTCCAGCTAGCATGGGCCTTTCCGAGCTTTGAACTGTAAAGTTTCTTGATCGATCTTCAGAAATTTCCTTACATACGGGAGAGAGGGCTTTTGCGTACGTCTGTGTGTAGTGAACAAAAAGCGCTTGAAAAATCGATGGTGAAGAAGATTGATGGTGAAGGTACTGTAATTACGATTCAGTGACGATGTACCGCGTATGGTCTTGTAGGAAAAACTTGTATGCTAAAATGTTCATGAGCCATGTTCAAGTAAAAGACTTTCTTGGTTGTCATGCTTACTGATCAGAGTTAAGAGTAAATACTATTTTTCTCGGTGGACTTGCCCTGTTTCCCCACGTCGTTGGCTCCACTCCTCGAAGTAGCGAAACCACGCAAGCCCCACCCACTCACAAACGACGCCCATTAGGGCATCGACGAGGGGTTGGCCGAAATCTTCAAAATCCTTCCAGCCAAAGTTTCGAAGCTCATGAATGTACGGTGCCTAGGTGGAAACAGCTAGTAGCTGCTCAGAGACAGTTAGAGACATATTTCTCTGGCCAGCAGAATAATAACCTCTGTGGCTTTCGAATACTCACCAAATTTTTGATTGAACGTTATGCTTCATTTTGTTGATCATGTGATCACTAAAATAAACTATTTGACGGGTTGCCAGGCGCTGGATAAATGCTGACGTGTCGCTGTAGAAATTCAAATTTTCCGTTCGCCCAATGTTTACTCAGCTAACTGAGCATTTCCTGTGCGGAAACACGAGAGAGAATTTTCTCGGGGAACCTATCGATCGATATGATGGAAGCTCTTGTGTCATGAAAATAGATTAGTGGGATTGGGATAGGGGTGGGGGAAGGAAATTTTGACGGAATATAGCTAGTACTGATAGTTATACTGATATTTGACGTGAAACCATTTTATTAGAAGACATGAAATGTTTCGAAGGTGGTGGTAGCATTTAGTACGATGGAAAGCTTCCCGTTTCATCAGTTCGGTTGGGATGCGCCATGTTTTCAGACACCTTCAGCATTGCAGTGGTGTTTGAATGTTAATACGCTCTGCACTTTCTCGACGCTGGCTGATGTTCGAATTTGTGTTTTTATTCTTTCGCACAACCTGATACTATTTACCAATCCTGAAAAAAGGAGAATGGCTCGGCTGGGTCTGAACATTTGAGTTCGATGTATCCCTTGCTGATCGCTTCTGTTCTCCTAGCTAATTTTGTGCATCACTATAGCCTTGGTCAAACTCGTATCATGCGATCGCATTTGTCGTCGTGTGCACTCTCACAAGTGCTTGCTATTTCCCCTGTTCCCATGATCTCTCACCACTCACAAAGCCGTACGTCGCGGAAGGAAATAGCACGTGAAAGTTAGAGTACGCACGATGATATATGCGATCGCACTAGCGGGAGAACCACTGTTTTGTGTGTTATAACCCTGGCTCAGAGGTATCGTCCCCTGGAACTGAGTTCGTTTGTAATCCACATATTTATGTTCTTGTTGAGAGCCCCATGCGAAGTTTCGCGCACATATACAACAATCCTAGTGAGATAAAACTACTCAAACTGACAGTCCACGGTATGCGTCCAAGTGGGTCTGGATCTGAAAGAGCTGAGTAGCAAAGCAAAGAAGCGATAGTCACGTGATCAGGGACGCAGAGCGAGCAGCAGATCAACATCCCATCTGACGGCCGTTTAAATGTTGCTCGGCGGAAATTCGAACGAGTTGCTCTTCATTCATTTTTTCCGATTTCTACTTTGGATCAGAGGGAACTCCAAACTCCTTCTGCGTCTCTGTTCATGTACAGTATCCAAAAAAGTTTTTTTAAGAGGAATTAGAATTATGTAGTTTCCGGGACGACCGCTGAATTTGGGAATCTTCAGCAAAATATTTCAGGCTATTTTGGAAATGTATATCGTGGCCTTTTACGAGACACTTCTGGGCGTGCGCAGCCGGTCGCCGTTAAAACACTCAAAGGTAAGATAGCGTTTTCCAACTAGTGATGGCATGTTTTGTAACTAAAAACTACAGAAAGCAGATTTTTCGAATTTTTTGTTTTGAAATTTTTCCAGTTACAAGTTTGAACTGGAGAATTCACATGAGCAATAAATTTCATGAAATAAAATGAGAGAAGGCAGAGTGACCGGTGACACATACCCCTATTGCACCGTGTATCTGTCCTCTACTTGAAATTGTAGAGATGTTTTGGCGCCCTGGCACCACTAGTTTGTTCGACTTACTTTACCTCCATGTCACATACTTCTGCAGGGAAATGAAGAGTGCTCAGCTTTTCGCACTTGATTTCATGTGTAGTTATAACATCATTGCCCGAATTACCAGGAGATCGATCACGTGACATCGCCCATATCGAGAAATTCCTCCGAGAAGGCATTATCATGAAGCATTTCGACCACCAGCATGTGCTTTCACTGAAAGGCATCGCTATTTCGCCCTCAGGTACTCCATGGGTAATCCTGCCATTCATGGAAGGTGGCGATCTCAAGACTTACATTGGAGATCCAAATAGGGTTGGTTTGCTTTTTACTACTTATTCCTTCGTTAATTGAGCATACTGACCTTCATTGTGGTCCTTTATTTATTCGACTAGTATTTATTCGATTACAAACTTCTTTATTCAACTTTGTATCGCTCACTTCTATTTCCTTTCTATCGATGTCTGATCTCACATGGTTCGATTGAAACTCAAACGAAAATTGGTTGCCATTATGCTTTAATTAACGTTTTCTCTCATGACGTATTATAAATCTTTTCAGGCTCTCTGCGTTTTGGAGCTCTTGGATTTTTCCTATCAAGTAGCCCAAGGAATGGCTTACTTAGCTGCCCAGCACTTTGTTCATCGAGATTTAGCCGCCAGGAATTGCATGTGGGTTTACTTTTTTATTTGTTTTTCTTTCACTTTCTAGAACTAAGCAGCAATGATTCTTCCTTGTTGAATCGCAGAATCGGTTTCCTTCATTTCAATGGGGATCGAGGCACCTGGTCTGATCTCCCAGTTTCGTAGATGCATCTCATCGAGTGATCCTATATGTATTTCTATAAACTCCGACAAAGACATCACGGCAGTAATTTCGAGTGAAAGCCAAATGCATGGCATATTCTGCGAGAATTGCGTTTGCGCCCACTCTAAGTTTTGGCTGATAGCTTTATTGCTGAAACATCGTCAAGATCACATATTTTGTCCTTTTCCAAGTCAAGTGGGGCTCGGACAGAAGAAGGAAGAGTAGAGAAGCGGAGATACAGGAATCTCAAAAGGGCCGTTTACGGAAAAATAAGTTTCTTACCCATATAATTATGCCTTATTTGCTTAATAAGAGCCACATGTAAAATTTCACGTGAAAAGAGTGGGGATCCAGGCAAGACACAGCTCCTCAATGTGGCGGCCGAGGGGGTGGGGCTTTCGAGTAAGTGCCCGCCCTGTCGTCCGCCGCGGTCGGAGACCCATAGTGGGAAGAAAAATTTACGTAAAGACTCCCATTATCAGTCATCAATCGCAACGGACCATGGAACAGTGCTGATACCTTCAGAAGCTGGGTTAAGGTTGAAGCGATTTCGGTAGTGTAGTGGCCAGCACATATGCCCGGAAAGCATAAAGTGCGAGTTCCAGTTCCGTCCGAGACCACAGCTTTTGCCCATAACCAGCAACCTAATAGGAACTTCGCGGACTGCGATGAAAATCAGCAGCTATCAGAAATCAAAAAGTTCTGTAATTGTAACATATTGAAATTTCCAGTTGAACAAAATCGAAGTATTATGTCTCGGTGTAACCTGCGTGTTATCCTCATATTAGGGGATTTTTTAGCCACGAGGGACAGTTATGTTGCATTATGTACTTATACAAAAAATATTTTCTTTCTTATTCCTATTTCCTTTTACTATTTCACCATTTACATTACCTACTAGCTGAAAAAATACAGAATCAAAATTTGAAATGAAAATTGCATTTCATTGCCACCACCCGTTCCATAGGTAAGCCAAGCTCTGGAAAACAACAATTCTATGCTATGGTCCATTGTTAATGAATTGGAATTGATTATGAACATATGAGGAGTCTCTCCTATTTAGGATATCGGCTAATCGAGTGGTCAAAGTCGCCGATTTTGGTTTAGCCGTTGATTTACTCGACAAAGAATCGTATATCGATGAATCGGAAACCGGTTTGTGCACCCCCTCCCTTCTCTATACAACTCGTCATGTGCTGTCGCGTCGTGTTTTATGGTGTAGCGTTGACAAAGTGACACATCGAGCTTGATTTCCGCCATTTCCCCATTTAGGACCCGCTCGTCTACCACTCAAATGGCTCGCACCGGAAAGTCTACGGGATCGACGGGTATTCAATGTGGCAACCGATGTGGTCAGTGTTTCTCTGTCACATTAGAGAAAAAAGTTTCTATCTTAACAGAAAGAGTTTGGAGTTAAAAGGTGTGAAAAGTGATTACGGTAACTTCGCAGTTCAGACAAGGCTTTTCCTACTCTTCTTATTACTGCAATAAGGAAGAACGTAAACTGAATGACGTTACTGATCAAACTCACGAACTTGGATGTGTAATTTTCAGCGATACACTCCTTTTCAGTGGTCGTTCGGTGTGTTGATGTGGGAGCTAATGACCCGAGCCGCTTCACCTTATGGTGACGTGTCAAATGCTAAAGTTCGTCAGTACTTGGAAAGTGGCTTACGACTACCACAACCAACACATTGCCCTGATATCGTGTACGTTCCTTCATACCTTGAATTTCTGTATAGCATACAAGTAGGAGCGATGTCACGGATATGGGTGTGCAGCTTTATGTCGAATTTTCGTTATGCGGAGTCGCATTCGCCGTGCCATCTTGCCGCGGTCGGTTGGAATTCTGCTCGGCGTGACTTGCCGCGGTCGGTTGGAATTCTGCTCGGGACGCAATGGGCTGGTACCTTCGAGGTCCTTCTCTCATCATTATCTGAAATTAATAACTTTTGTGCCTCATAAAGACAAATAGTAAGATGAAAAGTAAAAGAAACACTAACATTACATGATGACAATCCTAATCAAGAAATAATCAATTCGAGCGTAAAGCTCAAGAGTGAGTGCTGCAATGTACGCAATCACACACAAAGAAATCAACTCGCACTCACCCCTTCGCACGCCGCGCGAAAATTTGATATAAGGCTGCACACCCCACGGAGATGCGAAAAATTGTAGAATTATCGATTGAAATGGACAGAACTTTCTAAGAGTTGAGGAAATAGTCGACCACATATGGAACCCACGAAAATGTGACCCTGTAGAAGTGCACTTTGTTGGAATGGTAATAAAGAGCACGTGATTACAGGCGGTACATCGTCGCTATACAGCGACTACAGTATCCTAGTAATAGAGTTCCTGAGCACTATTCATTGTATCCGTTGTCCGACTGTTGTAAATATAATATCTAACCTATAATGAAGTGTGATTTGTGCAATTGCGCGGCGCTGCAGTTTTCCACGCCCAAAGTTAGTGAAGCGGCGCCATAGCAGCATTGTACTGAGTATGGTCATGTGTTAAAGGTGCTGTCGAATGGAAGAGAATTTGGTTCAGATTATGACGACCTGATTTTTCCTTCAAAAATTGCAGATACTTTAAAATCGTTGAATTTTTCAGATACGACTTGATGCAGTGCTGCTGGCGATCGTTGCCCGATGATCGACCCGATTTCGCATTTCTTGTGCATCGAATTAGAGCTTTATTACAGGTATGTGTTTATTTTAATTGAAATCGAGACACGTCCTCTCGCTGACACAATCTGACAGTATGCGACAGTCAGCGACATTGAGAGAGTGCTAGCGATAGATGGCGAAGCTAGCGAGCGACGTTCGTTGCAATGGGGTTGTGATATGATCGTAGCTAACATGAAATGCTGGCATTGCTGCGTTACTGACAATGAGCCTCCTTGGCCGACAACGGCGAGTAATGAGCGACAGCCACCAATGTAATTAAAAGTGTCACCTACTGACAACTCCGCCCCTTTCGATTTTGTCAATTTCCATACGGTCAAAAAATATGATATCGGTGCTTCTGCACTCTGGAGTGAGTGACTACGATATCAGCTGCGATGCGGTAAGAAACGATAGTTTGGCGTAGCACTCGTGTTAAAATAACAAATGACACACGCTAAACAGGGATGCAGATAGAGTCGATGATATCGAGCCACAAGGTGCGATATCAAACGACGTCAAGCGACAACAAGCTGAGGCAATGTTCAGGGTTTTCAAATATTTTATTCGCGTGACTGCCTAATCGTCTAATCGCATAATCAATATAAACCTTATTTATTTTCCCAATCTCCTAATCACATGATAGCCTGATCGAGTAATCGCGTGATCAATACGTACCTTATCGCTTTTGCCGATTCCCTGATCGCCTAATCGCCCAATGAATTTATATCTCATTCAGTTGCCTAGTCGCTTGATCACAGGCGCGGTTGCAAGTCTGAATATACTGATTCACACTATCCTGCGCGAAGGAGATAAGAAGCATTTTGTGGGCTCAGAGCATGAAACGTGTGAATAGGTGATAGCGAGCGACACATCCAGCGAAGTAGAAACCTTAAAGGAACCGGAAGGGGTCCGAAACAAGAGGAAGATGCATAGAAATGAGCATTTCGAAACAAACACTGAAGCTTAAAAGCAATCGGTGAAAAAACCCGGATTCAAAAGCGCGACGCTGCGGTGTGTATTCGCATCACATTCGCATCAACACACAGACTTTCCGAGTTGTCCGCTGTAGGAGACGGGCCGCGGGCCAACGTTAGTTGTAGCACCTGACTCGCAGCGCAATGGAATGGCCATTCCCAACTACATTAGCATTCATGTAAGTACATCTAGATACAGTATAAGAAAGAACAAAGTAAAAAGTAAAAGGAAAAATTAAATTTATAATTGAAACATCTCCTTTTGGCACCATGCCGAGGCGTCAAATTGGCGAGTTTGTGCAATGGCGGCCACTTAAACTCGTCCACACTACGTCTACCGTAAGCCAAAATTACCCCCTTCCGGTGTCTTTAATTTTCGCACCAATATTTTGCCCTCGTTGTGCACGAGCTGCTCATCTTTTACTTCGATTAGTGCTGTTTATATCGTTCGTTTAGGAGAACACTCCAGACCCGTACAGTCGTCGGTTACGAGTTGGAGCTGAAGCGTTTCTTCTTCCAGTCCTGCCTGGACGACATTTTACTAATTACTTTGCCAACCAGCTTCATCGATGACAGCTGCATGAAGCGGAAGAAAAATCCTATTTTCTAGCCCCCCTAATTCAATTTACGCTGTGCAGCCCGTTCCCTCGGTCCTTTCTCAGTCAAACGCGCACTTCCTAAATGCTCCCAAATTGACACTCGTAATTCTCAGTAATGTCTCAGTCGCCATTTTTAAGTCGGCTCAATCAATCGTATATATGTATGTTGGTGTAGTTATGATGTCTATTTTGTTGCTCTGCCGCCTCATGTGTGTGTTGTGCCAGTTCCGCCCATTTACAGCTGTCGCCCAAGGGCAACTCCGCCCCTCTAGATTCTGTCTTATTCCATGTCGATTATCCTTTTTCACTTCGCATTCAGTTTCACTGTTTTGACCGTGACTGCGTACGCACACATAAACATAAACACACACATCCCGCGCAGTCAATACCACCACCATAAACTGCCTGTTCTTGATCTACTTCATATCTACGGACTCTTTCGCGGACCGAGAACATTGATTGTTTCAGTTATATTAATTTGTTAAATGTTGTGTAAATAATGTATATCTACCTGTGTGCTGTTTATTGATTTATTGAACCACATCAAATAGAAAAATCCAAATCTGATTTGACTTTTCTCTCAAGAAAACCCAGGTATTGCGTCGCATTCAGTTTTGACCATTTAAAAATCTCTTTTGAAGAGTACGTCAAAAGGAATGCCGATCGTATTACACGTATTTGCTGACAGATAAATGAAAACTGGAGGGGCCATGCATATCACAATGATATGGATAAGTGCGTTACTACCGTATTCTGCCGCCGCAAGCGGCAAATGACAGACCCGTGCAACTGGAAACCGGAAATAGAAACAAAATAATGAGTTTATGACACCATGAAGGAAATGAGGTATCATATTACTATCAGGCGTCAAATAAAAAATTGTAAGTGAAATTCAGAAAGTGCCTGATCACAGGAATTTTTTTTAATGGGCGGTTCACCATTCTTTTGTATATGGAAGGTTTTGTCTATCCTTACTTCTCCGACTTCTGGTATTACTTTGTCAGCTACCGTACCACTACTTTTTCACGGCCCAATGTGCTTATATCGATTGCGATGCTATCACGATTCCCTTCCTTTTTCTACGCCTCTTTTTTCCTACTTTTCTTTTCTTTTCGAGCATTTTGTTTTTCATCGTTTCCTTTGCTCACTTTCTTGCTGTATGTACGACATGCAAAAATGCTTACAGGGAGCTGCAAGGAAGTTTGTGCATAAATTGGAACAGATGACTGGAAATGCACTTTTTTTGCAGTCACTACAAAAAGATAATGGATCTCTCAGAAAGTCATACTCTCTAAGCCCTTCAGGAAAACACTTCTCAGGAAACTTATCCTCAGGGAAACAGAATCGTAATCTTGTTATAAACTGTTAGCTTCTCGTTCAACGAAGCTCTTGGCTATCTCTTCTCGGGCCTATTCGCAGTCATTTTCTCTGACTCTATTGCAATTCTTTCATTTGCTATGGAACTTTGCAGAAAAAACCTTAAAACAAGCTCTTTTATGTGAATCGTATAAAAAGCTCACCACCGAGAACATTTTGTAGCACTCAGATTAGCCTTCAATTGTCAAAGGAAACAGTGATGTTTCACCTAGCGAATATGATCTAATTGTTTGAGCACAAAACAATCCGATGTGAAAAAGCACTTTCAATGGACACCGTCCATCGAACTCCTAGTTTTCTGATAATGATATGCCACATTTCGTCCTGCTTTTCGTCTCGCGGATAATTTCCTTTGATCGGCCATACGTACAGTGGCGCTCAAGAGTCTTCGGCGAAATGGTCTTTCACTTGGGTTTTTCACTTGTAACTTTTTTGCAACTGCACCGATCTAAGTAAGAGAAATTTTAGTATGTTGTACTTGGAGACACTGCATACTTAATATACTATTTTGGCGCTCAACGGTGTACGTTACTTGATTGAATAAAATTTTTTGTTCCTGGAGTGCCATCCCTATGCCGTCCCGCTGTGCCGCTGTCGTCAAAAGTCGTGATCTTCCTACAAAATATTAATGTTCTCTGAGGCTTGCTCGTTTTGTTTAGCCGTTTTACTTGACCAAGCCTTTTACTTTTTTTTCGGTGGTCTTGTAGTAAATTCTTGTAAAAAACCATGAAAAGACTCAAGCGGCACTCAAGTAGAAGAAAATGTTGACAATAGTTTCAGGCACCACATATTAAAGTTTTGTCAAATTTGGTCAAGTAGAAAAAAAGTTATGACAGAAAAGTTTTAGCCGATGACTTTTGAACGCTACTGTATATCAATCCCTTAAGGGCGAGTATAATGGAATTAAGGTGGGATAACATAGGGTAAGCCACTTGAAGGCACCGAGATGCGGAGGGAGAAAGTGAGAACTGGGAATGCATATTCTCTGAAAACAATCCTTTCACTTCAGAAGAAGTGATGGGCAGCAAAACTCGCATTGAAAAAGCACCGCTTGGAGTCTTACCATGATCCCGCAGCACGACGTGTCGTTCTCAGTTTGCCAGCCGAACGAGATGCCGGCGATGGCAGGGTCTCTGCCGGCTGTATTAGCTTCTTTGCCGGTCTGCGATCTACCTGCGGCTAGTGACGCACAGAGGCACGAGGATGAGGGGGGTTCTCGGGTTTTCATTTTTCGTTTTTTGTCTTGTATTTCGTTCTGTCTCCACTATTACGCTGCTGAGCACCCCTACTTTCATATGCCACAAACTGCCAAATCTACCCCTTTCGGTGTGCTTGATGCGCCTACCATAAGGCATGCGTACCACTTTCTGTCCTCATTGAGTTGTCATTCCTTTATGTGGTGGACGAGTTTTCGCCCTTACCTATGGAGTAGTAACTTTCAGCACGTCTCATAGCGCCGGTATGATAATTTGTCTGCTTTTAGATAATAATACTTATCTAACATATCAATCACATTTCCGTAACATAATAACTCCTTCGAGAGTTGCTTTTGTAAACAGCACGTGGATCACGCAATTTTCATGGACGGGACTTCCACATTACCCAAGCAGACACGTAAGCACCAGCACTAGTTGTCCTTTTCCTAAAACTGGAACATCGAAGCCATAAAAATGAACGTTTTTGGTCTTTATCATATTTATCAAGAAAAATGTAATCAGTGCAGGATTGCAGCACGCACGGTATTGACCTGTTCGTTAAGAATACGCCATACATCTCGCTTCCGAACAATAAAGTATTTGGATGAGTTTCTGGCTTGTTTGGGTACTAGAAGAAACCATGCGATATGTGCAAATCGTTAGTTCTACTATTTTTGGATGAATCCGGTATTGAGTATCCGATTCCGCAGTTATGTGATTGGGATTGCATCGATGAGACTCCATCGGTGAATTTTAGATCAAAAAATGAAACAATTGCCACTTTACCATTCTGAATTTATTTTCAGAAAATGTGTAATGGATGTAACTCCTAATCTGAATAGGGTTTTAAGGAAGTTCTTTTGATCTGCTGGGATTTGACATCCTCAACCATCAATATCATGAAAGACGTTGGCCCCCTTTGATGATCGATTTCTACCAGCAACATCATCCTCATCTGCTATTTATGATTATTGTCAACTATCTTCATATTGTTTTTTGGCCATTTTCTGGTATAATATCATCTTGGTCACCTGGAATCATTTTAAGGTCAATGCGCCTAGGGATGGGGGAGATTTACAATTTTCCACTGACGTCGAAGCTCCTTCCGTCTCTTGGCTTAGGCTAAATTCATAACCCCTCCTCCTACATGGAAAAGCATCTGCCAAAACATCTGTCTGATCTGCCTTACCATGAGACTAGGGTGGGAAAGGAACGTAAGGAAAATTTTGCGTTCCTCCCCCCCCCCCCAACCTTCATTGACCCTTATTTTATTGAAAATATGATCATTAGCTCTTCCAACTCATATGATGCTCGGTTCGATTGTTCCCCGTGCAATTCGTATTCTCGTCTAAACCATAGCTCGTAGCGAACTCTCTTTCAAATTTTTGGTGCTATGTGGTCATGGGGGAACATTTCAGGGGTCATAGCGCCTTTCGCACCTATCTGCTCATTTAAAATCATTGCAAAAATTATTGATTATAAAGAGAGATCAATACTCGTATGACCCTTCGCAGGTTGGTAGATTAGTGCCTCAGTTTTTGATATAGTAAGCGGAGGTTTCATCAAAGTTCCTCATCTGAGGCGCTCAAAGTTCCGCTCAGGTTAAATGGATGTGAATCCATTTGCCATATTAAATATCAGATTAATACATATCATATTGTATAATTACATATCATTATTATTGATAGCAGTTATTACTTTCATGTTAGAAAAGGTACTAGTAATCTAGTTTACTTGTTACATAGGTTGTGCAGTAAATTGAAGTCGGTCCCCTCTTGAGAATAAGTTGTGTTTTGTTTTACATTTCCTAATTTCCATTTTTTTCATAACAGTCGCTTATAAGTCTCTTTCTTAATTTTTCGTACTACGCTGTGGTTTTTTGATGTTTTATCAAGTACAAAAGAATGAATTCGGGATTTTATGAAATCGGAGTTGATAAAAATCAAGCCCAAATGACGGTCCAACATAATTCTATGTAGAAGAGAGGTAACGATTTGTCTAAGTATGCTACATCTTCAAAGACACACCTCGCGATGAATTGTGGGAGTTATCGCGCCCATTACAGAAAGTATGGAGAGGTCCTGATCAGGGCACTTCCAAGTGTCTAGCAGAATAGCCGCTTCAGTATGACCCCTCCCCCTTCACCGGTACAAATACGACCCCTTTTTTGATCTCTACAAAACCAGACTGTTGACGGTTTGTTTATGCAATCTGTTTTATTGCGATGTATTCTTACCTGAAGCAGAAGGACTTTTATTTCACATTTCTCGACTCTGTTCTGCTATCGCTGAAAGTTTAGACTGTGATGCTCATCGCTGACCTCTGCAGGTACGATCCCCTTCCTTCCGGTCAAATACGACTCCCCCCCCTCTCCTCCTCCCCCGTCGAGAAATCATCGACTTCCGGTGTGCAATGCATATCGTATGGTTTATACTAGCACTTGTACATGCCAAAAAGTTCTTAGCGTGGACACTACATTTTTTGACACATGAAAAAAGACCAACAGGTTTACTTTTATGGCTCTGATGTTTCAGCATGAAGAAGTGTGTGATTAGTATTGTGAACGTGTCTGCGTGAAAGCCCTGTCAATGTAAATCAGAATCTCTCTCACTCGTCATTTTTTCTTTTCGAGTTCACAATATTACTCAATTTTGCCGAAGGGAATAGCTACAGTATTAGAGATTACGTGCATCTTGCAGTTTTCTACGCATACTCACGCACATAAATCTCATGCTTCTACTCCGTTCAATGCGCTTTTGTCAAATTTGTAGCCTTGACTGAAACTTGCTCTATTCGGCCCACGAACACTCTCATTTTGTAGTTCGTGCTTTTAGGAACTCCCTCAGATTTTCTCTTGATACAGTTACTCTTCTCTTAATTAATCGTCCACGGAGGAATGAGTTCCTTTACTACCTATATATTTATGTTGTATCGGCCTGATAAGGACCACATGCAAAGTTTTACGCGAAAAAGTGAGAATTGAGCCAAGACACAGCTCCCAAATATCGGTCGTTTGGTAGGGGCCTTTGAGTGAAAGCCCTGTCTCGTCGTCCGCCGCAGTTAGGAACGGAGAGTGGGCTGTTTATTTAACTTTCTGTTCCTACAGTGCGTCTCCGACCGCGGCGGACGACGGAGTGGGTACTTGCTCGGAGGCCCCGCCCACTTTGTGGTGCTGTATCCTAACCGGATTCACATTTTCTCGAGTGAAACTTTGCATGCGGCTCACATTACTCAAATACAACACAAATATGTATATGAGTAACAGAGACATTCGTTTTTTTGTGGACGACTCCACGCAATCATTGGAATGGAAACTATAAACAGCATGAAATTGTCTCGTAATTCGCTGATCAAGTCGGCTTTTTATCTTTGCATTGAAGTGATACTATGTAGGCAGTAGCGATGACGGTAGAATTCGTTCCAAGCTGTGCGACGTGATGGGAACATCTGGCACCTGCACAATTGCTCTTCAACGTAATTGGGAATGATCCGGAGAAATTCATGATCACAGAGACCAAATCGGTCCTTTTCTCCCTCCATTTGATTCTATTTCGAGTTTTCTACATATACCTCGTTCGTGCTATCCTACAGGTCATTTCGCGTTGGGTCCATAATCCAAAATCAGTGATTCTCCAGTGGGGTTTACCACTGGTTGACAATGAGTCCCCTACTGTATTGCACTATTCATCAAATGTATGTCACGACAATGTGTTTGGCAGAGTGATTGACAGAATGGTCAGGACGAAAATGTTTACTATGAATGTTTTCTTCAAGATGAACTATCACTTACCGATCAAATTTCTGATGACGAGCGATCGATTGCTATGATCAGTTATCAATGTGTGATTACGCAAATTCATGGAAATCCTCTAGCGCAACTCACTTCTACTGTTTTTTTTTTGTCTGAACGGGTATATGCCATTGTAATAATGTATGCGTTGTGGTGAAGGAATACCAAAGTGTTTATTACTTACAGCTCTTTAGCTATGTAAGAGTTCACACGGTTCTTGTTTACGTTTTGTGATAGAATTACTACATAACCCTCTGCATAATAACAAGTAAGCTCACATATGGCATAGCACATGGGGAGATAACCCCGTTTCAGACTTTCTTGTTTTCATGAAGAGGAGAAACCAGGCCAAAATATCCTTTTCCATTGATTTATGACTTCACTTATCCTCTTTATGTGATATCTCTATTTTAGCAAATGATGGCAAAAGTCGCTGAAGTCCTGCAGTTTTTTGAAGAGAATGGTGTATCTTAAAGTGGGGCAGCTCCTCCGCTCATGACCATTTATTCAATTTTTTAGCCCAGCGAAGGCGTGTACATACTCTTCCGGGACCGCCTTTTTTTACATACAGCGTGAAGTATTTTGCCAAAGAAAGTTTTGGATGAACACGATAGATAGAACCCCTCCCTCACAAAGCTACCCTGTCATCAAAAACCTACCTTTTTGCAGACTCCTTAACCTCCTTCATAATCATCTGAACTAGGCAAAGGTATTCGAGCTGCATATAGGAGTGGCTCGTTGATACTCATGCATGGTTAATAAGGTATCTGTCTGGACATCACCTTAAGGGTCGTTTTTGGCTGTTTATTTTCTTTTTTTATCAATTAGGATGGTAATGAAGTGACCAGAGATCATGGAGTGTACATCAAATCAGGTTCAATTCATTTGATCCCATAATCCTCTCTCTAGCAACTTATTATTTGACGCCGAACATGTTGGAGGAAACATGAGCTTGTCGTCAGTTCCCTATTTTTGAAGCTGTTTTTCCAATAAAAATCTGAGTTTGAAGATGTGTGCCGAGCGCATCTTGCAAGGAAAGCTAAATGCAGTTGTTTCAGCCCTCGCAAAGAAGGTGGGTGATTCCAGAGTCTTTGGGGAAAATGTTTTTGTGTGGTTTCCTATGCTTACTTGCTTTCTGGTACAAACAAACAATGGCTGATGGATAATCTCATTAGTACATTCCAACACAATGCGAAATCCCATTTTGGTATGCTGCGGATATTTCGGGAGGGTCATCATCGATGCAAACAAGGGAATTACTGTGCTCAATCCGGAAATGCAGACAGTCGACTGATAACTACGTAGTTCTAGCATGCTGCAATTTTCCTATCGAAAAAGCCCAAGTATTCGGAAATCCTCCAATCAATTGCATGTCATACTACTTGATCCTCAGAATTTTCGAACGAACTGCAGTAGCGCCTTTTTGGGGTAACACAGAAATTCTCTCTGTTTGAGACACTCAGTTTCAATACCCTTAAAGGCACCGCCTGGTATAAGGAGAGAAAATTGGGAAGACATATTCTCATTAAACAAACACTCCAGTGTAGAAGAGTTGATATTTGGTGAAACTCGTATTGAAAAAGCGCGGCTTGGGATCTCATAACGTTGCCGTAGCACCGAGAGTTGCGCTGCCACGCAGGGGAGTTGCCCCGAGGGCGGGGCAACGTTCGCGGCCTGCTGACTTTGACCCTCACCGACTGCATCTACCCAACCTGCTAGCGATGCATAGAGACACGATTCCTACTTTCTTCGGGTCACTGCCGTTTATTTTGTTATACTACTGTAACACTAACCCTGAACATATGGAATCAAAGGTGTTGTGAGCACTCCTAATTTCATATTTTCCGATTATTACACTTCGTGCCAATTCACCCCTCTCGGTCTGTTTAGGAGGCCGAATTTTTGTCAAGAAATCTAACCATTGAGGCAGCAACGGCAAATATTCATTGCAACCGCTAATCCACTAACGCGGCCCATGACATCAGGGCCGCGTGGCGCAATGGATAACGCGTCTGCCTACGGAGCAGAAGATTGCAGGTTCGAATCCTGCCGTGGTCGGAAGTTTTGCATCGAAGAAACTATGTATATGCTCTACATTAGCAGTCATAAAAGAATCTTGTGACACGCGCAGTTCGGCAACTTTGGTTTATTATTAAACCAGAACTTGTTGCATGGTTCTGCCGTACGTGGCGCTTAAAGGAATCGTCCACGGAAAATGAGTTTTTGTGTCACCCATATATTTATGTTGTATTTGCCTAATGTTGGCCTCATGCAAAATTTCACGCGAAAAAATGTGAATCTGACTGAGATACAGCACCACAAAGTGCGGTCCCAGTGGGCGGGGCCTCCGTGTAAAAGCCTCGTCCCGTCTTCCGCCGCCGTTGGGAACGGAGAGTGGGACTGTTTACGTAACCTTCTGTTCCTACAATGAGTCTCCGACCACGGCGGACGCGGTACGAGGCTTTTACACGGAGGCCCCGCCCACTGGGACCGCACTTTGTGGTGCTGTATCTCAGTCAGATTCACATTTTTTCGCGTGAAATTTTGCATGAGGCCAACATTAGGCAAATACAACATAAACATATGGGTAACACAAAAACTCATTTTCCGTGGACGATTCCTTTAAGTCTGAGACCATATTGTTCGCGTGAAGTCTGGGATCAGTGATTATAGCCATCGGGATTGGAAGATAATCTCCTTGGGGTTGGCACGCGGGTTTTCAGGAGACAATCTGTGACACTTGCACTGTAAGCCACGCCGTGAAAACAAGTCAAATATCGTGAGGTAACAAGAAAGTATGAGGGGAAAACATATTCCCTGTGAACAAACAAACATTTCAGTTCGAAAAAAATGATGTGTAGCGGAACTCGCATTGGAAAAAAAGTACCGTGAGATCTTCATTGCGATCCAGCAGCATCGCGAGTGCCGCTGCCGCGCATCTGCCGGAGGAGTTGCCCGTAAGGCGGGAAAGCGTTCTCGTTCAGCTGATTTATCCCCTTTCCCATCTCCATTTACCCCACCGGCTAGTGACGCAGAAGAGTGAGGAAGGAAAGCGAGGAAAAGGGGTTTTGGGTTTATCGTTCTCTCGTTTTTCGCCGCTTTATTTCTCCCTTTCTCTGCTATTACAGAGCACTGAACTCTACCTTCATATTCTCCAATTTTTCTACAATCTGCTAAATTTACGCCTTCCGCTGTCTTGCAGGATAATGAACGTAATCGGAACTGTGTGTGCCTTTGGTTTTTATAGCGGTCTCTTTTAGTACACTTTCGTCCTACATCTTCCGACGGCTGAATAGCTGTGAAGGGCGGAGTACGTTAAGAGCTTTCTTGTTTAGGTACTTTCGCTTGCATTCCTTCTACAGTGATGCAGGAAATGCGAATGCATTTCCTCGGAGGTGGGTGAGGGTCCTATTGTTCGAGTTTCTGACCGTTTCACTTTTCGACCACTACGGGATACCTCGATTCTCTTATTCCATGATCCTTCATCTCTAAACTTTTTGTATTAGACTTTCCACGGTGCACCGTCGGTTGAGTAACTGTGGTGGGCGAGGCAACGATTAGGCTTGGTCGTTGCCCGAACCACTGTAGCGATGAGAAGAGTGCGAGTCTCATTTTTTATGGGAATTAGTAAAAGGAAGGAGTCTTA
The DNA here is from genome assembly GCA_963978905.1 of Trichostrongylus colubriformis. Lineage (NCBI taxonomy): Eukaryota > Metazoa > Nematoda > Chromadorea > Rhabditida > Trichostrongylidae > Trichostrongylus > Trichostrongylus colubriformis. Next base: position 52,254,374 of record OZ022256.1, on the reverse strand, counting down.
TTCTTTGAGACTTTCGCCATTCCGTTCTTTGTCAAAAGCACCACTATTAAGCACCTGTTCCATATTTTACACTCAAACAGATTACCTCTCCTGCTGCCTGTCAATTACGACCACAGCGGGGATGTCTGGAAATTAAAAAAGGAATGCATGACGAAACGTCTGAGTGCTCATTACATTTTCCATTATGTCCCTATTACAAATTGCCCCCCCCCTCTAAATATTACATTATAATGTACCCATATTCCCTCTGTTACCGTCCAGTATAGATTTGTGGCAAGGCTACTACAGCAGGTTGGAAGTGCTCAACCATTTTCCTATATTTGGGCAACTTGGGCGGTTCTTCAGCCGAAAAGCCTCAAATTCTTCTGGTGAAACCGAGAATCAGGCGGACAGACAAACATCTGTACAAACAAACCAACCTTCTGGTTTATCTATAGGTTATGATAACTGCCATCTACTTACCCAGATCTCATCTTGATCCACATTCTCCTCATGTCCGGGCAATTTTGAGACGGATTACAGAAATTGACATTGATCTGAGGACAATGCAGCGCACGCCCCGCCTACTGAGGGCGGAGTCCCACATAGTCCGTGTGCGCTCTGCCCATCTTGAACCATGCTCCACCCAACCCAATTTGAACTGACCTTTCCCGCTTGTTTTTTTGGTGAAACCGAGAATCGGGCGGACAGACAAACATCCGTACAAACAGACCATACTCCTGCTTTATATATAGGTTATGATATGCATACATATGTGGCTACGGATCGATTTAGTGCGATATTTCTGACTCCCTCCTCCCTTCTTCGTTAAACTATCCTGTATGAGATATTGTAGCAGCAGGTTTCATTTGATCCGATTGCAGTTGTCTTTCGACCTCCAACCACGATGTCTTTCGATTCATTCATCGGCTAATCGATTCCGTTATCTAGTTACACGGAGAATTCAAAGTGTCCTCTGGGCTTCAGGTTAGTCTGAAAAATCTGCCCTCTTTTTCAAAGGGATTATGTGCTTAGGTTTGATCGAGATAGAGAGTTGTCATAAGCTTCTGGATGCCTCTTGGGTTTCGAAATAGGATGGACTTCATTTTTAAACTTTTAATTTCTAGTTCGCAGAAATTGATGGTATCTGATATCTATTCTGAGGAAGTGGGATGTTTCTGTGAAGTTTTCCCATGCGGGTGGCTATCGCGGTGATAGGTATTATGTACGAAGAGATACTTCGTGTCCCACCGATGGAGAAATTTGATTGAATGATTGAGTTGCGTTTCCTTCGCTCCCTTCCATTTTCCTTGAGAATATGTCGGTACGAAGAGAGAAATGAGCGGAAGTGGAGAGAGACGAGAGACTGTGGACCACTAACCGATTATAGTGATTCTTGAGAGCTTTCTTGAATCGCTTCTTGGAACTTATTTCCCTGTTATTGCTAGCCTCTCGGTAACGGTTAGGACGCCACTGACCACGCTTTCTGAAACAACAGGGGTTATATTATGCCAAGCGTTATACTGACAAGTTCTTGCTCCGATCCCAATTGATGCTGAAGGCCGTGCCGAACATCTTGACAAATGTCGTCCACCGCACATCGGCTGTAGGCTTGTCGCCAATAACCTCCTAGTCTATCCTTCGCTTTTACACCCTGGACGTCGGCAGAGGCACAGAAATATGTAAGCGTACTCTGAAGATGAGGCGCTTTCAGGCTCAATAATGTTAACGTAGCTAAGATCTGCAAACTGATAACTAGGCGAGTGACTGTAAAGGAAAGAGAGAAAGAAGGAAAGAAGTAAAGCAAGCTTGTAACCGTGTTTGACGCTCTTAGCGACACCAATCACATCACATCCGTGTTTGGGTTTCCAAACCTGGGGAGGTGAATTTGCATTGGCTTCATAGATTCTCCACCCTACTGCTTCAGTGCGGCTACAACCTTCGAACGACTGATCTTTCGACCCTCTCGGAGGAGGAGGGGCGTTAAACTATCTGTCATTGAGGAGGGGCGTTAAACTATCTGTCATTGAAAGTCTTCAATTCCTATCAGAGCAGCGTTTTGATGTCAAACTCCTCGTTGTCGGACCTGAGTGACGTTGTTTTTTTATCCCTTGAATTGAAGGCAGTAGGATAATTCTGACTAGTATGGAAAGGTCATCAAATATGAAGGTCGTCGTGTCAACAGTAAGAAAGCGGAGAAGAACGGAGTCGGCCTAAAACTTGAGAAATAAGACCCCTTTTTCACTGTCAAAAGAGGTGGGCAGGGATGAAACAAGTGGCAGCGATTGAAGAGAGACGGACCCTATTGAACTCGGGGCACTCTCTCATCAGAAATTTCGCCACATATAGTCTTCTTAGACCCCGAGCTTTCACATGCATGTCCCAGTTCACGTGTTTCCTCATTTCCCGTACACAGTCTTTACCCTTCCTGCTGGCCAGCTACTTTCTAACGCCTCGCCGCTCACTTATTTTCTTGCAAAGAGACAATTCAAAGTACTTGTTGTTGATACAATGAGCACTTGGAATCAGGAAGGACACCTAATCGTTAACAGCACCAATCGCGTAATCCCCAAGGCGGATAGGTCGTATTTAATGTTGGAGGGAGGAATCGTTTTTTTTTTCGAAAATTCGATTGCTCAAGAAGAAGCCCCCAACGACCACCTTGTCATCCAGTGATTTTTGGACCGAAAACCGATCCCCTTGTGAAGGTCGTCAATCGATAGCCATTCTTTGTACTAGGCAGCAATATTATGATACTATCTGATTATCGACTGACTTCTTTCAGTATTCAAGTGAACTAACAACCGGTAATGGAGGAGAGGGAGGTTGTATTTCTCGAAAATTTTCATGTACACAGTGCTTGAACCTGGGTTAGAGGAATCGTGCACGGAAAAGTGAATGTCTTGCCCATTAGTTACGAGTACACCGGGAAAGGCCTGGAAATTGAAGAAGTAGTGTATAACGAGACGTCTCAGTGCTTATTAGATTTTCCATTACGTTCTTATTATAAATTAATATATATAATATTATATTATAATGTATCCATACTTCCCTCTGTTACCGTCCCATACTGATCTGTGTCAAGACTACTATTTCAGGTTGAAGGTGCTCAACCATTTTCCTATATCTGGGCAACCTAGGAGGGTTCTTCTGCTGAATAGTCTTCAAGCAGTGATTTGCGAAGGAAGTTTGATGGAACTGCATGAATCCGGGAGAGTTTTGTGATCTTGCCAAGCGATGATTCAGGCCCGATTCAAAGTCCCGTTTTGGATAATTGGCCAGACCTCGTCTGTTTTCGCTCTCTTTCGTGTTACTTGAGCGTCCGTCGTGTGCGAATATGTCCCTCGCCTCTGGAATTGAAAAACTATGGTGTGTAGGTTTTCACTATTTTATCGTGCAGAAAGATTTAACCCCGCATAATCTCCTTTCCTCACGGGTCCTATCCAAAATTCATAGGACTGCAGCTTGTTCCGTCCAGTGGAACATGTGCATGTGTAACATATATTAATGTTGTATTTGCTTAATAAAAGCAGCAAGCAAAGTTCTCACGAGAAACTGAGAATCCGGCTAAGATGCAGCCCTTCAAAGTGATGGCCGAGGAATCGAGGCCTTAAGGTGAATGCCCGCCCCTTCGTCCGCCGCGGTCGGAGACGCATAGTGGGAAGAGAAAGTTGCGTAAACAGTTCCGCTCTCCGTCTCCGGTCGCGGCCGACGACGGGGCAGGTATTTACCCTCGAGCCCTGCTCCCTCGGGCGCCCTTTCCAGAAGCTGTTTCTTAGCGGGATTCCAACTTTTTCACGTGAAGGTTTGCATGCGGCCCTTCTTCGACGAATGCAACACAAATGTCGGGGTGACAGAGAAACTAAATTTGCCATATTCCTTTTATGTGAAGGAAGTGTAAGAGAGCAGGTTGTGAGGCACAGGAGCTGTGAGGCGAAGGAGGAGAGGGGAGGAGCTTCGGAGTGCATGAAACGTTTATTGTGTAAAAAAGGTTTCCGAGAGGCTCGTTCTTCCGTCCTCCCGAGAACACTTTTCGCGCGAACAGATTGCTTCACCCACCTCGGAGCTTTCTTCCACTCGCTACGCTTGGGAAAGCCTGCTTTCCTATCCTTTCTTCGTATGTATTAACCCAAAAAGAATGTTTACATTGGCAGTAGCGCTCTTGTCCTGAGGTGAGAGATAAGATGAAGACGTTCTCATTCATTCTAGCTCTGGAATTCCATGCTACTCATTTGGATAAGTGATGTGAAATGATTTGAAAGATGACTGCGTAGAATTTAATTTTGATTGGGGTCCAAGTTCTCTCATCACAGAATTTTGCCGGCATTGCTGGTAATTCTTGTTTTTTTAATGCTTCTGCTTCGAGGTTTTCAGGTGGAATCTTTATCACAGCCAACGTTTCGACCTTTTCGTCGTTGTCAGAGGCCTAAACATGGCTCAGGGCTTGAGAAGTGCACACTATCCTACCAAATGCCTCATCCCCTCTTCCATTTCTGTCAGAAGCACCCGTAGAAAAGTCAGAAGCTTGAGAGTTAGGCTCACTTTGGATTCCACCGCTAGAGTGCAACAACGCTACACTCGGTTAGTAATCATCAGCGAATCGATTACTTGCTGTCCTTTTAAGGACATACACATCCGCCGCTTATCACAGTAACTCGTAATGATGCATAAATGGCAATGAGGTCACTTGTTAATGATTTGTTTAATTTTGCAAAGCAGTGCGCTAAATCATGCCCAGTACACAATGTATGCTTTTGTGATTATGAGAATCTATTAATGCAATCCAGAAAACAGATGCACGGCGCATTCCTATTGCTCTAGGCAATTGACTTATGAGCACTTATCATCCTTTCATTACTGCTCTTTTACCTTGGGTATTTCTAAGTTGTTACAAATCAGGAGCCCTAATATGGTAGTAATTGGAGGTTGTTCTCACAGAGCTGTTTCTACATAAGCTCATCGAAGCTCTTTATTCCTTATTAAGTACGGTTTCACAAAAACCCAACAGCATTCCACTATCGATATCTAATCTGTTGAAAAGTCCCATATAGTATTAATTGAAGCGTTTCCTTTGCTATCGAAGCATCTCTGTCTGTTAGTCAATTCTGCAAATAACTCCGTGCTCTATATGATAATTATCGCTGTGTGTTTTCAATAGCAAACTAGGGGTGTGTCTTTTAATTATGATAAACAAAACGTTCGTGCTTCTCTTTTCTCCTCATTCCTCACATACTCCCCTCAGACGTCATTGTATTGTTTGTTTATAGCCATGGAACGAACCGTATAATTCGCTTTTCCCCCGCGGCTACCTCGACTTCTCCTTAATTACTGGAGACTCGACGGTGTTTTTCCTGCTCAGCTTTCCTACCCTATTTGATCGATATACATATCAGGTTATGGGAAATTATTTTCCTGCATTTTGTTATTTCCTCTTTTCCACATCAATCTCTACCACCAAAAACTGAACCTTGATTTTTGGAAAATTTATTTAGTTATTTATGTTTACTTACATTCACATGTAGGGTTATACTCAATATTCAACATTTTCAAGAACCTTGAAAGAGTGATTTTCGAATGGTGAGAAAAATATGATAGAAATATATATTTGAATCGGTTCAACGTTGCGTTGACTGCCACCGTCTCCACTGAAACTGAGGCGCAAAAAATCTTTATTAAATCACGGGCGTAAGAACTGGAACAGTGAAAATGAGTGGTTCCGTAGCACGACGTGCCCACCTTATGTACCCACCCACATAAGTTTCTAGAACTTCCAGAAACTTTATGAAAAATTCCGCAAAAAGTGTCAACTACCTAATAAAAGGGAGTGATAAAACAAACAAAAGTTAGAAAATTTTTCAGAGGAGTCATGTTCTTGGAAATATGCCTTGGCCCCTTCGACTCAACTCTCATGCGAAATCTTGAAGACATTTGAGAGGGATGCTCTCGCTTTTGGAAGGAGGCTGATTCAGAGATCAGCGCCTCTTTTGATAATCACCGTGCTGTCCCTTGTGGCAACCTTTCATTATGTGGCGATTGCACTTCCTTCTTTGCCCAATACATGCGACGTAGCCGGCGTTGAGCACAACTCATTCGCCCATAGTAACGCTACGAACTGACGGTGTAAGGTATTACTCCGCGCTACCGGTGGGATCTTCGGTGAGTCTAACGTCTTATCGCTGCGTCCATCTGGAATTGATACCGAAAGCGCCAGAAGTAAGGAGAATTTTTTAGACAATCGCTGCAGTGAGAAGTATAAGTGAATGGATCTTGCAGTAGCGATTGGATCTTAAAGCAGCCTCTTCACCCTTGGGAGTAAGCGAAATGGAAATTGTTGCTGGCGCCACCGATCTGCCGTTCCATGGTGGTTCCCCCTGCTGATCCCACGAGAACGATAGGAATTTGAAATTTCCGCGGTGTTTTATTTATTTACTTTATTTGTTTATACGACGGGTATGAGACAGGCTCATCAACATCTCCCCATTGCAAGGTGCTTCAGGTAACCTTGACGTTTGTCTTGAAAACGGTCAAATCATTTGGAAGGGACACTAGTCTCTCAATATCATTAGGTTGCAGTAAAATGTTCTCCGAAAGCTTCCAGTAACTTTCGTGGGTGTCGTACATTAAGAGGGAACCTGATACAGTTGAACAAATAAGGTGAATTGTTCCAATCTCTACGCCTGCTTTGCCTTGCCAGTTTACTGTCGTGTTTCACGTCTTTTTGTGGAAAAAATTATTTTGGTCTTATTCGGCTACTTCTTAATCGCGTCGTTTGAACAGGATGGCTTTCGCTGAAAATCCACCTGTGGAATATATAGGGGTCCTGGTAAGAATATTATGTACAGCTGTTTCATGATGTCAGCACTAAATTGCGCATTAGCACATTAACTTCTTCTTCATCTTATTCAAACAGAAATTACGTTGTTTAGTAGAATGACCGCGAATGAGAAACTCATACTTGACCCTAGTGCTTTGCTCCTTTTGACGTTACCGACGCTTTTGAGCGCCTTGAGTACCCCTCCCCCTTGGTCATTCCTACCAATTCGATGCAAAAACGGCGCTGATGTCGTAAAAAAATGTCATATTTGTGAACAGCCTTTTGGATGGCCGCTCAAACTTGAAACTCAAACATTGGGGTTGAAAATAGGTACCATTCTCGTGCATACTAGACATTCTCTTTGCAAGCGTGGCATGAATAAGTGAGAAAATGCTACGGCTAAAAATGGCACCCAGTGGAGCTCAGACGTGCGAGTATTTAAAAATAAATGTCATATTCGTGATGAGGAGCATAAATTACCCGTATGGTTGAAATTACAGTATGAATTTTCACGCTTACTGGATGGCAATCGTTAGGGGGGGGGGGTGTGAGCATCTTTTAAAAACTTGAAAAGTTGTCTAAGCACCTTGAAGACATCATTGATGGATCAGCCTGCTCGGGAAGAGGGGGATCCTTGCCCCTCTGGGCATGGATTTACGGCCCTGTCTATGATCGGATGCCACCCCCTCACGATAGCACCTCTTACTTACATATTTTTAGAATTACGAGGTGCCTGAAAGTATAATACTATCGATATCCTCCACATGTAGCTTTCGACCACGAAACATTTCTATTAGGTTGTCGGGAAAGCTCTTTCGTTTTTTAAAAACTTGCTTTTTTCCCTCAGAACTGCTTTCCAGCGATTTCTTCTGTACATATATATGTAGTACAAGTTCTCACGCATCTATAGGTATTATTGTCTTCCATCTTCCGGATAACCTTTTTCGGCAAAATAAATATATCAAAGGTCAATGTCATCTTCATTACCGAAGGCTTTTTTTGAATGGCGTTAGATAGGGAAGGGAAAAGATGATAATCCGATGGAGCAAGATCAGGGCTATAAGGTGGATGGGGTAGCACTTCCCATTCAAGCTCGAGAATTTTTAGGCGAGTCTTCCCACATATTGAAAACGTGACACGCCAAAAAATTCTCGAGCATGAATGGCAAGTGCTGCCCCATCCATCTTATGGCCCTGATAATGCTCCATCGGATTATCACCTTTTCCTTTCCCTGTCCATTCAAAAAAAGCCTTGGGTAACGAGCGAAAATTTTCCCGATAAATTCATAAGTTTATGCAGCATTTGATACATCGTTAGGGAGCGATTTTTCTGCTCTACAAAATGATGTGCTCAACTTTTGCATATTCTAAGATGGGGCCGATTTCCAGGCTGGCGAAGGGGTGGGTCCCGTTCAGAAAAATTGACCAAACCGGCAATCAATTAAAACACTAGATTTCACTCTAGGAAAATCAGCCAATCATGTGTCCTGTACTTAGCCTCGACCTCTTCTACAAGTTCCAAGAAGTGGTTGATCGAGTACACACGTCGTTCTTTTTCTGAATTCCTTTTTCCGAAAGCACGCACGCTTATTCAAAATGAAATTTTTCCGTTCAGTTTCATTGTTCAGCATTGCTTTATCAACCATTCGGAAGGATTTTTTCCGCTCTATCAAAACTATATTTTGATTTTGTTCTGGCTACGATTCAGCTTTAAATTCAAAGCTATGTGATGGGGACCCATATGACATTATTTTACAATTTGTTTTTTCAACAGATATTCGAGGAATCCGGCCAATAATATTTCCTCGCCCCTATTCATCACCTCCATTTGACGTTTCACCACTCTTCCAACTGATTGGTAGAGGAATTTTCTGGCCTTGATTTGAGAGAATTGTCAAAAATCGTCGGGTTGTGGTGGAAAAGTCAACGTTGGAAAAAGAGCGCGGCGACTTCTCAGACAACCAACAGGTGGAACTTAGAGAAGAGGTCGGGGCTGAGTACGAGACTTATGGCTGGTCGATTTATCCGAAGTGAAAGGTAGTGTTTTAATTAGTTGCCGGTTTGGTCAATTTTTGTAGACTAATACGTTATTTTGTAGAGCGGGAAAATCTCTCTCGAATGATATATGAAATGCCCCACGAACTTGTAACTTTATAGGGAATAATTTCGTGAAAAAAAGCGACATTACTTATGGAATGACCCAATATTTATTTTGCCGAAAAAGGTTATCCGGGAGATGGAAGACAATAATACCTGTAGATGCGTGTGGACTTGTACTACATGTGTATGCACAGAAGAGATTGCTGGAAAGCAGTTTGGAGGGAAAAAGCGGTATTTAAAAATACGAAAGAACTTTTCCGACAACCTAATAAACAACCCAAAAATGGTGGTTTTGGGTGCAACACCATGTGCTGTCTTGTTTCTCAACGTCCTTGGGACGTACATTCTGTTCGCGACTATTTCGAAGCCCATATAAAATTTTTTGAATTCTATAAGGAAACCTAAAGATGCCAGAACACTGTGAAAAATAAGGTCAAAGCAGTTTTCACAGTTGAGCGGATTAGCGATCATTCTGGGAAACTAGTCACCTGCGAACAAATGTATCCTCATTATTTCCTTGCAAAATATCTATGATATCACGGGTAGGAAGGAGAAATCGTATGTGCCAAAATGTTGATATGAGGTTTCCGCGTGACGAAACACCCCCCCCCCCCCAAGAATAACGAAGGTGGTGTAGTGTGACAGTGAGTACGCACCCCCACATACGGTGCAGGGATCAATCATCGGTTTCCGTCCGTCCAGACCAACTAAGCCTTCTACTATTGCTCCCCCGAGTATCTGAATTGGTAGCAGACTCGTGTGGGAAGGAAAAACACTGATTTGTACCCACATGCGTTGACCCCTGCAAGTCATTGTATAGGCTAAATTGCATTCACCCGCCACTACTGTCCTAAATGAAATCAGAATGCATGGCCCATCCCAAAAGGAGAATTTTTCGCTGGAAACTCGTTCCTTTTATCCTTTTCTGGCACTGTTTGGATTGCTCCCATATGTATGACACAATTTTGATTTTAATCAAGTTTTTTCTCTGTCGGGCTCATACTTTTATATTGATGAAAAGTTTGATCAAATCATTGGTTGTGATTAAATGTGGAACCTGATTTCCCTTTTTCCTCTCCATCATTTTTCGTCATTCACATTGCTCACGAATGGCTCTATTCTGAGATGCCGCAGCGCCTATTCTCTAATCAGTTCTGCATTGAAGCGCCTTCTACACCGAAAATCTAATTTAAGGATGCGTTCTGTCAAGTTCGGAAGCTTGGTGATGTTGCAAAAATCTTGCATTGGATGGCTACTGCTCCATGGAACAGGTGACTGCTTTCTTATCTGATGACTTCATGACGTGGTATTTCACTTTGCTGTTTGTTACTGACTTAAGGGGTATAAGTTGTTCGTTGAAGCGTTTCAGGCATATTTTGAACGGAGGGAAGGAGTATCGAACATACATAGTAGCCCTAAAAGTTCGTCGATTGTTTCGTCGTACGCGCTCCCATATGAGCGTGCTATTTTCCATCCGGAATGCTTATGTGTACCATACATGGGTCGTGCGTTGCCCATGGAAAATAGCACGCCTGAATAGGAGTGAGAATGACGACATATGCGATCACGCGATCGCATGCAAATCCATGTTGATCATTCGCTTTGTCGATTGCGCCTTGTCGATTATTTCCAATCAGAATAATAGTAATGATTGAACGCCTTTCCCTTGTACAATGAACAATTACTTGCAAGGCCAACCGTTGAATAAAGTTCTCTCGCTTTCCTCCGAAAAGTATTTGGAACTAATTAAGTGGTTCAGTAGGGATGAAAAATCCCTATGTTCGAAACCTGTGCACGTTTCGTCCTGGGATTTGGTATGCAAACTATGCGACCAGTGGCTGCGCTACTTGTCACTACATCGCTCCGCCTTACTCATGCCATGGAAGGCATAAACCTTACTAAAACCCACAAAACTTGTCCATCATTTGAACTCTTTCGTTTACACGGATATACAGTAGCGGTCAAAAGTTTGGAAACTTTTGAATTTTCAACCTCCCTCGATTAAGAGACAACCGAGTTGTCTCAAATTCACATGGTAAGTATAGAATTGAGTAGGAAACACATGCGTGACATCGCTTGCCGATAATCGATTAACTGATCTACATTATGTGATTTACTCATAATATGGCCCGTCAAAAGTATGGAAACTCTCTTGTAACGATATCATCCCGCTGCTTATTTGTGAAGGTTTGCAATTTTTTCATAGTTTTAGGTAAAGTTATGGCACAGTATCTCATTTTCAGATGGGATCTGGTAAAGAAGTAGCACTAACTGTGCAGGAGGCGATTGTTCGGGCCATTCAATCTGAAACGCCCAAGAACCTTCTTGCAGAGCAGTATCACCTCGCTAAAAGCACGATCACCAATATTTTCAAGCGCTACCAAAGGCAAGGAGGTGTGGTGGAGGGGACTCATCGTTCAGGAAGACCTCGTAAAACGACACCAAGGGACGACACATTCATCGTAAGGGCCTCGCATGCTGACCCGCGCGCTTCGTCAACGGACATTCTCGAGCAAGTGATGAATTTTTTGAGCCTTTCTGCCAGCCAAAGTACTGTTCAGCGTCGTCTGAGAGCTGGCGGATTATTTGGAAGACGTCCCAGCAGGAAGCCACTAGTGAGCTCAAGGAATAGGAAGGCGCGACTGAGTATTGCACGTCAGCACCTTGCCTGGACTAGAGAAGAGTGGGAAAAGTGTTGTTCAGCGATGAATCGAACTTCTGCCTCTTTGGCAGTGATGGTTTGAAGTACGTGAGGCGTCCTGTGAGCAAGAGAAATCATCTAAAGTACCAGGTACCAACAGTGAGGCATGGCGGAGGTAATGTGATGGTATGGGGATGTTTTGGTCTATGTGGCGTTGGCCCAGTTTTTCGTATCCAAGGGTACTTGGACTCGTCCGCGTACAAGGGTATCCTAGAGAGTTGCTTCCTTTTGCTCGTCAAAGAATGCCTAGGGAATGGATTTTTCAGCATGACGATGATCCGAAGCATGCCTTCCGCCTCGTGACCGACTTCCTGAGATCGAATAAAATTACTGTCATGAAGTGGCCAAGCTAAAGCCCGGACCTCAACCCGATCGAGCACCTTCGGGAGGAACTTGTGTGTCGTACAAGACACATACAGTGAAAAATTGCGATGAAAAGTTTGATATTCTGCTCAAAGAATGGGCTTTGATTCCTCAGTCCAAAATTGATGCTCTGATCGAGTCAATCCCCAGAAGGTGTAAGGCTGTCATTGATTCACGCGGTTATTCAAAGAAGTACTAGTTTTTGTCTCGTATCCTGACGTTAGTAGGTTCGATTTTCTTTGCTATTGAGAAGTTTCCAAACTTTTGACGCGCCCTTTTCGAAATAAACAGCATTTCCTCACTCAAAATTTCCACTCTCGAAAAACGACGTTCCTGTGTCGAGGTGGTTCAGTGGTGCGTATGTCGTCACAATGGATCCCATGCAGGTTTATTGACGGGTTGCAGAGGACAGGAGGACGTGAAGAAAAGAAGAAGTGAACCTCACCGGTTCATATTACTTTTATACCATGCATGTTGTTGTTTATAGTAGATCAATCGTATCATTCTATTAGAAATATCATTCTTACAATTTCTGTTTCATACAGAAATTGTACAATACATTTTGAAGCAAGTCAGAAACGGAACAGATTTTGTGTCGAGGTGGTTCAGTGGTGCGTATGTCGTCACAATGGATCCAATGCAGGTTTATTGGCGGGTTGCAGAGGACAGGAGGACGTGAAGAAAAGAAGTGAACCTCACCGGTTCATATTACTTTTATACCATGCATGTTGTTGTTTATAGTAGATCAATCGTATCATTCTATTAGAAATATCATTCTTACAATTTCTGTTTCATACAGAAAACTCCCCCGAAAGGGAACGACTGACTACATACAACATTATTGAGAACAAGAAATTCTTCCTTCTGGCTGCTACAATTATCCACCACTTGAAGCACTATGTGGAGAATGTAGACCTGGCAGACGAGGTTTCAAGAAACCTCTATGTCGATAATTTGCTTGTTTGCTCAGACTCCAGAGAAGAAATCATACAAAGATACGCGGATTTGAAAACAATTTTCTCAGACATGCAGATGAACCTACGCGAATTCATCTCCAATGATAGCCACGTAATGGACAGCATCAAAGTTTGCGATCAAACACTTAATAGGACACCCAAAGTGCTTGGAATACCATGGAATTCAATGACTGACCACTTTGAAGTGAAAATCGACATCGACAAAGAGCAGCTCGTCAGCAAACTCATCGTAGCACAGCAACTTGCACCGATATACGATCCCCTTGGATGGTTCATTCCCTTGTTAATGAGGATGAAGCATTTCCAACAACAACTATGGAAGGAAAACTACGACTGGGATGAACTATTGAGTACACGTGACTCAGAAAAATGGATTCAACTCGTGCACAGTGTGGATGGATTTCAACACCAAATCCCCAGAAGAATCGCAAATAGAAAAACTGCACATACACTCGTAACCTATACTGACGCCAGTTCAATAGCAATGACTGCTTGCACTTATCTCGTCAATGAAACAAACTCCTACCTCATGATGGCCAAGTCAAAAATACCGCATGTGAAGCAACAAGCGACAATACCGAAGTTAGAATTGAACGCACTCACTATTGGAGTAAGATTAACATTCAACGTCTTAAAAAACGTGAATTCTTCCATACACATCGAAAATATCCTGATCCTGACGGACTCAGAAATTGCATTGCATTGGATTTCAACATCCAGACATCGAAGTAATGGATTATTCATATCCAATCGTGTCAAAGAAATCTATGAGCTCGTTCAGCATATAGAATCATTGAACGTTTCCGTAAAGTTTGGACACATCGATACAGAGAAAAATCCCGCGGACTGTGGGACCAGAGGTCTTAGCAAAGAAAATTTCAAAGCTCATATCTGGTGGACTGCATATAGCCTTCAGCAAATTCAAAATCAGAAGATTGGAAGAAATCTCCGTTCCATAGAAAGAGCGGGAAGCGAAGAACCGCCTACGAACACGCATATGAACATGGCACATTCTTCGCAAGATGTCAAGCTTACAGATATAATGGACCTTGGAGCACTTAGCAGTTTCACAAGGGCCAAAAGAATCATCGCTTATGCACTGAGATTCTTAAAGAAGTTAACATATCGTCTGCATAAGGACCACTTACACCAGAAACTGTTTGAAAATTCACCATGGCTCAAGCATAAACCTCAAAACGATCACCTCTCCGCGAGAGATATACTGGATGCCCATCACACTCTCATTCGAAACCATCAACTGACCCACATTAGCCCCCAATACAGAAAAGAACTCGCCAAAAATCTGAACCTCAAGGAAGATCATATGAAAATCTTGAGAGCCTACGGTCGCCTCAACAGATCAGATCTTGACCCTGCTGCCAAAAACCCTATACTCATTGTCCCCAACACCCACCTCTCCCATCTCATAATAAATGAAGCCCATGGCACATACCATGTAGGAACAGCCCACACCATTTCCAACGTCCGACAAATGTACTGGATCCCACGAATCCGAGAGCAAGTCAAAGGAATTCTACGAAAATGCATCCCATGTCGAAAAATGAACAACCTTCCCTTCAAATACCCAGAAATGATGGATCTCCCAAAAAATCGCGTCACAAGGTCAAAGGTTTTTCAACACACTGGATTAGACTATTTTGGTCCGTTGACAGCGTTCCGGGAAAACAGAGAAAAGGTCAGCGTTTACGGATGTATTTTCACATGCACAGTGACACGGATGATGCACCTGGAGTTGATACTCGATGGAACAATGGAGAAATTCCTCAATGCGTTTCGTCGTTTCGTCGCTAGACGGGGGAAACCGCAGACGGTTATCTGCGATAATGCTCCTACGTTCCTTCTAGGCAGCCAAATACTGAATCAATCTCTTCAAGAGTACGAAGGAGAATCGTCTATCAACCGAGCCATCAGTAACCAATGCATAGAATGGCATCACATAACGCCGTTTTCGCCATGGAAGGGTGGCTTCTATGAGCGCCTTATCAAGTCAATCAAAAGTTCATTGTTCAAGGCAATTGGAAAACGGATTCTAGATATCGACCAACTCACGACGCTCCTGAATGAAATAGAAGCATGTCTGAACACAAGACCATTGACCTATCAAGAAACAAATGTCGAGGACTCCTCCCGCTCTCTACGTCCCATTGACTTCGTTCAGAAAGAAATGAATATCACACTGTCTTTGAACAACGTTAGCGACGATGGAGAAGACCCAACATATCTTCCAAGCAGCGACATCGCACGTATCAGAACCAGAACTCAAGCACAAGAAGCCCTCGAAAGCTCGTGCGCACTGACGGAACGTTATTGGAGGATATGGAGAGATTCCTACTTGTCAGCATTACGCGAACAGCATCGGCGAAACATAAACAACCAAAGAGGATGCACAAAGCAACCGATGGAAGGAGACGTCGTTCTCATCATGGAAGCAAGTCAGAAACGGAACAACTGGAAGTTGGGAAGAATTACGAAGTTAATGCGTAATAGCGATGGCGAAGCAAGAGAAGCTGAAGTTCACTGTGGAAGTGGGAACCACATCAGAAGACCAGTTAACCTCCTGATCCCTCTCGAAATCAGCGAGCCGGATCATGAAAATGAGAGGATTGTGGAAAGGCAAGAAGAAGAAAAGGAAGCCCAACGAACAAGAAGATACAATCTGCGCCCACGACGAAAATGGAGACACCATGGTGATCCGGCAGAAGACTTGCAAGACTCATCAAAATGTGATAGATATTTCTTGTTCTCAATAATGTTGTATGTAGTCAGTCGTTCCCTTTCGGGGGAGTTTTCTGTATGAAACAGAAATTGTAAGAATGATATTTCTAATAGAATGATACGATTGATCTACTATAAACAACAACATGCATGGTATAAAAGTAATATGAACCGGTGAGGTTCACTTCTTCTTTTCTTCACGTCCTCCTGTCCTCTGCAACCCGCCAATAAACCTGCATTGGATCCATTGTGACGACATACGCACCACTGAACCACCTCGACACAAAATCTGGTGCATCGGCCGGGAACAGAGTGGAACAGAAGACACAGAAGCAGCAACAACGAAAGTGGAACAGAAGCCACACAAGCAGCAACAAGAAAGAAGGTCAGCTGTTAGTTACGACTAAGAAAGGGGGCACTCTGCTAGTCGTAGTCAAAAACGTCAACGGCACACTTTTGAGAGTGATCTAAAGCTCAAACGTTAGCTCAAGCGGTCAACTTCTAACGAAAGTAACAAGACAGGAACAAACTTGTCAAGCTTACATCAACAACATAGCCAAACTATCCCATTCTGAATAGCGATAAGCACAAGCATCAGATCATATAATGGCAACTTCTCTCAAAGTCCGCAAAGGTATAGCAACGCGGCAGGCAAACGCGCTTAATGATCTTTTGAACAATTACCGTCAGTTATCAGAAAGTTTGACTATGGATAACCAACACAATGGTGAAAACCTAACCAATACAATCAACACTGCGTTGCTCCACATACGCACAACTCAAACGAGTTTCGAAAAGGCCTTCTTTGCATTCGCAGAAGCAGTTGACAAGCTCGGAAACCCATTAGAGGAAAACGAAAACGAGCGCATCTCCGAACAATTAGAAAGAGGCCAAATCTTACTGTCGGAATCTGAAGCTCTGCAAGTCCGACTTGAAATGCAAAAGCAATCGCTTACAACCGAAGCCATGTGGCCAAATACAACGGCACGAGCAGAATTACCGAAAATTCCCATTCCAGAGTTCAGTGGGAAATGCTGGGAATGGGATAATTTCTGGGAACTATTCTGTGCCACAGTACATTCACTCCCATTGTCAAATCTGCAGAAGTTCAACTACCTTCTCAGAGCTTTGACGGGAGAAGCACGACAATCGGCCGAACGTTACCAAGTAACGTCGGAAAACTATCCGTTGGTGGTGAAGCACTTGCAAGAAAAGTATGGAAATGCATCTGTGATAATCACCAATCTACATGAACAAATGGAAGTCTGCACAGCTAACAGCACAGACTTAAAAGATCAGTGCAAACTTTTCGACAGGCTCTCTTCTCTCACGAAACAACTGGAAAGTAAAGGAGAGAACCTCAACAGTCCATGGCTCATGTCAATAATCCTTGCCAAATTCAGAAATGACATACAAAGACGAGTTCTTGAAAAGAAAGTATCACTTTCTAGTGATCACAAATGGGACATGAACAAGCTAATGGAAGTCTTAGATACAATTTTGAAACAACAAGAAGAGATCGAACGTCACATGAAAAGAAACTTCGAGCGACAAGATACACAAAGAAACATAGGAGGAAACCCACCGCCTACAAATCAGACTAGAACACGAAAACCATTCTGCTTCTATTGCAATTCACAGGAGCACTGGTCAGTTTCGTGTGAAAAACTCAAGCATCCTAAGGAGAGAATTGATTACCTCAAGCAAACGAATAGATGCCTCGGTTGCGGCTCACCGAACCATACGCTCAGTGAGTGCAAAGGAAAAGGATCACACAGTGCGGGTAACGACACCATACTTCGATATGCTTAAAAAATTCGGAAGTTAACCCATCTACTACATCGGGCGAGTCAAACAAAGTCAGAAAAGTCAAGAAATTGACACAAAACTTCGTATCAAGTGACAAAACACCTTGCTCTGAAGGCGTTTCCAATTCCAAAGAGCACACGATCCTGAACGTTTCCGAAAATTTACAAAGAATAAAGGCCGCAGACGTATTTCTTCTCGCAGGATCTGCTCACATAGTACACCCAATAACGAAACAGCTCCATGAATTACAAATATTGCTTGATACCGGAGCCGATCGTTCCTTCATAGACTCGAAGCTCGCAAAAGCACTTCAATTGCCAAGACAAGGAAAATCAACCATGGAACTCACTACATTTGGAACGGCAGAACAAAAGAAAATCACATGTCCTGTTACGTTCATCGCCTTATGCGATGAGAAGAATAACCAACACACGATTAAATTGTTCATTCATCAACCAATAGCCACCAAAGTCCCACATTGCGCTCTCGAAGAAGAAGACATTATGTTTATCAAAAGGCAACGCATACATGTATGCTCACCAATGAAGAAGGGCAACGTGCAACCACACATTCTAATAGGATGCGACCAATTGTGGGATTTCATCAAATTTGAAACACCACAGTTCACCCTACCATCCGGACTACTCCTCATACCTACAGTATTCGGATACATGGCCTCAGGTCAAAGTTGGCTCGAAATTCGACAACCGCCAAGCAAAATCCTGTAGTCGTTCACAATTCCACTACTAGTGATCATATGGAATACTGGGAACAGTACTGGAACTCCGCATCCCAAGAAACAGAGGAAAATGAGGAGGGAAACACCGGAACAGAAAAAGAAGTAAAGGCGAAAATAAACGCCCAAGTTTTGAAAGAGTTCAATAACACCGTACAAAAACGTGAGGATGGATACTATGTGAAACTTCCTTTCAAGTCGCAAGTCTCTGAGTTACCGGACAACAAAGCACTAGCATGGAGGCGACTCACAAATACTCTACAAAAGTACAGTAATCAACCGGATCTTCTTCTTCAATACGATAACGTTTTCAAAGAGCAAATCAAGACAGGAATTCTAGAAGAAATAGATGAATCAAAAGATTCATCAACTACCAGAAGACACTATCTCCCTCATCAACTTGTAATAACTCCACACAAAACGACCACGAAATTCCGTGTCGTATTTGACGCATCTGCGCACTACAAAAACTGTCCATCCCTCAACGATGTTATCCATCAAGGACCAACCATGCTACCGAAGCTCTCTGGCATATTGCTGCGCTTTCGCATAGGAAGATACGTACTTCTGTCTGATGTTGAGAAAGCATTCCATCAACTACGCCTACAAGAGCCAGATAGAGACTTCACCAGATGTCTTTGGCTGAAAAACATCGATGAACCATTTACCCAAAAAAATCTTGCCACATACCGATTCACCCGTGTAGTTTTCGGAATCAATGCGTCTCCCTTGGCATGGTGGAGGTATGATGTAATGTTACATTTTGTGTCGAGGTGGTTCAGTAGTGCGTATGTCGTCACAATGGATCCAATGCAGGTTTATTGACGGGTTGCAGAGGACAGGAGGACGTGAAGAAGTGAACCTCACCGGTTCATATTACTTTTATACCATGCATGTTGTTGTTTATAGTAGATCAATCATATCATTCTATTAGAAATATCATTCTTACTATTTCTGTTTCATACAGTTCCACATCGTGTTCACTACTTGATTTTATGCCTATTCTGTGAATTTGAGACAACTCGGTTGTTTCTTGATCGAGGGAGGTTGAAAATTCAAAAGTTTCCAAACTTTTGACCGCTACTGTATGTATAATAGAAGCTGCCAAAATTGATTATTTTAAACCATACACTGAATAATCGAGCACGCCACTTATTTATTAAAGTATGCATTTCTTACGAGAACTTATGTATGCGGCGGTTGTCGCTTAAATAGGATTTTACGATGAACTAATTGATTAGTCGACCATTTTTCACCTTCCCACAACAACGGAACCGAAACAACAACACATAGTATTCCATGTTCAATAACAATGACGAACGCCTCCCAGCCGTTGTTGGTTGTCGCATCCCATTTTGCTGCTTTTGAAATTAGTTGGATTCCATTAAATCTCCTAATTTTTCCAACGTCACTGTTTTGAAGGAGTCGTGCACGGGAAAAGTGAGATTCCCTGCTAATAATATAATTATGTTGTATTTCCCTAATAAGCGCCACATGCAAAGTTTCACGCGAAAAAGTGACAATCCGGCTAAGATACAGCTCCTCAAAGTAGCGGCTGAAATGGAGGGGCCCTTGGGTAAGTGCCCGCCCTGTTGTCCGCCGCGGTCGGAGACGCGTAGTGGGAATAGAGGGATACGTAAATAGTCTCAATGAGGAGCTGTATCTTAGCCGGATCCTCTTCTTTTTCTCTTGCTTTTTTCGTGTAAAACTTTGCATACGGCCTACATTAAGCAGATACAAAATAAATGTACGAGTAAGAGAGAAACTCATTTTTCCGTGCACAAACCTTTGATGAGACCCCTCTTTGTTCTGCTGCAGTGAGTTGCTAAAGAGAATCACTATGTAATTAGGAAAGATGACGTTATCTGCTGCTGGATGATTTCTTCCATTCCTTAGGAATGCAATGCAAAGTGGCGTAGCAAGATTAATAACTTTTACGTGATTGGCTCTGTAACACAATGGCGTGAAAATAGGGATTGTTGAAAGGCGAACAGTCTTCCGAATAATGTGAAGGACACGGATACATGGCGTAATCTTGAAACGGACGCTCCCGACATTTTTCCGATTCTTCTGCAGCTGTCTATCATCCGAATTTGACTTTCTCGAAAACTTTGTCATTTATGTTAATCGAATTCTAACCTTTCAATCCATCTTGTTACGTTCTCATTTGATGTCCAATCATTCACAAAACGGCCTACCGCATTTGAGGCCGTCCCAGCGACGTTTCTGATTCAGGAAATCCATTCCGAAAATCAAAAGGCCATGTGCCCATTTTTGTTTACATTCGAACGCTTCTCTGCCGTGCGCGTGTTGCGGATTACCAAATAGCCGTGGTGAAGGCAGTGCACAGACACGGCTTAGCTAGAATGACCTGCCTTCTGCAGCGCTCTTCAGTGATGTGAGGAACGCGAAAATACTTCTCCGATGAGAGGGATTTGGTCGTCGTTGATTCTGTTTTTTCTTCACAACAATATTACTCAACACAGGTATTTAGCAAATGAGCAGTTACTTTACCGTGCTGTCTACGGTTGACTGATTTCTGTTGTAAGGCGTCTGTGTTGTGTCTTCAGTCTCGATTACGGTGAATCGAAGGGCTGCCTTCTATCATCTTTGTTGAAGCTTCGAATATGATCTCCTTTTGACAAAAGCAATCGCTATCTAAGAAGCCTATTTCGCATAAAAACACCATAACACCTCTTCTGTTTGGGCCTGCACTGAGGCCCAATGCTTGCCGACCCATCAAGTAGCGAAGTGACACATCTATCGAAGCGAGGTTGTGAAGCAGTCAACACATATCTGCAACCAGACAACAATGGTGCAAGGCAAAGCAGTGAATTCGACTGTCCGTCTCGTCATTGTCTTCGTCTTCGCATCAGCTCATTGTCTTGTCAGGCTCCTATGTTCGTGATCGTCGTTGGCCTCGTTGTCCTCTTCGTGCTTGTCCTCGATTCTCTGAACTACACTCTTAAAGCATTGCTTATCTGATAACATAACTAGAAATCCATTGTTGTTGAACGGCAAAAAGCGCCTCGTGGGTGTTCGTTACTGACCTCGTCTCCAAGTCGGAATATAGTTGTGTGAATCATCATGACCGAAGGTCGTGACATCTACTATCACACTCAGGAATCGACAGAATCAATCCTCGTAATTTCTTTAAGCTCGATGTGATGTTAGGGGAACTATCAGGCTCATACTGGTGTCGAAGAAGTTCATTTTCTCACGAATCGTCGCAAACTGTACCGTCAGAACCGTTTAAGCTCGATCAGTCAGCTTATCACTTCCACCTTCTGGCCATCTTCACTGTGTTGACGATCCCTCCATCGGCTACATAGATAATAGGATATCAATTATAGCATACGATGTTAATGGATATTTTAAAGCTGGCGTTGATGGGACCTAAATGTAAAAATCATCTGAATTTCGAGTGAGCCATTGCTGAGCACTCTTTTTTTATTTCAACAAAATAGCGATCTTTGGAAAATTGTTTCGTCGTTCCATGTCCCTGCCTATGATCAAGCAAAGCGTTATTTATCGTTTGTTTTGAAAAAACGTTTTCATTCGAATGGCGTCAGCACGTGAATGGCTTCTGAATCGTAATATGTTTTGCTAGGGGACTGATCATATGGCATAATTACGAACTTCCTCATTTTTATGCATCGCCTTTTTCAATTATAATACACCCTACAGACTGCTATTATTGAGTAATAAACAACTTTCACTGGGTGGGCTCCATGTGGTATTTCTGGGTATTCAAAGGAGTGTCGCTTTCCTCAAAGTTACAACTCTCAAAAAGCGATGATGCACCTCCAGAAGCAGCGGAGTGTATGGAATCGCTGACGTTTGCAACTGAGCAGTCCAGGGATGGGAAGGGTTCAGTTATCCATGTGGAGGTCCGGAACTAGCGCTAGGCAAAAGGGGCATGTAGGAAGGGCTCGATGCCAGTGTCGCTCCACCCTTTTTTGACCTCTACAATACCAGTGACTCTTGTAGGATTGCATAGTTGTGTTTTATTACTATAATATCCTTGTGCAGCATTGGAGAGCGGAGCAAGGAAAGCACGTTCGCGATCGTGATCATGGGAAAAGGATCATATTTCCTGAGTTTTTAGCTGGTTCATTTCTTTCCTTCTACGCTGTGGCACTGCCCAGCATCTTTTCTTCGATATAGTATTCGACCTCGGATGCTCGAAGTATAAATGTACACGCCCTTTCTGGTGTATTTAACCATGAGTGTACAATGTCCGAGTACAATTATAAAAATCGCGCATGATGCGATACGCCCCTCCCCCCACCATAACGCACTGCGCACCCTTCTCATTTACCAGTGCACTATTCCTGTTGAAAATCGCAATTTACTAGTGCTAGACAGAGATCGACTTCAAACCTCCTACCGTTAACAGCCTGAAAGAGTTCGCAACGAGTGCAGTAGTTTGTCCTGTCCAAAATTGGTTCTTCGCCTTCGTTTGCTAATTTCAACTCATTTCAAATGAGCTGGTCCTCGTTAATATTCTGGTCTTCTTCTGCGCGTTGCTCATGCTTCATGGCTTCGATGTTGTTTTGTGTTGCAGCGACCACATTGGCTTCTTTGTTCCAGGAAAAATATGCAAGCATCATGTTCATATATGGTAGAATAGTTTTATGCTAAAGGGAACCTTTTTTTCACATGAAGTGTTAGCGGCTGATCGATCTACGATCTACGCATCTTGTTTGGTTTTTTGTTAGCACTTGAGGGTCGTAATGCCGTCTGGCTGAGATCGTTACTTCACCGATAGGTTCTGTTTCAAATACCCAGGTTCTGAGAACCGTTAAGTGGGTCGTATTTTGAGAATTTGGGTCGGAAAAAAGGTCTTTTCTGAAGATTTCTCTCTATCCATCTTACGCACTACAGTTCAAGGGATAGACATGGTGATTTTTGGTTATATTTAGCTTGTTATGAGGAGCGAAGGATATTTTACAACGAACCCATGTGAGTAAATATAAAATAAAGAACGTGTACGTAGCAATAAAACACATTGCAACTATATAATCCGCCACCATTTACTGGTATTGAAGATGTCAAGGAGGGATGTCGTTTTCAGTCCTTGTAGAGGGGGTGGGGTCGTATTGTGGTAGTACCTTGCTGGTACATCCTTCTCCTACGGCTCACTTACAACCCATTTTTTGAGCGCATCGTGGCATGAACTGGATTCTGTGGAACGATGTGCACAATGGCTGGACAAAGATCAAGCTCGTAACGGTCAGTCTCGCCAGCATGGTGGTGGTATGATGGTTGCGGCTGCTCTAAACCATCATAGCTTCATGGATCCCGGCGAAACTCTAACGACTGGAAGTACTGTAAGGACCTTCTGAGTGAGATGCATCGCAAACTGTAGAGCACAAGCTCAGAATTGGCTAGTAGGAAGGAACCCGATCATTCTCCACGAAAACTCATGGCCCCATCTTGCACAAGCAACCGTGAGAATGTTGAATGAGCGGGGCTACGGAACTTTGTGGTGACCTGGACCTATCGATTATCTCCTCTTCAAGCGTCTGGACAGCTCTCATCAGGAAAAACGCTTCAAGACCAAGCACGATGCTGAAGCGACCCTCGACCTTCATATTTCTGAGTAATCGAAATAAGTAAGCTTGTTCCTTGTTGGCAATGATCTGCTGATTCTTATGGTTCTTCTCGCAATTGTGGAAATTTTGTGAGAGCCGAGACATTTAAAGTTCGAAATCGAAAACCGCAAGAACTCTCCGAACGACCGGACAAACCAAGCGGCGACCACTGTCCCGCTCATCAAGGCTGCTCAGCCCACTGCAGCACTACGGAGTCTTTATAGAGAGCACAACGCGGATTTACTTCAGGTCTTTTTTGGAACACATGTGCTCCATTGCGGTCATCATGTCTTTCCGCTCCTGCAACCCCAAGTGCTCCCCTTCCCCCTCCCTCCCCCCGATGATGGTTTTAGTCTTTTCGTTTGTAATGAGAAATTTCGCCGGAAAAATGCTTCGCTCAAATAATTTCTTTTTATGGATTTTCATTAGGCTGCTATTTTAATTTCGTGCCCACAATACTAAAATAAAACTGAACTTTTCTCATTATCTCGTAGGACGCTCGCACCTTGCACTTTCATTATCCCAGTTGTGAGAAGGACGATAGTGTCTCGGTGTTTTTGCTCTCAAAATTGAACAATCAAGTACTCAAAGGTGCCCGTCTCATTTCAGAAACCTCATCCTTCTCTCTCATCAGTCGTTCTCACTGAATCAATCTAAATAGAAGCGGATAAGTATGTCATATTTCACAAAAAAATAACATTTCCGAGTGATTTTATCATGTCAGGAGATGTCTAGTATATTCAAAGAAGAAATTCTGAGATAGTTTGGAGATGAGGCCTGAGTGACCTCATTTCCTGCACTTTTAAGCTTGGGCTTCAGTCACAATTACATCTTCCAGCTCATGAAGTAAACATGATGAGCCACTGTCTCCGCAATCGCTTTGAAATTTTCCTCTTTTGACTCCTTCTATCTTTCAATTACCAGATCTGCTCAAAATTGCTAAGATAGTTATCGCTACAGTAACCATTTTATTGTTGCAGTTTCATCACTTTCATCAAGTTTTTCCTTTTTGGAAAGTGCAGTCCCATAGATAGTTCTAGGCCACGAAATGGAATCTAATTAGATCAAGCCATGAAGCCACCAGAGTAAAAAAATGGCATTAAAAGTGACAAAGGAAGGCAGTTTTTTGATAAATGTTCTTTTGTGAGTTTCCCGGCATAGTCGTGGAAAAAGGCCTAATAACCTCGTGTACCCTTCATCCATTCTGTTTTTGTACAGACGATTGCAGTAGAATGTGAATGTGAATGGGATCTTTCTGCAAGGGCGAATGCGAATGGGCGAATGTGACAGCGGTAATTATCTGAGAGAGAATGCCATAGAAATGGCCGTTGTAGTGGTCTACATAGGGTGTCGTGCGAGGGCTGTTTCCCTCTATATGGCCGTATACATATTTCACTTTAATCTATTATACAAAACAGGAAAGCATTACTCCCCTGTCATTAGCATGATACCGGAGCGGTTCGCCTTTACAACGGGCAGATTTTCCGTTTTATTCCTTCGATTACTTGTACTGTGATTGTCGATCGACGACCTTTTTAGAGAGGCCGTTTTGGTATTCTTGATGTATTTTGATCAAAATTTTCACTTTATTAGGACAACGCCAGTGTGACTGAGCGGAGAGGGTCGCATATCAGGGAATCCTTTCTTAAAATTTTTCCTCTATGCAACTCTACAGCTGCTACGACGAGTCTGATTTGGAATACGAAGTTACAGGTGCAGTGGGGCGCAACGGCACAAGGCGTTGCACCACACTGCACCCATTCAGTGTGAGGAGCGGAGGGCGGAGGCGTGGCGCATCTCCAGGGAATTGATTAACGTCGAATCGAGCTTTTTAGCTCATTCACATCATTATTCAGAGCGCATTCATTGAAGCATATGTCATAATTAAAGTTAGTCTGGCAATGAAAATTCAGGTGGGGATGGGGTTCCCGAAGGACATAGGCAAGCAACGGACAGTAGGGCGCTACTTCTGCATATACTCACAGATGTATTGTTTGTTTTTAAACGGATTGGATCATCATTTCTGCAAGATAATTGGTCTCCAATTCCAAAGCATCTCTAGTTGTCCTGAATCGTCAGCGTTCCACCACTATAATACGTCTGTTTACCAGACTACTGTTGCATCCTACCTCGAGCTCAATTTTTTTTAAACTGTATTTTCTGATTTCGATGTTATATGTGGGTTAGCAGCATGAGATTAGATCCTTTTTTGGTTAGGATTTTCCAGGAAACAGCAAACGATTGCAGAGAATCCGGTTATACATCGGGCCGATCCGAACAATTCCATTTGTGAAATGGGAACGATCGTTCTAAACGTCATTCCCTTTGTTATGTTTACCGTCAAACAAGGTGTTTTTCATGACCGTATTCATCCCATCAAATCTATTGTTATTTTTTTTGAATTTTTATTTGTCGAAGCATGGTCAAGAGCGAGCAGCCGATTATCCCATTGATCGCTATTTAAGTAGTAGGCCAAAGTCGAGTTAGAAGGGTTTTCGGTTGGGAGTTAAGGTGCAAGTAAGGTGGTCACTCGAAGAATAGGGCTGCTCATCAGCACTAATCTTCAAGTGACCACTTTGCTAGGGGGTTGAGGTGTTCAGTAGTGCAACAATAGAAAAAAACGGAATAGAAAACAAAAAAAAAAACCGAGAAATGAGCCCCTTTTCACTACTTCCTTCTTACTCTCCCTGCACCAATAGTCGCTGATTGATAGATACAGAAGGGCAAGAGGTTAAGTGACGTAGTCGCGAACGTTGTCCCACCCTCGCCGGCAACTCGCCCGGCTGATTCGCAGCGCTGCGGCATTGTGATGAGACCCCAAGCCTTTTCAATGCGAGTTTCGCCACACATCACCTCTTCTAAAGTGGAAGTTTTGTTTTCCAGTTCTCCCTTCTTATACCGCCTATGGTGCCTTTCAAGCGTCAGAGAGACCACGGAGCCGTGAAGACATTGATTTAATAATATAATTTCTATTTTTTGCAAGATCTCATCTTTTTTCATTGATTGGGCCAAGATTGAAGAGAAAACGAATTCCTTATTTATCCACTTCTTTCTTGATAAAGAGAGTTTTCAGTGTAACCATGTGAATCTATATGCATAGTAATAATAGAGGAAATGCGAAATAGACTGCCTACTATAACGTTCCATAATAACGGCAGTCACAACAATATCCTTTGTCAGCGGATCTTCTCCTCTTCTCGTTTTCGAAAATAATCGCATCTCCAGGGTGGCTCAATGGCTTTGTTACGCCTACATAGTGAGCGAATTTGGGCGAGTTGTCTTCAGTTAGAAAATAGCCATTTTTTATTGAATTGACGTTATCCACATGACTAGTAGTTTGTAGTAAAGTACAACTTTTCATTTAGAAACACAGGCGTTATTCAAATGAAGGTTTCAGATTTTGCTATTTCAGAAATGCACTTTTCAATAAAAAATTATTAGTCTAACAATTTGAGTATGCATTATTTAGTATATTTTTTATTTTTATAAATTTTGCACATACATCTTGCATTATAATAATAATTTTTTATAATAATATTATGCATTTTTATGATGATAATTTATTATTTTAACATAAACTTTCTCATTAAAATTAGTTGTAAAGTGTCAATAAGTATTGGGTTGAGGAATAAGTCTTCGCCGTTTTTTTGAACGTGGTTTTTCACATTAATCCCTTCATCCTTTGACAGAGCTATATATGTTTCTGATAGAGCTTTTTTTGCTCTACAAAGTGCTATTATGTTTTTCGATTCCTTCGACTATCTGAAATTTATGAGGTTTAGAAATGAAGTGAGCTGAAGGCAAAAAATTGGCGTTTGCGCACCTCATCTCCTCGTCTGCCATCGAGATCAAAAAATGTATGTGTATATGACTTGGATAGAGCTTTTTCAGCTCTACAGAATGGTACCACATTTCATTTGAATCGCTCAACTTTTTGCTGTTTTTAGGGCTCACAAATGCAGTACTCGCAAAAGTGTGCAATTTCGTTATCTCCTCTTCCTTGTCTACCATCGAGACTGGTGAGAGACTGGTGAGAATATTTTTAGATGCATTCGATAGAGCTTTTCTTGCTCTAAATTCATCGAGCATTTTCGACTACATGTGACGAAAATGCTCGATTTCGCCGACTTTTAAATGATCAGAAAAAGGGCAAAAATTGATTCGTACAAAAAACGTAAACACTATCTCGTAGAGCGAAAAGAGCTCTATCGAATGCTATAAAATACTTTGCCAAAAAATTCGTTTTCATAACGCAATTTTGAATTACAGGAGGAAACTTATTCCTACATGCTAAAATATGAGAGGATACAAAAGGTTAGTGGTATCATCTTGTAGAGCAAAAAAGCTCTATCGAATGCATCAAAAAATATTCTCACCAATCTCTCGCCAGTCTCGATGGTAGACAAGGAAGAGGAGATAACGAAAGTGCACACTTTTGCGAGTAGTGCACTTGTGAGTCCTAAAAACAGCAAAAAGTTGAGCGATTCAAATGAAATGTGGTACCATTCTGTAGAGCTGAAAAGCTCTATCCAAGTCATATACACATACATTTTTTGATCTCGATGGCAGACGAGGAGATGATGTGCGCAAACGCCAATTTTTTGCCTTCAGCTCACTTCATTTCTAAACCTTATAAATTTTAGATAGTCGAAGGAATCGAAAAACAGATAATAGCATTTTGTAGAGCAAAAAAAGCTCTATCAGAAACATATATAAGCTCTGTCAAAGGATTAAAGGATCAATGTGAAAAACCACGTTCAAAAAAACGGCGAAGACTTATTTCTCAACCCAATACTAATGGTATCGTCCAGTAAAGGTGAACTTTTCGAAAGAAGAGGAAAATACCATTGAGTGCCACGACCGCCACCTTACGATGCGCCACGCCTTCGTCATTCAGTCAGTATCATGAAGGCGAATAAAGATTTTTTGCTTTTACACACCTCAGCCGTCTATGCTCCTACCTACATTCTTGGCTTATGTAGCACAGTCAACTTATTATTAGTCGCATATTTTTCTTCGCAGGAATGTGGAAACTACGATGGGGTTGATTGAACAAATTTTCAACCACATGAACAAATTTTCAACCATTTCGTGTGGCACGTGCTCCACTTATCATGCTCCACTCCTCCACTGACATTCTCCACGGAATAGCTTTTGCATTCGCATCCGCCTATATGGGGCACTTTCATTCCGCAAACTATCTCTCTCATCGGAACTTCACTCATTCAAGTTGCCGCTGCTGCTTCTCACCAACAAAATTGGTAGGAAATTTTCATTCAGTGCTCTGCCGACTAGACTGAGTAATTTTGCGTCACTCTATAGATACACACCTGCTTTTTTTTGTGATTTTTTCATTTTTTTCGTCATGATCCTTTGTAATCCTTCGATTTCCATCGAAAAATTCAGGGTGAAGTGTAATACGGAGCTAGAACATTCGTCTTGTGGAGCCCGTCATGTTCCTCCAACGGTAATGATAGATTCATGCTTGAGTTATTTATTTCATGGAACGGCCTGAAAAAAGCTCATTAACGATTGACGTCGTTGAAAAAGCGGTAAGTTGACATCACGGTATATGACGAAACGTTAAAGTAACAACTTCACCAAGATGAGTTAGTGCTTCTTGTCATAAGTATATCGCTATTTTCGCTGGGAAATTTTTCCTATAATCTAAAAATTGTTTACCATGTCACATATCATACGAAAGAAATTCATGGCGAGTATCGAAGCCACTGATTGCAGCCTACCAAAAAAGCAGACCGCTTCCCGTTAGAGCGAAGATTCCCAGAAGGAATTCGATCCGAATTGGGCCGTAGTGTGCCAAGCATCACTATATACGTGTTGATCCCCGTTCGAACTTATTCTCCAAGGAAAACTACTTTTCGTTGATGAGCTCCCCCGACATTGATTCCCTATCTGGGATCTTCGTTATAACTGCGGACCAAGCCTTACTCTAAGAAAGGAGATCTAGGTGGATGTGCTCTTTGGTTCTTCTTCATTTTCAGCAGACATTCAAATTGGCTGTGTCCGACGTTGCTAATTAAACTTACGGACCAATTAGGCGCATACGCCATTTTTCCGAATCCAATTTTGGCATGTGACTTCCTTGGAAGCCTTTCTCCTCATTTTGGTTCCCATTCTAGAGGAAATGTTGTTTAGTTCACTGTGAGAAATGAGGTACCGAAATGCTTAGGATATGTTTTTCTACTACAGCCACTGTCAATCCGAATAAGGAGATTGTATCCGGATAAATTTGGAAGATAGGATCTACTCAATGTTGCACTTTTTCTTGATTCACCGTTAGTTCACACTATACAGGGGGTGCCAAAAAGAGTAATTTCGCTCGCGGCTCACATCCGCCCAGTATACAAAACATAGGGGAACGAGAGATAAAGGTATTGGGGCGAAATATTCCCGAAATGTTGCTTTAAAAGCAGGACCGAGCCGTAGCTTGCTGCGTTCATCTTCCTAAAAATATGGAGCTTTCAGTCGACGCAGTCTGGCTTCAGAGCACCTACGGTATCAAAAATCGCTCAAAAGTGTGAAGCCAGGTCCGTGGTAGGTCTTTTGTGGGAAGCTTCCTAAGGATTGGCCCTTCGGTTCGTGGAAGTCACAGAGCCCTTGCTACGTGGACAACGCTGCTATGATCCGAAATGTCGTTTTTCATGCCTCAAATCCACCTCCGGAGGGGTTCGAGAGGTAATGGCACGTTTTCGTTCTTAGAAAGGGAGAATGTTGGGAGCCTGGAAAAACAGAAAACTTGAGGGCACCACCCAATATGAATTCTCCTGGGTACCCAGAGTGAACGAACCTTAGCAAGGTTATGAACGAGAGTGATGGAATCTCGGATTTTGCCGTGTTGAGGTGACACATCATATTCACTTAGAATAAACTCCGGGTCCTGTTTGTGCAGAAGGCTCCCACGGAGTTTAGTGATAGTATGAGGCGTGCTCTCGAATTTGGAGATGAGAATTCCTTGCGAGAATTTGCTGAATTTCGTCTAATGTGGGGCTGAAAAAGGAGGAAAAAATTACTTTTTTGACACCCCCTGTACATCCCACCAGTAGAGCCAGGGCCCCATCGCCATCATAAAACTGCACGGTTTTTTTTATTCAAAATTGCCGGTGCC
This sequence comes from Trichostrongylus colubriformis, assembly GCA_963978905.1. Classification (NCBI taxonomy): domain Eukaryota; kingdom Metazoa; phylum Nematoda; class Chromadorea; order Rhabditida; family Trichostrongylidae; genus Trichostrongylus; species Trichostrongylus colubriformis. The sequence goes on along the minus strand of OZ022256.1, from coordinate 52,223,437 downwards.
ATCAATCATAACTGTCATAGATTTGAGATATCTGGTTACACTTCCCTTCCCCTCCGGAGCTCATTTCTGCGGGAAAGACGCGGTATGGCATGGGCGGAATCGTATTGAGGAGGGGATGCCATATAGTGGAATCTTAGATCGTTCGGAAAAATCTGCGCCTCGAATGGAGAGATTTTCATCATGTCTCAAATATCCTTCCTCCTCAGCTCATAAACGACTTTTTTCTTAGCCGTATCGAGCCGTACCTTTGATGAGAACCGCATTCTGTATGGCAATCGACGACGATATGAACCATGGCTGGGCGGAGGTCAAACACGTAGCAATCGGCCTCGTCAGCATGGTGTTGCTATGGTTCACGGCTGCTCTAATCCACCACACTTTCGTGGATTCTGGCAAATCTATTACGGTCGCAAAGTATAGGGACGAGCTTGCGATATGCACAACAAACTGCAGATCATAAGCTCAGTAATGGCTAATAGAAAAGAACATATCTCCTTTATGACAAGTCGCGGCCGCATATTGCACAAGCTACCCTGAAATAGTTGAATGAGCGAGGGGGCTACAAAGCTATGGACACTCACCATGCTCATCTGACCAGTCTCCTACCAATTTCCATTTCTTCGCATATTTGGCCAGCTTTCTTTGCAAGAAGCGCTTGAAGACCCAGGACGATGCGGAAGCTACCTTGCATAAGTTCATCGCATCTGGATCTCCATAGCTCTGGCGCAGAAATAAACAAGCTTATATCTTATTGACAAAAGTGTGTGATTCTTTGAGCCGAAATATGCGCACTTGAAATTAGAGGCTGAAAACCGCAAGAGCCTTCCGATTGACCTAGCAGTAGTAAGAAAATTTTTCCAATGCGATGTTTAGCCTTCGAGTACATCTGCGGTTCCCAGAATGCACACTTGATATATCCTTGATCTTCTTCCACGCAATAACTGAGCTACTACTAGCTACTGTTCCATTTTTGTCTATTGAGCCGCTTAGTTTTGCTTATAATGATCTTTAATCCGCTTTCCTGATGCTTTTCTGATCATCATAGGAATTTATTCCTTGGTCTCCCGAGGCCTGTTCACGTCACCTACCTTCTCTGCGAATTATTCCCTTTCCAGTGAACTTTTCCAAAAAAAAAACTACATCGCTGATACTGTCCAAATCCTTTTGACATTTCTCAGAACTAATATTGTTGGCTCTTCAAAGCTGCTGATTTTTGACGTAGCACGCGATGAGACAGCTCTTAGAAGGAATCATGCGCAAAGTTTTTTCTAGGACGGGACACGAACTCGCATCTATGCTTTCCGTGCATATGTGCGATTTCTTTTCACTATCTAGACCACTTTCACCCTGGTATATTTATCATAGTCACGCGTATAAAATTATAGTTAGACTGAAAGGGGGCCCTGTAGTGTAGGATTAGCAATAAGCTCGGGAAGTATGGTTGCGGGTTCGGGTTCGTTCGAAACCAGGGATTTAGCCCATAACCCAGCATCTCTGTAACAATCTTCTCAGAGCATATTTTGGATAATAAATATTGAAATTAAGTCGAATTTCTCGAAGAGCTTCGAATTGCTTACGATCTTAGGATTTTGAACTTGCAAAGGGTGAAGCAGTACCCAGACAAAGCATCTCTTTAGGGATAACTAAACCCATATCACCCGAGGAAAAGAAAAAGGATGTAGTGACGCTTCATATTCCCTCATAATTACTCCTCAAATAACGCGTAGGACATTGTCATCGCTTTGGGATACAACTAATACGGCGTTCTGGTTCACACCCATTGCGTCGTACGACGGACGTCACGACGCGCACTTTCTGCCCTGCCCACACTCACTACCGCAACAGTCATTTTCTTCATGAGTCATCACAGGAGTTAATATGAAGGAGGTGCGATTTCGAGATCGATTTAGCGCGAGTGATAGCACTTGATCCCAATTGGTATTATGATGTAGAACGACGTGCTTGAGCTAGTTGTCTTCCCATTCCGATATGGAACTCCATGCATTTTGTGTGTATGTAACATCATCAAACATGACACTTCCTAAACGACGATAGTGGTGACTTAAAAGGTGCACCAGTAGTCGAGAATTCCTCGACAGGGGGAGAGAGGAAGGATCGTACTTATTCGGCACCTTCGGGGTTAGCGATAAGCACTAAAATCAAAACTTTCACTAAACTGATGACAAACAAAGGCTATTTCACCGCAAATCTGTATGACAAAATGTAAAATAAATATATTTTTTTGCTTCGGGAAAGGATATATAGCAATAAAAATTGCAACTATGCAATCCGGCAACAGTTACTGGGATCAAAAAAGGGGGTCGTACTTGGTCACCATAGACGGAGGGGGGGGGGGGTGTACTGAAGCGGCTATTTTCCTCGACACCTGAGAGTGCCCTGGTGGCTTAACAACATTGGTGCCATTGCAACCTGGTCTTTCAGTTCACAAGGGGCTGAGGCGAATCTAGTACATACATATTGGTTAGCACATAAGCTATGGAGTACCATAGTCAGTGTGCTAACTGAAAGCTTTTCGACACCGTTAAATGGTGGATGTAGTATTTCAAAGTCAAAATAAGATATTTTCAGGATACATAGGATTAAAGGCCGTCAGCGCTTTCAAAGGTTGGGTTGACCACAGTAAGTTCTTTTCCGAAGGTTTCAACAATTTATCATGTGTATTTGTTCTTGAAGCTGCAGTTAAGAAAGTAATTAACTTTATCAGGCTAACTTTTTAACCTTGTCCCCTTCGTCAAAGTCTAGAAAGCCGAGCTTAAATGCGATTTATCTCCCTAACAAGATTTCAGACTCACAAAACAGTTCCACATAGACCAGAAAAGTTTGAATAGGAGTAGCAAACCACAACTAAAGTATAACTAACATATAAGCACAACCGGCTGTTGCTGAGACCACCGATAATTTCAATATCAATTTATTACACGTTTAAAAGAACTTATGAGTGGTCATTGGTGGTGTATACATTATCAACGTCACCGAAGAGTGAGTGAAGAAAAACCGGCAACGAAAATGGCACAACGATCCAAATAAAACGCTAATAAGGAACAACAGTGGAAAGATCGAGGAACAGCAAATAAAGACAACCATAAAAATATAAGCAGTTTTGGTAATGGCGGGAATAAACTAGCTCGAGTCCTTTAGATAGCGAGGTTCTTCTCATCTGAAAGCTGGGAGTTGATAAGAAATAGGAACCTTTTTGCTCATCTTATGTTAGCGTTCTCCGAACCCGCCGGATGGGTGAAAAAGTGATCACGAAGAGTTGACTTAGCAGCTTTCGAGCAAAGTTTTTTGAGCTCATTCTCGTAGAAGAAGTAGAGAAGGTGAGCAATTCAGAAGAAGCATAGAGCATAATACCATGGATGATTTCAAAAACAGTAATTAGTCGTTGATTACCGCTAATAATGATTTGAATGCTGTTAACCAGTTTTGAGACCCTGTTGATTCAATCCATGATTCAATTCGAAATTTCGCTTCGCATTAGCAACTAAGGGTGCCATCTTATTGAGGAGAGTATTTCCTCTTCTTTTCGTTTAAGGCTATTTTAGCTGACCCCTAGGAGCGAAAAAAAAATTCCTCCCCTCTTTATTCGAGGCTTGAATAAAAATGAACCTGAAGTGGCACACTACACAGATTTCTTCAAAATTCTTCAAGTAGAATGTCCCCTGCTCATCAGAATAGCTTTATAAGTTATTCTAGCTGATATCCAACTAACACCTTGATCTATGCTAATGACGCCATTTTCGGAAAAGATTTGCGCGGATAAGTCGGATCTAGTAAGCATATTAAGTTGTTTGATTCATGCAAACTGTCCACCATTTGCAAAATATGTTCAGGCTTCTAGTACACGTTATGGATCGAAATAAAGACCCCTAATACTTGCACAGTTTTCTTACTAGAAGCGCAGGTACTCGATCCCGTTGTCTCAGGATTGCGGATTCTGGAGTCCATGAGTTGGAGACGATTGCTGGGTAAGTTTGCTTGCCGTGACATTCCTTGTTCGGAAGAGTGCTTCTGGATTCTGGAGACTGGAGGCGATTGCTGGGTAAGTTTGCTTGCTGGAACATTACTCGTCGGAAACGTGCTGATATGAGAGAAGTTCAACCAAATGATCGATGAGGGAAAATCTTGTATTTCAACCTGTTGGGCTTTCCAACGGCCCTTGGGTGATGGTGCGAGAAAGTATGTAGGATCCTCCTTTGCAATGAAACAATGACGTTCGCATCCTTCCTCATCTAGCATTCACCACAGTAAAATTCTGAAACTTTAGACTTACTCCCTTTGGAGGGCGGGGGGGGGGAGGGGGGGGGGATCTCGATTCCACTCGATTCCATTTAGCATTTATATTCCGAGCTGTACGGGTGCACATTGATCGAACCTAATTTGCAAAAGTAAATTAATCAAAATTGCAGTTCCATTGCTTTTAATTCCGAATGACGAGCTAGGATTGTCTAGATTTCTCCCTTAAGGTACCCGTACCCTTCCCCACCTTACATAATCCTTCAAACCTATTTGAATTATGATTTTTGGCCTGGTGTCGTTCTGTTCCTTGATTCACCATTGCGCCGAAAGAACTAGTATGATTGTCAGTTAATGGGAAGAGGCTAGTGATTACTTTCTGAACACACTTTTTGCTTGCAATTCTATTGTTTCTACGCAAGCAATAAAGCGTAATTTGCATACTCATAAAACCTAGAGGGGTCGTTCTGGAAGAAGAAAAACTAGCACTCTTGACACAGTAAACACTAAAATACCGGAGAAAATGATGAATTTTTGATGATAATGATGCAAATCGTAAGGAATTCGCCCTAGTCCAGTTTATAAATTAGGTGCATTGTAATTTACGTTGACCTCTTTGCACGTTGACCTCTTTGCAGTGTGAACAATGGTGCCGCCATACGTCGTCTGATATAGCAGCGAAAGTGCAAATGAGAATGTGGGGGTATAGCTCAGTGGTAGAGCGCTCCCTTAGCATGGGAGAGGGCTGGGGTTCAATTCCCCATACCTCCAAAACATTTTTCATTGATCCGTACGGGTTTCTTTCCACAATTTATAACGACTTCCTTCTTGCTTTATTTCCATTGAAATTCGAAGCGAAGTTTTCTTACATTTCTACATGCTGCAACAAATTCTACGTAAACACGCAATGCCTCGTGTATTATCGGCTTTGCTTGCAAATAGAAAGAACCGATTTTTTGTTAGTTTTGTACGATTTTGGTTATTTTTGTATTTTTCGTTCTTTCTTTATTTTTCTCACGTATTTTTTCTCATCTTTTAGAACCGTCAGCAGCTATAATTAGTTAATTAATCATCACGTTTCATACATATGTATGACGATCATTTCAAGTGTGTTCAATGTCTTCTGTTGCTATTTGTTTATCGTGCACTTGTTTATTACGGCGTCAGTTGCTGAAGAATGGATGCCCCGGATACTATCCTACAGATAGCTTAAATCATTCGGGACATGACTGTTACTGTACAGTTGCCACAATCATATCCTACAATGCATCAGGTCATCCCATTCAAACTTGCATGAGATATTTTTTTTTCGAATAAAATGAGAGACAGGTAAGATAAAATGCTGATTTTCTGGGGCTAAGTTTAGTGAACCCCACAGAAGACAATGACCCACTCCCAAAGTCTAGGGAGCATTCAGACATCAGATAGCTTTCGTATTTTGACGAGACCCGATAAAATGCTTTTGGTGTCTTTTTCGGCGACCGCCCATATGTCGTGGCACTTGCTTTGGAGCTGTGCCTTCGACTGATCATACAGCTAAACTCCCACGAATGAAAGTCTGAAGATCGGCGGCTGAATCCAAGTCTGAATACACCTTTTTATCAAAATACTATCGAACAATATGGGCCACATGGGGTCTGCCATCGTCGTGGGTGATGATTACCTTTCTATAGTTGCTTGCTGTTGGAGTGGTCGTCGAAAGAGTGGTGATAGGTTGCGGAAGTGACACTCGTTTACACTAAACAGAGCCGCTTAATGTTCTTATCTCGAAAATCCGTCACCATGGTGAGCACCATCTTGAATCCACGTAGCTGCTCATGTGTCTATGCAGGAGTTCGTCATCGGCATTGTTCCAAGGTCGACACTTGTACATTTTCGGTAAGGTGTACTTGACCACTAATTTTTCATTGATAGCTAATGACCGCTTGACTGCCGTGGTTAACGTTGAATGCGGAGTGCATTGTTGCTGGAGGCGTCAATGAGATCCTGTATTCGTACTTCTGTAAGAGAAGGAGGCTCCCTATCACACATTTTTCCTGTGGACCATCTTCAGCTTCTTTGGCGCAGCACGGTTGACGGTCGAATAAGGAACGCTGCTTTCGCGGATAAGCAAGGCAATGATCCAACCTGAGGGTTCGATTTCATCCACCCTCTTTGCAGGCGAAGAGTGGAGATCATGAGTGCCACCTAGACCATGACTCTTTTCTTCTTTTTTTTTACTCTTTCTGCGCTCATTGTGAGATTGTACACTTGGAGAGCCCGCCCCCCCCCCCCCACCTTCCATCATCCAATTATTCACTACGCTCACTTCAAATTGGAACGGGTGGTTTTCGCAATATGACGTCATATTTGATAATTCCGCCTTGATATCCGTCAGTGAAAAAATCTTTTGAAGTCTTTAATATTTCATTTGCAGCTACAGTAGCGGTCAAAAATATATGCGTTTTGGACATAACCATAATTTTGGCCGACGTTTACAAACTCTTTTTTTTAGTAATTTGAAGGCAACTGCTACTCCAAGAAAACAGTATCTTAGCCGAGTAGGATGCAGTGTGAAAGTAATAAATTATCTATCTGGAAACCCTAAAAAAGGCCCAACCTTTCAAAAATTCATATAGCCATAAAAACCTTATAACTCAACGAAACGAGCTGTTATGCAAAAAATAGTGCGGAATGAGGCTAGAACATTATTACCCGTCCTTTGGAATCCTGACAGCACCGAAGCGCGGTGGTGATCATTTTCAGTGTTTTCAGTTAAATAATTTTTTCCACCTTCACACTGCACCCTACTCGGCTGATATACCTTCTTTCACTGAATGACAGTTGCCTTCAAAACACAAAAAAATTTGAACGAGATATGTAAACGGTGACCAAAGTTATGGTTGAAATCCGGAACCGCATATATTTTTGACCGCTACTGTATGTTGGCCAAATTCTGCAGTGTAATATAGGAATTTGCCAACATCAAGTTAAAACCAAAGCGTTGGCTCTGGCCCGCTTACTTTTTCAAGCAGCCCTGAAGATGTTTGTACAAGTTCCAGTGAGATGACCTAATAAATGCATCGTTACTGCGTTAGCGGTATAAGAACTACCCGACCTCTACACATCTGGACGCCCCCCTCCCCTCCTCGACAGCACTCAGATTTGTTTACAACGCAAACAAGGTGGTGAATTTTGGAGAGATAATTCGATTTTATCGTTGAGCCGTTTGATTGCTTCCGGTTCGACAGCTTTCGATGGCCGAATAGCTGTGGAGGGCGGGGCAGCGGTGGCTTCGCTGTCCTGGAGCTGGACATTGTCTCCTTCAGTGATGCACAGAGCGCAAATGCGTGTGCTCAATAGGCGTTCTATCTGTTGAGTTTTGACTGTTTCTTTCCGTTTTTTCGCCTGTGTTCCACTACTTTGTTCACAGCGTTCATACTCCACCATCGACCCAGAGTACGCCAAACAAAGTCATGAACCACTCAGCAAATCACAGTCCGTAATTTCCTCAAACTTGTTGCCATCAAGAGTGTGGGGTGGCAGTGGGCGGGCTCACAAATTGCTTTATGGGAATTAGATCTGTCTGAGTGTTGATTAGCTATTTACGGAGTGAAGCCACATTGTTTTCTGGTTTCATATATTTGATTCTTCCGTCAAGGTGGTGAAACGCCACCTTCAGAATCTGATCGCTAGTAGAGTGAGGAGGTCAGATAATTACTTTTGCCGTATTTTACCCATTCTTTTTACATGTAGATTTTATAGCTGCACTCCTCTTCAGTTCTCATTTTGCCTGATAAAGTACATGAATGGACATTTGACTCCGCTCTCTGTTAGCGTCATCTGACTTTCATCCGGCTGAAAATGAAGGGAATGAGGGGGAAGTGATTAAAAAGTGGCCGAACGTGTTTCAAAATCGATTTTGTGTAATGTTTAATTGATTTTTTGTGCTTTTAATTTACTCCACTTGGATGGCAGCTAGTTTCAAAGCCGTCAGTCAGTAGTACGAAAAGCCGAAATGTCGCTTCCCACATATCCCATCAAGTACATGCTCATAGAAACATTTGTTTGCATGCAAGCAATTTATTAGTTTTTTTCCTGAATTTTTGCCATTTTTTGCATTTTTTCTCCTATATAAGTGAGAATTGTTGTGCGTTTGTATCATCAGGTTCACTTAGTCCTTTTTGACGACTTCACAAAACTGATTAGGCGCCTCTCTGCTTACTCTTCAGCTCTTCCTGATTAAAATACATTTAATATTCCATCTTATGATTCAAGGTTAACACCTTCGTGGTTCGTATTTTCCACTGTTTTCATGCTTACTCTCTTCCCACGAGGACAATCGTGGTCTTTAAGCCGTCAAACATTACTTCAATTCGCCTTCACCATTATATACGTTTATGTTCCTTCTTGCCCATGCGTCATTATAACCGCTTATTTTTGCAGCTTCGGAAGATTGAAACTTTCATTATAGATTTTCAGTATGCAAAGTGAAGATTTGCTAAATGACACAACCAGTATGGAAGGCGATGGTGAAGGGTTACCGGTGCTGCCATTTCTCCCACCTACAGAGGAGCCATCTTCGGCTACGTTGGCGATTTCTGTGACGCTGGTCGGATGCTTGACGATTGCCATTTGTGGCAATGTTAGTCAAATGGTTTTACAGGTACTGATATCCTAAAATCCCGTAAGATCTTTTAAAGAGATTTCACCTGGGAAGTTCGACGTTAAGAGAGATGTAGAATTTTCCAAAGCATTAGGGGCCGTGTTGTGCGCTTATCGCTTGTCCGTGTGGCTAGATCAGTGCGTATCTGTAACTTCTTAGGCAAATTCTTCATACTTTGCAAAACTGCGATTGACACGATCATAGGTCAAGCGTTATCACTCAGGTCACGTTCATACTTTGTGGTGCCGGCCGTAGGGCGTAACTACTCTTCTCTTGTCAGCGTCTATGCCTGTGTTACCGTGTCTCGGTGCCAGCGCCACCTCTGCACCTCTCGCAAGCTACCCTGCCTCGCTTCCTGAGAACGCAGTCACCCCCTGACCACGCAAATTCTGAACGCGGTCAGGTGTATGTCGTTAGGGGCTTTAACCACAACAATGGGGGCATGGGCTTCAACACAACCGTAAAGAAGGTCATCCGACGCATCCTCTGCGTGCCACAACTCGTCTACATCATCAAACCCTCAGATTTCCGTAACTGATAATTACCTTGATAATTGCTCTGAAAAAGACCTTCCTCACTGAATAACCGCCGCACGTTACTGCGATATAGTTTGTATTTAACTCCAAAATGATTGTCATACAACCCCTTCCCTCGCTTCCAAAGTACAAGCCATGTTTTTCGCTTGCTAAACCTCTGACGTCGGAACAGTGCTGGCAGGAGATTCCGTTGTGTCTGAGCTACTCACTAGGATACTATCGATCGCCGCTTTTCCATGTATCTGAAAGTGACTAAAGGATAAAGCATAAAATTTTCGGCATCGATCAGTCACTTGTTATGGTGCGCTGCGCATTTTTGTACCATTTAGGATCGTGGTGGCAGGTGAATGTAATTTAGTCTGTACAATAAAATACAATAGCTTGCGGGAACCTGCCGATATTCATATCAGTGCTTTTATCCTCTCAGAGGAGTCTGGTAGGCCGCCATCGGACGTGGTGATTTTGCGATTCTGCAATTTTGCGACGTCGCACTTTCGCACGCGATACTACGATCTCGAGATTGTGCAATGCCGTAACTTCGTGTGCGGAGCCGTGACATCGCAAAATCGCAGAAGCGCAAAGTCTGACATCGGTCTCCAATCTGCCTTCACCGGATGGATGGGATGATTGAGCAGGCATTGATGCAGGATTAGATCCTCGTACTATAGAACTGGGAGAGCGCGCCATTTGTCACTTCAGCACCGCCGTCTTTGAAGGTGATCACGAATGTTAATTGTGGATAACTCGAGTGTACTTACGTGTTCAGATCTACACCAGACGGTTGAAATGGAAGATTCCACCGCAGGGCTTCATAGCTGTACTTCTCTTCATAAACTTTTTGGTAAGTGTGCTTGTTCACTCTAATTCATAAGGTTCAGGTAGCTATTATGCACAAAATGTTGCAAATCAGTGATTATATGTATGGCTCAAGGCACTTGTTAAGGTGAAAGATTGTAGGGTGCAGTTTCTAATGATCAAGTCTCACATGACCTTGACATCATTTGACAGAAAGTTGCTCTTACATGCCTAGATGCTACTATATTGGAGAATGCGATGAGTGTACGAGCATCCAACTTCAATTATCCAAAATGACCAAGCTAGTGCAATTTTCGGATACATTTCATTGCATTTGCATACTCGTGAATTGAATACCAACCACAAACCCATCCAAGCTTATAATCTCTAAGGTGGTCCGTCAGAGGCCAGACTTGTAAAATATGAAAATGACACTGAACATTACTGACAGAAAACTTTAAGACAGCGGAAGGGTCGGTTTTAGCCCACGGTGTCCGCTCGCAATTCGGGCATTTCTCGCAATCGCACACACGACACGAGTGCAAATTCATTGGTTTTTTACTATCATAAACGGATTTTCTCGTACTTCTTCGCTTATTCTCTGCTTCCTCGTTTCACTTGTTTTTTTTTTTGTTTGTCGTTTCACTTGTTTGGCATAATCGTGAACGAAATCAAACTCGTACTACGTCACATCAGATGACAGTGGCGTCCGCCTTTTCTGCCCACCGTTTTAGGTAACTCAGCCGCTGAAGCGTGCAGTTTGAGGTGAAGCGCGCTAGGATCGGAATAGCACTCGAAAGGCGCGTTTTTCAACGCGAGTCTCGCTACACATTATCTCACCTGAGCTCAAATGTTTGTTTACAGAGGCAAACGAGCGTTTTGAAATGCGTCTTACTTCTTTGCCCTTTTCCCCTCCCATTGCCTTTACCATAGTAACTTAGAATCAAAAGAATATGGACGAGCTCCCCTTTTATAAAACTATTGTAATAGATATAACAAAACTGTAAACAACAACAGCAATCTGATTGGCTCCTAACATATAACGACATGATGTGCACATATGTAGTAAGGAAATCAGTTGGAACACTTATACATCTTTTACAGGAAGCCTGAAAAATATGTACGTTCTTGTTGATATTATGTTTAAATTTTTATTCTGAAAATTCCGATTTCCTTCGTATAATCTCCACGGATAACTCTAGGTATTTACAGTGCGGGATATAATTAGTGGGAAAACAAGTCTAGCGTTAAATAAATCACTATCCTGTCCCTGAAGCTCCAAAAGGGTCGCTGAAGAGTGAATGAAACGAAAATTAACGGAAAGAGAGGCTAAAAACAATTTTTCTTTTTGCATGTTTTTACTTACGTACTTTGATTTGTTTTTTCGTATTTGTCTTTATACGTTTCCTTTTCAATGCATAATTAACAGCGTATGTCATAGCGATAAAGAATTAGATTGTTCCAAAAGTCTTGTAGGATTTTTTTTCGATCGTCACTTTTTACAATTATTTCTTCCAAGAAACGACAAATAGGCAACAACGTATTTACCATTGTTATCGACAACACTCTGCCACCACATAAGTAAATCGTTGACTCCCTCCTCCCGGAATTCTGGATTCTGAGAATCGGAGAAGTTAGCGATTGCTTTGCAAGCAAGTCATAATCAACGAATTTTTCTCGTGACCAGAAAGGATTTCAGAGGATGGGAAAGGTGATAGTCAGAGGGGGTACTGTCTGGAAAGTATGCCTGGGTACTCTCCGCGATGTGGGAGCGGGAGTCGTCATGAAGTAGGGTGACCGCGGCTCTTTCGGGCGCTTTTCTCGACTAGGGACGGCGAGCTGCTGGTGCTGGTGTGTGCATACGATAGCATTGACTGTCTCGCCATGTACAGGCCCCTCTTGGAAAAGCTTTCCTTCCGCGTCTCAGATGTAGCACAGTCCTGAGAGTGGTTTGCCTTCCATGTCAATCTCGCCGTTGCTGAAGCTGACGAACCAGCTGATCACGGGCCGTAGCTCACACATCCCTTGCCCAATGCAGCGTTGATGGAGTTGCAAGCTTCCATCGCTTTGCTGCCGGGAAACCACTCACAGTAGGTGACATGTACTACGGGCATTGTAGCTCCCACCACGGAATGCTGCGGGTCAATATATACTTTGTTTGGAAGCTTAGAAAACGTTCTACCATATCCCTGAACCGCCTGGATCTGTCTCGAAACAAACAAGAGTTCTTGATGTTTTTGGAAAAATCCTAGTAGCCTTTTTGATACAACGTAATATAAGCAATCCCAGAACCTGCTTCAAATCCATTTGTGTAGATATAAGTTCTGAAGAAAAAAAATTCCGAAGCGAAAAGTGACTGTGGCATGCACGCGTTCTACGCTTAGTGTCGTTGGAACGATTACAATCTCAAAAAGGGGAATGGAGCAGACCAATATCCAATCAGAAGCCGAGTCTCTCCTTGCTGCTATACAAACTGTGGTCCGGTCCTAGGAATTGGAACTTTTTTAATGAACAAAACGATAAAATATCCTAATCTAAATTACAGGTCCCCTTATGCCTACCGTCGGTGATTTTGGAGAAATTGGTACGAATTTGGATGTTTGGACGACTATCCTGTCATGCACATCACATTCTCACCACTGCCGGACGAGTTCTCATACCATGGACTATCGCGGCACTTCACATGTTTGTGGTACGTTCATTTCGAATTTTACAGGCCATTGTTTTTATTGAAGGAAAAAACCTTTTCAGGCATTGTTTCTGAGTCGACCAAATCGTCTGACGCGCTTCGAGGGAGTGCTAGCATCGTTGGCGTTTTCGTTCCTCACTTTACTTGTTCTGGTGGTAGTCATTCCACAAGGATTAGCTGCTCAGGTAACGATTTAGTGGTCGTCGAGCAGTGCAATGCATTTGAAACGTTCCTCACGCGTCCGGCCTCCACCCACCAGCTTAGGTCGAACTCAGCGCGCCGTGTAATGTACACTTATGTCGAATTCTCGCGCGGCCGCGCGACGAGCGTCACCGCGGATTTCTTCGCGTGTGATTGCGTACATTGCAACACTCTCTTTAGAGTTTTACGCCCGAATTGACTATTTCTTTATTAGGATTGTTATCATAAAATGGTATCATTCATTTTACTTTTTATGTTGCTATTTTGTCTTTTTAGGGCACAAAATAATAATGAGATATTTCTTGTAGGATCTCCATGGTACCAGACTCTTGCGTCCTGAGCGGAATTCCAACCGACCGCGGCAAGTTGTGCTGGCGGCGCCGCGAGAGCGACGTCGCAAAGCGAAAATTCGACATAACTGTACACAGCCCAGCGCGTCCACTGCCTTTGAAAGGCTTCGCATAGTGTCCACTCTCCACCTCCAAATAAAGTGCCGACCAAGTTTCTTGGCTGGTTGAAGGAGACTTCAGACAGCTTCTTAACTTTAAGGCGCCGCCACCGGAATCGAAATCCTTTTCGAATTTTGCGAAATTATATTAAAGCCGCATTCTCGAAAGTCGTCTCGGTACCACGTCGATGACTTTGTACGGTCTTTATGTAGGACCCCTCCCATGATTAGAAGTCGCACAACGAAGCACAAATTTTGCGCCCCTGATTTTCCTTAATTTCATAGGAGTTTCTCAATGAAGCTTGCATAACATTTTTCAGCTTGAAGTGATTCGCAAGGACGAAATCGATAGTGATCAATATATCATGTTGATCCATACCTATCGATGTTACCTGAAACCAGATCTGTATCCAGTGACGCAGATTGCAAAATTCGCTTTTGAATTCGCCGTACCGCTTTTGCTGTCCTGCTACTTCCAATTTCTGATCACCTCAAGGGCCAAGCTCAAGTCAAGCAAGGCCGTCTCGAGAAATCTGGTGAGTACGGGGAAATATTCGACAGTTGTCATCCTGGTGAAGTTCCAGTGAAGGTCCTCAGTACAAAGGCTACATTGGGGTGGGCGTGGCTAGCCCGCGCGTTGCGGTCATGGCGCCTTTGTGTAGCATTGCGAATGTAGTGGACGCATAATCCAGACTCTTCGTGCTCTTTCCTATAATAAATAATGTCCTTTTTAGATATGTATTCTTATCATCCATTATTTCTGCAACATTCTGCACTACATTCCGGAAGCCAAGCGAGTAAGTTATCATATCCAATAGAGTCTCCGCGTATTGATCGTTATCGATTTTTTCAGGATATGCTTTTTCTGGCGCTACCAGAGGATGCCGATTTACTGCAACTGTTACCGTTTCTGTCACCAACGCTGATCTGGTATCCACTTAGCCAACTGTCCGCAAAGCTCAGTCGATGCAATTCGGACAAAATTGAGGACGAGCTGTCACGATCACGGGTTCTGGGCCGACGAGCAACTGAGTCGGAACGTTCGCGTCTGATGGCACAGAATTTTTGATATCCACTGATCTCATCGTGTCGAATTGTTTTCGGGTTTTTCGCTGATCTCCATACCTTCTAACAAGATGCTCAATCAATAAAGTGAAATGATTTTGTGTTTTATATAAATTTGGCTGCCACTCTCTCAGGTAGTGAAAGAAGTGCTCCTGAAAAAATTCAGTAAGTCTAAATGATGATTCTTTAATAAAAATAAATAGCTGTCGTCTTCCACGGGGGGATTCTGCCTACAACATCACATTAATGCTTTGCCCATCGATTCTAACATCAATCAGGTATTGTGTAAAATCGCATCAGGTAGCGCTTGTAATCGACTGCGATTGCGCTACTACTTGAAAAGGGTGGGGGTCGATTGGTCGAACTTTCGCGCGGCCACCCGGAGCGAACGGGGCAGCGAGTGCGAGTTGTTTGTGGTTTTATCCGTTGAAGCAACAAGAACCACAACATATAAGAACTTCCGACGAAGCTTCCACTCTGCAATCTTTGGAGGACTCTTAGGATACCAGCCCACTGCATACTGAGCGGGATTCCATCCGACTGCAGCAAGTAATGTTGACGGCGCCGCGAAGCGTAGCTTCGACCAGTCGACCCCCACCCTGACTGTCCACCCTTTTGAAATGTTGAAAGCTCAATCAAGGGCTTTTTGCGAACTTTCAATACCACTAAATTCAATTGATGCCTCAAAGGAATCGTGCACAAGAAGGGCCTCTCAGTCACCCATATATTTATGTTGTCCTTGCTTAATAGGGGCCGCATGCGCAGTTTCACGCTATAAAGTGAGAATCCAGCCGAGATACAGCCAAAAGTGGCGGCCGAGGGGGCGGGGCCACCGGGAAAGTGCCCTGTTCCGTCGGGCGTCGCGGTTAGAGACGGAGAGTGGGACTGCTTACGTAATTTTCTCCTCCCACCATGCATCTCTAAGTGCGGCGGAAGATTTTGCGGGCACTTACCGCGAGGCCCGCCCTCTCGGCCGCCACTTTGAGGAACTTTATCTTTGCGGTTTCTCACTTTTTCGCGTGAAATTTTGCAAGCAGCCTTCACTAAGGAAATACAACATAAATTTACGGGTAACAGACAAGCTCATTTTTCCTGGCGCGACTCCTTTAGGTTGATTCGGCCGCGTTCATACTTTGCGCACCGACACCGGCGTCGATTTGACGCCGGCACTGGCGGCGACGGCGTCGGTGCGCAAAGTATGAACGCGGCCTTACGAAACGCCTAGCCGCGATTGTGATATCCTATATTGTCACATACCGAGAGTATAATCTTCCATCCGACGGACTCACAAGCGGTACCAGTATTTCGATAAACTATTATAAAATGCAGGCAAGCTGATGCATTTTCGCTGTATAGGTGTTCACAGACGCTAATTTAATTAAATTTTTCATTAGTAGAACGACACGTAGAATGATACTATCGGAGGGCCGCAGTGCAGAATTAAAGACAGTAACAAAAGAGAGCAACAGAACTCTGAGAAGTAGGGCTGCTATTCCCCTGCTGGCTCCTGTGGCAGAGTGATCTTCGACGCACCATATCACTGACCAGTCGCTGGGACCCACGTGGATCTGAGATGTGTGGCGTGACGGCCATGCTTAGCATCTTATATCCTCGCGAGCGGGAAGAGCTAGATGGTGAACGGACTATCTCATGAAATAAGAGCGAGTCTTTTAGTACAAATTATGCCATACTCTGACTTCTTGAGCGTCTGACTCCATTGGCAGCTCACGTATTCCCTCTTCCCAAGCGCCAGAATCATTCCTAGTGCTTTTTGGAATTAAATTCTCACTGCACCGACACGGGTGGTGCATCCAACTGGGGAGAGGAAGTTGACTATCAATCAGAAACGCGGACGCCTGCCAGGTGATATTCATCACTCCTTCTGGAACCATACTGGGCTGGACGGCGATGATGACTCTACCATTTTGTTGAAAAATATTAACATGTGTTTCCTAGCAGCCACAAGTACCGAGGAGCAGTCAATTGGTTGCCGCGTTTCAGACAAAGAATTCCATGCTCTACGGTGAATTGTGCGCCCTATCGCGATCTCCTTTAATTGCGAATGTTTTTCTTCGATTGTGGCAATATTCCATTCAATGGCAGTGTTCCTTGTCATCGTTTCATTGTCGTTCCTATCCATGTGTTCTCTTCCACACATGTTTGTTCTAGAACTCTCTATTTATTTTTTGCAATGCTTTGATTTTGTAGGGATAGACGGGTACTATTCGCTCCTATGACCAATGGAATTCCAAGAAATCATCGAAGTGGATCCGAATCTGCGCACTGAAGATGTTAGAACGAAAGGCTCATTTGAATCGTTGATGATCTCTCCGTCTACAGTAGCAAATCTCAAGAACCATGGCTATCGAATACCGTCACCAGTTCAAATGAAAGCTATCCCTACAGGTTTAACTGGATTGGGTAAGGTTTTCATCCATAATTCAGAAGCGTTTCATTGTAAAGGACTGTGCTTTCAGATATGTTGGTGCAAGCGAAGTCAGGTACTGGGAAGACTCTTGTCTTTGCCATAATTGCCGTTGAAAATCTAAACCTTCAGTCGAATAATGTACAGAAAATCATACTTGCCCCAACCAGGGAAATCGCTACTCAAATTAAGGACACGATCAAAATGATCGCTCATCCTAAAACTCGGATCGCGTAGGTGATCAACGTATTTAACAGTTTCATTGCTGTGTGAATCCGAGGAAGGACCACCAAGTTTATCTAAAAACACTCTCATCAGTATAATCAAAATGTTTATAAAAATGAGCGACGATGCGAAGAAATGATTGTGAGTGAAGGGGTGCTCCTCGGTATCCACTCGGTGCGATCACTTCATCTAATTATCCGTTTTCATATGAAATTTTAGTTTACTAGTTGGTGGAACTCCGGTTCATCTCGATGTGCAGGCGCTTAAAAGGAGTGCACATATTGTTGTTGGAACTACGGGAAGAATCTGTCAAATGGCTCAAAGTGGTGCTCTCAACCTGGGCTCCATAGATTTATTTGTGCTCGATGAGGCTGACAAACTAATGGAGGACTGTTTCCAGAAGGATATCAAGTAAGTTTTTCTTTTTTGCTGTAGCTTCTTCTTTAATGTATACTGAAAGTGAATCCTCACTGCATCATTATTCGATTAATCGATTCGATATAATCGAGTGCTAATGAAGCCCGCAAATCATTTTACTATTATTTTGATATTTTTGAAGGACCAAAAAACTTGTGCGTAAAGCGTTGAATTACTTGAGCTCAGTCGTTGGCGTGAACTAGGAGTTTCCAGTCCTTTCAGTCGATCATGTTTGTTTGCTGAAACATGCATTCTCAAAAGTTTAATGGGCAATTGTTTTACAGAAGTCAGAAGTGCACATTCATATGTCCTCTTTCTCCGCCCCTTTTGAATGACATTTATATTTATTAACTTGCACACTGTTCGTGTGAAAGCAGCAGGAATCAGTTTCTGTGTCACAAAAATGAGGCATGAATTAGCTGCGTGTGCAGTCGTAAATGCACTCTAGCTTTTCGATAAGTGACAGTCAAGTTTATACTCAGCAATTTCGATTATAGGGAGATGCAAGAGGTATTTCTTAATGTTTTTAGTGGATTTGCTTCGAGGATGTCGCACCTCAGGCTCCGTTGTCAGTCGTGGAACAGAGCAAGGGTCTGAGCGCGGTTTCTCGTGGTTGCCTGAGCGTTTCTAGCTTTACAGCACGGTTGTTGTCTTATCAGTAACTTAGATTTGTCGTGAGAGGTTTAGAAGTGTGACTTCTGAAGATTCCGAGAAAAGAGAGGTTTAGATGTGTAGCTTTAATAAAATTTCGAGAAAAAGTGTCCGTTGTTATACGTGCTGTGGTTTGCTAGTCCGTTTTCCTAATCTCATTGGGCTGTCGTGGCTGTTTTACCAGTAGGATCCTAATCAACCATGTGGATCTTCATTGTTCCCTGACAGGTGTACAATTATGGTGGAAGTCGTGGACACACCCCCGTGGGGGAGTGCAGCTGGGCACCAAAGATACCACTGCAGTGATTGAAGTTGCCTGCCGACCAGACAGAACTGTTATAGAAGTCATTGGAAATAGTTGACGTTAAGACCCCCGAATGAGAGAAGCGCGTCTCCTAATGTTTTCTGCGTGAAATGTGAAGTAGATTCGGGATATCGAGGTGACAGATCCGGCGGTATGCAAAGATATGTCTCCAAAGTGAGAAATGTCTCCACTCAAATTCCTTACTCATATTGAACTTTACTTTTCCACTCAAATCGAAAAGGGTGGCTGCAGGATTCCTGGCTACATAAGGATGATTGCAATGTATGCGTTCTGTGTGCAAATATAAGAGGAATATTTTTTATGTACTGCCGTTTAGAACAGATTGATAGTCAAAATCAACAGGCAAAATCGGAATTCATGTCTAGTTTTCTAGTCTTAGTGTCACTTCACTTTTTAACGTTCATATTCTGTTGATTCCAGTTACCTATTTTCTGCTCTTCCACCTTCACGCCAAGTTGCGGTATTTTCGGCTACTTACCCGCGAGATTTGGACAAATTGCTTGCTAAGTTCATGAGGGACGCGTCACTGGTGCGTCTGAATTCTGGTTGGTTTGCATCAGCTTCGTGCGTATAAGTTACTTTCAATTAACGATTATTTCGTTTTCATCAGTCGAGAGCCCTTTATTTATTCAGATGACGTGCAACTGATTGGGATCAAGCAATATGTCGCTGTAACCAACCAATCATCGGTTGACTGCCTTGTACGGCTGTTGAAGTCTGTCCAGTTCAACCAAGCTCTCGTATTCTGCAATTTCTATCAGCAGTATGTTTTTGACTTTTCGCCTGGACAGGAAACCTAGTTTCGTTGACGATGTGATTTCAGATGTGAACCAACGTGGTCTCGACTTGAAAGGGAAGGATTCTCGGCTTCTTTCATATCTGCCCAAATGACGCAACCTGAGCGTGATTCTGTCATTGAAAAATTGAAACACAACAAGTTGAAAGTTCTTGTTTCGACGGACTTGGTAGGTCTTTATATCGTGTCCACTGCTCAACAGATTCTTTATGACCAAAGTAGTATTTTTTATTCTTTTTGACCGCTCGTGGAATTGATGCCAGCAACGTTAATTTGGTAGTGAACCTTGAGACGGCTATCAACTTGGAAACGTATTTCCATCGAATCGGCAGAGCAGCTCGATATGGTGGGTTCATATGTTTCGGAAATTGGGTTTTTTCTTTTCCCTTACAAGTGATTTCAATAACTGCAATCCACATTCACCCATTGGTCGTGTTTTTAGGTGGCTACGGTGCAGCCGTCACAATCCTGGCTGATTCACGTGAAATTGGTCGCTTCAAGGCGATGACTTGGAAAGGAGACGTGAACGTCCGGGTTTTGGATTTGGAAGAACTTCCTCCAGACTTGACAACGAATCAGTCCTATTTCGATTCTTGCTATGCCTTTGATGTGAGCTCCTTTTTCATGCTTAAATTAATTGTTACTTCTATTCCTCATTTTTCCGATCAAACGTATTGCAGATGAAGGTAACAGTAGATGTTATGGCTTGCATATCCAATTTTTCAACATGTTTGTCTAGCGAGAATCTCTCTGTGGCCTTATTTCTTTGATATCCTGTCCGATATGATGAAAGTCAGCTAGAATGACGGGTTATTACGAGGTGTGCTTAAGCAGCAAGAAACCTGATTGGCTGGAGCAGCGATATTGCTGTAGCAGGACCAACCGACCTTACTGGCTGTTATGGAAAGTGTGAAAGTAATTAAAGCGAGAAGAAAAATGGTAAATGTTATAAGTAATCGATTAGCAGCTGAAGTGCTGATGAACGTATTGATTAATGTAGTGTTAGCCGCAGATGTAGACATTATAGATGGCCCATGTGTTTATGGTGAGATTTCTATAGTTCTTTCGTCGAGCAATGACCTGTCCCATACCTGGCCTGTTTAGTTTGCTAGGATTGCCACCAGCAGAGTTACGCATTAATTGCTTCCTTATGGTTGCCCTCATCTTATTGCCACAACTAAAGACTACATTTGCTTCTTCCTGTTTCTATGGAAATCTTTATTTCATATTGTCTCCTTTGCTTCTCGTGTTATGTGAAGCATTGCTTGCTTTTCAGAGTTGTGCTAAAAAGCAAATCTCACATAATGGAAAAAGTAGACCAACACCTTCAACTTTGGAGTGTCCTCCAATTTTACGTGATTGTAACGTAGCCTACAATGATTTACCGGAAGGGTGTGTCTTTATGAGTAAAAGTTATTCCGTTGATCTCTGAAACAATCTCTTTTTTTTCAGTGGATCCTATGAAAGAAAAACACTCCTTCGCTTGTCAACCTATAAGATTCCTTTAAATGAACGAATGCATTCGAGGCTCAGAAGCTTAGGCGTGAGTTGATCGACTTTCTCCAGAAGAGACACTTGCCATGAATTCGTTCAACATGAATTTCAGATTTACGTGGGTCCAGATTATGGCTACAGTAAAACGGAAAACTCACAGAACGCTGATATTCAAGTGAAGGCTGTACGGTTACCCGACAAAAACGCAAAGTGTGTTTGTAGCGTATATTATTTCTAAGTTTCTTGGGATGACTGGATCACGATTACTGATGTGGATTTGCTGTTGTTTTAGTGGATTTTACGATAGAAAAGCGATGGTTGGGCTGTCGAAACACAGTGTGCCTCTGAGCGAGGAAATGCAAACACATCTCAACGATTTAGAGGTAGTATAATTCTTGAACACATGTTTATAATAGCTTGGTGTCAATATACAACGATTTTCAGATATATCAGGGTCCTGCTAACAATGGTGGCGGTAATAATTATGTTAAAGAAGTTGCTGAACTAAGTGCGAAGATTTTGAAATCGAAAAATGCCAACGTTAATGTAAGAGCGCCCTCTCCGATTCAAGCACCCCCTGAACAACCGAAAAAGTACAAGTGCGTTCGTTGCGTAGACTTTCCACGATGCTCACTTTCTAAAAAATTGTTTAGATTTGTTCCATCGCGTCAAAAGGCTAAACGGAAATTTTATATGCGTGGTGAATTGCTTTCCATTCGAGATTCGGTATCGGAGGATTCATGGTATAAGTATGCTTTGTCAAAGTGAGTTTTATTTATTCGAAGACAAAGTTGTTACTAGACGATTCTGCAGTCGCATGAAGTGAGTGCACGGTTGCTTAGCGCTCAGCATGATGACTAGTTTGATGCTAATATTTGGAGTATTCGCCAAAGGGTTTTCTCTTGGTATTTCTGCAGAATTAGCGAGGCATCTTTGGTGGCAACAGCAACGCATAGAGCCTTATCTTCAGAATGGATTTTAATGGAATGGATCAGAATGGATCTTTAGGTTCGACATGTCTGTCGATCCATTTTTGACTCCCGAGCCAAGAGGTGATAGTAGAAGCTGCGAAGATGGTGTAGTGAGTGGAACGAACAGGTATTATTTTTGAATATGGAACCGAATTTGCATCGAGGGTTATGAAAACCAGAAAATTTAGCCGTGGAACCCTGGTATCGGTCAAGAAGGAACGATCTGCTACCTCAGATCTGGGTGCAAAGAAGTATTCTCGAAAGGACCTGATAGCAATTCAGAACAGTGTTCCGAAAAAGGTATTTTGATAAGTAGAGCTATGCAATTCGTGACACTTTCTTTATTGTAGGCCTGGCTTCCTTATGTGAAAGCGCGTTGGGATACAACCCAGGAGCCCTTCCAACTCAACCAGTACCTACGCTGCCCGTTCGAAGAACAGCTACGTAGGCAACGCCAGTTGGAGAAGAAGCAACGTGCTGAAGTGAGTTCTATACACCTACAAATCTCAAAGGTTCTCGAAACTGGTGAATGAAGTGCCTATATGTGATCCCTGCCCTTAAGGTCATGAAGGAGCGGCAGAGAGCGCTAATGGAAAAGCCAGAGTTGTTGGCTTCAGCTCGAACACCGTGCCACAAAGCAGTTGAAGAATCATCTTTTGACATGTTTTGTTCTCGGGTCAAGGAGGATTTCAAGAAGTTCCAGGAAGGGGAGCACAACAGCGAAAGGAATCTGGGACCAGTGGTAAATTGATTTTAATCCGTTTTTGATCTATTTCTAACTTAATTGTTCTCAAGTGTTCGGAAAAAAGGTAGGTGACGTGTGAAATTCTCTCCCCAAATGAATGAGGCGTAAGTGATGGTAGCCACTGGTGGCTGTACTGTAGTGTCTGAACAACTACTTGCACTTCCCAAGCCGACCACCGTCACTTTTAGAGCATGGGCACTGGAAAACATTCAGCGTTCAGTTTAATTCGGCATTCAAAATTGATACGAAAGTAATGAGCCCATTTTCCGTTGTGACTATTCAAAACTACTCCAAAAACCTAGAAATAACACACCATTGTTTTTTCTTGTTTTAAAAGCAGCAAATGTTCACCGTTGCTAAAGCATCAGTTCAGGTTCCCCTCCGTGATCCACAAGAGGTTTGGCGTGGTAAAGTGGAATACTACGCTGCACTGTTGCGTAACTTCGATACTACGTTCAAGTATGATGTATATAAAGAGGCAGGACTCAGACGTGAGGTTGCAGTTGAGGCGAATCTTGCAGGGCCTACGATTGCTCAGCTGGGCTCAGATTTGGAAGCGACAGGTGAACCTGGAGCTAATGAACAGGTGAATCAAGAAGAAGCTCATGAAGAGGAAGATCGGGACGATCGAGCCCCTTCCAGTAGACAGAATGATGCAAACTGTGAAGAGATGAAGATGCAAGTAAATGCTGAAAAGTGCAGCCGATTCGAGGACAGCGTGGCCACACCAGAACTATATTCAGAAGAAGAGAGCCCTCATTTGGTTTCCGAGCAGAGGTTAGTTGATGGAGAAGAGAGTGGGATTGAGGAGTCATCCGAAGAAGCAAGTGATTCTGAAGGAGAAAGCTCGTTTGATGAGGAAGAGGAGCATCTGAGACGGTTTGCTGAGGCTTACAGAAAGAACGTAGACTTTCACATAGTTTTTTCTTCATATTTGTGGATGCTCAAAAGAAGATATCATTGAAATGTGCTAACTCAAAGTTTATTCACTGTTTACTTACTTAAGAAGATTTTGTCTAATCTTTGGTTATTATTTTCAGTTTTTAGGTTGCTTGATAATTCAGATGGTGAAATTACGGTAATTACGATCACGGGTCTTTTCCTGTGTATTTTTAATGATTTGTTGAAATGAAGCTTGTTTTGTTACCTTGTCGTTTTGCTTGAAGAGGTAGTGAGCCTTCCTTTACCTATGGTTTTCTGTCGTAATATGGTGTATTTGGGAATTTCTAGTTGTTCTTACAATAGGTATTGTACTTTTAGCCATGTCGAAAAAAGGAGCCGCTAAGAAGGGAAAGCCTGTGGCTGCAGGTAAGATTATTAACGCATTTGTGTAGAATGCGAACAGAACTGTCTTTCATTCTTGCCATTTCGAGACGAGGATGGTGAGATAGGAAGTATTTCACGATACCTTTTATATCTTTTTTGATTACTAGTCAGTTCCAGAAGAGGATCTTGATGCGATCTTGGCTGAGCTCGCTATCGAAGACAAGGCACGTGCAGAAAAAACGGGTGCAAAGAAAGGTGGTAAAGGAGGCAAGAAAGGTTTGGTTGAATGTACTTGCATATTCATTTCATTTTTTACCGTTCTCATTTTCTTCCGAGTGTCTGTAGCATAGAGCAGCGCTGAGCATGGTTCTCGTAAGCATGCTCTTTTTCAATTTTTATGTGAATCTTCTCAATGCATCATTCACAGCCCTTCAAATTCTGAGGTTTTCATTTGAGTTATTCTTCTTTCACCCCTTTTCTACTTTTTTGGTGAATTCACTTGAAAGCTTCTCGGATAATGGAAGGTTGTTAGAAAACGTGCAGGACATAGGGAGGGTTTTGGTCTGTTCCCGTAGCTCCATCTTCCGGAGGGCATAAAACTTCTCGAGCTGCCTTTTTTTTCTATAGCATAAGCCATTGATTATTCGTTCTTCTCTCAGAGGAGCAAATGTTTGGAAAAATGGAGGCTGGTATTGAGTGTTGAAGAATCATCGTTACCTGAGAGCACCTACATGCGCCTATATGCGAGCCCAATACTTTCAAATATATCCTCCAAATATGAACGTTCACAGCTCTCTGGTTTTTAATTAAAGCGTCTTGATTGACTGAAAATTCAAGCAACTCTTCGTCATTTTGCAGTTAAAAAATAAAGGCAAACTGCACAGAGGCTCCTTTCTTAGCAGTGCTCAATTTTGATTGCCTAAATTGTTGCTCGAGCAATGGTGCTTATGAAGTGAAGTCGTTCGTCAAAGCGTATTGTAATCTGGAAGATTCCTGCTCCAATCATTCCAAGCATAGAATTCTGCGAAATGTATGAAGTCAGAGAGAGTAATCACTTGTCCATCTAAAAGGCACAGTTCGTAAATGGATCTATAATAATTTGACGCGCATCCAGATTTCTTTTTGGAGTAGTGGAAAGTCGCCCCAGCTGGATGACATCTTTTACGTTCTTTTTATCTTTCACGAGGATGCCTCCATGTATGGGCAATCTTGCTTTTCTTCTTTCGTTATTTCATAGTATTTACCGCTCTAGGTAAGCTGCACTCGTTAAACAAAGCAACATTCAAGCATCAACTACTTGCGGTCTTCTTTTTTTATGTCGTAAGATATTGACTTCTTTACATTTCTACATTTAAGCTAAGAATGGAGTGATCATGAATGGTGGAGGAGACACAATTCCCGATGTCGTGGAAGAAGCTCCAGTTCAGCTGGACTGGCATAAAGAAATTGAAGCCATGAAACCTATCGATGAGCAGTTCACTGATGGAAAGTATCCACTGGGACAGTGCGAGACCTATTATCTTCCAGGTAGTCGTTTTTTAATTTTAGCTTACTATTGATCGAATATTTTCATTTAATATTAATTTGTATTGTATGTATGCGTCGATTTAGGTAAGGATGGTAGGGTAGCATCGGATCGGGAAAGCAATCAGGAGAAGAAAGCTCTCGAGGAATCATTCGAAGAAATGTATCAGGTATACATCATGTTCATATTTAAAAACGTTTTCTTTGTATGCCTGTTTTTATTTTTTTATTCATGTCATTATTTTCTTATTGCCATATCACGTGTTAGTCCTCAATTATTGCTGTTTTTTGAGGATTATCGGCGGTCAGCTGAAGCTCATCGACAGGTTCGACAGTATGTGAAATCCTGGGTGAAGCCTGGAATGACCATGATTGAAATATGGTGAGCTCAGTTGAATGAAAGAAAAATTGTTACCATTTTTTTGATACGGCTATTACCGATGAAATTATTTATATTTCCGTCTGATGAAGAGTTATGTTACCTAGATTGTTGTTTATAGTGAGCGTCTGGAGGCCTGCTCTCGTCATTTGATAAAAGAAAATGGCCTTGAAGCTGGGCTTGCCTTCCCCACTGGTTGTTCGCTCAATCACGTTGCCGCTCACTACACTCCAAACAACGGAGATACCACTGTGTTGCAGTATGGAGATGTCTGTAAGGTGTGTGGCTATATTTGACTTCCTTAAAGGCACCAGTAGGGGTGAGGGTAAACTGAGATCTGGCAGTAGTTGCTCTCTGCAGCGAACCTTCTAATTCAGAAGATTTCACGTGATGAAAATCGCATCAAAAGAAGCGGCTTGGAGTTTTATGACTACCCTGCAGCACGGCATGTCGTTATGCGGTTATGCGGCTATGCGGCCGGAGGAGTCGCCGTGGAGGGGCGGGGCAACAATCGCGGCCGGCTGGTTGAACTCTGGCCTGTCCTCAGACCATTCCGGCCAGAGACGTAGAGGACGAGAGAGAGAGGGGGGATTTTCGGGTACCTATTTCTCGGTTTTTTCGCTGTTTCATGTCGTTCTTTCTCTAATATTACATTGCTGAGCACCTCTGCTTTCGTAATCCCCCAATTTGCCAAATTTACCCCTCCCGTTGTCTTTGAGAAGTCATCATCAAAAGCCCTATGGCGCAGCTATTCAGTTTGTTGACTTTCAGATTGATTATGGTGTTCATGTACGTGGGCGCCTGATTGACAGCGCGTTCACACTTCATTTCGATCCACGTTATGATAATCTGGTGAACGCCGTCAAAGAAGCGACAAATGCTGGAATCCGCGAAGCTGGTATAGATGTGAGATTGTGTGACTTGGGAGAGACTATTGAGGAGGTAAGGCACTTCGATAGCGATTGTTGATACCCCTTCTCAGTCTCCTTAGTTATTCGTTTGTTGATCTACTTGGTTTTGATGTTCATTATTGCTTCCTGCCCCCTATAAAATCCCATCCGAGTTTGTAACCTACTATCATGCAGTGAGAGTGGCTGACCCAGTAGGAGTACCGATTTTCCCATTTGTTTCCTACTTTTTTTCGCAGTTTTCAAACCATCGTTTTCCAGGTTATGACATCACATGAAGTGGAACTTGATGGGCGCACGTACACTGTGAAGCCTATTCGAAATCTGAACGGACATTCGATAGGAAACTATCGGTGAGTTGCCAGTAGCTGTTATTATACAGGAGCTTGGCTTGACAGTGCACAGTTTATGTGTTGTTTGTGGGGGTGTTAGTATTGTTACGGGGGGTGTTAGTAGTCTTCAGAGAAAGGAGCTCGAACCGAACAAAGTGTGTCTTCGAGGGGTTTACCCTATTTGGTTGTCTTTATTTTTAAACACACACTGTGAAATGCTCTGTCAATTTCAGAATTCATGCTGGAAAGACGGTGCCGATTGTAAAAGGAGGTGATCAGACGAAAATGGAAGAAAACGAGGTAAATCTGTTAACGGATTCGTTTTGATGGTGGTTCTGTTTGTGGGCTTATTACTTGGTTATGTGGGCGAAAAACGCCTTCTCGCGGACTTACTACGTCTCCCGCAATCTTCTAGCTTACATTGCATGACCCTAACGGTCGATTTTGAATATTTGCGTGTGATTGTCGTATCGTGTGTTCTCAGGGCTCAAAAGACGGGCGTCTGCAATGAACGTGTCTCTGCCACCCAAGCTGAATCTGGCCTGCGAACCTTTGATTTGATATTCCGTTGTTCCACATTCGTTCTCTGACAACCACTCAGATTCTCAGCCAGATGCTGACATATGACATTGGTGTGTTCAACTACTTGTAGGGGGGAGGGGTGGGACCATGTGGTGCCATTATACGAAGATGGCTGACAATTGAAGATGGACATAGCCAAATTAAATTTTCAACTCTATTGAAAGGAGGACAAGCGAGTCAAATCGAGGGAGACGCTGAGGAAATATAAGGCAGCACTCCCTCAATCGGATCATGCATGGTGCATCAATGTGTCATGTGGATGTGGTGTATAATATAATTAGACGCACTCTTTTTGGCAAAGTCCATTTTGGAAACATTCAAGGGTGTCAGTTGAGGGCCTGATTGCGTCTCCGATTGCAGCTATACACATTCCTAGGTGTGAAAAGCGATTTAACAGCCTCGATTGATTTTCGTAGTCATTGATTTTCTTACATCGAGGTTGATTGTACCATGCAGTGTGCTACCTTATTCTTCTTAATGTCTTTTAGATATTTTAGGATCACATCGTAGATCAGAGTTTCATCGTTGCTCTCACCTATCAACATTCAGGTGTATGCGATTGAAACATTTGGATCAACTGGTAAAGGATATGTGCACGACGACATGGAATGCTCTCATTACATGAAGAACTTCGAGTTGTCTGAAGAGCATATTCCTCTAAGGTAGATTAATTGATTAAGCGAAAAGCTACTAAGTCATCACTTATGCAATCTCCTGCTCTATAGACTGGCTCGTTCGAAAGCACTTCTCAACACAATAGATCGCAACTTTGGAACCTTGGCGTTCTGTCGGCGGTGGGTTGACAGACTGGGAGAGAATAAATACCTCATGGCGTTGAAGGACTTGTGCGACAAGGTAAATTCTCGTTGTTTAATTTGTCGTTTTCGATTTAGACGCCGCCCACGTTTCCGTTCCGGAGGTCTCAGTATATATTAGGTCAACATTAGTTAGATCGCGTTGCACTTGCAAGACTGCATCTGCGGCGCGGGGGTGACGGTTGGGACACACGAATCTAGGCCGTGACCCTGTGACAGCCTATGGCCTTTGCCCTGTGACATGAATAATTCAGACAATTTGACTATACAACGGAACAGACTTGCAAGGAGGACACGATTTACATGAATAAACTGTCTGAATTATTTAAAGCTTAGGTCAAAGGCCACAGGCTGTTTGTTACAAGGTCACGGCCTAGATTCGTGTGTCCCAACCTACACCCGCGGCGCGGTCTATCACGTCTGGCACTCTTCCACCTGACCGTTCTGTCTTCTGACCTTCCTTCTGTACCTATTGCTGTGGCGCAAGTACCGGTGCCTTCAGTGTTCTATGAGTCGCTGTCCAGCCAATTCAATCTGTTTTTGTTTATAGTGTGAAATTCACGCCCACGTCGTTTTTATGCTATTTAGGGCATTGTTGACCCATATCCACCATTGTGCGATGTAAAAGGATGCTACACAGCTCAGTGGGAGCACACCTTGGTGCTGCGTCCGACATGCAAGGAAGTTCTGTCGAGAGGGGATGATTACTAGAAGGCGTTGTCCGACTTTATTCGTCATTTCTACTTTCTTTGCTTTTCCCTCTCCCGCTTTGATGAAGCGAGCAGCTCAGAATCGTGTCGTGTTTCCTTAATCTTTCTCTTTATGGAACTGTCGTTTCTCACTGGTGATGACAATATTCTCTAAACGTAAATGAACATTGTAGCAACAAATTCATGGTTACCCAGTGAGTGTAGTCTCGTTCGCCATTTTTGTGTGGTTCAATGTTTTCTGTTTTGTTACCCAAATTGTTCTTCATAATACTAGTATGGTTTTACTTGTACGGTATTTTAATTTCGGATTTGTGGCCATTGGCCACATTGGTACGGTCGTTCCAGACTTTTTTTTCACAATTAGTACAGATATGAACTTGGCGTTTATCCTGGTCTGTATCATAAACTATTATTCATAACTTAGCGGAATATGTAGTCGGTGTTTGTCACTATTTGTCCGAAATAAATTGTCCTGAATGCGAGTGTATGACGGTTTGGTCTCAAAGGCCTATGGATAGAATGCTGGTCTGCCTTGCCTGTGGTTGTCAGTTGTGCAAAGGTTCCTTTACTCTATGAGTTAAGTGTGCCAAAACTTGGGCAAGGGAAACCTGTATGACTCCAAAATTCACCGATTCCAAAATTCACCGATTGGAGCTCGATCGATCGTGGCCTGATTCCGAAACGGGTAAGATTGAACTTTCGAATTTTAGATAGAATGGATTAAGGTCGTTGAAGAGTTGCTAATAACACAGTCCAGGGTTGTTACAAGTATGCTGAATTATGGGCCAAAGCTTCGGTCTCGGACGAGACTTGAACCCGCACTCCTTGCTCTGGAGTGCATGGTTCTCTGAAAAGCATTGGAGTACGGATTCGAATCCTGTCCTAGTTCGAAGCTCTTGCCCATAGTTCAGCATACTTTTAACAATTTTCGCATCGCGGGCTGCGGCGAAAATCAGCATCTGTCAGAACTCAAAAATATCGCAGTCTAGAGTATTGCTAAAGAATGTGCGCTATGCATGCTATTCTTTAGAAGTGTTTGTGTATTTCAATAAATACAGTAATTTTGGATTTGAACAGAGGCACTGGTGTTGTTGGATTGTGGGATATGATCATGGCGCGATACGTATTCTTGGGTTTCTAATCGGAGAATGACATTTGGCATGTCCACGGGTTGCCATCAATGATGAACATTAGCTGCGACGGCATCCTAAATAAGCGCGCAAGAACCTCGTGCAGGGATTGCAATGACATGATTAATACCCATACTCTTTAGATGTCACACCGAGTTTGCGCACATCGAGTTTACATTATACTGACCAGGGTTTGGAATTCCCATGGAACTCTATGTAGAGACCAGGTGCATCAAGTTGGAAATACCGATTACAAGTGTAGCAATCAATAAATGAAAAACTCATAAACTAGGAACAAAAATGAGGAATGAATCGTTTCATCTCTTCATCATACGAATCATTTAAGCAGTCATTCTCTGAGGATCTTCAGTTATTGGAGGATGACCTGGTTAATATGTATTAGATGACTTATCATTGAACATGAGGAAAAGAAGAAAAACTTAGTAAAAAATAAAATTACACCACTGCCTAAAAGGAAGATGTTGTGAATAAACATTTTTAGGAGGTTGAGCAATTATTGTAAGAGATGGCAAAAAAGTGAAGCTGTGTAAACTGCAATACGCCGCCAGGAAGTGACTTACGTGGGGTACAGTTCACGTGCGATTGCCCATTGGCCTGGTACCTGGGCTGGCGTGGCACATTGGCGGGGCTAACCCGGCTGGTAGCAATGGCCGTTGTGACTCAGTATTTAGCCGTCTTCTCCAGAGATGGTGAGTTTGCCCTCCTTCCCCCCCCCCCCCCCGGGTCAGACCCAGCCACGTTAAAGCAAAGTGGCGGGCCAGCCAGTGATAATCTCAAGCTAAACTTGTATCATTCCTAACGTCGGTTTCCACCGGCGGTTTGCAGGTTTAATTTATGAATCTGTGATAAATTTTCGGAACTATCATTACGCCTAGATATCCTTTCAAACTTCCATGGGAAGCACTTGAACCATTTCCATTGTGACTGCTGTGTACAGGGGCGTATTCCCTGTGTTTTTGTCCTGTTTCCCTAATTGGGTGTAATCTGAAAATTCAGAAAAGAATCTTGGTCATGAATAGGAAGGCCCTCTGCATCGAATGTTTTTAACCGTCTTCAATTTTGCGCATTTCGAAATGAGGCCTGCCTGTTTGCCATGATATGAACGTTGTATAACTAGTGGGTAGAAAGACCTTGAGTCATCACGAGTGCTGTAAAGCCTAGAATTTGATGAGAATCGTCATCGCAATTTCATTTTGCTCTCAAGCAGAGACAGCAAAAGGCCTCGTAAGATAAATTGCGAATAGATTTTGACTGTTCAAATGTAGAGGTAAGCAAAGTAGGAATAATGTAGAACAATTATGGAATCTCATTTGATAACATGATAGTTTGGGATTTATGATAA
The DNA here is from genome assembly GCA_963978905.1 of Trichostrongylus colubriformis. NCBI lineage: Eukaryota > Metazoa > Nematoda > Chromadorea > Rhabditida > Trichostrongylidae > Trichostrongylus > Trichostrongylus colubriformis. Next base: position 52,191,746 of record OZ022256.1, on the reverse strand, counting down.
ACACAATGACACGCTCATCATAGGATCATCTTATTTGAACGCCAGTTTTTAACCATATGACCGCGATCATACCTTGCGCTGGCAGAGCGTGGTTGCGTTCAAAGGTTGCGACGCAGAGCAGAGACGACGCAGGCAAAGAGGCAGAGTGGCACAGGCGGAGACGCAGAGACTCGCAGCCACGCCCTGTCACCGGCACCGCAAAGTATGAACATGGCCTAATATCTTTGAGATCATGTTATAACTTAACTTCAGTGAATTTATCTTCATCCACTTAGTCATACTTTAGCGAAAACTGAAGGAGATTCCTGAGCTCACGTTTCAAATGGACATGTGCGAGGAACGTCGCTATCCGCAAGGCTACAAATTGTCAAAGTAAGGTACGTTCAGATTCTGTACGCTCTAGTCATTCCTTTATCCATTTTGAGAAGGATTGACTGTTGTTAGATTCTCGGAGTTCCCTACCTGGTGTTGACGGTTATCAACTCTTCTCGGCTTTAGATTTTTGGTAATTATCTTATTGAAATTGTCTACTTAGTTATCCATTTGTTCAGTTCATTTTGTGTCGTTTGCGAAACATTCAGCTCAACACTTTCTAATGCATTCAAATTAACTTCGCTGCTCAATGGGCAAATAATTAGGGCTTGCATGGTAAAGGCAGCCGTCGTCTTCGGTCAATTGAACCATCAGCTATTACAGTTACATCAGAATTATTTAGAATCTTGCAAATTCGTGCTAGATCATTAACTATATGTAATAACGGCAGTTTCATGTACCTGCACTACATACATAACGGATAACATGTGTGCAACTGTGTATGTGGCTTTACGCCATACTCGCTCTTTTTGCATGTTGTAGGCACCAAATGGTACAAATTTTATTTGTGTGCCTCTCATCTAAGCACATGATCTTCTTGCTCATAAAAGGTGCTTCCTGAACAGCGACAGCCATTTACTGAATTCTTTTGTTTTACTTATCTCAATCCAGATTAAATGGTTTTCAAAGTAACGGAAGACATACGATTAAATCCTGACCTTTCCTAAGGTTTCTGGAATGCAGAGGAAAAGAGATAGTGGTTTATTGAATTTCAATCGACAGCCATTTACTGACTTTTTTCGGTTTTTTTTTTCACCTGCCTCGATCAAGATTAATTGAATTCCTTTTTTCGAATTAATGAGAGATATACGATGATATCCTAAAATGCGACGTACATACACATTACGTAGGCGGATGTGGACCATGGCTGTAAACCCCCTGAGTGCAATACTTGTAGCTGGCGGCCGACTACATCGTCTTCATATGTGGATTGAGGCAATTACTCCCCGAATCTTCTAGCAAGTCGTAGCTTATATCAGCGGGCCGATATTGCATTCTGTGCCTTCCCCTATTAGCAACTGCTCACATACTCTCACACACACATCTACTACGGCTCGTGTGTCTACTGCGATAATTGTCGTCCCAGTTGAATTCTTCGCGTCACAAAGCAGGCCGTACGAAAGCTTCGATATCTCTCCAATTTGATAGTTTCATTTCATCTTATACTGGCCTTACCATGGTACATAATTAGCATCCACCGGGCTTTGTCGTTAAGATCTCCTGGTTTCTACTTTACTTCGAATGCCGGATCGCAAAGTCGATTTCAAGGGCTTTAGGTTATGACGTTTTGCTCACCTAAAAGCATAAAGATTAACATTGAAACACACTGATTCTTCATGCTTTTGTGTAGACTGGAGCTCGTATAATATTACTGCATTTCTAGACGAAGGTACCATATAAAACCGCGTCCGTACTTCGCGCAGGCAGGGAGTGGCTGCGTTCACAAGCAGCGAGGCAGAGTGGCTCGGGTGAGGGCAGAGAAGAGTAGGCAATGAGACAGGATGGCACAGGCGGAGACGCAGGGACACGCAGTCACGCCCTACAGCCGACATCGCAAAGCATGAACGCGGCCTACTTATCAATGGGCTCTCCATGCTTACACATGATATCTTTTCAGTATTTCTGATAATTCTGGATTGCCATGCGGTAACGCGAGCTTTCTGGAATGGTGAAGAAGTAAATATGGTGGTTTATTGGATTCTATCACCTGTTCAAATTGCCTAGCATAGAAGCTCTTATCACTTCATTTTAGAAGGACAAGCTTGGTGATGGGATTGCTGAATAGCATCTTCAATTGTGGAGCTCTCAAGTGTTTGTTGCCGTTCTAAAAGGATTTCTATAGGCTTGAGGATTCCGCTGATGTCCATCGAGCTGACCCCGTTTGCAGCTGCTATTTCCGAGAAAAACACAGTTGCATATATCGAGCATACCACGCTTTTCATCGTCTATTGGAATTCGAGTGCAAACACAAGTACATGGTGCATAGGGCAATCTTCTCAGAAATGGGCTTCTTCCTATCATTCTCATGAACTACCCGTCAAATCCCTTGCATGTCCGTCTCTCCCGTAACCAAATTTTTTTGCTCGCTTTTTTCTTAAAAACTTTGCAAAAAAACACATTGAGAAGAATTTGCAATCCACATCATAAGAGCTTTTTATCCCTCGTTTCATTAATTCGTCTACCGAAATCCATGCTACTTCTTTTCAGGCGCCCCATAGGTTTTCTGTGACCTTGAAATGTTATTAGATGAGTTTATGACGTAGTTCACATTACATTTAATTCTAAACATATTCGATAGGAAATGTAATTCCGTTAACGACGCACTCTTAAATATTCGTTCCACAGATGGTGCATACCATTTCATTCTATCGACAATGTTGCTCCTGTTTTTACATTCATAAAATTATAAAATGACAGCATTCTAGACTTTTTCTGTGTTTTTATTTCTTGATAGTTGAGGTCGAAAATGGTCAATGACTTGAACGCGACCGTACCCCAGCTGTAGCTGTCCATGATTAGATTGACGAGTAGGAGAATCTGGTCACGACGTTTCACATGCGACAAATCACCGTATTCGCTCGATTTATTCCAAAATTGGCATAGCTTCAAGGTTTATTGCATGTGATAGAACGAAGTTGGCATAGGATATGTGGGCACGATCTAGGGGGCGGGGCTTATTCCGATGGGCGGAGATTAGCTAAGCAGAAGCTGACGTTAAATCAGCGACTCGATTTTTGGCCCAAAACGAATATTCTCCAAGAATATCCTGTGCCTTTTTGACATATGTGCTGCCGTTGCTCTTGAAATGCGAGTACTACATCATACTCTCTTTCGCCATAATCCAGCGCCGCCCTTGCCCGCGTACTACATATCATTCCATCCAAATCGAAGGCCAGATGCCGTTGGGTTCCTTCTTTTCGAATTTATGTGACAGTACTTTTAGCGTTTGTTTCTCCCATTTCAACTATGCCTTATGTGTTTGGATGATTTATGGTTTAGTTTTTTTCGGTAATATTCATCATCCCATTTGATCTGTCATGTGTTCGCTTCCGTCCACGATTCATCACAATTTTAGGGAGAACTTCGTACGTATCATGCCTAAGAACTTTATTTCCACATTCTCTAGTTCAAATTCGTTCTATCAATGTTTACTCCCGAAGGAAGCGTTCCACGGGATACTTTTTATGTGGTGAAAGGGCGCCACATTTTACCACCGTAAGCAATAACGAGTCATTAATTCAAGGGGCGTAAATACTTGGAATTTTCGTCTGACGTTGATGCTTTCACCCTTTCACTTCACTCAACTTCAGCTTTCTTTTATCTCCTACTACTCCTGGCCAATTCGATTGACGCGGGAAAGAAAGCATGTTCACGATTCGATTACGTGTCCATGGGCTCGTCAAGTGTATCCATCCAAGTGATCTTCGTTCACGTATAAAATCTGAGCCATATCCCCTTAGGGTATACGATGTGATATCGCGCATATCCTTTTTGGCAGCTATCGTTGTCATGTCGTCGCTTCCCGCATCCCCACGCCCCACCCCTCAGCTGCTTTCTGGACTACCGTTCTGCGTGTTACTACTGAACAGAGCTAATTCAACGCGAAAAACATCTGTTCCCAATGGGAAAAGTCACGCAAGAGCTGAAATTTTTGCTAACGGCACGGCTCCTTATTTTTATGATAAATTCTTAAGTTACGATTCCCCAAAAATGAAATCAAAGGGAAATTATGGCAATTATGGCATGGCACTATTTACCCAGAGCTACCCCACTACCTCTTCAACCGATGCGGTCGAAGAGGGGTTTTTGGAAAACCTTTCGGTTTAGCTGCAAACTTCTACCCAGGAGTATTTCAACCCGTAAAACACGAATATGATATTCGTTTGGCGAAAAACTGCTTGGCGCCTGCGTCAAAATGGAGTGGCGTCGACGCCTCTGGCACAGGCGCCAAGCAGTTTCGCGCCAAACGAATGCCATATTCGTGCCGTACGGGTCGAATTACCCCTGGGTACAAGTTTGCAGCCAAATCGAAAGGATTTCCAAAAATCGCGTTTCTGACCAAATCGGTTGTAGAGGTAGTGGTGGGCAGCTCTGGGTTGATAGTGTCAAGATTATTTTTCGTTGCTTTGCGGAAGACTCGTTACCTTTTCGCCGTGAATCTGTTCTGTCATACTTTTGCGGTGAATATTTAAAGAATGAGAACTGTCCTATGATAAAACATGTAACTTATATTAATCCGGCATCCTTTAATCACTGAGGATCTTCAAAGGGATATCACATGGGTGATTCGTATGATGAAGAAGTGAAAGTATCGTTTCTCAGTTTTTTTTAGTTCAAGAGTTTTTCATTTATAGACGACTGAAAAACCCGGGGCTCTCTATTCGTCAATCCTCGAAATTTACCTTATATGCATGACAGAACGGGTGCGTATCAAATCTATCGCGAGGATGGTGAGATTACCGCGCGTCGCGGTTGGTTGCCACGAAAAATTCGAGAAATGTGTTCTAGCTGAGAGTATCGCTCTTGACCATGAGCTGCATGGATGTCACATAACTCCTGAAATATGACACTATTTTGGTTTTCGAAAAGTTTCAGTTTTCAAGTGTGTTAGGTTTCGAAATTGCCGCGTCATCCGTCGTGCGTACGGGCGATACAACCGCTCGTCTTTCAAAAATCTTAAATTCTCAGAACTTTCTCTTCTCTCGCAGATGCTTCCACAAGATTATTGGCTGTGAATAGGAGAACCAAGTCTTTCTTTATCGTGTATCCAAGTCAATATCAATTAAAGTCCAGCTGAGTACATACATTTACTTAGCTGGCTTGTCTCACGCATTTCTGTTGTGTACATTCAGCTTATTTAGTACAGTATTTAATAGTAGTCCAAAAGACCACTTCTGCATACCCTTTAAAGGTGTATGCTCCAGTGTTCATGTCGACTGTCTTTATCTTTGGCTCGTTTTGATTAGGTGCAGGTAAAGCGCAGAGATTTTCATATTACAGTATCTACCCCGATTCATTATACTGTCAAGTTACCTGCAGTTGGAATATCTTCTTTCCAAGGTGTGCCGTCGGCAGAGAAACTGCAGTGAAACCACATTTCACCAATGGGGATCAAATATAGCAAAATCCTACAAAGCCTTCCATTCCTTACGATCAGAAGTATCGTCGGTCAGTCGCGGAGGCACGGCGATGGCGGAGTCATGAAAGGCGTCGGAAAAGCCTAGTGGCCCAACTACGGCTTAACGTAGACCCACTGGCCTTTCGCGACGCCTGTCAGGCCTTTTTTTTTGATTGGCGGCTGGGGGGAGGGGAGGGGGGGAGTGAGGGGGAAAAGGAAGCATGCGATTAAGTCTCTGTTTCTGAATGAGTTCGCACCTCTCTATGTTTTCATCTAGGGTGGCGAATTACGGGTCAATGTGAATAGATTCCAATAGCGCGTATTATAATATGTATTTCATACAATTGCACCACACACATCCAATAGCAAATATTCTTCCAACGTAGACCACGTTCAGAAAGGACGAATTCTGTGTGTTTGAAATGGATATCATTTCATAGTTCTTTGGAACCAAAAAACGCAATTGTAAGTTAGAGAATGTGAATTTCGGCTTGAATTAGAAGGAGGCAAGGGCGACGGGCTTAATGAGCCATTTCTCACATGAAAACCCTTCTTGCATATGGAACTGGTTTCAACCATTTCTAGGCTTTCTGTACTTTTTAAGCTTCAGATGAAATTACATCCCCGAATGTCTACTTAGAAAAAACTCCACTGCTATTAAGTTCATGGGAATGATGACGTCACAACGTCTTTTACGTGTTATTAGGTGTGTGTGGTGTGACGATGCACGATATGACGTCATGATACACCAGCCACCTTTTATTCACATTGACCTTCGCATTGCTACATGGACGACTTCTGAAGGATTTTCTGCTCTTTCTTATTTCTCTTTCCTCCTCCTCATCCACATGAGCGTGCATCTTTCTCTGTTTTTTCCTCGTTTGCAATTTAGTGGTCTATTGACTGAGAAATGGTCAAGGATACAACTTGGCTGAAAACTGAGCTGTCGGGCTATTAGCACTCGAGCTGAAAAAGCATGCACGGGGCGGTCTTGATTGTCGTTGTTGTGCGCACTCATGTGCCCTTATGTCATAAAAATGAAGCGATACGCATCAGATGTGTTCACTGAGTGTTATTTTTTTCTGGAAATTGTGGACAGTCTTCCCTTCCCAAGCCCGAGCTCTTCCCAAGCCCACAATTTTTCTTTAATTTTTAGCATATGCGTCAATTCTTGAGCCCCATGTGTCATTTCAACAGCTTCTTGTTTATGATTTTTTCCTCACACTCTCTCCATGGTGTCAAAATGCCGGATGTGAAAGTCGAATTCTATTCTTCCAGAACAGCACATACTTTGCGCTCTCTATTTTCACGAAAAGTTGTAATTCTATCATTGGACGACATTTGGAGGTAAACGTTGTAATTCTAGTACTATTAGACGACATTTGGAGGTAGTACTATGACATTGTTTGGAAGGTCCTATTCCTATAAATCTTTTTGTCTAACAGCATTTCATACGACCTTTTCTCATGTCATAGCTCCAACGAATGCCCCCACTGGGCTATCACGGTTTTGCAATGAATCAGACTAGTAGCAGAATAACAGAGAACTTGGAAGAATAGCGTAAAAATAAGTGTGAGACGAAGCTGCTCTACGTTTCTACTCTGGAACGTCTTTCTCATTCATTACCTTAACACGGTTTCATTATTATACTGCATTTTCATACTGATTAATTACTGTTTAGCCTGTCGAGAGAAAAGCGTTTAATGCTTGTGGCTTACCCGGTATCTCTGATACGACAGTTTTCACATTTGCCACCTCCGATCATCGTTTGCTGCTATCGCAATGAGGGGGAGGCATATTAGGCCGCGTCCATACTTTGCGCCGGCGGGCGTTCACAGGCAGCGAGGCAGGGTAGCACGGGGCAGATGCAGAGACGACGCAAGCAACGAAACAGCGTGGCATAGGCGAAGACGCAGAGATACGCAGCCACGCCCTGCCGTCGTCACCGCAAAGTATGAACGCGGCCTTATAAAAGTTGCGCATCTAAGCATCTTGGAGGGATTTTTGAGAGGTCAGTTTGCATATTCAAGCAAATATTTTGGCCAAAGCGTTAGTGGAGGGTTCCTCCTCACCCTTGGCTTTGGTAAAAATAATGTCCATAGGGGATGTCATTCCCCAATGCGACAGCACCTATTCTTTCTTCTGGTAAATAAATAATAAACATTCACAGATTTGTCTCAGCTCTCAAGTCTCTAAATGTTTATCATTTATTCTGTACGTAAGTGGGATTAGAAGTGTGCGGCGGACGGGCTGTAACCATGGCTCTTTGGTCGCGCTGTGCACTCTGCAGCTTTTCTATTGCTTAATTACCGCTACTGAGATTCTAATTAAGTCGTAGAAGTAGAATTGGTTTTGCTGAAAACTCTTGTTGATTCGGGTTGCCGTGGGTACCGCTAATGAGATCAAGTTAGCCGGTGCCAAGTATAAATTCCTGAAATATTACTGCAGCAAACAAGTGAGCCCATTCCGCTTACTGGACTTTTGCTATAGCCTCGATTATAGTCAATCAACTATATTATAATACTCAATAATTTTGTTTCAGTAATGCTAATATCAGTTTATATCTAATTTATTCAATGAAGGGGCTGTGTTTTACATGTTCACTTTACTAGCCACTAACCAGAAGACATTTGCGATTTGAAGAGATCTGTATATCATCCGAAGGATGCTACGGTTCAAATGGGTGTTGCATGCATGGCGCATCCCGAATAGAAACTAACCAAAAAACTTATTTAGATCCTATCTCTGAATCAGTTTGGAGGTGTGCTTTTTTGGTGCATCAAATTAGAGCGATTGCTTGTTGTGGTTTCGGGTCCTAATTTGTTCACAAAATGATGGATACTGGGTACTACTTCATTTGAGTGCTGCCTTTTTGAAAGGTGTCGAATTCAGCAAGCCAGACTTAACGACTGATTTCCTCACCGTTCTTACACGAATGTCATTTCCACTCGCAGTCCATCCCCTCACTCCATCCATTGCTCCTCTCCTGTCCCGTTTGCTGTCAAATTCGTCATCCTGTTGTGAGTTAAAATGTGTACTTACCTGTAACAGTATCGTGGGTACTTGAAGCGATTCCCTTTTAATGTTTCGGTGAACGCCATGATGATCGTCTACAATCCTGAAGTGGCTCTTCAGTAGGATTGATGTCTCTTTCTACAATTCACTTAGATTAACCGTTTTTTCCTCTGTAAGGAAGGGGCCAGGAAAAGCGATTATGCTGGTTTTATGGATGGTAGGTGCCGGGGATACCGTCACCAATCGAATTAGTGAAATGGTATGTGTTATGGTCACCTACTGTTATTGTTATCGGCGTCTCTTGCGTCTGATCTCTCTTCTGAGCGCGAACCCTTTGTTTTCCCTCTTTTTTCTCTCCCTCATTCCACATCTCGCTACAACTCGTGATTTCCGCCATGGAAAGCCGTTGTCGCTGGTTGCATTTCTTGTTTTTTACTTTAATATCAGCCTGCAAGTTTTCCCCCTACGTATCGATAGAATATTGAAATATTCGTCCACGCAAGTTTGATTTTTTTATTGCCATACGGTACCTCCCTATGAGGCACATGTAAAATTTTACGCCGAAAGATCTAAATCAGAAGCTTCAGAATTTCGCACACGCGGGTAACGTGGGCGGGGCGGCAAGGGCTTTCGGGCAGAAGGGTGGTGGCCACACGTTTGATGACGCTATTTAAAGGCAGCATCAAGGGAATTTCGGACGGAAAGTAAAAGAAGTAGTGAACATGAAAGTCGAGATGCCTAGTAACATGGCAGTGGGGAAAGAACGGATGGAAATGGCCGAAAAGCCGAGAAGTAAGATCCCCTTCCCACGTTAATTTTCGACGGGACTACTTTCCTGTCAAAAGGCGGGGAGTCCGGACGTTTTCCGTAAGGTTCTTTCACTAGGTACATAAAATCCGGGTGTTACACGAATACGAACTAACATCGAAAAAGCTCAATTTATAAACACGAATGAGAGGAAGGGGAAGTCATTTTCTCAACGAAACCGCTGAGTATCTTGATCTAAATTAGCACGATTGCGAGTTCGCGCTCCAGTCAAAGAGGACGAGGTCGGACGTGGCGTCGCGCAGTTTGCCGCGCAAACTGTCGCGTGCCACCCCGGAGGAGCCAAAGGCCCGTCTCCCCCGTATACTGCAAACAGAAGGCTTGCAGTATACGGAGATGTGCCACATACAAGTGTTCTACAAAATCTTAACGTTTTTTCTTCTATAAGGCGTCATCTGAAATCCCTTTTGAAAGTGCCGGGTGAAAACTTCATCCTACACAAAGTCCTCTGAAGTCTTTTGGTTTTCCATTTTCCCCTTCACTGCTGGATTCGTCTTTCATAATTGATGTTCAACTCTCCGTCAACACATCCCCAGCAAGGTCTCATCACTCGTATGCCAGTGCCATCTCATGGACGTCAGCTGAGGAAAACATATCAATCGTAGTCAGGAAATGAGAGACCCTAGGCCGGCGTGATTTCTCACTTTATTTTTCGAGCTACTTCTTCTTGGCAAGAGGACAGCAGCATCAGTTTTCAAGATTCATGGGTAGTACTGGATCTCATTAATATTGGGTAGTCTAAAAAGTCTTTTCATATTTTTAAATACCGCTTTTTCCCTCCAAGCTGCTTTCCAGCAATCTCTTCTGTACATACACATGTAGTACAAGTCCACACGCATCTATAGATATTACTGTCTTTCATCTCCCGGATACCATTTTTCGGCAAAATAAATATATCAAAGGTCAACCTCATTTTCAATACAAAAATTTTTCTTTGAATGGCGTTAGACAGGGAAACGAAAAGGTGATTATTATTATCATTATTATTGCATGCACAATAGGTACATGAATCATGAACTACTAAAATAGCACCAACGAGCAACAAAACTCAGAAAACAAAAAAAGGAACAGAAATGCAACACAAGGCATTTAAGCAACTTTTAAAAAAAGAAGGGAAAATAGTTTCAATCAGTCCCAGTGTCAGATGCGAACAAGTAATTCATAGCAGCATTCACGCTAAATACTTGGACAGTGCCTTTTTGAACTGATATATACTCCCAGGCAAGCCCAATCTCTTGGCAAACTTATAAAACTCAGAAACAGCCCACTGACCAAAATTTTGGCTCTAACATCCGACCTTGACCTAGGAAGAAAAAGATAATTCGATGGAGCAGGATCAGGGCTATAAGGTGGATGGGGCGGCAATTTTTATCCAAGCTCGAGAATTTTTTGGCGAGTCACTTTTTCGATAGCGGGAAGACTCGCCAAAAAATTGCCTCGCCAAAAAATTCTCGAGCTTGGATAAAAATTGCTGCCCCATCCACCTTATAGCCCTGATCTTGCTCCATCGGACTACCACCTTTTCCTTTCCCTGTCTAACGCCATTCAAAGAAAAATTTTTGTATTGAAAAAGAGGTTGACCTTTGATATGTTTATTTTGCCGAAAGAGGTTATCCGGGAGATGGAAGACAGTAATACCTGTAGATGCGTGTGGACTTCTACTACATGTGTATGTACAGAAGAGATTGCTGGAAAGCAGTTTGGAGGGAAAAAGCGCATATTTAAAAATACGAAGAAACTTTTTAGACTACCCAATATTATTGAGAATGTATTCGAAAATATTCTGTTGCATATTAATGCTTGATGCTATTGCAAGGCACAATCTTCATAGCTGCATTATTTAATTGGAGAAAGAAGTGAAAAATCTCGATTCTCGTTGACATTACTACTTATTCTGACATGCACCATGTAGGCGATTTCTTTTATAAATTCTGTTGTCGAATGGGTATATGGCCCACGTTGGGAACAATAGCTGGAAATGTAGACAGCGCTCTGGGGCGAATCAAGTACTAACTGATTGACCTCGGAGAGATAGAAAGCTCGATTGGATAGATGAATTTTCACGGAAATCCACGCGTCAAGTCTGTGGATGGCAGCTTTCACACCTTTTGAGAGCACTGCGGCCTTCGGGATTCATTTTGTTTGTAAATCGATTTGTAGTAGGCGGACTATTTCTTTCCCTCCACTCATATATCCTTGTGTTTATAGGTGCATTATTCAAGCGGAGAGAGAAAGGAATATAATAATTATCACTTAGGAACAATGGAAGTAGAAATCCTAGGTCCCTTTTTGAATTACAGTATGGAAGTGTTTCACTGCGAAGGGAGTTGCACAAGTGTGAATCAGGATTGGGTTGAGTGTTGGGGGACAGTCAACCACAAAGCTGTCATAAACGCACTACTGCTGATTTTCCACCGCCTACGTGATGTGTGGCACATCTGGGTGTGATGGTTGCTCCGCTTTTCTGCGTTATAGCCTTTCCAGAGCAGATAACGTCATCGCTGTAAAGCAGTTTAATCCTGAAAAAGTCTCTTCTCTTGTCTATAGCTTTACACCTTTAAAAAAGACCCAGATGACTGAAGAGATTGTACGTACGACCAGTGGATTGGGTTTCCCACCCAGCTATGAATAGCATACCAATTCCTTTTCGAATGTTCTGGATTACTGTAAGCCATACCTCAGTCTGACGATGGGATGTGAAGCTGAAAATCAAATAGAGCATATGCGGTAGGTAGGTATTATCATGTTTAATGAAAAAAGTCGTATTCTATTGCTTCACCTCGTTAACCAACCGTAGAACGCATGTAATTGCAAGCCACCACATATCTGTCATACCCTTCGCCTAACAACAGGCGTGATTTATTTATGCTCCGTTGGATTTATGGTCGGCTGAGATCCAAGAATATAAATTAGCGCGGCACACAGTGTAACACCGTTAAGGTGAATCTTGATTGACCCTGGTTGTTCAGGCCGAATTCTCCTTGTATAGAAATCTACGGGTCTAGATGGGTCATGGGTCCAGGAACAAAGAGCAACCACGGACCAGGTTAAGCTCCGCCCACGGCGGGCGGGGCGTGCATTTGAATGTGCCGTTCTGAGGCCGGAAATCGTTAATTGATTCCCAGTGTGACCCAAACGTAGGGTGAAAATGGATCAAGATCAGCGATGAGATTCTGAAAGTCTTGGGAGAAGTCTGGGCACAGTGGGCGAAGCGCACGTTGGATAGAGTGGTCTGCATTCGGTACGTACAACAAAATCTCATGACTAAGTCCTAAAGCTGCATAGGGTTCAGGAGAAAAATCGATAGAGGTGATCAACGTCCACACTATTTTGGACATACTCAAAATGAACGGATAACTGCCCACAAAGGGTGGAGCGCGTTGTTAGTCATATGACACTCACTGAAAAATTCTTAAAATTGAGAGAAAAGGGAAGTAGCCAAGAGTAGCTGGAGCTGTGAAAGGACGAGACGTTGCAACGGTTTCCGAAGTATTTGTGGTGGTGGCGGAGCTTGGACGTTAAATGATAAACAAGCTTCGGATGTGGAATAAGGAAGCACACATGAACTGAGTTTAGCTTCGCCCACCACGGGCGGAGCGCGCACGGAAATTCGGTCATCGGGTCGTATATTGTTCGTTGGGTTCGAAGTGGTCCGAAGGTGAGGAAAATATGGCTTAAAGTTGGTCCTGAGATTCTGAAAGTTATGAAAGATGCCTGTGCAAAGTGTGCGGAGCGCACTCCGTATGGGCGGTTTGTGCAACGAAAACCCATAATTCGGTTACAATGCAGCTTTGAAAACACGAAAAAATCGCTAGAAATGACCAACGTCGAAGTGGTTGTGAACATACTTGAAGCAAATGGGACCTGCTCAAAGTGAGCTAAACGTGATGTAGTAATGGGTACCGAGAAAGAAACAGTTTCGATTGACCAATTGACGCCCACGATGTTACGCGCACGGTAGTGTGCGCTAGCCCAACTGGTATCTGCTAAAACTAAAATTTTTCAGAGGAAGCGGTGCTGAATATTTATACATATTTTCATGCTTTTGCCTTTGCCACTTTATATTTCATGGTTTTTCCATTTTTAAGGGTTATGTAAACGGTCCATCAAATACTGTGCACCAACTGAACTGTACACCAATCTTCTGCAAACACTTTTAATTTCCGCGCATGTCAACCAAACCTACCCATCTCATCAGTTCTCCGTACTGATAAAATATTTAATGTCCGGTTATTGATCGATGATTTATCAAATATCTCTTGTTATCACTCCCAGGTGACCTTGCTTTTCTCAACTGGCCATTCCCATAGTGACGCGAATTGTTCAGTGCCATTTGCAGCCGTTTGGCGAAAACCAAAGGGGTGAGGGGTGGGGGCAGGTTTTCCAGTCTATTGATGTGGAAGAAATGAGATGTTATTGTTACGTTAGTGGTGGTAGTAGTAGTAGCAGTAGCAGTTCGTTCCCGCTCAACCAAGCCCATAATTCAGTTTGTATAGTGGAATTTAATTGTTATTGGACGACGCTTTAAGATGTTTATGCTTGCCTGCGAACAGCTTCGATGACAGGCTTCGCCGCTGAATTCGGCGATTTGTCCAGCTCTTTTCCATTTGTACCGCTCTCCATTGCCCTACTGCCCTTGTCCATGCTTCCCCTCGCTACATCTTGGGACAACTATTCCGTGGGAAAGGTGGAAAAGGGCGCGGCTACTCTTTATACGCATGTTAGCAATAGGTGAATAGGGTCAATGTTTTGCATGAAAATTGCCTTCATTTTTTGTTTGAGTGGTAAACGCCCCCTCCTCTTCCCTTTCAAAAATTGCTTTATACTGTTTCACGAGATTGGTAGTGTGTGGTTTTGTCACTGTTGTTTGTGCTACTGTGTGGTTTGCCTTGTTTACTACTTTGTTTGCCGTGAGCTAAATCCAAGTCTGAATTTTTTTGTCAAATTTTTAGAGAGCAGCGTTTCCATTTTCATGAGGCAATTGTAGACTAAATTCTTAACGGAAGATACGCTATGCTTCTGAATTGCAATAAAAGAAATCAGGAGCACAATTCCGAAAATTCCGGCTTTTCAGTTCAGAATTTCAGGGCCTTATGATGGTTCTCCACCTGATATGAGACGTATTGTATTGGGTTGGGGAATAAGTCCCCGCCGTTTTTTTCAACCCCGTTTTTCACATTGTTCCCTCCATCTTTCGACAAAGCCAATATATGTTTTCGATAGAGCTTTTCTTGCTCTACAGAATGCTACTATCTGTTTTTTGATTTCTTCGACAACCTAATATTTATGAGGTTTGGAAATGAAGTGAGCTGAAGGCAAAAAAGTGGCACTTGCGCACCTCATCTTTCTCGTCTGCCATCGAGACCAAAAAATGTATGTGTGTATGTTTTCGATAGAGCTTTTTCAGCTCTACAAAATAGTACCACTCTTTATTCAAATCGTTCAAGTTTTTGCTGTTTTTAAGACTTACAAATGCAGTACTCGCAAAAGTGTGCTTTTTCGTTATCTCCTTTTCCTCGCCTACCATCGAGATTGGAGAGGGTGTGCATATATGCATTCGATAGAGATTTCTTTGCTCTACAAGATGATACCTTTCTTCTTCTATATCCTTTCATAATTTAGCATGTTGGAGTAAGTCTCCACGTGTTTTTTAATTCAAAATTGCGTAATGAAAACAAATTTTTTGGCAGATTGTTTTGTATACTTCGATAGAGCTCTTTTCGCTCTACAAGATATTGATTACCTTTTTTTTCAAACCGATTTTGCATTTTTTAGATCATTTAAAAGTCGACGAAATCGAGCATTTTTGTCACATGGTGTCGAAAATGCCCGATTTCGTCGACTTTTAAATGATCTAAAAAATGTCAAAAATCAGTTTGAACAAAAAAGGTAATCAATATCTTGTAGAGCGAAAAGAGCTCTATCGAAGTATACAAAACAATCTGCCAAAAAAATTTGTTTTCATTACGCAATTTTGAATTGAAAAACACATGGAGACTTACTCCCACATGCTAAATTATGAGAGGATATAGAAGAAGAAAGGTATCATCTTGTAGAGCAAGAAGAGCTCTATCGAATGCATATATGCACACTCTCTCCAATCTCGATGGTAGGCGAGGAAAAGGAGATAACGAAAAAGCACACTTTTGCCAGTACTGCCTTTGTAAGTCTTAAAAACAGCAAAAACTTGAACGATTTGAATAAAGAGTGGTACTATTTTGTAGAGCTGAAAAAGCTCTATTGAAAACATACACACATACATTTTTTGGTCTCGATGGCAGCCGAGAAAGATGAGGTGTGCAAGTGCCACTTTTTTGCCTTCAGCTCACTTCATTTCCAAACCTCATAAAAATTAGGTTGTCAAAGAAATCAAAAAACAGATAGTAGCATTCTGTAGAGCAAGAAAAGCTCTATCGAAAACATGCATAAGCTTTGTCGAAAGATGAAGGAAACAATGTGAAAAACGGAGTTGAAAAAAACGGCGGGGACTTATTCCCCAACCCAATAGTTGTTTTTTTGGATCCCATCCTTCTTGTGAGATGGAGGCCCATGTCTTATGTTCCCGAATTCCTACATATGTCTCTGTCCGTTCTAGTATTTGAGATAGCAAAGTTCCGGTTTAAAATTCAATTTCACGGAAATTTCTCGAAAGTCCTCGAGACTTTGCCTGAAATAAGGCTTACATTTGGTTTCTTTGCAATCCGAACGAAATACACGTAAGTGTCCTCCTCTCAAAGGTACATTCCCGATTTAATCAGTGCAACATGGTTCCAATGGAAATGAAGTGGTCTCCATTCGCATTAACAGATGTTGTACACTTTATTGCGGCTTGAGTGAGAGTTCTGGCTCGAGACTTGAGTGAACTTTGACACTTTTTACTTTGGACCGAACTGATCATCGCCCTCTCTCCATGCGATATGGTTGTGCCTATGCATTGCTATCAGGGCGAAGCGTTGTTTGGACTACCCTCAGAGAAACAGTTTTTTGGATGGAAAAGTGGAGGGGTGGCATTTTTCAAAATTCCTCGAAAATTCCTCGAGTAATCCTCGACAAACAGGAAGCGTCGTCTGGGAAGTCGTATTTCACAGAATTTTTCTCGATGATAGGCTTGTGCTTGTTCTAATATGATCTGATGTAGTAATACCAGTTGGCTAGCGCACACTACTGTGCGCGTAACATTAAGGACGCCGGTGGGTCGATCGTAGTAGCTTTTTTATAAATTTACAGTACTCAGTACTGATTACCACATCACGCTCCACCCATTGTGGGCGGGTTTTCTCTCTGCTCAAGTGTGCTTGAAATAACTTGGACTTTGTTCATTTCTGCCGATTTTTTCCTGGTCTACGGCTGCCTTGGAACCGAATTATGAATTTTTGTTGCACCGGCCCGCACGCAGAGTGCGCTACGCTCTGTGCCCAGCCCTCTTTCATAAGTACTCATGGCTGACACAGCCTGTCTTTTCCTCACGTTTGGACTATTTTCGCACCGAGCAAACAATTTTCGATCCAAGGACCGAACGTTTCTGCACGCTTCGCCCACCATGGGCGGTGCTCAACTGGGACCATATTTTCTCTTCTTTTCTTGTACCATGTTCAACGTCTCCCAAGCTTATCCTCATTTCCACAAGTTGCTTTTCATGTAACGTCCAAGCTCCGCCCAGCACCACAATGCCCCGCCCATTGTGCCTAAGCCTCTTTCATGACTTTCACGAACTCATCCCTAACTTTGATCCATCTTTCATCACAGTTGGGGCACTTTCGATCCCATTTAATCATTTTCGGTTCGAAAACGGAACATTACACGACACGCCTAGCCCACCGTGGGGGGGGGGGGGGGGAGCTTAACTTGGCCCATGGTGTATTTTACTTCTTGTCCCATGCCCTACCAATACCACTTTTTTCCCATCTCCACAGGTCGTTCATATAGTACCTAATTTTGTGACAGACGAACGGACAGGCGTACAGACAAACTGAGCGTTTATACATAGTAAGGATAATAGCCTGATATAATCTCATCCTTCTCATCCTTTGTTATTTTTTTTTGCCTGCATCCCTCGCTTCGGAAAACCTCCCTCTTGAAAACATGTAGTGTTGAAGAGAACAGGACAACTCAGTTTTCAATGTTCAGACTGTTTTCCTTGATTTTTTTATCTTCCGAGTCACTTAGCACCTTTATTTTGATTTTCGAGTGCAGTCATCCACTTGAGGTTACCATAAAAATTTATCCAGTGGAGCTCTTCAAATTTGCTACATAGACTCTTTTGGCATTGAAACTTACATACTTTCACACTATATACTTATTATATAGCTTCGCATACATGTTGCTACACTCACAACCTCACATGGACCTGTTGAATCCATTGATGCCATCATTATCATACCTATTCGTGTCAGCTGACTTTGGACGCCACTGCTTAATTTGCACCGCAGCAGCATGTTTCCATTTCGGTACGTATCTGCAACCCGATTTCCAGTTGTGTAATTTTTCCAGTTTTCTCTTCTGTTAAGTCACTGGACCCTAGTTAAGTGCATCCTTATTTTGTAATCGTCATTTCTTGAGATCAGGCCCTTTTTGAAGTAAATCTACAGGGCCTCACAAAAAAAACCAATATTTGCTCGATATGTTGCTAGTTTTCAATGACATCTGAAACTCTATATTCGATCTTCTTAAATGCAGAGCTTAATGAATTTTTTTCTTTTTCACCATCCGCGGTCATTTTAAGTAAGAAAGCGCATGGCCGTTTGAAATAAAGAAAAGGAGAGAAAGATAAACCTTCGAGTTATAACCCGATCGGCTGAGAAATATAAAAGTCTCGGTAGTAGCTTGATTTCAGCTCTTTATCACTGCTAAGTGAGTTCTTCAAGTATGAAATATCCTCAATTTATTATGGCCAATTTCAAAGCCCAACTTTATATTTTTATGCTGGACTATCCCAGGCTGGTCTGCTTGTCTCGGGGTGTTAAGTGCTTTACGAAGGCGTGCTTATAAAGAGTACTTAGAAAGATTAGTGCAATGTCCTTCCTTCAGAGCCTTTCTCAGAAACTGCTTCTTTGCACTCGAAGTTGGACAAACCATGAAAAGTGGTTTCAAGTGTTTTTTTTTGCGGGTGGGGCCATCGTTTTGAGCACTTTGAGATTTGTTTGCGTTTCTGGTCGCTGCTCGAAAAGATATTTTGTTCAATCTTAGTGAAAAATTCCTTTTCGCCATTCAGATCGGGTGATTGATCTTTCTTCATTCGAAAACCCCTTTGATGCTCTCAAAAACATTTCTCCTCCGTTTGTCAGGATTGGTACCTGATCGAATTTTGATCAACATGGCGATGAATTACAGGAACAGTGCTCAAGGCTAGCGTAAGGGCGATAAGTTTTACATATCTAGCGGAAAAAAAGTGGAAACTCTCACCCTCGTCTTTCTTGTCTGCGTTCCTCTCTTGAAGCGCAGTCCTTCGTCGCCATCTCGCCCAATAGCAAAAGTGAAAGGGTATGGGAAGGGTTTCACTCCTTAGTGTTCACGTTGTTCTCTTTTCTTTTATTATATTGGGCAAACATAGCCTGTTAAGCTAGTACAGGTGCCCCGCCAAGGGGTTGTACCACCCACTTGTGATGTGGCTGACATCTGCATCCCTGTTAGTCGTCTCTCCCAATATGGGCTCCACCATTCTCTTTCATGTGAACCTCAAGCCACGCGCTCGCGCGGACCTGTGCAACAGCGCCTACGAGACATTGTAAAGTTCAAATTAAAGTATCTTAACCAATTCTTTTGCTTAATTTTTCAGAGGTTGCCAACTTAATTCCCCCCAATTTCATTACTAGACCGTTAAGCCGTCAAAATTGACATTGATATGCATTTGAAGGTGTGACCAGTAATAAAGAGAAAATGAGAAAGGAAGGCATCCTCTCGAAGAATATTACATTCCATAAGAGATGATCTCGAAACTGCCATTGAAGGTTTCCATCGCGATCCCGCAGCGCTGTCTCGTATCCTCTGGGCGACATGCTGAGAGGACGGGGCATCTGGCTGACTTAGCTACTCGCCCGTCTGCATCTGCCATCACCGAGATAGAGATGCAGAGGAAGCGAAAGGGTTGAGAGGAAGGTTATCGGTTTTTTTTATTTTTCCAGTTTTTGACCGTTTCTTTGCGTTTTTCTCCACTGTCACACTACTGATCACCTTGACTTTCATGTTCCACTATTATTCACAGTCCATCAAAATCACCGTGGCGGTGTCTTCAAGAGCCGCGCCGAATGCTTCGAGTCTCATACTCTTTTCTGAAGGACTACTCACTCTCGTATGTTTGGTTCGTTAGTGTCAAGACAACACTGACAGATTGAATCAAATGAAGCATGGGTTGAGGAATCGTCAACAAGAGATCGAATTCTTCAAAAATCCCCGACGGCGGATGCTTGGAGACCACGTTTTTTTAGTGATTTTTCGGCCGTTGAGGTAATCACTAAGTTTGCAATTGATAATCGTACTTTGCACAGATAGCACTGCTTGTCATTTATTGAAGATCCCTTTTTGAAGAATTTGACATACCAACAACATTCATATTAGCTGGAGGGGGTCGTATTTGGGCAAATTTTCCGATGCAAAGTTTGACCATGTTCAACTGGCGGGTGTTTTACTGATTTTCATGCCTGCTCTTGACCCAATGCTGTGTGCTATGACCCATTTCTTTATGGAATTTGCCCTCTCCCCTTCTCGAAAATTACGACGTGTGCCTTTTTGGATCCTGTTCGCTTCAACATAAAAATCTTTTGAAGAAAAATAATATAAAAATATTCCAGTGCGTTGTTGTTTTGGCACATTTGTACTTATATTGTAGCCTACTAATGTAGTTATTCCGTCATACGTAGTCTCATATTATCCGTGGTTAAATGCTCAAAGATATATTGTATCAAGGTTGTATTTGCCTAATGCGGATCGCATGCGAAGCTTCACGCGAAGAAATGTGAATCCGGCAAAGATACAACACCACAAAGTCTTGGCCGGGTGAACGGGACTTCCGAGCAAGTGCCCACCCCGTCGTCCGCCGCGGTCGGAGACGCATTGTAGGAACAGAAGCTTACGTAAACAGCCCCCTCCCCTTCGTTCCCAACCGCGGCGTACGACGGACGTGGCTTTCACTCGGAGGTCCCGCCCAACCTGCCAAGAATTTGGGGAGCAGTATCTTACCCGAATTCCCACTTTTTTGCGTGAAACTTTGCATGCGGCCTCTATTAGGCAAGTACAACAGAAATATAAGGGTAACAAAGATCCTCATTTTTTCTTCGTGGACGATTCCTTTAATAAGGCATTCGCGGATGTGTTTTTTGCTCAAGCGCGCTGCCTTTCTTTCAGCGGCTCCAGTCATGTGGGAAGCGATTGAAATGAATGCACAGAGTCCTACTTTTTTCGTAGAGCCCTTTTCGAGCCACTTCTGCTTGCAATTGTCCGTCAGCCGAGACATGGTACAATAGGTGCTGCTGCCAGCTCGTTAGGAAAAGAATCATGTTGTCCTTGCGGATAATCCTATTAAGGATCAGTCTTCAAGTGAATTATCCTCGAATTAGGCGACCATCAGAAGTCATTAACGAGCCTTCTCGGGAAATTTCATTTCTTCAGTCTCGCTTCGTCTGCCAAACTTGAGATGACCTTTATGTCGATTTCACTTTCTGTCGACTAACTTAAAATGTTCCTTTGTATGGCCCTTATTAGCCTCTATAACACCTGCTTTACTGATATTTCAGCGAATAGACAGTGAAAAGATTATAAATGTAGTTTACCAAGCTACATTACCCAATCCTACGGATAATATCAGTTGCTCGGCCCACCTGCATTATTATTCAGTGGTTAACACCCGATAAACAGGTATAAGCTTTTGCTTTTCCTCCTACTCTGTCACTTTTCAGTCTCATTCTCGTAATATTCTCAGGGAAATTTCATACCATGCAATTCCTCAAAGCATCTGACTGTTTGGGAACTTAAGTTGACAACATCCGAATGATTGTTTTTCATAGTCCAAGAAAACTTCGATCGGTAGAAAGAGAAGAAAACAAGCGAGTAAACAAGAAAAGCGTTCGAAACGTCATCGACGCCAGACCCTTTCGATTTCATTCATCACTTTTTTTTCAAAGGAGAACTTGGAATTCGCAAAATGTCGGCCTATGAACTGGTTTTTCTCTAAATGACCTTTCATAGTCATAAAAGTCTTTATTTGTTTTCAGCAATGGTCCTATTTTCCATTCTTCCTGAATGCCTGGTCTGGTAATCCGATTATCGTTGATTGAAAACACGTTTCGCATTGATCAGAATTGTTCAAAACAACTTTTATGGTACCTAGAATTGTTAATGTTTTGCAAATCCTTTTTCGTCCGCACCCAGTTGCTATCAACATCAAATACCATAAAAATTCTTCAAATTTAAGTTCTTTCAAAACCTATTGGACACCTTTCTTGGTATGATTTTATGGTATGCACTAGCTCTTTCTGTCATTTATCGTGAGTGGCGAGATTATGAATTCCTAATTTAGTGAAATGGTGTATTATAATCAGGTTCTTGTTGGTCACCATTTCAAACCCGTCGAATCGAGCTTCATTGATTCTTGTTCGATAATTCAAATCAAGATTTTTTGAAAAAAGTATTTCTGTCAGGTGATATTTTTATTCAAGCCTCTAGAAAGGCATATGTGGAGATAGGCTGCAACGACTTCTACATTCGGTCGGTGGCGAACAAGATTTTCTATGCGTCATGGCTGGAAAACTTCCATCGTTCTTGACCGCAGTGATAGGGGCAGTTCGGGCCGAATATCCCACTATATCGTCTACTATATATAAAACGCTTCGTCTTTCTGTCCGTCCCTTTGTACGTCTGTCACGAAATTCATATCACGCCGCAGCAAAGCTGGGACTCTGAATTTTTAAAGTGATATAAGGGGTAGTAAGGGGACATCAGTGGTGAGGGAATGGAAGTGATGGCAACTGATGAGGGCTGATAAGGAGCCTCGAAAGGTGAATGATGGGAAGTTTATGTCTCGCATCGCCGCAAGGTGTGACTCTGATTTTTTGAAGTGATATGAGGGGGAGGGGGTGGGTGGTAAGGGGACATCAATGTGAGGGAAAGGAAGTGATAGCAACTGATAAGGGCTGATGAGGAGCTTTGGAAGGCGAATGACGGAAACTGATATCTCGCGCCGCAGCAAAGATGGGATCTTGAATTTTACATACCAACTGGGCTGGAGCACACTACTGGCGCGTCACTCATGGACGCATGCAAATTGAGCTTGATCGATATCGACTGATGCGGAAGGAAGAGATTGACGGGAGGAATTTTATTTCCTTTTCTCGTCTTTGCAAAATCCCTGTTTGTGAGGACCGTTGGAATGATGATACCGATCGATTGATGCATCAAGCCCAATTAGCATGCCTCCATGTGTGACGCGCCCAGTAGTGTGCGCCCGCACAACTGGTAAATAAAAAAATGTGCATAATGTGCATTAAATGTGGAAGTCGAATTGCTTACTATTACGAGAAACAAAACCCTTCTCATCGCTAATTCTGAAAAAGGCGGGCCACGTTAAAAAGAGGCGGGCCATGGTAAAACGAGTGGTAGGTGTTAAAAAATACATTCCGGGCGCTCCATTCTCCGAGAATTTTGCCTAATATGTATATATGTGCTTTTTACAGCTGTGTCGTAGAGTTTTTCGAATACAATCTGTTTTTAACCTTTTTGTTGAGCCAGTGCCTAGCTAAAGGCCTAAATATTTCGAAAATGTCGTGCAGCTGAAAATTCTCGGCAGGTGCTTATGGGCTTATGGCTTCAGCTTTATGAGAAATCTACGTGAGCTCTGGCCACTATTATGCCTGTGCCTCGTGGAAAGGGCGACTACAATAAATCTTGGCTTAAAGGGCCATAAAATTGATCACAGATCCTCAATACACTGCTCAAACCCACCTTAAAACTACCTGATAACATCTCCACTCGGTCTGGTGAGGGCTCTTGTCTCGGAAATGGAAACTCTGTTTTAGCTGCGGCTTTCTGAAGCCTTTGTTCTTTGGCTATTCACCACTAATGCTTGACTTCCGCGTACTCCGCCTACTTTGTTCCGGATCAGACATCACTCTAACCTTTTTTTATTTCTTCGAATGTATGCGCGAAGCGTTTCCTTGGATTTTTGATATTGGCGTCAATCGTCATCGGGGGGGGGGGGGGAGGAGTGGCTCCATTAAATCCTTTGGTTTCGTTTCGAGGGATACCAATCTTCACTGCTGACCATGGACAACGGCTTTGAAAACAAGCCCTTTTCTCGGCCGTTTTTTTCGATGATTTCTTTCGCCTTGATGCCGTTGACTGATAAATAGGAGCAATAGATTGTGGACTCACAATTTTCCAAGTATCGTTATCACAAATCTTGGAAAATTGAGAAAATGAACCTAAGGATGTCAGTATTGATTTAATGGTATATGTTTACTCCTAAGCTACTTTGAGCTACTCATTTGATGGATCAGTTTGATGTCAGTTTCACTAACTTGTAAGAAGGTAAGAAGGAAGCAGTTCGAATTTTGTGTGAAATTATCTTCCTTAATAACGGTGAAGAGCGCCCGATGAGATGGAAAGTGGTCAAGCTGAATTTTGTGGGATTAGCTGATTGCGTGGTTTCTTGTTATTGAGCTATCGGTCCCTTCACAGATTCAGTATTCTTTCAAGGTGTATTACCGAAGTTCGGAAGAATGGAACGGTCCTAAAAGGGTACTCGCTAAATTTAATTTTTTATAGTAGCTAGGTTGTGCTACAGCAAGCATCCGTTTCCCATTGCAAGTAGCTCAAAAGCGCGGTCATACTTTGCGGTACCGGCGGCAGAGCATGGCTGCGTAACTCTGCCTCTCCTCCAATGCCACCCTGCCTCATTGCCTGCGTTATCTCTGCACCTCCCCGTGCCACTCTCTCTCGCTGCCTGTGAACGCAGCCACGCCCTGTCGGCGGTGAGTATGACCGCGGCCTAAGCCGACTTTCGCTGAAAAGTGGTTGGCTCCTGCTTGTTGTCGACTAAGTTGATTGAGGTGACTTGCGTAAGGTGACAAAAGTTTATGCGAAAGTCCACGCTTCCTAGTCCATTCTTTCTGTGTGAGTTTTGATTCGAGCAATTCGCCTTGCTTGAACCATCCCTCAGCCCAGCCCATTGTCTCGAACCTCAAACACCGGCGGAACATCTATTGCGGCTGGGATCATCTCCGTGATGTGAATAGGATCTCCGCTGATCTTTTCAAATCTTTGCGGTCTCGCCGATGATAGATCACCAGGCGGAGGCGGGCGTGTAAAATGGTTGAATGTGCTGTTAATCTTCGAAAGAACAACTGTTTAACAAGTCACCTAGCGAGTCATGTGTGGCCACGATTTCATGCTATGTACCATGCTTTGCCTATGACTTCATTATTATTCCACTTCATGATAATATTGAAGTAATCTGCATCGCTCTGATAATACCATTCTTATTTTTCTACTGGTTGTTGCATAGTTATAATTCAGATGATATTCAATTATGAACATGATAACATGTGGATTCAGATTACCAAAAGAAAATTTCATTAAAAATAATACCAGCTCAAAACTTTCAAAATCACCTGGAGGGTATTCATTGGAAATTTCGACATCTCCTTCTAATTCCTGGACAAAATTCCATTTCTAGACCGAACAACTATTTCCCCTTCCATGGTTGTTAGAAACAATCCATGTTTCTCAATCTATTCCATCTTTTTTATGTGCTGCAAATTCTTTGTATTTCTTTGGCAGTGGCGATTCCTGAACCATTCGTCAACCTTGGTTTTTCCGCTTGCCCGTCCATCACAAAATCCGTTGGGACGGCGAAAGGAGATGCAACTTTTTGGCTCACCCCATGTCATAGAAGTTATGGTAAAATTCAAATATAATGCTCGCAATTTACTAATTGAAATCATGCTTTCGGTGCTAGGCACTCCCCATTGTGGAACACGGCAAACACCCTCTTTGCATAAAGAAATATGATAACAGGTGAATAGTATTCGGCCCATACCATATGTAACTTGCAGAGTCGAGTCCGTGTACAAGTCAGTACTTAGAACATGCCACAAAAGTCTGGTACCAATTCTTCCATCCTGAAGGATTGGACAACTCGGATGTTTGGGCAGGTATCAATCTAAGATTTGATCTCCGCACCATGCAAGTGGGAATACGCGCTACCTGTCATTATACATACCACTCCACCACTGTTGATTACTAGTTTAAAAAGGGTTACTAGCAGAAAGTTTCAAGTTAGTGAAAACAAGTTTTTTGCTTTTTTTTCTCTGATGTTATTGACCCTTTGGACTCTAAGGCCGCTTCCATACTTTGCGCACCGACGCCGTCACGCGCGTGACGCAGGCACGCGCGTGACGGCGTCGGTGCGCAAAGTATGGAAGCGGCCTAACGGGTTTTTACAGTTTCAAAGAAGGATCCAGAAGGCGCAGGGAAGGAGTATAAAAGACAAAAATGAAAAAGTAACAATAGAAAGAAATTCGAATCTAGAAAAACAGAAGCTTAAAAAATTTTGATAAAAAATAAAGAAAAGAGCTTCTGTTGAATGATAAACGTCGCACTGAATTGTTGCAAGTGGCAGAATGTGCCAGACTAAGCTGACTGAGCTGTAATTGTGATTCGCTATCGATTTTCTACCGATTGATAGAATATTTAGCCAGTAATCTGTTTAGTTTGATGGAATATTTAGATAGTAATCTGTTTTGTTTGGGACATTTGACATCCAAGCCCTTTATTTTATTTAGGTTCACATATTTACTTGCACATTAATAAACACTGGTAGAAACCCATGAATACTGAACCACACATCCATCAGTGGTTTACATTCCGGCAGATTGGGCTCTTCTTTGAAATCTGATGAATGCTAGTCATCTATCCATCATTTCAGAACATAGAAATTTCCTCCACCTTGAAAATGTCTGCTTTTCCTGTTCTGTGCGTGCTTAGCATTCTTTCCGGTGGATGAGTCTTCAGAATAATTGAGATGTGCAGTTCCTTGAAGAAGTTTTTCCCGTGTAATAGCTGTCTTCTGAGCATTTCAGCAATTTCCTGAGGCTGTGTACCCACAGATTTGTATGCGTAACGGTTGTGATTAGTGATGCCTTCACGAAAGGAATGCACTTTCTTTGAGAGATGTTTACCGATCTGTCACCAATGCTCAGATTCACCTGCTGTTTTCTCTGTGACCGACGATGGTGACAAATCATCAAAGTTCTCGTGCTTCTCTTCCGACTTCCACGGAGATCTATGATTTCGCGACCTTTTTCGATCGCTTATGCGCCGTTTTTATCACATTTTGAAGCCATCAATCAAGTGATGCGGGGTAAGGCTTGTGTGCTTTTGTAATTCATAGAGAAGCCACAGCTGGCCCTAGTCTAGAATTAAATAAATTTTTGTGAAATATGACCCCCTCCCCCAGTCGGCTTCTCATCCTTTCCGTATAACCAACGTGTTCTTCTTTGAAAGGTTGTCAATCGGTGATCATAGCAATACGACAGCTTCATTTTTCACGCGAGACACGTCCCCCGCCCATCAGGTATTCCTCAACCTTTGCTCAACTCTGAGAAGGGGTAAACTGTCCTAGGCTGAATACCAAGCATCAAATACTGCGACGTTAGTAAGCGTTGTCTTCCTCAAAATCTTTGGAGTAACTTTAAAAATTCTTCTCGGGACTGCCCAACATCGCCTATGAATTTTTTTGTTAATAGGGAGTCATTCCTTGGAAAAAGTAACTGACGTAACTTATTCTAAAATATTCAAAAATGTTTTCGCATTCGTTTTTGTGAGTTTTTTGGATGGAAACGGTATCCGCATATTGAGATTCTTCCACGATAAGAACGTAGCCGAAATTCGTTGAAATGAGAGCATGGTGAAGCTTTTATACGTTATTCTACCCTGTGGGAGCGATGTGGTGATGCTGCAGATCCAGTGAGAATTACTCAAGCGAATTGTGAGGAATCGTTTTTTCTGCCGTTTTTCCATCAG
Organism: Trichostrongylus colubriformis; assembly: GCA_963978905.1. Taxonomy (NCBI): domain Eukaryota; kingdom Metazoa; phylum Nematoda; class Chromadorea; order Rhabditida; family Trichostrongylidae; genus Trichostrongylus; species Trichostrongylus colubriformis. The sequence continues at coordinate 52,164,403 of OZ022256.1, read as the reverse complement.
AACTCATTTTCTTGTCACTCTTTCTTGAGAATTCTGAATGCTAAACCGTCAAAAATCGTTAAGTCGTTGGTAAATGGGACGGTGGCCGATCCTTTTAAGGAGCTAAGCGTTTTTTCTCTGCTGAAGTGGCCAAAATCTGCACGGGACCCCTAGGCAGGTCTTCCTGAAAATGGGGTCTGTCGTGTTGCAAATGGCTTATTCATAGTGGAACGCTAAACCTGAAATGTTCGAGTTCCCGCTGGTATACAGGATGAGGGAAAGGCTGAGCCTCCATATTCGCTCATTATTCTGAAATTGTGGCCCAAGTTCAGTTTCAGCCTTAGGGGTTTTTTTCAAAATAATGATGGCCATTAGAGACATGTGAGAAGAGCCCATAACACCTCTCATAACCCTTCTAAATGGGGTCTCTCTCAGTGGTGAACAAGAATCCTTGTAACTGCCATCGTTCCAAGGAGGGTTGTGGTTACTGAACGTTCGAGAGCAGGTGCAAAAATCAAAGAAGATGAAAATCTTGTCAAGACCAATTAGTCTGGTAAATCTTTTGCAGGTTATCGCATTGTACCAAAAAGTAACTTACTCTCTTCTAAGTTATCTCTAAATTAATTTAAATGTAGTATTTAAAGAGTTGTTTAGTCTAACGCCATTAGAATTTTTGAATCAGGGTATCAGACCATGACAGGGTATTCATAGCACAAAGCTCTGAGATCATATAGCTGCTTCAATTCTTTGAAATATCTGTAGAATTACAAATGTGCCTGCCGATCATACATATCATGCCCTAGTGGGTATAAAGGTTAGAAACTGATCATCAACTGTTTATAGCTCTGTTACAATGGGCCATGCATTCGGTCACCTGCTGAAAATTGTATTGCATGCTGAAACCAAATTGTTTTTCGATTACGTATTGCTTTTTGTGCTGCTTATGGTTCTACTCACGTTTTTCTTCAATGAGCTGAAGTATCCCTTTTCAGTTTTTTTTTCTTCACATTTTTACGCTCCGCCGTGCGTGACTTTCCGACTCTATGTCCTATTTTTCCTGGGATTTCTACGCACTTTTGTCGCAGCCTCAGCCAGCGTCTTTTGTGGGGTAGTAGAAGAGGTGGAGGGTTTCTCAGTGTGTGCAAAGTAAGTAAATAATGAATGAGCAGACATCCAGAAGTTTTGCAATGCTGAAAGAGTTTTCGGTGTGTCAATGGAGCCATTGCCTTGCTGGAGTGCACTGACGAAATAGTAGTCAACCGGAAATGTTTACGAATCTCACTAGTATTGACGCATTGAAAACAGCTGGAAAATATATCGGAGAAGTTTACTAGCTCAAAGTTAGAGGATAATAAAAATTGAATGGAAGGAAACTCTCAAAGACATGTGGATAATGAACCTCCGAAATGGACCAGGCCAATGAAAGCTAGGGTTCTAAAAAGACTAAATGTGGCAAAATTTCCTATGAGAAAGAGTGCCTCAAGGCTTTATAAGAGCCGTCTTCTCCAACTGCTACACTTGTTTTATGGCATCCGTTCCTTTCAGGGCAACCCGCACATTTTGAGGATAAAAGGCGGGAAGGGGGTACTATTTTTCGGTTTCTTGACCGTTTCATTCGGTTATTTCTTCACTTCCGTACTATTGAGCACCTCGACCTTCATATTTGATGTCCTTCCACATTCGGTCCGAGTTACCCCTACCGCTGCCTTTAAATAGAAAAGCTAAAAATCCATTTGGAAAATTTGAATCTCTGAAGAAACCGTTTCAGAACGAGTGATAACAGCAGGAAAATGGATTCATTTTGTTACCACTGCCACTTGAATGTCATCCTCTGTGAGATTCAGCACGATGCGATTTTGTGGTTAAGAATATGAATTTTCACTAGCTCACTCTCAGTTATCAAATTTCGCTGGTTATCGTTCCTTTACTTGTCCTCCAGGCTATCCTATCCTTCAAAATCCCTGCTTTTCCTCGATGTTTTTGGGTAAAAAGTAGAGGAAAGGAAACAGTGGCGCATAAAAAGAGAATAGGAAATGGTATCCGTGTGCTGCTTTGCCGAACGAGGTTTTTTAAGTGGATCGATTTTTTTAACGCCCTGACGTTTCGACCCTTTCGTCGTCATAGTTCGACAAAACAGCAAACGGATACTGTGAACATCATGCCGAGCTTTCAAGAAGAGAGAATGGAGAAAATGAAATAGTGGTTTTTAAAGAGCGCGTTTTAAAAATTGATCCACATGGGTTTAAAATAATGAAGGGCTTTGTTTGGCTTTTCACTTATTCTTCAGAACTTTGACAAGATGCCTGCTTGTCATCTTTCTTGTGAAATGGACACGGCTCTCACAAGGAGGGCGGAGACCCATGCTGACATCTGCCCCATGAGCCTTTTCTCATCTTCAGTCGGAGCTATTTTCTTCCTTTCTCTTTTACTCTATAAAGTTGTTTTAACACGCGAATATATTGAAATTTCGTTAGCATCGAATTCTTATTCCTAAATCCCAAATTTTCAGATGTATCTGATTTGTGGTAATCTCAACTTGCGAAAAGAGCTCATCCAAAAACTCGAACTCAGTGATGAGTATCAACAGAATCGTGTATTCTCAACGTTTACCGTACTGCCATCACTGGGGAATGTGGCCATCGCTGTAAATGACTTGACGGATGGCAATTTACGCTACGTAATTCGATACTTCATAGCCAATGTGAGTGCTCCTATAGATCTTCTTTCGCTGTCTACAGATCATTTGCACTGGCCTTGCAACAAAATAATCCATCTGAAATGCCTGAGGCTTTCCTCGCAATACGAGCACTCTAATAAAAGCAATTGTTTAGCAAGTTTACTTTTCTCTGTTTTGCCAACGAGGTTGTTAGGTGGAATCTTTATTTACGGCCTAACGTTTCGATAAAATCGTCTTCCTCAAAGACCTAAACATGGCTCAAGATCGATTCTATCCACTACACCACCAAACGCCTCATACCTCTAGCGGTTCTGACGAAACATCAAGGGAACCGCCGGAGGAACCCCGTACGAAAGAACATAACTCACCACTCCACCACCGCAAGAGCGGAACAACGCCACTCAGAGTTAGTTGTTATTAGTGAATGAGAGATGCCATGCTGTCCTTATACATATAGTGTGATGGGGACATGCATGTCTCCCTCCTCATATCAGTAGCTTAAGCCGTAAATAAAGTTTCCACCTAACAGCCTCGCTGGCAAAACAGAGAAAAGTAAACAAGTTCAATGCCGAGGTTCACGAAAAGGGAAGCTGGAATTTGTTAAGCAAGTTTTGAGCGGATTTCCGATTCCTGGGAAATCTTTCTTATACAACCTGCTATGGGACTCAGGGCAACTGGAGATGTTGGAAAGGTGTCGAGGTTTTCTCTGATTATACGAGCCGTCACAGAACCTCTCTCCAGTTTTACAGTTCCATTTATTTCTAACCTATCTTTTTATTAATTTATTCTTTTGTATGCGCAAGATAGGCGCGCCAGAAAACAGGAAAATTTAACAGAACAACAGGGTCGGTCAGAAAAACCAATTCCCAATTTTCGTGCAGTTACGTGTAGGACTATGAAAAGATAACATAGCTAGCTTTTAGCTGTTCTGCCGGTGGATCAGGATAGATTTCGATAGCAAGTCTCAATGGGAACAGGCCAACCCCCTCCCACCCTCGAACCAGGCTCGACCCGAGTCTTGTGCTTGCACCAGTCGGTAATGGTGCCGTTACGCCATATAGAGAGTAAATGTGTCACTTAATTTCAGAAAAAGCCATCGTACTCATGATTTGCGGAAATTTAACCCTGAATCCCATCCCAGTCAAGGTCAACATTTCCGAGGAAAATCTTTATACAGTTGGAAAATTCTAATAAACGACAAAACGTGACCTAACATCGCATTTTTCGTCCCTTCTCGCTCCCGCGCAAAGCGCTCGTGAAATCTCCCCAGATGAGTCCCACGCTATAACCCCCTTACGGGTCAAACACGACCCCGCTCAAGGTTTTCCTTAGCAATTTTTGACTTAGGTCGTCTCTGTTGTTACCGCTCTATGGCTGACAATTGGGTTCCGTTTTTCAGACAATAAATGTGCCACCTAATTCCGAAAAAGCCATCATGTTTATGATTTGCGAAAATTTAACGGATAATCCCATCTCACGTGGTACCACTTAGGGTCAAACATTTCCGAGAAAAGTCTTTATACAGTTTAAAAATTTGGATAAACGCCAAATCTTGACCTAATATCGCACTTCTCGTCTCCTCCGCTCGAATCACTCGTGAATTTTCCCTGAATTGGTCACACACTGTCAAATTCGAGTCAAATAGGATCCATTTAGGGTCCTCTCTTGTATTCAACTATGATCGTAACGTGTTACCGCGTCATGACTGAAGATCGCCTCTCACAATGACAGATTAGCTGTAAAAGAAACAAATATGGAGTGGCAGAACTTAGCCCCTAACCCAATACTTGTCCGACGCGCCAAGTCACTCAATCTACCACACCCTCACATCCTCATACCTTCCGTTTTCAGTCATGTCTAAGAGTTGCTCTCTTCTGATCTCATCGTTCCAATTTTCGAATTATTTTCACTTTCCGAATTTTTTTTTTTGCTTTTCAAAACTCATGACTCACGACCTATCGCCTTCACGAGATAAGCAGTGGCTACTAGTATTAGATGAGCACTTTTGAAAACGACCGCTTATCCCATATGGGTACCTTCAAAGCACGAATGTAAGTAGTTATTGTGGGGGAAGTGCAAGAATTTTACAAGGATCTGTAGTCTCGAGCCACGCTCAGCTGAATAATATTCTGTGTAAATCTTTTGCGAAAACATGACTGACTGAGCGATTTTCAATTTCCATGACTCGACTGAGTGGCCGTCATGTGGCAGTGCTTTTGCGACAGAAAAAAAGGTGCGCATAATTTATGAACAGCTCGGAAGGCGCATTCTTTGATCGGAATACTTTCCAATCATTGATTCTTTATCATCATGCAGAACACTAAGTAAAGGCTTTCAGGGATGAGAAGGTCACCCTTCTATTGGGTTGGGGAATAAGTCCCCGCCGTTTTTTTCAACCCCGTTTTTCACATTGTTCCCTTCATCTATCCACAGAGCTTTTAGATGTTTTCGATAGAGCTTTTTCTGCTCTACAAAATGCTACGATCTGTTTTTCGATTCCTCCGACTACCTATTATTTATGAGGTTTGGAAATGAAGTACGCTGAAGGCAAAAAATTGCCACTTGCGCACCTCATCTTTCTCGCTTGCCATCGAGATCAAAAAATGAATGTATATATGTTTCGATAGAGCTTTTTCAGCTCTACAGAATGGTACCACTTATTATTCAAATCGCTCAACTTTATGCTGTTTTTGAGACTTGGAAATGCAGTACTCGCAAGAGTGTGCACTTTCGTTATCTCCTCTTCCTCGCCTACCATCGAGATTGGAGAGGATGTGCATATATGCATTCGATAGGGCTTTTTTTGCTCTACAAGATGACACCACTCTTCTTTTGTATCCTCTCACATTTTGGCATGTAGGAATAGGCCGGCACCTGTTTTTCAATTCGAAATTGCGTAATAAAAATGAATTTTTTCGGAAGAGTGCTCCCTATCATTCGATAGAGCTCTTTTGACAGATGTAGTCGAAAATGCTCGATTGCGTCGACTTTCAAATGATCTAAGAAATTGCTAAAATTGATTCTTACAAAAACCATAAGCATAACTTTGTAGAGCTAAAAAAGCTCTATCGAAACATATATAAATACATTTTTTGATCTCGATGGCAAGCGAGAAAGATGAGGTGCGCAAGTGGCAATTTTTTGCCTCCAGCGTACTTCATTTCCAAACCTCATAAATAATAGGTAGTCGGAGGAATCGAAAAACAGGTCGTAGCATTTTGTAGAGCAGAAAAAGCACTATCGAAAACATCTATAAGCTTTGTGGAAAGATCAAGGAAACAATGTGAAAAACGGGGTTGAAAAAAACGGCGGGGACTTATTCCTCAACCCAATACAATGTGAATAGCTAATAAAGTATTTCAGCAAGCCAACGTAATTTTTGGCTCCAATTGAAAGATGTGGTAGTCTAATAACAAAGGAGAAAAAATGAAAAAAGTTGTGATAAAGTTAATATTTAAATGAGTTTGTGGTTCGTTTCGCCTCGTTTTTCTCATACGAACCATTATGTTTTCTATTCACCCCCGCGGCTCATCGATGAGTTGGGGTGAATAGAAAACCAAGGACCAAAGAATAAGCCGAATATGAAAATAATTTTGTAATGGAATACGAGTTGCTAAAGCATGAAAGGGAAGAAAAAATGAAGTAGAGCTGCTGAAAATCGATTTTTTTCAACGTCGATTCCGAAAAGGATGGACTACAATACCGCTCACATTTTTTGAAAAATCGACGCCTGGCGACGGATTAACCTGCGCAAACCGACGAAGCGTCATAAATCCGTTTAGTAAGGATAAAATGGAAAAAGAATTGAAAGCATTGGATTCGTCCCGTTGCGGCGAGCTTTGCCTGAAGGTTTAAAAAAAGAATCTTGGTATCTCCACTGAAAAGCTGGTGATCCACCTGTCGAAATTCACCATTTTATAGGTTGTTGAACTCGTCGCATCGAGACGAATTCAACGCTTTCAATTTTCCCCATTCACATTAAACGAAATTATGACGGCGCGACAGCTTGCGCGGATTGGCGTCGCCAAGTGCAGATTTTTTTAGAAAAAGAGCGGTATTGTGTGTCAGGGCATGGGGCGGCTGTTTAAAAATAGCTTTTACAAAGTCTGGGGGCGTTATTTTTATACATATGTACCCTCGATTCTGAATGGAACTAGGGTGCGCGGCGTATTCCAACAAGGAATCGACAGCGTATATTCTTTTTTCTATTTATTATGTTCGTCTAATACTTTTCCCAAATTTTTCGCCGCCATTTAAAGGTTCATTACTACTTTCGATCGTTGTCATTATTGAAGTACGCCCATCGTAGAAAAGCGGGATTAGCCGACCAAATGGTGTTATTACCCTCACGTCTGCATTTTCTCACACAGCTCATTTGGAATGTGATATACCGAAGAGTGCGCAATCAGAGTGTTTATAGATACATGGGAATGTGTGGTTGAAGTTCAGCAATGCATGTGGGGGCTCAATTTCCACATCAAAGATGTCATTGCGATTGTGTATTTTCAAAAATTCGCAGATAATTGGAGACCGATAATGGCTTGTTGATCCTTCTGGATGAAGATGTGTACTTTCTAAAAACTCCGAAAATACGGCTTCCCAATCTCCTACCTCTCAGGTTGACCTATCTGGCAGTACACTCAAGGTGTCCCCCTTAAAAAAAGGTAATTAATTGAAAATGATATCGTTTCTACGTAATGTGGGTATGCCTATGAATTGACCACCTTTTTAAAGATCACCTATCATTTGTCGGTCCAAAAATCATTCAAAAAGAGCTGATTGTGGAATATTACTCGAGGAATTTCATGAAATACGACTCTTCTCAACTTTAAACCCAAAATACGAAATTCTGAGATTTTCTCGACTCTTGCCTGTCCCTGATCCGAAGTCATAAATCATCCAAGGGTGTACATGCCTCTTCATGATGTACAGATTGGTTTTGACTTGGATAACACCGGATTGTGCAATTCTTAAAGTGCTCCTGCATTGCAATCAAAGCAATTCCTCTTCAAACTGTCGGGATCTTAAAGGAATCCTCCATGGAAAAAAGATTTTTCTGTCACTCCTATATTGAAGTGTATTTGCTGATGCGGACCGCATGCAAGATTTCAGGCGAAAAACGGTGAGCCCGGCTGAGACACAGCTCCTCAAATTCTCGGACGGGTGGGCAGGGCGCGCAATAAAAGTCCCCCGTTCCATCGTTCGCCGCGGTTGGGAACGCAGATTGAGACTGTTTACGTAACATTTGGTTCTTACAGTGAGTCCCCGACCGGTGGACAATGGGGTGGGCACCTGCTTAGAGGTCTCGCCTAACCGACCGTGACTTTGTGGTGCTGTATTTTAGCCGAATCACATATTTCGCGTGAAACTTTGCATGCGGCCCACATCAGGACGATTCGTAGTGAATTACCTGTGCTCCACGTCAAATGCCTTCCATCACCGTCTTTGCTAAAGTCTCAAATTCAAAGGTGATCATATCGATTTCTGGGGGCACGTTATGAATTGTTTTAATCACAGATACCAGAAGAATTTATGCCGACACCTTCTTTATTGCTAGCATGCTAATGGTTAGGTTCTGTAAAGCCATCAATACCTTGGCCGCATCCTATATATTGCAGGTTTAATATATGGGACAACGCGTCGGGTATGTAATTTTTCGCTCGAAATGAAAGCTGAGCATGCACGAACCCCATTTGTGGATAATTAGCTATCACGACACGAATTCTATCCAGGATTGATTGGGTCAACTGAGGAAATCATATAAAATGCGGCTGAGATTTATTGTCGTCTTCGACAATGGCCTTTATGGCGATAAAGGGATATTAATGGTAAGCACCATATTTATTTGATGTTGGCACGATATATACTCTATTGAGAGTGTGTCAAATGAGGCACCAAGCTAAAATCATTCAAGTAAAGGTATTTTTAGTCCTATTCGAAATACTACATATACAAGTAGTCTGCTGCTCTAGAGACTTTTTCCCGTGATTTTTTTTACATCTTTCCCTCCTTTTGATCTGATAGTAGAAATAGTGCAGTGGTCTGCAGTTGCGTCCACCCATCTGATAGGTTTACGAATGGAATACCGTCTAGATTAGGCGTGTTTTACCAAAGTTTGTTACTACGACAACTGCAGATCGAATAAAAGAGAACTGAACTGCAGCCGTAGTTCATTGTGCGGAACAAGTTCGCCTACTTACAATCCATAATTCGAGCGGAAATTGAAAGCATGGCGCATTCAGGAGGGGTTTATGACGAGCGCTTACTATTTACGTCCTTTTCTGTAGCCGATATATTTTCTCTGCATGAACGAAAATTTGAAATTGCATTGGGAAATTCAACGACGGAAAGAATAGGCTTAGAAACGCATTTGATTCCAATGTTCTCAATCTAATTGTTCTCTTGGTTATCGTATTAAAATTGAAATTAGATTCTGAAATTTTACGGCTGACTGAATGAGCCAAAAAACGCGCTCCAAAGCTCCACAAGGAGGAAAGCATAAAATGAAGGGGAACTATGTTTTTTGTAAGAAAAATTTTAGTGAAATAAAGATTATATCTGGCGAGAATCTCGCTGAAAGGAATGCTTCGAGGACATTGTCGCCCACTCATTGTCTCGTTCTGAGTTGCGCGGCTGCCAGGCTGCAATTTGCGAGTTTCTGCGGAGGCAACCACTTTGAGTGGCGGCTCGCTGTCTGCATTTTACTCTCAGCGGCTAGCGAGGCAGAGGGGACAGAAGAGAAAAAAGGAGAATTCCCTATTTGCTATTTTTCGGGTCTTTGACCATTCCATTCCGTTTTTCTCCCTACTGAGCACTTCGACTTTCATACGCCATGATTATCCCACATTTTGCCAAAATTAGCCTTAACGGTGTCTTTAACTTTGATGCTCACAATCTAACTTAATCCTTCTGTTCAGCAACTATTCCTCAAATATATTTATTATTGTGATACTATGCCTTATATTTGATAGCACAGACTGTAATGTCTGCAAAAGTAGTGCAGGGATCAGACATCAACTATGAATAAAGAAATCAGCACGATCCTCAATGATGCTGTCAGCCACAATTTAATAACTCCTTGATTTTTGCTACATTCTTTGCAAAACTCCTAGTATATACTTGCGCTGCAAATGCATCATGCATTTGTACTGCAAACAGTGAGTAATGAGAGGAGCTAATTGGATTTTCGCTCCTGCGTTTTTCACCGAAACTGTCTTTCCTTGTCCTTATGTGTCGCACGATATATCACGCGAAGATAGCGTATACTGAAAAAAGTCTGAGTCTCAGTGAAGTTCTAAAAAAAAGAAAAAAGTGAAATAAGACCGATGTTTTTCGGGACAATCACACGCGAAGAAAACAGCTTGCCCTTGCTGCGCGAGTTCCTGACTTAAAGAAATAGTGCATGGAAAAATGAGTTTTTCTGTCACCCCTTTATTTATGCTGTATTTGTCAAATAAGGGCTGCATGCAAACTTTTACGTGCAAAAGTGAGAATTCGGCTAAGATACAGCTCCTTAAAGTGGTGGCCGAGGGAGCGGAGCCTACATAAGTTTCTGTCCCCATATGCGTCTATGATCGCGGCGGACGACGGGGCGAGCATTCACTCTAAAACCCTAGGCCCTTGGCCACCACTAGGAAGAGCTGCATCTTAGGCCGATTCTCACTATTTCGCAAGAAAGTTTTCATGCGGTCTTTATCAAGCAAATACAACATAAATATATGAGTAAGAGAGAAATTCATTTTTTTGTCCTTGAACGATATACACCTGTACACTCGCACTACTATACATATGCCCACCGCAGTACTTAAACTGAACCTAAAATATTGAAAAAATTAATGTGTCTTTGTACCAAGTGTGTTGCCCATAATGGACATGTTTTGCACAACACATCTTGTGCATGTCTCATTCATGTCACTATGTATTTTTTAGTTATTATCTTACTCGTACTAGGCTGCATTCATACTTTGCGTCGGCAGAGCGTGACTGGGTTCACAGGCAGCGAGGCGGAGTGGCACGAGGGAGGTGAAGAGACGACGCAGACAACGAGAAAGGGTAGACGCAGAGACACGCCACCGCGCCCTGCCGCTGGCACCGCAAAGCGTGAACGCGGAGTTGAGCCGATAGGCTATTCGCGAATTACCGACTTTGTTCTTGCTCCTCTCCATTGCTGTTGTAAAAATGCATTTATTCTTGACCATCGCGATTATCGCATCGAAGACGCGTGTGCGCCCACTAATGCTTTTTACTAGCTACTGCGCAATGAACCTCTTTTGCCAGAGGTTTTCCGTTCCAGTTGTTATAACCCTGAAACTAATAAGACTTTTTTAGGCAGAGAAAAACTTGAAATTCGCGGTGATCAAGAAGCAGTGGAGTGATGCAGATAACGACCAACTTGACGAGGCTGTTAGAGCTGAATTCCGAAGAGCTCATGAGGAAAATCAGCGTTTCTCACAGAAAATTGCGTAAGTTAATCTGACTTGAGTGATTATCACGTGTATTCATTTTTATTTGTCTTTTATTGGATACATCTTCAATTTACATGGTGTTTTGTTCATTCATTCGCTTTCTGTCATGTTGGGTGATTTGATCAGGGTTTCTAATCAAAAAACGAGTTTCTTTGAATACAAGAGCATATGGTGCATAAGATTTTGTTTTACCTTTTCAATCCCTATTGGCCATTTAACGCACTGGTTAAAGGCACCGGGGGGGGGGGGGGGGGGGGGGGTAAGGATAAAGTGAGAACTGGGAAGATTCTCTGAAAATAAACCTTCCACTTCCAAAGAGGTGGTGTGCGGTGAAATTCGCATCAAAAAAGCGTGGCTTGGGGATTTATCACGATCCCACAGCACGGCGCGTCGCTTTGCAGTTCATCAGCCGGGCGAGTTGTCGGCAGGCACGGGTCGACGTTCGCGGCCGGCTGATTCAGCCTCTTTCTTGTTTGCAGTCTACCACCGGCTGGTGGCGCAGAGGGCACGTGAAAAGGGGGCTTTCGAGTCCCTATATTTCAGTTTTTTCGCCGTTTTATTTCGTTCTGTTTCTACTGTTACATTGCTGAACGCCCCTACTTTCATATTCCACAACCTGCCGATTTCCCTCTCAATGCCTTCAAGGGCTCAGTGTGGGGAATCCCATGTAGCCCCAAACCCATCTAATAAGTTGGTTCCTGCTCGGTTAATCTCGCTGTTTTTTCCTTGTAAAGCGAGTTGCGGTTGCGGATGAACTGGCCGAAGATCGCTCCCAGACTGGATTTCACTAACAATTACATGCGTTAATCCTTCCGTTGCTTTGGGTTGGGACAAATGGCAAACTTCCTTATAGGGGAAAAGCCGTTATAATTTCGTTGCCACCCAGGTAAAGGTTCAGTACCCAATGTAAATCCACAACGATTCAAAATGAAATTCGAGTGAGTAACAAGTAACCTCAAAAAAGGTTAGCGCTGGGATGAAGTACAATACCGTCACGTTCTGTGAATAATCTTTGCCTTGCGACGGTTTGTTCGCGAACAAACCATCGCACCGTCATAACTTTCTTCAAAGTGGATGAAATGGAACCTCGTGACCAGCTCGTGGAGCTCTACAAGATGGTACTACAAATCTTTGGTTTCCTCGAACTCGATACTAAGCCATTTTCCACTCACGAAAACGTATACAAGTTCGACAAAAAAATCAATAAGCAATTCATTTATAGCGGAAAGACGCGAAAACGCGTTTTCGCACGATTTCTAAAACAATTGCTCTACAAAATTCGACATTTCATAACCATTGAACTCGCCGCATCGAGAGGAATTCGATGCGTTTTCAATCTTTCTATTTCATCCACTTTGAAGAATGTTATGACGGTGCGACGGTTTGTTCGCGAACAAACCGTTGCAAGGCGAAGATTATTCACCGAACGTGAGCGGTATTGTAGGTGAAATTATTTTAAGCTTCATCTCCATTCTGGTTTCAGAAAGGTCCACCTTGGCAAATGAAGTCAGGGGAAGGCTTCTTCTACAGCGGGTAGAACTTAACAAAATTGGGGGGCGTGTATTAGACTTTTCTCCTTTGTTTGAGAGGGGTCTTTATTGAAAATCAATGTCAACGGGATGTCATGAGATTCTGCAAGGCATGTCCGCTAATAGGCAAAGCTTGATCCGGCGGTCTTTGTTCTCTTGCTCTAATTACTTCGATTGCAAGATTTGTAGTGATATAAATTGATTATCTTCACTTCCATGGTTATGTATAATCCTGTTCATTTTTGTAGCCGACTTCCGAATGGTTCAGCATGGAAGAACGATCGAATGGAACAGTTAAGGCGATGGCAAACGATTCCTGCACTTACGTACACGACCGTTTCACTTGATGACGATATTAAAGTGGGTTCTTCCTTGCAGAGTTGAGCATCTTGTCGAAAAAAATTCTATCAAATATTCGAAATACGATCCCACTAAAAGGATCCGCCTGCTACGTTAATAAAGGGGACGTGTTCAACGTCAAAATTTCGAAGAAATGCGATCCTCGTCCAACCGAATTTCACACGCCATATGATCTCCTTCCATGACTGATGTTATTATGGGATACCGAATTGAAAATGGTGACTCTTAAAAGACACTTCATACATACATAGTAAAAAAGAAGTATAGGGAATGATTATCGATTGGCGAAATTTTTCTTATCACCTTATCTGTAAAATAAAACCCAAAAGGAGAGGTAGTTGTTGAGAATTCCTCTAGTGTTTTCATCGAAATGCTGCCTTCATGGTGAAAGCTCCCCAAACGATGCTAGAATCTGGTGGCGAACCCACCCATCCGAGTACGTATACTCCATTTCAGAGGTCCTGATAGGGCGTGGCCAACGGACGTGGGTGAGTGGCGAGAATGAGAGTGTGTGGCGGAGTGAGAGAGTTCGATGCACTCTCACCCAAGTCCGTAGGCCACGCCCTATCAGGCACTACGAAACGGTGTAGGTAAGTATACAGCATCCATCTCCTCAACGACCGGAATATGACCTTCATTCGAGGATCTCTCGACACAGCTTGACTCGCTTTTGTATAAGCAGATTTTGAAACTTCCACTCCAAAACTCACAGAACTCAATTATCCACATTTACTCAAATTTCAATTGAGGAAATTTCGTGAACTGCTGATTTCATTACCGTTTTATGTTTTTTTTTGAGGAGATGTAATTATGATGCGCTTCATATAAACAAGGTTTCAGCCCATAATGGATTCATTTTTCAATGAAATGGTCCAGTTTGCGATCAACGATACCAGTGAACGCTCTGTTCCAAGTAAAGCTCCTGTAAGTTTATTCAGAGCGAAGACGTAGTTCTGTTATCGGCTTTTCTTTATTTCTGACAACGCTCAGGTGCTCCACTGGACACCGGTACCTCTGGAAATGGAGGTGCAGTTGCTTGTACGACTCACTTTCCCACTAGTCACACCCGATCAGACCACATTTATCGATATATGCAGATCAATAGCACCACATTTCAATACGAATTACCAATGGATGAGTGGAATACTGCTTACTTCGGATCCAGTGAGTACTACGTTTATAATGGTGCTTCAATGTACTACAGACGGGCGGTCGGGAAGAGGGCGTTATCCTTTTTGTATAGTAGAAGTTCGATGTTGATTTTTGAAAACGTTGCAGAATCCCACGTGTGTGTCCGCCGCTTTGTGCCCATAAGCCTTTTGAATCCACAAATTCTGTAAGCTTTTAGCCATGTAGAACAGCTATCAGATGCATCGGGAAGGGGCAGTGAACGAGAACAGTACTGGAAACGATGTTCTCTGTTAATGAATAGGCCCGTGATAAGGGGATGATATGTAGCGAAACTCGCGTTGAAAAAAAATGAGAAATTGAAAAAAATTTAGCATTTTGCAATTAGCGCTTCTTCGAGCAGCATCGCTTCACTGCCCGAGTTGCTGCGTGAGCGAGAAAATGTTCGCGGCTGGCTGGCATAGACCCTCGCCGTCTGCATCTACCCTTAGTGGCGACTGAAGCAGAGGAGGCGACAGGGAAGGACGCGTTCATATTTTGCGCCGGCAAGGCGTAGCTGCATTCACAGATAGCGGGGCACACGGAGGAAACGCAGAGACGACGTAGCCAACGAGACAGGGTGGCACAGGCGGAGACGCAGAGACACGCAGCCACGCCCTTTGGCCGGCACCGCAGAGTGTGAACGCGGTCGAATGAATGAAATTACTTATTGCCGCGACTCTGTAATCCTTCCGAATTTCTCTCCGGTGTCTTCAAATATGGAAAGGTGAAGCAGTATTTGAGAAATGCCCCTGATTTCAGATATTACAAGATGAGCAATCACATTCCATCCTTTTTTCAGATTCGTTTACATGTGGAACGAGTGTCCCAAAGTGAAATCGAGTTAGCGGCTCGAGTATGTGTCGATGAGCTCGAAGAGGAGCAAGCTTCAGCACCAGCTAAACTTCTTTGGCCATACGTGGCTGTGGCACTGAGGCACATGCTGAATCATCTCGACGAGCATCAATTTCTTCAGTACGCAGTGAGTTAAAAGGAGCTTCCACTGAAATTTGAGTTTTTCAAATCCTCACATAGGTATATTGTGGTTTTTACTTACGGGCCACCTGTAAACTTCCACGCGAGATAATATCCGTGAGAGCTACATTTCCTCAAAGCTTCGTCCACTCGGGTATCGTGGTTTGGGTCACGAGAGCTACGGAGTAAATCTGCGGCGGTCACGTGATCGGTGATGCAGGTGAAAAGCAAATTGGAATTGGGCGCGATGCTCCACCTACCTGCGCTCCTCCCTGCCGGCAACTGTTGAAATGTGGATGGGCGGGAATTCAAACGAGTCTGTTATTTCAAGTTTTCGATTTCTGCGCTAGAATAAAGGTAAGTGCTGAATCCAGCATAGCTATTTTGAGAGGAACTGCAATAATGGGATTTCCGTGCGCGATCCTTCAAGTGTTAATAGTGTTCAACGACAGGGGGTTTTAATGGAGGTTCGGTGAGTGTGAAAATGAGTACATTCCTTATAGAGGGTAAGAAGATTGGCGTTATTACAAGAAAATACAGCGATCTCCCCCTCTCTTTTTATCTCTCTCCTTCCTTGCCTCTCTCTATCCATATGTCTCTATCCACGAGTCTTCTATCCTTTGAAGCGGGTCCACATTTCCACGAATGGGTAGCTGCTCAACAAAGCAGTAATGGCGTGGTACAATCCATGGAATGCAGTAATTCTGGAGCCACCGTGAGGCAATTACCTAAGGCTTTTTCTGGAAAGGAAGTCCGCAGAAAATTGGAACCTTTCTGTTTCTCGCTCTTAGGCTTCCTATTGTCAGAGAAGAGCAGTACAACGAGTTGGTACGTTCCCTCCCGTCTTTCGCGTCGTCTGAATACATTCCTTGTCAGGAATCTGTTACCATTAATTCCAGTGGTCTCTCAGTTTTCTTGGTCATAATCATTGGAAATATAATGCTGACTCGGATTAGTTCAGAAGGAAGGGTGTCAGGTCTTCAGCTCCTGCGACAATCAGTGACTCATTAGGCTGCGTACTTGGCCTATCGATCAGCCTTGGCTCGAGAAAGCTTGTCGATGCGTGAGGCGTTGATTCCGTCATCTCGGTTCACACAGCACCGCCTGATGTAAGATCGCCTAACACTGCGAACATTCGAAGCGCTCATTCTCAAAGAACACGCCGTTCATTTTTTTTTTTGTGAATGACCTATCCAGATCGGGAGAGATGATTTGTGTCGAGCGAAACTCCCATTGAAAAGCGTGCCTTGAGGTCTTTATGGCGATCCCACAGCGTTGCCAGTCACGCTGCCTCGCATTGCTGGGCGGCTTGCTAAGGGGCGAGGCAACGTTCGGGCTGTTTGGTATGGCCCCTCGCCCATCTGCCTCTACCCCCACCGGCTAGTGATGCAGGGCGGGCGAATACATCACATCAGCTATCTACATAGAGAAAGATCGTCTGGCTCAAGATTGTTTCCTTTTTTTACTTTTTTTATTCATGGGTATTTTTGGTATGAGTACTTTAAGTAGTATTTATAAAACTATACAGCCCATATTTCTCAGACACTGAAGTTGCTTTTACAGATTGAGTTGATACCGTACGGTTCGTCTTTCTTCAATCCACCTCATCCAGCTCGAGTGTTCGACCTTGCTTTGTTCATGGGAACGGCTTGCGAATACGGTAAGGTGGCGTTCCGGAATAACGATCATATTCACAACGTGGATTTGGACAAGCTTTTACCAGGTGAATTTCCAATTCCTTATTTGATCTATAGGACAGCTTGGATTTAGTTTGAGCATTGAAGATTAGCGATTTATTTCGTGTTATTATTCTGAATTGTTGATATAATGATGCAGAAATCTCTTTCCAGACGGCCCATTCAACAGTCTCTCGCATCTCTTGAGTCTGGAACCACCACGACCGAAACGGCCACAGCAGCCGAACGGTGGCGAAGAGTCGGTGTTTTCAAAGAATAATGGCGATGCCCGACCGAGTGTTACTGGTTTATCTGTATCTCATAATCGAGGACGTCGAGTATCTTTTGGTGAGCCACTCCATGCCCTTTTATACTTCATAGTTTCGTGAGACCCCGTCATACTTCGCGATTTTGCGGTTCTGCGACTTTTTGACGTCGCACTTGCGCACGCCACACCGCGACCATAAGTCGCGTGTGGACACCACGACACCGCAAAATCGCGAAGTCTGACGCGGGCCTGAGGAGCACTTGTGCTCATGCAAAAAATTGATCACCCTTGCCAGAGGTTGCGGAGCGAATAAAATGAAAGAAAACATTGAATTATACTCCAAGCATGCGTTTCGATCATAGGGCTGACGATGACCGACTAGTTGTAGAGTGTGGCACCTTCACGGCTGGCTGGCTTTGCTGTCCTCTACCCAGGGCACTCCCAGGTGTAAAGGAAATTTAGACGTCTACAATTAGGGTTAGGATTAGGATTTATTATCGGTTTAAAACAAGCAAGACAAAACAAAGCAAACTGTTTACAAAGTGACCGATAAAAACAGAAACAGAAACAGATGAGCGGCTTAGTAGAGCATAAATGACTGGCGGTGGGTGGGGAACGGGTGAAGTTGAGTGGAGGCGAAAGGTGGTGAAGAGCAGTGGGCCGCCAACACTGTAAGTCGCAAGATCTCCTGTGGTGCGCCTCCGGATACGATCTTAGTAGGTCCGTCAACACCACCAACGTCCACTCAAATCCATATACACCAGTTACAAAAACAGTCACAGCAAGGGTTAGCAAACAAAACATAAGGTTATGGTATTATTCAAGGACAGATACGCCCACTAAGTAAATAAATAATATACATACAATAAAATCTCAATTAAGTGTAACTGTCCTTGACATTAGATTTGGTAGCCCAATCTAGAACCAGCCTTCACCTTCTAAAATACTTCTAGCTTTGCCTTTGAAAGATTTTGAAGACATTGAGCTCACTACGTTGGCTGGTAGACGGTTCCAAAAAGTACCAGTATCTGTTGCCGGATTGTTTGTTGCAATTTGCTACCGCTATATATCATTTCCTGAGGCAAAAATATGTATTTCACATTTAGTTGAACGGGTTTGCGGTGAAATCCGTTTTGCTTCTCATCTGCTTATTGAGATTTTAGATTTTGTGCTTATCGCTGACCCCTCTGCCGAAATTCCCGACTCTCGGTGTATCCTGCCTCTACTTTTTCCTTGTAGCAGTACTTACAATTAGCTACATTCATAGCTTTTAGGCAAAAATTTGAGTTTATTTGCTTGCAAAAGGTTTGGTGGGGTGTTGGTCACTATGTAGCTTATGTTTGAGTGTCTTTCGTCACTGTGGAATAAAACTCTATTTCAGGTTCCATCAAGCTGATGACCGATAGCAACGAACCGGTGAAAGGAGTTGATCAATACGTCGACGATATGCTAAAACAGACAATGGATCACCTCGTGTTGTAGCCTTAATACTGTAATTTATTCACATGACAATAAATATTTAAAATGTGTCCTTCTAGTAGTATACATAAAAAGTGAAATAAATTTGCAAATATGAATGTGTTGTGAAATATATCGAAAATAATAGCAAAGGAGTTTCTATGTCCATCTGGACATGTGACCGCGTTCATACTTTGCGTGACCGACGCCGGCAACGGCGGCGTACATTGTTTTGATCCGTCGCCGCCGGTAGCGGCGTCGGTTACGCAAAGCATGAACGCGGCCTATGGCAGAAAGGGGTCAATGGTAACCAGTTTTTTCTGTCAACTCCTCTATGACCGCATTACATAGACCATATCTCACGAGCTCGAACGCAACCGATACCGAATTACACAGAAGTACACACCTGAAACAGGAAATCCATTAGTGTAATTACTAGACTCGTAGAGGTTTTACTGGATCGAATTCTTCAGTGATGGCTTACCAAGGTAACCCTCAATGTTTTAATTTTATGAATTTACTGTACAACAATGAGGTTTGATTGATGGGCATTACTATTTCATGCAAAAGAACATCCCGACTGTGCTGACCTTCTTAGCAATTAGGGCTATTGCCGTTTGAATGGGTATTTGACGATGATTCAGCCCGCTTTAGAATGAGAGATCAGAGTTACGATCGCGGTTATTGTTGTCCTTCTCTTGCTCTGTGCGCTATTTATCATCGAGAAATATTTTACACTCCTATATATTCGTGTATGTAGTTATAAGTGGGTCCTGCCTGGGATTAAAAAATAATCGGTGATGTACTAATTCTCACTCATCTAAAGTAATCGGAATTTGTAATAAATGCAAACAAAATAGGAGGATATGAAAGAATTCCAATACAGCAGTGAAAATCAGGAATAAACTCGTGTAGCCTGCTCGATACTCTCTGTTATGACTTTATCTGCTTCGTTTTTGAAAAATCGGGTCACTGTAACGGAAAGGTGGCGATAAGCACCGTGAGGCTTTGTTCACAGTTTTGGAATTCGCGGAATCGCAGACTTGCGGAAAACGATGAGGATACGCATCGACTGGGAGAATCGCGGAATTTGCGGAATTGTGGAAATGCAGAATTGCGGAATTTGGGGAAAAGCATTAGATACGTATCGACGCTTTCCACAATTCTTCATTTCCGCAAATTCCGCAAATTCCGCAGCTCTGCAATTCCGCAAATTCCAAAGCTGTGAACACAGCCTGACGCAAATATCTTGAGAGAGGGCTAGAAATATGTATTTCCTCCACAAAATTTTCGCCTTGTTGTTAGGCGTAATTCGTGTAGTGGAACACGATGCATCACAGCTTAAGCTGCTATTATTTTCACCAAATTAGGCTTCAGTAGTTTTCAAACGATTTGAGTAGAAGTAGCCTCTATCAAAAGTTCCGTCAAAAATATGGGCACTATTCCACCATCATTACCCCAGATACCGCGAGTTGGGTCAAAAAAATTAATTTTTGCTGAATCTTTGTCCAGGTAGTAATTTGGGGTGCTGATCACGAATATGACACCCGTTTTTGGCGTTTGCGCCAATTTGGTGCAATTGCACCTGTTGGTGCAACAACTGGTTTTCACCAAAATCGCTGAAACTCGGCCCACGGGGGTTATTCGGGGAAACGAATGTCATATTCGTGATCAGCACCCCAAATAACTCCTAAATGCAAAGCGAACTTTGAATTTAAGCAAAAAAAAACACTGGGAATCCATACTGTGAATCTGTGATCAAAGAATAGTGGTAATAATGGCAATAATAAATAATAATTATAAATTTGTAAATATGTAATTGTAATGTACCATATTGTGAAGCTATCCACTGCCCGTGTAGCTGCTGCACTCCAATCGCAATCTTCCAACGCGCGCGAAAGTTACGTTTTCAAATGGAAATTTTGGTGCCTCCTACTTTAAGTGACTCTTCATTTTATTTTTAGTTTTTCAAGTAAACTCTTCAGTCATATGTCTTCTCGTAGAGATATTCTGGAAGTTTCATTGTGTGATGTGATGTTTTCCGCATGACTGTCTCTTCTAGCACGTTATTCCACCAGTACCTCGTAATTAGCTGAATCCAAAGGAGTTTTTTTTGAAAGATGTTCTAGCCAGAACGAGATCTGTAGGTAAGAATGTAGGAAGGCTTCAGCCGGTTTCTTGTTATTCTTACGCTGTTATCTGACGTAGTTGGCGCTTTATAAATCGCCTGGGTTATATAACGGGTGGGCGGGTTCCACTCCTGCCTAAAACGTGAGGAAGAGCTACCTCGCGAGGATTATTTTGCTTTGAAGTATTTCATCCACCTTGCTACCCCTTTTCCCCAGCTATACTGTGCCCACCCACCGAAATATAACGAGCCTATCAGTACTGCCATCGTACACCGCGGTCGAGTTCTTTCAGTATCTCACTGGAAAAAACCTTTCGAAAAAGCTCCGATATGCGACCCGACATCGAGATTAGGATTTACTCTTAGATAAGCTATTACACTTCTTGATCTATTTGAGAATCATTGGATTGAAGTCTTTCCAAGTTTCTTTTCTAAAACTGTACGAAATTTACTTTTGAGAAAGAGCGGTTATCAGTCATCCAAAAGTGGTTCTCCTAAAGTATAGTGTTCTTATTGGAGCGCTCGAGATTCATTTTAGTGTGGTCAACTAGTGCCACATGAAAAATACCAGTGGTTATTTTGCGGAGAGCTAATTTGCTAATTTTTCCGGTTTCAAGGTGAATATACATAGTGGCTAGTAGTTATATATGTAATTTTGCTGCTGACCTAGTTCTATCTGAGAGCTGCGTGATATCAACTTCCTTACGTAGTTCTTGTTACGCTAAAAACCTCCTGAGAAGTTCTGTTAAAGCGAGGTTAGCTTGCACTATTCTTTCAGCATTTCCCATATATTTGGTATGGTTATTGCTACCGATATGGTCATTTTAATAACCATGCAAAAGCAGTATTAGACCTCAAGTGTTGGCAAGTTTCTGCTGGGAGGGAGTGGCACACGCTATTTTGGGCAGTGAAGGCTAACGAAAAGCGAAATGTATCAAAATTTTCTTCGATCTTTTGTGTGTTCTGTGAAAGAATTAGTCTCTCGCTTTTGTTGATTATTCTCAAAAAGGGCTCCAGAGCTTTCTGTGTTTCTTTTATATAGATTTTCGCAATCCTTCTAAAAAATACTTTTTTCTTTCATGCTTGCTTTCAGACCTAACCGCTTTGTGGCGTGGGTTTTCATCGAATGTCGTACCCTGCGCTCGAAGGGCTTTATTCGGTACATGATGAGCTCGGGTCAGGAGGTCCGGTTACCAATGTCAAATTACATTTTGTTATTACATACTTTCTTATTATTACGCATTATTACCTTAGAAATTCTTTTTTCACCCTTTAGGTCGTATTTTCCTATCTAATGTTCCTATTCTAGGCTTTGGTAAGGTCAAGCTAGCAACACATTTATTAACTGGCCTCAAAGTTGCCATAAAGATTATTGACAAGAAAGCGATCGGAGTTAGTTTGGAGTTTCTGTTTCCTACTCACATTAATTGAATTCTTCACTTGAATCTAAAATCTGTCCAGGATGACCTGCCGCGGGTTACAACCGAGTTGGATGCCCTTAAAACGCTATCGCATCAGAACATTTGTCGACTATATCAGTTTATTGAAACTGAAGAAAAATTCTTCATTATAATGGAGGTAAGGCTCTTATTCTAGCATATTTATTTCTTCTAGAGTTTTCGAGTGTTTGGTTTGAAATTATTAACTGCACTGAGTTTAACCCAGCCATTTACAGTACTGCAGCGGAGGTGAGATGTTTGATTATATCGTGCGGAAAGAACGTCTCGAAGAATCAGAAGCCAGGCATTTTTTCCGTCAACTTGTTCAGGCTATGGCATACGTGCATTCTATGGGCTACGCTCATAGGGACCTTAAACCGGTATGGTACATATTATTAGAGATGTGGAAGTCGTTTTTTTTCATAGGGTTGATATGGTTACACCATTTGCAAGCAAATTCATCTTTCTGAGTCATTCAGTTCCCTCCGTTTTTTTTTCCTGTGTGACCCACAGTGTCTGCAATATACTACACTCTCAAATCTGAACGTTGACCTTTACCCATGGCAGAACTTATGCTTTTGTTAATATTTCTTGATAATCTGTCGGTTGCATCGCCGAAGTAATAGTAGTCCAGTAGTTGTTCCTGGCCAACCCTAAATTTTTCGATGGGTCTTCGTTCCTCTATTGAGACCTTCTAAGGGATTGCGGGAAGTGAAGTTTGTACTGACTTCTTTTATTTTGCAATGCTTAACTATTACTTTTTAAGGAGAATTTGCTTTTGACTGAAGATTTGCATCTGAAAGTGATAGATTTTGGTTTATGCGCGAAGCCGTGTTCGCTGTCACGTCCGCTTGATACCTGCTGTGGTTCGCCTGCCTATGCTGCTCCTGAGCTAATTGCGGTTGGTTATAGTTTACAACGATTGCTTTATTTATTCATTCCACGTATGTGACTGGATATTAGTAGCAAATTGAGCTGGTCAGTAACTTGATAGCTTGGAGAGATCGCCCTTCAATAAGTTTTCAAGTTATTGTCTTCTAGGGTAAAGCCTACCTCGGTAATGAAGCTGATATCTGGTCGATGGGTGTGTTGCTATACGCTCTTCTTTGTGGTTCCTTGCCTTTTGAGGATGAGTCCATGCAGCTCCTTTATCGTAAGATATCGGTACGTTCTGCTATGTTCTTCTTCATAGTGTATGTTTACGATGCTGTCTATGTCTTCTTATTTTCTGTTTTTGAAGTTTTTCCTTGGTATTTTGCCAGAGAAACTGAAGTCTCTGGATAGAGCAATATCTTTCTTATTTCAGAGGGGTCATTATCCTGAACCGGAGTGGTTGAGTCCGAGTAGTCGAGCTTTGTTGCGTAGCATGTTACAGGTATGTTTCTTATTTTACTACTAATGCTCCACATATTTGAATGCCTTAGGTGAATCCTCAGTATCGTATAACAGTCAAACAGTTGCTGGATCATCCATGGATCAACTACAAATACAGTCAAAAGCTGAAGTGGACTAGTATATATGATGTATGGTGCCCAATTCGTCAGGATTTTTTTGCTTATTTCCTTATCCTGAAACATTTGTGAATCCCTTTTTCAGAAAAATGTAGTCGATGAAGAGGTGGCCACCGAATTGGCCTTTCATCATAGAAAGTCACTGGTTGAAATGATTGCCTTGATCAAGGTTTGGGAGTTTTTGTTTTCTCGTCTGTCTCATCTGATCTTTCACACAATTTTTTCTTACCCGTCATGTGGCGTAATGCCGCTTTTTTCCTGCCGGATTTTCATTATCTTCTCAGGTTGATGGCGTCATTAATTCATACTTTTAGGAGTGGAAGTTCGATTATCTGACTGCTACGTACTACCTTCTTCTGCAACAGAAAACCCGTAAACGGCGAATTACTCTCCCCCCTCCAAGAGCTAAGCCTGTGGGACTTTGAGACTTTACAGAAACGATTATCTAATAGGAAACAAGTATTTTCGGATTATTCATTGCTGTTTTCAGGGGGAGTCGCAAGTGGTAGCATCTCCGACCATACACGCCTCGCTGGAGCATAACCTCGATTTGTCTGGTCTGGAAGATAGTCCTGACGTGAACTTCTCCCCAGAAAGTTTCCGATCTGGTAGTAGTATCAGTGAGCAGTTTGACGGACTCTGGCGACATAACGATCGGGAACGAACAAGAGATAGAGATAGGAGAGAAACACCTTGCAGAGGAGCTGACGTAAGTTCCAGTCGCACTTTTGATGTCGTTGGAATTTTTCCACTTTTAAAATCTTTTTCAATGTATTCGAGGATAGAGCGTCCTGCCGGGTGATGAGTTGCGTGCATTAATTCTTAATCCATTACCACTCTGGGATTTTCATTCTGACTTTGTTGAGATATGGCTTGAGCTTTGCTTGCAGTTGAGGGAATTGCATCAGGGGTTCCTTTCAAGTTTTTCCGCCCCGATTTTGCCTGACGTGCATCTCAACCTATACCCCATACCCTATCCGTGTGAACGAGAGTAGCTCGAGAAATCGTAATGCTTTCAGTTTTGAATGTTGCATCAGTACTTCAACTGTGCAACAATCGATTCCCTGTCGCTCATAGTATATGGAATGATCACATTTCTTTTGATTTTCAGTGAATAGTGGCCAGTGATTCCCAATGACAACTTGGATGAATAAAGGTCAAACGTGTTGACACCATGCTTACTTTCAAATTTGTTTACTGGCTGTGTATAGCCTTTTCCTGGAGCCTGTTTACTGGTTATGATTTGAACGTGTTCACTAGGATGCAAATGAACGCGCCAGGTGATTGAAAAGAAATAATTGGGCAACTATGAACTGGATCGCCAGATATCAAGATGTTACGCGTTGTCTAGAGTTCGCGTTTTGGCTAATCATGCAAAAAGGAGAAAAAGGTATCGATCAGGTAATTAAGCGATCAACGATCAAGCAGAAAGCATAAGATATGTAACGATTAGACGATCAGGCGGAAAGAAGAATTACATATGGAACAAGCAATTAAGCGCTCAGGCGAGCGGGCGTATCAGTCACATAATCGGTACGTATTCTATCTTTTCCGCCTGATCGCCTAACCGACACGTATCGAATCCTTTCCCTTTGATAGCTTGAAATGCCTGTGCGCCAGATCGCCTGAAACGTAAGTGCGATCGCCAGCTCTGAACCCCTCCTTATACCGTTTCTTCTAGAAGTCTTCCTACATTAATGCCATTTTGAATACGCCAACAATATGTACCGGTCGATCTCCACAACAAAGGCTATTTGACTCACCAGCAGCCAATGGTTCAACACCGTATAGACCGGTACAAAAGACTTCCGCTCGGATAAAGGTCTGTGATTTCGAAAGCCTATACTTTATGACATGCTCGGTTAAGTGAAGAACATCTTAGGCAACTGCTGGATATGAGGCAGGTTATGACAAGGAGAATTGCAAGGCCGGAGCTGCGAGTGTTCGTGTTCGTGGACCGGTTAAAATCATCGGTGTGTGATTATCTGAATTATACCTTTGCTCAGAAGGCATCTGAAATTTCTTTCTAAATTCGAAGTCATTTTGTTTCGGGGCAATTCGATCCTGTGATTTCAAAAGCAGGGTGCTCATACTGTTGTCCTGATGCTCGTCTTTACTTGTTCAGTATGTTTAAGATGAACGGGGTACACGACCTCGAAGTATCTATACAACACCACAAAGACCTGCACTGATGGGTCTTTTCAGCCCGGCTGGATCACGGCAAAGGCGAGTGTTGTTTTGAATACTTGTCGGATTTCAAATTCAATTTGCCAGATTCGCTAGCTCCCTTGTATTGCTTAGAAGGAGATTATTCAGAGCCCGTTCGACGGAGAGAAGTGGGGTACAGTCTCCAGCATATTCTGGTGATAAGGAGCCACCAGATTCAGCTCGACATCCGAGGTCGACTACGAAGACTCCACGTTTGAAGCAACGGGTTCGTCATCACAGATTCCCTACTCCTTCATCGTATAGGCTTTTATGAATGTTTTTCCTTTTCCTTTCTTTCATCATTTTCATTCTATTTGCTGAATCATGTCGCAAGCAAATTCGCTTAGGTAAAACTGAATGCTGTAACGTCTTGAGTGTTATAGCCAAGAGGTTTTCTTCATCGTCGTCTATTTCTTCCAATAACCGCATAATTGCTGAAACTCCTATTGCTACGAATATTTACCTTGAAAGTGTCTTCATTGGGGTTTTACAGGTATTTGCGTCACTGGAACGTAAAGCAGATCGTGTGATTAACCTTCTGACACCTCGAAAACTGAAATCTGATTCGCCACAAGTTTTGAAGACTGTGGAGGTGAGCAATTTTATTCAATTTCATTTGAGCTACCAGTTCATATCATTAAAGGGGATGATCAACGTGTCGGTAACGAATTCAACAGATCCTGAAAGAGTAAAACAAGAGCTCATTAAAGTATTTGAACAACAAACAATCAAATTTGAAGTCAATGGGTGAGTGTCTTGTGGTTACATCGTGTGGTTTTAATGTGCTGGAAGTGATTTTCAGATGGAAGATCTCTGGAAAACAAAAGGATAAAGCTGGTCATGCACTTACGGTTGAATTAGAGGTGGTTGTTGTGGAGAATATGGGGAAAGTGAGTTCCGTATTTTGCAGTTCAGTCATTTTTCGTTCTTTTTTTGATACTATACCAACTTTGTTTTCTATCACTTTCGTGTGAAACCGTAGAATAGTCCCACTGCCAAATTCACCGCTCCTCACTACTACTGGAGGAGGAGCAGCAGGACTACTAGTGGACGGGGGCACCTCGCGATAACCACTCTCTTCAAAAACCGACTTCTTTTTATAGCTCATTTTGCATGTGCAATGGGCACGCCAAGGGCTGATGCCCAAGTTTGCAGTACTTTTTGCGTGTGTTTTTACTGGGCTTTACTCGTGAAGTTCTCAAGACATTGTTCGGTGGAGGGGACTCCAAACCAGGCCAAATGCATATGCTTTCTGAAACTGTCCCCTTAAACAGTCCCACCACTTTCTTTTTTTTCTTTGTTTCGTTCAATCCTTTCACCTGTTATACACATTTTTTGCTAGATCGGAATTCGAAGAAAACGATTGTGTGGTGACGCATTCCTCTATAAGAAAGTTTGTGAGCAAATTTTAAAAATGGCTGCATTGGACGCCGAATGACTATAACTTTCCTTTCGATATAATTTGCCCATGCATAACTGGTACTTAACGTTGGATTACCTGCCTTTATTGTTTAGGAAGATTGCGTTTTCTTATACTTCCTATGCGGAATATAATTGTTATTGATTTTGTTATACAGATTTGCTCAATATCCTCACTATTTTGTTATTTTGCTGAATTTTCACCTTGAATCGTCCTCAAGTTGTTATTGGTCCGGTTCTTTGATATAGGAGATATGTGATTAGTAGTGTGTGGACTAACAGACCAGTTTACATAATTTTATTCACCAAATATGCATTTCGTACAGATGGTTTTCTTGATGGTTCACTTTTTATCGGAGAAAAGGATGCAAGTCGATAATGGTAGTTGGTTGGGTTTCACAAACTGAAATAGGAAAAGCTGTCAGTCTTTATGCCTAGTCGTTGGATGCTTGCTGCTCGTTTCATCTGAATAAGCTCCTATCCACTATCGATTTTTAGGTTTGCTTATCGTCTAAATTCCAAGATCATTATGCATAATGTACTGCACCATACAATCTGGACATTTTTGTGATAACTGCAGTTTTTGATGGGATGTTGAATGGATTCTTTCATAAAGCAGCTGTTTGAGATCGACCAGTAGGACGCACAAATAATGTTAATAAACACGTTATAGATAATGGTACTTGTTACGTTGACGAGAAATTCCTTGTGTCAAAATGATGTTATGATTGCTCCAGTAGCGCGCCATAGATGCCACTCAAGAAAACAATGGGGCGCAGTTTGCGTCATGCAGACCTCTCTCTCATCTGAGAGGGTTCGTGAGATTGCATGGGTATCGAAGTCGTCCTGACCATAAGAGTGACGTATACAGGGGGGTGCCAAAAAAGTAATTTTGCTCACGGCTCACATCCGCCAAGTATACAAAACGTAGGGAAACGAAAGAAATAAAAGTATTGGGGCGTAATCTTCCCGAAATTTTCCTTTAGAAACAGGAGCATCTGAGACTCACTGCTTTCATCTTCATCAAGAGCCTTCAGTCGACGCAGTCGGGCTTCAGGGCACCTACGGAATCAAGGTCCGCTTGAAACAGTGGAGCCAGGTTTCGTGGTAGGTCTTTTATGGAAGCTTCCCAAGGATTGGCCATTCGGTTCATGGAAGTCACAGAGCCCTTGCTGCTCGGACAACGCTGCTATGATCCGAAGTATCATTTTTCATGCCTCAAACCTGCCTCCGGAGGGGTTTCAGTGGTAACGGCACGTTCTGGTTCTTGGAAACGAGGGGTGCTGAGAACCCGAAACGAACCGAATTTTCAAGAGCACCACCCAGTATGGATCATCAGGTATCCAGAGGAACGAACCTTTGCAAGGTTGTGAACGAGGGCGACGTAGTTTCAGATTTTGCCCGGTTGACGTGACACATCTTGTTCACTCGGAACAAGCTCCCGTTCCTGCTCGTGCAGAAGGCTGTTACGGAGTGTAGTTGGAGAGTGAGGTCTGATCTTAACTTTGAGCACGAAATTACTTTCTTTGGCACTGCCTGTCGATGCGAAAAACAGCAAGTTGATCGCGAAATTTTTTCACGTGCATTGTAATGACCATAAATTAACAGGAGTTTTTAGCCAGGAGCTCAATAACCTTCTTGGTGAGCTACTGATCCCGCGGGCTTTGGAGTGGTGTTCGAATTTATATGTGAGCTTATGACGAAATGCAGGTAACAAAGAAATTGACTGATTGTGCAAACACGACCCACCCACAGCAGCGTTTTCCCCAATCATTCAATCTTCAAGATGAACCTCGCACACTTGTGAGGTGAGCGGTAGATTTGTGAAGTCCGTTGTGTAAACCAGAACCGGTTGTCTCATGCTTACTAGTGATACCACAAATTGTTGTCCTGGATCTCACTCCGGTAATCCAAAGACGGGCAATTTCCGTGGCCATCGGAACAGGCGCGGAAATCCCCCCTTCCTTCTTCGATAGGCTTGGTGATTGAATTCTTTTCTGTCTGTCATTTTTGTTTGCCATTTTCTTTTCATTCCTTCCTTTTTCGTGTTCTTCTCGTGCGATAACAACTGTGGTCTTTAGAATTCCACTGACCAAGTGACAGTAGAATTACCCCTCCCAACGCCTCAACGCTTCGGCTGGCGCTTTAGCCTCAGGGTTAGAGGATGTAGTAGCTCTTGCAAATATCTCGGAATCGAGAAATCAGAAATATTCGAGAACAACTGAGGACACCAACAAACAATAAGAACAGCAAACACTTAAAAGCAACAGGCGATGCCTTTACCTTATAATATGCGAACTTCTTCGGCATCTTTTTCGCACAAATCTTCGAAGAACAGCGTCGACTTGGAACCATCCACCTACACTTACCATAGGAGCAGTCCAATCAGTAGCCGTCAACGACGTGGTCTCCTCCTACAGATTCGATTTTGCCACTAATTTACGGAACACTCCATATCGACAACGCTTCGAGCAGGATAAAATGAGCCTTGACGGGAAAAAGGCGGGACATGCTCCCTCGCGGACTATGCGGATCTCCTTAGCGCCATAATGAAGAATTCTGAAGTGATCTTGGGAGCTCTGGTGACCATACTCAGAAACACCGCCACAGCCAATCTGTTCGCAGTCCCACTTGCCAAAACCGGCTGTTGCCTGATGATGCTGCTCCACAAGAGCTCTGTGACGTCCTCTATATCCGCTAGAAAAGCACGACAGCGGCTTCGCTATTTGAATTTCGGTGCAGTGAGAGTAAAGGTAGAACTTCGGTCACCCGCAAGGATTACAAAGATGTGGTGACTCCAACGAAAGTGATGTGAGAAGAAGCTACCGTAGGCATTGCTGACTCAGGGACAAGGAACGTGTCTCGAAGAATACGCTTCTTACGACCCTCTACCCCCTCCCCACCGTAGAAATTCCACAAACTGTGCGGATTAGGATCGGATGATTTCATCCAGTCTCTCTCGCCAGGATCATTTTTGGGGAAAGTGCCTTGCGAGCTCGAACGAGCAGTGGACAGATCAGCTGAGCGCATGTGATCGTATCGATCGCGGATTTCTGAAGAGCTGGGATCGTTGTCGGCATTGCATTCGTGCCAGGTGAGCGATCTGCATCAATAAAGTAATTGCCCCGTGAATCGGAGTGAGTCCAGATGAGAAGGAACTTGTAATAGGAGTTCGAATCTTCTAATGACGTTATTATAGTAACGAAGGGGAATAGAACTGGGAAAACATTTTTTGTAAATGCAGTGTCGAGTTCAAAAAGGGCCAACTCGGAGAAAGCGAATATTCCTCTAAACGATACGATGTCTCAAGTAGGATTTCTCGCCTCACTAGGAGGTGCGACTAGAGATCATACGTACTTTAGTTTGAGCAATTTCCTCTGGTTCGGTTTAAGTGATTGAGAACGCCTGTCTCCTCCAGGGCAATCGTCCTCAACTTAATCGTGTCCCGTCTTCACCTGGAAGGCAACCACTCATGAACTTCGACTTAGTGAGACCTCATCGGGAGGTGGCGGTCGTCAACGGAGGATTCTATGAGAGTGGTCCGAACGTGGACCGAGGGTGCGTCTGAAGATCTCCTATGCTCACTTTGAATCATCCATTATTGTTTGTAGTTGTTCAGAAAGGACTCGCATTTCAGGTCGAGTCCAGAGATGATGACAATAACTGCCTTTTCGTGAGATTAGCTGTCGGGGACAAGTGAAGGTAGTTTCTTCGTCAACTAAATAATTCATTGGCTAGATGTGGACAGAGATTTTCAGCTCTAAAGGTCCGGAAGGGAGGGGCGGGAGGGGCAATGAAGAAAAGCTGACGGGTATTCGAGCTCAGAGGGAATCATCTGAGGCAACCCGCGTTGAAAAGCACGCCCTCGAGGTCTTTATCGCGATCTCGTTGCGCTTCACTCTGAATTGCAACGCTTTAGTGGTCGTAAAGCTGCGATGACTAGGCAAGGTTCCTTGGCTTGTATAGCCCTTGTGTACCCCTTAGCGGATAGTGATGTAGACGATGTGATAAGAACGGAGGGAGAGAGGATATTTGACCTTCATTTTCGCGTTTTTTCTGTTTCATTCAGTTTTTCCTGTGTACCTAGCATTACTTGGCCCCTCGACCTTCATATTCCATAAGGTCTAAAATAACTTCTCTTGGTGTCTTTAACGGGTGCGTGGTGTTGCGTTAGTGGAAGTTTTTATCCTTTTGCCGCATTCTGAACAGATCAGACGAAAAAATGGAATTGCTGCTGCATGACTTGCGAGATAGTTCCATTTTTGGCTTTTGGAATCAACGTTTTATTTTCAGGTGAGTTTGTTCGCAATCCAGCAAGTGCCGAAAGATAGATGATCACCGGTCCTTCAAACAACTTACTTATACATTTGCTGTCGTCCGTGACAGCAAATGTATAAGTAAGTTGTTTGAAGGATCGTTGATCATCTATCTGACTTCTGGCTCTGAAGGTTTTATTCAGATAAGGATGATTATGACAGAGAACGAGATAAAATCGAGAGACGAAATAATGAAGCTGTTCGTGACAGTGGGAGAGGAGATGATCGAAAGTATCGCGAAGAACGCTCTAGGGACAAGTACCGGGAAAAAGATCATAGTCACGATAAGGATAACCATGTAGGGAATTAGAGCGTTAGTCTTGGCTTATATTTTTCGTTCTATTTTCTCATTGCCCCTTTTCTATTTTTCGCGTTTTTTCAACTTTTTTTGAGCTGAGTTTTTTTGCTGATCTCGTTCTTGTTTCAGAAAGAGGAATTATGGGTTCGCTCTGATTTGCTAGTACGGTTTATTGATGAGAATTTCAAGAAAGGGAAATATTCCAAAGAGAAGATGCGGGTAGTAGAGTAGCATCACGGAAGGATATTTCATTAGAAGGTTCTCAAGGAAAGATGCATTATGGTAGGATATATTTCTCAATTGTTTTATATGTCGAAGTAGTAGCTTGGACTTCGATTCGTTTTTAAACGATTTTACCTTGTCGTTAGGAATCCGTCAATCGTCCTTAGAGACCGTTTTACCGCGGTTGAAGTCACGGTAATGATCGTAAGAGGTAAACATAAGGGCAGGGTGGCAACCATGGAAGAAAAAGACAAAAGGCGGTGTCTTGTCGTCGCTCGGTTGTTGTGATCCAATGCGGTGCTTTTTGTAGATTTTTGGAAGCGTTATTTCAATAATGAATGGTATTGCTCATATACAACGTTTTCGGTTTACAGATTGTGACTGTGAATTTCGATGACGTCTGCCAACAGAGACGACGATGATGATGATTACTGAATGTTTGTACAGAAGTGTAAATAGACACTCGTAATGTTCAGAAACAGCAAAACCCAAACTAAGGTTTTGCTATGTGGATGTTTCCGATTCTCACTAGTACAGCAATTGATCTTGATCTGATGTGATGTGATGACTATAAAGTTTTGAGGCACTGTTGTTTGTTTACCGAAAGAGCACATGATGGCTTCCAAAACGTCGCAAATGTCTTTCTGATGTCCTATGGCATTACTTGTCATCGGAAGGTATACTGTTATTCAATGGAATCCGCCTATGTGATTTGTTACTTTCTTTGGGTTGTACCATGCATTTTAGCCGCATAATTTGGGACAGATGAGTTGGTGACTAAAACAAAAGCTCATACATGTGTTGTTTTCTGTATCTTAGTAATTTGGGGAAGTCCTGTACGGCACCTGGACCAATAGAAGGGTGAGAGGTCCTAGGCCGCTCACATTGTAGGTAGTCAAGCTTACCAGTTGACTTACCGCGCTCACTAACTTATAAGCTTTCGATTTCTCCCTCGCAAAAAATACTTACCACTGAGCGACCTTCGCCTGTTTTTTCTAAACTTTACCTCCAAAGCATGATTGTCCGAGAAAAGTCATTCCACAATGCGCTTCATGGTCCACTCTTTTCTTTTTTTTACGAAGATCATTTGGTTTTTACGGTTGTCTCTAATGTGAGATTTACATTTTCTGCAACTTTTGATGACAAATCTAGATTTACAAACTTCATTCAAATCTTCTGATCAGGAAAAGCGACGAGAATTGATACCAAACCATGGGTAATTATCATAAATGCACAAAGGGCTCCCGGGAGTGTGACTTTCAGTCTTGAAAAGTGGTCCCATTCGGGCTCCGTCGAGGATTGCTGGAAGGGGGACTTGCATGCAATGGGAAATCGTACCTAAGGGTGGAAGGGGTGTATGTTCAAAAATTTCATCAGTTATCCCTCTACGACCCAGCCTCTTAGGAGGAAAATCTTGAATAGATGAGCGATGAGGTGGTCTCTGAACAGGTCGACAATCGATAATCACACCTTGTATTGGGTGGCAGTGGTATGGCTATCGATTGACGACCTCGGGAAAGTCGTCGAACAGGAGACGGGGTAGAGTCGCATTTTTTTATCAAATTTTAGGGGGGGGGGGGTGTGGTACATGAGACCCTCATTCTGGGGGGAAGGTCATATTTCTCATAAACTTCCTCAACGTCAGGCTTGGCGCTGATTCCAGTACTAATCATGCAGCACAATTCTGCTATTGCTGTTCAGAAGGAGTAACGCAGGAATCACACAGTCAGTAACACTACCAGTGACAATACTTTGGTACTCCTACTATGTTCGGAGCTGTTCTCGTGCAGCGCGGGGAGTGGTGAGTGGATGGGAGAGTTTTCTTTTTCGGTAGCCTAGAAGGTTTTTACTGTACCACTCTCGTTGATTCGATTCGGCTTCCTACGACTGAGGCGCTTCTTTGGGTTCGAAATTTCCACCTTAGAACAATCTGCGGCCCTATAGATGCTGAATCTCGATCTTTTGGAAAGGGTAGACACTTATTGTGCTGACAGCAAGCGTAACCTCGACCTCTGAAATCCTCTGGAATGCGCCATGTGTTCTGGTATACCAGAACTCGGCGCTTATCGTTTCCAGATCCCTGCATCTATCATCTGAGAGAGTATCTCTCGATACTGAAAGCCACATCCGATTATCATAGGCACACTCTTCCACGATGCACATCCCAGTTGCACACGCCAACATCTATAGAGCATTCTATCGCCGACACCAACGGTTTCTTACAGTTTCTCGATGAAGAAAAGTGGCGGAAATTAAGTTCCCAAGGAAGCGCCATCAAGGAGCAAGAGGAAGCTGGGATAACGCTAAAGGAGACACCTCTGTGTTGACGAGCAGACCTGAGCCTACCTCTGGAATCCTGTGGATTACGCCATGCGCATGATCTCGAACCAAAAGATTGAATGCGTACTTTAGTCGAATACACAGTAACACTGAGTAACTGCTGTAGAAGTTGGAAATAGCGAAGCTCAGGATAATCATTTATTTTTCGCGTTGATGGAACAATTCCCAAATAATCAACTTCTTGCGGTGTGTCCGATAATAAAGGAGATGTGAATCAGGAGCTCAGTAGCGTTTTAAGTGAGCTTCTGACAGCGACGACGTCTTGTCTGTCGTGTTGCGCTCAAATGTGATTCTCAAGCCATAGCGAAATGCAGATATCGAGGAAGTTGATAGCACCAATACAATGTGACCCACCCACCGAAGGATTTCTCATTTTTCTTCAGTTTTCTAGCTGATTCTTCGGGACAAGTGAGGTGGACAAGCAGAGTTGAGAGTTCCGCTGAGCAAATAGAAAAAGGGCTATCTCCCGCTTACTAGAGAAGGCCACAAAAGCCGCCGTGGATCTCATTTTGGTGGTTATGTGACCTCCGATCATTCAATCGAAGACGGCGGTGGCCCATGCCATCGGAATACCGACAGCGGGCGCGAAAATTTGTTTTTTTCCCGAAGGTTTGTTCGATAGATTTTCTTCTTCTTTTTTTTTGTTTTTCATTTTTCAAGTTTTCAACAGCTGGATTTTGACAATACCTGCAATTTTCATGATCGATGAAATATTAGATTTATCTGTTGAACTTCGAAGCCACTAGCGAATCATGGAACGGGTATTGTTGAGGAAAGGGGTTACTGGGTTTCTTCTCTCTCTGTTTGGGGTTGTTTCATCAACGTGAAAAGGATTACGTGAGGAATCTGCTATTTTCACTTGTACAGTCTGTAGGGAGTCCTGTGGTAAGTTCAGTGAACATTTGTGGGTGCTTCCTCGTCTCAAACTTCATTATAGCTACGTTCATGACATTGCACTTCCATCGTGCAGTTCGACTTTTGATAATTTCATCGAATTTTCTTCTTCACTCTCTTTAATCGAGCGAGCGTTTGCTATTTCAAATATTCTCGAACTTGTTGTCACTGTCACGTGTTCCACCCGCCATTCCGATAATAGGCACAACAGTTATATAAATTCAGAAAAAAATATATTTAATTTAAGTGCACTGGACTGCACAACTGGCATGGAACACGGTCTAAATCGACACATAGAAAACGGTGAGTGAAAAGAGGAATGGACAGGGTTACGGGTAAGAGCATAGGCCGCCCACGTACTCAGCGACGCGTCGCGCTTGCCGCAACGCAGGAGTGCATGCTATTAAGACAGGGAATCGGAACGCGACGTGCAACGTGATCTCTACAAGCTAGAGGTGTCTGAGGGAGGTAGGACAGAGTAGTCACCTTAGGAGACAGCTACGTGCCCCTTAGCTCGCATGCTGCGTTACGATTTTCTGTCCCAACAATACGAACTCGCTACTTAAACATGCTAGCATATTGACTGCGGACTTGTGGCACTTGTGATCGCGTTAATCACCACCACCTTTGAGCAACGAAAAGTTCCATCATCGATTGGAGCCCCGTGTTTTTCGCTCTCTCAGTCCTTCTCACAGAATATCTTATGGAGGGAAGGCGAAGGCTGCATTCGCGCGCAGCGTGTTCATGAGTGCTAGCATATTGGTCGCGGAGCAATCGCCATCGTGTCGC
Organism: Trichostrongylus colubriformis; assembly: GCA_963978905.1. Classification (NCBI taxonomy): domain Eukaryota; kingdom Metazoa; phylum Nematoda; class Chromadorea; order Rhabditida; family Trichostrongylidae; genus Trichostrongylus; species Trichostrongylus colubriformis. The sequence continues at coordinate 52,128,285 of OZ022256.1, read as the reverse complement.
TGAGTGTGGATGTCGCCCAAAACATCGACGTAGGGAAGAGTGTTGGATGAAGCCGCTCCCTGATGGCATTTTATTTCAGGTTTGGATACGGTCAGCTAAGGGCCAACGATGAGCAACACTATGAAGCGGACACCGTGTTCAACCTCAGGACACTTGACCCTAAGCTTTTTTCCTTGATAGTTTTTGGTCAATATGAGGAAAGGGGTATCGTATACTGTAGCGCGCATGCACCAAAACGGTTGGAGGAAATTTTGCTTAGGCCTAAGAGCAGGAGCTCCGCGATGCAGGAAGAATTTTCTGCTTGCTCCACCAGGAGTTTATTACGAGCAGTGGCGCTACAGAACATGATGTCCTCTATTCTTCACATTGACCATTCCTTTTCTCGAATGATGCTTTCACACCTCAGGCCACCGTATTTGGTTACTACTGACAGAGAGCCAATCGAAAACGCTTCACTGAAACCCTCTTCTGTACCTCTAACTTGGACCAGCGCTTCGGATAATGAAGATTCTGGAATCAACTGGGGTGATGATATTGAAGCCCTTCCTTTGCCATCGCCGACTATTCGCCGTTCCAATCAAGTTGCCGCTTGCGACGCCGCTTCAGGCGAGCTATCCCAGGCTTTGCACATTCGCATGGAGGAGATTTAAAGGCGACGATTACGGTCAGTGGCATCCCTGAGCTGGCGATGGTGGAAGCTATAGCCGCGGTTCCAACTCTTTTTAGTGGAGCAAAACTGGGGGCAGAGTTTTGAATTCGCCGATGCCGGAAGACGTGGATGAGCCCGACGAAAGCAGTACAGAGAAGTGGCTAGCATCGGCATTACTGGCACCAGAGACAAGTAATGAGTCTGGAGGAAAACTGCTTCTTTCGACCACCTTCCTTCCCTTCCACAACAATTTACAGGCCTTTGTTACTAGGATTGTTGTCAGACAGATTCGAACAACCTGTCTTCGCGGTAGCATTTCAGGAAGATGACGTCCGTGCCCAAGAAGCAATGGAGGGATCAGCTGATCGTGGGACGGCATCGATCGCTGAGCGCCAGTGGGCTGGGATCGTTGTCGGCACTGCATTCGTGCCGGGTGAGCAATTTGCCTCAATAAAGGAAGTCTTCTATAAAATAGTTGAGCCACGGGATGACTGAACAAAGTTTTAATAGCACTTTGAAGCTTTTCAAGACATCACTAGAGATTGAAGGAATTCAGAACTGGGAAAACACTTCGTATGCGATGGCAATCAAAAAGATGATTTGTGAGAAAGATCTTCGGTGACAAAACGGCCTAATTGTGGACTGAGGGTGCGTTTAGCGATCACCCGTACTTTATTTTGACCAATTTTCTTTGAATTGATTTGACTGATTTAGAACGGCTGTTCCCTGCGGAGGTTGAGTCAGTGAAAGTCAACGGGAGGTAGCAGTCGCCAACGGAAGATTCGTCTGAGCGCGGTCCTACCGTGAACCAAGAGTGCGTCTGGAAAACACTTATATTTTATCACATACCTCTGCCTTCTGTTCAATTCAACTGATTTAGATCGGCTGCCTCCTCCAGACCAATAGTTGGCATCTGCTCAAGACCCGCCTTCTAGCGGCCATCGCACACTTGGCCACGACGGAGACCACCGCCTATATTAGAAGGTAAACTGATTATGATCATTAATCAGCAACTTTTAGTAAATGGTTCCTCCTTCAAAATAGGAAATTTCCAAATGTGTGATGATGACTTGATTTGCTCCCATTCTTGGAATTTGGTGGTGGTCTGGGGAACATGAATAAGCCGAAACTCACCGTAAGGGGCGTTCTCCGAGCTCTCCGGGCACAAGTGCGAGTCTACGTAGACCTCTGGCTCGAGAGTCACTCCTAATTGGCTGTTGAATTATGTGGGATGGGTTAAACGGTTGTGGCGGGTGCGGTGCAGAGGAAAGCCGCCTGGCCAGTAGCCGAAATAGGGGGAAATCGTTAAAAATTAAGAAAAAGCATGTATCTTCGCAATTCATGCATTACTTCGTCCATAGCTCTATCCCTTTCGCTTCATGCCGGTCTCATTGCAATACTAATCGCTTCAGATTCGACCTTGTCAGACGATCTCAGCCATTACGGGCAATCCAACGACAACGGAAGGTACTTTCTTTGATTTTCTCATTTTTGAGTGTCAAGCAATTGCCTGCTTTTTACAGCCGCCGTAGACGCTCCTGACCATCATGACGACTCCGCCGCACGTCTTTGATTTTCCGGGTGTGCTGTACAAATGTGTGGGTGCCCAAGGAGAAAGGGAGGGAGGGGAAGGGGGGGGGGGTGGGAGTGTTCAGAGTGCCAGGGCTCTTTGGACTTCTTTGTAGTCTTAAGGCAGGAATGTCTGGTGTCCCAATGGGCATCGATTTTACTCGGGCTGTTTTTTTTTATTTTTTAGCCATAGCGTTCTTTTGTCGTGGTTTTCCTTATTCCCAAACTCGGTTCTTGGGTTCAAAACATAGTGATAAGCTGAGTTTGAAAAAGGTTGTTGCTGGTTTTTTGGCAGTCAGTCCCGGGGTCCCTGTAAATGCTCTAAAACATTGGGATATTCGCTCCGATCGAAATCTCTTTCCTCTTCAGTTGCTTATTTTCTTGGCCCTGTTGAAGTCCATAAAACAGATGGGATCCAGAACACTAGGCTTTTTATCTGTTCAATGTTCTACACAGAAGGTTAGGGCAGCGGAAGGGGGTGGAGCAGGAACTTTTAGGCCAAAAATCATTTCCGGGTCTTTTCAATATTTGCCATCTTTACGGGTTCAGGAAGCTATCTACCTTCGTTACAGGATGAGGCTATCATAACCTCCAACTTTTCTCAGAATTTTCGGGGCATTCATTTTTGATGGGAGTACTAAGGTGTAAGAGGTGAGGAGGGATTAATGGGTTTCGGGCGCCCACACTTGTCAGCCACCTTCTTTCATTTTGTTGTTGCTTTGTTGCGTTGATGTTGTTGTTGTAATGCTCACCCTAAGTTTTCAGGCCTCTCAGGGCAGAAGGGCGTGTACCTTCTAAGAATTTAATCCCTTCCAAATCGAATCCCACGCATTGTGTCTCCCACCGATGGGGTCGACTCGTCGAAGCCATCGAGGTCCGCAGCTCGGCGTGCCTTAATGTGCCAGAAGTTTTTCTTTGGCATGCACTGTCCTCAGTGTAGCTAAGACGTCCCACCGACAGGTGGCGCTCACGTCAGGGGTGTTCCCTGGCCAGTCGTTTCGAGAAGAAACACGCGACAGGAACCAGAGGGGAGTCTTGCGCCGTGAAAGGCGATAGCCAGACTTCTTGTGGTTGTTGGACTAACCTATTTCCGTGCTGAGATTTTGCGAGTTGGCAGGGTCAAGCACTGGCATAAGAGCTTTGGAGGGATCTTTCGGAATGGAGTGAAATCGGGGAGTGAAATCATTAGAGAATCCTATTCGTCGACCCATGTAGTCAAATTCCTACTAGGGACTACTTTTCTGTATATCAGTTACACCTCTTATCGGGGGGAGCGGGAGGGGGGGAGGGTCTTTCGTTTGGGATGGGGATTTCGTATTTTTCAAAAATTTCCCCATTGCAGTGCTTGACCCTGGCTGCAAACACGCGATATCGATCTCCCAAACCGTTGGGAAGAAGAAGATCGAAACTTTTTGCCTTTTGTGCGGGCATCAAATGACGCCTCATGTGAGCCTTGGTTGAGCTTGGCAGTGCTCCAACCAGCGGTTGGCAATGAGATATCACTGCTATTCTCAGAAACTGTGGTGACAGTGTACAGCGTGGTCAAGCAGATTGGACGCATCGGGGTTATACCTTCTGGGAAGGGTCACTACACGGGTGGATTGCCCATCAAATAGCTCCCCTTCCTTTTACTTGTCACCTCTTTTCTTATATCAAACGAGGATGGGGTGTTCCACTGCCAACGAATTCTTTAGAAAATACAGGAATCACCGAAAAATCTTACTTGTCACGGTTCGTCCTGATTTCAAATCTCTCTATCGCGTAAAATCCTTTGGTTCCACCCTCAGCATCACCCTCCCCCCCCCCCCCCTTCACCTTTTTCTCAAGGGTTCCTCTAACCACGCTGTACTCTATCGCATTCCTCGACAATTTCGTTCTTTTGATCAATCGAAGCAACGGTTTATGTCCGACAGGAGTTCAAGGCACATCCAGCTGTTGGATGAAAAAAAGGCCAGTGGTTTGGAATTTCTGCCACCGTAATCTGAACATCTCCTTCACCTCGAACAATGTTCTACCAGGATTACTGCATGCAAAGCAAAGGAAAATGATACGGAAATCCGTCACTTTCTTCACTTCTCAGATTTTTTGTGGGATTCTCGTCAATTTCGAATGTTACGGGAACTGAATTGACGACCTCCGCACAGGAAGAGCAGCAAAAGCGAGTGATTGGACGTCTTCTGTGCAGGATCCTCAGCAATCTTGCCCGAGCTACTCCAAAGCATCGACTTTGGGACGGAGGATCTTTGCAGCTGATCTGGCTCCGACCTGATCTCTCATTATCGATTTCTCGAAGACACTCCCGAGCTGTCCACGACATCGCTCTACTTCAATTCTTCAGCCATTCGCATGCCTCCATTGCAGTGAGTTTTCCTTGAATTCAGATGAAATTATGGGAAAGTGTAACGAGCTCTCGAGTTGCTAGAACTTATTGTTTTTTTAAAGTTGTCTTTGTGCATTTTGTCGTGGGTATGAGTTTAGGAGCCTTTGCAACGCAAGGTGGTAGGGTGAATAATTATGAAATGAGGTAGATGCGAGTAGTAACTATGCTAATGTGGCACTTGTACGGCATAGAACGGTGGAAGCAATCTATCTGATGTCACCCAATCCAGACTTTTTCGCGGCTGGTGGTACAGAATATCCAAAACTGTCCTCGTCTTGCTGTATCGAATGCAAGAGGAAATTGTTCTGGGAAAACGAACCAGGATAGGGCTTTCTCAGTGGTCAATGCATTTACCGAGAAGTGGGTTGGTAAGGGCTGCCGAACGGAAAACCCTTCGAGTCTTTGACCGACCGCACTGTGTTCAGGACATCCCGGTTACCATCAGTGTTGTAGTGCAGGGTACGCCATTCCCATCGTCAGTCAGGCTTAATACTGGATGTATTTGCCAGACGTCCATGCTCCATTTAGAATCTCTGTGTTTTTTCTGCCTATTTTTCGACGATTTTTTTGCTATAGACCAGGGCTTTCCTTATAAAATTTGTGGTCACGACCGCATTGTGTTCACGACATCCTCGATCATCATCATCGCTAGTATGGGGTACGAAGTGCTGTTTTTAATGGCTCGATCTTGTGCGGGCTGTTCTTGCTTTAGTTGGGGCCTCATTGATTATTCTGCCGATGTTTCGACGGTTTTGCTCTTTTTCACCGCAAATATGGGCTATGGGAAACGGTCTTCCCTCTCAAAGGCTACAGAGACTCGGCTCGACGCTGAAGTCATTGCATTCATTCCTTCTTAGTGAATCTTTGAATGCTCAACGGGATGAGAAAAATCTCATCAGAAAATGCTCATCCTCAGACTTTGGGCTCTGGCAGTGCAGTTTGCAGCTGGGAATTATGCTACACGTTCTTATTTAGTGGACGTAGGACTCTTACGGGGCACCTTATGCAAGGATAATGACATAATTGGAAAATTTTAGCACAGTGGGTATGACGGGCATTCTGGTAATTCTTCAGATATGGGGGCTATAAGAGCAACAGTGTCAAATATGTAGACACATGGACAAAATATGTGGACACAAGCACCAGTGGAAACGTGCCTGGAAGTGATGTAACCGCTCAGGAAGTAATAAAATAAACAATACCGAGGTATAGATTGCTTCTACCGTTTTATCATCCCTTCAAAAAGACCTTTTCATTAATAGCACAGCTATGGAACAGTTAGTCCCGGAGAGTTTTCTTCGATAACTGAGTTACCGTCTAAAACCGGCGAGTTTGATGCAGGGTCAAGCAAGGGTTGAAAAATCCTTGAGAGGGATAGTATTTTGGGTCGGGAGGTGTTGATTTCTTGTGGAGCAAAATCTCGAGTTCAGCGCAGGCTATTGCTTCTGATCCTTAGTTTGAAGGCCTTCTTGCGGTCTCATAAAAGTCGCCAACTGATAACTATGTTTTGTACCAGAGACATTTTTAGCGACAACTTTCCTTACCAGCAACATTGGTCATCTACCGGGGTAAGAGGGTCGTAGCATCGCTTCATGTTAGGCGATGGCTCGTGTTTCTCAGAACCCTTCTCTTCAGCGCCATGCTTGACCCGGTTTGGATGTGTTAACTTTCTCCAGAATGCCCTGCCGTAGTTCTCTCTGCTAGCCTTCTTCGATTCCCGACGTTGAAGGTTTCTCATTCAACTTGTGGGCACAGTGTGTTTCCTGAGTAACTCGTCTGCTTCCACTCAATTCGCGCTTTTACGTCGTCCCATCCGCCGTCACCACACACGTGTACCCTGATGTCTTCTAGCTCCTTCATTCGATTACTTAGACTTCTGGCGGACTTCTTGGAGGCGTTTTCTTCAGCTTGGCTACTCTCTACAGCGCTCTTTTCTTGCGAACAAATCTGTCATCCCCAGAGTATTATGACAGTTAGTTATCTTGGGTCGTGCAATTAGTGATCCTACGCCATGTGGTTCGTTATCCAAGGCCGCCACTGTAACTGTGCTTTTCGTTTTGCATATTTACTAAAGGCCCTAACTTGTGGAATGGGTCGAACTTCTTCAGCAACTTTTCTTCTCTTTCCCGACCAACTGTAGGGGTTGACGCTCTTATGCGATTTTTCGACGCGCAATTACCACATTGCCACGGCTTCTTGGCTCCAAACGACCAAAGGGCGAGTTCTGAAGTTCCATCGATGGTAGCCAAATTAGGAGCTTCTAGTGGTTAAGCGTTTTTTGGCGGCCGCTTTTGCGTAAACCTGCTGCTGCTCCTTTTCCCGTGTTGTGCAGGGAAATGCAGGCAGAAATTTCTCGCGGTTGGGAGGAGAAGGCTGTCTCCAGCTCCCCTTCTGTATTTGACTGGGAGTCTTCTGGATCACCGAGGTCATCAAAGCATTAAAGGGAGCAAATACGAAAGTACATAGGCTTTGCATGGAATATTTTCCAGCTCGGTGGTGAACGGGAGCGTGTGCGAAAGTGGTGGAGTTGGGCTGGGGGCACGGGCTATTAACGGGGTCGAAAGCTCTTATGCTCATACCTATGACAAAGATGTGAGGTGATAACTTTTTCCAAAAAATGTGTTCAAAGCAACTCAGAAGCTCGTGATTATTTTCCATGGTCTCATCTGAATTCCAGAAAAGCTTGCTGGTACGGAAACATGTGTGTGGCTGAAGAGCTGAAGCAGCCCCATGTGGTGAGCAACTCGGCGATATCTTCGAAAAATCGATTACTCAGAATCAGTCTGAGCCTGGTTTGGCAGTCAAAGTTCCTCTATCCCCAAAGCCGATATCTCAGAGAGCTTGAACACGATTGCTGAGCATTTTGCATGGAGCGCGTTCGAGCCAGGATTAAACAACCTCATAGGGATCGTATTTTGGGCGTAGGGAAAGGGAGGGGTTTTTCCGGAGAAATATCCGCGATGATTCACGGGTGATCTACCTTTTTAGCGATTTTTGAAGGAGTCGAATGGTCTCTGAAAAATCTGGGTAGCAACATCGTAATTTCCTGCTCGAGAGCTTTTTTGCAAGGTGGGAAGAGATTGTACCGTCAGGATGGGTTCGAAGAGGAGAAGGGGGGGGGGTGTTAATTATCAGGGCCATTCAGGGGTGATGGTCGTATCATCTGAGCAAATTCAAGAGGGGGGGAGGGGGTGTATTTCTTGAAAAATTTCCATGATCCAGTAATTGAGTTTGATTTAGCCACTAGCTTTCGCTGCTGTTTTTGTATGGAGGTGGAAAATTCAGTTTTCACAACACAGTAGAAGTAAAGGAAGTGACTGTTTCATGGCATGTTCCACTGCTCTGCAAGCAGGATTCCTGGTAAAACATTGTTCTCGAGGTGAAGGAGGTGTTTGAACTATGATGGCGAAACTTCCAAGGCAGTGCTTCATTTTCACCGATCGCTTAAAGCTTCCTGACCTTTTGTTGGACATGAATCGCAGCTGATCGCGATTTCTGAGAATAGCCCTTGAGATCTCATCGCTGATTGGCCACTGTTAAGCGCAGCCTCAGCCCACATCGAGTGTCATTTAGTGCTTCTACGGAAGGCAAAGAATTTCGGTCCTTTCTTCTCAACAGATTGAGAGATCGGTATTGATCGATATCATTTTTGGCATGCTCGTCAAAACTCAGCACGAATATGGGTTAGTCCAGCAGACACAGGAACTCTGGCTATCTCCTCATGGATCAATACTCCACCTCTTTGGGTCGTGTTGGGTGTTTCCTTCTTGGAACGGCTGGTCACGGGCCACACCTTACGTGAGCACTACACGTCGATGGGGCCGTCTTGGCTACACTGGGAACAGTCATCGCCAAAGGAAACTTTTCGGCACACCAGGGCCCGTCGCTCTGTGGGCCTCGATGGGTTCGGCGAGTCGACCCCATCGGTGGGAGACCGGAGATAACGCGCGTGCGCGTCCGTGGGGAGAAGGGGTGGGGCATGGGAACTTAGGGTGAGTAAACATTGCTTTGTAATTATTATTGTAATACTTGTATTGTAAATAAACTTTATTAACAAAACAATTGTTAAAACATATAGAAAACATAAACCAATAAAACGCTTAACCTACACAACAATACACGCGCATGACACACACGCACATACACACAACACACAACACACGACACACCAACATGGATCACAAGCAGCCACACATCACAGACACAACGCATGGCATACGCACAACACAATACATTATACGCTTCCAGAGCTGAACGCCCATGCAGCACATCACACGTCCGACGCACACAACCACCCTTATCTCATTAACAGGCACGGCACGTATTCGCGCGTATGTACGTAATCTTTCAGACCTCTCCCATGGGTGGTTGCAAAGTAGTACGAACGTCTTTTTTCGCATCTTGCCTCACACCTTGATGAGATATAGCATCATGGAAACTTTTCCATTAATCGAGTGAATTGTTAAGAAATAAGAAGTTAAATTATATATTTTTATACTAGAAAAGTCGAAAGTGCTGTCACAATCTCCCACTCTGCTCAAAGAAGAGTATCATTTTGTTCAAAACTGATTAAAATTCGTTCGCAAACTCATTGCAGGGCTAAAAAATACGACCCAACTTGTTGCACCTCTGAAATCCTTTCCAAATTCAAAACGAGTTTTTAGACGGACTGTGCAGGATTCAAGAGAAACCTTTCTGATTTCTGAACTCTTACGGAAAAGGCTCCTCACATTTTTTTTGCTGATATTGTTCTTTTGATATGACTCGATTGATGGAAAAGTCTGAGTTACACCACCTTCTAGTTTTTGAACATACTTAATATTGTTCAGCACAGAGGTGTGGGCTTTCAAAACGTTATTCGTACCATTCTGCACAGGTACACCCATGCGCACTCCAAAACACACAACTCACTCAGACACACAGGTCAAGCATCTGTCGAGGAACTTATCCCCTCTCCACTTGAAGAAAGGTTTCCGAACGATATTCCTGGCGTGTCCTCTACGGATGAGCTTCCAATTCGTTTTCTCCCCATAAAGATCGGAGAGAGAAAAAGAAACCCGCAGAGGTTCATGAAATCTTTAGAAATTAGACAAAAATAGACTTAGCGAAGAATTTTTTGTTGCCGGTATTCCCAAACCTGTAATCATCAAACTCGATAGGTACGCAACCTCCTTTTGACCGATGAAGTGGCAAATACGGACCAACGTCTCCCTTCGGAAAGTCCTCGACAAACGCTTAACCATCCACACAAACCTGTCTCTCGTCCCTGAAACACACCCGTGTACCTTACCCTCTCTGATGTTCTTCCACGTTTCCCCATCCGTTACCTACACCCGCTATTCCCTTCAAACTCACACTGCTAAACTCAACTACCGTTGACTTGACATTCATTACCCCTTTTCCGGTCCTTTTGATAAAGCTAGCCCCTACTATCTCCTCCCTTTAGAGGACTTCCCACCTGATGCTGGGCCTTCCATACACTCTATCCTACTATTCTGTCATATTTCTTTCCGTTCCTGACATCCTCACACTTCTTCTTCCCCCTCCCTCCTCCCCCCCTCCCCCCCCCCTCACTCCCTAATTTCTTGGTAATTTCCTGAGGACACACGCACATTCTCTTTCACCTTCACACATTTCCCCCTTACCTCCCCTTTGCTCCATCCCCTTATGCTTGACCTTGAACATATTCCACTGAACCCCTGGGAACCTCTTCCCTCTGTTGCATCCTCAGATGCTCTCCTTATCTCTTTCCCACACATTCTCATCCCCTATTTTCCCTCGAACACACGCGCCCACCGCTCCTCCCCCCCCCTATCAGTACCGTGAGCAGCTCTTCCCTTCTCTGTCATGCCCCAAACATATGCTTAGAAGCGCGAATACGTTTCAATTGCAAACTCTCATTCATACATAAACAACCGCTATTCATACAACAATAAACGAACAACTCATACTTACCTGAACCTTAAACCAGGGTCAAACATAAAGTCGAGGAAGTTCGCCATGTATGACCACCGTTCCCATTTCACATGCAAAGCCCCGCTAGTCCCCTCCTTTGCTTCAAAGCCACCGAGGTGGGCTGGGCTAAATCCCTTCAGAGTGGATCGCTGTTACTCCGACCCTGCGTTCTTACTCCCCCTCTTTTCGAAGCCACAGAGGGTAAATAGACGAATAGATTCTTTCGAGGTTTCACCACCGCTACTCCGACCAATGTCGAGGATGCTGGATTGAAACTGCTGTATATATCAAAGAAATTTCACATTCATCACTCCTACCTCAACTCGTCAACGCGACTTTTTTCCGAGAATATTCCTCGACTTATGTGTGATCCTGATTTTACAAAACTCACAAAGCAATACATACCATTGACATCAACATAGCGCTCTTAGAGGCCGAATCCGGTCGAATTTCGTCGAATCCAGAACGATAGCAGACTTCAATTGTAACCGGATTCAACCCCTAAGACACGCGCTCACAGCAAAAATTTATTGCCACTCAAAAAGATTAATCGCCGTCGATCCCACTTCTTCACTCCGGTCGCCATCCGTGCTTACAGTGATCCTTATCGCATGTCCTGAAAACACCAGTGCAACTACACAGGGTGTTCCTGGCGTAAAAAAAAACAATAGTGACAATATGATTCGTCGTTTTAGTCGTTTTATTCGCTGCTGCTAAGCAGATTTACAAAAAAGTATTGGGACACCTTCGACTGAAAGCCACATCTCAGGAATAATACCATGGCATTTTCTGAATGGGCTGAACTTTGCTCAAGCAAGGAAGGCACCTACTCACTCACAGGTTGTTCGCTTGGATTTACCATTCATTAAATGGTATTTTTAGCTTGTTAAAGTGATTTACAGACATTAAGGAGGCTAGCTTCTACATTTCATTATATGAGGCAATCATTTTACCCTCAGGACAACCACTATAATTCCACATATGGAGGGAACTCACAAAACTATGACGCGAGTTTTCGGATGGGTCAAGGATGGGATGGCCACAACTGGGCGCTTTTCACAAGATAAGCCATAATACCCAGCACTCCGTTGGCTTATGGAAAGAAAATTGACTTACTCCCAGTTGCCCACTATTAGAGTTAACGAGGTAAATTAGCACTGGAAAGCCATGTTCGCTGCGATGGGACAGGCGAGACTTAAAGCGATTATATCTGGCGAAACTTGCAAAAAAAAAGCGAAACACGATGTCATCAGGACTCGTCAAAATGCATTTCGCTCGTTTGGCTTCCTATACGAGTAGGTGTGGAGGGCGGGGCAACGATAGAGCTATTCAATAATCCTCTCAACATCCACACACATACCTCTCATTAGAAAAAGCTTTTAAAGTCAATGGTATAAGATGGGTAGCCTACGATAAGCGGGGAAGAATCACGCAAAAGAGCAGAGAAAAATGGTTCGCCGGGATAGCGCGCGGTAGATAGTAAGCGCTCATTGATGGACTTCCAGTGGAAGTGCGCAGAAGCGAGACTGGGTTAAGCATGAGCATTGTCTACAAAAATCACGTAGCCTCCGAGTGGGATAACCATTTCGCCTTTCACGTAATCATTACCAATTCTCTGGGTTTTTCCCTTGGGAAAAGAAAGCAGTCACGGATTGATTGTTGTTGAGTCGCGCACCAACGAATGAGCAAACTAGGATGTGTATCAATGTGTATCCCTTATAAGGCCGTGTTCATGCTTTGCGGTGCCGCCGGCAAGGCGTGGCTGCTTGTCTCTGCATCTCCGTCTGTGCCACCCTGTCTCGCTGCCTGTGATTGCAACTCATTAGATCCGCTAACAAGTTTCGAGTTCACACGACTATATGTACTGCGAAGAAACATTTCAAATATGTTATATATGGGTTATGGTTATTCAAATTTGTACTCTCTGTGAGTATTATCTCGGAATGAGATAGGGGCTGTGTGCAAATTGTAGTAGCCTAACTACGGGTCGTAAAATGCACGTGCATCAATAGTATCCTCGGGTATTTAGGATCAGTGCATGGGACCATAAATCTTAGCCACGCCCCAATTGACGGTCGATCCGTCTTCGGATGGAGCTGATCCGTTAGTCTGGAGTTTTGCCGAGCTCACGGAAGGTGAGCAGATCGGTCTCTCTCGAAATCGAGAGGGGGGTTTCCCAATGCCGTCGCGAACGGCTTGGTGATGGACTCTACGTGGTAGGGGGCTCCCCCTGACTCACGAGGTGTCGCGTGATGCGAGCCTCGTTCTCTTCACTCGGTGATGAGTGGATCTTTCCCTGTGTGGGAAGTAGAAGTGCAGTAGTCCGCAGGATGCGACTACAGATGCACATTGGCCTAAGCGTAGTCTACGCGATGGTCTTCCCTTTTGGGTTCAGAAGGAAGTGGAGGCAATGACCATTCTCTGTTGAGAGATTGGTTCATTGATCCAGGATGCAGGTGAATTGATGGCTAATACCCTTAATATCCATTGCCTTTGCCTGGTTAAAGTCTAGGATCTATTGATGTAGATTCTAGTATTTGTGTGTATTGTGTGGCATATTGCCATACAATATTACTGTATATTTCGCTTGATAAAAGGTTATTTGCGCAGTGCTGTGTTATGTAATAAAAGGTACAGACACTAATTATTACGTAGCACCCACGGCTGATCACGAAACCGTGGATCAAGTGGCTGTCTAGGTTTCCTGGATTTCCCCTCACCTCCTGGACGGTCCAGTTCCAACATGGGGGCCGAACCGGGATCAGCTAGTAATTAACCTTTTCTCTGCTAATCGCCAATCGATGACGGACTGTCGTTGAAAGCGTGAAAGCGCTATTGGCAAAAGAGGCGAATGATCAGAATCTCACGGACGTTGAGTAAGAGCTCGTTTAAGAGTGTGCTTTTCTATGTTCTACGTTGATTACGAAGGGTGGAATTCCCTAGGCTATTTCGAGGGCAAACTCCTGAAGTTCGGTACTGTAGTGTACAGTAGGTTGAGCCAAAGAGGTGGTAGACTTCTATCTAAGTGCTCCCGCTCCCGAAAAAGAGAATCGCAAGGTCGGTCGGACAGACAGACGCGAATCAAAGTATGGTGCGAAACATGTTAGTAGAACGAAAACTGGCATGCCGGTATGTCCTGGGTAATGGACAAATCCGCCACTATTTGTAGACATATATTAAGAGCATAGTAGAAAGGAGATCAGACTTGATGGCTGCAGTTTGGGTAATAACTGATGCACAGCTCAAGTGGAGTGGTCCGCTCCAGAGTGCTTTACAACACAAATGGAGAGATGGACCAATAGGTCTCGAGATTTCCTATGCAATAGTACCTCAAATGAGGCTAGCAACACTGCTTTTGCGAAAAGGTGGAGGTCTTGACAAGACTATAAATACCGTCAAACGAGCAGTAGATTCTTATGGATGGATATTTGGATGCGAGGGTGTGGAATGGTCAACAAGGACGTTTCAGCAACAACAAGCAACGCGCTCCCGGCTACGCCATGAGTTTCTACTCGATTTATTGTTTCTATTAGTTTTCATATCCATTTTTTGTAGTGTTCCTCTCATTTCTTCTCAGTGTGCTTTTGATGTGACTTATGTAATGGGTTATTTACATAGTCGGTCTGACATGCTGGAGAAATGCCAGAAATCTTTTTTTGTAAGCGTAGTGGAAACGCTTATTTCTTTGAGGACCCCCATGTTATATATGGGTTATGGTTATTCAAATTTGTACTCTCTGTGAGTATTATCTCGGAATGAGATAGGGGCTGTGTGCAAATTGTAGTAGCCTAACTACGGGTCGTAAAATGCACGTGCATCAATAGTATCCTCGGGTATTTAGGATCAGTGCATGGGACCATAAATCTTAGCCACGCCCCAATTGACGGTCGATCCGTCTTCGGATGGAGCTGATCCGTTAGTCTGGAGTTTTGCCGAGCTCACGGAAGGTGAGCAGATCGGTCTCTCTCGAAATCGAGAGGGGGGTTTCCCAATGCCGTCGCGAACGGCTTGGTGATGGACTCTACGTGGTAGGGGGCTCCCCCTGACTCACGAGGTGTCGCGTGATGCGAGCCTCGTTCTCTTCACTCGGTGATGAGTGGATCTTTCCCTGTGTGGGAAGTAGAAGTACAGTAGTCCGCAGGATGCGACTACAGATGCACATTGGCCTAAGCGTAGTCTACGCGATGGTCTTCCCTTTTGGGTTCAGAAGGAAGTGGAGGCAATGACCATTCTCTGTTGAGAGATTGGTTCATTGATCCAGGATGCAGGTGAATTGATGGCTAATACCCTTAATATCCATTGCCTTTGCCTGGTTAAAGTCTAGGATCTATTGATGTAGATTCTAGTATTTGTGTGTATTGTGTGGCATATTGCCATACAATATTACTGTATATTTCGCTTGATAAAAGGTTATTTGCGCAGTGCTGTGTTATGTAATAAAAGGTACAGACACTAATTATTACGTAGCACCCACGGCTGATCACGAAACCGTGGATCAAGTGGCTGTCTAGGTTTCCTGGATTTCCCCTCACCTCCTGGACGGTCCAGTTCCAACATGGGGGCCGAACCGGGATCAGCTAGTAATTAACCTTTTCTCTGCTAATCGCCAATCGATGACGGACTGTCGTTGAAAGCGTGAAAGCGCTATTGGCAAAAGAGGCGAATGATCAGAATCTCACGGACGTTGAGTAAGAGCTCGTTTAAGAGTGTGCTTTTCTATGTTCTACGTTGATTACGAAGGGTGGAATTCCCTAGGCTATTTCGAGGGCAAACTCCTGAAGTTCGGTACTGTAGTGTACAGTAGGTTGAGCCAAAGAGGTGGTAGACTTCTATCTAAGTGCTCCCGCTCCCGAAAAAGAGAATCGCAAGGTCGGTCGGACAGACAGACGCGAATCAAAGTATGGTGCGAAACATGTTAGTAGAACGAAAACTGGCATGCCGGTATGTCCTGGGTAATGGACAAATCCGCCACTATTTGTAGACATATATTAAGAGCATAGTAGAAAGGAGATCAGACTTGATGGCTGCAGTTTGGGTAATAACTGATGCACAGCTCAAGTGGAGTGGTCCGCTCCAGAGTGCTTTACAACACAAATGGAGAGATGGACCAATAGGTCTCGAGATTTCCTATGCAATAGTACCTCAAATGAGGCTAGCAACACTGCTTTTGCGAAAAGGTGGAGGTCTTGACAAGACTATAAATACCGTCAAACGAGCAGTAGATTCTTATGGATGGATATTTGGATGCGAGGGTGTGGAATGGTCAACAAGGACGTTTCAGCAACAACAAGCAACGCGCTCCCGGCTACGCCATGAGTTTCTACTCGATTTATTGTTTCTATTAGTTTTCATATCCATTTTTTGTAGTGTTCCTCTCATTTCTTCTCAGTGTGCTTTTGATGTGACTTATGTAATGGGTTATTTACATAGTCGGTCTGACATGCTGGAGAAATGCCAGAAATCTTTTTTTGTAAGCGTAGTGGAAACGCTTATTTCTTTGAGGACCCCCATGTTATATATGGGTTATGGTTATTCAAATTTGTACTCTCTGTGAGTATTATCTCGGAATGAGATAGGGGCTGTGTGCAAATTGTAGTAGCCTAACTACGGGTCGTAAAATGCACGTGCATCAATAGTATCCTCGGGTATTTAGGATCAGTGCATGGGACCATAAATCTTAGCCACGCCCCAATTGACGGTCGATCCGTCTTCGGATGGAGCTGATCCGTTAGTCTGGAGTTTTGCCGAGCTCACGGAAGGTGAGCAGATCGGTCTCTCTCGAAATCGAGAGGGGGGTTTCCCAATGCCGTCGCGAACGGCTTGGTGATGGACTCTACGTGGTAGGGGGCTCCCCCTGACTCACGAGGTGTCGCGTGATGCGAGCCTCGTTCTCTTCACTCGGTGATGAGTGGATCTTTCCCTGTGTGGGAAGTAGAAGTGCAGTAGTCCGCAGGATGCGACTACAGATGCACATTGGCCTAAGCGTAGTCTACGCGATGGTCTTCCCTTTTGGGTTCAGAAGGAAGTGGAGGCAATGACCATTCTCTGTTGAGAGATTGGTTCATTGATCCAGGATGCAGGTGAATTGATGGCTAATACCCTTAATATCCATTGCCTTTGCCTGGTTAAAGTCTAGGATCTATTGATGTAGATTCTAGTATTTGTGTGTATTGTGTGGCATATTGCCATACAATATTACTGTATATTTCGCTTGATAAAAGGTTATTTGCGCAGTGCTGTGTTATGTAATAAAAGGTACAGACACTAATTATTACGTAGCACCCACGGCTGATCACGAAACCGTGGATCAAGTGGCTGTCTAGGTTTCCTGGATTTCCCCTCACCTCCTGGACGGTCCAGTTCCAACAAATACCATATCTGTGCCAAAAGTCATCGGCACTCTGTGACCTCCATGTGATCCTCCTAGGCGACTCGCGGATAGTTTCCTCCAATTTTTGATTGCCTGCAGCATTTGGCTTGGTGCTATGCGCCTTGCTGGAGATAATGTGGCTCAACATCTCGGTGGTGAACGTGACAGCCTTAGGGGTCCTCATTTGGTTTCTTACAAACGGTACGTGTACATTCCGTCTACAAAAGCAGCGAAGGTGTATTCACCAGACGACTCCAGTTTACCTTTTTTAAATTGCCTTGATATCTAGCCTATCAATATCATTGTCATTGCCATGAAAGCCTTGATCTGCAGCGTCTAACATGCAACCAATTTTCGTTACAGATATGACACGATCAAGTATGCGCTGTTCCTCCTTAGCATCGATATCAATGAAGCAGACAGATGCAGATGCTGCGGGAAAGGCAAAGAGTTTCGTGATACTCGACATTTCGTACCAAACTTTCTCAGCCTTGGCTAATTAAGCCCCAGCTGCAAAAATACTGGAAACTGGTAAGAGGGCTACAAGGAACAACAGGGTAGTGGTAGGAAGGGATGCGTGGACAGAAACAGAAGACCGTGAGGTCAGCTCCTCACATCGGACATCAGACCACTACTTTAAAACATAATTTGCAATAGGCTCGGCGGCCCGGAGCATGCTATACGATATAATGAAGTCCATCAATCGATTTGAAGTTCGTTTCCTTTGGAGAGTCATAGACGTGAAACGCTGAGAATGGTTCCACGTTCTCACCCGAATGGGCCATTCAGGCAGTTGAAGTGGAATGGCGAGCTTGGGACAATGGGGCAACTCCCAGGCTGAAGCAATCATTTTTAGCATTCGCTCGAAATTCTGCGACGGAACCGCTAGCGAAGACGTTCGATTTTGACCCACACTCAGAGATTTGCTTATGAAGGTTGGGATTGGCAAGGGAATCTCCTACCTACATAGCTGCTTCAAAAGGTGATTTCAAAAGAAAAAAAACTTTGGAAAAAATGGTCGAGGTTTGGAAACATTCAAACAGGTGTTATAATTGAATCTGGCTGATCAGAAGTGAAATAGAAAGTAGCGAAAATGATATTCACGTACCAATTTCATGGTGAATGCCATTCAGCCGATTTCCTGTGATTCTTATTGAACAGCCATAGCATTACTGTGCCCATCATCCCATTGGCGGTCATCTGCAATACAATTATCAACTGGAAGCTCTCTACGCAACTCGAAGAATGCCTGGAGAACAAAGAAGCCGCGTTTAAGCTGGAAGACGAGCAAGAACAGAGATCTCGTGTGGATATGAAGAGGGGGGTATTTCAGGCCAGGACAATCAAAACAAACGCCAATAAAGGTAAAGAGAGCGATTTAAGGATGACTCAACAGCGTGAATTTCTCCAATGCCTAAAAAGAGTGGAAAGCCCGTATGGTAAACGTCCCTTGCCTCCTCCACCCCATGAATACATAGCATTTGTGGCTCTATCTATGTAACACAAAAAAACATTGCGAAACTTGAAAAAGGAAAAAGAATTTAAAACAGATAGTCGACGTTTTCACGCCCCACATTGAAGGGCGACCGATGGCCGGGGAAAGGATTGGTAAGGGAGGGAGTCGCGCCAACTATCGACATCCGATATTGATGGCACAGGCCACTCAAGCCATCGCAGATCAAGTACTGACCGAAATACTTTGAAGGTTAACACTTCAACCACCTTCGCCCTTTAGATGACTGAATAGAAATTCAATCAAGTATGAAGATAAAATAAATGCATAACGAAGTAAGGGTAATGGGACGTCAAGTCAGTAAAAAGCATAATAATAAAGTACATATAAAAATAAACAGAATAGTGAGTGTGTCAAGAGGAACCAATGAAACCTAATATGCCACCCCTACAACCTTTTATAAATATGACAAATGGAATTGAAAGCTTTCTGAAGAGTACTGAAGTCGATCTGAGGGACCGTGTATTAGCCTATACTAGTAACCGTAATGTATCTTATGTAATATGTAGTATCTGGGAGTAGGAAAGAAATATTTGTCAGCCGAAAATATCGGTGAATACATGAGTTCAGGAATGGATGAATTTGTGCATTTCTCAAATGGTGTAGTCAGTGCATCTCACTTTCCCTGGCTTCTAGCAGCCTTTTCCGCCTTCGCATTCCTCGATCAATGCTATCACCAGTCCCATACGAAAACGTGCCCGGACAGCCGTCTACCGAAAGACGTCTGGTGAGATGGGGTGGGCAGCTAAATGTGACATTACTGATGGAACTACACTATCTCGCCCATGATGCAGGAACTACACTATCCCGCCCATGAAGGGACGTAGCATCAGTGTGGAAATGGGGGTCTCATTTTTGAAGTTTTTCTCGTTTCGTCCCAATCCTTCAACGGTTCTCAAGGAGACATTCGTTCATGCATCACAAATACATCAGCTACTGCCTCTTTGAAGTCAGCATATTCGTTTACGAGCACTTCAAAATAATTCTACGGTCCTGAAATGGAATAGAATGTATGACTCATGCCAAAGAAACCAACCATCACCTCCCCCTCATTTTGTAATTCTTTTTTTTGGCTATGAAGCTTAATGTGATCACTTTCTAACATATTTTGGTTCTCTATCAACAACAACATAATTGCGTGAAGAGTATAAGAAGTCCCGGAAGATGCGTTTGATAAGGACAAATCACAGAATGACAGAATGACGACAGCAAGGCTGTCGGCTGCAACGCTATCCAGTCAAATTCTAGTCGACGAAAAAATGCACCCATTTTTTCAATGTCTTGCTAAGCGGAGTGTGCTCATGGTGCCATTGTGCTTATAGCCTTTTCATTAAAAATTCTCTGACCTAATAGCCGTTGTCGAGAAATAATACGAAATTGTTTATTCATTCTGGTCGATGAGTGTTAGAACAGATTTATATATGTACAAAAGTGGGATTAGGGTGATGTACTTGGGATGAAAAAAGTCTGAGAATTTGGTGAGATCGTACAAGCACTGAAGTTATGCTGTTCTTTTTTATACAAGCACTTTTATTTCTACTTTTTTTATTTCTATTTTATAAGCACAGTTACTCTTGAAACATACTGGGTAGTCTAAAAAGTCTTTTCGTATTTACAAATACCGCTTTTTTACTCCAAACTGCTTTCCAGCAATCTCTTCTGTACATACACATGTAGTATAATTCCACACGCATCTATAGGTATTGTTGTCTTCCATCTCCCGGATAACCCTTTTCGGCAAAATAAACATATCAAGGTCAACCTTATTTTCAATACAAAAATTATAAAAAATTTTTTCTTTGAATGCTCCGATGGAGCAAGATCAGGGCTACAAAGTGGATAGGGCAGCAATTTTTATCCAAGCTCGAGAATTTTTTGGCGAGTCACTTTTTCAATAGTTAGAAGAACTTGCCAAAAAATTGCCTCGCCAAAAGGTTCTCGAGCTTGGATAAAATTGCTGCCTTATAACCCTGATCTTGCTCCATCGGATTATCACCTTTTCCTTTCCCTGTCTAATGCCATTCAAAAAAAATCGGAATTAAAAATGAGGTTGACCCTTGATATGTTTATTTTGCCGAAAAAGGTTATCCGGGAGATGGAAGACAACAATACCTATAGATGCGTGTGGACTTGTACTACATATATATGTACAGGAGAAATTTTGTGGAAAGCAGTTTTGAGGAAAAAGCGGTGTTTGAAAATACGAAAAGACTTTTTAGACTACCCAGTATATAGCAAGGCCACCGCAGTACAGCAGCCTGGTAAGGAAAATTAAAGGAATCGTGAACGGGAAAACGAGTTTCCTCGTTACCCATATATTTTTTGTATTTCCTTTATAAGGGGCGAGTGCGAAAACTCACGCGAAAAAATGAGATTTTACCGCTGTAAAGCACAATGTGATCACTTTGTAACAGATTTTAGTTCTCTATCAACAACAACATAGCTGCAGGATAACCACAAAAACTCCTGGAAGACGCCTCTAATAAGACAGATCACAGAATGACGACAGCAAAACGGTCGGCTACAACGCTATGGGATTTCTGTCAAAATTTCGTTCCACAAAAAATGCACCCATTTTTTGAATGTCTTGCTAGGCGGCTGTGGACACCTGGATGTGCTCAAAGTGCCAATGTGCTTATGGCTTTTCAAATAAAAACTCTCTCACCCAATAACCGTTGTTGAGAAAAAGAAAATTGGTTATCCATTCAGTCAACAAGAGTATGAACAGCCTATCAGATTCGAATAATGGTTGCGATCATGGTGATGTGCTAGAGTTGCAAAAAAAAGTCTGAGAATAAGGTTAGATCGTTCAAGCGCCGAAGATATGTAGTTTTCTATTTTATGAGCGCAGTTACTCTTGATACATGTATGGCAAGGCTACCGTAGGGCAGCGGCTCGGTGAGGAAGTTTAAATGAATCGTGCACGCAAAAATGAGTCTCCTTTTACCCATACATTTTTGTTGTATTTGCTTGATAGGGGCCGCGCGTAAAGTTTTATGCGAAAAATGAGAATCCGCCCAAAAAAACAGCTTCTCAAACTGGCGGCCGAAGGGGCCGAGACTCTGAGCAAGTGCGCTGTTCCGTCAACAGCCACGGACGAAGCGAAGGATGAGACCGTATACGTGAATTTCTGCTTCCGTGTCTCCGACCGTGGCAGACGGCGGGGCTGGCATTCACATTGAGGCTGCGCCACCTCGGCCACCACCTTGAGAAGATGTATCTCAGCCGGATTTTCACTTTTTCGTTACACTTTTTCCCTCCTGGCAAATAGTAGCTACATGTGTTTGCTCGCTGCAGAACATGTTATGAATTTTTTAAAAGTACGACTAAGTCATTATCACTGTAGAACTAGAGAAATATTTGATTACGGGAAGTTGGATTCAGAATGAATTCGGATAGATGCACTATTCGATCGACGCGGTTTGCTATAGCATGTGGAAAAACAGGCAAAAACAGTAAATCTGGGACTTTGATGGCAAAAAATGAGCTCACCTCCAAAAACCTGGGAATAATGGCGCTCTATCACTGATGTGTGTTCGAGAGACTCAACGACGCGTCCAGAATGGAGAACTTCGATAGGAGAGATATGCTCATCGGCTCTTACGTAGACTTCCCTGTGAAAGTACACTATGGTTTTTTTTGTCATTTAAAGTCGGAGAAAACGCAACTTTTCATCGACGTCGATACTCCTTCCCTCCTTAGGCTCAGCCGAAATTCATATTCACTCTCTACTTGAAAAAGCATCTGTCAAAGAACCTGTGCCATCTATTTCGGCCTAAGCCTAAGGAGGAAAAGGAGCTTCGACGTCGGTGCGTCTCCTCCTCCTGACTTTAATCGACCCAGTTCCTTCGCTACATGCTACACTGCGGGAAAATCAGCAAAATGGAAAGTATGTATAACAGAAAAGTCATCAATCGATTTGTAAACACTCGAGTTGTGAAAATTGGATTTCATTACTATTTCACTATCAAGCAGTGCAGGCTACAAGAAAATACAAATTATAAATTTTGAAGGAGACATAGCTCAACAAAATCGATCCACGATATACGTGGAGGCACAGATGAGGCAGGGTACAAGAGGGGGTTCGCGCCAGTTATTGATACCCTATTCCGATGGCACAGGCCACCCAAACGATCGGAGATCAAGTCCTCACCGTACTCCTGGAAAATGACCTATTAACGAGTATTCGACTTTTGCAGATAGGTTCGTTTTTCTTCAACCATGATGCCATGCGAAAAAACCGGATTCGGAAAAAAGGGAGGGATTGAGGTTCGCAAGGGTAGCAATCATAGCTTATAGAATTGCCGTTGACATTAATGCCCTGCTTATTTCGGTCGTCTAGCACTGCATTCGAAATGATGGCGCTGTACAACAATAACAATACACCGTGTCGTTACCGTGACATACACCAATTATAAGGGTAACAACAGCATGACTTAGCCAGTTTTTGTCTTTATGAAGGTAACCCCCCAATCCTTTCCTTTTCTGAACGCCTATGTCGGCCCTCGGTCGGTAAATGACTGTGCTGAGTCGAAGAACCGCTTTGAGGTGAACCCTTTCCCCCTCCTCCCTAGCACTTACCACGGTGCCACTCCATGGTGGCACGAAGTCGAATTTCCGCGTAGCCGCGCGCGACTAGCGGCGCGACAGGTGCGAGTGCCAGTGGCAGGGCATGGCAACCTTCAAGCGAGGCAGTGTGGCATGAGTGGAAGTGCAGACGTGACGCAGTCACGCTCGGCCGGCTGCCTAGGGCAATCGATACGGCGAGTCGTACTGGTGGCGCCGAGAGTGCACCGCCGCGAAGCGGGAATTCGACCTCGTGACCCCCACCGGGTGTATATCATTAGGACAGAAACGTCGCGTGGCCGTGTTCGGCACGCGACGGGACGGTTCGAGCTATGCGCGCCGTACTGGATGGGTCTTGAAGCGATGACGGTGCTCTACGCCTCATTCTAGGCGTAATCGCTTCAGGACTCAACTAATACGGCGCGCATAGCTCGCACCATCCCGTCGCGCGCCGAACACGGCCACGCGACGTTTCTGTCCTAATGACATACACCCACCCCCACGCCCACTGCATGCATGAGATTCTTACATTCCGGAAATAGCTATCACGGGTGCCAGCGAGGGCAGTGTCGTGCTGGAAGTATTTATACCTTGCGCACCGGGAGCGGGCACGTGATTTTGCTGTTGTCGCAAGCCAGTGCCGGTGCGCAAAGTATGAACACAGACTTATCGCATGAGAATCCTTTGCACCGGTAAGTCTTGACCACTGGATTCCTCCAAGTATCGCGTCCGTGGGTAATTCGCATATCTCTTTTGAATACAATGGTTCGTGTCTTCGGAATCTATTGAAAGCTACTGTGAAATGTGGCACGAGACATATTGAGACTTTTTTGCTATAAACTCAGTTTTAATGCGTAGAGGATCACAAAACGTGAGAATACAGCATGGTAAACAAAACTTTATTTCCTGAAACTTCCATTGTGACAGAATATATGCAGCAATATACAAAGCGACACTTAAAGGTAATTTTTCGGGAGCCGTGGTACCCCACTGCGAAAGGGATGCTTACGGTTGCCGTGTGATTACGTGAAATATTACGGTTGCAAGAGAGTTCGAGTATAGAAAAAAAATTTGAAAAAAATATGTGTAGAGGGAAACTGAAGTGCAATTGGGCAATCAGTAGTTAAACAATGAAATCAACTTTGGATATTACACAAATCTATTGTACTCTGAGAACAAATGAAGTTATAAGATGGACGTTCACATGAAACTATATTTGAAATATCACAATCACAAGAATCACATATTTAATGAAATGAACAAGTAAAAGAGAAAAGAGAAGAGCTCTGAAATAGTGGTGACGTTACATAAAATACTGATTTGAAAAAGTGAAAGTGGTTGATACTTGGTAATATATCTAATTCTTTATTATGTATGCATTTAGTCTTTAATTTTACTATAGAATGATAAGTACGTAATTAACACGGGATACCTGGATATAGTCAGAATCTGCGCTGTGTGCGTTGAGCACAATGACAGACAACTTAAGCACATGATAGCTGGTTAAATGCGTTAATGCATAAATACGACAACTATCATACGAGCTGCAACGCAACCGCACGCATCACTGATGGATAAGTTACATAAATCAAGGACCGCAATGAGCGAACTACAGCAGGAGTACATGATTTTATCAAGTGAGTAAAAATTATAATAAGCTTCATGTGTAAAGGGTTTTGATCTAATTAACGAACCCTCGGCTACATGACTGGGAACACCACTTTGGAGCATTGGGTGGTAGAACTGGTTCAAATGAAATCAGTAATACCACAAAAATTCATTGGTATTAGACCAAGCCTTTGCTGTAAGTAGCTCAGGCGACTGCACAGTTGAAATGGTTCCATACGATGGAGAAGAACCTTCACTACTAGAACAGTAGTACGAACTGTTGTGTGCAGGGCCGACCTGGAACATATTAATGAGTAAATTAATTGGTAAGGAGAAACGGTGACAGGAATCGTTACATTACATGCCTAAACTTTTGATGTAGACTGCAAAGCGTTTTTCTAGGCCAAAGGAGGGGATTAAGGGATGGGTGGGGTCCGTAGGCTATGACAATTCCCAAATTGGAAAAAACGACAATGAACGAGAGTTTCATGCAGCGTTAATAGTGTAGATGCGCCGTCTCACTCAAAATGAAGCAATCACATTCAAAACGCAGTAAGTTATTTCTACAGTTAGTGCCGTAAGAGTGTTAAAAATCGCGCGAAAACGCGTTTTCGCGTTTTTTATCGTTTTTTTGCCATATATCGATTGATATTGATTATTTTTACTGAACATATATATGTTTTAGAATCAGCTCGTCGAGCTCTACAAGATGGTACTACAAGTTTTTGATTTTCTCAAATTCGGTACTCGGTCATTTTTTCACATTCTGAAAAGTTTGAGGGAAAATTTCTTCGAAATCCGATGAACTGGTGGAGAAGTCTTTCCACAGCCCTGATCTAAGCTCACACCTGTGTAGGAATTTTGAAGTTTCCGTCATTTCAGACAAGCCCGTGCTCCTTGGTGTGGCCCTAAAATCGCCTCCGTGTATACAGCGTTGAAAAAACTACCTCCTAACTCATTTTCAAGCGAAGATTTCCCATTGAAATGTACACCGTTCGATTCCCCAGGGAAAATGCTCTCGAATGATATATAAAAACCTTGGTGTTCATAAAAATCTTATTTCCCTCATTTCCAGCCTTTTCCTTTTGCTAATCGACTTCTCAAGCTCTAGTCCGCCGCATCGATCGATGTGCACGGCCATCGGGAAGCTGTGGCGTCCTCGTGACGGCCCCGCGCTATCCACGTGCACAGCCGTGGGAAACTGCTCGGCGCTCCGACGGAGTCATTGATCGTGACTGCTCCCCCTCCCAGCCGAGCAGTTTCCCACGGCTGTGCACGTGGATAGCGCGGGGCCGTCACGAGGACGCCACAGCTTCCCGATGGCCGTGCACATCGATCGATGCGGCGGACTAGAGCTTGAGAAGTCGATCGACCAAAGGAAAAGGCTGGAAATGAGGAAAATAAGAATTTTATGAACACCAAGGTTTTTATATATCATTCGATAGCATTTTCCCTGGGGAATCGAACGGTGTACATTTCAATAGGGAATCTTCGCTTGAAAATGAGTTAAGAGGTAGTTTTTTCAACGCTGTATACACGGAGGCGATTTTGGGGCCACACCAAGGAGCACGGGCTTGTCTGAAATGACGGAAACTTCAAAATTCCTACACAGGTGTGAACTTAGATCAGGGCTGTGGAAAGACTTCGCCACCAGTTCATCGGATTTCGTAGAAATTTTCCCTCAAACTTTTCAGAATGTGAAAAAATGGCCGAGTACCGAATTTGAGAAATTCAAAAACCTGTAGCACCATCTTGTAGAGCTCGACGAGCTGATTCTAAAACATATTTATGTTTAGTAAAAATAATCAATATCAATCGATATATGGCGAAAAAACGATAAAAACGCGAAAACGCGTTTTCGCGCGATTTTTAACACTCTTACGGCACTAACTGTACAGTGAATGATAGTCCAAACGACAATCTGTCTAGAATTTTTTCATTTTGTAAATTTTGTTCGTGATATCGAATTTACATATTATTTACAAGACATTATGGATTGTGACCAGTACTTTGCCGTGCTTATTTTCCTCCATTTATACAAAGGAAGTAGTTGGTTTCTGTTTCATATGCGGAAGATAAAATGATGGATGAGTGATGGTAATTCCTCCTCTTTTCAAGTCTCCACATAGATCTCGACAACTACTTAAAAATTTCCTATTTTGAGTTGTTGCACTGAAGGAGTTGGCTATATACACAGTACTGCATCCACCAGCATATAGCTATGAGCAGCTTTTTTACGGAGCCTATTCTCGCTCTACTCTCAAGGTTATGGTGTGGTGTTGAGGAATTTCTCAAGACTACTTATCCCCCCCACCTCCCCTATACACATATTTCCGTTTATAGAAATGACTCTGGTGGTTGTCGGCAAGTCAAAGAGTGCTGATAGTGCCTCTGTAGAGAAGGAATAATGAATCGGTCAAAACCTTGAAAGAAAACATGAACCCTTCCTCGAGTTCTCATCGCGAACATATTTTCGCACCCTCTATATTACTGGGAGGGGTGTGGCAACGGTAAAGACGAGCCGCGGCGCCCGCCCACTCAGGCTGCTCGACCGGACGCACCATGACGAGCACATGTTAAGGAACCAGGCCTTCGACGCGAGTTGCGCCACAGATTCTTCCTTGAACCGAGCGCTTTTGATGGAGAACTATTTCCCTATCCCTTCTTACCGTGACTGACATCATGGTTCCTCTGGCTACTAAATAAAACCATTCGGGAAATCCTTGATCCAATTAGTATCCTTCATTCTCTCGTACCATCCCAATTCTGAAACTTTTCCTTCAAAATACCAAATTCAACGCACCACAGATTGCCGATCTGTGATCGACCGGTCTTCTGGAAACGGAATGAAAGTCCGTACGGGACCTTCGGACTCCGCTAGTCAGCTGCTAACAACACTGGACGGACTGCATGATGAAGAATGGCTAAAAGTCGCCAGATATGATAAAGCAGTATTTCTAATAGTTAAAAATAGGTCATCACTTACATCAGATACGGCTCATCCGTTTTCCCTTCCTCGAAAATGTCACCAAATAGCTGAACAGATAGCGGATTTAGCTGATGTGGGAAGCCAAACGTATGACGCATGCGTTGATGTTCCACTACTTCCATAGAGATCAGCTGGAAAATATGTGAATGCTTAATCTTTAACTGGTAAATGACAGCAAGTTCATGCTCAGAGTTGCCTAAAAATCGATGTGATGAGGAAAGACGTGAAATTAAAGTTTTATGTTCTTTCTGCACCAACACACAACGATTAACGCCTTTTCAGAGACTTTTCTTTGTCCACTCTCTCATAATTCATGAATAAACATTATCAAATCCAAAAGCTACCGGAATTATGGAAGAAACCGCAAGGCATTGCTCAATTTTTTAAGGTGGAAAAACTCATTGGCGTGACGCAAACGCTGCGCATAAGAGTGACGTCACGGTGGTGCTGCTTACGCGCGGCCTGTGACATTTTCGTGCGTTGTGTATCTCCTACAATATTATACATCCTAAATTTTTCTTCAACTCTCATTTTATTAACTATTCTCCCTTGCTCTTGACCGGCTTGCTGTTGATAAGACAACTCCCACATTTTTCTTCACAAATCCAAATGAAAGTCTCGGAAATGCTTCGAGAAGGGTAGGAATTGCGTTTTGAAGACCCAGAAGGGGTAAATTCGGCAGATCGCGGAATGTAAAAATAGGGCTGCTGAGCAGTGTAACAATAGAGAGAGAACAAAATAGAACGGCGAAAAAACGGAGAAAAAAGGACCAAAAAACCAAAACCCCCTCCTCTCTCGCGCCCCTCTGCGTCATTAGTTAAGGGCAGATTGCAGACGGGCCAGAGGTTAAATCAACCGCCCGCAAACGATGTCTCACCATCGCCACTAAGCCGGGCTGAGGAACTGCACTACGACACGGGATCGTGATAAGACCCCATGACGGGCTTTTTCTATGCGACTTTGATAAACACCACCTCTTCTGAAGTGAAAGATTTGTTCTGAAGAGCATGTACTCCCAGTTCTCACTTTTTTCCTTTCCCCTCCCGGTGCCTTCAAGCATCTTTGGGGTATCTCTGTATCTCTATGAGGGGTCAGTCAATGGGCATAAACACACATGCATTTCTACCTAAGCCTTAGTGGAGGAAGGAAGGGTTCCTCTCTTCTTCGAGGCTCAGGTACAATATAAATGTGAAATATAAGAAGAAGACGATTGTAAATCTACATGACCACCTTGTACAGAGGAATGGAAGACCTAGCTATTCCATGGCTATTTGTTATTCCAGACAAAATGCTATGCATCTTTGGAATGAATTATTTACGTGTCCGCCCGAAGGGAAGCAACCAAGAAAGTGAAACATTTGCAAATGTAAACACAAACACATGGATGAACATCAGACATGAAGAAAATGATTGTAAATCAAAGCGATAACAATTTAGGACAACCTTAAATTTGGTCACTCTGCAGAGAGCGGCAGGGAGGAATTTCAGCCAACGGTGAACGTTCTCAGTTCCTTAGTTGACTGCAATCGCACACGCTACGCCTTGCCAGGACGTCAAGTATGAGTTTACTGGCACTTCATGGTGCGAAATCGTGATAAAACCCCAAATCGCGTTTTTTCAATCCGAGTTTCTCTACACATCACCTCTTCCGAAGTGGAAGCTTGTTTTCAGGGAACATGGATTCCCAGTTCTCACTCTCTCTTCACCTCTACCGATGCCTTCAATTATACTGAAGCTATATTGAAGCTTACATGTAGCTCCGGTAGAAGCAGTAAGATTCTCGCAAGACGACCTGCCGCCTTACTTGGCTCACACACATCTGCACATTGCTGGAACAGCGCCGTGTATACTTGATCTCGTAAAGCGCCCACAGCCGATTCACCGGACGATGATAGACCGCGAGCATCTGGAAGTAAAAGTGATTTTTAATTTCACAACCCAAGGGAGTTACCCTACTTAAGCAGCAGTCTTCAGACATACCCATGCCTATCAACGCCGTCTTGATTTCTGTTTATTTTATTTTCAGCTATAAAAAACGACAGTAACAACAGGCTATTTTTGTACAGGTCACTTTCAGTCATTGGTTACCGCCGACAAATATTTTCTTCTCGAGGACCCTTAACTTCCGATTTCTGACTCGCCAATTTTACACTTCACTATCCGTGTTTATTGCTGGTTTTTATAGACAAATACGGAAAAAGCAATAAACTCCCGCAATGTGATTCGATCCGTTTTTTCTCCAACGTCATTGAATTCTCTCTATGCGCCACTTTTGGTTTTTTATCGCCTCGTAAATGCCACGAATTCGATACGATCTTTGTCCAGCGATCTTCTATTGTGAAGATTCCTTTGTGGTTGACTACAGTACTCCTCGAAAAGAGATAGAGAAGCTACAACGAAGTGGAATTCAACCACTTTCGTGTTTCTCAGCAATAAAGAAGCAAAACTGCTCGATCAGTAATTATCCTAATGAGCGGGAAACTATTAAAAAATCAAATAAGAAATTATTTGCGTTTTTTTTTGAAACCCATTTCATTTTTCATTACATTTTTTATGATTCAAATTATCCAGTTACCTATGTTAAGCACAACGAGCGCTTTAAGAAGTACGAGCTCCTTTGGTGACAAATTCAGTGGTTTCAGATGACGTTCTGTCCATTTCAGCAGCGCATGAATCACATTTGGTGTCAAGAAGCTGAAATTATCAAATAAATCTTCCCACAGCCTGACTACTACCCAAAACACGCAAGATGAGTAGTAAATTGGCGCGAACAGACTGGCGCAAGTTTCGTGCAACATATTCAATAGATATGTACAAGGAACGTACCAATTCGATGGTGGCTGCACATTTGATAAAAGATAAGTGTTGTTGGGCAGGGGTAGGACGTGTCCTTTGGCTGCTATGGTTGTGCAGGTATTTTGAATAGCAGCAACAGTCGTAGCAGCAATGACACTAGACCGTATGCCGAGCTCCAATAGAGTCAACGGCACACAGCACGCGCGCAACAGCGAGATCTGAAACGAGATTTCGTGGGTATACGTCAATTCTGCCACTATTTTTGAAGTAACCGCTATATAAGGTTTTGTTTGAAACTGCTTCGAGATATTCTTATTATTTCGTTTGTAATGTCCAAACAGTTTTAGATAAAAAATATTTGAGTATTTGCCTGCTGAAGAAAAATAGTGACATCGGT
This sequence comes from Trichostrongylus colubriformis, assembly GCA_963978905.1. Taxonomy (NCBI): domain Eukaryota; kingdom Metazoa; phylum Nematoda; class Chromadorea; order Rhabditida; family Trichostrongylidae; genus Trichostrongylus; species Trichostrongylus colubriformis. The sequence goes on along the minus strand of OZ022256.1, from coordinate 52,097,493 downwards.
TTTCTACAGCCTCTTTTGGCTCCACACCCGAACTTCCCTAGACTCAGCACATATTATCAACCTGACGGCAGCATATCTCGATATGAATTGACGCGAATAGGCTGGCGCAAACTAGGTGTTCTAAGCATAGACGATGTTTTTATTCCTGACATAGTTTTATAAAGATTTTATTCCCGTTGTTTTTTTTGGCTTTACGTTTTTCTGTCGAATGGACGAAAAGTCGACTTGCAGAGCTGTATTCCATTTACTCTCAAGGAATATTTTGTGACTGCAGTTGAGTAAACAACTTAATGTGAACTCATTCAACAATAAACTAGTTTTTTGCAATCACGCTCGGTAACAGGGGTAGAAATATTGCTCACGCATAAACCCACATGATCAACAACAGAACTTTGTATAGCTGTTTGGCAGAAGGCAAAGAGCTAACAATAAAGTTTGGGGTGTGTATCGTTACGTCAAGATTTCGCAGCACGGCATGTCGCGTACCGCGCGATGCGTGCGAGCAAAAAGCGTCGCATCTAATCGGGGCCTAAATGTTTTGTTTAGTGTGTCCCATGCCCAAGATATGGTTATCACTTCGGGTCCAACTGGCACTCCTAGTTCGCATGCACTGTGTCGCAGATCGCATGTTGCAGTGCGACATCCTGACGTAAGGGAACACACCCTAAGCGTTACAGGAGCCTCTACCGTGCAGTCAAGAATATTGCAATTGGTCCTATACGATGTACAAACTCCATTTCTGCTTGCGGATACCAAATATGGAAATTTCAGTCAGGGGATATCCTGTTCTAATGTGGGCCCCGCTTAAAAGAATTCTCCACGGAAAAATAAGTCTCTTGTTACCTATATATTTATGTTGCATTTGCTTAATAACGGCCGCATGCAAAGTTTTACGCGAAAAGTGTGATTCCGGCTAAGACACAGCTTCTCGGCCGGGCGGGCAGGGCCTCCGAGTAACAGCTCTGTGCCGTCGTTCGACGCGGTTAGAAACGAAGAGTGGGACTGTTCACGTGACTTTCTGTTCCTACAATGCGTCTCAAACCACGGCGGACGACGGGATGAACACCTCCTCAGAGGCCCCGCCCACCCGTCCGAGACATTGTGATGCTGTATATTAGTCGGATTAACATTTTTCCGCGTGAAACTTTGCATGCCGCCCAGATCAGGGAAATACAACGTAAATATATGGGCAAGAGAAAAATTCATACTTCAGTGGACGACTCCTTCAAATCTCCCTTGAAGTGAAGGTAACTCGGATTGTCAGGGTATCTTCGCACATACCTTATCACTGTTGCTGATGGCGTCTTCCATATCCGCCACCTGCCTGGTCCAGTCTATCGCCCACGTCAGCAGACGACGTTCACTTTCAGCACATGCGGCCTCACCGGCCGGTGCACAAGCACGAAAGCTCATCTGAAATCGTTGGATTCAACTGTGGTGGCATGTGCTCAAATGATCGCGATGGGGCTTAACAAGGTTTCTCTCAAACGGGGTTAGAGTGTGTCAAAATATGATACGTAAACTTCGTATTCTGCTCAAAAAAGCACTCGGCACAACCCACCCTCCTCCCATGGGTGTGTACTCTTATCTCAGGATTTTGCACCGCGGCATGTCGCAGTGCGGACGAGCTGAAGGCGCCATGTTGTTGGGTCCGAAGCGATTACAAGTCAACTGCGTATCGCGCCCGTAACATTACCATGTAATCTTTCTAAGACCCAACTACCGCACGCACATAGCTCGCACACACTGCGTCGCATGCCGCTCGTTGTCGTGCGAAATCCTGACATAAGGGTACACACCCTCCCCCCATGGATGAGTTCCATGTTAGCACCCTGAGCGTATAGCCGACACCAGACTTGACGATTTGCAATTTTGCGATTTCGCGATTTTGCAGTGGCGCTCTCGCAGCGAGGACGCACTGTTGCAGAATCGCGTGCGAAAGTGAGACACCGCCAAATCGCAAAACTGCGAAGTCCGACGTGGCTCAACTTGAGATCCTCCTCGTTTACTGCCTACCCTCTTGTCCATCCTTACTAAAGCTATAGTGATATATCAACGATCCAACGGGACTACCTCCGTGCGATCTCCGTCAAGAATCTCCGGTTCGTCCATCACCATCGCCAGTGAGACCAACGTACGTAGGGAGGGCATTTTACCATTACCATCACTTGCTGTTCGATCAATGAGCATCAATGACGACGTTAACAGACGATGATCTTTACGTTGACGTTTGATATCAGGCTGGAAGAAAGGAAACTATCAAAATTCCCAAAAAAGTGAATTTTTTGTCAGATAACCGCCTTTTTGGTCGACTATGTACGTCACAAACTGGCATATTGAGTAATCCAAATAGATATCTTTATGACATACGAGACGAATTAGCTCCAACTATATCATAGCAATTGTTTGCTGTTTATACTAAGCAACCGCTGCGCAGCCGCACTCATCTGCTTGTCTCGGATGAGTTCGTTTGGAACGTGATGGTGTAGGGCGAATAGCTGTTGCTGTTGATATTTTGGGGCTGTTGTATGCCCATATTCTTTTTCACTCAGACCCAGTCTACTTTTTCTATGGAGGGCCGCACTTTTTTGTATAAATTTTGGTAACCAGCATCTACATTCGATGCACGATGGTTTTTCTAAAATTTCATTCTAAATTATTCTGGTTTTTCTAAAATTTCAATTCAAATTATTCGACAAACCGCTTCAATGTTCTCTTGATTCTCATCAAACTCATCACTGTCGATATCACTTCGTTTTCGTTTCAGGATCTTGTCGTTCTTCTTGTCCATGCGAACGGCTGAAATTATTGTATTACTTTCGCCATCTTCTCACCATATTTAATCTATGATTTCCGCCAAAATCAATGTAATTTGCAGTCTGGCGTGGCCTACAACCTTCCGATTGCCTTTTTTATCACCATCGCACCGGCGTCTCAATAATATTTTCCTACTTCCGCGTCACGCGCAACGGCGCTATGGAGGTGTCATTAATCCTATTGCTACCGTAATCGTTCACGAAAAGGTCACCTGTGTGGTCGTAAGTCATCTGTATGTTGCACTAATAGTTCCTTTCACTCGCTGAGGTTGTTAATGTTAAAGGAACAAGAAGGCGTGGGGAGAAAGAGGAAGATGAGAAGGAATGATCGTTTTGAGACGAACATTCGAGTTGAAAGTAATAATCGTTAGAGAAGCCGGGATTCAAAAGCGCGACGTTGTATTTATTCGCATATTCCGCGCATCTCCTCGTACTGCTACACCACCTTTCCGAGTTGCTCGCTGTAGGAGATGTCATTTATTGTCTCGTAGGGTGTATATTGTATTCATTCATGGTGATGTAGAAAGAGCGAAACAATAAAAAGCAACAATCAAGTGAAACAGTGAATGTGAAGAATAAGCGAAAGAGTCAGAAAAAAGGTTTTGGTTGAAAAATTCTACTGAATCACACTTATCGTCTGAGCAAGGTGTCATGTGTGCACTGTCTGCAACCTAACAAACTGCAAGCGTTACGGTAGGTCCCGCCGCCGCCCGAAATGGCCACTTCCCAGTGTTTTTTTTTTTGCGAAACTACAAATTCAAGCAGCAGCAACAACGCTAGTACCTACATGGGAGACGGTGTAAGGTTATCAGCCGTTGATTGCATTGATAGCCAAGCAGTACAGTGAAGAGCTTCACCCAGGGCCTAGTGCGATAAACGGAGAGACACGCTATGTCATGTTTGATCTCTTGAAAAAAAAAAGATTTTATCATATGTAAGGGGTTGTTAGGAAAGCAGTGAGACGCTTTGCTAGCGGAAAAGCTCCCTTTAGAGTATCTGGATGGAGGTAGTGACGTAGAAGAAGAGCCGATTTCTACTCGATGCCGCTTCGGAAGCTTGCATTTGGAAGGAAAGGCGGGAGGAGAGCCCAAGAGTGGAAGCCACTGAAAATCCCGACTATGAATAACTCCTGCACCTGACAACCACAGATAAACCACTTGAGTTCCCACCTCACCTTGCAACTTGGTTCGTCATTACTTTCTCACTTTAAGACCTTCCAAAAATCAATTCCAAGGAATCGTTCCAGTATCGGATGATTTATTTGTTCATTTATTTATTTACCCATTTATACGTGCTTTTAACGCCCCAAAACGTTGAAAGAAATTAAACAAACAACTGTAGTTAATCAAGAGGACGGAAGAAAAATCCTACAACTTCTCATAAAAGTGTTCAGAACACGGATAGAAGGGCACCATTTACCAACTAGACAGGTCGAAGGGTAAACAACCCATAAATGAATCACTCAAGACACAATATAGTATATTTAACTTATCCTATATCAGGTCGGGTATGATAGAATTCCCTTGAGTGCAACCCAGTGACAGCAACATTCACTCCCACTTCAATCAAACCACTACCAACCATGTAGTGAACCATACCTTTAGCGTACTTCAACCCATCTTGTCCTCAATTCTGCTTCGTAATGTGCATAGTATTACGGCAGGAAAGAATAACTTATGCTGCAAAGAAGACTTACCTTCAAGTTTCATTCCAGACTTCAGGCAGCGATTGAAGCGACAATAACGACAAGCATTTCGTCCAGCTGCAAACTAAAGCATTAGGTTGAAGCCTGCATGACTAGCAACAGAAGTTGCTCGCTGAATAGTTGGCGGAGGATGACATTCCCAGTTTCCTGTACCGGAAACCTTCGCGTGACGAAATACTTTATAACTTTACAACTTCAAGGATTCAATTTAGTACAAGTTCCCTTCGTTAAACTGTTCCCAATGAGGAACCCGTCATTTCCGGACTCAGGACAAGGTCATGTGTCACGGGAATTCCGCCGCTTTTTCAACATTACTCAACGGAGAAGTGAAGGAGTAGAGGGGTAAAATGAGGAGGAGAGGGAGAGTGGGAGATCAGCGGATAATTCCGGTGGTTTTTGAACTGCTAATGTGGAACATTCCTGTGTATACATTATTAAGCTCCAGTTTGATCGTAAGCGAGAGTGGGAAGTTGAAGTCGTGATTGGATGGAGAGAATGCTTTATGTACTTTATGGCTCGATAACTATGCCCCACTTATGATTCCCATGCTGCGCATAAGTTCAAGCTAATTAACCCCCACTTTGTTATAATTTGTGAAGCACTAGCACACGGTGCGTCACTATCTTTAAGGAATTGACTCTGTGGTATCACGATTATCTTGAGGGATAAAAGATGTGGCTTTAGACTCATTTGCTGAGGTAGTGGCCGGAGAAGCACATAAAACCTTTAATAGCTAACACTTGAAGAAAATTTACAGACGGTATTAGGACCAGGGCACTCCCATGTGTCGAGGAAAGTAGCCGCTTCAGTGCGACACCTCCCTCTTCACCACCAAGTACGACCCCGCTTTTTCTTGACCTCTACAATACCAGTAACTGTTGTTGGATTGCACAGTTGTAATGTGTTTCATTGCTATATATCCTTTCCTGAGACAAAAGAACATTTATTTCGCATTTTGTCACACGGATTTGCGGTGAAATACCCGTTGCTTCTCATCTGCCTATTGAAAATCTAGATTCTAGTGTTTATCGCTGATCTCTGGAGGTACGATCCCCACCCTCCTATCCGATCAAATACGACCCCCCTGTCGAGGAAGCCTCGACTCTCGATGTACCCTGATTACGACACTCATTACTGAGGCAACATGTTTTCCCATCATTTCAGTTTATCACGTCTGGGACTGAAGACTGCCTACCAATTAAACCATCACAACGAAAACATCTGGCTGTTTAGCACTTTTCGTGACTATTTTATCACATTTCTCCAGTTCAGGGCAAGTTTTTTTTCAGCGCAGACGGAATCGTCAAACAAAACTCGCGAAATTTTACGATGCTATCGTAGACTTCTCCACAACCGCGTTACGGCGAAGAATACGGTAGCAAAGAGAGAAATGGGATGTTTTCTGAACTGATCAGTCAGATCCAAACCATAGAAAATATTGAAAACTTCGTGATCAAGAACACCGAACGCCGCATATGTGACCGAGTACTAATATGTGTACCGAAGGGCAACTGTTTCCACCCTCCCACTTGTTAAAAGGGTTGCTTCATGTCTGCCAATATATGTATGTGGTGAAACCCCTATGAAAGGGTGCCTATCGACCAAGTATGGTAAGCACGAGTATTGTGAGCATGGGCTAAGGTATTCCAAAGTGGTATGAATCGTATTTCGGGTTGGAGCAATCGTTTTTATGGGAGGAAAATTTGTCGAGAGGTGAAACACAAATGGTGGAAAAGTTCCTAAAATCCCAAAGGTATCTCCAGTATTCCTCTCTACCCAATGCTTAACCCTTTGACCCTGAACCCGAATAAGGAAAACGCGATCATCCCTTGCTTAACCCTTTACCCCGAACTCAAATAAGGAAAACGAGATCATTCGTTGCTTAACCCTTTACCCTGAACCCAAATGAAAAACCCAATCATTAGTAACCTTCTTGGATGTCTCTTCCACGAGAGGATTAAGGATTGAGCCTATTACAGCGACAAGGACCAATTCGAAGTTTTACTATTCCTAATGTCCCGCTTTGAGGGGAGCCATTTATATTTCAGAGTGATTTATTTGCCTCTGTAGAAACACAACGGAAGTGGACTATTTATTGTTGGAATTACCACCAGGCCAGGAGAGAAGCACAAGGAATCTGTATCATCGGACCACGTTCCTTTTATTCGTGACCTTTACTGATACGGGGGAACAAATATGACATAAACTGAAAGGATCAAGGGTCAGAAGGTAACGCGGAGCGAGACACAAAGTATGGAGAGCCAACGGCTTCCAGAAGCTTTGCTAAATTGACTTGTTCGCTGTTTCCAGAGTGTCTCTGTCAATTTGAAATCGCTCACTTCACATGCAAATCCTCTACAAGCCGTTTACAAATCAAGTCGGCTAATGATAGATTCGCTCATGCTGCCCTGTTCCACACAGGACCTAGGCACGTCCGAAAGGATTACAGTACTCTGCACTGACCTGTTGAAATTGAACATCGTCCGTCGAATCGACATGAATACGACAGTCCACTCTTGACGGTTCTCCAGAAGAAGCACTTACATCCGTGACATGCGGCAACTCCATAGTAGAGATGCGAACACGCTCGATCTCCACACACCACACACTGAATTCCTCTAGATTTTAGGCCGTCGCAAAATTCTGGTCTGGAATTTATTGGAGTTTCCAGGTGGGTGTACTCCCAGATGGCTGTTTGAGAACAGGGTTCAGTGACATCCAGATGAGTTTGTGCTCAGAGCTCCGTCAGCTATTCCCACGATAGGCTTTCAAACTTTCACGTCCGTGCTACAGTGACAGAAATAAGAGTTGCTAGAGCTCTCCCTCTAGAGCTGGGTGAGATGGGTATGGGGTTAAACTTTCAGATAAGCGGAAATCATGTAAATATGCGCGAATTAGTGAACTGTCACGGCTCCACATTCATTTCACCTCGAAGGGAAGGCTGAACTGACCCTACACTATCCCCTATCTATCCACCTGACACGACTACTCGGACTAAAGTGGGCGTGTCTCTGCACAAAATTCGCGTTGCGGCGTGCGACGTGCTACGCGATGCCTGCTAGCTAGGAGTGCCTAACGTAGTTGAGTTTCAAAACTCACTTCAAAAATGCAATTCGGTAGCACGCTTTTCGTTGCTACAAAGCGCAGGGTAGGTTTATTAGAAAAACAAAAGCGATAACGTGTCTCCCAGGCGCAGAACATAGCAATCGCTTCAAGACCTAACCGCCTGCGGCCCCCTAGTTCGCACGCTTCGCAATCCACGCTGCGCCTCGGAGCACGAGTTTTTCGTACCAATGGCACACGCCACTTGTATCACGTCTATCCAGTTAGCTTTTTTAATGCCGTCTAAGTATTTTCTGAGGGCTTCTGACACGCACCCCAGAGAGATTCAGTGCCATCTGGGAGCCATTTTAAGAAACTTCAATTGATTCCATCCACAGACAACTTTCGCTTCGCGCTCACCAGTGCTCCGACAGCGGCCTTGTCACGACCGATCGGCGGCTCCGGTGGATACGCGACATTAGCACGTTGTTTTGGATTTGGCTGAGCATCGGCAGACATTTTTTAAAGGTTGTGTAAAAGAATTCGCAATCGATCGAATCGTATGATCGCGGGGTTGGCAGACTCCACCTTAAATAAAACTCACTTCAAAAATACAATTTGGTAGCACGCTTTTCATTGCTACAAAGCGCAGGGTGGGTTTATTAGAAAAATGGAGGATGCAATGATGAAAAGGGTCTTGACAGATTCAAGTCGGACCTTAGATTTGATTCTCTATAAGAACATTTATATTAGCATTTACTTTCTGGTAGAAGAACCAATCGATGGAGCGGAGTTTTCAAATATCCGAAAGATAGTCACAAAAGATCGAGTGGTCTGAAGAAAAACGATACAAAATAATTTTGATATAGGGAATTTCAGAGGCAATTTCGTCAGCTTCCAGGATCAAGCTTCCGCAAGCAGAATGGCGTGATTAAAACACAATTGATATATGAGAAATAAAGGGCAAAAAAATCGAAAGGCGATTTTATTGTGAGGCTAAAAGCATGTCTCAGTAATGCAATCGCAAAAAATCTTCAAACCGTTAAAGTGTAGAAATCGCTAGTCAAATTGCACCTCAAGAAATGGATGGATGAATAGTCGAGCCAGACTTGAAACTGTCAGGAACCTCGTTTCAGAAAATGAAGAGGAAAAGAACAACGGAAATAAAAAACGGAATAGAGTGGAAATGACAAATAGAGCAGCGAAAAAGTCATTTTGAAAGAATGATTATTGAAAATAATGGAAAAACACGAAGAGATGATGACAGGGAGCCGGTGATAACGACGACGAAGTGATTGTTTTCCATGGATGACGTCAACCGCTCCATCATCGAACTGGATCTCTACCCCACCACGGTCGATGAAACCCGGTCAAAATCACAGAAAAAGAGGGTCTTTCAAAGGTGAAACTGTAAATTGGGTGTAACGAACCAACCAATCTCTGAATAAATATTTTAAAGCGCTACCTTTTGCGCTATCCACCATCTATTGAGAAATCCTCAAGCTAAATACAATTCTGAGGTTGAAGCGGAAATGATGGGGCCTTATCAATAATCATCAATCAGCACTTCTGTGTATGGTTCGGAATCAATATCTTGGTTCCTCAGCGATTTTGTGTACAGCAGGGCGCTCCCCTATTTGAAGGAATCGTCCACGGAAGAATGAGTTTTATGTAACCCACATATTCTATCTAATGTGGGCCGCATGCAGAGTTTCACACGAAAATTTGAATCCGCCTATGATAACACCACAAAGTCTCGGTCGGGTGGGCGGAGCTTCCGAGCAAGTGCACACCCCGTCGTCCGCTGCGGTAGGAGACGCATTGTAGGGAAAGAATGTTGCGTAAACAGGTGTCCACCCCGTTGTCCACTGTGGTCGGAGACGCATTGTAGGGAAAGAATGTTACGTAAACAATCCAACTCTCCGTTTCCAACCGCGGCGTACGACGAGACGGGGCTGTCTCTCGGAGGCCCCGCCCATCCGGCCAAGAATTTGGGAAGATGTATCTTAGCCGCATTCTCTCTTGTTCGCGGGAAACTTTGCATGCGGCCCTTATTAGGCAAATACAACATAAATATAAGGGTAACAAAGAAACTTGTTTTTCAGTGTACGAATCCTTCAAGCACACTTAATCTAATTTAATCCAAAATGAATGAAGTTCAATTTTTCTCATATTTACTGTATACAGGCTTAGTCAAGGGATGGAATCGATATTATCGAATGGTATGCACTGAGATTTATTTACGATTATAAATGATAGTTCAATGACTACGTATTTTTATAAGATCCTACAAATCAAATCTTGAGAGATATTCTGCTAAAATATTACCAAGTTTGCGCCCGTTTTTCCAAATTTTCGGCATTTCACGGCCTTCTTTTCTTTTTTTCAGACACCCTCTTACCTAAAAAGTCACTTGGAAGGAGACTTCAAAAGTCCGATTCCGCCATCACCCGAAAATATGTTAGTATCAGATAGTAGGGCGAGCCAGAGCATATTCGACAAGTTTACTGAGGACTGCAAACAACAACATCTGACACGAGAGGGCGACAACTGTGAGAAATCACTTCTACCCCGCCTCCTCCATTGCACTCCCTCCATCTCTTCCACTCCCACCAAGAAATTTACGATCGCGCCAGGAAGTGTGTATGGGTGAGTAGGAGCCATGTTCCCAAACTTTCTGTCGTCCATCTCAAACGAGCGCTCCGCCTACGTCTCCAGCGAATCTTCCGCACTCGAAGATATTCAATGAAACAGCCATTTCCGAAACGAATTTCAGTGCATGGCACAACTTAAAAGGTAAGGTCATTAGCAGAGGTCAAACTCGCATCCCAGTTATTGAGGTGAGAAGAAGCCTTTTCCGGAAAGAAATTGTAATTGAAAAGTGATTTCGCAAACAAATCACAATGCACAGGATGAAATTCAAACGCGAGTATATCAGAGAAATCAATAAAATATGCGAAGTTGCCGGTTTAATCCAAAATATACGGAAATCGTATGTGGAATGGCGAGCAATGGGGACTGAACCTGCTCGATTTTTCCAAGCGTTCAAGTTCTTACAGATTCATTAAAAAATACTGACGCAATGCATAAAACCAATTTTCGTTTTGAACTTGCTCTGGCGGGTTTCTATTGCAGCCAACTAAAGGGATCAGAGAGATAAGAATTCGTCATCATTTCCGATCGAAAACAGGTCTTGTCTGGGGCCATACTCTGCTTTTTCAGAGAAATTAGATAATTAGAAATGCTTTACACGGGAATCACCGTGAAGAACAAACTGAAGATACGGCTTGCAAGGAAGTTATGTTAGCGATAACGAGGTATTTGCGGAAAAGACACGAAAATCGTGAATAACGGCTCGATTTCATGGACTATTCGAGGAAACACAGACTCAGACTCAAAGCAGAACGGTTCAGACAGGCTGTGGTACCTGATAAAGGTATCAGTGCGAGGAATGGGATGGAGCGGACGTGAGTGCGAATGTGGTGACGAAGAACCGTCGTCTCCCGTGGTACGTAATCGATAAGCGATAATAGTCGGTGGTGGCGGTGGTGGTGGTATCGTCGAGCGACATGGAAGGGAACCGGTTGAATAACAAATACCATACGAGTAAGTACAACAAGGGTGGTATTCGCCTGATATGGACCAGGAAGGGGCCGTTACCAAATACGAAACATTTGAGTCACACTCATGTGACTAAGTGAATGTAAATAAATCCATAATGACACGAACCGGATGTCATATGTACTGTGTAAGGGCAAAACTAGAAGTATGGGGTAAGGTTGGGTGTGCAGCCTATGTCGAATTTTCGCTTTGCAGCGTCGCACTGTCGGCGTCATAAGCACGGCATGTCGTGGTCGGTTGGAATTCTGCTCAAGACGCAATGAGCTGGTACCATGAAAGGGGTGTATGCACTTATGTCAAAAAATCGCGTGGCCTCCCGCGGCAAGTGCGAATCGTTTGCAGCTTTATCTGTTGAACAACATAGGCGGACTTCCGAAGCTTCCAATCTGCCATCTTTGAAGATCCTTCAGGGTACCAGCCCATTGCGTCATGAGCGGAATTCCTAACGACTCGTACTGCTGACGCCGCGAGTGCAACGCCGCGAAGCGATTTTTTGTCATAAGTGCACATACCCCCACGAAAGCCCTCTGACGAAATAGTTGTTCACCTCATTATTATCTGAAAACGATAAATATTGCACACTAGTAAGAAAAAACAGTAAGATAAAGGGTAAAAGAAATAGTAGCCTCACATGACAAAAATTCTAATCAAGAAATGATATATTCGGGCGTGAAATTTCGAAGGGAGTGTAAGCGATGTCCGCAATCACACGCAAAGGAATTAACTCGCACTCGCCGCCAGCGGCCACGCGAAAATTCGACATAAGGTTACACGCCGGTAAGAGTACACCATATGATGCTGTTACTAAAGGCTATATTTATAAGTCCTACTTTGTATTACGTAAATTCATAAATTATGTCCCACTTATAATATCTTTTGAAATTAGTAGTTCTTCATTTAGAACCACTTAATATTCAACAAAATAATCATAGTCACTGTATACGTTTCCCTTATCGCAATGCTTGACCCTTACCCGACTTAAATAATCGGAGAGTACTTTAGCCTATTCATGCATTTATGCAAATATGGGTCGAATATGGGTTCAAACATCACCTTTCATGTTGCTGGCCCTCGCGGAGTCCTGCTAACAAGCCATTGTTCAAGCCTCAAAACTCTAGACCTCAGACCATCGTGAATCGCTTTACTACCATCCTTTCATGGCCACAAGTAAACATATGATAAGAATTTAGAACTAGAAATCAAATAATTCAACAACTTCCACCAGCTATTGAGCTTAAATCGGGGTCTTGCTGTGGCCTAAAGTCGACCACTTATATCTGCTGCACTGAATAATCCACATTTCACTAATCCACAACAACTGAGTCGTAGTTTCATAGCCGTGCTAAGACCTGGAAAAAGTCAAAGGTGTTCGTTAATCGCTGGATGAAAACAAGAGGGATTCTGAATTGATGTGAGCCTTTTAAACTGTCTGTGCTCCCACGGATGAACGATGTCGTAAAGTTCATAGTCCAAACCTCCAACAAACTGCACCGAATGGTATGTAAAATGACGTCATTTTTATATCTATCATCCAGCTACTGTCGGTAGGATCGTAACGTCCGCGCAAGGTTGGACGAATTCACATTAAGCGGCCCGTGACAGAATTATACGGTCACCTGGAGTTTTACACCACTTCCCGTGCAGGTCGTCGTCACGTCATCTAATGCCTCAAGTGGAGTTGGTGTACACCTCTAACAAGGGAAGGACCCCAGGTCGAAGTGGCCATCCGGAATGGCATACGTATGGTCCGACGCACTTTCGGATGCTGATCCCAATCTCTACTCGAAATTCGCAGAACGATTCTCTGAGCAAAGTTATGGAGGTTTTTCTGTGACGAGGCACTATGTCATCAGCACGGCCGTTGCTGTGCTAGCAACGGTCCCAGTGGGTCATTGGTAGTGTTCCGGATCTGCAGGACGAGGACCATGGGTTTGCTCCCCGCCGGTGCGGATTTTTTGCATTTTGTGTTTAATTGTCAGTAAGTGCTTTTCTTTCACTTTTGGACGTTTCCTTGTACTGGAACCTACCGCACCCATCACTCTGCCGCTTTATTTATAACAACTAACATTACTCACAAGGGAAGGATAACAAGTCGAAGAGATTCCCATACTACACGAGTTAGGCGCTGTTGCGTAAAAAGATTATGATATTCGGGCACAGGAGGTCGAATTACCCCTCTGTGCAAATTTTCAGCCAAATCCAGTTTTTGGTCCAACTTCGTAATATTGGGGGTGGCCAGGGGATAAAGTGGTAGGTTTTCGAATTTTCTTCTACAGAAAACCCTGCAACCTGAACAGGATAGCCTATACATACCTTTCACACTTGCCCATCGCACTAAATGTACGAAACAAGCATCAAATAGGAGCATTTCCCAGGCAAGGGTCAACGACTTCTCCTTTGTTCAATGGGTTGCCAGCCAATAGCCCAATCAATTTTTCCAAGATTTGGCCAAATTCTCAAATTGGCTGAAAACCTGTCCCACAGGGTAATTTGATCCCCTGAACACGAAAATCACACTGGTTTTGCGTGAAAACGTCTGGCTCGAGTGCTATGGGCTTCACCCACCTTATGATAGTACTGTTTTTTTCAAAAAAAAACTGCTCTCGCACCCTTCTGCGTCACTAGCCACAGATGGAGTGCAGACAGGCGGAGAGGTTGAATCAGCCGGACGCGAAGGTTGTATCACTCTCGCCGGCAACTTGCCCGTCTGCAGTACTCTATGATGGTATGCCGTGCCGCGGCGTCGTGTAAAACCCCAAGATGCGCTTTCCGAGGCGAGTTTCGCCACATATCACCTCTTTTGGAATGAAAGATTTGCTTTCGAAGTACATGTATTCCCCGGTTCTCACTTCCTTCTTACCCTGCAAGTGCTTCTAAATGCACTTTTGACAAATTTAATTCGAGATTCCAACACATCTGGGTACAAAACCAAGAGTTCTTGATCGTGTGTCACAGAAAGCGAGATATTCCTTGATCATGTATTTCCAAAGCGACATGGATGCGTTGTATTGTAGCATATGCATCACTGAGGAGGTGGTGCAGCGGCCATGTCCTACGCCTACTTGTCCACTCACGCACCGCGCATTACCATATAGCCATCTGAAGGTGTTCAATAATACAAATGATTTTTTTCGACATAGAGGCTATATTTGAGAACTAGCAATCTACATTTATATTTTCCGACGTGCTGTTGACACGGAACCAATATGCTTGGTTTACCCCTCTTTAGGAGCAGTTCGAACTTCATTGCTCCAATCCATCGAAGCAGCAAGGATAGGGATTTCGTGGGAGCAACAAATCTAGCTAGATGATAATGAAACACTCTCCGTGAAAAAGTAATTTGTACTATTCCAGGCTTGAGAAAGCGCGAAAAGCAGAAGGTGTGACGCTCCATTTCCTCCGTAACCATTTTCGCAAAGCTTTCATGAGTCTTGATTGAATTTGAAATGCCCATAATTTTGATTTACAACATTATCTGTGGAATGATAGCATCGCTTAGTGCTTAGCACCATCACAGAAACAGGGGTGCTACCGTGCGGCTACTTCCGCTTTACACGCGATCGTAACCATTTGGGAACAGGTTTTTCTATGAGGAAGCTAAAACTGTCAAATTGTACAGATTGTACGAAGTCGTACGAGCTATGAATTTTGGATCAATGGAGAATGTCAAAAGCACACCAAAAAAATACCGCCCCATCATCGCTTTTTCAAGTCGCCAACAGCAGGCGAACATGGCACTTTTTACAACCATGCAAAGTGCCCATCAGTCTGATCACTGTGATGTTTAAGTGCATGGATCTTTCATAGCTGAGTTCGCTATAGTATGGGAAAATAAATTTCGTGATCATTAAAAAAAGTCGTTTTACTCAAGAAAAACTGATGATTCTTTCTTCAGAGCAACCGTGAACCAACGTATTCACGAGCCAGGCTTTCCATGCTCAGCCTGTCCTTCGGGAACTACTTGTAGCGATGGACTAGTATGCGTCGACTAAAAATGTATCTCGTACTTCCTCTGACATTAAAGAAAGTCATAAGCCAATAAAGTCAACACATCTCAGCAGAGATCCTCATAACAGGCGGATGCCACTGAAAAAGTCGAAGGGCACGTAAACCGTATCGGGACTCTATCAAGGAATGAACCATATAAAGGGCTTCACTTTGAGAGCCATGTAAGAAAATAACAAATAGCATATCTCACTGTCTATTCTGGTGGGTTGATGCATAATTACCAGATGTTTTTCAGGCAAAATCCTCCAAAAGAATGAGAAACAAATTGCCAAATTTCCTGAAAGCTTATTCCGGCGCGCAGCATCATGTGTTTGGATTTGGATTCAAAGCTGAATTTCAAAAGAATTAATTATGACCACACGTTTTCGTTCACATGTAACCATAGATAAAATGAGCGATAATTATGCACTGGCCTGATACTGGTTGGTATTCTCAGAATGCACTACGCTCGATGCTGCTATGATCCTGTGGCCAATGAAAACTACGATTATGATAGATCATACTGACATGAACAATGAGCATTTTTCTAATTTTTACCAATTTGTGGAAAATTTTTTAAGACCACTTGTGAGTCATGCGTTTGTTACCGACGACGCCAGAACTCTATACGACAATTTGACAATTCAGACCTTTTCACTTACCATTTGGCTAACTTGTACTACTTCAGGGTTGATAAGGGGCGATGGGGCGAAAGGATAATCCGTTTCCAACGCTTTTGCGACACCTTCGGTGTGCCTTTCGGGATGAAATCTCGATGTACAACATTATATGTGTGATAATAGCAACATTTACCGCTCAAAGCCTTTGTCGACATTGAGAGAAGAATGGTGTTACCGTAGCGGGTGCCTCCGCTTTACAGTCGGATGTGACCATTTGTAAAACAGATTTTTCTGTGATGAAACTAAAACGGTCAAATTGTACAGATTGTACGAGGTAATAGGAGTAATGACACAGGGTCTAAGAGCGACAACATCTTCGAGATACCTATTCAACACCAAGATGTCCTTCATGTGCACTTTACATGAAAAATGTCAAAAACATAGCAAAAAAGTTACTGCCCTCACATCGGTTTTTCACGTCGCCAACAGCAGGCGAACGCGGCACGTTTACCTACTTTAGCAAGTGCTCAACAGTCCGATAACTCTCAGAGCTAATGGATCTCCATAACTAACTAGACAACTGATAGGATTTTTTTTTGATTCGTTCTCTTATAACGAAATTAAGGTTGGTGAAATGGCAAATGGCTACATATTATCACTTTCCTGTATTCTTCTAAGTGGGCTACAATTCTCTTTCTTCTCGAATAACCTGGCAAAAATTGAAGTTATGCTTACGGGTCTATAATTGAGGGGTGAGGGAATTACGCCAAAAAATCGCGTCAGCGGCGTCGCACTCGCGGCGCCACCAATACGACTTACGAATCGATTTTGCTCTTGGGTGCCCGGCAGAGGATGGCTGCGTCACCTCTGCATATGCGCATCCACCCGTGCCACACTGCCTCCTGCACCCACGCCACCCTGCCTCCTCACCTTTGCCACACTCTTTCGCTTGAAGGCTGCCAGCACTGCCACTGGCATCGCACCCGCCACGCCGCTCGCCGCGGGCGGCCACGCGGTTTTTTGACGTAATTCCCCCCACCTATAATTGAGTGGGCAGGAATGTGGCAGCTTTTTCGGAATAGGGTTAACAAATAAAACGCGCCACCTTTTGGATACTACTGCGTTCATGAAACTCAAGGTAAAAGTAAAGGCAAGTGGACCAAAGATTATGTGTACTACCTTTTGGTGAAGTAGAGCGGAATGTGTTCAGGTGTATCCGAGCGAGATGTGGGCCATCGAATCAATAACTTATAAGCTTCATCATTGTGGAACCAAAGGGAATCTCATAAAGGAAACGTTGGACTGATGTTTAAGTCGCTGTTATCTTCATGGCTCATGTGTGCTTTTCCAAAAACATGGGCAAAAAGGTCGGCCCTATCCTGTCACAACATACTACATTGCCACTCTCACCGACTAAAGCACCATTACCCTCGTTTGACTTCAGCTTAGAATTGAGAAATCTATAGAACGTGTTCTTATACCCAGTCACCTTTTTCTCAATTTGGCTGTAAAACCTGCAATTTTTTATGGAATTTCACTTGCAGCTTCCTATATTCCTCCCAATCACAAGGTTGTTCGCCTTCAGAGCTTTGTCCCATGCACTACTCTTCTTGCGACTAAAATTACGTAAATGTGGAGGTAGCTGAATATTCGACGTTTTTCGTATTCTGAGAAGAACAAATAAATCGATGGAATGATGGAGGATTCCTAAAAACATCTCATACTTGTCATCAATAGTAATAGCACAGTTCAGGGATCCGTACCAGTCAACACCAGATAGGCAGTAATCGCATCAAAATTGGCTTTTTTTGAAGTCTCTCACCAATACTGCCCCCTTATATCATCAGCCTTCAACTGTAGTGAGAAGAAAATGAAAGCGTGATCACCCTTACCAGTTGGGCTATCGCACAGTATTGTGCGAATTATTCATGATTTATTTTCCTCAATAGAAATATGTGATGGGGAAATGGTCAATTTAGCCTTTTTTGCTGAGCATCTGCTTTCTACATATAATTGGTAGATCCGCATGCCGCTCATCGATGCTTATCGTTCCTGTGGACATGCACCACTATTTGGAATTTCACATAATCTAGCGGTCGATACCCAATACTGTTGCTGGCACCGTGTGAGAGAATGAATCGCCTGCTTTGCTATCACAATGCTAGATCGTGTCTTGATCATCCACGTAGATCGCAGTATCAAAAGACATGCACCATTATTTGGAACGCTAGGCGATTTAGCGGTTGATACATCGGCAGCAGATATCAGAACAAACAAAATATGTTCACTCAATGGTACTGGGCATCAGAAGCAATTACTGCAGCAGTCGTATAGTAGTGTGAGCAGTGTACCGGATTTTACCCTTCCCCATTTCCTTATGGTTCTTATCACTCCATGTAAGCCGTTATCAGTTTCGAAAAGTCGTCATTAAGGTCGCCGTACCCTGTAACACCTCTGAGTGTGAACATTCCACTGTTAGCCGGAAGAGCGAAACGGATTCGGCGACATCAGCATTTCGACGCTCCTTATTGAATCTTATCGGACGTTATCAGTTTGGATCACCCACCGTTGATGTGGCCGACCCACCCCTCAAAACGCCTATGAGTGTCGGCTGAGTGTCGGCGTTCTAGGATCAACCTGAATGGGAGGACGTATTTGGCGACATTCGGATTTCGAGGTTCTTCATCGAATCTTATCAAGTGTTATCAATTTGAATCCCCCACCATTGATGTGCCCGTCCCACCCCTCAAAACACCTGAGTGTCGGCAGTCTAGCATCAACCCGAAAGGGAAAGGAATTTAGCGACATCCGCCTTTTCCCGCTCCTTATCGAATCTTATCAACCGTTATCAGTTTGGATCACCCATCGTTTATGTGCCCGACCCACCCCTCAAAACTCCTATGTGTGTCGGCTGAGTGTCGGCTCTCTAGGATCAACCTGAATGGGAGAACGAATTTGGCGACATTCGCATTTCGAGGTTCCTTATCAAATCTCATCAATCGTTATCAGTTTCGATCACCCATCGTTGATGTGCCCGATCCACCCCTCAAAACGCCTATGAGTGTCGGCAGTCTAGGATCAACCCGAAAGGTGAAAGGAACTTGGCGACATCCGCCTTTTGCCGCTCCTTATCGAATCTTATCAAGCGCTATCGATTCGAATCACCCACATTTAATGTGCCCGTCCCACCCCTCAAAACACCTATGAGTAAGGGCGCTCTAGGATCGATTCGAAAGGCGAAATGGATTTGGCGACATTAGCCTTTCGAGGCTCCTTATCAACCTTGATCAGTTGCTATCACTTTCGGTCCACCACCGCCAGGATCCCCTTACCACCAACTATATCATATCTAAAATTCAGGATCCTATCTTTGCTGCGACGAGAGATATGAATTTCCGGTCAAACAGACACACACACACTAACACACATACACACACACCAACAGACACACTTAGCCGATTATATAAAGTAGGATATTTCCAATGGTAGACAGAATAGCCGCATCCCTTATGAACTCTTTGTTGATAAATAGGAGGTCTAGGATATTAGACCCTCGAGCCCTCTCATAACTATTTGGTGGAGATCGAGACTATGTAAAAAGTCGATGAAACGACGTGCCCGGACACATCGGGTACTGGACCCCCTTCATTAGACCAAGACCGGAAGATTTAAATCATCTAGCACAATTATCGAACAGTTACTAGCCACCAAATCTCCGACTGTCTTTAATAATTGTTCCAAAGCAGATCGAACCTGAAAGGGCTCTATAGACCAATACCACTCTAATCCTAGTTTGAGCCATGTCGAGGTCCAAACATATCAATTTATAAGACGAAGCAACAGATTCTCTAAATATCAGTCGAGGGCTGTACATTCTTTTCGCTATAACGGCCACACCGCCACCGCGCCTTTTATAACGGTCACACTTGAAGATCTCACACTGGTTGCACCACTCCCCAAATAAGGATTCCGTGCCAGTATTGTCAGACAGCCATGTTTGCGTGAGAGCGACTACACTGCGCCCGACATTCAGCATTTGATAAAGGAGGTCACCAACATTTTTAGAAAGAGAACGAATATTTGTCAGAAGACAGCATGAACAAGCACTTGAGATCCGAGGAAGAGCTACACGTTTAACATATTCAAAGAATGAGACGAAATAGATGAGGTATCAACCATCCCCTCAACAAGGTTGCGGGGTGAAGTAGAACACTGTTCCATTGAAATGGAACCCTTGTTACCGACAGGTGAACCTTTACCATCGACTCTTTTGTTGAGATGGGCCTCTCTTTCGATGCGAATCCGCTCCCTCTCCCCTTTGGGGAGGGAGAGCCTAATGAAGACCCCCTTCTTGGGGGTCTTCATTAGGCTAAGTTGAGGTGCCTAAGTTGAGGTGCCCGCCACAACACTAGATTCGCAAAAAACGAGCTCGGCAAAGGACCTTTAAAAGCCTATCATGTGTTAGGCTAGGACGCCCTATACGATACACTGACATTGAAAAGCAATCAATCGAGAGATAATCTAACAAATGCTGGACACAATTATGATCATGTACAACTCTATCATAGCTCCTACGACTTCGGCTTTCAGGCACACCTACAACCATTATTGATCTTATGCTCTCAATCTCTTCATTAGATACAAATCCATCAATATTAGTGGCATGGCACCAGATTCCCTTACGATATTGTGATCATGTGAAGACAGCCTACAATCATTAAGTGCCTTACAAAGTACTAACAAGGGAAGGACCCCAGGTCGAAGTGGACACTCGGAATGGGATACATATGGTCAGACGTATTTTCCGACGCTGACCTCGAATCAGTATTCGAAATTTGCAGAACGATTCTCTGAGCGAAGTTATGGAGGGTTTTTTTTTTGAATAAACGGCTACACGTTGGATCTTATCGGCGAGGCACTATGTCATCAGCACGGCCGTTGCTGTGTTAGCAGCGGTCTCAGTGGCTCATAGGTAGTGCTCCGGATCGGCAGGCCAGGATCATGGGTTTGCTCCCCGCCGGTACGGGTTTTTTTGCATTTTGTGTTTCATTGTTAGTAGTTGCTTCTCCTTCACTTCTGGACGTTTCCTCGTACTGGTACCTATCGCACCCATCATTTACTCTGCCACTTTATTTATAACTACTAACATTACTCACAAGGGAAGGATACCAAGTCGAAGAGAATCCCGTACCACACGAATTAGGCGTTGTTGAGTAAAAAGATTATGATATTAGTGCACAGGGGGTGGAATCGCCCTGGTTTTGTGCAAGAACGTCTGGCTCGCGTGCTATGGGCTTTCAAACCTACCATATAATAGTGCAAATTTTCAGCCAAATCCAGTTTTTGGTCCAAATTCTGAAAAAGGGGGGTGGCCAGGTGATAAAGTGGCAGTTTTTGAATTTTCTTCAACAGAAAACCCTGCAACCTGAACAGGATAGCCTACACCTCCTTTTACACTTGCCCATCGCGCTGAATGTACGAAACAAGCGTCAAATAGGAGCATTTCCCAGGCAAGGGTCAACGACTTCTCCTTTTTTCAATCCAGGGATGATATGACTCCCTGAACACGAAAATCGCCCTGGTTTTGTGCAAGAACGTCTGGCTCGCGTGCTATGGACTTTCAAACCTACCATATAATAGTACTGTTTTTTCAAAAAAAAAAACCTCCATAACTCCGCTCAGAGAATCGTTCTGCAAATTTCGAATACAGATTTGAAATCAGCGTTCGAAAATACGTCGGACCATATGTATACCATTCCGAATGGCCACTTCGACCTGGGGTCCTTCCCTTGTAAGTAATCATCCTTCAAAGCCTCTATTTCCTTAGAAATGAGATCTATACGGCTCGGCTCGGATCTACGGCTTGCTGACTCATAGTTTCTTCTTGAAATTACCTACAATCCCTTCTTATTGTCCAACAGAAACGCCAAAATTGTCCGAATATGCAAGGGGATAGTGTCGTTCTTGGTGAGCTGATAAGCGGAGAGCAGAAAATCCGTCGATGGCGACGTCTCGAACCCGAGTCGCTTCTTCTTCAATCCCTCCTGGATTTTGCAAGGGAGCACCGGGGTTTCATTAAACATGCCTCTACCTAAGAACTGTATCACACCTAATATAGTGGCTATCAAAAAAGTAACTATCAGTTCCAGCCACTAGAATTGTCGCCGAACCATATGAAATCAACTGAGAGCAAAACCAATACGGCCGACACCGACTTAGCAATAAGAAAGGCAAGAATGATCTGTGCAAGTGGCACGAATTCTTCTAATATTGGGTTGGGGAATAAGTCCCCGCCGTTTTTTTCAACCCCGTTTTTCACATTGTTCCCTTCATCTTTCGACAAAAATCATATGTGTTTTCGATAGAGCTTTTTTTGCTCTACAAAATGCTTATATCTGTTTCTCGATTTTTTCGATTACCTGATATTTATGTGGTTTGGAAATGAAGTAAGCTGAAGGCAAAAAATCAGCACGTGCGCACCTCATCTTTCTCGTCTGCCATCGAGATCAAAAAAATGTATGTGTATATGTTTCGATAGAGCTTTTTCAGCTCTACAGAATGGTACTACTTTTTATTCAAATCGCTCAACTTTTTGCTGTTTTTAAGACTCACAAATACAGTACTCGCAAAAGTGTGCGCTTTCGTTATCTCCTCTTCCTCGCCTACCATCGAGATTGGAGAGGACGTGCATGTATGCATTCGATAGAGCTTGTTTTGCTCTACAAGATGATACCACTCATCTTTTGTATCCTCTCATATTTTAGCATGTAGGAATAAGTTTTTCCCTGTTTTTCAATCCAAAATTGCGTAATGAATATGAATTTTTGGCAGAGTGTTTTATAACAGTCGATAGAGCTCTTTCCGCTCTACAAGATGGTGATCACGATTTTTGTTAAAATAAATTTTTCACATTTTTTAGATCACTTGAAAGTCGACGAAATCGAGCATTTTCGACACCATGTGACGAAAATGTTCGATTTCGTCGACTTTCAAGTGATCTAAAAAATGTGAAAAATTTATTTTAACAAAAATCGTGATCACTATCTTGTAGAGCGGAAAGAGCTCTATCGACTGTTGTAAAACACTCTGCCAAAAATTTATATTCATTACGCAATTTTGAATTGAAAAACAGGGAAAAACTTATTCCTACATGCTAAAATATGAGAGGATACAAAAGATGAGTGGTATCACCTTGTAGAGCAAAACAAGCTCTATCGAATGCATACATGCACGTCCTCTCCAATCTCGATGGTAGGCGAGGAAGAGGAGATAACGAAAGCGCACACTTTTGCGAGTACTGTATTTGTGAGTCTTAAAAACAGCAAAAAGTTGAGCGATTTGAATAAAAAGTAGTACCATTCTGTAGAGCTGAAAAAGCTCTATCGAAACATATACACATACATTTTTTTGATCTCGATGGCAGACGAGAAAGATGAGGTGCGCAAGTGCTGATTTTTTGCCTTCAGCTTACTTCATTTCCAAACCACATAAGTATCAGGTAATCGAAAAAATCGAGAAACAGATATAAGCATTTTGTAGAGCAAAAAAAGCTCTACCGAAAACATATATGACTTTTGTCGAAAGATGAAGGGAACAATGTGAAAAACGGGGTTGAAAAAAACGGCGGGGACTTATTCCCCAACCCAATAATTTCGTACCCTGCCACAGGGGTACTCACAGATATCGAGATCCTCGTACTTGGCAAATGACCAGAATAGCAGAATAGCAGAAAGTAGAGTTTAGCACAGCAATAGAATGACCCGGCATCACAGAGACGATGGCCAACCAACCGCGCGCCGTCAAGGCAGATAGAAGAATGAATCTAAAAATGCAATTGCAAGTGGAGCCTTTCTCTGGTAACAGTATATAAGACGGGTATGGCTGTGAAGCTCCATTAGTTGCTCCATTATGACGACCGGAACACTCCTGCTGCTGCTTCAGGTGGTGCTCTCTCTATCTGCTGACGGTGAAGGTAACGCTAACGTATTTTTTATACAGATTCCTAGACCACAGGTATTGAACTCACACGCATTTGAGCTGCCCATTACAGCCCAACCAGGCTCACCGGCGGGCCATCACCAACGGGCGACGACACAACCGGCCAACCATCTCCGAAGGGTGGCGATCCACCCAGCCAATCATCTCCACCGGGTGGCGACCCACCCAACCAACCATCACCACAGGGGGACGACCCACCAACGTGCACACCAACGTCATCAATATCAGCACCCGTGCCAACATCATCGCCACCACCAGCAACACAGGCATCCGGGCCTACAGGCTCGACTGTGAATCCTGACATTTTCGAAAACAGCAATTTAGCAATATGATCCAAACATCCTACATTATGTAATCGGCTAAGTGTGGTGTGTGTGCGTGTGTGTTTGTGTGTGTGTTTGACCACAAGTTATTATCTCGCGTCGTAGCAAAGTTGAGATCCTGCATTTCAAATATGAGATAGAGGGTGGCAAGGGGATCCCAGCGGTAGTGGACCGAGAGTGATAGCAGCTGATAAGGGCTGATAATGAGCCTTGAAAGGTGGACGTCGCCTACTTCGTTTCCTTTCGGGTCGATCCTAGACTGCCGACACTCACAGGTTTTTTGAGGGGGTGGGACGGGAACATCAATGATGGATGATCCAAACTGATAACGGTGGATAAGATTAGATAAGGAGCGTCAAAAGGCTAACGACGTTGAATCCATTTCGCTCTTCTGGCTAACGGTGGAATGTTCACACTCACAGGTATTACAGGATATACAGGATATGGGGACCTCAATGGTGAATTTTCTAAAGTGATGACGGCTTACAGGGGCTGATAAGAGCCATCAAGATATGGGGAAGGGATTAAATCCGGTACACCGCTTACTATTACTATACGACTGTGTAGTGAATGCGTCTGATGCCCAGTACTATTGAATGAACATACTTTGGTTATGTTCTGATATCTGCAGCCGATGTATCTACCGCTAAATTACTTAGCATTCCAAATAATGGTGCATGCTCTTTGATACGTGGATGATCGAAACACGATCTACATTTGTGTTAGCAAAGCAGGCGTCTTTCACGCGGTGCTTGCAACAAGGGGAATGGTAAAAGGACAAATGTACAGAGGTAGTATCCTACTACCGCGACGCGTGAGCTTGCATCGCGTTTCGCCGTCAGTGGGCACGGGCCTTCTCCCGCTTCGTCGCTCCGTCTACGCACTCTGCATAAGAGAGAGCACGTGGCGAGATACCCGCAGTGTATACTATGCATGATTGGTTGGGAAGCCAACCTTGATATCATTGGCCAGTTCGACGAAAACGGAGGCTGCTGTGGGGCAGCGCTAAAGTAGAGGAGGGTGGGCCGTTGTCATTAGGATTGGGGTTCCAAATCGCAACTTGAGTAGCGGCGCGAGCCTTCGGTTCACGTTGTTGTAGGGTCGGCGCGCTTCAGCGGCGAGTCAAGGGTTGCTTTCTTCTCATCGATGTTACAAGCTTAACACGTTGACGACGGGAGCGTTTTTTAATAGTCTTGCGCGCGGGACGACGCGCATTTTCCCGCGTAGCGAGCGTCGGTCAACAGTGTCCGACATCGTCCCACAAGACAGACTATGTCTTGCATTTTTTCCAAAATTTGGTAATAAGTAATCGACAATAAGTGGTAGTTGCAACGCATGATTGAACATAATGAAAAAACATCAATGGGCATTAGCAGAAATTTACTCGAATTTCGGCACTATCCCAGTATCACTACCCCAGATACCGCGAGTTGGGTAAAAGAAAAGCTTCGCCGAAACTTCGCCTTTAGGGGTTACTCGGGGTGCTGATTACGGATATGACATCCGTTTTTGGCATTTGCGCCAATTTGGTGCAATTGCACCATGTTGGTGCAACGCCACGTTTTCACCAGAATCACTGAAACTTTGCCCAGGGAGGGAGGGGGGTGGGGGAGTTATTAGGGAAAACGGATGTCATATTCGTGATCGGCATCCCAAATAATCCCCTGGGCAAAGTTTCAGCGATTTTTGTGAAAATGAGTTGTCGCACCAACATGGTGCAATTGCACCAAATTGGCGTAAACGCCAAAAACGGATGTCATATTCGTGATCAGTACCCTGATGAACCCCTGGAGGCGAAGTTTCAGCGAAATTTTTTTTGACCCAACTCGCGGTATCTTGGGGCAGTGATTTTGGAATGGTGCCCGGATTTCTTGATATTTCCCGCCATACTAGAACTCCTGAGAGATGGCTCTTGAATGTTTCCAGACTGTTCATGATTGTTGACTTATGCAGACGAATTTTTCATGTGTTATTCTGTGTGATTTTCTGGTTGTATTTTGATTTAAGTGTTGATTGTTCACAGATGAAGCAGTAACCTTCTAAATAAATGGATCACAGGTCGAAGCCAAATTTAGAGAGCTGAAACCATGTGATAGTCATTGAAAAAAAAGAAATGCGGAAATCCTATGTTTTGCCTAATTTTCACCGCTGACGGTCAGCAGTGTCCGACGCCGTCGCGTGGGACAGAGTGGCTGTCGGACAGCATTGACCGACATCGTGGTCAACGTGTTAACAACGATATTTGGCGACACCCCATATTTGCCCCCATGTCGGGGCTTCCTTTCCTTGCAATGCGGCGCCCGACTCTTGGCTCGCCGCTTCAGCGGAGAGTTAGGAGTCGCTCTTTTACACACCGTAGTAGTCGAAGATCTCGTGTGCTACTCACGAAGAGCCTTGTCCGATGAGATAAGAAGACCTAGAGCTCGAAGGCATGCCAACGTGCCCCATGATGGAGGCCGGAGCGCGCGAGCTCATGCGTCGCGGCAGTGAGTACCGCTGCACATTTGTCCAATTACCGACACTCCCAGCAACAATACGGTATCGACCGCTATACTATGTGAAATTCCAAATAGTGGTGCATGCTAATAGGAACGATAAGCATCGATAACTGACATACGGATCTACCACACATATGTAGAAAGTAGATGCTCAGCATAAAGGCAATATCGACCATTTCCCAATCACATAATTCTGTTGAGTTAAATTAATAATGAATAATTCGCACAGTACTGTGCGATAGCCCAACTGCTCTTTTATATTAGATTGATCGGAAAGTTTTGATAGGGTTGAGATTTTTACTATTACTCAGAAAGTAATGCAGTCTAATCAACAATATAATAATCATCGTTAGTTATAACACTGTCCCACCTGAAGAGCAGGTCAGCGATTTTCTTCTCCCAGAATTAGGAGGATTAGGAGTCAAAGGAGTCACCGACCACTCGTTCAAAGTGACGAATTTTTTTGCTAGGAAAGCCTTAGGGGGCCGGAACAAGTGGTAACCTGAAGGGGCAATATCATGGGAATAGGACGGATTTGAACCTTGTCCAAACCTAGCTCCTCCAATTTTGCACGGGTCTCTTTACCTATGTGAGGGACCCGTGCAAAATTGAAAGAGCTAGGTTGGGACAAGGTTCCATATCCGTCCTATTCCCCTGATATTGCCGCTTCAGATTACACTTGTTCCGGCCCCCTAAGGCTTTCCTAGCAAAAAAAATTCGTCAACTATGACCACCTTGGACAAGTGGTCGGTGACTTCTTTGACTCCTAATCCTCCTAATTCTGGTAGAAGAGAATCGCTGACCTTCCCATTGGGTGGGACAATGTTATAATTAACGATGTTTACTATATTGTTCATTAGTCTGCATTACTTGCTGAGTTGAAAAAAAAATAGAAAAAAATCTCAGCCCTATCAAAACTTTCCGATCAACCTAATACAAAAGATCAGTAATGAGCGAGAAACGAATTTCACAAAGTTTAACTTTCGAACGCACCAGCTCCCCTCATGCTTTTTTCAAATTTCAGCTATCGACAAAATGTGCCCAGATGACCAAGATATGAACGACAGAATAAGAAGCAAGGTTCTTGAGGCACACAACACCCGCAGGCAAGTGAACTTCAAGGGATGATTCACTTCGCTCTTCGATGTAGTCAAATGTACGCCTTCAGAATGAAACTTGCACGAGGAGAGGTTTTCAACAAAAGAGGAATAAATTTGCCTCAAGCATCTAACATGCGAAAACTGGTACTTCGTTTCTCTCTACTCTTCAAGATTATTCTCATACAAAGTCCAGCATCACACTTTACCAACTAGAGGGATGGTTTGGGAGACGGCACCCACTTCATTGGTTCTTCGCTTTTTGTGTGTGGGGTGCAAACATGGAAGTAACCGAGGGCTTGGGTGAGCTGTCAGCCTTTCAAGGGCAAGAGAACTTTCTTCTTGCAAATATTTTGGCCATTTAAAAGCCATGACATGTAAGTTCAAAAACTAATCACTGAAGCGCAATGACCACAGCTTGACTCTTCCAGTACCTGGACCTGGGGTGGACGCTTGGATCGTATGGGTTTCACTGGCATTGAAATGTAAGGATACCAAAGCTGGTACTCTTTAGAGCCGGAAAAGGCGCGGACGACTATTAGCGCTAAAATGGGCCACGTGTTGTTGAGACTGGGGAAAACTCTAGCCCAAGGTGAAAAAGTACGCTGCTCCCAATTTTTGATCACAGCACTGGTCCACCTGTATATATCTCGTTCGAAATTTTTCACTGCGTGAGGGTAGGCATTACAGGGTGGCTCCTAATTATTTGCGAGTAGTTTATTACAATAACTTCAACAAAGATTAACAATACAATAACAGTTATACAATCTGATACAACTTCTATGTAGAGCAATGCCTAACAATCATTCTCTCGAGAAGGTGTTCGAAATGAGCTCCTTTTGCAGCAATACAGGCCTTCAGTCTCTTCTCCACCGACATCACCGTGGGCCGCAGAAAGGTGACGTCGATATCGTCCCACGCCTTCTAAATGAAGCTTTGAGAGCGTTCAAACTTTGGTACCTTTTCGAGGAGACCTTCTGCTGCAAGTAGCCCCAATGACGAAATCCATCGGATTCAGATCAAGCGAGTTAGATGGCCAGAAGTTCTTCGTCCAGTAGCCAAGGAAGTGACCCTCGCAGAATGCCAGTGTGGATCTTGCAGAACGAGCAGATGGCCAGTCCTGTTGGACCACGCATTGATCTGCACTGACCACCGACAAAATTTTCAGCAACTCAGAGGTGCTTTTGAGTGCTATCTCTCCAAAGAACAAGATTTTACTAGGTTGTAAGGAGCGTTTTGGCCGGTTTTCGCAATTTCAAATTCGAAAGATCATAACTTGACTCAGACTGCATCTTTTTGCACAGAATAAGCACCATTCGATTCGCTACACTTCTGGCAATATCATGGATATTTGCATATCTCACTTTAATGAAGGGCTGATGATTTATATAGCGGAAGGCGTAGGACGATATCTACGTCACCTTCCTGCGGCCCACAGTGATGTCGCACGGTGAGCGTGATGAAGAGATTGAAGGCCTGTATTGCTGCAAAAGAAGCTCACTTGGAACATCTCCTTGAGTGAATGATTACTAGACATTGCTCTACATAGAAGTCGTATCAGATTGTATAATCGTTGTTTTTTGTTGAAGTTATTAGTAATAAACTACGCTATACTACGCGCAAATAATTAGGAGCCACCCTGTAGTGAGTGAACTCCAGAATGTCTGCTAAATAGCGAGGAGGCTAAAAAATCACTTAACTAAAAATTCGTGACAATGAGCTATAACAGTCCTATACAACAAAAAGAGACGATGCCCGAAAAGTAACACGGAATGGTACTTTGCTACACATAATTTATAACGATAGTAGGTTCAAGGCACTTGAGCATTGAGTCGGTGAGTGGTCTCACTGTCGACTGAGAAATAGCATTGCCTATCTGCTTTCTACGCAGACTTTTCTACGCTTCTTTCCGTCGTGACTCTGTGAAGTTTGGGTCAGGCGACTGGCCTAGCTACCCCGATAATTGCATCTGATTCTACTAGATCCACTCTAACCTACGCACGCTGCTTTAGTCCCTGCACTGCTGGTGATTGATGTCGTAACCTTAAAACTCAAAACATCAACGCTCTGCGATATATTCTAAATCTCCAGCATTCCCATCTAAAGAACTGTGAGAATCAATTACCGCTACTCACACCTAAAAAGCTAAGCTTGTTACTGAGCTAAAGCAAACCAGAAAGTTGAATTGATGCCAACGTCAACTTGCAGAAGTACGATTGCAATTTGGAAAAAAGTGCTATGGCTGCTGCTGCTGCTACATGTTCAACTGTAGCCCAGCGTAACATTCCCACTGCTGTGCAGGAGAATGCACACATCCTGCCGGGAAGCATTGCCCGATTTCGCGACGATGCAACAGTAGAAGTGAGTATGATCTGCTTTTCAATTACTAAAACCCTTTAAATACATCAAATACTAAAAGAGCATGTTCTTTTCAGGCTATAAATATTTGGTGGAGACAAGTAAGTGAGAGCGGCGGTATTGGCCATGGTGTCACTTACACATCAAAGAACGTAGACACACCAACGGAGTGGTTTGTTAGGGTATGGCATTTCTGTTGAAAGCAAAGATGTACCACTACTCCGTTGAACGTATAGAGCCGTTCCTCTTCACAAATGCTTCCGCACCAAAAACTATCTTATTTGCAGATGGCATCGGCGAATACGGAGTCTTTCGGTTGTGGAGTAGTCAAATGTGGTGATTCCTGGTCTGCAGTATGCCACTACAATTCTGGGTGCGCATGGATTCTTCTTTAGTATAACCTTATGCTCACGCGATATTTCCTCTTCATAAAAGCAATTTTCTCCTTATATAAGGTGAAAGTTCCTGAAGATTCTCTGGATTTTTTCATGAACAAGCTCAGAATCCGCTACAGCATAGGAAAATGAATTGCGTGATCATTAGGAAAAGTTATCTGATTTGAGAAAAAGTGATGTTCCTTTCTTTAGGGCAACCGTGGACCAACGTATATATGAGCCAGGCCTTCCATGCTCAGCCTGCCCTTCGGGAACTACTTGTAGTGATGGACTAGTATGCGCTTGAAGAAAACAATTTTCCGGCTTTCTCTGGCAACATAGAAAGTTAGAAGTTAATAAAGTCAATATATCATGACAGAGATTCTCATAAAGGCGGCCGCCATTGAAAGAGCCGAAGGGCACGAGCCATATATGAAAATAGCAGGTGGCATATCTTAGTGCCTATTCTGGCAGGTTAATGCATAATTACTAGATGTTTTTTCAAGCAATACCCTCTAAACGAATGAAAAACAAGGACCAAAACTCTAAGTGCCGATTCCGGCGCGCAACATCGTGTGCTTTAATGATTTGGATCCAAAAAATGAAATTCAATGAATAACATCCAACACATTTTTCGTCCAAATGTAACTATAGATTAAATGAGTGATAATTATGCGCTGGCCTTATACTATTAGGTGTAAAGAAAGTTTCGGCCGGTTTTCGCATTTTCAACTTCGGAGGGTCATAACTCGACTCAAGCTGCATCTTTTCTCACGGAGCAAGCACCAGTCGATTCCTTCAGTTTTTGCAACATTATGCGTACTTGCACATCTCATTTTAGTGAAGGATTTATTTCGCGCGAAAGCAAAAAAAAGTCGACCCCAAATCGCCATTTTTTTTAAATGCACTGCTACTGAAGGAGCTTTTCAGATGTTTGGGAAAGTGGGGCTTAGTTAGCGCTAGATCTGTTGAATATGATGGACGAGTGAGTACTTCAGCCTGCAACTGCTTCAATTACTGGAAGAGGATTTGTGAAAAATGCGTTTGCGCACAACTGCCGTGCAAGCACCTTGAAGGCCAAGTTCACTCAAGGTCAACAGATTTTCAGTGCAGCTGAGTGGTTCTTCAAGGAGGAAGATTCAATCATTTGTCACATACAGTCCAGTTCCCGTAGGCTGACGGGGCGTGGCCCACAGAGTTGGGTGAGAGTGTGTGGCGGGGTGAGAGAGATCGATACAAGTCCGTAGGCCTCGCCCTGCCAGCCGTAATTGAAATGGACTGTATACAAGGTGCAAATGAATGTTATGGATGTTCCAATATGCATTAAAATTACTAAATTGGGTTGGTACTGTAACCACAAAAACTAATGTAGAACCAGTGTATGAGCGAAACTGTTCATTGAAGATTTGGACTGAGCGATATAAAAGGCATACAAAGGAAACTTTAAAATTCGTTGAACTCAGAATAAGCGCGCACAGAAAGACCTGGATCCTACACCTGTCTTATATTTTGGGCAGAAAAATTTATACTTATCTCGTCGTGTAATAGACAGAATTAGGACGAGGAAGTTTGCCATTGATCTCCTGCACTGGTCATCCCAGCACTCACCTATCTCCCAACGGACCTTCCTCTCGTCGGTATGCACCCCCGTATAGTAAGGATCAATAGCTCTTTTTCCTTTCCGCCCTGCTCCTAGCGGAGGCGTTCTTTTTCCTATCCTTTTTAACGTCTTCTCGTACGAACTACATCGCCTTATCACTTGGTGTGGCGTGAACTGCTCCGCATTCGCTGATCACGTCAAGGTTTATGGCGCTGTCACTTCTGAAGAGGATTGTTTACGCATACAAAGGTCTACTGACTTTGTCTATAGTTGAAGCAAGAAATGGGCTCTTCTGCTTCCACGTGTTAAGACTACTGTCCTCCACCAGAATAGATTAATGAAAAATAAACGATTCCTTTGTACAATCCTGTCCTTGAGGTACTTACATCAAGAAAGTTGATCAACAACGTGACTTGGGCTTCCTTATTGCTAGAAACCTTAAATTTGACATCCACTGTGACCATATTGCCAAAAGGCCAGTGCTGTTGTAAGTACATTGTTCCGGGTCCTCACAACAAGAAGTACCGCGGTATTTTAAGACCTATACAGGCTCATATTAGAGGGCTGTATTGTATGAGGCTGTATGAGGCTCATATTAGAACATGGCTCAGCTGTTTACAATCTGTATGAGATCTAGCTGGCTTCAGCTCTTGAGCGAGTCCAAAATTCGTTCACCCTTAAACTGATGATTAGAGTCGTAGGTATTCTTTCTGATGGAGTACCTTCCAGCACTGAAAGGAACATTACCTTGGGTTGCACTCCCTTTCTTACAGAATGAAAAAGCTTGACCTAATTTTGTTTCACAAAATTCTTCATGGCCAGTGTGGTCTCAAAACTGATCAGTTTTGGTAAATGCGGTCAACCTTTACCAGAGGTGAGCCCCTGAAAGACGTAGTTCCCCGCCAGGCACAAATTACGGCACCACTTCTTTACAATCAGAACCCGAACTGAGTACTCCAACCTGAAATGAATCGAGACATTTCTTTCATAGTGTTGAAGCTTCCAAATACTATTTAGAGACTTGGTTCCGCAGAGCATATCCCATTCTGTCTTGTTTACCTTCTTTCCTACGTGCGTAGGTTACAAATCATGTTTTTTTACACTACGGTTTTCTCTCTAGTTGTTCTGTTTATTTATTTATTTATTCTTCCGAACAACACAGAAGGCACACATAAGATTAGCAATAATAGAACAATGGAATTTTTTAATATTCCACATGAGTCAACCTCGTGTAATAAATATACAGGGGGTGAAAAAAGTTATTTTTCTTCTTCACTTTCAACCCTACTTGAGTCGAGCTTCAGCAAACTCTGAACAGGTATTTTCATCCGTAGAGTAAAAAGTAGACCTCACTCTATCACTATTCTCCGTAACAGCCTACTGCACGAGCAGAAACGAGAGCTTGTTAATGTGTCATCTCAACTGAGCAAAATCCGAAATTTCGTCGCCCTCGTTCACAACATTGCTAAGGCCCGTTCACTCTGGGTACCTGAGGAGATTTATTTGGATAGCCTTCTACATTCCGTTTTTTCCGGGTTCCCGGCGTCCTTCGTTTCCAAGAACCAAAACGCGCTGTTACCACTAAACCCCTTCGGAGGGAGATTTTAGGCATAAAAAATGATACTTCGGATCATAGCAGTGTTGTCCTAGCAGCAAGGGCTCTGTGATTTCCATGAACTGAAGGGCCAACCCTTAGGAAGCTTCGCACAAAAGGCCTACCACGGAGCCTGGCTCCACTATTTTTAGCGGACCTTCATACTAAAGGTGCTCTGACCCGACTGCGCCGCTTGAGGGCTCCATATTCTTATGAAGGTAAAAGTCTAGGCTTGCTCCTGTTTCTAGAGAATCATTTCGGGAATGTTTTGCCCTGATATTAGGTGTGTGCAGAATAAATGGCCAAAACATAACTGGCCATTACTTCGCTCAGACACAACTTTATTTGTCGGAATAAAAACCATTCGAATCTACAGAATTCTGCCATCAATCTGGTAAAGAAAATGTGCCATCATGATCAAATTCTGTATTGCGAGAATTAATGAAGTCAAGAATGGCATTTTTACCCTGCATAGTATCGACGAATTTCTTGATGCAGGCTTGCATCGAGAACCCGGCAAAAGTGGTAATCCGCTGGGGATAGGCCTGAAGAATAAGAAGGTGAGCGAGAGTCTCGATGCCTAACTGCATCAGTTTTTGCTGGGTGTGCAAAACAACGCAAAACACCTCATTTCGCAAGTCACCCGGCAGAAACTGATGCAGTTAGGCATCGAGACTCTTCCTCACCCCCTAATTCCTTAGACCTATATCCAACGGATTACCACTCTTAAGGATTCTCGATCCAAACCTGCGTCAGAAGGAGTTTGCCGAAACGATGCAGATTGAAAATACCATCGTTGACTTTATCAATTTTCGCAATCCGGAATTTAATAATGGTGGCACATCTTCTTCACCAAATCGTTGGCAAAATTCTGTAGATCCGAATGGTTTTCATCTCGACAAATAAAGTTGTGTCTGAGCGAAGTTATGGCGTTTTTGAAAAAGGTGGTCTGTTTTGGCCATTTATTCTGCATACACCTAATACTCTATCCTTTTCGTTTCGCTATGTTTTGTATACTTGGCGGGTGTGAGCCGCGAGCGAAATTACTTTTTTTGGCACCCCCTGTATATCAGCACACCCTCTAATTGTAAGAGAAAAATGTCAAAAACATAGCAAAAAAAGTTACCGCCTCGCTATCCTTTTTCTACGTCACCAACGGCAGGCAGACGTGGCACTCACCAGTTCGATTACTGTGATGTTCAAGAGCTAATGGATCGATCATAACTTTTAAAGGAGCTGGAGAATTTCTAAAAGCGCCCTCTATAGAAGCAGGGTTGGTGAAGTGACGAGTGACAACGTTACTGTACTCTTTTTAGGGCACAACTACAGCACCCCCTGTATGAGCGAGCCGAGCTTCCCACACCTTTAGTCAGCAGATCCCTGCAAGTACCATAGAGGCCGAGTATTCAAGGCCACCAGATTCTCGATGCAGCTGGGTGGTTCAATACTATTCGTCACTATTATTGACATTGATCATCATTATTATTGATATTAAACGGTATCACTCGCAATTAAGTTTTCGCAACATGCTCCTCTAAAGCGCAACAAACTCCTGTGAATGCTTTGCCAGCAATGAACTTACCAATGCGATTCACATGTCAACCCACCATCAATGACAATAGCGAGATCTTTAACTTCAACAACCTTTGTGAGCTTGTAGTCACCTTCGTCATTTCATTGGATAGGCTGAGACTGACCTACTATGCATGAGACAAAAGGGAATTCGGAGGCTGAGGGAAGTTGTCAAAGTTGGGACTAGCCAACTACAGCATTAGGAGCTTCTTATTATATCAGAGTATATCTTAGAGTATATCAGACGCATCATGATCATCAGCCACTGGCTTGCTAACTTTCGAATCACCAGCAAAAAGCGTAAAGCTCACACCTGCAACTTTATCCACGGACAGAATCATAAGTGTCAAGAGCCAATGGTTTTTTCATAGCTACAGTAGCGGTCAAAAATATATGCGGTTTTGGATTCTAACCATAACTTTGGTCGAAGTTTACATTTCTTATTCAACTTTTTTTTTGTTTTTTGAAGGCAACTGGTACTCAGTAAAGCAAAGTAGGGTGTAGTGTTGAGATTGGAAAATTTACTTAACTTAAAATTCTAAAAATAGCCAACCTTTTCAAAAATTCAATTGGCCATAAAAAGCTTATAACTCATCGAAACGGGCAGGTGGGCAGAAAATATTACGGAATGAGGCTAGGACTTTGTTGCACGCTATTTCAAATCCTAACAGCACTGAGGCACGGAGTTGACCATTTTCAGTGGTTTCAGTTAAATAATTTTTTCAACCTTCACACTGCATCCTACTCGGCTGAGATACTTTATTTCATTGAATGACAGTCGCCTTCAGAACACAAAAAAAATTGAGCGAGATATGCAAACAACGAACAAAGTTATGGTCAAAATCCCAAACCGCATATATTTTTGACCGCTACTGTATCTGACTACCTCAAAAGAAATGTTCAAAATCATTAGCTGATTATGAAATAAGGGGCG
Organism: Trichostrongylus colubriformis; assembly: GCA_963978905.1. Taxonomy (NCBI): domain Eukaryota; kingdom Metazoa; phylum Nematoda; class Chromadorea; order Rhabditida; family Trichostrongylidae; genus Trichostrongylus; species Trichostrongylus colubriformis. The sequence continues at coordinate 52,061,354 of OZ022256.1, read as the reverse complement.
GTGAAGTAATAAGTAACACTAATCTGTTACTTGGTTTAGAGAACGAATACGGGACCGCTAGCAGTATGAGCGGTCGAGTTTTCCACATCTGTGGGGTTGGTAAATCCCTCATAAGGCCAATTCGCTACCAAATGTCATTGTGATTCTGAATGCAACTAAGTGGTGCATCTGTGAAAAAAACTGATTGTTGCTACTCGCCTTATCCGCCCTTCTTTGGATTCCAACAGTATAATAGCACATCATTGTATCACACCTGACGTATAGGAGGTATGGAGCATTGCGGTGGTGATACTTGTATTTCTTGGAATTAAATAACGGGACCCAACTCAGCTACGAAATATGCCTAAGAATGGAAATCTTCCGAATTTAGGATGTGGGAGTGCAAGCTTCGCCTGAAATACAGTACACTACACACAATTCCATAGGATGGCAAAATATTGGGTAGTCTCAAAAGTCCATTTTTTAAATACCGCTTTTTCCCTCCAAACTGCTTTCCAGCAATCTCTTCTGTACATACACATGTAGTACAAGTCTACACGCATCTATAGGTATTATTGTCTTTCAACCTCCGGATAACCTCTTTCTGCAAAATTTACATCAAAGGTCAACCTCATTTTTAATACAAAAATTTTCTTTGAATGGCGTTAGACAGGGAAAGGAAAACGTGATAATCCGATGGAGCAAGATCAGGGCTATAAGGTGGATAGGGCAGCAATTTTTATCCAAGCTCGAGAATTTTTGGCGAGTCACTTTTTCAATAGTGGCAAGACTTGTCAAAAATTGCCTCGCCAAAAAATTCTTGATTTTGGATGAAAATTGCTGCCCCATACACCTTATAGCCCTGATCTTGCTAATCGGATTATCACCTTTTCCTTTCCCTGTCTAACGCCATTCAAAGAAAAAATTTTGTATTGAAAATGAGGTTGACCTTTGATACGTTTATTTTGCCGAAAAAGGTTATCCGGGAGATGGAAGACAATAATACCTATAGATGACATGCATGCAGACTTGTACTACATGTGTATGTACAGAACAGATTGCTGGAAAGCAGTTTGGAGGGAAAAAGCGGTATTTGAAAATGCGAAAAGACTTTTTAGACTACCCAATAATAAAAAATTTAGCTTTCATAGGATGTGTGTCCTCGTTTTTTGGTATTGTTTTACTATTTGCGAATTCAGGACGCGCAAAATTTTGCACTTTAGGCTTTCAAAAACTCTATTTCGAAACGCGCCTTTGTAGTAACACTATATAAGCAGGACGTGACTATGAAACCCAGTTTGGTTGCTCCCCTATGACAACTAGGACACTCCTGCTACTCTTTCAGGTAGTACTTTACCTAATGACGGTGAGCTTAACGTCCTAACGTTTCTTTTATGCACATCCTTAGGCCATAAATATTGAACATACACACTTTTACAGCAAACCGCGACAGCTCAATTACACCAGGAATCGCCGGACCATGGCGCCCCAGGTTCGCCGGACACTGGCGCCCCAGGTTCGCCGGACAGTGGTGCCTCAGGTTCGCCGGACAGTGGTGCCCCAGGTTCGCCGGACACTGGCGCCCCAGGTTCGCGGGACACTGGTGCCCCAGGTTCGCCGGACACTGGCGCTTCAGATTCGCCCGACACTGGCGCCCCAGTATCGCCGGGCGGCAATCCATCTGCGTCGTCAACTGCAGCACCAGCAACACCGACACCCGGCACAACAGGATCGACTGTGAATCCTGGTGAGATTATTTCATTAGCAATTTTTGCAATATTGCCCAAAAATCTTCATGAAAAAGATCGGTGATTAGTGAGCAGCAAACTTCTCACGCATAAGCTCCCCTCAAACTTTTCAAATTTTTCAAAGCCTTCCAAAGTTCAGCTATCAACAAAATGTGCCCAGATAACCAAGGTATGAACGACAGAATAAGAAGTAAAGCTCTTGAGGCACATAACTTCCGCAGGTAAGTGAACCTTGAAAGTTGATTCATTCTGTCATTCAGCTTAAAGAAAGCCTTTCAGAATGCGACTTTCACAAGGGGTGGTCGCCAATAAGAGAGGAGTATACCTGCCACAAGCATCTAACATGCGAAAACTGGTACTTCATTTCTTGATGCTCTCCAACATCACATCCATAGATTATTCAGCATCCAGAGAGGTCGCCGAACTTTGCGACGGTCATCCTCTACACGCTCAGTCATTTTACGACCGAAGTAACAGCGCCTTCGTTAGAACTATTAGGTTACTAGGGGAAATTTGGGCGGTTTTCGCATTTTCAACTGCGAGAGATCAAAACTCGGCTCGGACTGCATCTCTACTCACAAGATAAGCACCGCTCAATTCGCTACACTTTTGTCAACATTACACATATGCAGCTGCAAACATATCGCATTCTGATGAAGGGCCGTCGATTTATTTTGCGCAAAATCAAAATCGACTCTGAATCACCATTCTTTCTAACACACTGCAATTGGAAGGAAGAGCTGTCCAGACGTTTGTAAAAGGGGCTCAGTTAGCGTTAGATCTGATGTATATGGTGGACGAGTAAAGGCTTCATCCTGCAACTATTAGGTTGTCCGAAAAGTAATGAGACAAATGTCGTAGTACAGTGATTCGTCAGTAAATTTCTTACAAATCAATATCATTTACCATAATATTCGCCATCGTGTTCCTTCACATACTGCCATCTTTGTGGTAGAGATCTGATTCCACTAGCAGAGAACTGCGGAGACTTCGACTTCAAAAAGATGTTGGCAGCTATTTCGACGTCCTCCCGATTGGTGAATTTTTTTCCAGCAAAAGAGGATTGAAGAGAACGAAATATGTGGAAGTCTGATGGAGCGAGATCTGGTGAGTACGGTGGATGGGGTACAAGTTCGACCTCCAGCTCTTTTGGCTTATTCTGAGTCCTTTTCGACGTGTGTGGCTTGCCGTTATCCATGAAGAGTAGGATTTTGCCTCTCCCATGACGGCGACTACGCAGAATTTCAGCTACTTTTTCCAGCTGAATACAGAATCTTTCAGAGTCGACCATGGACCCAGTTGAACCAGTTCCCAAAACACCGGGCCTTTAATATCCCACCAGAATGAGAGCAACTCCTTCTTGTCATGATCGGGATGTTTCGGCTGTGGTTTCGGCAATTCATCGAAGTCGACCCAATGTTTTCGGCGCACCGTGTTATCGTAGACACAATACTTCTCATCCATGGTAACGATGGAGTCGATCCAGGAAAGCGTGCGATGACGGCTGAGCAGAGAAGTGTACACTTCAACACGCTTCTTCTTGTCGCGAGAGCTGAGAGCGTGCGGAAGAACCCGAGGCAACTTTGCCACTTTACCTGACGCACGAAGAAGATCTTATAGCGTGGATTAAAGAGCACCTGAGGAGGCCGCAAGCTTGCGCACTGTAATGTCAGGTCGTCCCTCACAGATGGCAAGTATGCGCTGCTTCTTTCGCGTCGGTGGACGTCCTGAACGACTACAGTCTTCAAGGCATTTCTCTCCTTAGTCGAACTTGCCGTACCATCTGAAGCACGTCGCTCGAGAAGGTGCTTGGTCCTTCATTTCTTCCAGCAAGAGCCGATGGGCCTCATCCGCGGAATTGCCGGAACGGTAGTGTAGAAGGAGAGCTGCCCGATATAGCGTTTTTTTCTCATCCATCTCTGACACGTTTGTGAAATATGAAGACAGTATGGACCATATGCCCATGGTGGCGTATATGTACTGGTCTTGAAGCACTAAATTCCAGAGTTTTGCCCTCTCACGACTTTGACGTCCAAAGATACTTACTGCTGAATCTCACCACTGCATTTGTCTCATTACTTTCCGGACAACCTAATACTTTAGTTGCTGGAAAACGATTTGTAGAAAATGCGTATGGCTGCTTCGAGGGGTCGCGCAGCACCCATTTTTTTGGGAGACGGTCGTTTGGCGCGGCCCCTTGGAGCTAATTTGCCAATGGGGCACTGCCAAAGCTCCTCCCCTAAAAAGGCTTAGGTAAATCTGGGAGAGTCCAGACGGCCCATGCACCCCATTGGCAAATTAGCTGCAAGGGCCGCGCCAAACGACATACACCCATTTTTTTAAGGTTTCTCGAATAAAAGCTGCTTGAGTTAGCCAACCACATTTGTGTTGCCTTGAAAATTTTCTAAATATCAGGAAAATGTGACTTTTCAAGGAATGCATATTTTCAGAAAGCGCAACTTTTTGTCCATTTAAGGAGCACAACCTGTAGGTTGATTTAGGTTGACGTGCCTTCAAATTAGACTCTTGTGAAGGCGCAAAACCGACCGGAACTTTGCTTATAACCCAATAACACAAATTTGCAGCAAAAATCTGGAAAACATTGTCAGCTTCGAGCAACTCCAATAGAGGCCAAATTACAGAAATACGATTGTGAACTGGAAAAAAGTGCTGTGACTGCTGCTGCTACATGCTCAGCTGTAGCCCAGCGAAACCTTCCCACTGATGTGCAGGGAAGTTCTTACCTTCTGCTAAGGAGCCTTGCCTACTGGCGCAAAGATGCAGTAGTAGAAGTAAGTGAGATTTACCTAAGTACATTCCCAAAACGTTCCGAATACAGCTAAGGCCCGTCACTTTTCAGGTTATAAAATACTGGTGGAGCTCAGTAAAGTTATACGGTGGTATAGGAAAGGGTGTCACCTACACATCGTCGAACGTCGACACTCCAGCTGAGGGGTTTGTCAAGGTAGGGCTGTTTTCATTGAAAGCGAAGCTATACCGCTCTTTTGAATGCACAGGGCCGTCCGTCCGAATGAACGCTTGTTGGCACCGAAAATGGTTTTATTTGCAGATGGCATGGGCGAACACGGAATCTTTTGGTTGTGGTGTTGTCAAATGTGGTAACTACTGGTCTGTAGTGTGTCACTACAAACCCGGGTACGTATGAACTTTTCTTAAGTACAACCTTATGCTCACGTGACGCGATATTTCCCCTTGCTAAAGGCAGAGTTCTCCTCATTCGAAGTGAAAATTCCCGAAAATTTTCTCTATTCTCCCATGGGTGAGCTCAGAATTCGCTACAATGTGGGAAAATGAATCGCGTGATCATTAGAAAAAGTTATTTAAAATTGCGAAAAACTGCAATGTCTTTCTTTAGGGCAACCCTAGACCAACGTATTTATGAACCAGGCAATCCATGTTCAGCCTGCCCGTCCGGTACTTCATGTGAACAAGGACTATGCGCTGCATGAAAATACGTCTTTCACATATATCTTCACAGTTATGAATCAATGAAAGACCAAGTCAACACTCTTAAAAGACATTCTCATAATAATGGGTGATTGATGGCGAAGGAGTTGAAGAGTGTGTGAACCTATTCGGGTCTCCGTCTACGGAATCGACAATGATCATATGGAGGGTACACATGCTGAGAGCGTCACAAGAACATGGACAGGTACCATGCGGTACTCTTGAATCTATCAGAATGGTGCATAACTATCGGATCTTCTTAGACGATGAGGTAATAATAAAAGTGGTCAAATAAAGTCAGGGGGAGACACGACATTGCGTCGAGAAACTCCTTTCCCTCCCTAGGCTTAGGCTAAGATTGATATCTCCTCCTTCCACTTAAAAAAAGCATATGTCAAAGCATAGGTCTCATCTGCTTTAGCCTAAGCCTATGGAGGGAAAGAAGCTTTGACGTGGGTGAAACGTCGACGCAAAGTTGTGTCTCACTCCCTCCTTCCCCCGACTTTATTTGATCCAATAAAAGTAACGCTAATTAAGCATCAAAATTCTTTACCCATTGGTTCCGAAGCGCAACCATCTTGCATTTCAATCATTTGCCTTGAAAGTTGGAATTCAGTGAAATTCACAATGAACAAATTCATGGTTTTAGTTTACATCTAATGAGTCGATAAAAACATATGATAGTTTTACCATACCGAATAATAAATAGCACTGTCAGAGGACCCTGCACTTTGAAGCTGCTGCTTATTCCGAAAATTGGAGGAAGAAAAGGCGTCAAAATCGCCAAAAATGTCGAAGTTCTTATAAGAAGTGTGAGCAAGTTAGTGAAGGCAATGAAATGGTATTTCACTAGAGACATTTCGAAAATTTATAAATTCCTACATAGGGAGTTCAGAGATGAATAAGCGTAAGTTAAACATGGCAGTGAAATAATGAAGAAGCACGGGTGAGGCGCAAGTTGTGCGCATATGAGCAATCGATGCCTTTTCTGACCCTGCCCAGAGAAGATTTCGATTCGATAGATCATATCTGATGTGATATCAGAAACCAAAGAAGAGTAGCCGAAGCAGCGGGCAATGCAACACGAACAATGAACATTTCCTCACATTCGGGATTTTGTCAAGAAACTCTCAGAGGCAACTTGGGTTTTTGTCATTATTCGACAGCACATACCATTACATGTTTTGATTCAACGACACCCTGTACAAACATTTTACGTTGAAGATTTCACTCATCGTCTTGCTGATCCGATGGTGATACTACTATCTACAGTAACAGCTTTAGCCTTTTCAATGTATCCGAAGTATTAGAGAAAGATTCCATGTTTTCCGCTCAACATGAGGCACGGTCATCGATAAAAAAGGGATGCTGCTGCCAATTTTTAGGCCGTCGAGAACGGCTGTTACCAGTGGGGTTTGTTCAAAATCGAACTTTTGAAGTTTGTCTCTAATTTTGAGTCGTTATTATTCTGTATGAAATGGAACATGCTGGAATCATAGGCATGCTCGAAGGCACTCTAAGGGAGCAATGAAGAACTGCATATGGGAACTGTGGTCTGTGTAAACGGGCATTTAAACTCAGGGGGGAACTGCAGGAACCGACGCTGAAAAGCGTGCCATAAAGGACTTCAGTTCAACGAGGTGGCAAGTAAGTATGGTTTGACCCATACAATGACTTAAGAGGCCAGCCGAACACAGGTCAGTGCCTTTATACTCCCAGACGAGTTTGGTACCAACTCAGCCACCCCGGAGGAATACAAGGCCAAGATGGTGTAGGTGTGTACCCTTATGTCAGGATTTCGCACCGCGGTATGTCGCAAGCGAAGCGATGCAGACGAGCCAAAGGCGCCATGTTGTTAGGCCCCGAAACGAGCACACATTACGTCGCACGCCTAGCCATGAGAGTGGGAGCACGTGCCATCAGTCACTACATTACCTGCACCCCGAACGGGATGAATGGACAGAAACGCTGAAATCGAAGAATCTCCCGCTATGGAAAACGAGCTTTCGTACCTTCTCCGTTACGATATGATGCAGGCGGTGGTTGCAGCTGAGCCGTTAAAGACATCATTAGGGGTAAGGCAGCAATGGAGAAATCCCTACAAGAAGACCCTCACGTAGTAGTTCTGGGCCTAAGATGGCTATTTGTGGCGAAATCCCGGTGAAAAAGCGTCCTTCTGAGCTGTAGAAACGCCGCAAAACCCCGCAAACGCACTTATGTTCCGCCTTTTGACAAGTTAATCCCGCCTCCCGATGACGTGTTCTCGATTGACTGGGGTGAGAGCGGTCAGGGAGATGAGGCAAGATCGAAGGTTTTGCGGCGCGCTTTCGCAGTTTTAGCTTGAAGCTCACTCCAAACAATAGATGCTGTCATAATTCCAAGCATTCCCTTGTGTTTACTTGGCAACATGCCAATGAAAAACTAGATCAGATTACCCGCGTATTGACGGGAAGGTCGTCCACGCCTAAAACCAGCGGTGGAAAGGTGGTCCCATTTCTCGGGTTTTTGGCCATTTCCATCCGTTTTTTCTCCACTGTTCTGTTACTAGACATCTCGACTTCCATATGCACTATTTCTTTTACTTTTCGTCCGACTTTCCCCTAATGATGCCTTTAACGCCGACCCGCCAAGGCTGCTTGGACATCTTAAGCCGTCCAATCGAAACGCATCCAAACGAGGCTGCAACAATAACGCCAGAGCGAGCCTATCAACGCGAGTTGTCACCGGTCATCATTTTAAACACGCCTTCTCAACAGAGAAGATTTCCTTCATCTTCTTTCTCCTCAGAACCCGTAACGGTGCCTTGAAACTGGGGAAGCCGAATCGCGAATTTTTTCGCTTTGGATCAGCCCAGCGAGAATATTCTGGTTTTCTCTTCAGTGTTGAACACCGCTCCTGAGAATGTTTATCTACAGTAAGCCGTTAGTAGAAGATTCTTTAAAGCTTTGGAGGAAAACTCCAAAGCTTTTTTGATCAAAATATATTAAGAAAGGTGCCATGATAACAGTGAAAATGAGTGAGGATATAGGCGACGAATTGCATAGCTCTGTCGTACGGCAGCAAAATTCGGTTACCCCCTACGCGGTCTTTGATCTGCAACGTTTCATTATTATTCTATCACAGAACCACAACAGTTCATGAGAAAGTATGAAATTTGCGCCTTTGGGAACGGAGAGTGGGACTGTTTACGTGACCCTCTGTTCCTACAATGCGTCTCCGACCACGGCGAACGACGGGATGAGGCTTTTACACGGAGGCCCCGCCCACCTGGACCGCACTTTGTGGTGCTGTATCTCGGCCACATTCACATTTTTTCGCGTGAAGTTTTGCATGAGGTCAACATTACGCAAATACAACATAAACATATGGGTAACACAAAAACTCATTTTCCGTGGACGATTCCTTTAACGTTGCAGAGAGGTATCTAACTCAATAGGTTGGGTATTGATGGTAGACAAACTGGTCACACAAGTATGGCCGCGTTCATACTTTGCGTGCCGGCGGCAGGGTTTGAATGTGTGTCTCTGCGTCTCCACCTGTGCCATTCTCGTTGCCTGCGCTGTCTCTGCACTTCCGCTTGCCGCTCTGCCTAATTGCCTATAAATATAGCCACGCTCTGCCGGCGCAAAGAATGAAAGTGGCCTAGGCGCTCCTGATTCTCGCCTTTGAAGGAAATGTATTTGACAGCACCTGGCCTATAGCATGATCTCGGCTATTCCACGATTTTTACTACAATACAACACCCAAGCCAAATTTCAAAAAAAAAATCAAAAGATGCAAATCTACGTTTTCTTAGAGCACGCACTGTTAGACACAGCCCAGTGATCTCTACGGATTAGTCTCTACTTTTAAAAATGATGAAATCTCTGTATTTGTCCCGTCAATTCCTAAAATTTCCATCGTGCACTCATTACAGTGAGAAGCTGGTCATAATTATAACCACAAAGCAAATACTTCTATGCAAACAGTCAGAGAAGCTTTTAATAGTCATGAGTAAATTATAGACACCGGGAGGGGACAATTTTGGTCCACGGCAAACAATTGTAGTTAGTAGGCCGCCGTAGCTGCACACACAACTCCTTGCCAAGACGTCGACTGTCGAATCATTGGATTTTTATTTGTAGACACCCTTCTCACACGTTCTCGCTTATTATCCCTTTCCTTGTCTCACTTGCTTGTTGCTGTTCGCTGTTACATTTCTTTGTTTACCGTCATCATGAATGAAGTTAAATTCGCCCTACGCGACATCAAATGACGCTTCTATGTCCGCCGCTAGCAGGCACTCGGCCACTGAAGAGTGCGGCTCGAGGCGAAGCGCGCTAGGATTACAACAGCTCCCCAAGCGAGCGTTTTTGAACACGAGTTGCGCTACACAATACACCTCCGAGCTCGAAAAATCGCTCGCAAGAAACAGTGCTTCTAGAAAGCATCACTATCTTGCCCTCCTAATAGCGCCCCGAATGGTGTGTAAACGTACGGAACAGCCGATTACTGTCACATCTTTCTCGCTGTCCCTGAGATATGTTAAAATCATTAGCATTTAATTTTCCATTTTTTCTGAGTACTCCACTGAGAAAAAGTAGGGTTGCTGAGGGCGCAGTTCGACATAATTTCTACTTCTGTTGCATTCGTGAGCACACATCCCATTGAGCGAGTTCATAGGATGTACAAAGTGGTGCTTGGCTGAATAGTGAGCGCCTACAGATCCCGTGAATGAAATCACGCCCATCGTCCCAGTATGGCCCACCCTTGCCATCGATTTTATCAGTGAAGCAGTGATGGCAACTAAATACTTGGCCAAACAGGCTTGCTATTGATTGCAAGAAGATAGGACAGACGGAATTCCCATGTTATAGACAACTTCATCAATGGGATAGTCTAAAATAGCTGATTGTGAGTTAATAGTGATGACATCAAGTGATGGATGATGACAGCTGCGATTTCGTACAATTCACGGGCCTGGAAGACTTGATTTTTGAGGTTTCCGGAGACTTCCTTTTTTCGTCACATATGTGTCTTTCTTCACCCCAAAATATTAGGTTGTCGGGAAAGTTCCTTCGTTTTTTAAAACTTGCTTTTTTCCCTCAAAACTGCTTTCCAGAAATTTCTTCTGTACATATATATGTAGTACAAGTTCTCACGCATCTATAGGTATTATTGTCTTCCATCTCCCGGATAAGCTTTTTCGGCAAAATAAACATATCAAAGGTCAACCTCGTTTTCAATACAAAAATTATAAAAAAAATTTTTACTTCGAATGGCGTTAGACAGGGAAGGGAAAAAGTGATAATCCGATGGAGCAAGATCAGGGCAATAAGGTGGTTGGGTAGCAATTTTTATCCAAGCTCGAGAATTTTTTGGCGAGTCATTTTTTCAATAGTGGTGAAAAAAATTTAAATTTTTCTTTTAAAAAAATTCTTGAGCTTGGATAAAAATTGCTGCCTTACAGCCCTGATCTTGCTCCATCGGATTATCACCTTTTCCTTTCCCTGTCTAATGCCATTCAAAGAAAAAAATTGGAATTGAAAATGAGGTAACTTTTGATATTTTTATTTTGCCGAAAAGGGTTATCCGGGAGATGGAAGACAACAATACCTATAGATGCGTGAGAACTTGTACTACATATATATGTACAAAAGAAATTTCTGGAAAGCAGTTTTGAGGGAAAAAAGCAAGTTTTTAAAAAACGAAAGAACTTTCCCGATAACCTAATATTTGCTGAGCGCAATGGCCCTCGAATACAATCGCGAAGTAAGCCAAATACGTTTTTCTCATCACAGAAAAGCTAATGAATGTCCTTTCATGGTTCCCAAATGTGTCTTTCAATGCAAAATCTTTACGTCAACTCACAAAACATATTTCTTCACCGCATCTTTGCATTCGCAAACTATTGCCTCTCGAATCTCCATTTGTGAACCTTAATAACATTTGAGTAAAAATAAGAATCTGATAAATTAGTGTGCCCTTAAAGTTAAGCATTCGAACCATGAAGCATTCGGATTTTGTTAGTTTCAAGTCTCAAGTTTTTTTGTGCTCAAGAGAACGACAAAGCTTTTACACCCTTTGTACACGAAGCACTGCCTTAGCACTCAATGATCTCAGGATCAGCTTGTGTAAATTCTGTAAGAATGTTAAAGTCAAAGTTCTGAGGAAGTTTGTCCCTTCAAAGACACCACGAGGCGCCTTGCCAAGACGTCGAGTGTGAATTCATTGGATAGTTCCTATCATAATTTTCTCATACTTCTTAGCTTCTTCGTCTTTCATCGTTCCACTTGTTTGTTTCTGTTTGTTGTTTTATTTGTTTAAAATCATGAAGGAAATCAATTATACCTTCTCTGTTCGTCTCCGGCAGGGAACTCGGCCACTGTAGCTTCGAGAAGAAGCGCGCTTGGCCTTTTCCGAGCTCAAATGTTCGACTACAGAAAATAGTGTTCCATATATGCTTTCCTTTCTTACCTGCTTCCCGGTGCCTTTAAGAATAAACTTATTCGTAGCTGATTTATAGCACTTGAAAGCTGTCGCCTTATCTACTATGAGTAGAGCGATCGCAGTCGTAAATTAATAGGGCCATTGATTAAGCGCCACAGAAAACACTGAATAAATTAATATTTTAAGTAATACACGGTAGCGGAGCGTCGCCACACCGCGGCTGTGGTAACCCTCGCCATCGCCATCGGTTTTCTATGCATTCCACGAACGACAACTGCTGAAGCAGATGACGTGCCAGGCTAAGGTGTGCATCGAATATCTCGCGAGGATGGTGAGATCAACGTGGGTGCCCTGCGACACAGAGGTTGCGAAAGGGAAATGCACGGCTGCCCATCGACGACCAAGACTTATTTTGGACCTGAGTGGTAGAGGCACCAGATTAGTAGTAAGTGAAGCGTTCGTGTCCATTGCAGCTTGTTTAGTCGATGATAACTTCCAACAGCGAAGTAAAATAAGGATTGCTTGTTCAAAACCCTATCGATAGCGCCCTTTTCTCAGCGTTTCCTCCATAGTTCTACTTAGGTCCTTTTGTGCGCAACATGCTGGCGGATATGTTTGAATTATGTGCAATAAGGCTGGCATCACCTGTCCACTTCATCCTACATGTACCCGATCTTAGCAACAATGCACTGCGGCCTACAGGCCGAGACTAAAAGATAAAATATGAAAAAAGAGATAGATTATGGCTGTCTCATAGTTAGCACTATAGTTCGATACTCCTCGTAGTCAGTGTAGACGCGGTGGCGACGTCCTAAAGCATACCGCCTTGCCCCTGCTATACCACGGTGTTTAATTATTGAAAGCAGAAAGAGTGGTTGATTCAAAGGAAGCCGTAAAATTAGTTTTCTTGAAGTCTTGGTTGTAAATGTCCCAGCTACAATTGGAAATCAACCCCTATTGGAGATAATCAGTGCTCAGATTGTCAGATTGAGTAGAGAAGTTTCTGTCGATATAGGCTCTGCAGAAAAAAGCACCGCCCCTCTCAACTGTGGAAGGGGGTCGACTGGTTGACTTTCCGGCCCGCGGCGTCGCACACGCGGCGCGTCAGCACGAATCGTTTGGAACTCCGCTCGAGACGCAGTGGGCTGGTACCATAAGGAACCTTCGAAGATTGCACCTATTTTTAGCACTATGTTATGAATTAGAATTTCCTAAGACTGCAATATGAGCTCTCCATCGTCCTTCGAAGTTAATAAAAGTATCGCTATCATTGCTACTGTACTATGGATCACTCATTGCAGAGAGAGAGAAAATAACAATTAAATTACTTTCAACATTTCAGTTCTTTCAGAAAGCATAAGAATAAAAGCAAATAGCCGCCCCCGCGCTGAAAACATGTGAAATCTGTAAAGGTCCCTCACGCTGCTAGCCAACTGCGTCTCGAGCGGAATTCCAAACGACACGCACTCGTCGCGCCGTTCGCCGCCGACGGTCGCGCGAAAATCCGAGCGATCTACCTCACCCCTCAACTGTCGCCGTTTTACATGCGATCGCCCACATATGTTTGTGACTGCACTTCAAAATACCACTTTTGTCCTTTTTTCAATCAGGCTGGCAGGAAACCACCGTACAAAGCTCTGTGCATTATAAATATTTGTATAACGGAAGTTCCGAAATTACAGCAAAAGCTGGTTTTTTTTTGTGATGAGTTTTTCATGCGTTATGAAATTGATTTTTTGTGCCCTTTCGATGTCCTTTGAGCATTTTGGGGGTACACAAGGGGAATCTGTTGACTAAACGTTGCGCAATTACTAATTTTACTAGTGCTCACAATATCACACATTTGCCCTTTTTCAAACAGGGTGGCAGGAACCCACTGTACAAAGCTCTGTGCATTATAAATATTTGAATAACGGAAGTTTCAAAATTACAGCAAAAGCTGATTTTTTTAGTGATGGGTCTTTCATCCGTTATGAAATTGACTGTCTGTGCACTTTCGACGTCCTTTGAGCACTCGGGTGTTCACAAGAGGCAACCGTTGACTGAGCGCTGCGCAACTGCTAATTGTAGCAGTGCTACTGCGATTTGGTTTGCATACATTGCAGAAATTCGAATTCTTCAAATTTTGATATACGAGCATTACCTCGCTGTTGAGTAGTTACAGCACCATTTCTATTCACTTCGCTCTCAAAATTATTGCAAACACGGTATGGGGATATGATATACTCCGATAGACTTCGTTTAATGAATCATTTTTTATCGATTTTTTATAGCACGTGAAAACGGTGGCGGTGCGTAAAACAAGTGGTCACATGGACTGAAGCATGGGCTGAGGAATCGACAGGGATTCGTTTTTGATTTTTTCTTGTTGTCGTGGAATCCTTGACAGCATTGGTAAAGGAATGATTCTTAAAAACATGTCCTTCACGCAGGGCTTGACCCTTGATTCGAGCCTAATATCTGCACAAACCAAGTAGTAATAATAGTGCGCCGCAGCGAGGGTAATCTGGTTGATCTTCAAAACGCGAATACAAAGGGTACTCGTTTTGTGGGTAAGCCAGGTAAAAGCCGGCTGTCGGCAGCGGAATCCGAGGGGGGGGGGAAATAACTCCCTTAAAAGGTTCATGGCAAAAGTCACAGTTTGCTTAGGAGTATAATTTATAATAACATTATCTACCTTAGGGAAATAGAGGCACTGAATAATTTATTAAAGGTAGCATCTAATGGGAAACTCTTTCGACGGCCAGCTGATCTAATGAATAAAACAAACAGTGTCACAAGTTCTTTGTGTCTGAAGTCCCGTACTTTTCGAAAGGAAAATTTGGAATGAAGGGAACAAGATCACAGGGAATATCAGAAGTGCATAAGATTGAACAGACAGCTGGAAGCTGAGGAATTCGGAGTACATTGTTATGTCTGGTTGATGACACATGAACAACTTCTATAGGTCTTACGGGAATGTGACTAACACAGTGATAACAGTTTGAAAAACTATGACGAAATATTAATGAAAACGTGCAAATAAAGACACAAATTCAAAGTCTTTCGGAAACTTCATGCGATACCTCAGAAATGCCGGTATGAAAGCATTACAACCCTCCCGTCCCGCCTACCATCGAGGAAATTGGGAAGACCAACTTTCGAACTAATATTGGACCTCAGTGCCTCGCGAGTTGGTTGCACAGTGAGAAAGAGCCGCAGACGAGATATTCGTTGAAGAACTCAAGCATTCTGTATCCTAGTAATCCAATAAATCGATGTGTGGAAGATTGCTCGCACCGAATGCACGTATTTCCAAAGGGAGCGGGTTGTTATATGCATGTAGAGGTAGGAGCCATAAGTGGTAGTTCGTCCAGGAGCTTGTCACCCTCTTATGCTCAGGTTAAATCCGAATCCTCGACTTCTCAGGCCTCTTTATCTCCCTTCCCTTCCATTGTGAGCTTGCCTTGTTTGTGTTGTTGTTAAGTGGATTAAGACGCATTCGCCAGAAGTAACTCCCTCTATCGGCATGGCGCACTCGAGTGCCTAACATCTGCAAAGTAACATACAAACTCAAGCCGACTTCAAGAAGTGAGGGTGAGAAAAGGTGGATCGAGTTCTGCACGAAGAAATTTTCAATGAAGAAATATTGGAGAAGAAATTGGGGTTGAGGTGATGATCCGCAAACTTTGTGCCAGCAATCGATTCTGCCGGAACTTTTTCCTAAAGATAGTTGGCGATTACTGTATCGTGTGTATGCCATTAGGAATGAAAATTTGCTTTGCGTCGTTCGGTGGGTGGCGCGATGGTGCGAGCTATACGCGCAACATTGGATGGGTCCTGAAGCGATCACGGTGCCCTGCGCCTCATTCTGGGTGTAATCGCTTCAGGACTCAACCAATACGGCGCCTGTAGGGGAGACGGTCGTTTGGCGCGGCCCCATGGAGCTAATTTGCCAATGGGGCACTGCCAAAGCTCCTCCCCTAAAAAGGCTTAGGTAAATCTGGGAGAGTCCAGACGGCCCATGCGCCCCATTGGCAAATTAGCTGCAAAGGCCGCGCCAAACGACATACACCCCGCCTGTAGCTCTCACCATCACGTCGCGATCTACACGCGGCCACGCGAATTTTCTGTCCTTGTGGCATACACTCCTGTAATCCCATACCCACGAGACATGAACTATGTATCTCTTAATAGGATCCTGTTGAGAAACTTCCGTGACAATATGAGTCACAGTTTCATCGTAGAGTAGACAACAGCATGCCACAATTTTTGAAAAAAAAATGTCTATCGCTGTGTGTTCCGAGAGGCGCTATGAATTCCGAAAAATTTGATGACACTGCATTTCTGTACGCACTGAGCTCGGAGACACTTGGTTTTATTCTAGAAGATTCCTCACTTATTATAAGCAGAACTGATGAATGTTAAAAGTCTTTAGCTGAGCTTCTTCAGCCTTATCACCGCCTATATCAGTTCACAATAATTCCTACTTATTTCTAGGGTGATGCAATGGGCAGTTCATATGCAAGCGGGAGCAACCTCTATGCTGCAACGAGTGTCCATCGTTGCAATTTTGAATGTAGAGTTTTTGCAATGGATCGTTCAGAGTTTCACGAGTTATGAAATTAGTGCATTGAAAATCGTAGAAAACATGCCAAACGGTAGCTGATGATGAACATTTTTATAATTTCATTCACAAACAGTTACAAACGCTACACACAGTCGAAATTACGTCAAGATCACCGATACTGACACGGAAGTGTTCATACAAGGTAAAAAACAGTCCAACAATTCAATTCATTCGAAGGGAGAGCTGGTACTATTTTCAAAGTGCCCTGAGAATTCTGCGGAAATTATTCCATTTTCAATTACTGAATTCAAGCAATTGTATTAATTACGTGCGTTTCACCACTATACGTTCACCCCTTAGCTGAATCGGTCCCAAACATTCAACTCACTCCCGGAGAGTATGGCGTCATATTCGTCATACACATAATATTATAGAACATCGGTCAACCCCTCCCAGAAATTTGGGTGCTCGGATTCCTTTTTTTACGGTTTTTTTTAAGATTTCGACAGTTTCACGCTATATATCCAGTCCTTGAAACTGACCTGAAATAGATGTTCCTTTTAAACCTGAGCATATCCACTCACCAAAAATCACGGAAACACGCCTTCTCTCGATACGACGTGGTTCTTCTTTATGTATCGAAGGAAGAGCCTGAATTACGTCTACGTGCCGGACTTAGTAAATGACAGATATCCAAGCAAGTCGGCAGGACTCACTGCGTGGTCCACACCTACACAGAAATCCTGGAAGCGATGCTCATCAGACTCGCCAACATCGGTCCAAGCTCTCCATCAGAGATGAACGGCAGATCTGGAGGCCAGCTTCAAATAGCACACCCACCATCAACCAGATTCGTGCAGAGGTATAGCTGTCTATTGCCAAATTGACAGTGCAAGGCGATCGTGAGGAAAGTTATGAAGAGCTGACTGACCCCAACTCACAAGTGCGCGTCTTGAATTTGCTCTGAGGAACCCGGAGAAAGAGAAAGGTACGGTTGTAAAATTATGTATGCCTATGCACTGCAGAGCAACCTCATGCGTTTATGTGGTCATCCTTGGCTCAAAGAAGTTTAGTCTGAAATGTGCCACACGGCTACTGGTGCGATTTGAAAAAAAGATACGGGGCAGTTCAATCGATGTAGATTCCGTGGCGGTACACTCGTGGCCCGGAGAGCCTATTGTTTGGATGTGTATCTGAACCTGGCGTTTGTTTCAGGCCGATTGGACTCGCAAGCATCTGAACACCCTCGAACGCAACCTGCTCCATCTCTCGCTGTTGGTAGCGACTGAAGTCAATATTCTAGCAGTACAATGCAATTGTCCCTGTTAGCAGGTCAACTTCAGCATGGTTCCAGCAACACAACGACGATATGCTGGTGTGGCCGGCATGCAGCGTAGATCTGACTCCCATGAGAAACTTTTAGGGTTTTATTGGGTGCAGGGTATACGACAGCACCAGGTAGTTCACCACCGTCGACGAGCTGAGAAGTGCGATTCCATTTTATAAACATGAGTGCTTTGGGAAAAAGGATTTGAGAAAACGATCAACGTAACTTCTCAATCAACAAAAAAATATTGGAAGTTGCAGAAGATATCGGAGGTAAGTACGGGACACATGATTGATTGATTTTCCTAAAGTGAAATATAGCGCTTTAGTAAAATGCAGTTGCCGATTTTGTCTATTTTTGTCGGCCAGACCTATTCCTTCGCAAACCTGAAAATCGGGCCATTCTGATATACTCAAAAACTAAAAACCTCCTTCCGTAAAGCAGAAAAATTTCTTTCGAATGTTATATGAGTCACCGCACAAACTTGCTTTTGGATAGGAGAGATTTCCGTTTGAAGGAAAGCGACATTACTTATGGAATGACTTTGCGATACCACTTCCCACGGCCGCTGCCAGAAGGGGAAAAACAAGCGGGGACAAGTGTAGGAAGACACGTGCCCCACTGATGCTCGTTTAGGGGAACTGGCAATCACTTGTGTGTATATATTTATATGCATAATATTGTTATAAACATGCCCACGCTGGAGTACTGTGCTGAAACAGAAACAGCTACATGTAGTTGCTTATTTGCCGTGCTGCTGGAAATTTTTAGTATTCAAATTTAGCAACGCTCACATTCCATTCGGCTAATCAAAAAAAGTCTACAATACAATGCAGGGAATTGGTTTTGATGTGTGAATGAATTAGAGGAGACACTGTTTTCGCCCGTATATAAACCAAAGGGTAATCTCAGTCGCGGTCTTTTGTCACAATGTTGGCAAAAGTAGTCCCGCCAATCCTGCTGTGCCTTTTGGCTGTGAGTTTTGAAAGCCATGTTCGACGCTCTTATCAGCGTACTTAGATGTTTCATTGATCATTATCAGCTAAATCACCTATTTGTGCATAAACAGGTGCTGGTAAGTGCACAAGACAATACAACCTCCACGTCCACCACGTCCACCACGGCCACCACGTCCACCACGTCCACCACGGCCACCACGTCCACCACGGCCACCCCGGCCACAACGGCCGCCACGTCCACCACGGCCACCACGGCCACCAATACACAAATGTCTAGCGAGAGCACCACCAGCACCAACTTGGCATCAACTACGGCGGTATCAACCGTCCCAACATCGACAGTGAATCCTGGTCAGTTTTTGGACGAATTTGTGATGGAATCCGTACATAACGAAATTTTGATGTCAAATACGTTAATGTGAAGTACATCGTAGTTCTACGTCATACTCAAAAAATTCCGTGTGTTTCTTATCCTTTGTTTTAGCAATCAACAGAATCTGCCCGGATAACCACCTTATGAACGATAGGATAAGAAGCAACGCAATCCAAGCGCACAATTATCGCAGGTGAGTGGATTTTAACAATTCCGTGTTACTTCATCCGACCGAAAGCATTTTTCAGATCACAGCTTGCACGAGGTTTTGTCAGGAATAAAGCTGGAAGAACTTTGCCGCCGGCGACGAATATGTACAAACTGGTGGGCTGCGATTGAATGTATTACAATCGCTCCATAAATGGATATAAACACTATATTTGAGCGGGGTCGAGAGGGATGAGGTCCTATACTGGGAGATGAGGCGAAGCATGAGATGTGGGAAGTGCGAATGCACAGTTTGGCTACAATATCGTGGATGAGTTCCTCTCAAGTCACATGAGCACGTACTCGGTTTGGGGATAAACACGACAACTTTGACACCAGTTTGTTCCACCCACAATTCCTCATGAGGGCGAAATACGCAGTTAGGAGCCGCTGCAATCGTTACAGGGTCGTAAGGAAGTTCTGGGAAAATGAGATCCAAAAGATTCTAACCAGTTAGAGGCACTACTTGACGAAGATACTTGCCTAAGTTTTGAAAACACCGTACAAGTATGCTTAGATTTCCACTTTCTGTTGCAATCCACTTGTAGGCTTACAATTGCTCTCTGGAGATAAGTGCTATGAATGTTGCATCCTCATGCTCTATTTTACCCTCTCAAAACCTTCCCCCTGATGTGCAGGAGAATAGTTACCTTCTGCCAAGGAGCAGCGCGCAGCATCGTAAGGATGCAATTGTAGCAGTGAGTAATATTTTTTTGTTCCCACGAACCCATCGAACCCTAGAAGCATATTACTGTTCAGGCCGTAAAATTCTGGTGGCAGCAAATCAGGGTGACCGGCGGTATTGGTCAACGTGTCACCTTTACAACAAGGAACCTTGGCACCAACACAGAATGGTTCACCAGGGTAGGGCTTTTTCTTACATAAGCGACAGGAAGTGCAGCACTTTTTGACAACTTAAGGCATTGAGAGAGCTACGCGCATATGCATTAGAAACGACCTCATTTGCAGATGGCATGGGCGACAACCAAATTTCTTGGCTGTGGTGTTGCTAGATGTGGGAGCTACTGGTCTGCTGTATGTCACTACAGACCAGGGTTTGTTGACGTGAATCTGTTCGCACTACTATAACATGAATCACTTTGTCTCCAAGAAGTTTTCAGTGCGTTTGAGGATAACTCTTTTTTTTTTCAGAGGAAACATCATAGGCCAACCCATCTACGATAGGGGACCTGAATGTTCGGCCTGCCCGCCAGACAGCCGGTGTGACGCAGACAGACTTTGTGCTTTCAACGCCTAAAAATGAGAAATGCCGTTTCTATCCCATTGCTTGCTATGAGGGAAATTTAATATAAGTCTTCGCATAAATTTTGTACATTTGAAGGCACGCCTCATGATAATCAAATTATTCGACCCACTTATTCAGGGAGTAGATCTTTGGGTGACCATCAAAGATGCACCTTTCCGCTGTCAGGACAATTGCACCATTACGGCATGTACCAGCTCGAATATACTTGGCCACGCCTTTTGAGCTGCCTTATTGTCCAACCTAGCAAAAAAAAACGCGTGGTAAGAGCGGGTTTGATTGGATGCGGTGCCGCAATGGAGGGCCGTGGCAGCGGAAAAGAGTACATTCTGGATAGTACACAAGGATATACTGCCTTCAGCGGTAAATCGACCAATCTGATTGTTGTGAGGTGTACTAGAAAACATACGTACATTTGATATTTTCCTTTTACAAAAACAATTTCTCTACTCGTTCATGATAAAGTTCGTCTCATATGTATGCGTAATCTGCTTTGCTAAGGAGCACGAACTCAGTCTCACCGAGTGACCTGATCCAATCGGAGTGTACTGACGTCCATCCTCACAAATCCAGTCCTCACCTCACTTTATGCAAGCTCATCTCGCAGAAGACCGAAAGGAAACCACTATCTTCTCATCTTCACCAGAAGTGACCTTCATTGTTCAAACACGCTTCAATCGTAGAAAGTTGACTAGAGATATAGAAAAGGCGGCGCCGCTGGCTCATCAGCTACAGCATCGGCGAGATTGACATGGAAGACAAGCCACGCACGGGACGCCCTCACGCATTCGACGACGAGACGCTGCTCTCCGCCGTTCGCACCGATCCTGAAACCACCATGCGCGAGCTGGAGGAGAGGAATGGACAAGCACCCATAACCGTGAATCGTCGCCTCCACGAGCCCGGTTATCGGAAGGTGCTGTCGCGATGGACCTCTTGCCCTGACGGATGCTCACGAAAGTGCCCGTGTGAGCATCTGTCAATCGCTGCTGCTCCGCCCGCGTCGCAACGACTTTCTCGTCTATCTGGCTACGGGCGATGAAAGCTGGTACTTGTACGATATCAAAACACCCCGCGCCTTTTGGCTGCTACGTGGCGCCGAGCCGCCAACACAGGTCATGTCAGACCACTATTCAAGGAGGATTCTACTCTGCTGCTTCTGGACGCGGAAGGTATGCTTTTTTAAGAAGTGCTGGTACAAGGCGAGACAGTCACCGCTGCCGTATGCACTCACCAGCTCCAGCAGCTCACTGTCGCTGTTCGAGAAAAGTGCCGGAAAAGGTCCACGGATACCCTACTCATGACAACGCCAGCTCCCGATTCGCGAAGAGTATCCAGGCCAAGGTACACGAGCTCGACTGGGATGTCCCGCCCCACCCGCCATACTCTCCAGACATTGTCTCTTCTGATTATCACCTTACCCATCCTCTTGAATCTTTCCTTGCCAAAAGTAAATTCGTTGATTATGACTTTCTTGCAAAGACGATCGCTGACTTCTTCGACTCTCAGAACCCAGAGTTCTGGGAGGAGGGAATCAACGATTTACCTGTGAAGGGGAGGGGGGGGCAGAGAGTTGTCGATAACAATGGCGAGTACGTTGTTGCCTGATTGTTGTTTGTTGGAAGAAAAAATAATAAAAAGTGATGATCGAAAAAATCCTACAAGACTTTTGGGACAACCTAATATTTCTTGACTGCAGCAAGATAGTGTACGATAACAGAATAAATTTTACTGAGCGAGTCTTCTCAACAAAGGATCTTGTAGACACTTGCAATATATTATGGGTCCAAACATGTGGTCTTGAACATGAGCCTATCCTCACTGCGCGAGTAGTGAGACTTTCTCATATACATTTTGGGAAAATCATTGGAGCATGCTCCATCTCGCTGTGGTAATTGGTATTCGATAAAATTCAAAAACAGTGAGACCATAAAAATTTTCAAGGAAATTGCAAAACTTATGCACCAACGTAACACACAACGCGGCCATAGTAACATATGTATGAAGGAATCCTATGTACAAATTCTAGATGTATGTATGTCTGCGGGCTCAGCGTTCGACTCACTGCCAAGTCCTGCACCGGTCGTGAAAATCTCAGTGGGAGCTATCTTTGTGACCATTAGGTAAACTGGTACAAATTGTGATTATCGATCAACGAGACTCGAAGAAATGGAGGTAGTCCTCAAATAATTTCACTCAACGCTCAGCACCTCGGCTTCTAGGGTAGGAGAAAATCTTAGCACACATTTCATGCATAGCTTTCAACAACACTTTTTAATGTTCTAAGCTGGCCCTTCCACGTCACAACGCCGTTTCAGCCTCGGAACGCTCGTTCGACTTTAATCTTAACCCTCTAACTGTCCCCACCACCCTCACGTCTACAGGCACGATCATAGATGTGAGTTTGTGGAACTCAAATCATTTCCACTTTTCTGCCATCTGAGCCAAAACTGGGGTACTAGTGTTGGCCTTACATCAACCCTTTCTACCAGGTACAATAATCAGCCAGATACCTCGCCCCACAATGCTAGAAATCTCGAGTTCTGCAAGCCGAACATAGAAAACTGCCGAATCTACATGTCGTAAATGTTTGTGTCATACTGGTATGAGAGCTGCCTTTGGACTGCCCGTGCCTCGAACGGATGAACGACAGCATCACTGTCCAAATCACCAATTAACCGCAGCGAATATTATATCGGTGAAGTCATTCTCATATCTACATCCAGTTATCGTCGTTAGTATCGTAATGTCTGCTCAGAATTTGACAAATACTTATTAAACGGTTCACACTGAAATTAGATTGTTCACTCATCGTTAGAGATTTTATGGATCGTTGTCACGTCATTTAATAGCTGGAATGGACTTGGAGTACATATCCCAGAGCCACAGAAATCGACCATATCCTCATAGCTACGGAAAGCTCAGCGAGGAAAAATGATAACACGTAATGCTTTCTCGCCTTATATTTAACGACTTCAAGAGATTTCCTGAGTTTGCGAGCTGATTAGCAGTGAATAATTTCCAGACAAGTTGGCGATGATAATGTCCTCTCATGTTGTACATTCCGAACTTCACATTTGTTCGAAACCAACATCACTAGATCAAGTTGTAAACTGAACTCACAGACGAACCAATAATGCTACTGGAGCTATTCCGGTAGACTGGAAGTCTTGTGGGACGTGGCACCAGGCAATACGGCATAGCCCCTCTCAGCCACTAGGCATTTTTTAGAAGTAAATTCATAATCTTGAGAAGCAGTAATACGATGGGTATAAGGTGCGATGACGACAATGATTAGCATCACTCGGGTAACACGGATAAATACCAACGTCAGAGATACAGAAGCAATCTATCTATATTGTTTATTAGCAGTATAACCAAAGCCACATCAAATATAATTACAATTATGGATTGGGGGTAACACACAACACCTATCCTCTTGAACCACAATCACCGAAACCACAGCTCACTCCGATTCTCATCCCCATTCGAGGAGGATCTTTGTGATACACCTGAAATATTTGCATTGCATCGCAGTCTACATATAAATGCGGAGCATGTGAACAGTCATGGAAACCGTGGCTTTTGATAGCTAACTCTCCTATGATGTAACCAGTAGCCCATACCCGATAATGCGACAGGAACAATATTACGTTGGTAAACGCAGCGCTTCGGTATTGTGACACCTTAGGCCGCGGTCATACTTTGCGCAGCTGCGTTAGTTGACGCCGGTGCCGGCGTCAACTCACGCAGACACTTGCGTGAGTTGACGCCGGTACCGGCGTCAAACTCACGCAACCATTTGCCAGCCGCAGACGACGGCGTCAATAGATAATCCGCAGCGTTTGCAAAATTCTTGACCCAATCACACTACAGTATGATAATTGTGGCCGATTCGAATCTTGGCACACTGTCCAACTGTGGTTAAAGACCCATTCCTGCTAATTCTAGTGTGTTCTTTGCCAACATACTTTGAGAAACGCTCCGACAATTTTGCTCTGCTGTATACGTGTGTCGAGTACCATCGGGTGTATACCGCTAGGACAGAACCGTCGCGTGCCGTGCACGGCCACGCGACGTTTCTGTCCTAGCGATATACACCCGAGTACCATCGACGATCGAAGATGGGAAATCCGCTGTATATGCCAAGGAATTCAAGATTGGATGGGATGGACACGTCATCATGCGATATCGCTTTGAGCGTTGGACCAAGGCTATTACCGTGCAGTTACTGAATCACTGGGATGTTAAACGAACACCAGTACGGCTGCCAGCCTGATGATCGGACTTCTTCACCAAAACTTTGCGCAAAGGAAACGAGAAGCTGTGTTCTCCTGGAGCCCAAAGGATTTACAACTACTCGAATCAACAAGCACGAATAATAACTTTGCCAGCGCCGCCCTTTCATGACACTCAATGAACAGCGGAACGACAGGAGAAGGTGGTGACACCCTGCTGTAGCTCCTTGGGTGGGCGTCATGGGGATCCAACTAGGTGTGAACACATGCGAGGAAGCCGATTCTGTTGTAGACTGACCGCCCCCAGCACACCTGAATTTGCGTGCCACCGTGGCGCAGTCAAACTCCTGACGCCCATACTAATACTTCGAGCGAAATAAGAATTCTCTGTGCTTACCGTATAATCAAGCATTCCTTGACCTTCGATAAACGCAGATGTCTGTCCTATAGGCTTCACTCCAGGTCCAATTTTTTCATTATATGTTTTTAGAATCGTTGGCTTCAGGTTACATATGGGACCCACGATGTACAGCGTGTGGTTCTGGTTATTTTCGGTGAACTCGTAACTGAAAATAATCAACTTTGCTCAGTCGTGATATGCACACTCTCAACCAATTTGATTAGATAAGCCAGGGATATGGAATTCGTCTACCGGGATGTACTAGGCATTCGGTAGCTTACTTACGCCTAGGCAGCCAAAATATATGCCTCTTGTCACTTTGAGCGATTGTCTGCTCCGGGAAGGAGACGACCATGACTCTTATGGACTTCTCAATCATAAATCCCTACTATACAGTGCGTTTCATAATTATAAGGTCACCCCCAAATTTTTGGTTTTCAGAACACACAGCCAGCGTAAAATTTTTTGAGTATTTTTTACAGACAGTTTTTTTAAGTATTTTTCCCCACCACAGAAAACCCTTCCATACTAGTTTTGATGACATTACCTTTTAGCCCGATTTTTCTATGAATATTTTCTGGTTTTTGTGCCGTTTCATAATTATAAGGTCACCCCGAAGAAAGAGAAGATTTGCTAGAGTTAACAGCGCATTTGAAGGAGCTCATAATCTATGGTTCCCTCCTTTTCAAGAGCGACATTAACTGCCGTTTGGGAAAGTTGAAAGGAAATTCCGAAGAGCCTTACCACAGATATTGTTCCAGTCTTCAACAATTGCCTGTTTCAGCAGCTTTGTTTCCCAGAACTGGCGATTATTGGGGTAAATATTTTTGCGGCGATGTCTTCCAGATCTCCCCGATAGCGCTGAGACAAAGAGTGCGTGTTATCTATGGCTGGAGGTTTGTATTTCGGAACATTAACCACGATTCCGTTGAATGACCTACATGAACAACAGCCTTGTCATGCTGTTAGACGCAATTATGAAGAGCCGGCCGACTCCAAAAGGCAACTAATTTCTTCGTAAGATCTTCTAGCAGTCTTTGGAGTCCATTCTGCAGGTTTCGAAGGCAAGGTTCAATACAACTTTATTGCCGAAAACCACTCAGGCCATCACCCTTTTCCCAGAAAAATTGCCAAGGCTCCGCTAGATCGGCGCACTTCTCAGACCAAGCTAGTACTACCTCTACCTGTCAGTACCATACAAATAGAGTATTTTCAGACTCAAAAGTACAATTCGGATGGAATTATTCGCATGCAGGGTGCAACTGCTATGCAAATTCAGTTTCTTTCAATCCGTGCTCAAGAACAACTTTATGAATTGAAGTCGTCCCGCCTTATGGTGTGCTGTAGGCCTCGGAAACTACTTCATTATTTCTTCAGTGATGTTTCTGCTCTTCCTCGCTGCTGTACACGCTGTGGTTCCAGACTAAAAATGGTTTAACTCCAAACAAATCTGGTCCATGGAGGAGGTGCGGTAGGAAGTGGCCCCCACAGTGCTTTCCTCGTTGATGATAATAATCTCACGTGGGAGTCCAGAGCCTGAAAAACATCCGAAGACACCGAATCTCTCGAATGTCATCTAACTGAGCACAGGAATCTTCCGATTTTTTTTGGAAGGGCTCTCAAACTGAGCCTAGCACCACAAGAATCCCAAATCTGGGCTTTTCTCTCGGAACATAGAAGCTGGCCACAAGGCGAATGAATATGTATCTCGAAGATGTATTTGGAAGACAAATCTACCATCACAGACTCGCCGGGGCCTGAACTTTTTTCTTTTTTCAGGGTGACCTTATAATTATGAAACGGTGCGAAAAACAAAAAAATACTCCTAAAAACATAAGGTAAACGAGACTGCTACCAAAAATCGGACACGGGGGTTATTTCAGGTGAGGAACCCGTCTATGAGACTGAAAAGATTCCTCAATGGAGTGTTGTCTAGAAAACCTGAAATTCAGGGGTGACCTTATAATTATGAAACGCACTGTATATAAAACGCTTCGTCTGCCTGTCCGTCCCTCCGTCCCTTTGTACGTCTGTCACGAAATTCATATCTCGCGTCGCAGTAGAGCTGGGACTTTGAATTTTTAAAGTGATATAGGGGGTGGTAAGGGAACGTCAGTGGTGAGGGAACGGAAGTGATAGCGACTGATAAGGGCTGATAAGGAGCCTCCAAAGGTGAATGGCGGGAAAATGATATCTCGCGTCGCAGCGAAGCTGGGACTCTGGATTTTTAAAGTGATATAAGGGGTGGTAAGGGAACGTCAGTGGTGAGGGAACGGAAGTGATAGCGACTGATAAGGGCTGATAAGGAACTTCGAAAGGCGAATGGCGAGAAATTGATATCTCGCGTCGCAGCAAAGCTGGGACTCTGGATTTTTAAAGTGATATAAGGGGTGGTAAGGTAGCATCAGCGGTGAGGGAACGGAAGTGATAGCAACTGATAAGGGCTGATATGGAGCCTCCAAAGGTGAATGGCGAGAAATTGACATCTCGCGTCTCTAGGACTCTCAATTCCTAAAGTGGTATAAGGACAAGATTGACGGGAGGAATTTTGTTTCCCTTTTCCAATTTTGCGAATTCCCCATTCCTGAAACCGTTCGAGTGATGGGTTATGGGTACTTTCGGTTCATGGGAAAGAAGCATTTCCGATCAACCCACTTACGCCCATGGTGTTACGCGCACGGTAGTGTGCGCCAGCCAACTGGTAAATGATAAGGGCCTAAAGAAAAATGGTATGGAGAAACTTCGAGCTACAGCTTCCTAGCAAGGTCCGACGCTGGCGTCGGCAACAAACTCCTCTTGGCAGTGATCCCTTCATGAGCTCATCACATGCGACGTGTACATCCGCCGCAACACAGATGCGCGTGGCTCCAAACGATATGTCGGTGAGAGACAACGCGTTCTTCACAGATGTTAACGAGAAATGGGGACTTAGGTGTTGTGGATGTCTATTTTCATTTCTTTTTTGCTCACACTTCCTACCACGTCTAAATAACTAGCTGGCGGTGCTAATGCTGTTGAGGGTCCCAGGGTTCCTCTTCAATTGCGGCTTAGGCAAAAGCCTAGGCTAAAATAGCGTCGAACGCTGAGCACAATGGAGTGCCCCTCCCAACTGCATTAGCGCTCCCTTGGCTTCAAAATGAAAGGGAGTTCTGCTGCAGGTGAGTGCCTACTATAACAAGAGTGACTGCATTGACATTTTTTACTGGAAATGCAAAACTGAGAACACAAATGACAAAATGGCAGGTACACTCACACTTCGCTCTCAGTTCCATTGTGAAAGGTAAATTGTGCCCATACTGGATGATAGGTTTCAGAAATAACTCGCGTCTTCAATCTACAACTCGACACAGGCGAAATCAGCAGGAAAATCATTGAAATCAGCAGGAAAAAAATCATTGACGATCTTAAATTAATCAAGTTACTATTCACCTTTGGACCAGCAATACAGTGGAAAAAAAGCTGAAAGGCAGCATATCATTGAATAGAACATACAGTAGCGCTCAAAAGTCTTCGGCCACTTTTTGTCATAACTTTTTTCTACTTGACCAAATTTCACAAAATTTATGGCGCCTGAACCTATTGTCAACATTTCATTCTACTTGATTTCCGCTTCACTCTTTGGTTTTTTCAAGAATTCACTACAAGACCACCAAAGAAAAGGAAAAGGCTCGGTCAAGAAAAAACGGCTCTCCCTGCAAAAACAAAACGAGCAATCCTCAGAGAACATTAATATTTTATAGAAAGACCACGACTTTTGACGACAGCGGCACTGCGGGACGGCATAGGGATGGCACCCCAAAAACGAAAAATTGCATTTAACCACGTAACTCACACCGTTGAGCGCCAAAATAGTATATTCAGTATGCAGTGTCTACAAGTACAACATACCAAAATTTCTCTTAGATCGGTTCAGTCGCAGGAAAGTTACAAGTGAAAAACCCAAGTGAAAGACCATTTCGCCAAAGAGTTTTGAGCGCTACTGTTTATGTGTAGTGTTCGCGGTAATTATAGCAGCATTTACAACTGATCACAGTAACAGCTGACCACAGTAGGAGAACAGAAAATGATATACCATTTCATAATACGTATTATACGGGAAATACGGGAATACGAATACGATACGGGAAATGTAAAACACAACTGGTGCCGCCGACATGAGTGATAACGTCGAAGTTGTAGGCCATTTTTAGGTCAGCGAACGGCGTTCAGGTCAATCAGCATGCAAGAGAGATTAGAAAGAGACAATAGAGGGACGATTGTCGATGCAATACTATTGGGTGGTTTGGAAAGTTCCTGCGATTTTCGATCCCTAACTTTAAGCGAGCATATCCTGCCTTACACAAAGTTTTGCCAATAGAGATGAGAACCATTAAGATCTATATATTTTGCCAACAAGATGCAACATTATCTGTTCCACTTGCCGAAAACCTTGGAGATCTAGAAGCGATGAATTCGTTGAAGGTCGCTTTAGCATCGTGTCGGGCCCTACAGCGTTTCTCTCGAAGGAAGCTTCCCAGATGCCTCTACAATGGTGATGGATAGAACAGATCGGGTGAGTAAGGTGGATGCAGAGAGTTTCGTAGCGCAGCTCAATCAACTCCTTCAAGGTTGTTGGTGCGAAATAGAGTTGTGCATTATCGTGAGGAAGAATGGGACTCCCCCTATTACCTAGTACTACTCTCATCATCTGCAGTTCGCTGTGCATCTCGGTGAGTTCTTCACAGTACTTTGCACTCGTAATAGCTTCGTCTGGATCCATGAAGCTTTGGTGAAACGAAATGGTCGCAGACCATCATATCACCACTATGCTTACTGTAAGGGTACGGATAGTCAAACTGGGATCTGGCCACGGTAATCTTATCCCAAACCTATCTATGGGAGACAGCTGTTAACTTTTCCCTATTTGGGTATCATATTCTCTCGACGCAACTTTACAGTTTCCAGATGCTGGCGCAATCCACTGACTCTACGATCGGAATGGGCGTTGCGAGGGAAAAAAGCTCGATCGGGGAGACCGTTACGGACGGCCGTGCCGACCCGTCGTCTGGACCGTCCTGGAGTCCTTACCCTTTTCTGCGTGTCCATCTCTTATTATTGTGCTCGGTCTTAATATCGCGTTATGTATTATTGTGAGTTATCATGAAGTTAGATATCCTATAAGGTGTTTGTGTGGCATGTTAGAGGCCAGGGTTTGAGCTGAGAGGGACAGACGATAAGAGGACGTCTGGTCCTTCAGCTTACGAACTGACCACTACGGACTTCACTTTTGTCCAGCTATTGTGCAGATCACCGTAAATTGTCATACAGCATCCGGCTCTTATCAAACGTCACGATGCAGTTGCGGATTGGGTCGTATTTATTCGGAGAATAAGAGTGTAGTAGGAGAAATGCAGTGCGGATTCGCTTAGTCCATTTCCTCCATTAACTCCAGGAAAGTTAGACATTTCATTCTGGGACAAAAGCGTTACAGGTTGGATAGAGCGACAAGCGAGTTCGTAGGCAAACCTAGCGAATAAACGAAAACGCTACTTAGCAACTTTTCCAACTACTTAATATTAGACTGAATTTTTTTGTTTTTTACTCCTGCCGTCACATCAAACCCCACTGGTCGGCGCCAATTTGTTCATCACGTGACTTTGGATGTTGTGTAAACGTGGCTCACGAATAAGAGAAGATTAATTAAGTTATTGAAAATCACTTGACTGAGTGGGGGAGGGGAGGGAGGGGTGAGGACATCAGGTCCAGAGTTATCCTCTGTCTGATCATGTGAGAGGGGATTCAATCGGTGTAATTTCTAATAACAATTTTGTGCAAAATGAGGGTTCTGTTTTTGTTAGATGGCGTACATACGCCTCAGATCCGTTCCTCTCTAAAAGGTGAGCTGCTGTTATCCCATGCGTATGCGTCCGCTACTGTGGCGAAGATAATGTTTTCGCAATGCGTCAGAAACTGCACTCTCTCATCTAATATGTACAGGCAATCCCTTGGAAGCACCAGTACACTACTGATGACTAGTATAATTGTATACAATAAACGTTAGGCATCACTACGCTGCTGCCAAGGCACGCCCGAAGATGGAACAACACGTATTCTACCACCGACCACCTTTGCGAAGGTGAACAAGTCTTTGTATTACATATATTAGCTTACACAGAATCAGTCTGCGGAAGACACAATGCTTCCAAGACACAGAGGCACCACGTTGTGGCTTATAACCAGAACCCGCGGGTCACCTCATCCTCATGAAGAGACGAGGCTACTCCACGCGTTCTGCCCGAAGAAGGGTGCACAATCCTTATGTTTCGCAAAAATGAAGCTCATGACCACAGAGCCACTTTCTCCTATTCACCAAGGATAATGCATAAAATACAAAAATGTTGTTATAAGTACATCTTATTGCATTTGTCGTTGTGTGTCGTGCTCACTTGATATCACTAGATCAAACGATGATCGGATTGGGTGATTAGCCCCTACAGCAAACCGCACATCACGACGGTTGCTGCTCCCATCTGAGGTGGACGTCGTAGTACACCTGAGAAGAAGCGTTTATATGATTCATCACTGAATATAAATTTCTTATTTAGTGGAAAAATTGTTATAGCGTGCAGTGTAACCCAAAACCCAATCTCAGTCGACATGGAACACAACACTGCTATGAAAGCTACGAAAGCTACGCCTTTCTGCTGCCCTTATGACATACTACTCCACTCATCATGACATATGTATTCTGGAACTCATTGCTTCCTAGGAGTATTTTTTAGGTTGGCTATTTTCTCAAAATACCCCACGCTTGCACTGTATTTTGGAAATTATAAAACCGTTCAAATGAGAAATCGGCTAAGCAGAAGCTCGTGGAAAGAAACACAGCTTTACTCATGTTTCCACATAAATCTGGCAAGCGATTCCGGCCATGTAGCTGACCACAGTGAGATGAGGAAACTTGAATGACCTGAACTGATCTGTAAATAACGCCAGTGTTCAAAACGGTGCTTCCACTATTTCAATTCACAACCCTTGGAGTTGTCAACACGCGTGTTCCGACCCTGGGAGCAAATCCACTTATAAGTCAACGCGAGCAGTCTTTGACCCCTTCTGACTGGCATAAAAACGGCCCATGGCACTTTGAGCTTTCATACTTGTAGTCACTATTGAAATGCCGTAAAAAATTAGATCTCCATCCAGTGATCCAAGGAAAGTTGATTTCTCCACTGGTCAAATCTTAATCGCAACGCTTGAACGTTGTCATCCTAGATCCATCCACTTCACACAGTATCAGGTCAAACCTCCATGTTGAGACCAACGCAGGATATTCCAACCTACGATCCCGTGAAAAAATAACTAGGTCATAAGGAGGAGCGACAGAGTAAGTTAAAAGAGCAGATTTGTCACCTCCAACGGGACTAAGACTGTGTGAAGGAAGACCTGCTGAAAAATGGAAGGATATGCATCAGGCACGTAAAACAGTTGCGAATGCAGCTGGGCAATCTCGCAAATCGCTACCGTCTTGGAAAGAAAGAGAAGGGGACGTCTGTTGCTGCTACTTATAGATAAAACGAAGCCGAGCGGCAAGAGTGTAACCATATTTCAAGGGTGCACTGAGAAATGAATACCTAAGAGATACTGTCTTCACCTCGTACTCAAGAAATCTTCCGACGCCGGCAATTAATGGCATTGTTTGCCCAATCGGTTTCGTCCAGGGATTGGGTCGCTTATTTCCTATAGGATTTCAAGACAGTCGGTCCCTAATCACATCTCCATCCATGATCGATACCAGATAACTCTGCTCAATCTTTGGCGATCCGTATCTAAATAAACGGCTTTTGTTTTGCAGGGTAAAATATTAATGAAATCACATGAGCAATAACTTCACATATATACGTATACGCTATGCACTAACTGCTTGACCTTCGAGGCTCTTTACGAATCAAATTTTGCTGAATGTGTCGTTGTGGAAGATGAATTGAGCCCAAACCGGTTAAGCATTACTAGAGAAGACTTAGTCGCAAGTTACAGGTTGATAAAATTATTAGCACAATCATATATATTTACATCTGAATGAACTCTTCTATATACGCTGACCTCTATATATACTTCACTCGTATGAACTCTTCTATATGTACTTCCCTCCTACATTTACGTAAAGAAAATGATCGATTCCGTCTCAAGATGCACCACGCATTCTGCTTCCACTCCAAGCATCTGGTATTTGGACCGCTTTTGGCCTATACAATTACATGCAGCGGTCGGTGATTGCTTCATTTTTATCCTCTCACATCAAATACATCGAGAAACGAATAGATTGGATAGGGCGAGCGTGACATGATTGGCAAAATTAGGGGGACCGGCAGGGGTAAACTTTTACGATAAGTTCGAGGTTATACCTTGCGGATCGTACCACCCGCAAGATCGCAGAATCGCAAAATCGCGTGATCGCGGGGCCGCAGGTACCGCAAGGTAGCATATTAAACACATAAGATAATACTAATGACAACACATAAGATTCTGCGATACTGCTATCCTGCAAATCGTGCGATGCGCATGGCATGACTTCAGCCTAAATCTCTGCCGTGACTCATCGTCCGATCTCAAGCAAAATTGCTCCACGCTAGCGCCTTCCCATTGTTCAAACTGCCTTCAGTGAGTGTGGAAGACACTAGAGCACTGTCCGTTTGATCCTAACTCGCGCGCCAATTTGGCAGTCAGTTCGTCGTCATGTCGTCGCAGTAACTGGCGCTTCTATTTATTCCTCACCATCAACTGGTAGTACGTCACCAACATACATCATAATTCTTGAGCAATTCCTGCTGTGAGGCATGAGGCTGCGCAACAGTTATTGCTGACAATAAATCAGTCGTCTACTACGCAATCTACCCCAAATCAACGTTGCTGGGCCACTGAATGAACTTGCATTACGTGTTTGTTTATTTACTTCACTTTTCGCTGACCGTATAGGTCGCTGCCGCTTATCCTCCTCCCTCCCCCCCCCCCCGCGCAGTTTTATCTTTATTCAACACATGTGTAGTTTACTTAGATACCTGAACTCATCTCTTGTTGATCGTAGATCAACTAGTAGCGACAGTTAACCGTAGTCCTCGTTTATAATAGTTAGTAGTATTCATAGCTGGTCAAGTAGAGAAAAATGACTCCTTAATCGTAGTTATTTATTGCTAGTTCCCCAATATTACTTGTCATTCATATTGTTTGGCCGTCACATATTCATGTAGTTAAGGATAAATCTCTGTGTTCATTGGCCATGTCAACTTTGGGCAATCATGATATGCGCCCATATTCGCTTAATCGCTAACACGCTCAACTCGCGTCAACTCCACCTTCGTGTTACCCTGTGGGTCGTTCGCTGGAATTAATCGCTACACCTCGGGGCATCAATCAATATCACGCACACGATGTAATCACACGCCTTTAAGTTAGGGGAAGGGAGGCCTACCATACCGCCCGCGTGACAGTGGGCAGACACATTTCAAATAGGAGCATCCGCAAGGGCGTTCACTCCTTCTCCGGTGATGTAGGCACCGTGTATTCCCACGTTTTGCCGCTATCCACGTCCAACTACTGATCGCAATCTCCCAAGCTGGTCATGACAGTATCTGCCGAGAATGGAGCTTTCAAAACCGCTGTCACTCATTGGAGGATGTGACTTCGTGCTTAAAGGAACCGGAAGGGGTCCGAAACAATAGGAAGATGCAAGGAAATTAGAATTTGGTAACGAACACTCATGATTAGAAGCGATAATCGGCGAAAAAACCTGGAATCAAAAGCGCGAGGCTGCGGTGTGTATTCGCATCCCATTCGCATCCACACAGGACTTTCCGAGTTGTCCGCTGTAGGAGACGGGCCGCGGGCCAACGTTAGTTGTAGCACCTGACTCCCAGCGCAGTGGAGTGGCCATTCCCAACTACATTAGCATTCATGTAAGTACATCTCGAAGCAATATAAGAAAGAACAAAGGAAAAAAGTAAAAGGAAAAAGCAAAGTTATAATAGAAACATCTCCTCTTGGCACCATGCCAAGGCATTGGCGAGTTTGCGCAATGGCGGCCACTTAAACTCGTCCACGCTACGTCTGTTCTACCGTAGGCCGAAATCACTCCCTTTCGGTGTCTTTAAATAAATCACTGGAGTCAAAACTGGCCGTGTACGTTCTGACAAGGTTACACCTAAGGAGAAGAATAATAAAAGTCAAAATGAAGTACCAACTGGTTCTACATATTCATTGAGAAATGGTTGCAGGCAAATGGATGTGACCTCTTTAATATCAAAAACGTAACGGTGAAGAAAAATGGAGGATAACGTCACCCTGGCCCCATTTCCTAATGAGTTATTGTTCATGGTAGAATAAAAACGCGTGTGCCGTAATTAACCCTTGCGAACCGCGATTCGCAGATTGCGAAGTCGTCGCAAGCATCTGTGGTCAGCACTGTTTCGTCTCTGAAGCGCGGTGTGTCTCTAAAGTTAAAAGCTAGAGCACAGCAACTGATAGAATGCCATCAGGGACAATCCGATGGTGCGAAAAGTGGTAATGATCCACGGAAACGAATATACGTATATTCGCTTATTTTTGTTAGACGTATTCAAAGAATGTATGCTTGAATGCGCGGAAAGCGATCATAGGATGCTATCTTAGCGAGAGGACGCACATAAGCAGGAACATAAGTGCCATTCAACGTACGAAAGAATTTTCAAGCAAATTTTGTGAATCGTCAGGAAACCTTCAAAAAAAAGCCACGTACCTGGCTACAGTTCATATGCTGTGAAGATGCTTGTACAGGACCGGAGAACAGAAAAGGTTTACTACTGCTACGCCATCCTGTCGGCAACAATCATAGGCAGTATTTGATTCCACGGTAATCAAATATGGCACCTGCAGCCATTGCGTCATTACACATATTATATCAGGAAACCGTACACATATTATATCAAGGAATCGTATTATAAACCAGAGGTAGCCAAGAAAAATGGGGTGCTAGGTGGACACAGGAGCATATCAGTATCTCAGTCCGGTTAAAACTAGTCATTAGGGAGGACGATGAAACGTAATTATTGTGAAGCAAGTAGTGCAAATTTGATGAAAGCTATGGAGGAAAGCAGCTCCCGAGTGAATTAATATAAACCAGTTGGCTGGCGCACACTTCTGCGCGCAAATCATGGCGATGCCGTGCAAAAAGGGTTTGATAGGCCCGACCACAGTTGTGTATGGAGTCGAGCGGAAATTTTCTTTCCTCTACTTTCAGCTAAGCTATTGAATTGGAAAAAAGCAGAGAATATGGCGTGATAATAAAGCATTTTGGTGTTAACATACTTCAGTCGCTTTGCAACGCATCCATTTTGCACCTCACCGACATGAATCGCGCGCAGTAGTGTGCGCCAGCCAACTGGTTTACGTCATCATTGGGAGTTTGGATAGTTCAGAGATAAACAGTTTTGTATTCGATTGCATCGATTGGTAACTAACGTTCACTTGCTGAGCATCCAATTCCTACACATTAATGGTATAATGGTGGATCTATATCTTTATTATCGTTGTTAATCGTTTTCGTAAACATGCTTCACTACTTGGAATTTTACATAGTCTAGCGGTCGATACCAAGTGTTGCTACCAATACCTAATTAAAATGATTCCGAGTGAACCGCTCGCTTCGCTATCACAGATATAGGTTGTATCATAATTATCAATGTAGATCACAGTATCAAGAGTAGTGCACCATTTTTTGGAACGCAAGGCAATTCAGCGGTCGATGCATCGGCCAGCCATATCAGGACATAAACAAAATATGTTCATCCAATGGCACTGGGCATCGGACGTTTTTGCTAAAGCGGTCGTATAGTAGTAGCAAATGATGTAAATGATTTCATCCTATCCAATCCTAATGGTTCCTATCAGCCACTGTAAGCCGCTATCAGTTTCACTGAGGCCCTGTACCCAACAATACCATTGAGTCCCCCGTACCCTACAATACCTGCAAATGTGAACATTTAACTGTTAGCCGCAAAAGCGAACCGGCCTTGGTGACATTTCCCTTCTCACGTTTCCAATCGAATATTATCAACCATTATCACTTTGGATCACCCACTATCAATGTCCCCGTCCAACCCTGCTGAACACCCATGAGTGACAGCGGCGACATTTGTCTTCTCATAATCATTATCAAATCTTATCAACCATTATCGATTTGAATCACCTACCATCGAAGTTCCTGGCCCACCCTGCTAAACATCTATGATGTGTTAGCGCTCTAGGATCAATGCGAAAAGCGAAACAAATTTGACGACGTTTGTTTTCTCATATTTATATCGAATCTTATCAACCATTATCACTTTAACTCACTCACACTAAAAGTCCCTGGCCCATCCTGCTAAACACCTATGAGTGTTAACGCTCCAGGATCAATGCCGAAAGCGAAACGGATTCGACGACTCTAGCCTTCCGACGCTCCTTTTCGAATCTTATTAATCGTTATCAATGCGGGTCACCCACCGTTAATGTCCCTGTCTCAGGACTTAGAACACCTATAAATATCGGCACTCTAGAATCAACGCGAAAGGTGAATCGAAAATGACGACATTTGCCTTCTCATGCTCCTAATCTAATCTTATCAACCGTTATCAATGCGGATCACCCACCGTTAATGTCCCTGGCACACCCTGCGAAACACCTATGAGTGTTAACGCTCCAGGAACAATGCGAAAAGCGAAACGGATTCGACGACTCTAGCCTTTATACGTTCCTTATCGTATCTTATCAACCGTTATCAATGCGGATCACCCACCATTAGTGTCCCCGTCCCACCCCGCAAAACACCTGTTAGTATGAACGCTCCGGGACCAATGCGAAAAGCGAAACGGATTTGACGACTCTAGCCTTTTTACGTTCCTTATCGTATCTTATCAAGCGTTATCGGTGCGGGTCACCCTTCATGAATGTTCCCACCCCATCCCGCAAAACACCTGTGAGTATGAACGCTCCGGGACCAATGCGAATAGCGAAACGGATTCGACGACTCTAGCCTTTATACGTTCCTTATCGTATCTTATCAACCGTTATCAATGCGGATCACCCACCATTAGTGTCCCCGTCCCACCCCGCAAAACACCTGTTAGTATGAACGCTCCGGGACCAATGCGAAAAGCGAAACGGATTCGACGACTCTAGCCTTTATACGTTCCTTATCGTATCTTATCAACCGTTATCAATGCGGATCACCCACCATTAGTGTCCCTGTTCCACCCCGCAAAACACCTGTTAGTATGAACGTTCCGGGACCAATGCGAAAAGCGAAACGGATTCGACGACTCTAGCCTTTTTACGCTCCTTATCGTATCTCATCAAGCGTAATCGGTGCGGGTCACCCTTCATGAATGTTCCCACCCCATCCCGCAAAACACCTGTGAGTATGAACGCTCCGGGACCAATGCGAATAGCGAAACGGATTCGACGACTCTAGCCTTTATACGTTCCTTATCGTATCTTATCAACCGTTATCAATGCGGATCACCCACCATTAGTGTCCCCGTCCCACCCCGCAAAACACCTGTTAGTATGAACGCTCCGGGACCAATGCGAAAAGCGAAACGGATTCGACGACTCTAGCTTTTTACGTTCCTTATCGTATCTTATCAAGCGTAATCAATGCGGATCACCCACCATTAGTGTCCCCTTCCCACCCCGCAAAACACCTGTTAGTATGAACGCTCCGGGACCAATGCGAAAAGCGAAACGGATTCGACGACTCTAGCTTTTTACGTTCCTTATCGTATCTTATGAAGCGTAATCAATGCGGATCACCCACCATTAGTGTCCCCGTCCCACCCCGCAAAACCCCTGTTAGTATGAACGCTCCGGGACCAATGCGAAAAGCGAAACGGATTCGACGACTCTAGCCTTTTTACGCTCCTTATCGTATCTTATCAAGCGTAATCAATGCGGATCACCCACCATTAGTGTCCCCTTCCCACCCCGCAAAACACCTGTTAGTATGAACGCTCCGGGACCAATGCGAAAAGCGAAACGGATTCGACGACTCTAGCCTTTTTACGCTCCTTATCAAATCTTATCAACCGTTATCAAGGTGGATCACCCACCATTAATGTCCCCGTCTTACCCCGCAAAACACCCAAAAGGGTCAGTGCTCTAGGACCAACCTGAAAGGGGAAACGACATTGGTGACATTCGCCTTTCGAGGCTCCTTATCAGCGCGTATCAGCTGCTATCACTTTCGGTCCACCACCGCCTGGGTCCCCTTACCACCCCCTATATCATTTGTAAAATTCAGCGTCCTAGCTTTGCTGCGACGCGAGATATGAATTTCGTGACAAACAGACGGACACACACACACACACACACACACACACACGCACAGACATACTAAGCGAATTATATAGAGTAGGATATTATCAACCATTATCACTTTAACTCACTCACACTAAAAGTCCCTGGCCCATCCTGCTAAACACCTATGAGTGTTAACGCTCCAGGATCAATGCCGAAAGCGAAACGGATTCGACGACTCTAGCCTTCCGACGCTCCTTTTCGAATCTTATTAATCGTTATCAATGCGGGTCACCCACCGTTAATGTCCCTGTCTCAGGACTTAGAACACCTATAAATATCGGCACTCTAGAATCAACGCGAAAGGTGAATCGAAAATGACGACATTTGCCTTCTCATGCTCCTAATCTAATCTTATCAACCGTTATCAATGCGGATCACCCACCGTTAATGTCCCTGGCACACCCTGCGAAACACCTATGAGTGTTAACGCTCCAGGAACAATGCGAAAAGCGAAACGGATTCGACGACTCTAGCCTTTATACGTTCCTTATCGTATCTTATCAACCGTTATCAATGCGGATCACCCACCATTAGTGTCCCTGTTCCACCCCGCAAAACACCTGTTAGTATGAACGTTCCGGGACCAATGCGAAAAGCGAAACGGATTCGACGACTCTAGCCTTTTTACGCTCCTTATCGTATCTCATCAAGCGTAATCGGTGCGGGTCACCCTTCATGAATGTTCCCACCCCATCCCGCAAAACACCTGTGAGTATGAACGCTCCGGGACCAATGCGAATAGCGAAACGGATTCGACGACTCTAGCCTTTATACGTTCCTTATCGTATCTTATCAACCGTTATCAATGCGGATCACCCACCATTAGTGTCCCCGTCCCACCCCGCAAAACACCTGTTAGTATGAACGCTCCGGGACCAATGCGAAAAGCGAAACGGATTCGACGACTCTAGCCTTTATACGTTCCTTATCGTATCTTATCAACCGTTATCAATGCGGATCACCCACCATTAGTGTCCCCGTCCCACCCCGCAAAACACCTGTTAGTATGAACGCTCCGGGACCAATGCGAAAAGCGAAACGGATTCGACGACTCTAGCCTTTATACGTTCCTTATCGTATCTTATCAACCGTTATCAATGCGGATCACCCACCATTAGTGTCCCTGTTCCACCCCGCAAAACACCTGTTAGTATGAACGTTCCGGGACCAATGCGAAAAGCGAAACGGATTCGACGACTCTAGCCTTTTTACGCTCCTTATCGTATCTCATCAAGCGTAATCGGTGCGGGTCACCCTTCATGAATGTTCCCACCCCATCCCGCAAAACACCTGTGAGTATGAACGCTCCGGGACCAATGCGAATAGCGAAACGGATTCGACGACTCTAGCCTTTATACGTTCCTTATCGTATCTTATCAACCGTTATCAATGCGGATCACCCACCATTAGTGTCCCCGTCCCACCCCGCAAAACACCTGTTAGTATGAACGCTCCGGGACCAATGCGAAAAGCGAAACGGATTCGACGACTCTAGCCTTTATACGTTCCTTATCGTATCTTATCAACCGTTATCAATGCGGATCACCCACCATTAGTGTCCCTGTTCCACCCCGCAAAACACCTGTTAGTATGAACGTTCCGGGACCAATGCGAAAAGCGAAACGGATTCGACGACTCTAGCCTTTTTACGCTCCTTATCGTATCTCATCAAGCGTAATCGGTGCGGGTCACCCTTCATGAATGTTCCCACCCCATCCCGCAAAACACCTGTGAGTATGAACGCTCCGGGACCAATGCGAAAAGCGAAACGGATTCGACGACTCTAGCCTTTATACGTTCCTTATCGTATCTTATCAACCGTTATCAATGCGGATCACCCACCATTAGTGTCCCCTTCCCACCCCGCAAAACACCTGTTAGTATGAACGCTCCGGGACCAATGCGAAAAGCGAAACGGATTCGACGACTCTAGCTTTTTACGTTCCTTATCGTATCTTATCAAGCGTAATCAATGCGGATCACCCACCATTAGTGTCCCCTTCCCACCCCGCAAAACACCTGTTAGTATGAACGCTCCGGGACCAATGCGAAAAGCGAAACGGATTCGACGACTCTAGCTTTTTACGTTCCTTATCGTATCTTATCAAGCGTAATCAATGCGGATCACCCACCATTAGTGTCCCCGTCCCACCCCGCAAAACCCCTGTTAGTATGAACGCTCCGGGACCAATGCGAAAAGCGAAACGGATTCGACGACTCTAGCCTTTTTACGCTCCTTATCGTATCTTATCAAGCGTAATCAATGCGGATCACCCACCATTAGTGTCCCCTTCCCACCCCGCAAAACACCTGTTAGTATGAACGCTCCGGGACCAATGCGAAAAGCGAAACGGATTCGACGACTCTAGCCTTTTTACGCTCCTTATCAAATCTTATCAACCGTTATCAAGGTGGATCACCCACCATTAATGTCCCCGTCTTACCCCGCAAAACACCCAAAAGGGTCAGTGCTCTAGGACCAACCTGAAAGGGGAAACGACATTGGTGACATTCGCCTTTCGAGGCTCCTTATCAGCGCGTATCAGCTGCTATCACTTTCGGTCCACCACCGCCTGGGTCCCCTTACCACCCCCTATATCATTTGTAAAATTCAGCGTCCTAGCTTTGCTGCGACGCGAGATATGAATTTCGTGACAAACAGACGGACACACACACACACACACACACACACACACACGCACAGACATACTAAGCGAATTATATAGAGTAGGATAATAGTGATGATAATAATTATGAAGGTTACTATGTTCTTCCCACATAGCCACAAAGCGTCGTAAAACATTGCAATGAATGTAATTAATGAAAACCAATAAGGATTATAATGTAGAAAATCGGAGAGGGTATGCGGGTGGTGGGTTCAAAATTTGATGTCGTATCGGCCCTCGGGTAAAAGTGATTGCAGAGTCGTGGAAGCGGGCATAGATCAAATATTCCAATATAGGTAACTTTTACAATGAATTCGTTTATTATTATCCTGCGTTTATGGGCCACTGCTTCGGCGTTTCAGATTCTTTCAATTTGTAACGATTTACCATGAATCCTCAAGTAATCTTACCACTTCTGTTGTATCACAGCTGCTTTTGATCTCCAATAACATCAACAATCTCTTGTCTCCTACCGAATCCGAGCCCATCGACTGAAATCGATAGAATTTCAGTGCACTTTAAAAACCCAGCGAACGCTTTTTACGAGCAGAGTTTTGAGGGAAGACTGTTCCAATTGAAGGATAAGGGGCAGCGCATGACTTAGTGTTGTGAATAAGACACCATTACAACATTTAGACCCTATAACACTACCTGTTCCTCTTCGATACACAAGCTTTGCAAAAAAAATTAGAACCATAACCTAATGTGGAAATTAGTAGTGTCCTTTTTCTTACGGCACGGAATACTATCATGCGGAACAACGGTTGAGAATTCTAAACTAAGCACTTAAAGAGTAGCTGCAAACCGCGTTCATAGCCGTTCCGCAGTGTCGCAGGCAGAGCGTGGTACGTGTCCCTGCGTCTCCACCTATGCCACCCTGCCTCGTTGCTTATGAACGCAGCCACGCCCTTCCGGCGCTGAGTATGAACGCGGTCTCAGTGAACAACTTTCACACTACGTTTTCGCTTTGTTGCACGTAGAAATTAATTTTTCTCGCCCCTTCCCAGCATACCAAGGCAAAATTCGCATTCCCCCTATACGTGGAAACCTCGTAGGTGTAACATGCTGCATATGTGAAGCCAATCAGTACCTTTATCGTGTTCTTGGTTGTACTTGATGCAATGAAGCACAATACACAGCAATGCCCTACAATAAATGGGGTGTGTGCAGATATGACAGCGAATCGCGTGGCCGCCCGCGCCGAGCGGCGTGACGGGTGCGAGTGCCAGTACCAGAGCATGGCAGCCTTCGATCGAGGCAATGTGGCATGGTGAAAGCGCAGATGTGACGCAGCC
Source organism: Trichostrongylus colubriformis (assembly GCA_963978905.1). Taxonomy (NCBI): domain Eukaryota; kingdom Metazoa; phylum Nematoda; class Chromadorea; order Rhabditida; family Trichostrongylidae; genus Trichostrongylus; species Trichostrongylus colubriformis. The sequence continues at coordinate 52,018,106 of OZ022256.1, read as the reverse complement.
ACGCTCTGCCGGGTTCCCAAAAGCAATCGATTCGCAAGTAGTGGTGGCGCCGCGAGTGAAACGCTGCGAAGTGATTCGCTGTCATATCTGCACACACCCCAATAAGTGCTGCCGTTTCTCCTTCACACCCGCCAAAGTATTTTAGGTCAAATAAGCAATTTTGGCAAATGAATCCCAATTTACATTTCCACTCTCGCAAAATTCTTACATGTCAATATTTACTTTTTTTAGTGACACCTATCATCAGGTTTTCCGAACGAACAACTTTATTCGCTCATTAGAGGGCGAGCGTATCTTCCAGATGGGGGTGATTAACCCCGCTCAAATATGAGAGGCTTTCTCGTGAGCACAGTTTATTGCAAACAGTCCGATTAAACTTGCAATAACAACAATCTTTTTGATGATTTTATTTGCCTTACACGGTTTCAAAGCCGAGAGTCAGTTCTGTTAACAAAACACACATTACTTTTAGCTTAACAGCAAACATATACAAAATGGTCATGATCACTTAGAGTATAAACACGACGCTGAAACTAGCCGCACACACGATTCGGTGCGCTTTGAGCTATATCTGGCCGGGTCGGCGGGCACCGTAACCAATGGAAGAAATCCCGCTTCAAATATGGGGTCATACACACATGCACACATACAAATGGAACACTATAAAAATGACATTTCAAATTTGAAAAAAAACGATGGCAAATTGGTGCCCGGCGGGGCGGGAAGACATGACGATAGGCAGAGCGAATCATAGAAGATTCTCATAAACAACGCCGATCATGTTTAAGTGTATGGGCTCATATAAGAGTCTTAAACGTGAGAAAAGCAGTACAATTAACAACTAAGGGGTCGTAATAAATAAGCGAGGGGTTTTATATACATCAGGGGTAGCTGGTAAGCATAATTAGAATTCTGAGACTGAGCAACTATATTAAAGAACCGGGATCTGGTTCGAACTTCGTGTGACGACGACAACGATGATCGAACCATAGTCGAAAGTGAACATTTGAACCTAATGAGCAACTGAGCTTTATGGAAGATGATGAAAAGTGAGCGCGATGTGGGCATCACCGGCCTCGGCAAACTCGGTGCAGGATCGTTGACGCAAGAGCCGAAGAGGCTGGCCCAGCGATAGTCGCTGGGCCGTGGCCATTGATGATCCATGGACATGTGAGATTCGATTACGACGACGTCATTGCGGTCGAATCCTTCGGTGGGAGTGGCGCATTATGTACCGGTCTACGGGTCCGTATGCTATTAGACCCTAAAAGAATTAGAATCAGATGGGTACAGAAAAGAAGATCTAAACATGGTCTGGACGGTTTTTTCTTTTCGAAAATGTATGCAGAAAATCTGAGCTCTTGGGAAATTCCAAAAGACAGTGATAGGGGTAATGTGGGTAATGAAAACTCATAGACTGGTTTACCCAAATGTAAGCTCGAGATCTAAAAGGACTATATGCGGCGGCGTTCCGGTGAAAAGAGCGCCCGAACTTCGGAGTTTTTTTTTCGAAAGCTACCACTTGTGTGATTCTATTCCACCCCTCTTTCCAAGCTGGCCCGCTCTTTCAAAATCAGCGTTGGGAAGGGGCCCAGTCTTTCGTGTTACTCTTAACCTCGACTCTTGTACTCAATGATCTTCCGATATCCTGCCGGGTTTACCCCTGCCTTTGTCTTCAGTGAGACGGTAAATTCAGAGAAGTGTCGGTGAGGTTATGGGAACGAACCCCTATGAAGCGTTTGCTACATTCTTTTGACGTGGATGATACCTTCCTGGGGAAGCTGCACGGCTGTAAACTGCGGGAAACCCTAAATATGGTGGTATCTCAATGAGGGGGGGGGGGGGGGGTGGGGCATATAACTATTTATGGACGTTTTTTTACCTAAGCCTAGAGAAGGATAAAAACCTCTTCGTTTCTCCACTAAGGCTTCGGCAAAAACACACGGTCTCCTGAAAGGCAGTGGCGGGATAGCTGTATAGCCCTTAATGTGCACATTTACTCCTGAGAGATCCCTCTAAAATGCTTAAATGTGCAACTTTTCACATAATCCCCCCTCCCACATTGCGATAGCACCATAAGTATGAGATATTTTCAGTCCTATAACTTCTGTTCGAGGTTTAATCAGAACTAGGTCATGGTACCTGAGCGATTTTCTTAACATAAGCGAAAAATAGCAGCCGCTTCGTTCGAAGTGAATGACCTCATATGGTAAAACATCTGAAAGGGTATGGCAGGATAGTTTTCGATTGGTGACACTAAGGGCAGAGCTGGGAAGGAGTAGAAGGTATCTTACCGGCTGGCCGCGTGAGATCGCAAAGGAACGTTTTGCTCCTCAAGCCCCACACCCCAGGGCGGAATTTATTTTTCACACTCCTTGTGACTACTCATGAAACTACCATTCACTGTAGAAATCTTTCCAAAACGCTTTCAAACAGTGCTCAAACCATTTGTGTATTTTCTAAAGTGATGTGTAGTGAGTGTGTTAGTATCTACTGATCCTATTTCTGAATCTATCAAAAAAATAAAGATTGGTGCTGGACAACCACGAACTCTTTTGCTGTTCCAGTTCTCGAGCGATCTTCAAACGACGATAGCTGGCTCGTAGTCGATCAGCGGTCGATGTTGTCAATGAATTTGGATGTGAACTGTCGTTTACGGACTGGAACGCTTTTACCACTCGAATCTGTAAGAACCTGCTGAGTGCATGGCATGCTTTTATCATAGTTATCACGCACACGCACACCGAATATCGCACAGCGACAACAATCAATGTGGTCCTGAGCGGAATATTTCACACGTGTTGTTAGGTGGATATCTTCCTAGTAAGAGGCCACACTGTTCTATATTCATGGCTCATTTGGGAATATAAGTTGTTGCTATTGTTATGAATGAATTTGGGAAAAAATATGGATCTACGTAGAATTGAACTGAAATTTGTGTAGAGCAGTGTAAACGTAGAAAGTGCCAGTGACTAGCTTATCCGTTCGACTTCTCTCCCAGTCAAAGAAGATCCACAGAAGACACCATTACAGTGATAGCGATCGCTAGAGTCGGCGAGGGAACAGCCCACCGATAGGGAGTGCGCGGCACTTGCTGTCACTCCACCCACCCGCCTAGTGTGCCCACCGTTTTGAATAGGTCAAAAATGCTCCCTTCCTGGATCGTCAGGCGAATTGGACCAGTTTTCAAGTCTTAAAAGCAAGTTTATGGTATTCCGCACTAACAGTGGACCTAGACAGTCATTGGTAGGAGAGCGTAGGGCGCCCCGGTTTGTAAAGAGGGAGAGGACACGCTTGCAACGCCTTCCCATCAGTTTGACCCCTTCTTCCAGTGTACTCGAAGTATCGGGTAAGACAACAGCCCTTCTTATCCAGAGTTATATGGGAAACGCGGCCTCAGACTTACTCTTTATTATGCCTTGATTTTCCTGAAAGCATAAGTTAGTATATATAATTATGCACTGAACATTATCATTAACTAAAAGCTTGTATTGAGCGAGCTAAAAGTTGTTTTGTAGCCCTCTCATACAATCTATCAAATAGTGAGTACTACAGTGCAGAGTTAAAATCGCTGTAGAACGAAATTCAATGACGGCAAGAGCTTGAAAATATAAACGGTGCTTTCACTATACCTGTGTCTGAAGTCTAGTGAGACCAAGTAACCACAGCATTTGACCAGGACGTTTCTCCTGTAAGCCGTCTGGTTTCGGTGCCATCGATGAAGATGACGGTACGTCATATTCACCGGTGAGTAGAATTGACGTCGGCTTTACTTCTCCTTTACCAAATCGGAACGATTTTGGCAATATCGACGACGGTATCGATGTGACAACCTGAGGCGGAAAGAAAACTAGCGTGTATCAACTGAATAAACCGAATAAATGTGACTAAATGGGACTAGTTCCCACTGAATCGTGTGCTCAACGAAGGCAACGCGTGAAGGAGCGCTGTCTCTTTTACTTTGACTCAGATCATATCTTGAAAGTGACGGCGCTTTCCCAGGAAAGAGGAGGTTTCTCTGTTGCAGTGTTTCTGTTAGACAAAATGGCAAGACCCTTATCGTTGCGACACCGTTCATACTCGGCGACTAATCGCGTAATCGATAGCGCACCGCAACGCGTACCTCGCTGTGACGAGCCACCACCGTGCCTAATCATCGCACCGCTCATTAGCAATTTTCACACAGTGCCGGAGTGCGCGACGTCAGCACTGAGTCAGTATTGATCCAAAACGGCGTTTGCAGCGACAACCGGTGGCGCGGTTGTCGTTGCAAGTGAGTGTTCGCACCCGCAATCGACGAGTATGAGCGCGGCGTTTGGCTCTTCACGATCAATCGATTCCGATATCCTGATCAAGATCGAAGAATACCCTTTTTAATAACTCTCGGACACACTGCATGTGCATATTCCCCCCCCCCCCCTCCTCCCTCCACTGGGAAAACGCTCTCTAGTCATCTAGTATCTTCTATTCTAATCCGTCTAGAATGTGATGCACCTGGAAACAATCAACTAGTGAAAATCGGAACTAAAAGTTTCAAAGCAGAACTTTTCTTTTGTGAATCCTACAAAAAGCAGCTAGGTGAACAGAAGTGCTTGATCAATGGTGCGTCACTCAAAAAAAGAGAATTCAACTACAACAAGAACTCTATTGTTATCTGATCAAATTATGGCTTTTCTAATTAGTTCCCGCATTTTCACAGATACTATAGTTCTAAATATCTCTGGTCAGGTTTCGTTATAGTTCATAGAAGCCCTCAGAATTGAAAAAGGAAAGTTGTCGCCTAGAAATCGAACACAACCAACCTGTCCCCAAATGAGTTCTCCCAAACCACAGGCGATACAAATCGCCCATTGCATGGCGTTCAGTGGAGCGGTAGAAAACCAATGACCACCGAACTGTACAATCAACACTTGTGAAATAAGCGTTGTGATCCATATAACGCAGAAAATCGGGTTTGAGAAGAGGCCCTGGAAAGTATGACATTCAAAAATAAGCTTATAGAGAGATTAAGGTTAAACTGTTTCACAGTAACCATTGATTTGTGTTATCAAACATCTAATACTCCGCACCATGCATCTCTAGCCAGGTGGCTAGATCTCAGATGGAGAAAGGACAACGGTTAACTCGGGTTCCCCGATGGTAGTTATTTTAGTCAAAGCCGAAGCTACGAAGGTGGGGACTGAGTATGCCATTTATAGAGGGTCCATACCACAGAAGAAAGACATAAGCAGTTCACAAACGGCAATTTTAAAGCCTGTTCAAGATGGCTGTGAACACAAAGAAGATTGCCATAAAATTGCTTCAGAGAGTTCCATGGAAGGAGAACATTACAGGTCAGGATTTAAGTTGGACTATCAGGAAATTAAGACAGCCTTTCTACTATATTCTGAGAAGCTCAGAGAACAAGTAATAAGCAGCGATACCAGGCCGAGCACTTCACCAAAGCCCTTTTGAAATTACCAAAACTACCCCACGAAGAACTATGCATATTCAAATAACAGCGCTTAGATTAGATCTGCGGTACATTTCTTTCGACTGGCGCTTCGCTATCGATTTTTATTTTGGCGTAATTTTTCACTTGAAAGGCGTAAACAAATTCTATAAGTTACATCTTACAGATATCACATAAGCTTCAGATCAGCTATCAAATGAGCTCCTGTAAGCTTATAAGATTGAGGAGGCTTCGTAAGTGGTTATTGAATGATGAGTCTTCCTAAGCAAACTCCCATGGCTTCCATGGACGCACACGTCCAAACTGTGAATATTTCGCAATTTCCAAGCAGAAATTAGATTCTTTAAAATGCGCCGTCAGCACATGTGAGATTCGAGGACTAAACCCCCCGTGGCAACTAGCTCTCTCCCATATCATTGGATTTAAAGCAAGCTTTTCTGGAAATGCGGAATCATATGGTTGAAGCATATGGATCTAAAAACACGGCTAGGAGCAATTTTGGCAGAATACGAAATAATGGTGTAGGACAGGTGATCAAAAGTGTCACAGTAGAGAAAGAACGGAAATGATCAAAAATCCGGATCACAATACTCGAAAACCTCCTTTTCACTCCTTTTCTCTTTTATGTCCTCTGCATCACTAACCAATGGGAGAAGATGCAAAGGGGTGAGAAGTCAAGTCAGACAGCAGTAAACGTTCTTCCACCTTCGCAGCAACTCGTCCAGTCGATGTAAGGCAGCGTGACTGACAGCGCTGGGGGATTACCATTAAGACATCAAAACGCGTCTTTCCAATGAGGGTTTAGCCACAAATAATCTCTCCGGACCGAATGCTTAGTCACAAAGAATATGTCTTCTCAGTTATTACATGCTTCTCACCCCTGACCATGTCTTTGGTTCTCACCCGTACAGTTTTCGGCCCGTCATACTCTTGTCAGGCGATGCACATGGTCTTAAATAGCACACCGCCTACCAGCTTGGACTCCAGTATTCATTTGACACGTTTGTCGCTAGTTAGATATTATAAAGCATTTTAACCAAAAACCCCCTTAGAATGACGTCTCCTTTCCTCAGCAAATTCAAACGAACCTTGAAGACATTCCGTTCTCCATGTACTTTTCGGGCATTAATTTCATTACATAATGTCATCAAAACGAATGCATTGAAAATGATGGTGAAATGGGCGCTCGGTGGTGATCCTAGTGGAGCATTCCGACCAGACGGTGTGTCAGGAATGAATTTGTCACCTAAAATATTAATTAGCGAACGATAGAAATGCATTTAAGACGATCATCAAATCAATTTAGCCATTTGCGGTCCTCGATGAGTCACGTGGCAGAAAAAGCCTAACAAAAATTGTTTCATTGGGGTCTGGTCCAGAAGGTGGTGACGCGCGTCGCCACTGCAGACTTCATAATGCCTGAGCGGCTCCTCCTGCGCCACACCCTAAACCCTGCGTACATAAGGTTGCAATATCGATCTGCTACCAGCTAAAATTTTCACTTAAATGCCCGGGAAAATGAATAAAACATGATAAAAGAACTTAGTGAGATTACTACAGAATCGATAAACTTGTGTGTTTCGTAAATCGACAAATAAAAAAATATTTTAAAAAAACTATGAAATATATAAATAAAATATAAAGCCATGAAATCGAGTACTCACCCCAAAACATGATACCAAAGAGAATTACAAGTTGATAAATAGCATGACCGACAATATTCTTGACCATAGTTCGTGAGATCAGCGATTTCGTACGGCCATAAGGTTTTCTATAAAATAATATTTAAAAGATGGAATACAAAAAAGCAGTCATTATCAAGAATAATGTGTCAAGTCACAGTACCTTTCAAGCAGTTCTTCGGTGGGCATTTCGGTAGCCAATGCTAATGAAGCCAAAGTGTCCATAATCAGATTCACCCATAACATTTGGACTGCCTTAAGTTGAATCAATAAAAATCACGAAAAAAAACTTATTTTCAACGGGTTTCAAAATATAGGTAGCATGGGGTTGTTTTGAGTACCTAGTAACGCCTCATAAAAGAAAAAGTTACCAGCATCAGATGAGGCAGTGAAGACAGTAAGAATGAAAATAGCAAGTGGAGAATAAGATAAATGAAACTTTTCATGTTTTGAAATTTTAAAGAGCTGGAAATCAATAATAAGGGGGTGCCTACCATTATCGATTGAAGCTAATAGCGTCATAAGCGGGTCAAGGAATGGAACAATCAACGCAAGGAAAAATGAGCGACAAAAGCTAAACTAAGGACATAGGAAAAGGGTTGGAATTGGGCATAGTGTGATGAGCGCAATTAGAAAAACAGCACTATTCATTTCACGTTTTAAAGCACATAAGGCCGCATTCATACTTAGCGATGACGGCGGCAAGGCGTGGCCGTGTGTCTCTGCGTCTTCGCCTGTCGGTCTGCGTCATCTCTGCACCCCCAACGTGCCACGTCTTGCTATCTGGGAACGCAACCACGCCCTGCCGGCACAAAGTATGACGCGATCTGACGCGTGCAATTTGAGGGGTTAGAGCCACTCAAGGCAGCAGTTACGGGCTAGAAATCGAGAGTATCATGACAACGGAATATGGTAGACACGCCGAAGTGACAAAAGGTTCCTCGAAAAAATTGATTCTACCTTCAAACAAGTCATTTTTGTCATAAAATGTAATATATTGATTACTATCAGAATTATCAAAAGCAAAAACACCCAAAATAGGTACCTTGAGAGGCGAATCACTAATGGCACAAGCTCCAATGAATGCAATCGTCACCGCAACAACGTTCACTGTGAGTTGAAATTGCAAAAATTTTGAGATAGAATCGTAGACATTTCGTCCCCACATAACGGCCTGAAATCGGTTACGATCAGATATTTCACTGATATCAATACATTATCAAAAATCCATTACCTTAACAATAGATGTGAAGTTATCATCGGTAAGAATGATATCGGATGCTTCTTTGGCCACGTCCGTACCAGCAATGCCCTTAATGTTTGAAGTTATCGAAACGACCTTTTACATTACAGAAGAAATAAATCCAAGTTTTTCCGAAATTTTCAGAAAAAACTTCGACTCCAGCTAAATTATCACCAACTCACCATAGCAAATCCTACATCGGCTTTTTTTAGCGCTGGCGCATCGTTGGTACCATCACCAGTGACGGCCACCACTTCTCTAAAAACAAACATTGCAATAGTGTTAATCGATAATTGATCTTAAAAGGCATAAATATAAGACGGCTGAAGGCTATTTACTTACCTGTTCTTAGAAACTTTGCTATCGATAATTCCCTTGACCAACACATATTTATCAGACGGCTGAGCTCGTGCCAGGACGCGTAACCGTGGCCAAATCGCATCCAGCTTCGCTTGGCTGACTTTTCCATTTTCGTCGCGAATTCTTGAAGAGGAAATAATTAAACCTTCAAAAACTTAAGGTAACCAGGAGAAAATCCATTGAAAGGGAAAATTCGTCACTCAACGGCTAGCATCGCCTATAACATACATTGCCGTTCAGCTTCCCAACGGGGTGGAACGGCAGTGTATGTCATAGGCAATGTTTTTGGGAGGCCCCTTCGGTTGCACTCAGTGTCTTACCGCAAAGCCCAGCTCAAGCAGTGAGGTGACAATGGGTGGTATACTTCAAGCTAGTCGAATAACGTTAGTGGAAGGGATGATCCGTTCTGATCGCTTAACGTGGCTTGCGGAGCAAGAGCGATGGAAACCAATAAGCTTTAAATTTCAGGGGGGGGGGGGGGGACACAGGGTGAAGAAAAAGTAATATAAACTGTTCAACGACGCTGTAATTCCCACCTCGCGTTGAACTCCTTTCCTTCTAAAGCAAGGAAATCCGCTCCAGGCCGCAGAATTCCACATGCTGTTGCAATCGATCGTGCAGTGTTGATATTATCACCAGTGACCATTCGGACGGTAATGCCAGCTTTCTGGCATTTATCGATAGCAGCTGGTACCTAGAAGAAGCTTATTCCGTAAGACCCATTCCGATCAATAATCGGTTTCCATAAATAAATTTTGTTTTTATAGCTGTTCAGAATGTACCTCTGGTCGTACTGGATCCTGAATTCCCATGATAGCAATCATAGTCATGCCATTACGGATCATGTCCTCATCTTCCCAATCGATAGGTCCGCCATACTCAACCTTCAATAACCGTTGTTATAATATTTTGACACAAAATTTCTGATTCTCAATCCAAAGTTGTTAATTTCTTACACGTACTTCATTCTCCTGCTTCTTCATTCCCTTGGGGACCATATCCTTATAGGCAACACCAATGGTACGAAGACCGTCCGAGGCCATCGGTTCGATCACATCTTTAACGAGCTCTGCAACGTGGACTGGCGTGAAATCCTGGACCTTGCCATCTACACCAAGCATGTAGGAGCATCTGGAACGATCACGATGAAGTTCAATGGAAGGGAGGAGTCAAGGGCTTACGGGAAGTGTTCGTACAGCTGTCACATATAGTAAATATAAATAGATTTTCCAGAGTACGGATGGTAGAGTATGGGCTTGCATTGCCTACCATTATTATGTATTTATAGTATTTACTTTTTGCATAGTTTGTTTCGGCTTCGTATTTGAACGGACGAATTAATGCTAGCATAGCTCGTGAGCATTTTAGTAGTTATAGGGCCTATCAGAGGATGTGTGGGAGCTGCTAGATGCAGCTAGGTACAAACTCGCTTGCCAGTTTCCCAAGTCTCCTTCGAATTAATCCTACCGAGCATTGTATTCAACTACTGTTTAGATACTGCTTATGAAATCAGCTTTTTGAAGACGACAATCACTTGCACAGCGCAGACATTCAAAGGGATACTCCCTTCCCGTGATCCCTCGGATCCCTAATCTCGGTGAAAGTAAAGAAAGAGCTTCGTCGCTTATGGACGAAATAATCACTCAGTGTCTTCATATACCTAAGCGATAGATGACGAACACATGGCGCATTCCAGGAAGATAAATTACTCGAACATGACTTTATTCTTAGGGTAATTTTTGAGCCCCTGTCATAAAAGAATGTATAGTGAACTCACTGGAGTGAGCCTTGCTCCAAATGAGTCATGATCGCCTAGGAAATAATTAATTTGTTCATTGCATGAAACAAACGTAATTACTAAAAACAATAACATTGACTATCGTGGAAAACTGGGCGCTCGACGCTCAACGTTCAGCCAAGTTTGAAAGGAGACCGCTAGGGAAACTAATTTTTAAAATTTGTTTATGAACTTTCAAGAACATTTCTGCCAAAGGCGTTCATGTGCGCAGCACAAGATCATTTCCTTGAAAACGAGCATCAAAACCTTGATAAGCTGTGCAAACCCATCCGGACAGCCTCGGGCAAAAAGAAACGGGAATAACCCAGAGAACCCCTACTTAGCCGTGCCGTGAGTTTTCACTGGTGCTATTTCCGACCCTTTCGTTCCTCCCGTTTCTACGCTTTACCTTTTGACCCTTTCTCAAACAGAGCTGACCACAACACCACTTCGAAAAGCTCTATATTTTAAAATTTAACAACTTGACCTGTGTAAATGATAAGGGAAGAAATAGCAGGCACATTTCCGTCTGAAATTTGCAGTAAACCAGAAATATGAAAAAATCACCTTGACAAAATGATCTCCGAGGCCCCTTTGGCGTAAATTCGATAGACACCCTGTGCCAACTGCAAAACGGTCATCATAGATTTCCGAGATGAGTTGAAGGTATAGACCTGCAGTAATATTAATTGGCATTGATTTACAGTATTCAAATACCTATTGATTCTAAGTATCGATTCATCTCAGATATTTTCACCTTGAAGAGGCTTTCTTCTGGATGTTTGGCTCGAATCTCATCGTAACTCATCTGCATGTCGAGGACGAAGCCAAGCAATGCGCATTCCGTTTTGTTACCGATCTTAAGCAATAGACCGATTGATTGGTATTTTGAAAATTCCCGAGAAATCTTTCTAAGGCTCGGCTAAATTCCAATATTGCTCATGGAAAAAAATCAACGAAAGAAATAAATGAATAAAAGGATGAAATTTTTGGCGTTAATCTATCCCTTTTGTGTGATGCGCCGTGCATTCTAGTCCCATTCAGAACCGTGGTGGCGGGTGAATGCGATTTGGCCTATACAATGGCTTAAGGGGGCCAGCCGAACATGCTTCAATGCTTTTATCCTGCCTGACAAGTTTGGTGCCAATTCACTCACTCCTGAGGGATGGTAGGCTCGGTTGGTCTCAACGGGCATTGATGCGGAATTTGATTCCCGCACCATGGGAGTGGGGCGCGCTTCACCCGCCACTACATCATCTCGACCAAGAAAATGGCCAAAAAAAGGGATAAATGCGAAGCAATGACAAAATTGCAATCCATTTTTGGCGACTTTGGGGAGTGGGAACGTTTGTTATCTCTTGTTTTTTTTTGTGAGGATTTAAGAGAATTATTTCAAACAAATTCGTTTATTAATGGCAAGATCCTGATTCGAGTTCGTGGGCTCTCGCCACGATCATCACGCATGGTTTGGCACTTTGCCAGAATTCGATCGAATTCGTTGCTCTCGCCACGATTATCACACCGTAGTGCGGCTGGGTCAAGCGTTTTACAAACGAGCGCGTCTTCAGAGTGCCGCCGTGGTTGGCGGCGGGCACATGATTTTGACGCCATTGCTGCCGCTTCCAGCTCCGCAAAATATAAAGGCGGCATTACAGACATCCATTGATCGACGTCAAACCATTTTTTCACTTACTTGTTGCCGTTGTTCACCGGGTTTAGCGGCTGGCAGTACTTGTGAGTTATAGCCAGAATTTATGGAAATTCCCTCAATCAGCAGGTCACGAGTCTTCTTGTTCATGAGACTACTTGTTGGGAGTTGATTTTTGTAGAAATGCTCTGAAAAAATCATAGTTCGTTTTCGAAATTCATTGTTTTTTGAATTCAAAGTTCTTTTCCGAAATTCATATTTGTGAAATTAAATCGGTTTATTAACATATGACCCATGATAGATATTAATTTATAAGGCAATAATCCTGATCGGGGCGTTACACAGCTTCATATATTGCCACTAACTGATAGAAGCAGGATTTAGCTACTTTTTAAATTATTTATTCTGTCAGTTATTATTACTATTGATTCTTGAACATTGGCTTTCATTTGAGTGGACTCTTTCAGCCAAGTCATAGCAACTTATCTAAAACGAAAGGACTACTCATCGGAGTAAGACTTGCAAAGCATTGTCTAGCCCAAACAACTACAGAAACACCTCCACGATTTCAATTACACGTCGAATGCATGGCGCATCACAAGTGATTCATGGGAGGTGTTCACATTGTACACTTTACCTTATTAAGACATCCTCGTTACTGCCACATACTTTCAATTTCTCAGTATTTTTCAAGGGTTTTTGATAAAATTCGGAAGCTATTACCGTTTATATAACACTGAACACAAGTCATTCGATTAGTGGTCAGTGTTCCGGTCTTGTCCGAACAAATCGCTGTCGCATTACCCATTGTTTCACAAGCATCCAAATGTCGTACAAGATTATTGTCTTTCATCATCTGAAACACATGAATATGAATTTTTAAAAAATCTGAGCAGAGCAGTACAGCAATGGTGAAGTGCGCACCATGGCGTGAACACTCTACAAGTTCAATTCCAACGAGATTTGATCTATGTATGTATAGTACGCCTTCGCTAGCCGTATATGGACCCTGGCACGCGTAAATATCCACCTGCTATCAAGGCTTTTCTAATTATCCCTCACAAAAGATTACTTCAGCAGTGTCTTCTGCCCATCAATGATAATCCTTTCAACAGCGCTTATCGCTCGCTCTTCACACAGCTCATAGCAACTACGAAAAAAAGGTACCAAAGCTCTGTAGGCCTGCCATAATTGATTTCCTCGAAATACTAGTGCCTTCTAGCAAACTGGCCACTTCCCTCACAATCCCTTTTTGCTGCAAGTATGGCCCTAGAATACCGTAGTATTTCGGAGATAAACCAGTATTTGGATCACCGTAGTTTTTCCAATCAAATAAAATAGGCCGAGTATGACGAATGAAAATGAACAAAAATGTAATTGCTTCGACAAGTGTAAGCTTTCTGCTTGGAACCAACTTCGCATACCAAATATTACAATAAGGATACGCCATGTACTCGACTGTCATGCACAACCGCCTGAAGTAATTGAATACCCTTATGTAAGTGATCTAACCATAAATTCGCTTTGAAGCCCTTTGGCATCATTTGCTACTTGGAGAAGCAAGCAGGGGAATAATATCGAGCAGGCTCATTCATTTGCATTTTTGCACTGCATTCTACATTCCATACTCTTGATGGATAATTAAATGCTTTCTCACAAAAAAAAGGCTCTCAACACAACCAGCAAGATTACGGAAGTTTTTCTGATGGTGGCTAAAAAATTATGCTTCGAGTTAGGTTACCATCCATTGTCCTCTTATTTATCCATAGCTACGATAACAAAAAATTCAAGCTTTGTCCGTTCACCTCGGACGACCTATATTTTCTTGGAGTTTTGCCTCGCACCCCCCTTCAACATATTTTTTGGCGGGGATCAGAATTCGAAGAAAAATCTCAAGTGACTCGCCTTCTTTACGGAGTAAGTGAGTGCTAACGTTATAGCTAATGGAAGACCTTCAGGAACGGCAATGACAAGCACAGTGACACCAATGATTACGAAGTTCACGAAATAGGCAAGATCAGACGTCTGAAATCGGAGAACTTGAATTTAAAACATTCTCAATATACACGATTCTATAAAAGACTAGCGGCCTCGCTGCCATAGGTAGCGACTATGGTTCATGGTCCACTACTATTTGCCGTACCTTAAACACCTCCTTATTGACGGCATAATGTGTGATGCAATGACGAATGATGAGAATCAGTACCGTAGCCGCGGCCACAATAGATCCTTTAATGAATCATCTTGAAACGATTGTAAAAGAGCAGCCACATTCAAAAAAAGAGCCGGAAAATCATATGAATGCGCTCCGTTACGAGTCTGGATATGCACTCATCAAAAATAATAAATATCAAATATTTTTTCATGATACGCTAATTAAATAGAAGTACAATCCATTTCGGGGCGCGTGATAGGGCGTGGCCTACGGACTTGGGTGAGTGTATCCAACTCTCTCACTCCGCCACACACTCTCACGCTTGTCACGCACTCTCGCTCTCGCCACTCACCCATGTCCGTAGGACACGCCCTATCAGGCGCTCCGAAATGGAGTATATGCAGCAAGGCGTTTAGTAGTGACAGGTGACGCGCATCCCACTCTCATGGTCCGGGGATCAAATCCTGCATCAACGTCCGCCCAGCCCAACCAAGTCTTCCATCCCTTCGGGGTCGGTTAATTGGCACCATACTCGTCTGGGAGAATAACAGCACCGACTTGTACATCGGCTGGCCCCTCTAAGTCATTGTATATGCCACATCACATTCACCAGCCACCACGATTGTGAATGGAACTAGAATGTGCGGCAGATCTCAGTAAGGGATTGATTAACGTCAAAAAACTTTTTTTTAAATTTTTAAGTATGTAGCAATCATGATTACTTTCACACGCAATCCGCGATGTAATTCGCAATCCAACCGCGCGGGTGAAAAGTCTCAAAAGTTTTCCATCAAAATGACACTGGAAAAATTACATCTTCTTGTAAATATATTCTATCCAAAATGGGAATTTAGTGCCTCGACGCCTCCGTTTCTCAATGAGCAGCATGAAATAGGACTTTTCAAGCCGATGAGTCTAAAAAGTCGCTACACGACTGCGCGCAAGGGCAAGTTAACACTACTCAGAGGATATTTTGGCGAACTGGCATTGCGCAGCCGTGGAACTAAAGGATTTTCCCGCTGGTAAAGCCAAATAAGGGAGGCACAGCACAAGGCATTCGACAATCAAATTTTGAAACGGTCGATATTCAAAGCTTCCAAGGCAGAAAATCGAAAAATTATGTTGAAATATATTATAGAATTTATACTAGAACTCACCTATATACCCGATTTGAATGGCCAAATTGGAGAGTTTTGCCTGGAGCACAGATTTTCCTTTAGTGGCTTCCTCTTCGACAGCTGCAGCAATGTCGTCTTCTTTCTTTTTGTCACCATTTGTCAAACCATTCGCTACAGTTAGATTAGGTGCATGTCCTAAAATATCGAAAATCGATCTTTAAACTTTCAGATATCGAGAAAATCACTAGAAGAAGTATTACCGTTGCCATTCATGTGAACTTTGTTGCTGTCTTTATCATCCTTCTTCTCATCTTTAGTAGCACCAAGAAGGCTCATGATGATACCCGTTTGACTGTTCAGACCAACAGCAGTGATCAGAAACCTGTAGAAATCACAGCCATCCCAAAATCAGTGTACACATGTCACAATTTGATTCTATACAAAACATTAAAACTTAAAAAAAAAGGATCGTGGGAGCATCTAGAAACAGAAGATATTTCAAGAAATCATTTAAAAAACATAATATCTACTATATCACACCAAAAACAAACTTGAAAATATCAGACCGCGGCTGATGTCTCCAGTAGTTCGTTTTTATAAAATGATAAATGGCATCATTAGATAATATGACAAATGTAATGAAAATGAACAGTAAATAAAAACATAAATAAATATTGATATGAACTGCCAGACAATGACTATCAGAATCATTTTTACAATAATTTGGCCTTAAACTTGCCAATCAATACCGTTTATATCACTTTGGCGTACATACTGATCGATTTGCCAATCAATAAACCAGTTCAGTTCTCAAATAACATACCGTCCACTGCCTTCCATGGCGTTAGTGCCCGAGAGCAGTACGGGATCATGATCGAAGCTCTTTCGAATTAAATCTGATTCTCCGGTCAACGATGATTCATCGATTTTCAGATCATTTGATTGGATCACCAAACCATCGGCTGGCAGTAAATCACCTATAAAGTCATTTCGTAATAATTGAGACTTTTACAGCGTTTTCATGGGTATACGCCATGAATTTTGCAATGCTCCCAGATTGTATAATTGACCACTCAAAGAAATTGTTACAAATACCACATCGGTATAGCAGGTTTTTTGTCGCATGTGCCTTCGTCCAAAAGTTGAATGGTACAAGAGGTGTCCTTTCTTTTTGTCTAATTTTTATTTTCTAATTTAACCACTTTCAACCACACATTTTCTTATTATTTTTATTAACACCTTACTCACTGATGAGACTCTGGGTGTTGATGAAAACATAGTGACTCGTTTAAATCAACCATATGATTTAGCCTTTTTTAGTGTCCTTCGTTGCTATTGGAACTTCGATTGAAAGCAAGTAAACACCTCACCGTATTTCACTCGAGCGACATCTCCAACGACGAGATCATTGACGACGATATCAATAGGCTGTCCGCCTCGGATTACCGAGAACTTGTGTTCGCCTTCGATTTTTGATTGTAGACCTTAAAGAGAAGTATTATTAGACCAAATCTGTGAAGTATTATTAGATCAAATCGCTACTAAAAATCAGCCAACCTCTGAATTGTTTCTCTTTCGACCAATCATTTAATGCCGTGACAAGTACGACCACAATGACGGCGACGAGGATTGCAACTCCTTCAATCCAACCGGCTTCTTGTTCGGAGTCATCGTGACCTCAAAGAATGTTATGGGTTCGACTGGACAGGGAGTAAGTGCTGGGTCCACACCGAATAGTATATATAGATTATTAATAATTAATTACACTTAGTCGATGCAGTGGCACTACGGGTGGGTAAGGAATACGTGAATCACAGATCAGAATAAGTAGGTGAGCTGGCTAGTGGCGATGGATCGGGCAGCGCTTCTGGGCGGACACCCGGCCGTGCGACCTGTCCTCATGTTCCCGACTCTTCGTCCTGCGCCTCCTCCTTGTCGTCTCTAGTCCGAGAGTTTTTCACAGCTCGTATCATCGCCATATGGGTTACATTGGCGTGAGGCGATAAGAAAAACTGAAGAACACTTGAAAACGAGTGTGTGGGGACTGAGTGGAGTGTGCTTCCAGTAAACTTGGTAGGATGCATGCTTTGAGTATAGCCTCGAGTTGTTGGATGGAATGGTCTGAGGATTGCGACCCGTGTTCCCCAGCAAATGGTCTCGAGGAACCTGTACTGCAATGTAGGAAGAAACAGTAACACTAACAGCGCTGCATAAGAAGATGATAAAATTAAAAGGATAAAAGGAACGAGGTTCTGGGCGCTAATCAGTCTCTCGTCGGAATGCGCCCTCGCATACTAGTTACTCAGAATCTTGGTGGCAAGCAATGCGATTCGGTCTGTGCATTAACTCGCGGGGGTCAGCTGATGTGTCAATGTGCTTTTACTCCCAGACGATTCCAGCTCACCTAGGCTGGCGAGGTGCAAGCCTTATCAGGTCCGTGAGATGGGGAGGCGTTGATCTGGGAATCAATTCCCACACCGAGCGGGTAAGACCGCCATTCGCCAAAGCTCCACGAAATGAAATTGGCTCAAAGATATACTATCAGAAATATAATACTTGTAAGTAGGACCATGAAGATAATCCTCAGAGAAAAACAGTGATAAATCGATAGCAGCCGAGATTACTAGAGCCAGAAAGGGTGCTAAGCTCTGCTCATCAAAAACAAAACTGAGAAAAACTTATTGATGATTGAAATCGTTGTAATGGCTCTGTTGAAAAACGCCGCTTACCTGCACCAACATTTTCAGGTGGTTTGTAGAATGACAAACCAAGTGACACTAGGGCTGATATGAGCAGAATCACTAATGTAATATCCTGTAATCAATGTGGGCCGTAAAAACTCGTCCATAAGACCCCTAAGGAGTATCATCGTCGGGAGAACCTTACCTGTAGAGCTTCCCAGGCTAGTCGAAAAAACGATTTCGATGCTGCTGGTGGGATTTCGTTTTTGCCGAATGCTTGTTGCCGCCGTTCAATCTCATGCTGATCATTCGGTAGGCCATTGATAGGATCGGTTTTTAATTTAGCACACAATCCCTCTACACTTCCATAATCGCTGATAATCTGAAATACAGTCTATATTTTTGTGGGCCTTTTTTGTCACTCGAACATGGTTATTGAGCGAAATGCGTGTCGCATTTTATAGGGTTATACTGATTGATAAAAAACCATGTTAGCCTTGTTTGTTTACTGATCAGGTATTTATATGTAGTTGATCACACTTGATGTTTATTTCTAGTCTTCACTTATTCATCTTTTAAAAAGTAGGTGAAAATTCACTTGGAATTCTCAAATGCCGCAGATGGAAACCGCAGAAAAATGGCAATCAAATACTTTTCATTTTTAATGTTCAACTTTTCGATTGAACTCTAATGTCTAATTTCTCAATTAAAATTTTTGAATAATAGGTTGGTGGGCGACACGAATGATGAGCGTATTTGTACCAGCCATCATTGGTGCTTCGTGTCCGGGTGCATTGAAAGGGTGAGGCGCGATGATACCCAGCCAAAAAAGGTGCAAACCAGCTTTCATGCTTAATGCCTCACTGCCTTCAAAACCGCCTACAGGTTTCGAATCATTAGCTATATCAAGCGCCCCGAATGCTTGACAGGCTTAACAGAGCTGTGCTGCGAGAGGATCCAATGCGGGGCATCGCACGGCAACATCCTTGATTTTCATTTCACCCCGTCTTCAGTGCGAATGTCGCACGGGTTGTCTTTTGAGACTTCGCGATACCGCATCCGCTCCTGTGCAAAAACACCTCCTGATCAGAAACCCATACGAGAAGAATTATTGACCGGAACATGGAACCGTTCTGAAACGTAGCCCCCACTTTCAGTTGAAATTTGCAGGTCTTGGTCATTTTCTTCATGTCATAAATGGCACTCGACAAATTATCCACTTCAACGACGTTCCTGTCGGGATGGCAGAGTTTTTAAGGGGAGCAAAGTAAAAACAAACTTCCGTTTTTGTTATAATTGCTTTTGTGTATTGAACAGCAGTTGAAAGCATAAACAAGTATTCGAATGGCCAGTTATGAAATTGCAGTTGTTGGCTACCACCACTATAGCAACAGTAAATGGCGAGTACTGCTTTCGCCCCTAAGTTTTAACGGCTAGAATCTCGTAAATTTGAAGAATAGCCGTGTTTTCAACAGTGAAGGTGTCAAAAGCAGTGGGGTTGAAAGCTGTGAGGACGTATCAAAACCCTGACACCTCATCTTTCGACCCTTATAATGGACAGAACTGTTGTAAATGTGGTCAATAATTTATTAACGCAATTACATACGTAAAAAATTGAAGGTAATGACCCTCAAAGTACTCCTGCGAATTCTCCCAATTCCCAAATACTTGGATACTTTACCCAGACAGAACGTGCAAGGCACAATGGCAAAGGAATGGCAGGGCAAGTTCTACCACGAGATGACTGCCAGTACCGTGCTGTAGGCTTCTTCCTTGGACCCCCACTTGACCCTTGAGCTTAATGTCCCACTTTGACAGTTATCGTAATTTCAAGATGAGATCGTGATTGGAAAGTTTGCTCAAGTTTCTACTGACGTGGTAAAGATTATTTCCTACCATTTGTAGATCTTTAGTAGATCTCGTAGGTGCAAGGTTCGGTTCGCCCAACCTGATTCCTACACATGGAACCCAAAACACAATAACGAATATAGTGAAAAATCCTTAGGTCTTATATGCGCATTGGAGAACTCCTAACAGATATCGACAACGGATTGGAAGTGGCAGCACAATGCATGGCGTAACCGTCGAGAGCACTACCTACGATTGCTTTTTGTGAAATAACGAATTAATCGTAAAAGTGCTACAGAATTTGACAGAAGATGTCACAAGCGGTAGCCCGGGAACCCGAAACCATTGGGTATCCCTTGCCAAGCTACATTCGGCCTTACTGATCCTACCCAGGTATAACGACGAGTTATGGGTTACCAATTCCAGTTCGCTATAGTTTTTCCTTGAATTACAGATATCACGGTTCATCAGAAGTGTAGTTCGACTTGACGCACGTTACAGCACCCTCCTTGACTAATTCTCTGCGACTTTCACTTTCTAATTTGCCCAGATCACGTCTCTTTCATACCGCCATAGCCACAACCATTCCCACCGTAACAATATAACAATTCGATCTTTTCACGATTGTTACACTCCGACTGATTGACTCGTTGCCGGCAACGAGCGTTTTTCTCCCGGAACAGAAGGTCATAACGTAGAATTCCACCACAATCGTGTATCACATGTGGTAATCATTGATTGATCATCCCTAATAATGATAATAAAACGATAGACGGGTAGGGTAAAGCATGGGTAGACGAGTTCTCAAGGGATCGTATTTTGGTTTGGGAAGCTGGAGAATGCCGCATTTTTTAAATTATGCTCGAGAATTTATCAACGGTTACCTCGTTTTGGGGATTTTTGGGTCAATGAAGTTATCGTTGAAAGAAAGACGTTCATCGGTCATGAGTACTACAAATTCTATGATTATTTTTTGAAGAGACTCCTCGAGTGTCTGATACGGGTTGCATCGATCGGTAAGAGGGGAGGGGAAAGGGGAAAGGGGGGAGGCCGGGGTAATTTCTTAATTTTCCTCGGTACTAACAAGGGAAGGATTCTAGGTCGAAGTGGCCATTCGGAATGGGATACATATTGTCTGACGTATTTTCGGACGCTGATCTCGAACCTGCATTCCAAATTTGCTGTCCGATTCTCTGAGCGGAGTTATGGAGGTTTTTTTTTAAGTAAAATAATGCTATTATATGGTAGGTTTGGAAGCCCGTAGTACGCGAGCCAGACGTTCTCGCGCAAAACTAGTGCGATTTTCGTGTTTAGGGGACCAAACTGCCCTATGCAACATGTTTTTAGCCAATTCGAGAATTTTACCGAGTTTTGGAAAAATTCTTTGCTTACCGAGAATTTGACCAAATTTCGGAAAAACTCTTGGCCTACCCAATAGGCCTCGAATTGGCTAAAAACATGCTCCATGAGGCAGTTTGGTCCCCTGAACACGAAAATCGCACTAGTTTTGCTAGAGAACGTCTGGCTCGCGTGCTACGGGCTTCCAAACCTACCATATAATAGCATTGTTTTTCCAAAAAAACCTCCATAACTCCGCTCAGAGAATCGGACAGCAAATTTGGAATGCAGGTATCAAGATCAGCGTCCGAAAATACGTCAGACAATATATATCCCATTCCGAATGGCCACTTCGACCCAGAATCCTTCCCTTGTAAGTTTGACCTAGGAGATGGGCCCAATATCATCCATTGTCTGAATTTAGAACTCAACTTTTGAAAACTTCAGATATTCGCGTGGAAACCAGTCCATCGCCACTGCGAAAGGGGTGGGGGGGGGGGAGTAATTTTTCAATTTTCTTTGACACGAAGCTTGACCTTGTGAACGGGCCTACTCTCTGAATTTAGAACTCATGTTTCGAAAACTCCACATGTTTGCGTCTCCAGTTTAAGGAAAACCAGTCCATCGCCTTGCCTGAAGTGTTTACGATGGAAAACCTTTTGAACGTTCAAAACGCGACAAATTAAGATTGAAAGGCTATCGATGGCGGTTACACATGTACTTTACTGATCCGGCAATCAATCAACAACACCCCTTATCGATCACCTAAGACTGTACGTGGATTGAATTGGTATCGAAATTTTAGTACTGTGCTGTCAAGAAGCCTTTCAGGACCAGTTACATACTCTGGGTACAATGCGGTAAAAACAAGTCTATCGTATAAAAATCGTGATGTATACCTCCATGTGCCTATTCGCCAACTGATATGATAGACAATATGGAAATATGAGTCAAAGGCAGAAGATTACGCCATGCTTTCGAGTTTCACTTGGATGAGTTGATAAGGTAGCCTGTGTCTACTGCACCTTCTAGTTAAAGTTCTAACTTAAAAGAACTGGGAAGCGTAACTGCATTGAAATAGATCCTGCAGATTGTTTAGCGCACTGCAAGGGTTTTCAGCACCCCACTTTCAGAAAAATTTGACACGGGAGTTTTGGGACACGATTTTTACGAAAGTCTTCGCCAGAATCCCACGAAGTTTTCTCCAAATACTTCTCTGCAATCTCATCCCTTTTGGAGAAAACGTTGAATTCTCGAGAAATGATTCCGGCAGCCCGTCAACGACCCTTTCACTAATCGAATTGTTCTAATCGGGTTCGCCTGCTTTTTTGTATTCTCACAGCCGAACACGAATTAAAAGACCAGTTACTGTGGATACAATGCGGTAAAAACAACCATCGTATCGATATCGATCAGGATGGTTGCGTACAATCTTCAAAGATCCGCAATCGATGATCGTTGATAATCTGATGGAATCAAGGACATAAGAGATGGATTGACGAAGAGTACAAGGTGATCATCTATCAGACTTGAAAAAGCAGAAAATTCGTAGAAGTCGAAGGAATCCATGAGGTGCATACAGGGTACACTGCACGTTACGATATCCGTAAGAGGGCTGCAACTTTACCCGAATAGGTTCAAATAGTTTTGAGGGTCGACCAACAGCATTCTCAGGAAGGTTTTGAGGATCGCACCCTACCGATCCTAGAAAGAAAGGAAAGGGTAGACGGAGTGGACTGGAATAAGGATTCAAAGAAGTGAGCAAACATTTCCGGGCCTCATTCAATTGATACCACACAAATGGCATTTTTAGAAGCAGAATTTCGAATTACAGACTATACGCCAGTTCCGTGGAGGGAAATATTGGTTCTTCGAGTTACAGACTATACGCCAGTTCCTTGGAGGGAAATATTGGTTCTTCCTTGTGACCATGAAAGAAAAAAAAACGGGCTCCACGACTTTACTCGATTTCAAGGGCCTAATCTTCTTGAGAATCTCCATTCCATCTATAAAGTATAATCAATACATACGGCTGCTTATAATATCCACTTGATCCCCTTCCCCAATAAAGGAAGAGTATGGGGAATTTTTGATCAATTTCCGGCCACACATTGTAAATAAGCGAAACCAGTCACCCTCATTTTATGACTACCATATGGTCGCAATTCACCGCATAAAACGTCATAAAACCCAGTGGAAAGGCCTGCAAAGCTTAGAGTACTAAATGTACTCTAAGCTGAATGCTAAATGTAACAAAAAAGTTTAAAACATTGAAAAAAAGTTGGTAGTTGAAAAATAATGACCTTTTCAAGCGCTTCACTGCTTCGAAGCTCCATGAGCGCTCGTAGTTCTTCCAGCGTACAGCCATACTCACCACTGCTAGGCATATCCACCCACTGAAAACGGTAACAAGGTATATTTACGAAAAAATTACAGAAAATTCGCGATGAAATCATAGAGGCACGGAGAGGTATGGAGCAATCCATAAATGGCAACACTACCAAAATAGGACAAAAATAGGACGAAAAAAAAACGAAATTTTCAGATCCGAGCTTTCGGAAAGACAGAAAGAAGGGAAAGCGGAAAGCAACTATCACGGTTGATATAAATGCATGTTACGCCTCAACGAATCCGATTCCGGATTCAGGGATACCGCAAACAATTCGGGTAAGGGGCATAATCATAGCAAGAAAGCCGCTGCTTGCAAAAAATCTCAATGTCCAATGGGGAACGGAAGCGAACATGCGAACATGAGTTGATGTCGAGTGGTCTTACTAGACCAATTGCCTATTGAGGAAATGACGTGATGTACGAGTCGGAGCCTTTATACCCTGGCCTTCAAGTTCCCCGTACCCAGGAGGTTAACTCCGTCATTGCATGACGTACAATGTTGGTGGCGTGACGTAAATGATAAACTAAGAATTAAGATGATACTGTGGCAAACAGACCCATGATTGAGTTGCTTGCCTAAATCGACCACGAACAATCAATGATGAAGGGTATCAGTGGGAACAGTGAGAGATACGTGAAGAGCGAGAACGTGGTCGGCGATGGGTGCGAGTAGACGCGCAATGCATTCATGTCTGAAAAGAAACGTGACGACGTGAAAAGGTCTTAGGGATGTGACGCGCAGCTATAGCCATGCCAACAACACCTTCAATAGACTCTTGGTCTAGTCAAGGGTAATAAAAGTAAATCACCCATAAAAGGAGCCTTTTAGAGAGAGCAGGCTTTCTAATGACAGGCATAAAGATATCCCCATCCCCACAAAGGCACAGGATACTTGAAGTCGTTCTCAGAGCAATGGAATGAAGCCATTGCACGTATGTTTTTGTGAATGTGTGTAAAGACTGAGAGACTTCGACACCTTCCCTTCCTAGCGAGTATTTGATTTGGCTTAGCAGCGCATTATCGCGTCTCAGGTGATAGCCAGCCGATTAGAGATGGATAGCGACCGGCGAGCGACGATGATGTAACCACAAGATGGAATGACTGGGACGTAGGTAGTGCGCTGGAAGAATTCTGTCAAGTACACTAGGGGGACTATAAGCACTTTCTTAGCCGATTTCCGGTAAAAAAAACCGCACCAAGGTTGCACATATGGAGGTGTTCCAGTAGTACATAGTTAGAGTCAAAAATTATTTTGGATCCGTGAAATTCCTTTCCCCAGTTCATGTCGCTAACTTCAGTCGAAGAAAGGTCATAGGAAAAAGAATTTAACCGTGTTTAGAAGAAGGTATAAGGTTCCGGAAGGTTCGGATGTCCTTCAAATCCTGAATTCGTTAAGCTTTTTTCAAAACAAATTTGATAAAATTTATTTCGCAAACACTTTTGAGATGACAGTGCGAACACTTGTAGTTTTATGAAATTTTCGAGAGCCATAGAATTCAAAGAAGAGAGGGATGAAGAAGAACCCTAAGTGTCTCTTAGAGGATATGGCAGCTGGATGAAACCTTCATCGAAAATACTCTAATCTAAGACTGAAGAAAAAACTTATGGAATCTCAAACGACTCGAAAAACACAAATTTCCCAAAAAAAAAACCTTCACTGTAATGTTTGTTTCTCTCTTGGAAGATTGTGAATCATTTAATTATGCCTATGTGGGATGCGAAAAACTTAAGAAATTCATTGAAAACTAAAAATAATCGAATATCCGCGAAATAACTATTTCGAAAAACGGTTGAAGACAAGAAACAAATCTTCGAATTTTCGAAGTGAAAATTCGCGAGTTGAAGGCAAGGAATCGAATATGAAAAAGATGGCAATGATTAGCACACTTGAGCTGCGCCATGAACTCAATCTCAACCCAGAATTGTGGAAGTATGTATTTGTAAGTATCATCCTGCAATATGTAAGTCACGTACATAGACCACAGAACTTGGAGTTAAAGGGAAAGAGAGGTGAACCTATGGTTGAATCAGTG
Organism: Trichostrongylus colubriformis; assembly: GCA_963978905.1. Lineage (NCBI taxonomy): Eukaryota > Metazoa > Nematoda > Chromadorea > Rhabditida > Trichostrongylidae > Trichostrongylus > Trichostrongylus colubriformis. The sequence goes on along the minus strand of OZ022256.1, from coordinate 51,992,380 downwards.
TTCTCATTCCCCTTCCGATCTGACTGTGGAACAGTGAATGGTACAAGCAGCCTGTACAGCATTCCATCTACAGTCCTTGGTGAAGCTCCCTCCATATCCGCTATGAGGTAACATTCAAAAAACCAAATCGAATTTCATTGATAAAAAAGAGTGAAGTTGAGTGGTAGACCCCATGAGTAATCGCTCAGGCCTCGCAACACCTGAATACACGGAAGACCAAAAATACATTATTTTGACCTCAAAAGAGCGGAAACCATTTTAAGAAAGAAACCAACAAATTCAAGTAGAATAGAGGTATACACGAAGAGTTCGCCAACTTAATGTATTGCAGTGAGACGCTGTAATTCCCGATTATAATTGTGAGAGCCCGAATTCCTGAGAGCCTGGGCAGAATTTACTGATCATTAATTAATAATTTTCAAAAAATATTATAGTTTTGGGACTTCGGGAACTGTAGTCTCGAGATAATACGAACAAAATTCGCTTTGAAACATTCGAAAATCAACTGTATTGTTGTAATGGTGAAACTTATCTCCATATAATTGCAGTAGAATTTATCCTCTATATTTTGAAGCCTTTCACGTTGCCGGCAGGAATTTCATTTCGTTAAGACCGGAACGTGATCACAGCTCGCGATAGGACACGCACTTCTTTTTTTTCAGAAATCATTTTTTCAGGGATTTTTTCAGAAATAAAAACACGGAAGCGAGATGGAACGTTATCAGAATTATGCAAAGACGCATCATTTCCGGGAAATGACAAGACTTTCAAAAAAGAAGGTACAGATGAATGCTTATCATACAAACATTAATACATGCCTAATTTCAGGGATAATTCAAAAGAATCGGATAGCACTTAACTGCAAACAGGCTGATCGTGCTTATTTGACTCAATTAACGGCCTTTGCACTGCATTTGTATCAAATTCAGCCTATTCTAGGAAACAACTTCGGCAAAAGAGAAAGAAATTGCACGTCTAATTGGCTTGACTTTGTCCAATTTGATATTATAAACACTGATGGTGCAAAATGACTCCTCTATTCACAGAATTACATGCTTATGTCGCTTCACTTGAGTGGAAAAATCTTTACAGAATAATGTGGAAAATCGGATAACAAACATATTTCCCATAGTATAGGATTAAATGTATAGCACAATTGCAGAATCTCATGAATTTTGGGTAAAAAACCTGCAGTAATATATATCAGTAATGCTCTATAAGCGAGCATCTTGCTCTATTCTATTCCCACTGCCTCAAAATGCTTCAACCATTATGTCCTTTTTTCTCTTTTCGGATGCTCTCTTTAGCTCATAACTACATGTTACCAACGATAATTCTATTTTATGAGAACTTGACCGGAAAATTGGAGTGTTGGCTTGACGTAGGGCGTCATTCAATCATGTATATATGTGCAATTACAGCAGTATCACAAGATTACAATTGGTTCCACGGCCAAGTTTATGGTAGACCATTGCAATGCTGCTACACCTATGATTCTGACAATGCTATGGGTAACACAATGATTCAGTGAACTATAATGGAGTAGAAAAATAAAATAATTAAAATAGAATAACAGCTTTTATACAATCAGGTTCTTTAATATTCCACAGTGCGCCTCGTGCAACCTTGTGTTCATATATCTATTTGGTCATCGAATCGTTAAGTCAGTTCCAGGAAAGGCAATAAATAGTCAACTCGAACAATACATTTTTGGAAATTATTTCAAATGAAGACTGTTCTAAACAATGTTTCTTGGAAACACGATATATATATCAGAATTATGTGATAAAAGGAGACCAGAAAACATTCTAATAGGCAATGAAGAAGACAGTGAAGTGAAATGAGCTTGCTCCCATCAGCCATGACCCGATAACCAAAAGACGAACTAATGCCTATCGGGGTAAAAAAAAAGCTTCATCTTTTTTATTGCGGAAGATTGGCACCAGCCTAGCAAGGGGAATGACTTGAAAAACTGTCTCGGAATTGAATTCCTACATTATGGCCGAAGACAATCAATCTCATCGGCTGAAGCAATAATGCCTAGTAGAGACAGTTGAAAAGGGGCAAGAATCACAATCTGATTACATATGATTTAATGGTAAACGCAAATATGACATTATATTATTATAATCAGGAAGGAGATTTAAATGGCTGATAGAGCATAAATGTAAACAGAGCGACAAAAAGCAGTCTCCAAAAATAGCAAGAACAATTTCTTCAAAGAAGACAACAAAATTGTAGCTTGAGAAAGGCGCTATGCTCTATACATTTTCACAACTACATATTAGGCTTGACTACAGGTATAGTTTTCAATTCTTGTGGGATTTTTTGTGCCCATGAGATTGGAAAGCAGATTTCCTTTTTCTTCAAAATCAAACAAGCAGTGAAAACTAGAACACAGCAGCGTCCTGGATTCGAATCTTTTTCACAAATATTCCGGCGAAAAAACAAAAAAAATTAGAAATTCTAGAAAGCTTCAAGAAGTGCGTTAAATTCAAATTAAAGAGCCGGTAAAAATCACAAAAACCATAACAAGTTCGCAAATTAGAATGCAGACAGGAAGCAGACGACGATCTGAGAACAAGAACTTCAAGAAAAGCATGTGATTTTCGAAGAACTGAGAGTGGCTGGAGAATGAGCTCGTTTGCATTTCGAATAAAATTCCATTCGGGTTCCCACAGTCTCGCTAGGCCACGTTTTTTATATGTACGATCAGCTGCGGGTCTTCCATTTCATAGAGCAGGATGTTCGCACATAGCCAACCGAGACCTTCTCTCCCATGTTCCCCGCCTCTCCCCAAAAATCCACGGTTGAATAACCGGAAATTGACGATGCGATATAATTGTCGTGCAATTCACTCGAGATCATCTGCAGTAGTGATATCGTATCGATTCATTCTCAACCTTCATCACCATCACAGCCATATAGGCACATCGATCTGTCGTTGTCTGACATGACATGACACTGACGATTTGATAGATACGGATTAACCGTCGGGGAAAATCGCTGCAGAGCCGCACAGGTATTTTGCAATACAGGCACAACGTAGGTAATCCCAGGGGAACACTCGACGGCCTAGGAAAGGACACAGCTCCCATGCAAGAATGGATGCGGGAGAAATTTTCCGTTGACGAAGGGCATAGCAGCAATGAAAGCATCGTCATCAGCAAATTAATCAGCGTGAAACGGAATTAACGTGACTGTGAAATGAAAATGCAAATAAAGCAAATGATTGTGATGGAAATAAATGGGGGCAGAGGGAAGAGACAATGATGAATTATTCAGCTTGAAGGGGCAAACTGAAAAAAAAAGAAGTGCAATTTGCATAACGTTAAGCACGTTTCATAGGATACGCCATGCATATGATTTTTAGGGGGATCGAATGCGCGTTGTAATTGCCTCCTAAGCTTTTACAGTATCTCGTCAAGGTATGATGATGACCAAGTCAATTCTGCTATCGAGTAATGGTGACGATACCTGAATAACTCTAACCAATTTAGGGTTCCAACCTTTCCATAAAGCTTTGAATAGAAATCCAGGTGAATCAATAGGAAGGGTCGCCAACGCTGATTACAAAAAAAAAAGAATGAAAATTAAAATTGCAAATCACCGCTGGCCGAGTTATGAGGTTGATGTTTGTTGTGATGACTCATCGGTGAGTCACTTCCTTGAAAGGGCTCTTTAGAGTCCTACCCTACACCGTCTAAAAGGTGTAAAAGATACCACTTATTTGCTGTGGCCGTTGAGTTGAAACGGATAAGCCGTTTGAGCGCCATTTCAAGCAAAAAAAACCCTGTCAATAAGTCATCGCAAACAAATTTCGACCCCTTCTAACTCGCTTCGGAATGGCACTGTGCAGATTTGGTTTTCGTATTTGCCATCAGCTTGAATACCCTATCAATTCACCCAGATCTTCTTCTTAAGTTCTATGAAGAGTCTGAATTCTTCTCCGGCAAAAGATGGTCGGATTCAAGAAAGCGGGACTCGTTGGAATGTAGCGCTCATGGCCATTGTGACCTTCCCAAATTTGAAACATGTTTTTGAATGCTCTGTCGAAGCAGGCTACTTGAGTGACTAAATAAGGCAATTACCGAAGAAATCGGAGATTACCAAGACCGAAAAGAATTACGAAGTACACGAACGTAACCCACAACCCTACGAAATTTCAGCAAAATTACAGGAAACACCATCTTTTGAGCGCATTTTTCTGAATTCTTGAAGAACACAAAAAAATCGGTACGTGAAAAGACTCTATAAGAAGCCAGGAGAAGAAACAAATCGAGAAATCATAGGAATTAGAGGAGGAATGGACACAACCGTGCAGTAGCAGCCCTTCGTACGTATTGACGGTTTCTTTGCCACACGATGGAGGAGGCGTAGGCGGTATAGTAGCTACTAAACTAACCACCACCCCACTTCCATATAAGTGGAAAGCGATGGATGAGTAACTTTTCGCTTGATCCTCTGCTCAGCCGCCCCTGTAACATCTTAGCAGGAATCACGCGAAAATTAATCAACCACGATTCTGTCTACTTATTGGGATATGATAATCTGTGCGGTAGCCATACATGCAGGAATATACGTTGACAAGGCCTCTGTTACACAAAAGCTCGTATCTCATTATTATTATTATTTTCAAATTATGAATTACGAATTCTTGATGCATTCCAGATGGATTTGTCATAAATCAGTCGACATCACAAGCCTTCATATTTCTAATAAAAGCATTAAAATAGCGATCTGAGTATTCCTGAGAGCGTTGAAACAGCGAAAAACAGCAACAAATGAATTCTAAAGCTCTATGTTAGCATTCTCAGAAAGTGAGTCATGCATCAAACTAATAAAGTTGAACAGAAATGATATTCACAGAGGTTCCTCTAAAATGTGGTTGAGAAGATCCATCCGACCTCTCCGTGGTTTTCAAAAGTCTTATAGACATCGCATGGAGCAATTTGGACTGACTGTGGGATATAAAAGTCGAAGCACTAAGTATTATAGTACAAAGCAGAGAAAGAATACGATGAAACGACCAAAAACGCAAGAAAGTGGATTCCCTCCCTCAATCTTTCCTTTCGCAATTCTCATCACTAACCGCTGACGGATAGATGCAGACGGTTCGGGGCCAGCCAAGCCGCGAACGTTGGCCCGCCCACGTACCCCCGCAAATCGGTCAGTGAAGAGTTGCAATCCGAGGTAAAATGAATGAAATAGGGATAAAGAGCCCCTGGACACGCTTTCAAGCGCGAGTTTTGCCACAGGTTACCTCTACATAACTGGTCTATGTGTACTTTTTCCGGATACATCGCTCTCAATTTAACTTCCCCTCATTGTCCCTTCCTTGCTTTCAAATTCCATTGGCAGAGTGTGGCAAAGCTACGCTCAGTTAGTTCACTTGGGGTGATAGCACGAGATTCGCATGAAGGTTGATTTCAATTAGTTTTCATTAGGCATCACTATGCAGATCACGTTTTTGTCGCTTCAGTTTTCTTCCTAATGGTTTGAACGCCACTCAACTTTTGTTAGCGTTATAATGCTTCTTCAGCGAAATACCGGGATGAGCAACAAAAACGTCAATTCGCTCGCATGGCGCAAACTGATGAAGAGGTTTCAGCCCGACATTTATTAAAAACAAGCGAAATGGTCGAAGGTTTGAGGAGTGGTCTTACGCAATCCCTGCGTCGACGAGCTTCGCGGCGTGCTGCATCCGTGCATCGGCGACAGCCACTCTGATCTGCCGCATGTGGCCGCTATACATGCTAACTTGGAGGCGTGGTCGATACAAGTGGTGTCAGCCGGCATCCGTAGACCCTTGTAGTTTGTGTCACATAGAAATTTTTTCACCATAAATTCCCTGCGTATTTCATTCCTTTGGATGTCTAGTGCCCATCTGTAGGAGAAATCTAGCCCCGCTGACCCCAAAATTATCACTCCTACCGCTTCAGCTGGCTGTGCTAAAGTACACTTTAAATCTGCTGAGATAGTTGGCACTTCGATGAAGTAGAGGGGCAATCTCAGACCTTAACCCATGTTTAGACTTTTGAAAAAATATAAAACAGATCAAGCTGTCTGTAAATAACAAAAACGCGAAGACGAGTCTTTTCCTAACCTCTGCATCACTAGCCGTTGAGGGGTAGATGCAGATGACGAGGGTCCACTGAAAGAAACCAGACGGTAGAAAACGCTGGAATGGTCGAAGCATGGGCCAAAACAAAGATTCCACCCATAAATTTTTTTTGGCAGAACTTTTATAAAAGCGAGTACCGAACAATTCTATGGTTCCACAATGCGAGAACGTGGATCCTACTGCTGCACTGGAGGAGAGGAATGGGTTAGTTCTACAAGGTCATTAAACCAGAGCTGGTTTGGTCTATACAGACTATAGGTAATAGAATAAAGTAGAAAACGTCGCACACAGAATGTAATGCATCGGCGCATTAGCAGTTTCTTTACGTTGTACCGTCGTCCTAGTCGCAGTCAAGGCAAAGACCGTATTAGTCAGCTGATTGGTTACGAGGGTGTCGACTGGTCGCATAACCGACTAGTGTAACTGGTTGGACGTATTATCGGAATGTTCACTACGTTTGATAATGTGCACTAGTCGACTTGCAATTGAGTAACACCGAGCAGCAAATTCCTATTTCGATCAATGGTCGGAAATGTCAATATGGATACTAGCGGGAATCAGAAAAGTTTACCGCTGTCGCATCACGGCCCTAACGATATGTGCTCAAGCGGATCTGTGATGCAAGGCGGCAAAACGCGGTACTCACGCGTTCATTTCGAAATGAGGTAAAAAAACGCAAACACATCGCCAAACTACTAGGGGCTTTTGCTACCTATCCGAACAACTCTCCAGTAGGGTGGCCAAGAACTTTGGCAGGCGATGGAGTGCTTCATGATCAAACATGTGATTAAGTAAATCAGTACAAAAATTCAAGCCATAAAAGTCATAACCATATTTTGATTCAAAGAAAATATTTGTAAATCAGTTTTGCGTCGTCTGCGAACTGCTTTGTATCCTTATGAAATGAGCACGATGAATAAACGCTGTCTGAAAAAAAAACTTAGCCGGTAGTAATAATAAAATAGCAAATTAATAAAGCAATGTAAAAGCATTAAGATAAATATACAACATCAAATTGTCGACTTGGAGGTACGTCAAAGCTTGTTCGATTAATTCTCATGAGTGAACAGTAGCTAACAGTTGTTCGCTAAATCTCCCGGCGATAGAAATTTCGACTCTAAAATTAACCTTTACCGATGATTTCGGAGTACTTACAAGGACATCGCGTCATTCGAAAGATTTTAAATCGAACTGAAGACATCCAATTAATTTCATGGCCTGCCATCACCATTAATGATGTTTCCTCTACAGTTCGGTAATGTAGTCGGCTCGCAAAATGGCCTCTATGTGACCTTAAAATGGTCTTGCCGTCTGAAAGTAATTGAATGTCCTACCACTCAGAGAAACAGCAATCATCCACACGAAACTGACAGTTACGTATGGTCGTAGGATGACGAAGGGACCAGATAAGCTCCGGGATAGTTAGTGAAGTAGAACCGCTGCTCTAACTTAGACACGTCCCAGTATGGGCCTTTGGAAAACTATGTAGATGGCTGAGTGAGAGAACCCGAGCCAAAAATGGTACCCAAAGGTTTGGATGACACCGGAGTTACCCGGACCCACAATCATATCTGCTAAGCGGAACGGCTACATAAATTCATTTTAACTAATAAACGGGGCTAAGATGATGTACTGGCAAGTGGCGCGCACTCTCTCTCTCATGGTGCGGAGATCATGTGCCACGCCAATGCCCGCTCAAGGCAACCAAGCCTTTCATCCTTCTGGGGTAGGTAAATTGGTACCAGATTCATCTATGAGCATAAAAGCACTGACTTGTACATCAGTTGACCCCTGCAATTTTCTGTATAGGCCAAATCTCATCCACCTGTCACCATGATTTTGAATATAATTAGAATGCGCGGCACATCCCACAGAAGGAATTATTTGACGCCAAAACTTTCACCTTGATACTTTTCAATCAATAACTCAAACCTGTCTTAGTTATGAGCGAATTTTTTTTGCTTCATCCCCTGGGAAAGAAAAGGGAGGTGAATATCATGGCATTAGCAGATGCAGCACCTACCTGACATAATGAGGAGCCAAATGTGAAGGATCTATCAGTTACACGCCGGTTACGAGGCCCATTCGGAAAGCATCCGGTTCAGTGAATTCCATTTTGCCTTCACACCTACCCCGATGCCTGTCTACTGTGAAATTATTCAATTCAATTCACGTGAAGTCCGCATGATGTGTGCAAATCGCAAACGAATTATGGAAATTCGCTTGGTTGGAGAGTTAGTCGACCAACCACGTGGTAAACTCAGAGGGATGTAGACTGTCAACAAACTGCAAAATAATCGGAAATTCCTTTCGAAGTAGAGTAACACGCATACATACATACATATGTACACAAGGGAAACGACAAATAAGGGGAGGGGCTTCTCTAAGTGTTCGTGTGGGATCAGAACTGTGTGGAGAAGAGTCAGAGGAGTACTGAGGATTGTCATAGCAACACACATTACTTTATCATAGAATATGCCCACATACTATGTTAGAAGCACCACAAAGAATAGAAAAACTATAAAATTCCTTAAGAAGAGACAAAGATTGAAGCAAACGGATAAAGTTTAAGTGTTAATCAGTCCCGGTCAGGATGCGCCATGTATTCTAGAATCATTAAGAATTGTGATGGCAACTGAATGAGATTTAGCTTATTTCTGCGGAGCCAGCCGAGGTACAAGTCAGTGCTTTCATCCTCTCAGACGATTCTGATACCAATTCATCCACCTCGGAGGGATGGAAGGCTTGATTAAACCGAGCGGGCATTGATGCGGGATCTGATCACCGCAACTTGCGTTTGAAAGTACCCGCCATCTGTCATTGCACCAGCTCTGTCCACACGAAATCTTATTACTTTTCTATTAGAGTCTGTTAAAAGTAGTGAAAGATAAAGCATTCAAGATCACCTTCTAGTATCACTTAAAATGGGGGTTGCAGGTGAGCTGAGCTATAGCCCATTCTGGGGGTAATTCAATGCCCGAGGGACTGATTCTATCTTACCAAAGGATTCCAGCAGCGGTCACGACCAACTTAGGGGGGTAGATGTTTCGTATAAACTAATTGGGGCTGCTGCTCCGGCCCCGAAATATGCTAGTATGACACGCCTCGTATTACTACACTGCATCCGCTATGTGTATCAATTCAACAGTTTCCAGGCCACAAAAACAATAACCTTTTGATAAGCATTTCGGTGAGAAGCTCCGTTGCACATAATATGTATAGGAAGATGGTATATTATAATATATGCTTAGAAATATTTAATTGATCTATAATCACTTATAATTTATAATTCGAGGTAAACTTTTTCTGACAGCCGCTCCCTTACTGATGAGGTGCTCCCACACACATGTTCCACAAAAGAACTAAGAATACACAATTAGTAAGGCGGTAGGGACACAAACGTTTACGTCAGTTCAATCGCGACAAAACGACGAGGGTGGAAATCAGTCAATGGCGCCTCAAACACAGTGGTTGGGGTAATGTGGGCAGTGAGAAACTCGTGAAGTGAGTCATCCAAATAAAAACTGGGGATCCAAGAAGACCCAAGTGGCGCAGTTTCCGGTAAAACGCCCCCCCCCCCCCCTTAAACTTAGGGATGCGTTATTTTCAACAGGCTTCGCCTCCCTAACAGAGTCCACCTCCTAAGCTCGACTTTAGCAAAGAATGACCGAGGTGTAGAGTAATGAGTATGATAGCGAAATAATATTTATGGTATCGTATTAATGTCGTTTCAATTGAGCTTACGTGATGTTCGACGCGTCGATTTTCGTGGTGAAATTGTTTATCGGTCAGTATCAAAGATGGGAATGACTGATACATCTAAACTATCCCTACCACTACCTCTGAGTGAAGGGTTGTTCTCTTCCTATTGTTGTAAGTGCAGTTTTTATAGTCGTTATGAGTAAGATGTTAGATCTGACTCATAGCTGTCTTGAAAATGATAACACTACTAACAACCCATTGTCCTTCTCTATTGATCTTACGAAAAAAAAAGAGTCAGAAGTACCACATAGAAAAACGAAAAGTGATTCATTACAAAACATCGTTTAAACTAGGAGATGAAATTAAAAAAATACTCAAATGATTCATTTTTCATTTTTATTAGTAGTTTTAGACATCCATTTATACTGTATGTTTTCATTTGAAATCTTTTGGAAAGGTCAAGTAAATGGTGCGCTTGCATCAGCGGGGAATCTACGATCTTTCACGTTCTCATTTCGAGGACGGCGACACACAAGACCGTTTTGTAGCATAAAAGCAGCGAACTGAGTGAACAGTGCTTTGAGCAGTGGTTATACCTTGCGAAAACGCAAGGTACGCAGTTTCCCTATCCTTCGATGGCATGTCATCGCGCGCTCTCTCACTTGCACGTGCTATTTGCCCTCAGCCAGAGTAGCTCTGCGGACAGAAAATAGCACACTCAAGTGAGAGTGCGGACGACTCATGCAATCGCTACGCAATTACCACTCTCATATGATCGTAGAAGCGCTGGAAAGCTATTAACTCCACTTTCAGCTAATAACCTGATAGTTGACTTTAGAAGACCTCAAGGACACTGATAGGAGTAATTTGCATGTTCTGCGAGCATGAAAATAGAGATAATGGGACAAAAGGAGAAAGAACAGAATGAGGTGTTCAAGAACTCGAGAGGTAGGACTTCCTCACACAAATAATCCTTAAGCACGGGTTTTCGCGCATCTTTGAAGAGGGCGACACAGATGTCGAAGCCAACTAAACCAGCAGTGACTGTTACCCCCCCCCCCCCTAACCGGCCCAGGAAGCGCAATTTTGGCGCTAGATTCACCACAATTTATCTCCTTGGAAGCCGTCGAACTAAGAAGGAAAACTTGTCTTCCCACTTAAGATTTATCCATTTCTCTCAACGGTGTTTCATACAAATCCCTGTCATGAGAGTGATAGCTAAAAGGCATCGGGTGGACATGTTCTCTTAGAACAAATTTCCACTTCAGAGAGGTTATGTGTGGCGAAAACCAGCATTGAAAAAACACGCTGCGGGATCGTGATAAAACTTGCAGTTTTATCACGATCCCGCAGCACGGCGTGTCGTCCTACAGTCCTGCAAACGGTCGAGCGGCCGGCGAGAGCGGGACATCGTCCGCAGCCGGCTAATTCAGCCCCTCTCTCGTCTGCAATCTACCCCCGGCCACTGGCGCAGAAGGGCGCGAGAGAAAAGGAGAATTTCGGGTTCTTTATTCTTGGTTTCTCGCCGCTTTATTTCGTACTTTCTCTACTATTACACCGCTGAGCACCTCTACTTTCATATTCCACAATTTCCCAAGCTTATCTCTTCCGGCAACTTTTGAAAAAAAAAATTAAAAACCTCCCTGATGCAAGGAGTCACGTTCAACGGTGACGTCGAGTGCGATAACTCGAAAGGGGACTCAAAACAAATTGTGTCGCAGAGATTCTCAAAGCCGGAATCTCCCAAATGAATTGATCACTCTCCCTCCAAGAAACTCACATGTTATGCGGATTCACGATTTCACAATATCGCGAATATTGAAAGCAACATTAAGGGGGATATCCCTAGAGGACATGCGATTATCGGCTTTGTAGAGGTTCTCTGATCGCCTTGAGCGTGGGTGTGCACAAATCGCCTTAGGGTAAAGAGTCAATCATCTTAAGTGATATAAAGTAAACCTTCTGAAGTATCTTCGATTGGATTTACTAGGAACAGATCCACTTCCAGCTCTCGCTCGATAACGAACAACATCCTCGGGTTCCTATTTTTCGGTTTGCTGTTACATTGCTGAGCATCCCTACCATCACATTTCACAACCTGCCAAAGTCACCCCTTCCGGTGTCTTCAAAGGGTTTGTGCAATTAGGAAGCAAATTCGCGTGGTTGCCTTTGACGCCCTTCTTACTCTTGAGATGAGGATGTATGCAATGTCACTGCGTTGGGACCCAACCAATACAGTGTGTCCCAAAAGTATAGGTCCACCCTATCTTTCATCCATATTTCCAGAATGGACCAGCGATTCCTTTCCAAATTTTTATCTGTGGTATCTAATCACTGTAGCGATCAAAAGCCTCAGTAAAATTGGAGACATAAAATTGCAAAATTTTATTTGCTTTTTTTTTCAAAAATGAGGGTGTCCCAAAAGTATAGGTCCACTCAGCTTTTCCGCCTCGCTTTCATCGGAAGGTATGTTGTGAAGTAGATGTGTTGACGCATCCTTCTGAGATTTACTCTACAGTGCCATGCCACGCGGTACGCACTTATCCGCGTACGAAAAAGGACAAATTCTGGCCTACAAGGATGTGGGATTCAGCAATAGCAAAATTTCTGAGAATATGGGCCTGTCCCACAACTTTATCAGCAGCTTCTGTCACACCATGGACCTATACGGAACAAAAAAGAGAAGTGGAAGGCCGCAGAAGCTTTCTGAGAAGCAGAAGCGTCGGATCCTCAACGCTGGGTCCAATTTCAGAAAGAGTGTTTGTCGGCTGTGCAGGGAACTGGCACCTAATGTATGTATGTACCGCTGTTTATATGGTAGTAAATTACTTTCTAGAACGTCCTGATAAGCTGTGGAATCCATACGATATGTGATGACTAGTTTCCTGCTCTTACCAAAGCGAGAGAAGGCGGCCCAAACCATAACATTACCATCAGCAAATCCGCGCCTCGAGAAGTGGCGCGGCTCCTTCCTCAAACCCTTCCAATGACTTGCCAAGCCATCGGGTTCATCCAATTTGGACTTTTCTCATCAGAAAAGGTACCGGCAACGCTATTACTGATACGCCGTGAACTATACTACGTCAATAATGTAACCCTGCAGACTACGTCATCCCATTGATGCGTCCAGCTGACATTTTACTTGGCAAAATGGATTCGAGCTTCTTCGTGCGCCCTCGTGAGGCATGGCGTGGGCGAGAACGCTCTTCGCTCCATGTGAGGAGACGGCTTGAGCAGACGGTGCACAGCGCTTTTCGATACAGTAGGTGCCAGTTCCCTGCACAGCCAATAATCACCCTTTCTGGAATTGGACGCAGCGTTGAGGATCCGACGCTTCTGCCTCTCAGAAAGCTTCTGCGGCCTTCCACTTCTCTTTTTCGTTCCGTACAGGTCCATGGTGTGACAGAAGCTGCTGAAAAGTTGTGGGATAGGCCCATCTTTCCAGAAATTTGCGATTGCTGAGTCCCACATCCTTGTAGGCCAGAATTTGCCCTTTTTCGTAAGTGCGTACCGCGTGGCATGGCACTGTAGAGTAAATCTCAGACGGATGCGTCAACACATCTACTTCACAATTTACCTTTCGATGGAAGCGAGGCGGAAAAGCTGAGTGGACCTATACTTTTGGGACACCCTCATTTTTGAAAAAAAAAGCAAATAAAGTTTTGCAATTTCATGTCTCCAATTTTACTGAGGCGTTTGATTTCTACAGTGACCAGGTACCACAGATAAAAATTTGGAAAGGAATCGCTGGTCCACTCTGGAGATATGGATGAAAGATAGGGTGGACCTATACTTTTGGGACACACTGTACACAAACTTGCACTTATAGGGCGGCAGTCCCGACGCCCCAACGCGATTTTTCCGTCGTGAGAACCACCCACAGCTTAGGTGATTTGTGCAGAACGGGTAACACCCTTATGTCAGAATTTCGCACCGCGGCATGTCGCAAGCGAAGCAGCGCGGACGAGCTGAAGGCGCCATGTTGTTGGGTCCCGAAGCGATTACGGTCAACTGCGTATCGCGCCCCTATCTGGTAATCGTCTATGACCTAACTATCGCGATATGCATAGCTTGCACACACTGCGTCGCACGCCGCTCGTCGTCGTGCGAAATCCTGACATAAGGGTACACCCCCGTCCAAAACGATGCTAGTTTTGACAAAAATTAAGAAATTTGTGGTGGTGTTGTGTGAACAAAAAGTTCTCTTATCAATAGCTGATGAATATTGACGTAAGTGGTTCAAATTCAGATGACGTTAAGTCCATGGCTTCGTGCCACTCTGCTTCCAATTGATAACGTAATGCAGTTACTATTCCAATCCGTACACAAAACTATTGCACTTGCAATCCTTCTGACGAAGCATGTGGCTATAAGCCTTGGAATTATTTTCAAGAAACAGCTTTTTGGTCAGGGAGGGATGATGCATAAAAGATTTCCCGGATTCCTTGAAAGGATCTAAGCCGATATTCCTACACTCATTGCTTTACATGCACGTTTATGTTATTCGTGTTCAACACAGCTACTGTCTTTCTGGGAACATTTCACCTCACCTGAAAATCATACACCTCCACTTACCCTGGGTAAAGGTTCAAAAGAGATTCATTTTTTGCTGTTGTAGGTGGTACTAGACACTACTGTGACAAGTACAAGCTCTCAAATGAAATGGCTACGGTATCATGGCACGGAAAAACAATTTCTTTCCGGCAAACGAACATGGCATCATGTAAGCTTTCTTCAGTGGATAATCAGGCGCATCCGTGCTGTAGAAAACTGAATTTTTTCTTATAATTTTCGTAATTATGTGCCGACTTTGTGATATATTACATCTAATGTGATATATTATATTATATCATGTGATATATTCTTAATATGAGGGAGTACATGACGAGAAGATGAGCTGATTACTTCTGACAATGAGACAAGATATTGTCATTACTTGAAGATATAGCCTTGGTGAATTGAGTTGATTGAGGCACCTGTGAGTTTCTCGGAAGGGCAAAATACCAGAAGGTGTGGCTCATCATAAAAGAGCTCGATTAAGAGCGAATGCTTTATATTTGGTGTTTCAATTGTCGGCAGCAGTTCAATCAAAAAAAAATACCGAAAATTTAAGTGCAAATAAAGCGCTTCCAAAGCAAAAACGAGCTATAAAAAAGCGAAGAATAGAAAGAAGCGCTCTGGGATCGATAAGCTCCGCTAATGGGGTTTTGTTCTCATGCCGTGTCCCACGGGCACGAAAAAATGTTCCGCAGTCCACCCTTTCGGCTCATTCTCGAAGTCTTTCATAGGAACTTCATCGCTGAGTGCACTGCAGATCACCTCGCTTATCATAATATAGTATCTGCCTCAGAGAACTCTCTCACTAAGCTATGGGCTAAGGAGTTACTGAATGTGTAACGTTTAACCCAAAGTAGAGTACTTATCTCTGCTAGTGCAACACGAAAAGTTTCTTTTTCTAAAAAAATGTGCGGGGTTTTCTGGTGAAATATGAGCTCTTAAACTAATTGCAATTTAATGGAACACAGACAGCAACAGCAGTAGGAGATTAATGGAATGGCGGTGAAGAATGGGGACGAAATGAGCATGTACAGAATGGAAAGGAGTGTGGAGGCTTAATTAAAACTACGAGTAATTAATCCAGCTTAATAAACAACGGAAACTTGCACATATCATGCAGGCTTCGCACGGAATATGAGAAGTGACTGCAAAAACTGCAATTAGCAGGCTTCGTGCAGAAGATGAGAAGGGAGTGCAAAAACTGCAATTAGTAGAAGAACAGCAACTATGTGATATGAAAGAATTTTAACGGAAAGTCGTTTTGAAGACAAGAAAATTAGAATCTTGTTATATACTGTAGAAAAAGCTAGACAGTATTGAATGCGATGCAAAGTGCAACGGTTTTAAGCCCAAAAAGCAAATTGAAAAACGTTCATTGCGCATTTCTCAAGGCACATGAGGGTTGCTCGTTTATCACAACCTCAAAACCTTTTCTAAAATTTACTAGATCTCGCACATCATTCTCCGTAAATAAATCACATAAAGGGCGCATCTCCATTTTTTCCTGAAAAGACCTGCCAAAAGTGATGTAAATTTTGTGATAAGTAAAAATGTAATGTAAATATTATACAAAGCGCACAAGCGCTACCCACTGGCAGTCATTGATAATGCTTGTGACGTTCTTGTTTAAGGCGGGGGCTTATACTGGTGGGACAGACGAATAGTTGGCCTGCCCAGTGGATTACAGCTTTTTCGCGATCATACTCAAGTTTCTGCACGTGTCTTTTCTTACGAGCGCATATTCATGTATCTACAAGATTTGGGAGGGTAGCCGCGTACGTGGCGCATCCCAGAGGCATCAGTTACGAGGATTATTAGCAGTAGTTAAGTTAGGGTAAGAGTCTGTAATGGTTCGGGCACACTCTGAGAAAGTCAGAAGAGTTCCCGATAAGTGAAATTTTTGAGCCTCGAAGCTTTCAATCAGTAAGGTAATGAGTTTCAGTCAGTATTATTTGGGTAACAAGACGATGTCGGTGATCCACGCCGCACTTCGTGCGTGATCGCTTCAACCATGAGAAGCTGCGAGGAAGAGATGGATGAGCGCCACAAGAGGGGTTAAAGCCATGAGAACAGTCCGGAGCCCGCCATATGACAGAATGAGCACGTGCTAGATGAGCCGTATTATTTGGGTCTCAGGACGATGACGGTGATCCACGCTGCACTTCGTGCGTAATTGCTTCCGGGACCCAACTAATACGGCTCCCATAGCTCGCATCCAGTGCGCATGTGGCCATACGAGTTTTCTGTCCTGATGACACACATCCTCCTGAGCTGTTAGAAGGGTGGTAACCGCGGAATTTCACAACCGTTAGAATCCACAGGTTTCGCGAATCTCCGCTCATAATTGATTCAAAGGCGATGAGATGGGTGAAGAGAAAGTGAGGATAGGGGAAAGTACATGTTCTCTGCAAACAAACCCTTCACTTCAGAAGAAATGATGTGCGGTGAAACTCGCACTGAAAATTGCGATTTGAAGCCTTATCACGATCCCGCAACACGGCGTGTCGTTCTGCAGTTCACCAGTAAGGCGAGGGCGAGTGGACGGCGAGGGTGGGACATCTTTTGAGACCAGCTGATTCAGCCATTTGCCCTTCTGTAATCTACATTTGGCCAGTCACGCAGAGGGGCGCTAGAAAGGTACTTTGGGTTTTAACTCTCAGTTTTTTTTTGCGATTTTACTTCGTTTTTTCTCTACTGTTAGACCGCTGAGCACCTCTACTTTCATGTTTCACAATAAAAAAAAATGCAATACCTTCTAAGCACATGAAAGACACGTTCAACAGTAACGTCGATAATACTGAAGGGAATTCAAGGCAGATATTGGGTTGGGGAACAAGTCCCCGCCGTTTTTTTCAACCCCGTTTTTCACATTGTTCCCTCCATCTTTCGACAAAGCCAATATATGTTCTCGATAGAGCTTTTCTTGCTCTACAGAATGCTACTATCTGTTTTTCGATATCTTCGACAACCTAATATTTATGAGGTTTGGAAATGAAGTGAGCTGAAGGCAAAAAAGTGGCACTTGCGCACCTCATCTTTCTCGTCTGCCATCATAATCAAAGAATGTATGTGCATATGTTTTCGATAGAGCTTTTTCAGCTCTACAAAATGGTACCACTCTTTATTCAAATCGTTCAAGTTTTTGCTGTTTTTAAGACTTACAAATGCAGTACTAGCAAAAGTGGGCTTTTTCGTTATCTCCTTTTCCTCGCCTACCATCGAGATTAAGGAGGGTGTGCATATATGCATTCGATAGAGCTCTTTTTGCTCTACAAAATGATGCCTTTCTTCTTTTGTATCCTCTCATATTTTAGCATGTGGGAGTATGTCTCCACGTGTTTTTCAATTCAGAATTGCGTAATGAAAACAAATTTTTTTGGCAGATTGTTTTGTATCGTTCGATAGAGCTCTTTTCGCTCTACAAGATAGTAATTACGGTTTTTGTTCAAACTGATTTTTGACATTTTTTAGATCATTTAAAAGTCGACGAAATCGAGCATTTTTGTCACATGGTGTCGAAAATGTTCGATTTCGTCGACTTTTAAATGATCTAAAAAATGTCAAAAATCAGTTTGAACAAAAACCGTAATTACTATCTTGTAGAGCGAGAAGAGCTCTATCGAACGATACAAAACAATCTGCCAAAAAAACTTGTTTTCATTACGCAGTTTTGAATTGAAAAACACGTGGAGACTTACTCCCACATGCTAAAATATGAGAAGATACAAAAGAAGAAAGGCATCATTTTGTAGAGCAAAAAGAGCTCTATCGAATGCATGTATGCACACCCTCTCCAATCTCGATGGTAGGCGAGGAAAAGGAGATAACGAAAAAGCACACTTTTGCTAGTACTGCATTTGTAAGTCTTAAAAACAGCAAAAACTTGAACGATTTGAATAAAGAGTGGTACCATTTTGTAGAGCTGAAAAAGCTCTATCGAAAACATATGCACATACATTCTTTGATTATGATGGCAGACGAGAAAGATGAGGTGCGCAAGTGCCACTTTTTTGCCTTCAGCGCACTTCATTTCCAAACCTCATAAATATTAGGTTGTCGAAGAAATCGAAATACAGATAGCAGCATTTTGTAGAGCAAGAAAAGCTCTATCGAAAACATATATTGGCTTTGTTGAAAGATGGAGGAAACAATGTGAAAAACGGGGTTGAAAAAAACGGCGGGGACTTATTCCCCAACCCAATAGTTTCGCAGAAATTCTCGAGCAGGAATCTCCCAGGTGAATGGATCAGTCATCTTCCAAGTGGCTCACTATGTAATGCGAATTTCACGATTCCACGAATATTGAAAGCAACATCAAGGATGATATCACTAGAGGATATGCGATTATCGGCTCTGTAGAGGTTCTCTAATCGCCTTGAGCGGAGGTGTGCACAAATCGTCTCAGAGTAAAAGTCAATCACTTGTGTGATATAAAGGAAACCTTTTTTGTATCTTCGATTGGATTCACTAGAAATGGATCCACTTTCAGCCCTGGCATGTTAACGAACAATTTCAACCATAAGCAGGCCCAGGGAGCGAGCATGGCATTGAAGTCCGCAGAAGGAGACCCTGTCTGAAGCAGCACGCTACCCTTCTGCTTGAGATCCCTCAATTGATGGTGGGGAACGGGAGCTCAATAGGACTTGGGGAGCTCTCTGAAAACTCCTCCCTTGCCATATGGGAGCCGATGTATTCAAAATAAAATTAAGGTCATTTGTTCTTGAACATCCCTAGGGGAAGGCAAAAGATAGGGTGAATTCTATCGAGCACGACCACTCCATTTTGCTTATTCCATTCTCCTTAACTTGACCGATTCCAGATGGCAGTCGCCTCCTAGAGAAATCCATTAGCTTCAAACCTAACTAATTATAGTTATCTTTTTCTATAATTTTTTATTCTCTCTTGGAACAAAGACAAGCAGTAGATTCTGGACTGTCATCGAATTGACCAGCACTAAATCTCATTCGGAGTACAGCAGCATTAAAACCTTTTTTCGAATCCCACCTCTTATTTTTCCCATTTTTGTAAAGAGCTTGCCTCCTTCCCTTCCCTTTCAACGGTATGGATCGTTTACGGTCGTTGCGATGTCTCTGTCATCCTAAGCGGAAAGCGGGCTTTTGGAATGAAAACTCGGCGGCATGGCACATTCCTAAAAGATCAAACAACACCTTGTCGTGTTTTTCACGATGGGCAACGACGCTTATGTAGTACTAGCGGAAACGGAAACGTCTGAACAGTTTTTTCTTGGAAAATCTTAGAAATCGAATCTGTCCATGGAGGAAGCGAGCCACTTATCTGAGAAATATTTAGCTAAATGTGTTGAACTTCGCATCTGGTGTTATCAGAGAATCTCACTCGAGCTTCAATACCAAGAAATTTATTTTGGAATTATTATATTCGGTTCATTTAGAAAAAAAAGAAAAACGAATTTGTCAGGTATTACACATCGCAGGCTGCGGCGAAAATCAGCAGCTATCAAGCAGCAAAAATATACGATTTTTTATTGTAAACATCCATCAAAGTTCGTAATGCTTTCAAACTATGAGACGAATATGTGAAATTCACTATAAGTTTAAGTGCTATGAAAGGAGTAATCAAACAATTGTCTCATTAATTCGGCTTCAATCCTATTTGATTTTGAATTGTTTCAGCATTCTGTAAAAGTCTTCGATGGAATTCGAGAGCATAGTAAAACGAGATAGATGCTTGGTGTTTTTAAAGCAGTACCAAAGAAACAGAAGTACTGACAGTGATATTGGGAGCAGTGACTATGGTCACAGCGGTGAATGATTGCCGTGTGTTGTTCAGTGACCAATGTAATTGTCTTGCGATAATTGCATTTCTTCAATGATTCCACGCCGGATTATGTATAGATGGTGTCGCATGTATGAGTCTGGTGGGATGTGAGAACGCCACACGAAATGAGGTTAACGAGTAGACGAAAAAGAGCAAAGTCCCCAGAAAAGTCGGTCAATACCAACTATCTGTAGATTCTTGGATACTGTACTGTTCCGAAGTGTCATGTTTATCTGAATGCTCAACAACATCAACTGAGACTTTAAAGTATTCATTCAAAGCTCGAAAGATTTCCTTCAAAAGTCTCAAAAGTTTTTTTTAATATTTTGCAACATTTCGGTGTTTAACACCTTCTTCAGGGTTAAACAAAGAAGTTCTGCTCACTTATATGATATATGTCAATATGTTGTATGTCAATAACTTACGGACCCTGTCTCAATTTTTTTGGCTTTGGTCCTCCCACCCCAGCCAATCATGGGGAGCTCGTCACTAGAAGGAGAGCTGTCCTAACAAAGGCGGCTTGCCCTGACAAGGCCGTCTCCGCCACAGCTCAAGGGGGCGCCTTCCGCGCAGGATTTCGCCATGCATAGGCCTTTCAGATCCGTAGTTCTTCACCAAATGACTAATTTTGGGGTTCCTTATCACTCACATTACCCCTAACACTGTCTTTAAGAGTGCTTTCAAAAAAATGCATAGGGCAGAAAACGATCAACCCACTTGGTCGCATCCTTAAATAGTGTAGAACTCTATGTGACTGGCTCGACACGTTATATGAGAAAGATCATGCAGTAACCAAGAATGATTACACTGATTAGAAAATTTCAAGAGGTTGTCGGCTGCAGAGCGCGTGCCGGAGCCACACATACTATGCAATCCGGAACTTTAGCGAAGATTATTTTTGTAACCAACTTGTGGTTTCCGATGTTGGAAGGGGGGGGGGGTAATGGGGAAGTAGAGAAGAAGGAGTTACTTTGCGAGGAAACTTCTGCATTTTCAGCTCACAGTCACTATCATCGTTCGCACCCACTACAATATTGCCCTTCGGTCCAGCCACCCCTCACAATTTAAGCATCTGTTGAGCTACATATTTTCTAAAAGGGTTCAGGAGATGGAAGTGAGATTTTGTATTGGCTGAATCTATTCGATCTCAACAATTAATTGTCGCTGATTGAAATAATTGTCATTTCTATCCGCAAAAAGCTGAAAAAATTTTCGATTGAAAAAAGTGGTGCCGCTTCCGGCGTACTCAGTCTTTTTGATACTATTATTACATTTCGCAGTGGAGCGTGCGGTAGCAGTAGAATGAGCAGTAGACGGTGAAAAATCGTGGTATACAACCGAAAAACAAATGAGCCCTGAAATGACACTTATGTGCGTGGCTTTGCCGCGTAAACAAAACACGTTCCCCTATTTCGATCAACGTCAGCATTCTGAGAGCATTTCGGCGAATTTGATTTACGTAGCCTTCCCAATTAGAAAAACTCGGGATCAAAAAACAGGTTGATCGCTCCCAGTGATAAGATTACAATGGGGATTATTTGATATTTTCGACATAACCGTTTCGGCTCAAGATAAACAAAATCCAGGAAAAGAAAATGCAATTTCCCCAAAGAGGTACACTCTACCCATTTCATATCGGATAAGGCCACCTAAAATTGGGTGTGTGCAGATGTGATGGAAAATCGCTTCGCGGCGTTTCACTCACGGCGCCACCAGTACGACTTGCCAATCGATTGCTCTTGAGAGCCCGGCAGAGAGTGGCTGCGTCCCCTCTGCGCTTCCACCCATGCCACACTGCCTCGCTTGAAGGCTGTCATGCCCTGACACTGGAACTCGCACCCGCCGTGCCACTCGCCGCGGGCGGCCACGCTACTTTCCGTCATATGTGCACACACCTTTGCTTCATGGAACAAATTTTGATTTACTTATACCGCTTCTCATAAAGTCGTCAGAAACATACAGATTCTTCACTAGTCAACCTTGTTGCCCTCCCTGAGGATCATAGCGTCAAATGTTAAATTATTTTTAGGTTATCATAAATAATAACCGATAGTAAATATCATTAGTCATTTGATTTGTTACTGTTTTATGCTAATGTGTTCATTTTTAGAAATGAATGTTTGAAAAAGTGTTGTGCAATTATGCATCAGCCTTATTAGTAGCCTGGTTTATAATAATTCTATCGCCACATGACTCCTTCTCGAATTATGGGATTTCGGCTTTCACGAGAAAAATAAACGCACTTGAGAAGGGCTGCAAAATGAGGAAAGAGGAGGCCACGTGCGTATGAGTGTGCGTCGGGAATGTTTCATATCAACAACATAAAGCCATCCAACGTGACACGAAAGAGGAAGAATCAGAAAAAATCAGCATAATGCAGTGATATTCAACCGCAGCGGCGCGGCAAAGGGCTTTATATGGAGACCGTGAAGAAAAACCAGCCACATTGACGTCGGTGATTACCATAAAGTCGGGAATTCGACGTACGAAGTTACTGAAAACTCGTCACAAAAAGAGCAAAAGAGTAAAGATGGGCTGGCCAGGGCGATCAAATATGCACGAAGCGTCACAGCCATGCTAAGTACAGAAACTTACCCGAAATTCCAACATTTCCCTGTTTTACAAGCCTACGTTTGCTCCTTTTCGATAAGCCTCATAGGACTGCGCCGCACAACCAACTGTCCCTCAGTTTCATGGGATTGAATATTATTCAGTATAATTGACCAAAACCGGTAACTCCATTAGCAGTTCACTCCACCGCTCTTTGACTATCACCACTTAAAATGGCTACAATAATACCTGTGTGTAGAACATCAGTCCATTCCATTTAGGGATGCGCCATGCATCCGACTTCCATTCTGAGTAGTGCGGATTTCCAAATTTTTATTCGTCCCATGCGTAGTATTTAGTTGGTCTAGTCAACCGTAGTACAATCCAGTCGGCTGGTATACATCCCGATCAAGCATTCATTCGGAAACGTGAAGTCAACATGCCAGACTACCGCCAACATGACCTGTTTGCCAAATGGGACAAGTGGGTTGAAGCGGGAAGAAGAAATAAACGAAGCTCAGGTGAATGTGTTGCCTAACCTTTCTAAGATATCTGAGCCCAGTACTCCGGAAAGAGTAAAACATCTCGTTGCCGCGTAAAGATTCCATTCAGATTTTGATCCTTGCACCATACGGATGCTAGGGTCGAAACTGCCAACAGCTTTACTTTCCCGCACACTGTGCAGGCGGTGCCAGAAAAGTACTTTTTTCTTCCCCACAAACTTTAGTCGAGACGAGGTAGTTTTCATCCCACGAGCAGGAATGAGAGCTTGTTCCAAGTGAACATGATGTGTCACCTCAACACGGCAAAATCCAATTCGTCACTCTCGTTCACAACCTCGCTAAGGTCCGTTCACTCTGGGTACCTGAGGGGATTCATATTGGGTGGTGTTCTTAAACATTCCTTTTTCCGGGTTCTCAGTACCCTTAGTTTCCAAGAACCAAAACGTGCCTTTACCACTGAACCCTCCGGAGGGGAGTTCGACGCATGAAAAATGACACTTCGAATCACGGCAGCGTTGTCCAAGCAGCGAGAGCTCTGTGACTTCTATGAGTCGAAGGGTCAGTCCTCAGGAAGCTTCCCACGAGAGACCTACCACGAAAGTTGGCTCTGCTGTTTTAGGCGGACCGTAATTTGGTAGGTGCTCTATGGACCGACTGTGCCGAATGAAGGCTCAATATTTTTGTGACGGTGAAAGTAGCGCGTCTCAGCCTGCTCCTGTTTCTGGAGGAATATTTCGGGAATATTTTGCCTCGATACTTTTACCTCTTTCGTTTCCCTACGTTTTGTATACTTGACGGATTTGAGCCGTGAGCGAAATTACTTTTTGTGGCATCCCCTGTGTAGTATATTGATAGACTTAATCACTCGATCACATGGGTGCTCAATTGCCTAGGTTCTATGCTTGGCGCATATTCTGATGAGTAGGCGAATAAGCTCCTGGAATGAACTACTCTGCAAAATAAGGGAATATAAACGAGGTAGAGTGACCGTCGGACCAGAAGTGTTTGAACTCGCTTGAATTCCCATGGGACGTAAATGGCCAAAGTTTGCCTCCAATTTGAACGTCATTCCCAGGGTGCACCCGATCTTCGACTTTTCGCCCCGCACTGCAAGATTTTTGATGTTAGCTAAGCAGTATGAGACCTTTGAACTACTGCGTCTGCACAAATCCAATCAGAGAGCTTCAACGGTCCCTCGTGCGCTTTCAAGAAAACCGCATGAGTAAATGTGTTACTGGCGTATTATTCAGAAGGCTCAGAGCATGTCGAAATGATCCATAGCACATCTCTCCACTCTGACTCCTCACCAGGGTCGGATCTAGTGTCGAGAAAAATCTCCAAAAAATAAAAGCCCTACTGTTTCCAATCGAAAACGCGACCCCCCTTCCGCCGAGTGTTTCTCAGCCCTGCTACCTACCGAGACTCTGAAAACGAAGTCAGGAACGTAAATA
Organism: Trichostrongylus colubriformis; assembly: GCA_963978905.1. Taxonomy (NCBI): domain Eukaryota; kingdom Metazoa; phylum Nematoda; class Chromadorea; order Rhabditida; family Trichostrongylidae; genus Trichostrongylus; species Trichostrongylus colubriformis. The sequence continues at coordinate 51,967,697 of OZ022256.1, read as the reverse complement.
GTGTCCTCTATTTCAATTCAAAGTAATTCCATTTGCTGGAGGAAGGAGAGGGTCAAAACAGTAGAGTGAAGCCATAAGAATGATAACTGAAAACATCACGACTGAAATGTAGTTTCGGATGAGCCACACATTCAATGTGCCATCAAGATCGCAAGATCATCTAAAGCCGAGTTCTATGTCAACGACATGGCTAGCCAAGACAATTTCATTTTTTCGAAAGCTTTTTTTCCCATTTGGTCGACTGACATGGGCCTGACGCTAAGATGTGACATTTACAGCCTTTTGTTTGGAAGATAAGAATTCCCTGGAGATCCCCTGCAGCCAATTCTCAAACCAACAATGGGATAGGGCAGCCATTTGATTGGCAGCAAGAAAACGACAAAGAAGAATGGACTAGGAGGCTTACTTGTGTGGTAATCTCACTTCTACTTCAAGTCAAATGCCTCCAGTCATATGCACCCTCAAATTGTTGGAGGACAAGAAATCTCTGGAGATCCCCTGCATGGGCACCCTGGATACCGGAGGATTTATAGACAAAAGTCGAAATTTTTGCAAAGCGATAGCTTTTCGTGATCGGTCTAGAAAAAACGAGGAGAATGAGAAATTAAGTCATCGAGAGAGCTTTGGAATTAAATAAAAGTCCAGCTTTGGATTAATGGAGTTCTATTCCAAACAACTATTTTCACGTGAGAAAACGAAGTTCTCAAGATGCTCCGCTCGAGACAGAAGAGAAAAATTCGCTAAGTAATGGACGACCATACAAAGACATCTATGGCCAAGCACAAAGAAAAGTAATTGGTATACGGTAGTAAATTAGGCTTCAAAAGAAAGCGGTCGCTCAGCGCTCAACATTGGTATTAGGTTGATTCATAATAAATCGGACAAATGGTAGTGATGATTTCTAGAGATCATAACTCAGTAACGAGTGAAGGAAAATGGACGCGCGAGGTACCGTTGGAATGAGTATGAAAAGCTCTTCAAAGTACCGCAAAATAATCACTCCAAAGTAAATTCATTCCGCCACAATGCCGCACGATTTCAAGCGGTCTAGAGACCACATCCGCAACGTCATACTATTTATATCGCTATCTGGCCAGGAACCCGCGGATATCGGCAGACGTCTGATAGAAGTTCACAAGGAGCATGCCCCCGGCCTAAGTACACTGTAGTTGTAGCATTCGAAGTTTGCGTCAGGCGACTATTCCATCGAAGACGAAAACCGCGGTTGGTGGAGCGTACACGGCGTAGAGTACTGGGAGCTGCTCGATGAAGGTACCACAGTATCCGCCGACGTCTACGTTCGTCAATTACGAGAATTGAAGGCCAATGTCCAAAGTTCGCTACGGCGGCGGTCACATGTCTACTTCCAGCACGACAACGTGTCTACTTCCACAGACCGCACTTCGCAAGATCGACCAAGGCCGAGCTGCTGTCGTACAGTTGGACCGTACTTCTATACCCAAGGTACTCCCCAGACCTGGCCCCTTCAGATTTCCACCTTTTCTCCCATAGCCAACGCCACCTGGACGGCCAAGACTTCAAAACTCGCGACGAGGTCAAGGCGGCACTCGGCAACTTCTTCGAGCTCCAGCTTCGGCCTTCTGGAGCAAGGGCATCCATGATCTGCCTATACCGTGGCAGAAGGACATCGATAAAGATGGAGTATATTTCAAGTGAATCCCTGTTGTCGTAAAAAAGTTGTACGACAATGATTAAAATTGGTCAATTTGTCCGATTTATTATGAATCAACCTAATACTTACACGGATGCTGTTGATGCATAGCTGTTAATTTATCATTTGAAGATTAGGGAAGCGCAGCAAAATAAAAGGGATCTTATTTCCGTGTTACGGCTTCTGCCGGATGAGTGTGCGTTATTTTGTTCTTTTTTGACCGAACTATTTTGTTTTGGTTTTGATATTTTGACTTTGATATGTTTATGATATGATAGTTTCTTTTGCTTTATCATTTTATTTGTTTTGTTGCACTCTTTTGTTGGTTTTATTATTTTGTTTTCGACCGCCCTTGCATTTGTTGACACCGGAGCCTGGAAAAGATGTCTTAATCGTGATTAGGGTACTGTATAATACTCCTGCTACTCCTATATTTTAAGATGTTTTAAGCGAGTCCGGCAAAATTCTTGCCACCATAGAATAGAAATGGCATCAACTTTGCGCGAGATCAAAAAAGTGGCCATGTTTGCAACCGACGCCTCGAATGATACCTACTGACTAGGTTTCCGCGAGACTCGTTTTTTTGTCCAACTCTCGGTTTTTGTTCTGGTGATTGAACAGTGTCATATTTCTAACGTTAAAAAAACTTGTTAGCTTCGAAATTGAAAATATTAGGTTGAACCATAATTTCTGTTACACTCTTGGGGAAAACTGTGGAAGCTTTGGGAATGTTTGGTAGTGGGGGGGTATATGAAGCGACTGAAAAGGGCTACTGATTAACACATTCATATTCTCTATGGCTTAAACTAGCAGTAAATCTACGACAATTTCGCGAGATGTGCGAAATTCACGAACACCGCCCCGGTTCCTCAGCATGCAAGGCCACTAACCGAATCAACCAGTCGATGGACCCAGGTACTGTCCCTCATATGGCGGCAACCCGATGGCTCGATCTGCTCAAATTTAAACAGAAAAAAATTCAAAAAATTGCACAGAGGAAAAATGTTTTTTTTCTAAATTTTCAAAAAAAGGGAAACTGTTACCATTCAACACGGCAGTCACTGGCGATCTCTACTGCAGGCAACTGGACACCGGAGCGGCAAAACTTACCGGAAAAATGGACCGAGAATTCTTCCTCCACGACAACGCTCGCCCACATGTGGCAAAGTTGACGTGTCAAAAGATCCAGGATCTTGGTTGGACGAAGCTCCCCCGTCCACCGTAATCTCCGGGCATGGTCCCAACTGACTACCACCTATTCCGATCTCTGACCCACTTCCTCGACGGACGGCAGTTCAAGGATGACGATGATCTCAAAATCGACCTCCAGACTTTCTTCGACCAGAAATCCCCAGACTTCTATACGCCAGGCATCTATTATCTCCCTATTCGCTGGCAATATATTGGTGATCATAATGGTACATATTTTGTTGACTGAAGTTAGACACAAATTAAGAAAAATAAATTTGAAATTTTTCGTCATAGTGTAACAGAAATTATGCTTCAACCTAATACTTGGGATGAACGTAGTACACATTTCAAGGCTCCTAAAAAGAAAAATCTAGTGAATTTATTAACTAAGAGTTATCAGTGCAGAACAGAACTTCTATAGGAGCCATAGCAGAAAGAAAGAGCAGAAAAGAAGGCCGAAAGGAAGTCGGTAGCCGTTAGTGATGCTCAATTGAACACGAATCGCGGAGACTTCCTAATGCCAACCAGATGCTGTCGAATTGAATTTGCTGACGGAGCTACTGAGCTGAGCCAAGCCAAGCGGAGCCGTCAACGAGCTCACATATGTTTTAAGCCGGCGCGCGAAAAAAGAGTTGACGTAAGCCTCAGATGGAATTTGTCACTGCCAAGGCCACACCATGAGCAATGTCGGCTGCTGGATGACTGCTTATCCACACGAATAAGTCTGCCGTAACCTATCGATGAGAAATACTTGAAGATAATGGCTGATCGACGAGACGCGATGCACTGACAAAACGAGGTTTGCCCTCCGAAAAGTGGGTCAGACGGCGGTGCTTGACATTCTTTTGTGACTCACTGATCGGTGATTTCCATGACAAATATCAAAATGAGAAGATGTAGACTTGTGAGGGAATGAAGTAGTAGATGGAAAGAAATAAATAACTGTCATTAGGTACGCACAGAAAAAAACGGAAAATCAGGGATGGACAGGGGATGAAATTTCCAGAGCTGGCCGGAGTCACCACGAAAAGATTTCGAATAGAAAGTTCCACTGACATATACAGTCCATTTCACAGCGCTAGATAGGGCGTGGCCTGATTGGCGAGAGTGAGAGTGCGTGGGGGTGAGAGAGTTTCACACACGCTCACCCAAGTACATAGGCCACGCCCTATCAAGCCCTCTGAAAGGACTGTACGTATCTTAATACTCATTAAAATAGCTCTGCTTTCATCATCAAAAGCTCGGCTTATCCCAAAACAACTCGTCAACAAGCATCCCACACCTCATAGCCATCTAAATCCAGATACTATGAAAATATAAAATACAATAATAGGTGTTCTAAAAAAATCAAAGCTCTTCTTGCATACATTAGCGAAGCAAGAGTACCTGGCATAAGCCACTTCCTTTGGATTATAATCGCCATTGTCGTGTGCTTAAACTGAACCGCATGTGTGCACAAGAATGAAAGCTGATCCACGTGAGACCACTAGTATACCAATGCTCTTATGGTAGCGTGTGAATCTAGCAACAATGATATTTTTGCTGCGGATCACAGAAATTCTTCGATGGATTCCTGAAGGAAATTCTGTTATGAAGAAGTCTCTAGGGTTACCAAGAGAATTCGACCGCCGCTGAAAGGACTGGAAGTGGCTCATGTGAGTGACTTTCCGTAAGGTAGTAGGATTATTTACTTATTTATTCATTTGACATACACTCACACGAGTGTGCCCAAGTAAGGGAAGATGACATACTCGAATGCAATACGTAGCGGACAACAAAATGGACGAAACTAAATACAAAACAAAAAAAATTTTTACCACTAAGAACCTGAAAGCAATAACAAGAAAACGGCAAGGATAGAGGGAATAGAAGAAGTGTCCAGTGGCCCATGAGATGAACCAAAAAAGCCCTCCAAACCAAAAACCAAAAACCCTATAGTATCTCATTGAGAAAATAATCGAAAATCACGTGAAATTATCGTTCATTTCAAAATTCAAGAAGGAAAAACGGAAAATTTCCTTGAAGCACCTCATAGAATTTGGAAACAACCGCCAAAGCGTGACAGCTGAGCATCAATGAAATGGATTGGTGCACGGAGAAGAGGTATTCCAGCAAGGCTAACTATGTAGAAAGATTGTGATATGTCCCAATCTACTTTCGCTCCACCCCGCCTTCAGAAGTGCACATTAACAGCATTTTTCGAATCTGAGTTTTTTGACGCCGATCAAACTTTCCCTAGGACGCGCCGCGCACCCTACATAGCTCCATTTAGAATCGTGTGACAAGTGAGTGACATTTGGCCTATACAGTGTCTTACGAAGAGTAGCCGATGTACAAGCCAGTGCTTCTATCCTTCCGGACGAGCCTCCTACCATTTCACCTAGTCCACAAGGATGGAAGGATAGGTTATCTGAGCGGGCTTGATTCCAGCACCATGCATGACCAAGGATAAGTGGGGAGTGTCCAGTGTCCGCCACATGTCAATACTCCACCATTGCCTTTTGAGGTGCTTAAAAAATCAAAGAATTCAGTCTCATGTAAGGGAGTTATCTGGACAGGTAGTGCTCTTTTCGTCAGCGTTAACGCTGTCTCTATGCAGCCCTCTTCATCTACCTTCCATCCTTTCCGAGCATTTCTGTGTCTAGGAAACAGACAACAAGCATATTTCATTTAGCTGATTCTGAAGATTTCCTGTACGGCATATTTCGGGGCGCAAGAAGAGAATTAACAAAATGAAAAATCGCCGAAAAGGGAGTTAAACGGGGAAGATGGGAAACCCACTCAAGAAATGCACTATTGGACTACGGTTGACAATAACTTAGTTGTTTGTGTTTTTTGTATACTTACTGCTTATCGGTAGTTCCAATGCATCTAAAAAACACAGTGATGACGTCAAAGGACTACATAGAACCAATCATTTGTGCTTTATCTTACTTTCTAGGCCTTTTTAAGGAAAGTAAGCCTTTCAGAAGAGGAATCTCTTATCATGTCTGAAGTGTTTAGCGTCACAGTTCGTCTTTGGCGAAGTTGGATTGATTGCGAAAGCACAGAATGTGGTTCTAAAAGTGTTGGAAACAGTCAAAAATTAGAAGCAATGTTATAGATACATAGTGAGCGACAGTGCGCGACATGGAGCAACATAGGGTGATAATGAGCAGCATAAACAATAATGAGCGACCTGGGTGATGCGAGATTTAACCCCCGATTTAACCCCCCCCCCCCTCATGAGCAAAGGGGGGAGGGCGCACCAACTATCCTTACGTTACCTAGGCCGTCCAAGAAGGGTAACAGATAAAACCACTAGATAAGAGTAATTCCGAAAATTATTTTTTATATTTTACCATTTTATCGTGCTCAAGTACTGAGCCAATAGCAGCAATACGAATCTTGACTGATGTGAGTAATAAATAAGGAGCGGCGTGGAAGTGATTTTTAACGAAAGTGCCGCTTTAGCTTCCTAGCGGGAATCCAATCGGTGTGACTGCAAATAACACTTCAAGACAAAAATGTATTAGCCAAAGAAGATTGCACAGCCAGAGATTTTTCAAAATCTTCATCTAGAGGAGTTATATTTTCGATAATTATTTATAGCAATGAATGTATAAAAGGAGAAAGCTTGGTGCAGACCCACTAAAAAAGAGAGTTCCGCACTAGCTATCATTCAATCCGGAAGTGCAACAATTTGACGTTTTCGTCGAGAAAGTGGAAGCCATCCGTCATGAAAAATTAGGAGCTCATGGAAAGGGTATGTGTCGTATATTGCAGCGGGAAAGTATTTCACAGCGACTCAGCAAGACATCAAATATGCGGCCAGCGCCTCTCTGCATGCCCGCTTACAACTGAGTGCTTCACGTGCGGTATGCGACCGCCACACATCGCAGACTCGTGCGGTCAGTGATGCGGCACACTGTAAATTAAGACCACAGCCAACAGACAGGATAATGGCCGTTTCAATTCATTCGTCTCCACAATTGCACTGTGAAACACCTCTACTTCGTTGTCCGATGACGATAGATGACAGAATTGCTCAAAGAAAGCATCCACGGAAAAATTGTGTTTTACTGTTACCCATGTGTTTTGCTTACTAAGAGGCGCATGCAATGTTTCACGCAAAAAAAAAAACAAGAATCCGGCTAAGATAGAGCTCTTCAAAGTGAAGCTCAACGAGATCGGGGGTGACGGAGGGGGGGGGGGGAGGGGAAACGGAGGGGGCGGGGAGTGTCTGATAGGATGCGGCAATGAGGGCTCCAGGAAAGAGGAGACGACGGTCACGTGGTTAACGACGTAGGGTGAGAAGCAATTTGACATTGCGCGTACAGAAATTAGAACTACCTTCTCTCGCCGACAACTTGACAATTGTTGCTCAGCGGGATTTGAACAAGTTGCTGTTCTTCCAGTTTTTCGATATCTACATTGAATAAAAGAAAACTTCTCTTTTTTTTACGTGGATCTTGAGAGAAATTAGAACTATGGAACCTCGTAGACGATTCCTCTAATCGAGTACAACACTCTCCCATGAAAGCAGTCCCTATAAACGCCAGCTGCCTATGACTTTTTTTAACACCTATTAGTTCTCTTCATTTTGTCCCAGATAAAGGGCACTTTTGGAATATCGCAGTAGCTTGTCCTCAGGAAGAGGAATTCTGAAAGTACGTAACAGCACATAGGATTCAATAATACGGTACTTATTTTTCCATCAAATCGGCATAGAAACTCACAATGCATTCATTCATAGAGATGGAATAGGAAAAGTAAAGAAAAAGGCAAATAAAGCCAAAACACGTTAGCAGAGGTCATTAGAGACAAAACAAAGTAAATGGGCATGCTAGAAGGCGGTATTGCGGCCATCAACCACGACGACCACTAAAGATGTTGACGTCTTCGGTGTTTGATTGATTGTGGTGTCATAAATTGATCCACAATTTAGCAAAGGGCGGAATAGATAGGATTGGAAAATGGGAACATTCGGTGGGTATATGTACCAGGTTACCCTACTATTACCCTACTATTGGCGAGGGGCTAACTGTAATGTTCCAAGTAGCATTATTATCACACAACTATCACCAAACTATCATCAAACTTATCACAATATTTTTTCATTTTAAGCACGAAAATCGCTCACCACCTGCTCATTTTCTCACTGCCTAATTCCAAGGTCGACTGAAACATTACATCGTGTTTTTGATGAGGGCTAATATTATGTAATGGATTTAATGACTTATGACTGATGACAATAGCAGTGCCGAGTATGACATAGTTGTTGAAAAACGTAATAGCAGTCTGGAAGTTCGGGTAATCTTTTCTTCAATAAGAACTCAACTATAGGCGAATTTTCCGTGTATTTCCTAGTACTTGGCGTCACTCACTTAGCCACAATTACAGCATTATTTAGAAAATAACGTGACCTTCTAAACATGGCCAATCATACAGCTGTCGTCTGAGGATTCGGAATTGTAAGTCTGGGATTTCTATGGGATGCGCTACGCATTTTGTCACCGATCTCAATTGCAGTCCCTTCGTAGGTCTGTAAAATGACTCGCAGTAGCCAGTCCGTGAGAAATTTAGCGTTTTCACATCGCCAGAGTAATCAACATCCGATGAGAAGGAAAGAGAGCATGGTTGACTCGGGCGCTGATTGTGGATTAGAACCGGAATGGTACGTGTGATAGCGGTGCCGCTCTCCGTTACTCTATCTCCACCTTGCTGTCATTATATAGGGTCCGCCAATAAGCGCACTCGATCTTCAAAATGAAGTAAAGCAAGTTGTGTGAGAGGTTTGAATGAAATTTATATCCGTTTGAAAGAGTATTCGGAGGCATTATGTATGGAAAATAACATCGTTCAAATGGCCACCTCGGCTTCGCTTGGTGGCCGCATACGAGAAGTCCAATTTTCAATGACTCTGGCGCACAAATCGGGCTGTATTTCATCGATGACGTGGCGCATGTTGACTTTGAGGCCATCAGTGTTTTGTGGTTGGTTTGCGTAGACCTGCGATTTAAGAAAACTCCACAAGAAATAGTCTAGTGGGGTTAAATCGCACGATCTCGGTGGCCAGTTGATGTCGCTTCCGCGCGAGATAACCTTTCCTCCGAGCGCTCGTGCAGAAGATCCTTTGTGACGCGCGCTGTGTGGCTCGTAGAGCCGTCCCGCTGAAACCACATATCCTCGACATCCATATTGTCGATTTCATGCCAGAAAAAGTTCGTTATCATGGATCTGCATCGAAATTGGCGAAGCGCGCGGAACCGATGGATGATTTTCGTAATAAGTTTTAATGATTTGCACACGTTGCTTGCGGCTGGATTGGTTCATGGTGATTTGTGAAGATACGCTGAATAATAACAACTAGGTTCGACAATTCCACCACAAACAACCTGGCCGCCATGAGCTGTCAAAAATAGAGCGCGCTTATTGGCGGACCCTTTATATAGCGCTGCAGGCATTCTGTGGTAGTAGCCTTACCGTCCCATGATAGAGCCGATGATTGCGCCGAATACAGGAATACGGGTAAGATTCGACGGCTGGGGTGTTTTTTCTTCCTCAGTTATTCGAATTTGAGAGAATTACGAAAAGCAATCGAAAATCATTTGATTTTCGGCGCGTGAAAGAATTCTGGACCGCATTGAGGACTCAACGCCACATAAAAATAGATTGTAAGAATGTTCAGATTCGCCTTTATTTATGGTGCGTGTCTTGTTATGGGCTGGGCCTATAAAGGGTGATGGAAATAGGACTCTCTAATACTCTGCACTTTCTAAATGCCTTCCATGGAGAAATTGACTTGAAGCAATTTCTATGGATGATAACTAATAAATCTAATTCTAATCTATTCATGACAGTTGTCTCTCAGTGAAAAATGGCCCTTGTCGGTTCCGCCAGAATTGAAAGCGTCTTTTGTAAACATACATGCATTCGAAATAATGGGCTACCCATTTATGCATGAACAGATATATCATTTTTCTCATGAAAACGCTCAAATTACAGCAAACAAAAAATAATATCTGAATTTGAGATTACGGTCAAAGAACAAAATTCGAAAAATTCTGAATTTCGAGAGTCGTCCACGGAAAAGAGTTTCCTGTTGCCTATATACTTTCGTTGTATTTGCCTGATGTGGGCCGCACGCAAAGTCTCACGCGAAAAAATGTTAATTCGGCTAAGACACAGCACCACAAAGTCTTGGCCGGGTGGGCGGAGCCTCCGAGCAAGTGCCCACCCCGTCCTTCGCCGCGGTCGTAGACGCATCGTAGGAACAGAAAGTTACGTAATCAGCCTCACTCTCCGTTCCCAACCGCGGCGGACGAAGGGGTAGGCACTAGCTCGGAGGCCCCGCTCACCCCGCCTGGAATTTGGGGAACTGTATCTTATCTATTCTCACTTTTTCGCGTGAAACTTAGCATGCGGCCTTTATTAGGCAAATACAACTTTGATTTATGGACCACGAAAAAAACTCATTTTTCCGTGTACGATTCCTTAAAATTTCGCAATGATAATCCTATCCGAGACGCGCCACGTGTCCAACTTCTACAAAATTATTGTGGCACCGGCAGTCCGGTATTGGTACAGCGAATAATCCCACCCGTAGAATACTGGTAAATAATCATAAATGCAATTAGAAGAAATGATCACTTCATCAAAATATGACGTAGTTTGACTGGAAGAATTATAGAAGATTGAGGAAGAATTGCTGAGAATGAATTTCATGGCCCGTTGTATAGAAACGCGTTTTTGCCCAACCAGAGCAAGGTTTTTCTGGTTAGCTTGTAGCCACCCAATAAGCATGTAGTGACAATAGACTGAAAATTGATAACTTCGATAAATTGATTTTTGATAATTGATAAATTTAATTGATAATTTTTATACCCTATTCGCATATCCATACTTCTAAGTGCAATTACTTGGTACCAAGTCATGTACGAAAACAAAAACTGAAGGGACAGAAAGCGGGACGCATTATAAAAGGATGATACCCGAAATTTTCTGTCATCTGTAGCGATTTTAAAGTCGACTTCTTTTAATAGCTGCCAATTTTCGCAGCAGCACGAGATGTGAAAGTTGTTACAAGGAGGCTGAGCCTTGTTAAAAACTTTGGCTTTGGGCAGGGTTCAAATCCGCGCTCTATGCTTTCAGGGTATATGTGCAAGTCACTGACAGCCTTTCGCGTAAAAACCTATATTTTCAAACAATATGGATCGAACAATATGGCGCGTAGTGCTGTAGGATTTCGACTTTGTGATATATTGAAGAGGATGGCTCTACATAGCGCGGAGAGTATTCGTCCTGTCGGAAATTTCGCTACTTATGGTCTTCCTGGACCCGTGGCTTTCATTTGAATGACTAACTTTAAGAGTTTTCATAACTTATTCCCCTGCCACTGTCTTCAAGCAGAGTTATCCTCATGGAAATTAGTAGTTCTAATTTTCTAACTAGGAACAGATGGAATTCATGAAACTCACCAGAATAAAAATAGTAATAGATAATCGAAAGGATGTTACAGAAAGCTATTCATATAAAAAGAATGACAAGCTTATTACAAACTGAATGGTTGCTTGTAGAAATAGAAACAAAGCAAAGTAAGAAAAAAAACAAAAAGAATAATTACGTAGAAAATTCCCATATATTATGAAGTTGTTTGGAGGGATATAAAAGTGTTTTTCCTTAGCCATGCAACCTCAACGGCTTCTAATCCTTCCACAAGACCCTGTTTGTCATTCAAGCCGAACACGTGAACGGGCTTTCTCTCTTTGACTAAATAACGATTATCCTATCATAATATCGGAAACTGGCTTAACCCCATGGCGGTGGACATTATTTTTCAGTAAAACCCTTTGCGAAGGTACATAACTATGTAACTGATAGAAAACTGAAAGTATATCTAGCAACCCGTAGAAAAATCACAAGGATAATAATAGAAACAATGAAAACGGGAACGAGGAAGGGTTTTTTTCTCTGGCTGAAAGCCCTAGAAAATATTCCAGAACTACGTGATACATGGGGGTAACTTTGTAGAGCCTGAGGTTTCCTGGAAAAGGTTACACCCACATCCTAATGTAGAATATTGGAAGGAAAGAGTAGCTCCCAAGTTCTCCCTTGTTGAAACCTCGGCATAGCTGTCGATTGTTTTTCCTTTGTATGCCAATACGAAGTTATATATGGAAGTTTTATTGGCCTGAAGTTTTGACCTTCTCGTCTTTTTCAGAGGCGCAAGATCTTGGTGGAATCCTGGGCGAGTCTGTTGTTTCATTACCGGGTTATCCGATAGATTCGCCCTTACTGACAGGTGTGATTGAGGCGCGAGCTGCTGCTCCGCTGGTGGAATCTTGGGCCTCTGAAGAAGGCGAGAAGGTCGAAACGTTAGACCAATAAAGGTTCAACATCTAACCTGTGTTGCCATATAGAAGGGAAGAATGTTCAAAGAAGCCGGAAACCTGACGAACACTACAGCAGAAAGACAAAATTAAATACAAAAAGCTAGGCACTTATTGCTACCATAAATATGTTAAAAGTGGACACATCGAAAATTGATCTCGTCAGTTTTCATAGAGTTGAAATGGAAAGGTTTGAACTCTGTGGGAATGTTGTAGAAATGCTGGTGTAAAGATCGAACCCTGTGGAGGTTGTTTGGTGAGATGAATAGAATCGCGAAACAAGGAAGTGAATGCCGTGCTATTACGACTTTCTCAGCTCTGCCAAGCTTATTCACATGCGACTGAAGTGATGATTCCGTCTAGAGCAAAGCAAAGATTATTGCAAGCGGCATCCAGTAATTTATAAATTTGAGGCATATCTAATATCTTAACGATTGGCACTGCAAAATGTCGAATGAACAATTTCTTTCTTCCAATTTCTGAAAATCCCAGAGAAAAGCCTCAGTTCAGCATTCGAATTTTTAATGTTGAATTTGAATTTTGAACTTTGAAATTTTCTCTGAATGAATCTTGGTGCATTAGCTCAGGTTGAATGCAACACTCTTCATTTCGATTTTGCAAGAGTTCATCGATTTAAATGAAATTTTATGCTTTCAACACGGCGCCGCCACTTAAAGGATGCGGTGAGAGTATCAGGGCGAATATCCAAAAATTATTGAATACGAAGGTCCAGATGCTTACTGGTACGAAAGTTAAGAAAAAACGAATGAACGGAATGTAGCAGCCAAAATTCCGATATAGGCCTCCTTTCATACCGTTGTCTCCGAAATCAAGTGGGCTTTGTTAGCGAAAGGGGCGGGCGCTGTTAAAACAAATGGCAGGGGTATGCACCATCAGGAGAAAAAAACCCGCGTGCCCGCGTTTGACGCGCGAAGACATGGAGCGAGAGGAGTACCGTTCTAGTTGAGTCCTGAAGGTATTACCCCAAGGACAAGGCGCAGAGAATCCTCATCAGCATGGCTCGCACCATCGAGTCGTATGATGCCGCTACAACGCGTATTTCCTGTTCTAATGGCACACAGCCAAATGAAGCTGCTGGAGAAGACGGCGTTCGAGAGCTCTGTGCTTTAAGTTATGGCTTTTGACGTGGACGCATTATTCACCCATATTCCAGCCGCCAGAAGAGAGAGGAGAATTTCTCGTGAGTCATCAAACAATGTCACGTACATATATTATAATTTTAATCAAAAATTTATCAAAATCAAATGTGATAAATAAATAATCAAATAAAATCGAAGGAGATGGATTTATCGGAATGACACTATTACCCTAAAGCAACTAAACCAAGTTGATGGAATCGAGGTGATTTTGGGGAACACTCGGTTTTTGCTGAAAACTTGAACCAGAGAGCTAAAACACGACTAAGGCATTCAATTGGCGAGAAACTGCATGGTGCCTGCGCCACAGGCGCCAACACCAAGTGGAAAAGCTTCAGGTTTTTTGGCGTGGATTCCGGGCGATTTTGCGTTGAGGGTTTATATGGCCTTATTGCTCAGGAAGTCGATTGTCGTTATGGACATGTTCTGAACGACAATGGTGATCTGCGCCGGTGCTTCTGACAGGGAAGGTCTTCCAACTCATGACGCGCTTTTTGAATGCCGCTTTTTGCATGTATGGGGGTACATACAGGAAGCATATAACTGATGTCCATTTTTGCTGCGCGCCCTTACGAATGCCAAAAACGGGGTTGATGGTTCGATCCCCGCCGAGGTCAAATTTTTGCAAAATTTGGATTTTCAGTTTTTGGGCTCACAAACACTTAAATATGAAAAATAAGTACAGTAATCACATTTAAAATTCCAGACTACCCTCTACTGTCAGTTTTCAGCAAGTTTGACAGTCCAGCCTTTTGACCTTTCAGCGCTCATAGCTCACGAACGAGGCGTTTTTGCGCAAAACGGACTTCATATTCGTGTTCAGGAGGTCGAACTACCCTTAGGGGTAAGTTTCCAGCCCAATCGAGGTTTTGAGCCAAATTCGAAAATTTGGGCTGGGCGTTGGTATACCTTCGACTGCACGTTCAACGAAGGAGACGGCGATATTACTTGTCCGGAAATTCTCTCTATTTCTCTTGCTCAATGCTTGGTAGGTGAAGATAAAGCGATAGGCACTCGTGCTGTGCATATTACATTGATTTTCATCGGTTTTGTTTGTCATTCTCTTGTACGAATAGAGGGTGCACCATGCACCACCGCCAAACATACTTTCTCGAAGTTAGGGTCAAAATATGGAATTGGCTAGAAATGTGTACCTAGGGGTAGTTTGACCCCCTAAAAACGAATATGGCACTCATTTTGTGCGAAATCGCGAAATTCGAGCGCTACGGGCCCTTTCATGTTCAAAAAGGTCACATCACCAAATTCATTGACAATTTGTAAATAGAGTCATTTTGGCATGCTGTCAACGGAAATTATAGTCATTTGGCATAAACAGACATATGTGAAGATGAAACAGTGAAGGCAAAAAAAAATGCAAAAGTTCTGCAACGTCGGGTTTCGAACCACCAACCTATGCACTTCGCCCGTTTGAGAGTCCATCGCCGTATCCAGTAGGCCAACCGGTCGCCGCGGTAACTGTACATGGGGATCCCTTATTAAACTGCTACGTACTTTTAGTACATGGTGGAGACAAGATTTTATTTTTTACCGTGTTTGACTTTGTTTTGAATGTGAAATAGACGAACTCCTTTGGATCTGCACGTGATCAAAGTTACAAGGGGTATGCGTTACAATAAGTGGGTTAAAATCGCCTTTTTGAGAAAAAATTTTTTCACTCCTTTTTTGGCATTTGTAGAGGCGCACAGCAAAAATGGAAGTCAGTTATATGTTTCATGTAGGTACCCCCATATAATGGAAAAAACCGTTTTCCAAAAGCGCGTCATGACCTGAAAGACCTCCCTTGTGAGGTGGGCCCCAGGCGATTTCGCACCAATTTAGTGATGCTCGTGCTCGATAATGTCCACAACTTCTGAACACATTGCCATGATACCTTCGAAATCTCTTATCACTCATGATCGAATACACAAAATCCTGTCATATGGTGACGTGGAAAACATTAAAGAGAGACCAGAGCTCAGAGTTACCACGTTGACAAGATAATCGCCCAATAAGCTGGCGGGTGTCACGAGCGGAAATCACGGAAACGGATGGCATATGGAGATCCTGGTCCGATGCATACTTCCAGTATGAAGAAAATAAGGGGCGAAATCAGGAATGGTGTGCATGTGCTTCCATAAGCTAGTGGTGAAGAGCTGCGAGTGGACAGTAGATGATGCGATGTATTTGTTCAAAGGATCGTTACCCGCCACAGCTGAAGCCCGAGGCATAATGGTACCGGGCTTTGAAAAAGACAAACACAATGGACGATGAGCGGCTGTGCCGGTCTGTGGCTTCCGAGTCGAAAAAACTAGATTAGGTAGAAATGCGAGCAATCACCCGATCACCTGCTTCTTTCAAAAACCCCCTAGTATTGGAGAACAAACCGAAGCCTATAATATTGGAAAGTGGGATCGTTGATGAGTCCTTCTGAATTTCGGTGAGTCCTTTCGAATTTCGGCCCGCACTTCGAAGACACACCAGGCGGTAACCAGATTAGTTAGTACTTTCTTAAAGGGACAGTTCACGATAATATAAGTGTCTTGGTTTCACTCGCGAGTAGATAGGCCCTACCACAACGGCAAAGCGTGTGCCATCACCGCGGCGTGAGGGTTGAGCGCCAACGCGTAAAGAACCCGCAAGTCAGCCGGCGACCACCGTCTCAAGCTGGCCCACACCCATTCTACGACTTGGCCAGCAGAGCAGCGGTGGCATCTACGTGGATAAGAGGCATGATATGGACTGCGATAAGATAGGATAGGGAGGATTCCCATAGTAATAGCAATCTTATCGAATAATATTATCACGCGAAAACTTTTTCAAATGCTTGCTTCTAAGTTGAAAACTCGCCGAAGCAAAAAGTCAGAAACACCTTATTTCAAGCATTTTCGGAAATTTCTTTGGCTGCTTCTTCGCCTATGTGTTCTTCAGCACCCTCAGAGTCTTTACGGAACGCGGAGACGCATGAAAATTATCGTGAACTGTGCCTTTAAGGATGTAAGTCTTTGGATAACTGCTGAAGTTGCACCTTTATTGCGACAGCACGTTGCACCCCCATGGTATTGTGCTTACATGAGTACAACCAAACCACGCCCACCTGACCAAATCACACCTGCCCTCGGGCGAACAAATTTCCAAAGTGGCGCTTGAGTACAGCTCCCAGCTGGGCACCTAATAAATAAAGGGGGATTAAAGAAAAGTTTTCTGGCGTAAATCGGTTCCCTGTAGGGATGCATCGTACATTCTATTGTTCCATTCAGATCGTGGTGGCAGATGAATGCGATTGGCTCCATACAATGTCTTGCGGTTGCTAGCCGGTGTACAAGTCAATGCCTTGATCCCCGCAGAGGGTCTTGTACCAATTCACCTACCCCGGAGGTATGTGAAGCTGGTTGGCTTAAACAGGCATTGATGCGGGATTTGACTCTCGCACCATAACTGTGGTGGGAGTGCCCACCACCTGTCATTATACCTCCGTCCTAATAAACGAGTCAAAGGTGCGAAATAAGCACGTCAAATAACGAAAATCATCACAAAGACTGAATAAGGCTCAACCAGCCTGGACGAGATTTGATACGGTGTTTTACCGCTTATACGATATTTGGTGGTGGTTCAGATTGCTATTGCAATAGCTCCACTCTTGTTGTTAGTAGAGATAAATATAGAAAATAAATGGTGGTATGCTCTAGTGCGCAGAACGGAAGAATGGCTGCCTGGGGGCTCAAAAACAGGAAGAAAGCACTTTGTCTTCTTCTCCTTGGCGACGGCAATGCTACCGCTCCACCATTAGATGTCAATTGAGCGTGATGAAATTGGAGCAACGCTGTGATAGCGCCGTCGAATGGCTTCCGTCGATTCTTCTCGATTTAGTGCAAAAAGGGTAAAACAACCAGCCATCATGGAGCCGGTTTATATGCGATCATTGTTTGGTCTTTCAGTCTTCATGACCCTAAATATCATATGTATCCCTCATGGTGCAGATTATTAAATATGGTGTAATGCACTGCTCGCAGAATCGGATTCTAGGCATACCGTGGCTTTTTATGCACTCCAGTATCGGATTCGCGTGTTAAAGTAGTAGTATAGCTTCTTTTAGTTTTTTTTTTTTGCTTTTGTTAAGATAAAAGTGTTTTTGCGATAAAAGATAAACAAATGAATAAATAAATGAATACATGGCATCACGTTTGCAGATAACTTTGGACAACGCTGTTACTTTCAGTTCTTCGTATGAGCCATGTGAGCAACGTATTTTTCCCATTCATTTTGAAAAGAGTCAGATTCATGACACATTATCAGACCTACAGTAGCGCTCAAAAGTATTCGGCCAAACACTTTTTTGTCATAGATTTTTTTTTCTACGTGACCAAATTTGACAAAATTTTGAAATGTGGTTCCTGAACCTTTTGTCAACATTTCCTTCTACTTGAGTACCGCCTGATTCTTTTCATGCTTTTTTACAAGAATTTACTACAAGACAAACGAAAAAAAAAGTAAAAGGCTTGGTCAAGAAAAACGGCTTTCTTTACAAAAACAAAACGAGCAAGCCTCAGAGAACATTAATATTTTGTAGAGAGACCACGACCTTTGATGGCAGCGGCACAGCGGGACGGCATAGGTATGGCACTCCAAATACAAAAAATTGCATTTAACCACGTAACAACACGGTTGAGCGCCAAAATAGTATATTTAGTATGCAGTGTCTTCAAGTACAAAATACTAAAATTTCTCTCAAATCGGCCCGGTCGCAAAAAAGTTACAAGTGAAAAAGCCATGTGAACAACTATTTGGCCGAATACTTTTGAGCGCTATTGTATAACGAGAAGAGTGCATGAGTTAAGCCAAGAAAATGCTTGGTGAGCATCCTTCCTCTCTCTTTCACCGAGCCATTTTTCCAATTTTTTTCAAGATCGTTGAAGAACTTGAGCGCCCAGCTGATATGCGGTAGGTAGGCGTGATCAATGGCATCATTTTTATCCCCTCACAAACAGACAAGTTCTGCAAGCAAGCAGTCTAAGTCCAAGAGGAAGCTAGTAGCTTGTCCTGTGTAAGACTGTAGGATTGCAAAGCGGGGTCTTTTGTTGGAGAAATCACTCATTGAAACTTACGTTCTCCTGCTACCTTTTTTTTTCGTGAACTTATGTTGCATTTGCATACTACGGGCTAAAAACAAAGTTTCATGAGAAAAAACGAGAATCCAGTCAAGATACAGCCCGTCAAAGTAACGTCCGACGGGGTGGGGCATCAGAGGGGACGAGATCACGAGGGCTCTTGGATCAGAGAGACGTCGGTCATGTAGTCAGAGAAGCAGGACGAAAAGAAAATCAGCATCAGGTGCGAAAATTCCAACTGCTCTGTTTTCGCCGACAGCTGTTCAAGTGTTGCTCGCAAGGAATCAAAACCAGCTGCTGTTCCACTTTTTTGATTTCCGCATTGGAACAAAGAGCTTCTCGATTCTTTTTGTGTTTCTGTTGACATGATCTATTAGAGTGATTTTGCAAGGAGTCAGAGCCATGGGTTTTACGTGGGCGATTCTTCAAGCACTAGCTACCCGCTTATAGGACATAATACAAATTTTAGAAGCATCGCTATGGCACTACAGTAGATAAGAAAATACGAAATCCAAGTGGGAAGCTATTTTCGGAGAGAGAAGAAAATTTGAAAAGAAACTGCTGGCAACATCCAGCACAATGAAATCATGCTGAAGAAGTGGAATGGCAGAATTTTGAGGAAAGCAATTAAGTTGAAAGCCTGCTGAATGGAATTTGCGCAGTTTTTAGGTGAGTCTTCGGAGCACTTCACCAGCGTCCGAGCTCACCAAGATTTCCGCGGAAAGATCCCGAAGGAATATGTAGAACATCAGTGCTATCAATACTCCCACATACACTATGCCCATGAATGCTATTCAAAATTGTCGACGCATTTGAAAGAGTCTATGTATCATACAGAGCCTCAAAGCCACGGATGCTGAAAACGCAGAGCAAACCTAGCTAGTTTCACGACTCGGGTCACGTGTTCATAAGGGCAATAATCGCCACTGCTGATCTCCGAGATTTATCACAGCCACTCCAGCCCTTAACTATACTTGAGAAACTTCAGTCAGCCCATGAAATGTATAAAACCACGTCTTTATATGAGCGCTCAGGTGTACACGAGCAGTTCCGGCCTACAATGCACTTTCTGGCCCATATTCTGAGATATCTGGACCAGTAATTTCGATGACGCAAACCACGTGGATACGTAAAGAAATTGTTGCGAATACGGTAGCGGACCACCGCAGAACGGCGGGTCACTGATGGGAGTATAAAGATCTGCAGCGGTATTTGTATAGTTTCTTTTAGATTTTTGCCTTTTGTGACCGATAAAAAGTAAACAAACAAATAAACAAATAAATAAATGATCACATGGCTGACCGCAGCCTATGTAGAAGCGTGTACATTTCACAGAAGTGCTTTCAAGCGAACGATATTTCTTAGAAACCGTGCAAATATTTCTTCTAGCATTCTAGGATGGACTCTACCTTCAAGAATGGTATTTATTCCCGTTCACGAAATCGATTGATAGTTATACAACTGACACTTTAAGCCAATCGTGGTTTTTAGAAGTGAATCTTACATAAGTTCTACTGACCACTAAACTATTTTTCATCATTATCCCCTGATCCCGTTACTTCCCAAGTCCTTCCCTCATGTCGTCAGGCCCCTTTTCCTGCCTCTTAGCAAAGTGAGTTAGTAGAGGAGTAATCGAGATAACATGAAATAAATCAACTGAAATAATGTAAATGTGCGAAAAAACTATGTGAAGCTGTGAAATTCATTGTCATGACTCAAAACCTTTTGAGTCTTTTTAAAATAAATTTTGGAACCTCACACTGCTCCTTACACATAGCATGAGGCTTCGGACAGAACAATACTCCAAAATAAAGTAATTCAAATAATTGAAACATGATTTAGGCACCGTACAAACTATAAATTCAACTGTCTCATTTCCAGATCAGTGTATTAAAAAATACAAGTGAGGTACGCGACTTATCGACGCCTGGGAGCGATTGTTGAGTGGGGATAGATAATATACAATATAGTTTACTACCATACCTTTTAAAAACGAAAAATACATTATAACTCATTAATATACCTTTTGAAAACGACTACACAGAAGTGATAGAGAGCCAGGCGCAACGATTCGGAAACTAAAGGAGAGGTGGCGTGGTCAAATTGCCACCTTGAACGATTACATGGTTGAAAGGACTTTTGGACAGCACATAGGCGTTATTTCAAAGGGCCATTACTTTTCAACCGCTTAATCGCTTTGCACTTTTCGCCTTTCTTGGTAAATCGCCACAGTTGTTTGGAATTTCCTTAATCCCTCAGAGATACACGATAAAATTTTGAACACTGAAAGTTTACTCGCTGTTGGGAACGTCTTAGACCATTATCCGGTTTCGAGATTTTGCGCTTTTGCTGTGCTTGCAAATTCTCAAGCTTGCAGAATCGCGCGCGAACGTGCGACGTCGCGAAATCGCAGAATCGCAAAGTGGTGAAGCGGTCTAATGATTACATAGTTCTACTAAATCGCGATTGGATCAATCCAGACTGTGTTTGTATTATATCTACTACCAATATTTCATACACTTTAGTTTTTATCTTCAATTTATAATTTTACATTGTTCGGGAGATTCGAGAAGCACTGAATGAGAATGAGACCACAAAAGTGGGAGAATGGGAACTGTAATCAAAACTTAATGCATGCAAAAGCGTACCACCATCAAAAAGCCAAAAGACGAACCTTGTTACCGGTATTCGGAGGAGAGGCTATAGCGTTAAACTATCAGCCGTCACGGTGCAACACTTTCCATTAAGCTTGTCTGACTTCTGGATACCAGTCCTGGGAAAGCACACATTTTTGCTGTTCCAAATCTTATTTTACGGCCAACGCATACGTATGGAAACAGCGAATTCGATAAGCTTTAAGTCGAAAAAATTAACAATTTCGAAAATGTCCTATAACAAATCTGTGTCAACCAAGGATTGCTTATTAAATGAAGCTTTTCCCAGCAACTTGTGCTTGGGTTAGAGAGCATGCAAAAACTAGGGTTCCGGAGCTTGGAGATGGGGAGGAGGAGGGGGGGTCTGCGTCTGTCCAAACTAAGCCTTCAACAAATGTACACGTTAGAATGACTGCTTCGATTTCACCACACTGAGTTAACATCCTGAAAAGTGCTTAACTATTGTGTTGTTTGAAGACAGATTTGGTCTACGTGCTCCCTGAAAAGCACGTGAGGCGCGTTCCTGCCTCGTGCACTACTGCCCACAACCCAATTTCCATTCTTCTCCATGGAAATTCTATGGAAAAAATGGAAAATGGAAATCCAAGTCTCACTCCATTTTGGAACCGAAGTCCTTATAGAGCCCCTCGTTGAGATCTCTGAAGACGTGTGTCCTCAAACCAAACACTTGAAAGCGTGGCGAATCACCAAGTACCTCTGAGGATGTGGTAATTCTCAGAGCTACTGAGCAGTTCGTCCGAGCGATGAAAAGTATATTAGAGGTTTGTGCAACGTTTGGTCGTCAGAACCTATTTTACCCGTCAATCCTCGCAGACGATTTTTTGTGGATGTGGTCTCGCTGAGTCATAAGTTGGCGTGACGCGTATCTGTGACGTGTGACCGTCATGAGCAACGCATGGTACGTCTGCCAGGGAAACCTAGCTAGGAGAGTCCATAGACCACTGTGAGTCGTCTGCTGTTCGCCTTCATAGTAAAGTGAACATATTTTCCCTTTCTAATCTAAATTATCGCAATTGCTTCTTCAGAAAAAGCGTCAGCCTTCAACAACTCCATTGTTATCCCTTGATGTAGGATCAGAGAGATGCGTCTAGCAAAAGTTATCTCAGTAGGGGTCAAATAAAAAATGGCCAAAAGAAAATACGAGTGCGAGAAAGACTCGTGCTCAGTAGGTGACTAAGAACACGGTGACAGAGAGAGGTGATCAAGCACTCATGAATAGATGGGAATGAATCATTGGCGCCTACAATCCAGAACTGGCCAACAGTGTTCTTTAGAAAAGTGTACGATCATTTTTGGACAGATCACGAAGAATAGATGACTAATCCACACTTGAAGAACAGGAGTTCCGCCATGAAAAAACAGCTATAAGATTTTAACACAGGTTCATTTTTCTTTGATAGCACAACCTCGAAATTGTTCAGCAAATGACGGTCTGTGCCTTTAATCACCGCTGAAGCTGCCATAGGGATCATGTAAAAAGTAGCCCATCTTACACATGACTGCGAATTAATGGAGCATATAATATTAGGATAAATGATCATAGAGCCAAAAAACGATTCCGAAGGACAAATGTTCTGCCGTTGCAAACGGCCGAACGCATTTCACCCTGCATCTTCTCCTCCCCACCTCCCCCTCCCGGGTAGGCAGACAACTTATTCAGGTATAGAATGATAATTTAATTCTTTAATTTAAAGTTGGCCACATGGCCTAAGTTGAAAAGTGCAGACACACGAAATAAAGCTGTCTGAGATGACACGAAGAACGATCTACATGGCGTCAAGATCTGGAAATTCGGGGGAGGGGTGGGGGACATTTCAAGCCATTGTCGAGATTCACATTCCAACACAATCAAGACAAACCAGCATATGTAGATGGAAGACAGCACGAAAGAAAGATAGACGCAAGGAATTCACACGAGCCAAGAGAGACAAAGGATTTCCGCTGATTGGATAACTTCCGCTCCCCCCCCCCTCCCCTACCAAATACGTCCAAGAGATCCTCACAAGTTCCAACGAAAAAGGGAGGATGGGTCAATTCAAGTCGGGGGGTTGGGGGGGGGAGACGCAAATTTGCGTCAAGGTCGAAGCCCCTTTGCCTTCCTAGGCTTAGGCTAAAATTGATATCCTCTCCTTCCACATGAAAAAGCATATGTCAAAGCATAGGTTTCATCTGCTTTAGTCTAAGCCTAGGGAGGGAAAGAAGCTCGACGTCGATGAAAATTTGACGCAAAGTTGCGTCTCCCCCCCCCCCCCCCCCCCCCCGACTTGAATTGACCCGGGAGGATGAGTATAGAAATAAAACTCTCGTTTGAAAAAAAGAAAAAGAAAAGAAAAGAAATTGAAGCAATAAAGGCAATGGCGAAGTATGACGGAGTTGCGAATATTGCTCTGATAGATCGGGAATCGATTGGGAGATCAGAGGTCGTGAGAGCGTTGATCTATGACAATCAGTCAGTCACTTACCCAGGAAAGTTCTTAGTAAGTTATATCCGAATACAGTCTAAATAACCTATAATCTGCCTCTGCCCTACGAGCTACGATTATCCAAAGCAACACCTGGATCTCTCTGTGTTGAAGGTTCATGAGTGGTGGGACGCAGAAGCTTGAAAATGAAAATGAAGAACAGACCTATTTCAAGGTCTTTTGCATTGTCTAAATCCAGCTAGTGCAATTGATGTCCCTCCCTTCTACTGTGGAATCAAATTGCCGTGCCACAGACAAGTTCACGTAACTCTGTGTATGGACATCATACGCTAAATTTGCCTCACTATTTATATCCCAAATATGCCCAAATAACCCTCAAGATTTTTCAGGATTTTTAGGATGAGCTGTATCGTTAATAGGGCGCCATTGGAATTGGGGAGAGGGTATTTTGAAGGTATTTCACAAAAAGTTGCGCACCTAAGCACTTCTGAAAGATCTCTGAAGGATCAGTCTTCACCGCAGTCGTATATCCTTGCTTAAGCCGAGTAAGAGAACGAAGGAGCTCCTTTGAAATGCCTTCTCCTCCTCGTAGCCATAGCACCGCTTGTAAGTGTAAACAAAATAGATATTTCCAAAATCCTGCACAAATTTAACATGCGTTTTTTGTACACTTTATTACTATTCAGTAAAATTTTTGACATAAGTAGCTTAAATTACAGCTGGTATGATATTCAGCGATATTTTCCAGAAGTTTCCTTTTTCGAGCCCATTACATCATTAGAAATGTTGCTGTTTGAAAGCGGTCTACCTGAGTGGTCAATAGGGTACTTTATGCATTCAAAACTCAAAGTATAGCTCTGTATTGCCATGAAGGTGGCAAGAACCATTCTATGGAACAATTTTCCATAAAGAAAATATGTGATGAGGTATATGGGCTTCACTGAAGCATGTTATTAAGCGGACTTATGATTACGGCATTAGGGAGGTGAAAACGTAAAAAACCACTCAGACATTTTCAAGAATCGTAATTACCTGTCAGAAAAACTACAGGGCAATGATTTTACCGAAAAAGAGTTCACGGGAAGGCTTTAGAAAGCTCAGGGAATTCATCACGGCAACGCAAAGGGTAAACTCCGTGCTGCTAACTTGTTCGTGATTCCGGAAATGACGCAAATAATGCTTGTGGTTGAAGTCAAGGAGTTTTGATTCTTGCACGGGGGAGGTGGGGGGGGGGTGGTAAACAGAAAAGTCACTTTTTTCCTTCACTTTCAGCCCTATATCAGCCGAACTTCAGCAAATTCTGAAGAGGTATTTTCATCCCTAAGGTTAGGAGCAGACCTCCTTCTATCACTATAGTCCGTAACAGATCAACGCTTCATCCAAGTGAACATGATATCCACCACAACTCGGCAAAATCCGAGGTTTCGTCTCGTTCACAACCTTGCTGAGGTCCGTTTACTCTGGGTACGTTCATAATGGGTGGTGTTCTTGAACAATCTGTTCTATCCGGGTTCCCAACACCTTTGATTTCCAAGAGCCAAAACATGCCATTACCATTGAAACACCTCCGGAGACAGGTTTGAGGCATGAAAAATGGCACTTCGGATCATAGCAGCATTGTCCAGGCAGCTACAGCTTTGTGACTTCTATAAATCGACGAATCCTTCTTTAGGAAACTTTGAACGAGGGATTCACCACGGATGCTGGCTCTGCTGATTGACGCGGACTCTGATGCAGAGGGGGTGTAAGGTAGGACACAGGCCTCGGCCTGAGACAGCCTGTGGCCTTTGACCTGTGACATAAATTACTCAGACAATTTGTTTATGTAGATCCTATTCTCCTTGCACAACTCTTCCGTTGTATTGATGAATGATGATGATATAAAAGATGTGTATAATGATTTAAGGGACGTGCATGGTCTCGCGTGAACTGGTGGCCCCACTGACCGTGTGTCCCAACTGTCACCGCAGTAGGTGCTCTGAAGCCCGACTGCGCCTACTGAACGCCATATTTTCATGAGGTGAAAGTGGTCTCAGCTTGTTCCTGCTTCTAGAGGAAACACTTCAAAGATATTTGGTCCTAATCTTTTATCTCTTTCTTCATACTCTGTTTTGTATACTTAGTGGAAGTGAGCCACGAACAAATTTACTTTTTCTTGGCACTCCCTGTAAAGATGTTAATCTCTTGCAATAACCCAGGACGATACCTTATAATTGCAGAGTGCACTACGGGGTACACCGATCCTAAACTTTGACTTTGTGAATTAGGGTGCAGGAACTGGGTGTCGCCGAAGCTTGCGGTGGCGGGATACCAATCCATAACGGAGACGGCAAGGCACTTGCCGTGTGCGGTGCCGCAGTTCACGTGGCACGTTGACCCAATTCGAGTGTCCTGTCCTGCACCTCTGTAGAGGCCACTACTACCAAATCTGTCCGACCATTTAGACCCATTTTGTATTGCCACAACTTCAATAGGATGAGTGTGGGCAGCAATGGATCGAGCAGAAGAAGGAAGCTGCTGTTGACCTTAGAGGGATTTATAGGGAAGCTACTGCTTTAGTGATATTTTTCCACGACCTCCACAGCGATGGTCGTGCTTCGTCCAATTCCAGCAAACAAGACAAGTTTGTCATTACAAATCCTCTTGCACCTGAAAATTCGCCCAACGTTTAAACAAAGCAGCAGCCATATAGAAGAATAATTTATTCAAACCACATATAAATAAACATCTGTACCGTATAGTTGCACTGTTGGTAGGCTTGATGGCCTGAATAACAACAGGAGAGATGGACGCTTGATTAAGGTGAATCAAGTGGAAACTGGAAATCGTCCGATGAAGGACTATTTAAAAACACTGGGGATTCGTGTTTATGTGTACATTGTTGGGCCTGAATCACTTGAAGGAATCGTCCACGAAATGAGTTTTTCTGTTACCCATATACTTATGTTGTATTTGCCTAATAAGGGCAAAGTGAATGTTCGGCCAAGACACAGAACCACAAAGTCTCGGCCTGGTGGGCGGGGCCTCCAACCAAGTGCCCGCGCGTCGCGGTAGTTGGGTGTTAAAATGGTAATGTCAAAGGCGCGATTCGCAGTTGACTTGTAATCGCTTCGGGACCCAACAACATGGGGCCTTCAGGTCGTCCGCACTGTTTCGCTTGCGACATGCCATGGTGCGAAATCCTGACATAAGGGTACACACCCGCTGTATCTTAGGCGAACTCTCACTTTTTCGCGTGAAATGTTGCATGCGGCCCTTATTACGTACGACGTAAATACATGGGTAACAAAGAAACTCATTTTTCCGCGGACAATTCCTTTGAAGAACACATACGAAGGACTAGAACTAAAGGATAAGTGCGACCGCGGTGGCTACCAGAAAGGGGATTTATACAGTGAATTCTCCTTTGAGCATCGATCGAATGTCTTCTTCTTTGAGAGTCGATCCCAGAAACGAACATCGAGAGGCTTTTCGCTTGTCATTGTCTTTTTTGAGCAGCGCTTCTTTTTCGGGACCATCGCCATCCATCGTCTAAAAGTGGACTTGGAAACATCGTATCTTTTTTGGTTACGGTATGCATAATGTTAAAGGTGGAATGTCTTAAAACGGTCCATGAAGCATCAGACTTATCGTCGTAGCCTTGTTGAGCCAGTTCTAAGCACCTCTTAACCGTACCTGCATTGGAATCGCTGTTTGACTGTGCAATGAAAGTCGGTTACTTGTGGCGTCGACTGGTAACGGATTAGGGTTGTTGAGTTGATCTAAATCACCTGCATTAAAAATTAAAGTTCCTATTCACGGAGACTTGTTTCCATTGGAGAAATCTTTCGCTTCATCGACAAGCCGATAATGTATTCTGATGCACATTCCACGCTCGTTACGACGTTGACAGAGCCTCGATCGCTACTGAAGAGAAGGCGTTGCGCGTGTTGAGGTTCCACCCCTGGTACATTGGTGGGTGGAACCCAAACTCCTCAAACTAAGGGTTTGCTCGTATCGTAACAAAGAGAAATATGCGTTCATTTCAATTGCGAGGAGCATTTACGACACAATTAATTCACAGTGCAGGATATCGCATGATAGGTCTTGGATCCTACTCGTGGTTGCGTCTGGTTCGAAAGGAGGACCTATTTCCCATCGAGCATAATCCTCATAATTTTTCGTATTGAGTTCTGCCCTGATCCGATGGTTTAACGACTAGAGGCTATGCACTTTTTTTTTTTATACTACCGCCTGTAACTGCACAGAAATTGGGCGTCGGTCTTCGTGACCAACCTTACTTTTTTTTGCTTGGTTTATCTTTCTTTTTCCTGTTCTCTGGCGCGTCTTCTGGCGCATATAAATAAATAAATAAATAAAAATGATATTGTCTATCTATAAGCTTTTCCCCAAAGCTGAATGATTCTGAAAGATGCGAAGCATGAGGCAGAGCAATGTATTCAAATTTGGAATCACCAAAAATGGTTATGATAGTTGAGCTAAACGCTTCAGAGGGAAATCAATCGGTTCATTTGAGTAGCATGCATATAGCCTCTATAAGTGAAAAAGGGCAATTTGAAGCGTATGGCCCCATGAAATGATCTTCTCGAACAGCCGATGAAAAGACAATTTTCGTTAGTTTTGATTTTTGTTTTTTTTTTTAGTTTTTTGCTGTTTTTGCTCCTCCTCATATCATACTGATGCCTGTACAAGCAGTACGATTCGCATGATTCGATGCCGCTTTTTAATTACATTGGCTGTTTCTTTTTACGAAATTGCTCGAAAAACCGGAAAATTCATGCATGATCAGCCGCTCGGAAAGTCAGTAAGAGTGATTAATGCTGGGATAATTGCAAAAAGGTGGTGAACATACGTATGTCCTCTCTGATTTGTCGAATTAACTCGTCGGTGTCTGCTTCGACAAGGCTGTCACGAGTCAAGTGATGTATGATTCCGGCACCAAAACCGTCACCCAACACATTCACCGAAGTTCGAATTCGATCACTAAAATATCCATGTGTCAAAAAATTTGATATAGTTTTCTTCAGAAAATTTGGTTAGAGAAGGCTCACAGAATCAGTTGGATGATGTCTGTTATGACTTTTTTGAAAGCGAGGAACCCTAACGACCCTAACGCTAGCACCCCAGAAATTTTAATGTCGCTTGTTTCACCTTTCATCCTGCCGCTGAAGAAGAATACAGCACGATTCAAGTAGCGATCACTTGTAAACGTCGATTACTCCAATTTATCTTTTTACTAGGCCTGCGAGATCACTTTTACTAGGTATTCAGTGAATGGAAAAACGAATGGGTTGCAGAGGGTTGGTATGATTCTGTATCGCGCTCAGAAAAGTGGAAATCAAAACGGTATGATTGTTTGCTTGAAAAATCGAAAATCGAAAATGGTTTGTTATGAAATGAATTATTCAGTGCCGGAAAAACCAAGAAGGTTACCACTTAGTGAGCACATTTTTGGATAAATACCATGAACAAATGTGGCTCGAGCACAGATTTCGTAGAAAATTTGACTATGAATTTGAACAACAAAACTAACAGCAGCCAGTCGACGGTCAGCAGCAGGCTGAGATCCTTAGCTGGAAGTCCAACTGTGGTCAACACAATCACAATGGTGTCCAGACCAGCTGGTACGGAACCGGAGCCAATAGAGGCAACGGTGGTCGTGACACTGAAAACGTTTTTTGAAGACTGAAATAATGTGGCGGATACATTGAGAGTTAAAGTATTTCATGTACTGCAAAAATGATGTCAACTCCACTTCTCAGAAGTGAAAAGGCGGTTGTAGAAGCACTGAGTTTGCAAAGTTGCTGTTTTTGTCTCTGAATGAACTACATATGTGACCGGAAGCACATTAATCTTCTGATTGCTCGGGTGCCTTTCGCTCCATGAGCCCCACCCAAACTAAAATGAAAAAATGAAACCAGTAGGACGGTTACAAATGGCATCCCCATGTTATATACTTGAGGTTCAATGTCTTCCACTCAGAAAAGGAAACAGAAAATCTCCAAATAGATCACAGGAAGTTTTCGAGAAAGTGGAGTGAAGAAGAAAAGAATAGATGTCTCAATAACCCACCTGATAGTTAGTAATTCAAGTAGAGTAAGCTTGATGTTATGTAGCTGAGCAATAAAAATCACGGCTACAGCTTCATATAGCGCGGTACCGTCCTAAAATAGTGCAATGCACGATTCGAAGATTGAACGAGCATATGGGCGGGATTTGTTTCACATATGTATACCACCACGCCCACATTGCTTACAACATTCCTGATTAATAAGTTACAGTCAACTCTAACCGTCTCCTTACGAGTACTTACTGAGCAAATGAGTCCGAAAAATCTTACATATTTTGAAAATTGTATAGAGGATACATTGAAGGAATAGTCCACGGACGTCCAAGGGTCCGTGGCCAAGGCGCAGAGCCTCCGAAAGATACCCCGTCGTTCGTCGCAGTCGGATGCGCATAGTTGGAACAGAAAATTACATAAAAAGGTCCTTTCTCTCGCTGTCACCGCAGCGGACGGGGGAGGGGGGCACCCACTCGGAATCTCTGCCCCTCGGCCGAAGATTTTTGAACGTCCGCGGACGACTTCTTTGATTGGGTAAAGCCTGACCATAGTAATCGTGGCACCTAAGGGCAGTACGAATCGTGTAACTCTCCGGTCGATCTTCAAATTCTCTTCCAGAGCTCGAAAAGTCACCGGCAAAGTGGCACCACTGAAACTTCCGATTTAATCCAAAAACATGGCTTTTTTACCTTGCATCCTCCAAAAAGATAATTTTCAGGAAGAGTCGTTAAGCAATTATAATCTACCTAGAAGCCGTTCCAAAAGCTGTCGCTAATGCCTGCAGCATTCCCGTCATATAAGCGAAAGGGCTTTTCCTTGTCACCATGAAGTACAACAATGGCAGAGTAAGCAGTGAATGAATCATGAGGCCACAAATTACCGTCACCACGTACATGGCCAATGCTTTAATGTAAGAACGTTTAGCGTACAGCTCCATTTCCACACAAAAACAAAACACCATCGAAAATTAAATTAAAATATAAAAATATGGAATCATTTCGTGTCCATTGTGATGCGCCATGCAGCCGACTTCTCTCCTCACTTACCTTGAGCCGTTTCTGTCAGATTGTCTATGTCGACGATATTTTTACAAACGAGCGACAGGATTCCAATTGGGTAACACCTGGAAATGACACACTGCTTCATGATGATAAAATATCTTCGATGAAATCCTGTCATCCTCTCTTTTTGGCCCACAAGAAGACTTCTTCAGCCCTTTTATCCATCCTCTCGGCCTCTTCAAAATAAACGGACACCATGCGATGAGTAGTGTTTCAATAACACATCTAGGAGTAGTTTGGGCAGGTTGCGGAATAGTTTTAGAATATGAAAGTCGAGGTGTAAGTTCATTAAAGGCACACCACGCGATAGTCAAAATGGTCTTTACCTTCTCAGGGCAGGTAGACACTTGGATGGATGTGAAGATTTCACCCTTTTCGCTGCGCCACGGCTCAGCTCCGCCGCGCACGGCCTGGTCGACTTGAGCCGAGTTGAGCCCACCGAGACGAATCACACCCGGCATAGACGAGAGGGAAACTTGCGATAAGACAAGATAAGGCAGCGATATCAATAGCGAAGGTAGCTTCAACAGGGAAGAACAGATGATATCGCAGCATTTTGCGCGATATCATCGAGCAAAAACTCAGTCTTAATCTCCAGTACTCGTACGAGGACTGAGGACAGGGAGCTTTATTTTGGTGGTTTGGAGGGGTTTCTGTTCATTTCTCTTCGCTGGTAGGTAAACCACGGCCTTCACATCCTGTAACACGCGCGACAATTTTTCGCGAGGTGTGCCTTTAATTACTAACATAACAGTAGCAGTAGGAAAAGAGCGGGATGAAATGGTCAAAAACCTAAGAATCAGGAGCCCGGGAACTTTCCTTTCTACTTCTTCCCTTTCGCTTCCTCGGCAGCACTAGCCAGTGATGGTAGACGCAGACGGTTGAGGTGCTAGGTCAGCCACATGCGAGCGTTATCACACACTTCCAACAACTCGTCCAGCAGATGCGAGGCAGTGTAACTGGAGGCGCTTCGGGATCGCGATTAAGAGCCAAAGACGCCTTTTTTGAATTTCGCCACAGATCATCTCTTCGGTGTGGAATGTTTGGCGTTCACACAGGAAATGTCTCCCCAGTTCTTATTTCCTCCTTATCCCTAGCGAGTTTTTTAAGACACCGGTAGGGGTAAATTTGCCAAATGGGGGAATTACGAAAGTAGAGATGCTCAGCAATATAACAGTAGAGAAAGAACGACATGAAATGGCGAAAAAACCGAGGAATAGAGCCCGAAAATCCCTCTTGTTTCTCTCCTCCTCTGCGTCTCTAGCCGGAGTGGACTGAAGACAAGCCACAGTCTGACCCGCCGACCGCGATTGTTGTCCCACCCCTCCACGGCGACTCCCCCGGCCGCATAACCGCATAACGACATGGTGCTGCGAGGTCGCCATAAGAAACCAAGGGGCGTTTTTTAATGCGATTATCACCACATGTGACCTCTGCTGAAGTATAAGGTTCGTTACAGAGAACATCTACTCCCAGATCTCAGTTTTTCCTTACCCGTACTGGTGCCTTTAAGCGTTCCACTTTGACATTCTATGTGTTGATTCTCTTCGAGACATACATGCGAGCAAATACTGTAGGATTTCCCAAAATCTTTTTTTTTGGTCAAACTCACCACATCAAAGCTGAGATCCATCTCATAATAATAGCATCGAGCACAATGAAAAAGTTGATCATTAATCGAGCTTGATCACCAAGTATACTGAGAATTACACCAAATCCACTACAGAACACGATTAGGCCTGAAAATCACTAGGCACGTATACGACAGCCCATAGGAGGCCAACATACAAAACACATTGGAGCCAAGTAAGGCCATCCGCAGACTTTGCGAATTTGCGCCGTCGCACTTTCGCACGCGATACTATGGATTTGAGAGTTTTCACTGTCGCAATGTCGCGTGCGGAGTCGCGACACTGCAAATTCGTACAATCGTAAAACAGTAAATCGCGAATTCGCATGCGAATTCTGACGCGGTGGCCTAAGTGTTAGATGACGTACCTAACACATTCATCTCATTAGTGTACGTGAGCTGTGGTTTGTGGAAAATCACTTCGGACACGTTGTGGGTGCCATTGAGACGTTGAACTTTCGGCTTTATAGGAACATAGTAAGTCTGGACTTGCTGGAACGTTGCCTGGATGATGTTTTCCGGAAACATGTTTCTGAAAAACGTTTCAAATGGAAACGAATCTATGAGTATGATTATTTGAAAAGGTATTTAGAGAATTGGTAGTGTGCGCCACGTACTCAGTTTCTGTGTAATATTTCGAAGAAATTTGGTTGTGAATTGAGACATTACACAATTTGTCACGTCAGCTCCATATGAACACACTACCTCACTCCTCCCAAATAAGTATACTATCATAGTTTAATGCTTCTTCTGTTGTACTAATTAGGAGGTAGATGGAATATTCATTGATGGCCTGACTTTCGACCAAATCGTCTTTCTCAAGGGCCGGAGACCCGAAGTGGCGGGGTGTGTACCCTTACTTCAGGATGCCGCACTGCGGCATGTCGCAAGCGAAGCAATGCGGACGAGCTAACGGCGCCATGTTGTTGGGTCCGAGGCGATTAGAAGTCAACCACGTATCGCACCCCTGGCATTACGTTGTAATCCTTCTGAGACCCAACTACCGCGACGCGCCTAGCTCGCACACACTTGTCGCACGTCGCTCGTCGTCGTGCGGCATCCTGAAGTAAGAGCACACACCCGAAGTGGCGTTGTTCCGTCTTGCGATGGTGGACTGAACTTTTGAGTAAGGTGATCTGGTCGAAACGTCTGGCCATCAATGAATATTCCACCTTTCAGCCTCGTTGGCATCACAGAAGAAGCTTTAAACTAATATCCATGCTGAGGTTTCACGAAGAAAGAAGTTGGAATCTTTCACCATGCTGTCAAATTTCTAATCGCAATAGATAGGTGGTTCAGGAGAGAAATCATAATTGGTATGGGTATGGAACGGTATGTGATCGCCTCCCATCATTAGTATACATATACACTTAGATCTGAACTTAACGAAAATTCAGATTTTTCGAAAGCTTTCAACAAAATATTATAGAATTGTTCTCCTAGCAAGGCAAATTTCTATAAAAATTTCGTAGACCTTATGTATTTTTGGGATGACTGGCATTCACGGTTACAACAATAACATACATGAGAAAAGTGAGCTACTCCATTCTGGAGCATGGATTCGGCTAGATCTAATCCGAAGTGTGGGAGGAGCATGCATCAAGTCAAGTGCGCAGGCCATCATTACAGTGCCGACATAATGTATTTATGGAAACCTATTCTAGGTTTTGGAGGGAACTAGCCTCTGTTCGAACTGTATAGAAAACGAGCCTGATTTGATCAAGAAATGTGTCAAGTGTCGATAGAGCTGTGTTTTCTAGAGTTCCTTCGCCTAGTGCATGTATCAGTGATGGATCTCCAGGATGAATCGATGAGACGAGAATTATTCCTGTCTGAATAACAAAACGCAATGGGTTCACACTTCTTCAAAAGTACACAAAATTTCAAACTAATCGAACTATCTGTGTGGCCCTCGTGGTAGCAAAGAAATCATTTTGGCTTCAGAATGCTGAGGTTTATAAAAAATTGAACTTAGGAGTTGAGGCAATTTCACAAGTCTATGAAGATGCTATGAAGATGAACACAGCCGTATATGTACTGTTTCAACTATGTTACTCATAAGTAATCAAAGGCACTACCTATATTTTCTAGGAACGAACATTTCCACATAGAAAAGACGATTTGTAGCGAAACTTCCACTGAAAAATGATTAACGTGATCCGGCAAAGCTGCCGTCGCTCTGCCTCGCAACCGCCGAGCGAATTGCTGCTAGGGCGGGGCAAAGTTCGCGGCTGGCTGATTCGGTCTCTCGCTCGTCGAAACCTACCCCTATGGTTCAGTCATGCAGAGAGGTGAAAGAGAAGGACTAGGAGAAAGCTTCAGGATTCCTAGCTGTCGGGTTTTTGATTGTTTTATTCCGTTCTTTCCTAATACTGATCACGTCAATATAAATACCTCATATTTCATATTGTTCAACGGCCTACCAAAATTAGCCCTAACAGTGCCTCTAAACCACCAGGGTGGAAATCGCTGAACAGTACACGTGAACTGCGATTGTTGCTGCTACCTGCCGCTTTTCCATGGAAAATTGATTACGTTAATAAACCATTTCGTCTTACGAGCATAAAACCACAAATTATTTAGAAACAATACATTGAACCCAAGCCCCATCTGCTCAACCTATTTCGCTAGAAAAAAAAAGAAAAGGTTACTACTGACAAACGTTGACAGGAAGGTAGTAGTCATGTAATAGATGACAGTGACGATGCCAATTTGCCTGGCGTCTCGAGCTCGAACTTGGGCCAAAGCTGCAAATTCAGTATTGATTAATCACCTGTCCGCAGATGGTCCAAACTACCGGATAACCATATCATGTGTACAAATACAAAATACCTGATATGACTGATGAAATAATCAGCGGCAGAATCATCATCTCAACGATTTGCATAAAAATCTCTCCCGGGAACCCAATAAGGCTGATAGTGTCATTGCTAAAACGTGAAGTTAATTGACGATTCAAGAAAGGAAGTTTTTGATGAATTTCGCTAGAAAAAAAAAACAAAGGATAGGTCAAGTAAACCACAAATCATCCGATTTTTGAACCATTTCTGGATGAATCGCCAGGTACATTCTGGTGACTTGATTTGGCCATTGCTTTGGTGGCTTTAAATTATCAAATTCCATACAAGTTAGTCGATGCTGCTCCATTAAATTTCCAAATGTCAAGAATCTTGTGACTCAACATGATGTATTTAATTCCATTTTTAATACTTGGTTTTGTCGATAAAAAGAGATACAAAGTTTTCAAAAAGTCTCTCAAGTTGGTGTGAAATGGCCGCATCAATATGGCGATCCCCAAATTCAAAACAGGGACTCCGACTCCTGATTGCACACATAATGCCTATAGGACTGTAAAAGGAAGATTCGAAATGTCATTGAAAGCAGTGAAAATAACCTTGGATTGAACGGCCGTATAACAAAACCAAGGACGACTCCTAACACAACTGATTCGATAGTGAGCACAAGAAGGAGATCCTTCTTGAGTCCCATGTTTGGATAACTTCACCCAAAGCTTATCACCTGGAATCTTCATTATCAAAATCTTAGAAACACATAAACGATAAAAATGATCATCAACGGAAGGGCAGATATTATGGATCGAAAGAGAGTATGAAGGTATCGCAGCTGATCGTCGACCGAACGCCTAATGTCTCTTCGCCATCTTCATGATATCAATGGTCATATCAAATATCTTTCATCAATCTTGTCAATAATCAGATGCAATCGATGCTATACCTTGTAATGTGTAATTGATTATTATCGCAAGTCATGAAAGTGAGTATGCAAACTTGCATTCACTTAGTCGTAAAAGAATTGTTAAGTTTCAAACACGCCTACAAAAAGGTGTTGGTGAGTTTGGAAGGATCAAAAATTCACTAAAACTCAGCTTCTCATTTTTGGCATTGCGGCTCATTATAATTAAAGAGTTACCCAACGGCTGCCATATCACTGAATGTGCACAATGGTCTGATCCATTGCTCGATCTTTATCAGAATTGTAGGGTGAAAATTTGTGTTTACCATATCATTCCACAGATCTTTTGCATTAAATATTTAATTTTCATTGTTTTTTGTACGAATTTGTTATATTCATTTTTAATGATTTTGCATGAAGCAGAAGTGATGAGAATAATGAAAGATTTTCTAAAAAGTAGAAAGGAAAAGCTCCGAAGACAAAAAAGAAGGGACATTAAAGAGGCTATCAGAAAGGTGCGTTTTGAGTGAAAGAATTCTGTCACGATGAGCCCACCGAATATGATGGCCGTTTCGAGTGTACTGGCAACAGAATGCTTCCGTCATCAAACTAGTCTTCGTGGTGCGGATCAGTGATAAGTAGCATAATATCATACGCACGACACAAAATTTGAATTCAGAATCAACTGAGCCTCCTCGCATTGTAATATCATGACCACCATTGAACTGGAACACCTGGAACTTAATAAAGTTCGACAGTAAATCATCATTCAAAAAAAAAAAACAAGCAAAGAATTTGAAAATGAAAAATGAGGTAGGCCTCTCGATCACAGTCTCGGGTAGAGTCCCATCACTTTTCTTAGTTATTTTTTATTGGTGTCAGGTCAGCTGTTACGTTTTGCTTTTTTCAAAAATTACATTGTTCGAAGCGATGGTGAGTTAATCATGACTGAAAAAACCACAGATGGAATGGATTGCTTCAAGAGAAAGGGCGTTGAAAATTTAGAAATGCGTAAAAACGAAAACTCAAAGCACGAGATGTTTCATTTCTCCATATTTCGGACGCTTCTATATGACTCGTACACAAGTAAATAAACGAGTCAATAAATAAATAAATAATGAAATAAGAATCATCGAAGTGCTAATAATTTTCTTGCTAATAGCAAGATATTACGCTACTCAATAGTGACTGCTGTCCTTTCCTCCGTTTCTCGATTCAGTCATTTTCTTACAAATTTTTATATCTGTTATTTGGGATTGAAACTATGGGAATGTCCATGAGATAGTAAATGAAAACATAAAAAATAGTATATACGGGGGGTGCCAAAAAAAGTAATTTTGCTCACGGCCCACATCCGTCTATTATACAAAACATAGGGAAACGAAAGAGATAAATGTATTGGGGCAAAATATTCCCGAAATGTTCCTCTAAAAGCAGGAACCAGCTGGGACTCACTACTTTCACTTTCATAAGAA
This sequence comes from Trichostrongylus colubriformis, assembly GCA_963978905.1. Taxonomy (NCBI): domain Eukaryota; kingdom Metazoa; phylum Nematoda; class Chromadorea; order Rhabditida; family Trichostrongylidae; genus Trichostrongylus; species Trichostrongylus colubriformis. Next base: position 51,930,180 of record OZ022256.1, on the reverse strand, counting down.
TATGGACCTTTCAAGCGGCGCAGTCGGGCTTCAGAGCACCTATGGTATCAAGGTCCCCTTAAAACAGTGGAGCCGGGTTCCATGGTAGGTCTTTTGTGGGAGGCTTCCTGAGGATTGGCCCTTCGTATCATGGAAGTCGCAGAGCCCTGCTTGGGCAAGGCTGCTTTGGTCCGAAGTATCATTTTCATGCCTCAAACCTCCCCCGAAGGGCTTTCAGTGGTACTGGCACGTTCTGGCCCAGCTGAGGTGACACATCTTGTTCACTCGGAGCAAGCAACCGTTCCTGCTCGTGCAGAAGGCTGTAGCGGAGAACAGTGATATAGTGAGGTCTGCTCTCCACTTTAGGGATGAAAATACCTGGTCGGAATTTGCCGAAGCTCGCCTAATGTGGGGTTAAAAAAGGAGGACAAAAATTACTTTTTTTGGCACCCCCCGTATACATGCTTACCCACTGTTCCTTTTGGACAGGTCGGGCTCTGATGTTACTCGCAGGTGTGGCTTATCGAATAACAGAGCAAATGAAAACTGCTTTTAGTCATTGTGCCCTACTGTCTTTCTGTAGTTACACATCCGAAGTTGCTTTCATACTCCGCGGCACTGACGCTGTCACGACGCCTGCTGTGACCACGTTGTCGCCCGGCAATGACGCTGTCAATGGCTCGACTGTGATAAGACGGTGACGTCGCTGCAAACGCAGTGACGGCCAGCGTCACACCTGGCGTCACTGCCGACCTCGCAGCCAACTTCACTGTTGGCGCCACGTCCGGCGTCACTCTCCATCTCATCACAGCCACTTACACTGCCGCAGAGTATGGGGAATTACTTAGTTTTACTTCACTCCCTTTGTGCTTTCTGACGGTTCTCAGATAACTGTAACGAGTCATCAGAAGCAGGGGCACTGACTACTTAAATAGAACATGAGCGAATCTGTATCGATTGCATGTCGGAAGCAGTATTAGTTCCGCTCCTGTGAGTCCTGAATTTTTTTTTTATTTTTGAAATAAAAAATCTTACAGGTGAGGACCTCGAAGCGTATGCTACCGTACGAATCCCACGCACTCACAAGACACGCCCCTAGACCAATGACAAAGAAAACAGAAACTCATATAGTAGGAATCAGTGGCATTAACAAATATCTAGAAATAGCACACGCACTTCCTCGCATACGACAGATAGTTCCAAAAACTTCAGTGAATTAAATAGAAAACTTTCCAGAGCTTGTTGAACTAGGATTCTTTTACTATCCAAAAGTTGGATCCAATCTCGCTTTTCGAGAACTTATAAGCTTTGCAATGACAGCATGTTCATTAAGTATGTGCGCATTTTTCTAGGGTTTAGTTGAGGTTAATTTTTTTTCGAACCGTGACTCCAGACATTTTTGTTGTGCCCACCCCTCCCCCCACTTCGTCCCGCAATCATCTTCTCCTCTCATTCGTGCAGACGTTTTGTATCTCATTTTGGGGTGCCAGCTTCGCATGGAACAACAATGAATCAGCGCTTTTTATGGCCTTCAGCCCGATGATGCTTGCTTACGACCGTGCCAGCACACCGCCGTCACCTTCAACGTTGAATCATCGACGCTGGTATAGATCACCCATGGGTCATGGGTCACTATGTGACGATGGGAAAATCTTTTCACTTTCAAAAATAAAAACAGTGAAAATTCTTTAAAGAAGTAGGTTCGACAACAGATGAATCGTTCAAGAATAGGGAACGAGATCTGCGCCAAGCGCTAATAATTTTTTGTGATGATCGCGACTTATATCAATTGCACATATCACCGTAATTATTGAAATTTTTTGACAACTTCAGGAGTGGTGGATCTTATTCTCACTACCTTTTTGTTCATTTATTTTATTCGTCAAATAAAAAATTAGTTTCTTGTTACCCAGCTTGTTACCATTTATGTGAATATCAATGCAAGACACTGAAGAGCCTCGGGATTGATATCGTCAATGACTCGTCCAATGAAGAGGCGAAACGAGACCAATGCCTCAATGCTGCTAACCTTCCCTTTTTTCTTCTTTTTCTCTTTTTTTTGCACTTGTTCTCGTTGTTCCTCTACTTCTCCTTTTCTACTACTCCTCTGTTTTGTTGTTTTATGAGCTAATAATATAGGTACCAGGGTGGTAATGCTATTAGCTCCATTGGACTTTTCAATATAAAGGATGTCCCAAAATTCACGCAATTTTTGATTTTGCCACCAGTGCTATGAGGCAGTTTCTCTAAACAAGACACTGTCTTTCATGGCTGGTTAGTACCGATCACCACACGCCAGCTATTAGCGAGCTCAGTCATCATTGCAGTGGGTCCGCACACATTAACCATTGGAATGTAACATAGATGTCCTTGTACGTAACTTGACAATAAATCTCCGTTAGGTCGCGTTCATACTCTGCGAGGTCGGCGGCAGGGCGCGGCTGCATGTCTGCGCCCCCGCCTAAGCTGCCGTGCTTCGTTAACTGCGTTCTCCCTGCACCGTCCCCTAGTCACTCTGCCTCGCTGCCTGTGAAAACAGCCACACCCTGCCGGCGCTGACTATGGGCGCGGCCTTGCACGTGCGTATGGTTAACCATTGCAAACGAAACAGCACTCAGACTTTCCCATGGCAGGATTTCTGCGATGAAGTATAAAAATATCGTTTCTTTATGCTATGCCAACACTCTCGATACTTTCTTGAGAGCACCTTTCATTCCCCTACGTTCCTTTTTTCAACCAGTGGCATGCGATAGAAACACTGAACACCAGTCCAAAGCTCTAACCAAATTGACATGATATAAACCTTCATTGTCATGCATTCATGAGATTAAATACAGGGTACTATACATAAAAGAAAACAACCGTATCACATAGTGAAGCTAGTATATAGACCGTATGTAGAGTATTCTACCATCAAAACTACTACTACTTGGTAGACGAAAAACAAATAAAAACGATATGGATGCTTCTTTACAAGCGGGATAAGGATTGTTGAAGCCACATGAATCTGTCTATCTACAGTACAAAAAAAACAGAACACAGAGGAACTCTATCATTGTGCCGATATTCACACAGATTATACTAATATGCTTTGCTTGAAAAAATCATGACCTAGGCAAGCGCAATAGCTCAGGAGTGAATCAATTCAGACAGGTAAGTATGCGTTAAGTCAGAGTACGCGTCGGTTATAAGTGCATTTAGTAGCTGCGCAACACCACGCACGTAAAGAAAAAACCAATAAGCACTTTTTTTTTGACCGCGAGGGCACAACTTATTGAGCCTCTGTGAAGACGCCTTTTAGATCCCTAAATAGGTTTAACCTAAATCTTATTTGAATGAAAAGATTTCAAAGGAAATTTAATTTTGAGCGAAACAAAAGAGCACGAGTAAAGTGAAAAAATATAAATACACAGGAAACTAAAAGCTATGTAGCAGTTTTTCAGTGCATTATCCACGCATAAAAATTACGGAAAGTTCTGATGTGTATGTAAAGCCACAACTCATTTGAAGGCGTTATGAAACACGTTCTTAAGACCCTAGTTAGGTGGCAAGCAGTTACTTAGGTTTTCACAGCAGTCGACGACGGATTCATCTGATGCTTCGGCAGTACACCACGTTCCACAAAATTCTCCCTAGATCGGAGACTCTCTCGCAATCGACTTAGCCGATCAATCACTTCTTGTTGTTTTTCCGTAGTCTTTTTTGCATTGAACGAACGATAATTGGGATTCTAAAGAAGTTATCCAATGAAAAAAATGGATGAAATAGGGAAACACCAAATACACGACACGAAATATACCATGCAAACATACCAGGCTTCTGAAGCGACTCATATTTGCTGGATCTTCAGCGAGATTTGATACCGAACCACGCCATCCGGACAGATTTCCAATGGAGCCACGCAGCGACTGCACCGAAGGAGTACGACTCAGATTTGCCTCGGCCTTGCGACGGACTTCTGGCGATAGAATATCCTGCAAGAGAAATCGTCTCGCAACACTGAAAAAAATTATCACTTGCACGCAGAACATTGCACCTTGTGCTGCCGTGAAATAGAATGCACAACTGTTTCACTAAGACGGTAATATTTGAAAAAAAAAGCAGAAAAGTAACTTCACCAGGAATTACTTGCTAAAAAAGGGAAGAAACTGTGCAATTAACCCTAAATGCTAACACAGATTTCGTAATCAAAAATGAGAGCGTTCTCGCGGCGAGAATGCCGACGAGACTAGCTCGAAAAGCTCAGGATTAGCACGAAAGAAGCTATCATATCCAAAGGCAGCCTTTTTAGGGACTCAATAAAAAGCAGTTCATCCTGAGACTCCGTTCAAGTTCAGTACCTCTCCATGTTTACTGCATCCTTTCTCCACCAATCTTTTCACGTACGTCGAGCTACGAGGGGTTTGATTGAGGTAGGCGGCCGGCGAGCACAGCGTGGTGCGAATCTGAAAAGCGAAGTTATTTAAAAATGACGACAAATGTGCATCACACAAACGTAAATCACGATCAAGCGTTATCGCTGACAGCTGAGCACTCACGACACATCAATTTGTTGGTCTAATGAGCACACAGCACTATCATGTAAAACTGGTATCAATCCATCCTTTGGAAATGCTCCACGCATCCCACCGTCCATTTAAAAACGTATGCCTTAGTTTATCATGTTGCTCTGTATGAGATTATCAAGCACTGACACTACAGCATAAGTATAGAGAGTATAAAGGTCCAATGCGATTGCGAGGTTTCCCCCTCCCTGTCGGAGACGACCTCGTCTCCATCCATGACGTCAGCTACAGTCAACCTCCAAGATAATTGCAAGTGCTCCCCTACTTGAACATGACACCAGTCCTTCAAAGAAGAGGCCGCGTTCACACTATGCTCCGGCAGAGCCTGGCGTTCACAAGCAGCGAGGCAGAGTGATGCCGCCGAAGCCACCCAAATCAGTTTGCTTGAACTGCCCATAAACAATGCATAAATAGGTGATTCAAAGCACCGAAATTATATGAAATCATACTTTGAGCTCGTTGTTGTTTGACGTCAGAATAGACCTCGTTGCGCCACATGAATCATGGCCAATAGCTATCGCCGGTACTGGAGACTCACTAAATACACAAAAAATGATTCACACAGCCTAAACCGGTACCACCTAGAGCATTTACTTACGAACTTTGGTAAAGAATACACTTGACGTGCCTGAAAATCAAAGTGGAACTCACGCTGCTGCCTGAGGACTGACACTTCCTGAGCTTGTATTTCCATCATTATTCCCTTCAGATGATCCACCACTACTTCCAGCAGAGTCAACAGCCACAGGTGAATCGGTTAAACCGCGCATTCTGTGTATACGACGATGTCGAGTGGCAACTGGGGAAAAGAGTGGGTTCTGAAAAAGCCGTCCATCTTTTTTTTATTCTACTCACAGCAAAAAAAAATGATCGGCGATAAAGTGGGCAGGAAATTGATTATTGAAAATATTGGAATGGCTATACATGCTTGAGAACCAAAAAAGGCTTCTGCGTCACTGAAATGCCGGCATTTTCTATCGATGCCTGAGTCATGCCGAAGCTTTCACAAAAAGCTTTCACTCAACACATTACGCACTTTCAAAGTTAACAGCACCGGGAACTCTTAGCAATCATCGCAAAATCTCCGATGCTCCTTTATCAAGAATAAAATGCCCAGGCTGACCGATTCACTACGACAACATAAAATTCCCTTTTCGCAGACAGAGGGTTGACACGCGCTTCATTTCCACACAAGCCAAGTACGGTCGTTGTTATTCATAAACATAATTGGTACAAGCACGTCTTACAGTTATCAAACTGTATCAAACTGTAAGCTGGCTGTAGGAAGACCACGTCAGGGAACTATAACTACCCAACGATTCCACTATGAAATGTTCGGGACAACAATGCAACACAACGAAAATTCACAACATACTGCTGCACACAGCCGTCTATTTTCCGGTGTTCATTACAGACAATCCTCTGACGGTCTGAGTGCCAAACTACGATTGTGCCCCACAACTGACATGAAACCAGTTTGCAAAGAAATAACACACCACAACCAGTACAATATTGCGATGGTTAGCATTTTCAAAACACCATCAAACACATAGGAGTTCCTAAACCAATCTATAGCTACATGCCAACTGTCAGAGTAGAAAAAGTAAATTCAAAATAAACCGGCTACAGGCAGCAAAATAGCAGGACGATTTGCATCACTGCAACGACTCGGGCTGATTTACTCTCACGTTCAATTAGATGCAGTGAAGGCAATCACAAGATTGTCGCGCGAAATATGAAGAAGGCAGACTTTTCACCAGCAACATACGGTCCGTCATTCAGAATCTTTAATTTATGCATGTTATTTCAACATCATCCCAGGTTTGGACAAGGTTTTTTCGTTCCAGACTTGCTACAAGCAACCAACATCCCAAAAGATCAACAGGGAACGCATCGGAAGGCACCACTATGAGGCACAGCCACGCCCTGCACTCCACTGCCCAATCGCTGACAAAGAAAAGCTAATCTACAATAGATAGGACAGAGCTTGAAGTTCATTAGTACCACTACGACTCACTAATACTACAAATAGCCATTTTAAAGAGGTAGCCATACTTATTGCACCCAAAAAGTCACTGGAAAATCACAGATTTACGTTCGACGACTTTTTTTAAGACGCGTAATCATTCATAAAAAAAGCATATTGCCCGCAAGAAAACAAATTTACATTTCTGTTTGAACATTAGAAACAGAAACAACAGGTGGCTCTACGCCAAGGAGAGCGGCCCATCGAACCACATGGGGCCAAGCAATGACATCGAAAGCGTGTCTTCCCGTTCGAAAAACAGTTGCACAGAGAAATTATGATAGTAAATTCATGTGCGATGTTTGCGATTCAACAAGACGGATCAAATGCGAAAACGACGAAGAAGAATAAAAAAAGTTCAGCTACAACGCTAACAATGAGAAACAAAAATTTCCTGAATCATTGTAACTGAGCTGCCATAAGGAGCACCTCAAAAATAAATAAGCTTTCCACGAAAAAGAGACGAACTATAAAGCATAGTCCAAATTAGCAAAGATGTGCACCAACTGAGAAGGAGCGCATTGGATTCCTCCCACTCTGCATATTATTTTAACGGCTACGTGTAAAGACAGCAATCCAAAGACATTCAGGCTAGCATTTCGAAATGCTTCGTGTGAATCACTAATGGCGTAGCAATGTGCCTGTGTGGTCAACCAGCTGGCCCCTTTTAACAATGGCGTTGCCGGCCGGCCGGCCAGCCACGGTACAACAGCGGCGACTTGTGGCGACAGGGGTGTTGAGATGATTAAGGTCGCGATTGTTTTCAGCACTTTGCTGTAACAACCGATGTCTCAGCACCACCGCAGACAACACACTACACACCATCACCCACCAAATGGCATCTCCTCCAAGAGAGACTCGCATCTCTTTCTTTGTGATCACTACAACGGCCCAATGAATTACGCTTCGGCTCACTCGCCGTAAATTTCTTTGGTGACCAGTGAGTCACGACGGGCTTTTTCAATTCGAAACAAGCAGCTGCACATCGTACAACGCATGGAATTGCTCCAGCGGAATCGAATCGCGACGTAAGAACGTGGGCGGATAGGACCGGACAATTTAACTCGCAGTCCTTGAATATTTCGCCCAAGCGAACGTTACGTATTTCACTCCACTTCATAGCCCAAAATGGGTTTAACGAAACACGCGACCAGTCAAGCAAACAAAAACAATTCCGCTACAGAGAGCAAAATGACACATGGAGCTGCTGACATCGATATTACGAAATGAAAAGGGATGCCAGTGAAGCTGAGAATCGCGTCAGCATACACGGGTCGAGGATCCGATTACGCTCTAATTATCGTACCACTCTTGAATAGTTCACACTACAAACAAACATCAATGCAACGTTGGGTGCGCCTCCGTACAACAAGTTGACCTGCTCTTCCATATTAGTCAAAACAGTCGTAGCCGTGGCTTGAGGACAGCAAAACATCCAATCCATTGGCATGCAAAGCAAATAAGACGGTAATTCACTTTACCATGACTTTCTACAAAACACCGTTAAAATAACTGGTCATGGCGCCTCGTAAAAGTTATTGGGAAGTTCAATAACCTTTAGTGAACTCACGTTATCATCAGTAGATATTGGGCTTCGGCAGCACTCACAGTAAAACTACGTACAAATATTTCAGAAAGCGATCAAAAAGGCTTAATTTCATTGCTGACGAGGTTCGCTACTTGGGTGGAATCCTCCAAGGAAATAAACGCATAGATGTCTGCCCTGCATTACCCCACCCCTGACGATACTGGTTTCGAGTCCCATTGAACTTCAGAAACCTTCATTACCTACAGACCTTTGAAAGCAATTTTCCTACACACGGATCAAAAATTAAACTATTGACTAAGCCTTATGACAGAATGACATTACTCATGTATGTGTAAGCTTAAGTGAACGTCTCGAAACGAAAAGCGGTTGGTGAGACTTTTCGGCCATTTGGACTATTTGCTGAATGACTTGTACTTTTCGAGCGTGCAGGGACAAGTATACCAGACAACCAGATACCCACCTTGCGTAACCCCTAAACTAGTGGAGGAATTGTAACTGCGATGAGAAGCTAATACCAAAAAATTACATGGAATTCAAGCGACACGAACGATCAACGACCAATGCAACCGAGATCATCGTGAATCGTGTGATTGACAGCCAAGGCCAATCTAAAAAGAATGCAAATGCTTCCAAAGAAGAATTGGTTTATCATTCACTCCAACTACCAATGTGCTGCATATGCGCCCACATTTTTCGATAGCGGCAACCATAATTTGCCCGTGCAGCACGAACAGTTTAATCTGCACAGCACGAGAGACATAAAATCGTTGCGTGGCAAAACGCTGCATAAAAAATTGCCGCAAGTTATATATGGTCCGACAAAAGGCTAAGGTATGTATCTGGTAAACCTTCCATAATGTCCTTATGCAAGGTCGGGAGACAATCTCAGCATGCTTTTTACTCAATAGCCACCAGCGGGACAAAGACAGCGAAGAAGCGCTATTACGGATAGAATCTAACCAACTAAAAACGATCAGACCGCGGCGGATCCTATCGAACGAAATAAACCAGTTGGAGTTGAAACCAGATAAGGTTACTCGTCAACATGAAGAACAGCGAGGCTACATCCCGGAACTCTGACGACAACGCTGACCACCAAACTTCACGGCAGACATCTGGCGCGAGCATCGCGGTACAGATAAAGCATCATGATAACGCCATAAATTACGTTAATTACATCACGTCACAGGCATGCCAAAAATGACTAGCATTCTTATAATGAGATGTCTGATCGCGTAGATAACAACAATCAGGCGTTGATCAAGCTATGGGGCAATAGAAATAATGGTATGACTTGACCCATCGGTAATTTGGTTCAGTCGACACCTTACAGTGCAGAATATGTCACCTATAACTACACAGTAAACGAGCTCGAATCAAGATCCAGGTCAAACTAAACATAACCACAACGACAACATCGCCATTAGAAAGCGATAGATTTTACTGCGATAGCCGGTGACGACAAAAAACCGATTGTCTGCGATGAAAACAGTCGATGGTGGCAGTAGACTTCCGACAACTACCGACTGGTCGCCCTACACCCATACCGACAGCATTCTCATTAGGCTTTTTTGTAGGTTGCTTTACGAGAGTGGTGATTATGAAACTTCCAACTACATAGAAAATTCACATATTACCGATCGAAAGAATCCTATTGAGAGAATATTGACGTATTAACTAACGACGGATGAACACTTAAATAAGAAATCAGGAACAAAAGAAGCAGAAACGGCACATTCTACTGAGTAACGCACATATGAAGCCGTCACTGTTCAAGCATAAGGTCTGACAGAGAGAAAGCGATTGAGCGCTCAGTCACCGACAGTTCTTGTCCTTTTTTTCATGACATTTTCATTGCTCCCATGTCAGAAGACTGGACGCCCAAGACAGTTATTTGTCGACAGCTCCTAGCATTTCTTGCGCTACAGCAGATCTGACTCAACTCAACAATACTGAACTCAAATGAAGAGAGAGGTCCCACCCGACAACCATGTATCGTGAGCAGCTATTCAATACAGTCGAGTGTGCCTGACTAATTTTTCCATAGAACTTTGATTGCTATTATGCACACCGATAACTCTCCCAATTATCTGTAAAATCTAACAGAGAGTCAAACAATTCTAACACTGAAGGTTGCTTACGCATGAGTTTTTCAGGTAGCGTCACCATGATACGGCTTTACCTACCGTTAGATATACATTCGCCCTATGACTGAGTTTACACGCTTCTACTAACAAATTTTCACAAATAGAGCACGGATAGCACTTATCACATAAACCACTGCACAAACACACATACATACTTGTCAGCAGGCAACAGTACAGAGTGAGAACCTCCATAACAGCAGATAACCAAAACAAACAGAAATAATTGACAGCTACGCCAGTTGCCCTCTTATGAGTCCACCCAACCTTCCCATTGGTCCTATCGCAAAATACTGGCATAAAAGCATGTGTTTTACGAGATAACCAGCTACCGGTTCCAACAGTTTCAAGAGCACTTGGGCGCCTTGTTTTCCAAGCTTCCCAGTGAATTATTATACTTTACGAAGCTCTTTCATGATGGTTACGATGGGTGCTTCCCTTCACCCGTAAGCACTCGATGAGCACCTCGCTGTCTTTAAAATTCTACGAGAGTATACAACCAAGATCGTTACGGGGACACTACACAGCTAAAAGTGAGATCATCAAAGGATGATCACTAAAAACTTCCTATATACTTCCTAGCTACTGCTCTGTGCTTTAATACTTCAAAAGCTCAACCAGATAAAAAAAGGCAACGCGTTCGCAACTTTTTTGAACGAAATGGACTAGTAGCAACCGCATATCCAATGATCGCCAGTTCATAAAAGAAAACACGCTTGGTGACCGTCCCGTCCTTGCAATCACAACCTCGACGCTTCATGTTAACACACAAACTCCCATATAATGAGAAATTTTGAAAGAAGAAAACGGAACAGGAAAGAGGCCTTCAGCGGGGTCCACTTGAAAGGCAACGACATGAAAGATTGGCATGAAGTTTCCAAAACTCACATCACAATGATCTTCAGATATGAATAGATTCCGCGGCCTGGTAGGGATATCCTGAAAAACCACCTTTCTGCTATACCAAATGATCTCATCAGCGAAATAACTGAACATGAAAAACAGATCATAGTCATATCAATGAATAACCCCGCTCCCGCTAATAATATTTTTTACCAGCTTGCTGATATGGGAATAAGCGCACGGATTAAGATATAAAGGAACAATTCTGCGTCACATTATTGCCGACGACGTAAGCAGCACAGCACTGTTTTGATCAATAACCATTCAACTGTACCGTATGTGACACACCCCTGCCAAAACGGGTCCGGCAAACTTTCAAAACTTTATAGTTACCTAATGGGTAGTGTAAAAACGGTCGGGACGGTACGCAAGCTGCTAACTCTGATGATACGAATGTTGGGAAATATTGAATTTCCGGTGATGCTGTGGTTGAGGGGTGGAGGAAGAGGGGAGGACTCCAATTTGCTCAGCGTCTGCCACGAATTTTGGATAACCACTAAAACTTGGTCAAAAATATACGCATACATATGTGTGAACTCAGCAACGTAGTTTGCAGATCAATTGGTTTGCGACAATATCAAGTGAAAAACAATCGCGCGAAAATGTGTTGAACTGAGAATTTGCGTGATTTTCAAGATTAGGCATCCCATCTCTTTGACTCTTGAGCTTGGTCACAGAGCCACGCTTGAATAGGAAGAGATAACCTTCGTTAGATACACCGTTCAATGAAAACTGGGACAACTGTGCTTCCCTCAAACTTCAGTGTTACCGAAAGGAAGTATCTTGTCCGTATGTCCACAAGGTACACCAACACTCGGACCGGCTTGGGGAGCACAGCAAGGGGCAGATAAAACCATAATATCAAAGAATATTGCAAATAGAAGGAAGATAACAATAAAATGAGATAACAATAGAAGGAACAAAAACAAATTATGACACTGAATTCAACGTATTATGTAAATGCCAGCTTGTGTCACTCTCTGAACGCGTCCACACCCAAACGAGAAAACCGACAGACGGATTTGGTTGCCTTCGTACTTTGCCGCCGGAAGTGACGCGGACAGCCTCACAGAGTATGAAAGCAACCTCAGAGGTGCATCGATCGATTACTTTGTACGGAAGTGTTTAGAAATGAGGGCAGCGCCGCAGAGTGTGGCGTGCCGCATCCGCCACTCTGCGGCAGCGCATGGCATGGAATTTTATATCGATACTCGTTTACTTACATCATCTCTGCAGCCTAAACTGGAATCCACAGTTAAAGAATTAAGTGTGCTAATGTAGATGAAAGGAGCACTAAAGTGTGCTTGGCGTACGGCGTTATTTTTGCCTAGGCTTTAGCCAAAACTACTTCAGGTGAAAGCCCCTTAGGGTCAAATAAAGTCAGGGAGAGGGGAGGGAGGGAGACGCAACTTTGGGTCGACGTTTCACCCACGTCAAAGCTTCTTTCGCTCCCTAGGCTTCTGCTAAAGCAGATGAGACCTATGCTTTGACATATGCTTTTTATGTAGAAAGAGCAGATATCAATTTTAGCCTAAGCCTATTGAGGGAAAGGAGTTTCGACTTCGACGCAAAGTTGCGTTTTGCGTCGACGTCGAACGCGACTCCTTTCCCTCCCTAGGCTTAGGCTAAAATTGATATCCTCTCCTTCCACATGAAAAAAGCATCTGTCAAAGCATAGGCTTCATCTGCTTTAGCCTAAGCCTAGGGAGACAAAGAAGCTTTGCTGTAGGTGGAAATTTGACGCAAAGTTGCGTCTCCCCCCCCCGGCTTGATTTGACCCTAGACTTTTCACAGCGCATAATATAGCAAACTATATGAAGTACAGAATGAGTGTGGGTAGGTCTGAGCATCTATGTTGAAATCGCTACGGCGCCACTCCACCCCTCATCTAACAAAACGTTTGGGGCGCCCCTGCAAAGGTGCGCACGCGACCGCCCATGCTGTCGCACCTTAGGTTTAGATACGATATATAGGGTATGATAGACAATGCCGGTGCTACTGGAGTTGGGGGGGGGGCCAGCGCACTGTGCTCTGCGTCTCTAACGCAGGGATAGAGCGCAGAGAAGCCATAGCGCTAGCCGAATCGGCTTCGAATACTGCATAGAAACGATTCTAAAGAAGCAAATTCGTGCTTTTTTTCCATCCTACGTTAGCCTAAGCCTTGGGGAAGGAGATTCCCTTTCCCTAGGCTTAGGCGAATATGCGTAAGTGGTTGTTTAGTCTAGTTGAAGTGAATTTCTCGTTATATTCTGATGGAGGAATAGTTTGTTTTTTCAGTTAGTTAGCTGTATCTAGGCATAAAATAACCTTGAGAGTGCCTATAAACAGAAATTGGGGGCAACTTATGCTTTTGTCGAGTGGCCCCCCCAACTCCAGTAGCGCCGACAATGCCCCCCCCCCCCTAAATCAACTTGGAGAAAAAGTTGGAAAAATCGAGGTGTTCGTAAGGAATGGCTAAAAGTGTATTTCACAGGTAAAATAGAGGAGAAGAGAGTAGCGGAGAGAGAAGTGCGCGAAATTCAAAATTGCTGCAGCCATTCAAAGTGTCGGTACATAGGCAATGGCGGGAAATCCCTAATCCCGTGACCAAACGATTCCACGTATTTGATTCCGCAGAACAGTATTGTGAATTGTTTGCGAGGTATAACCCCTCATGAGTACTCAACTGTGTTTCAGTTCCTACAATTGGCACGTAGCACCATATTCGATCATTCAGTGGATAGATTGCTGCACATGTCAGCAATACGTAGATGGATATAACAAATGAATCAAACAAACGGCGGTGCGTAAACCACTCGGTCATCAACGGTGTGTAAACCATGCGGTATCAATGGCGTTTGGGGTCAAATCAAGTCGGGGGGGGGGGGGGGAAGACGCAACTTTGCGTCAACGTTTCACCCACGTCAAAGCTTCTTTCCCTCCCTAGGCTGAGGCTAAAGCTGATGAGACCTATGCTTTGACATATGCTTTTTTATGTAGAAGAAGGAGATATCAATTTTAGCCTAAGCCTAGGGAGGGAATGGAGTTTCGACGTCGACACAAAATTGCGTCTCCCCCCGGACTTGGTTTGACCCGGCGTTTATACTGAAGTAGCTAGTTTTGGTGAACCACGCAGGCGCTACATGACACTAATGGGATGCTTCGTGCGTTTTTTCGACTATCAGTTCCAAATTATTAACAATGTCTCGCGCATGTGTCACGTAGACTTCGTTGAAAGATGGTTTCGAGAGCCCTAGGACCAGGGTAATGTGTGTTAAGCACTTGTAAATGGGGTGTGCGGAAGGTCTAACGGGCTACATCATGCGGTGAGGTGGGCCTCAACCCCTAGTGCGCTGCCAGTCCATAGCAGGTTCAGCAAAGCACTTGGCGCGCGACATGGTGACGCAGTTGGATAGTCTTGAGATACATATGAGGACATAAAACGAGCACAGTTCGCGCACGATCAATCATTCAAGCTGTTCATGAAGCTCGTTCTTGCTGATCAATGTTTTTTAAAGGTCTCGCGTTATTTACTGTATCCATGAATAATATAATAGGGTCAGTCAGAGTGGGGGAGACCAAAGGGCTTAGGCTGAAGCACATGGGACAGATGCTTTTCAAACAGGAGGAAGGTGAATGAACACAGCCTGACCTATGGAGGGAAGGAGTTTCGACGTCGGTGAAAGGTTGCGTCTCCCCCTTTGACTGACCCTCATGATATAACTATGACCATAGTCGTGATCTCACTACGCGCAAACATTGAGGGAAATCAATGATAGCCACACTACGTGCATTTTCGAAGCATAAAATTTATCATCACCAATTACTGATTAAATGAAGCCTACAGCCTATCGAACTACGAATTCTTCTGATTTAAGTGAAATCAAAAACGAACCGTTGGTAAACTTTTGATCAATTGAACGGCTTCCGACTCAACTGCTGGGAAATGGTTAGCGTTTCTCAGTGGTTGTGGTGGGAGAGTGGACGGACGATTTCCGCTGAATATAAACGGAAAATAATTTCTCACAATACCAATTCAGATATTCAACTACAAGCTGTATTAGGAATAATATGACGATCTGCATAACAAAAAAAAAAAGAAAATGGAATATCTGTCACCACTATTCACAAGATATGAGCTGAATACACTCCAGTTAACAAGGAAAGTTCTATCAAAAACGAAAAGAAATAGGAAAACCACGTCCACCAAGCGCTGAGTAGACACTGATCGCTCACCTTTTTGCCGCACTCAAGATGGGCGTAGCGACTGGAATTTTCGATGGCGGCATCTTTTGATCTCTGCCCACCGGTGTATGAGGCGATCTGCTAGAATATAAATATAAACAAATACCAAAACATTGACATTCGCTCACTTTGAAATGAGATTTAGATGTATGTAGGCATAGTGTCACGTTTCACAGCTTGAATACCGGAAAGTGCACTTTGAATGCATTCAAAATCAATAATAAATCTAGAATTGATACAGAAAGTAGAGCAAAAAGACGCATGCCATCGTACTATAACGAATTTCACCGAGTAATCGGGGCGTTATAAGCCGGGCTCGACCCGGCGAATTAGCTTATGCCCAGACGAGAACGATAAGCCTTGTGACGTAATGATATAAGAGAGAAGCAGAATGGTGCTCATTTGGGTGTCAGAGTCATTCTAAAGCAGTCGTTTCGTGATTTTTAAGGAATGGTCGAAATTTTTAGAGAACCCGGCGAATATGTACGATCGATACTTTCTCAAGGATACCGTACCTAGCCTACTATTGGTGAGCAGGGTCCACCATCAAATCCACCAGTCGAGGAATCCTGAACAGTGAGGGGGCAGGGTCCTACTTCTTGAGTTGGGACAAGGCTAAGGAACCTTGCTTGACTTGGGCACTTGGAGAGAGGAGTAAAACCATAAATGCAGTGATTCCTGATTCTGCTAATTTTCAGTAATTGTGCGGAGTACTTTACCTTCCCACTGGGTAATTTGGGGGAGGACTGAACTGGTAATCATTCAAGATGGGAGGGGGCGATTGTCTCGAGACAATGTTTGACCCCCTGGAAAAAGAGAGTTCATTATCCAAGGCTCTGTCTCAACCCTTTCCAACGCATGGTTATGTAAAATATAGCGTAAGAGGATGCTACCTACGGTTTCACATTTGGTCCGTGAAGCAGCCCCATCTATCTGAAGTACGGCCCAAAAATAGCAATCAATAATGCAAATCGACATCCATAAAGGGATTTACTATGTAGGCTTGTCGTATTCCAAACAGCTGAATAACAGATGTACCCATAACAAGCAACGATGATTCTACATTTGAATACGGAGCGGGAATAGCATTAGCGCATCGACCACGACCATTTCGTTGTTGATTAATCGTTTGTGCAGTGCAGCCGGCAAACCACCACGGCCCGACAACGTAATGACATTCACTTAGGGGCTGGGAGTGCATAAGCCGAAAAATTAGAAGAGGCGGCTATTCTCCGGGTCGCAGCGCGAATTGAAAGCAGAGAGCGGACGAAAACAGGCAACAAGGATGAAGCCCGACGATACATGTAAACCGATGGTTAGCGGCGATGAATAACACTAGAGAATAGCCGTGCTCCGACGGCCCCTCTGAAAAGTCTCTCAAACCTATCGCGCCCTATATAAAAAATTTCCCATTCCTAGAGAATTTCCTACTATACCAGCCCATGGTCACTTTCAAATAAGCGGCGAATAAAAAAAACATGATGAAAATATTTTTTTAAGTAATAAAAATATCTCCGAAATTGTCCTGAAGCTTGAACAACATGATGCTGTAGTGAATGTTCCGAGTGTTTTTTTTTTGCAGATGACATTCGCATAGCTCGACTCATGGTCGGTCCACAAACATGACCACGCTCATTCATTCCCTTCCCTTGCGCTCCCCTGCACCGCCCAGTTCAATTTTCCGCTCATCTTATTGGACGTTCGGCGAAACTACTACTTCATGTATCAAGGACTCAAGCGGAGAATGTAGACTGTCTGGGCACCAAAGGTTTGCGATTTGATTTATTTCTAGGTAAAAAACCACCCACATGTATGTCGGCTTCGATATCGAATCTGCCTATTGTTGCACGAACGTGTACATTTCTAATTCAAAGGAAAAGCTAGAGGAATTAGTCAAATTGTCAATCTACTATTGCAGCATAAGATGAGCACAGAAATGAAAATCAAAAATAATAAAACTGAATAGTAGATAATGAGAACAGGTAACACTGAAAATAGAATAAGTTAGAATACAGGATTGACAACGCGTACGGTTAGCGTTCAACACTGATTATGATCTCGATCTCATCCATTTCTAGACAATGGATAAGTGGAAAAATATTTGCTCGATGCTATGCTCCTCCCCCCTTCCAAAAAAAAAACCGAGACAATCAATGAAAAAAGAGATTTTTAGCTTGGAAGAAAGGCGATGAGTGAAATACGGGTTCGGGTGAAGCAGCGCGATTTCAACACCACTGCGAGTGTTGCAATATAAACATACAGACCACATTGGCAACAAAGAGCTCTTTATGGCATTTTTGGTTTCAAGGAAGTGCTATCAAAATCTGTTACCGTTTATAACTGTTTTTATTCAACAATAAACCCTTTGCACTATTAGCATACATTCATAACTATGAAAACTATTAACGGAGAAAGATTGCCGACTTTTTTCGAATGCTGTCCTATGATCCGATAACAAGTAGAGAAACAAAAGAACCACTCTGGACTTTCTAGCCCATCAAAGGCGTCAAGCAATAAGCCTATCAAATAAAACAATATGATATATGAAGCACCCTGAGCGAACTCGTGCTATATAATAATGTGATAAACCCAAAAATGAGCCTAAACGCTATTTTAGCTCATAGTCCTCATACCAAGCAAGGCTAAAGATCCATGTGCACGAGTACCACTGCTCATATCCCTCACACCATGCTACAACCTAAAAGGACTTCGAAACCCCGGAAGAATAATTCCAGCAACTCGAAAGTTCAGCACCGACTCCATCACCTTGGATTTGGGACCTCCCGGCTTGTTGCACAACTAAATAAAACCATATGCAGTCGTAAACGAATAGACATGGGAATAGCAAAAAGATCTCTATTTCACAGGGTTCGCTGTGAAATATCCTTCGCTTTTAATCTGCTTATTGAAAGTTTGAATTCCAAAGCTTGAGCTGATCTCTGTAGGTACGACCCCCCCTCGTCGAGGAATCCTCGACTTCCGGTGTACTCTGTTTGCAGAAGCTTCGAATAAGTCTCTTACAGTACCAGTGGCAGCTTACACATTTACCTGTTCCTAACTCTATGACTTTTGTTTTTATGAAGAAAGGTGTCTAACAAACGAAAGGCTTTCCAACTAGTCTGGAGACGAGATATGACATCAATGAAACCCTTATGTACGCATAATCATACGGCCGCAAACCTCGTCAGTAAATGGTCAGAAAATCACAACACAGAAATAGTGGTGCGGGTATAAAATCCTGCATCATCGCCCGTCTAGGTCAATCAAGCCTTCCATCCTTTCGGAGTTGGTGAAATGGTACCGGACTTGTGCATTATTTACCCAAAGCAACCGCACCACAAGGAATCTTGATGGGTCAAAGAGGTGATTTTTTGGGGGCACATTCTGTATCCAAAGGTAATAGTACTCATGGGAGACGATTATGAAACTCACTAGGCGCAATATCGCGTGACACCCGCGCCACAGGGCCGGCGCCAAATAGAATCAATCTTCAAGTTGCTGGGCGCGGGCACCAGACAATTTGGTCTTGAGAAAGTGCGATATTCTTATTCAGCTGAGCGACTTCGGTGATCCACCCCCCTTGTTAGCACCTGCCCCTGTTGCGCGAAAGCCAAGCGGTATTGCGTCCAGTGAGTGTCATATTCGTGTTCTACAGATTGAACTACCCACGGGCACAAATTTGTAGTAAAATCGTACACCTCTTTCACTCATCAAGGTTCGAAGTAGCGGGGTTGCCTTGGGCGAATAGCGTACAGACTTCTGGGATGGTGAAAGCTCCGATTTGTACATCGGGTGGCCTCCGCGAGCCATTCTGTGGGCCGGCATTCACCTGCCACCACGGCTGTGAAGAACTAGAATACGTGGCGCATAAAAAAGGTTTGATTAACGTTGAAACCTTACCCCCAAACCTTAGCATTTTACAATAAATAAAAATAAAAATGCATAAATTTTGACCCACTTCATCGCTCTAATAGTATTCCTATTGCAATCTTCATCCAGGGCTGTGTTCTCTTTTTCTTTCTTTGTTACTCTGACAGACATTCGCCCAGGAGTCGACCGTCGAAGTGGAGTGCTTGCAATCGCAACACACGTCGGATGGCGGGTTCCTGCACAAGTACAAACAAATAGAACATGAAAAAAGCATTCAAAACCCGACAGCTTTCAAAGAATCATATGACATTCACGGCTCAGTGAATAAGGACCGAAATCTAACCTGCCGACCCATGTGAGGCTTTAGGAATATGACTATCAGCAGAATTGAAAGGACAAATGGAGGGAACTTGTTTCCTGCCAGAAGGGCTTTTCACTACATCATCACGGGACTCCAGTTTGGTAAATGACTCCGACATCGATGAACTTCGCGATTTCGGCTGCGCACTCTGCAAATGTTCAAGAATTTGAAAAAGAAGGCTCAATGATCGATGCAGATTCGAGTAAAATAACGTACCCTAGACCGCTGCTCGCTGCCTTTTGATGGTTTTCTGTCTATAGCCTCTCTCTCCAGTTTCTTGTGGCGCTCCAACTGGGAAATCTGAAATCGCTGTTGATACAGTGAAGCCTGGAGTTGCATTAGATCAAGTCACGTATTTTGT
Source organism: Trichostrongylus colubriformis (assembly GCA_963978905.1). Classification (NCBI taxonomy): domain Eukaryota; kingdom Metazoa; phylum Nematoda; class Chromadorea; order Rhabditida; family Trichostrongylidae; genus Trichostrongylus; species Trichostrongylus colubriformis. The sequence continues at coordinate 51,910,198 of OZ022256.1, read as the reverse complement.
CGATCCTTTCCGAAAGTGCAAGTTGTACGGGCACAGGAAGCTTTCCACGAAATTCCCACTACCCCCCGTGGTATACTATACAAAACTCGAAAATTCACAATAATTCTCCAGAAATTATCCATCAGATCCCTCGAGGGCAATGATACTTTCACAAGGTGTAGTATTTGCTTTCGTGCGCGGAGCAACCTGAGCTCTAATCTCCTTCTATGGCACATAGAGACCCGAAAATCGCTGCTCTTCTATTTTGAAGACCGAATTCCACTCAACTATTCTCTTCTCCTCCCTCGTTTCTTTATTAGCTGAAAAATGTCATTGGAAATATTTTTGCTATATCTATGTCACCAGTTTCGTAGCTAACAGTGCACATTCTCTAAATAGCACAATTCCATTGTAGCAGATAATGTAACTACGGCTAAGTCTGTTTACACATCCTTCCGCTTGATGCACTAGTTTCCAAAGCTACAGACTCAGTGAGGCTCCACCATTTGTACGACTTAAGTGTGATTGGCAAAAAGTGAGTTGTTCATGACAAAAGAGGACACGCAATGGCGAGCAAAATTATATTAGAGAGAAGGTAGACCCTTGACAGAGTCGAAGCAATAAGCAATAAAAGATATTGAGTGAAAAGACAAGACAAAAAATGGTTAGGAAGCGAAATTCCCAAAAAGCAACAATTTTGCGAGAATAGAGAGAAAGAGATCCATAGAAATTAGACTGGTAACAGCCGAGAACAAACGAAGGAAGAACGTGAACAAAGCAAACAAGTACTTGGGGAATTGCTATTGTGTGACATGACATAAGTGATGAAGAAAGAGATAAGATCATAATCACAAAGGGAACAAACAAAGAAAAAACATTAAAAAAACAAGGGTGCCCTTGTAAGAGGAAACAATCATAAGACATGATAAAGTCATTGGTCAAATGTGGTAGTGTGAAATCCGAAGAGTCTTAAAATTCTTCTTGAAAATGTTCAATTTTTTGAATGAATTAATCTTATTTTTATTTCACTGCGGTAGCAGTGAAATAAGGGTGGTTCATAGCTAGCTAACAATAAGCTCTCCTCGATAATCTATTATACAAATCTATCTATCTTTTACTACCACAATGTATTTTTCTATCCAAGTATATCAAGCAGTTTAAAGCACTCTAAACCGGGCGTAAATTGAGAAGATTAATTATGAGTGGCTCTCATGCTATCGTTCAGGTGTATGCCATTAAGACAGAAAAATTGCCGGTGTGCGACGCGATGATAGCTATGCACGCCTTATTGGATGGGTCCTGAAGTGATGACAGTGTTCTACGTCTCATGCTAGCGTAATCAGGATTCAACCAATACAGTACCCATAGCTCACCCATCACTTTGCGCTAACGTGAGCACGGGAATTTCCTGTGCTAATGGCATACACCCACAAGCGTTCCTACGGAGAAAAGAGGAAAATGGATGGAGATGAGGGAACGTGGCACAGATGGTAGCAGATGGAAAAATATGGAAACAAATGGATGGGAACCAATAAAAAAGAGAGGCGGATAGGGCTAGAAACCGACGATCAGATGAGAATCTAGATTATCACAAGGACCAAACTCGAACCTATCAACTTAAAAAAAGAATTTAAGGAAATTTTAATTCTAAAATGCCATTTCTATTTTGAAAAGTGCCATTTACGGAACAAAAAACTCGGTAAAAATGAAGATACCTCATGTAAAATCCTATCTCCGGTCTCCGGATCGACGCCGAGAAGACGTCTTTCCAACTCCGGACTTTTTTGGGATCCTTCAAGTACGTGCTTGAAAACCCGAGCCTTTCTAGTGATTTCCGCTTCGTGCTTGGCACGTTCCAGAGCCTCCTCTAGTGTTTTCCTAATTCGCTCCTTTTCCTAAAATTATTAACTCCAGATTGGTACCGGATTTCTCGAAAGACGACATCCAAAATTCTGATATTGGAAACGAAAAATATAAGGTATATACTTCATAAAGAACACAATGAAACCTGTAATTTTTGCCGCTCCTCGTCCTTGCGTCTTCGCTCCTCCTCCATCTGCCGTCGTGCTTTCTCTTCTTTTTCACGCATAATCCGATCCTCTTCACATCGCTCTCTTTCGGCATCTTCTGCTTCCATTCTGAACGAGATATGGTCACTGCGAAATATTCAACCCTACTGTAAATCTCAACTTACCGTTTCCTCTCAGCAATCTGCTCATCGTAGTCTGTCACTGAACTTGAGGACCGTTTACGAGTAATATCGTATTGACCATTGGAAGTACTTCGACGCGAAGCCGTGCCATTGGAGCTAGCGCTGCTTTCATAGCCTATAACATAGTATGAGACCGAGGTTAACAGCCAGTTCCAGACTACATATTCAATTAAGATTACACAAATCGAATCAAATAGTGCACCTTCGGAGGCAGCCATGGGATGAACAACAGCCACAGTAGCTTCATGGGGCTCTTGGCTTGGATCAATTGGAGCACTGTGGAAAGTGGCAGGATTTGGGATCGGAATAGCCATAGGCACTGAAATTTCATACACTATTCAATTTGATCATGTAGAAGCAGAATGGAATTAGCTATATAAAAAACCTCACATAACAAGATTTACCATAAAGGATGAACAATAAGATCTACGTCATGAAATAAAAAACCAACCAGCTGCGGGGGTCATTGCACCCCATGTTCCGCCCGTGACAGACATCTGTGCAAACTGTTCTGCTACCGTGACTGGGCAGATCGGTGTTCCCTCAGCAATCGACTTGCTGAGATCCTGAAGTTGTTAAACTCGTGAAACTTTAAGAAAAAAGTATTTATGATCTTTATGAAGACGCAAACCCTTGAAAAATCCCTTAAAAAACTGAAAGTCCCTGTAGAATCAACAGAGTTCGAATTATTCTGCAGAAGGATTGACTATTTCTTGAGCTAGCAGGATAAAGTACCTGTACAGGTATAGGAATTGTTCCTGGAGGTAGGAAATTGACCGGTATAGGCTGTATGTAGTTCCATTGCATTGTTGCTCCTGTTGGTGGTCCCTGTAATAAAACGGCTTTCGTCCCTCATTTCGTTCATCTATTCAACCGCACCTAGGCGTGTCCTTCAGAAAACGTTTGAAAGGCTGCTGGCTGGTGCACGTTAACGCCATTCTAATGCTATGGCTCAGAGCGTCGTTGGTATAAAACCGGACAGCGATCCAGTTTTATATACCACCTTCACTATCAACATCTTCCGAATGTTTTAAATCGTGATCAAAGGTAGAATTGCGTGAAAAAGGGAGGAAGAAAGGTACTAAAGCTAAGCGAAGCAGGTAGCTGCAACGACTTCTGAACCTCATAAACTATAAGTCAAGCTTACCATAACCTCTCGATCTAATCATACAAATAGAGCATATATAACTGCAACAGGAGACGGATTCAGATAGTTTGTCTACAACAGAGATTGTTGGGATAGCCAGCCATGAACACTAATGAACGGGGTGGGGGGATGACCTTATTCAAACAATTCACCATCCCGATTCTGGAAAAAATGCAGCACGTCTCACTCTATCTTCGATTCTTATACATCTAATTGGCTATACGAGATCATTAACACTCCAGCATAGTAAAGGTGATTTTTTTATGACACTAATTGCTTCAACTATTGGGTTGGCAACTAAGTAATTGCAGATTTTTAAATACTGCTTTTTCCCTCCAAACTGCTTTCCAGCAATCTCTTCTGTACATACACATGTAGTATAATTCCACACGCATCTATAGGTATTATTGTCTTCCATCTCCCGGAGAACCCTTTTCGGCAAAATGAACATATCAACGGTCAACCTCATTTTCAATACAAAAATTATAAAAAGATTTTTCTTTGAATGGCGTTAGACAGGGAAAGGAAAAGGTGATAATCCGATGGAGCAAGATCAGGGCTATAAGGTGGAAGGGGCAGCAATTTTTATCCAAGCTCGTGAATTTTTTGGCGAGTCATTTTTTCAATAGTGGTAAAAAAAATTTTAGAATTTTTTTCAAAAAATTCTCGAGCTTGGATAAAAATTGCTGCCTTATAGTCCTGATCTTTCTCCATCAAATTATCACCTTTCCCTTTCCCTGTCTAACGCCATTCAATGAAAAAAAATTGGAATTGAAAATGAGGTGACATTTGATATTTTTATTTTGCCGAAAAGGGTTATCTGGGAGATGGAAGACAACAATACCTATAGATGCGTGTGGACTTGTACTACATAAATATGTACAGAAGAAGTTTTGTGGAAAGCAGTTTTGAGGGAAAAAGCAGTATTTAAAAATCCGCGATTACTTAGATGCCAACCTAATAAAACAATTGAGAAAACTTACACCAGCTGTAGTGTATCCCTGTGGAGGCACAGGATATTGGTACTGGTACTGTACGGGGTACGCTGCTGGCATCGGCGTCTGCATGGAGCTGTGGCAACGAGGTACGTCTGCTCGCTAAATTCATAAATTGTGTAATGAGCTGAAAATCGAATCAACTCCAATAGTTAGCTATAACTTCTGCTTCCACGGATCGCCGCCACAAGGTAAACTCCTTGTAAACTATGGACGCTAAGTAAACGGTTATCCAGAGTACGAGATCACCGACATCGGCAAAGGCACAATGGTAAGATTGGCTGAAGTCTTTATAGAAACTTTCGATTACTCCATAGTACCAAAGCTGCAAATTTCCAGGTCAAAAGGTTGCATGGCGCTAAAGTATTCACAGCAGTGAGATTACCAGCCACCAAAATTCTTACTGTACCATGGATTAAGGGTCGGAGGTGGTACAGTGACAGGTAACGCTCATTACCACTTCCACGATGTGGAAACAAATCCTGCACTAATACCGCCTAGGCCAACCGAGCCTTCTACCTCTGTGGCTAGGTAAATGAGCACCACACTCGTCCAGAAGAATAAAAGAAGCGCTTTGTACTTGGTTGAGCTCCGCAATTCGTTATGTTAGAAATCGCATACACCTGCAACTATGCTCTTGAATGGATCTTGAACGCGTGGTGCATACCAACAATGGGTTGATTAACATAAAAAATTTATCCTTCGGGATCCTCTTCAATCATGGATTCCAGCGCTCCTATAGAGTCCAAGTTTGGTTCTAAAAACCCATACCAATGAATGCGATTGAACTTCACGCGAACTGGATTCGAACTCGTAATGTCTTAATGGGCATACAATATTTGCCAAGATGACTAACCGTTTGAAAAACGATCAGTCTCAATGTACAAAACAAACTTGACGTATTCCCAAGCTCTACTGCTTTCATTCATCATTCATTCTGCCATTTTGATCATCTTATGAAACCACTCTCGATGGGGGTCTAGGTTACCCATAGGATGAGTCCTCTCCGCAGCCACTATTCCATAAATCTGAGTTTAACACGTTTAGAAGCTGAGCTGAGGTCAATCGTAGTGAGTTTTCTCCGGTTCCGATTCCAGAAGATCTCCAGGATGCTTCACTCCTGACGCAAAAATTATTTCTTGATAACCTTTCACTGTTCCAATAGCATTTATGGACTCACTAGATCGGCAACATCAAACGTTAAGCAACCTATCCAATCTCACCCGCCGTTTTCATAATTTATCTCAACATTGAAGTCTTAATGGCTTCAACAACAACAAAAAAGACGTCAGACGAGATAAAAGCTCGAAGACCATAAAATGCGACCGTTCACGATAAAGAAATCGCCGAACCAGACGCTATTTCAAGACAGAAAGGCATGAAAGTATTCTTGACGGACGTCACCCTTATCTACCGTGGTAATGGTGACAAGAAAAATTTCTAACTCAATGACCTAACGTCAGTCATTCAGGTGGAGTAGCTTGTATAGGTACTAACAGGCAATTTATTTTTGCGCTTCTGGACGGAGAACTTTGGACAAGGCTAGAACACTTCAGCGCTCATTGGATTAGGGTCTCTGGCAACCCCAGATTGACAAACTGCGTTTAAGACATTGGGTGACAAGCATGTAAGCTCAGAGCTCGATAGCCAGGATATAAGCTTTTGACCCCTTGAATCTCCTACCTCTCCGACGGGTGCAAGAAAAATCCAGCTTTTTCCGTTCACACTCTCCATTACTCGATTTCCTTTCATTTCTGACCCCTGACAAACCTCCACTCTACCATGATCCTTTCGTTTCACCAGTATGGCTCTCCCAGCCGGGCACTCCTCATGCTTGGTAGAAAAAGCGGAAAACTCACCCCATGATACTGAATACTACCCTCAGTCATCATCTTAACTTGACAATTTTGCTGAGACTGCGACGAGGACGATTTCGACAAGGTCGTTTCTTTCTTTTCACAAGCAGCGGACGTCTCCTGAAATTTCACATTCGATTAGGCGATGCCCCTTACTATCATCTGAACAAGTAATCCGTAGAATCAATTACACATCTTTATTCCCAGGGCACGGATATTCTCATGATAATCTTCTTATGGGAAATCGGGGCACTTGGACTACTCATGACTTGCGCATTACGCAATTTCTCACGCATATTAGCATCCATCTTCGACACCACCAGCTGTGCACCACTTCCCACTCTAAAAAGTCTCAGACTTCTCGAGTGAACCCTCTCCCCTTCCTTATTATGCCACCAGCGAGGTCTTAGACTACCTTTCCGATCCCTTCGTGGCCGATAGACGGCATGACTGCGCGTGGTCGTCATAAAAACACCACAGCACCATTATGATAACATAAAAGATGGGAAAACAAATATTGAAGGGTGACATGCGGCAAATACGATAAGCTAAACAATATTTTACTTCGGAAAGTGGTCTGAACTTGATCAATTCCCAATTAACCCTCAGATCTGCTTCCTTATCACCTTTGATCAATTCCTCAAAACGAATAGTTGAGAACAAGGTAAATAACACATACAAACGACAGAGAAGAGAAAATAGATCGTGAGTATTTTCAAATCAACACAGTCTTACACCTGTGTTGAACAGAATAACGAAGATATTTTGGTCCCAAACATCAACTGATCCAATCCATCAGCTACAACACACATGTGCCCAAAAAATAAGTGAGTCGTAAAGTCGAAAACAAGGCACAAGAAAAGGATCCGCCCTAGCCCTTTAATTATTATCATCTGTAGAGAGCAGATAACATGAAAGCACTGTAGCGCACAAAGTACAAGAGCAGTATTACTTGAATGAGTGCTGTGGCTTAATCGCAGTTAAATTTCATTCAAGTTCAATTTTACTGCGTTAAAGGCGTAAAAATAAAAAGTAAAGCAAAATCTCATTATTAAATGTAAGAACAAACTGCAATTATGATCAGGGGAGCACCTGATTCACGAATAAACGATATGGTAGACAGGAAGCAGACCCGCTAGATTAAAAGTGATCGCCTTGATATGCCAACTTTCACATAAACTGAATTGCTAAAAAGCAAGTCGGGCGTGAACGTAATATAGTACAGTTCATGGAAATGCTTTTGGAAAGTGGAATTTGACGTAATGAATAGACTCCCCACACGAATCACTCACACAACATTCATTTCTACATTCACTTATTTCATCGCAATCATCGCTGATTCATAGACAAAAACGAGAATTCCCAACGAAACTATAACATGCAACTGAAATATGTATAGGTCAGTGCTTATCCCAGATGTGAGGTGATTGCAAAACTAATTAGTAGGAACATACAACGACGTTATTCCGACAAAACTGACAAACTTAGGTAATAGGTGGACTGAATCAGTGGCAATTTCTTTCTTTTTCAAAAAATTCCAAATGAATGATTATCCAGTGGGGCCCACATGAAACGTGACGGAAAAAACTACGCACAAGTTTGCACTAATCAAGCCAAATAAGAAATCACTTTATTGGTTCAAAACGTCGGAAAATTCTACATAAAGATTCATTGATGCATTCTACATATAATTCTACATCTACATCACATGTCACATTTGGAATGTCCTCCACCAGCTTCAATACAAGCATCCAATCTCTTCCTGAAATTCTTCAGGATGCGTGCAGCCATCCCCGGTGAGTTTTCTATTTATGAAGGTGAAAGTGATAGGCCTCAGCTTGCTCTTGCTTTTAGAGGAACATTCCAGGGATATTTTGCCCCTAACACTTTCATTTCTTTTATCACCCTTTGTTTTGTATATTTGGTGGAAGTGAGTAAACTCCTTAACTGAGAAGCCGCGCTTGTACATAACAACTACTGCTGAGCGATCGGTATGTGATACCAGTTTTACCTATAAAATTGAACCTAGTACGGCCTAGAAGATATGAGAAAAACGAGTAACAACACAAAAAGCAAAAAAACTGCAAATGCCCAAAAATGGACCCGTCACACTTCATGTGGACCACCCTCAAGACTAATCAAATCGAACAGAACAGAGAAACGACCGCTTTTCTCCCCCGGAGCGCAAAGGGGAGAACCATCTTTCCATAACGTTAGCGGAAATGAGCTGTTTTTAACATCACCGAATAGAAAAACGCAAAAATCACAGTCCTATATATTTCTAAAGCCTCCTCCGAGCTCATATCAAGCTTCCTATAAGTACTTCAGATTCATCTTTCAGCACCGAAAAGTGGACGATAAGCCCTCGCAGTTCGTCAATTAGTTTTGCAAGACCGGCTTTACGGATATAAGTAACACCTGAGGACCGAGCACAGGAAACGGAGGTGGCGTCCTTTCGCTACGACAAAGATGTAAGTCGCTTCGAAAAGAAGCCGTTCAGTACCGAATACCTATTGCCCAACTTATGCTGGAGGATTTTGCAAAATGTCCTTCACACTGGAATAATTGCAAAAAGAAGGCCTCAATCATCAATACGTGCTTTTTCCTATTCTGAAAATACCTCTCCGTAAAGATCACAGAAACATATTTGTCAAAAGAATGACTGATTAGACAACCAGAGCCATAAAACGATTATCAGTTTCTCTAAAAGTAGCACTATTTGACTGAAGATTCAAAAACTGTAGCGATAGGCAGACTTGAGGAGATGCCACCGTTTAAATGTGACCTTTAACGAGTATGTTTTTACGCCATTCAGCGACAGATAACACAAAGCAATACTACCCATTAACTTCCATTTCAATCGCAACGATAAACGCTTTACATATTTGCTTATTCTGATATTCAACAGCTATTTCAAAAGCGATCAGAAACACGGTTGTAAAGGAGCCAAATTCAAGGGCGATTTTGTGTTTGGTGAAGTACCCGCGCCCCTTTTAACAACCTATCACCTAATAACCATTCCGCAAAGTCCACAAAGTTCGAATTTTCTTAGTATTGCTTTCAGCACTTCCCATGAACTACTGTCTGGTTCGTACAAACAAGAAGGAGGCCATTCGCACTTCCTCGCAAGTTTTATTAGCTTCACACTGAAGGATCAATCTAAAAAATTGTGTAGTTCAATAATGGAGACCGCATCGTTCGGGTCGTACAATTCAATAGAAAATATCGAATATGAAAAAGCGACAAAAAATAAATCCCCTGTAGATGAGATGCGAAAGGAAATTCAGAAGTAAAAATTATATCCTATTTACCGATTCGATAACTTAAAACATGATCGGAAAGAAGCGAGAGGATATCTCGCACACTTTAAGTTTACCTTTACTCGGATTATTAGCACTGCGCCACCTCACCCATACTCTTGCTACCATCCCCCTACCCATCCTTCTACCCACAAGCAGGCATCCACTAACAATAATTAACCTACTAAAGCTTTTAGGTAACTATCCCCAATCAATCCTTACTCCTCCAAAACCTTTATACTGCTCCTACTTCTCGAAAAAATCGAATATTGTCCCTCCACATTGCTTGAACCCACATATAATCGTGGTGACGAATCCGAAATGGTCATTTGTTCAGCAGCTTAGCTAACCATGAGAAGCCGTTCGCGTTGGCTGCAATCTGGCGTACCGCACTGACCGGCTGAAGCTATGTCAACAGGATTTTGCTATAATACAGCAGCACTTGACGCGTGTTTGTTCACCAGCTTGCTGGCGCTTCAATTTCTACAGGAACAAAGACAAATATTAGTAGGGCAAATCGACATAAAAAGCTTAGAAATAGGAAATGAAATATTCAATAAATAAAAATCAGTACCAACAAGTAATAAAATAATACCAAATTTTTGATGTTCTCCGTGAATAACCGTGAAAAAAAGGCTATGAGTAAAAGATAATAGATGTGAGGAATAAAGGGTCGTCATATATTCCACTGAATAATTCCTTTTGATATAACCAACTTTTCATTTAAACATTTCAATTTTTAAAATGCACAGCATCTGATGATGCAATGCTTATCCAGCAGTTTCCAATCCTGACCTATAAAACTTTCACATCTTGCGCTTCAGTGATTTTTCAATACGAGTTTCACGCAGCAGAACCAGACGAAACTCTTAAATGCGACTGATGAATCACAGAATGGCGAGTGTGACGCAGTAGCACCGGGCCAATTCATTGAATCTGCCTGCATTTCACACTAGAAGCCATAGCCGTAGAAAAATTTTCCTGCAATTTCAAAAGGAGTCAGGTGGTACAGAACATGACCATTACGCTGCTGTTCACATTTCTCGGATAAGCCCCGCCCAAGCAGTCAAGGATTTAAAGCGGTTCTGCAATGTTGCTATTGCTTCTTTGCTTAATATGTGAAAAGCACTAGGATCGCTTTACTGGTGATGCGATGCTTCTAATAGTTAGCAACTGCAGTAGTAACTAAAACATTAATAGGAGATGACATTAATGCGCAAAGTATTGTCAATAACAAATCATACAAGCATGAAGAGATCGTACTTCATCGCTCGAAATGGAATTGTCAGGTTTAAAAGTTTTGCTTTGAGAAAAGTCATTGCATACTGAAGTTGCATATTGAAGTTTCAGTAGAATCCAGAATGAAGTTGGAGCTCATTTGCTCAGTTCTCAAGTTTTTAGGAGTGATTCTTTTGAATACATTTTTGGATCCTTCGTCAATGCTACTGAATTCTCGAGAGCTATGTAGCATGTGCTGACTGTTACATGGATGTGAGTTATAAGCAAAAGTTTTGCTTCGGACGAGACTTTAACACGCAGTCCACGGTTTTCGTGAGTGGATATAGTATGCTAATCCATCACACTACCGAGTCCCTTTTCTCATTCCTCACCTTCTCAATGAGCACCTACCGAATTCGAAATTTGGAACAAGCGCTGAAAATACTACGGGAAGTATAGTAAGCATACTATTCTGAGACCTTTGAAGAGGTAGTCAGTAACCACTGAGATCGTAGTTACTCAACGTATCACCGCAGTTTCAAGTTTAGTTTAGACATGATGTGCTCCGATATCTTCCAAAATCAACTTAGAAACCTTCATAATAACAGTACCTTAGCCCTCAACACTATACCTAACCATTGAACTATGCAATTTTCCCTTCCCATCGGAGGACCTACGCTAGCGTTTTTCTAGACAGAAAGATTTCCAAGCAATTTAGCTCAGTTCAAGGAAACTTTTGGCAAATCGATTGTTTGTTTTTCGAGTTGAAAACCTGCTCTGTCTAATAGAAAGAGAAGCAATCATCTTCAGCAGAGAAAAAGATTATTAGTTTCAGCCAAAAATGTAATAACACCTGTGATTGTACGAGTTTTCTCATTTAACCAGAAACGTCAGCAGAGTACTTCAGGAAAAAATGTTCGACGGAATGCAAGCCCCTCAAAGTCATTAATATGTCCTGAATGATGAACACTTAAAGGTAGATATGCTCTCACTCTACAAAGCTTCTTCACCTCCTAAGAACTTCGCAGTAACTCGGGTTAGGTTCGAAATCCAGCAAACGCCAGCCAGTTCGGCTGCCCATTGGAAACCCTGACTGCACGGCAAAAATCAAGGTACAACACTAGAAAAGAATGTTTACATCCCCGCATTTTTTTCCTGTTACAGATAATGGACCCCACTTACATCTTACTTTTCTTGAACAGAATGTCTTAACAAAGTGAACAACTTTTTGCAGTCTCTCATTGTCACTTTATCAGTTGGGTCGATGTGATAAGTGGTTTATGGCTACTGTTTCAAATCTTCACGTAGACCTTTCAGCAGTCCAGAGCTCCTGAAAAAATCTGCCCAGCATATGAATATGTGGCTCCGCACGTAAGCGGGGCCATCGTGACCAGACAACTGTGACCGTGAAAGCATGGATGGATTCGATAGTTGTTGTTTCTTCAGCAGCTTCACACGAGGCGCGCTTCTCCTTTTACTTTTATTTCACGCAGGAACCTTTCATTCCACATGAAATGCCGGAACATGCCAATTGCATCATGTGCCAAAATCCCTTCTGAGGACCCACTGCTGACCCAGTACAATATATCCCTTCATGAGAACCACGCAGTAAAATGTCAACGCCCTTAACAAGCAATCCACTACCGCCACTCATAAACATAGGATATTCCTGTTCAGATCACATACGTAGAAGTGGCCCTCGATTCATGCATCCGATTACCGCCGAAACGAATCCCAAATCCTATTGTAGCATTTCAAAGGGAAGCGATATAGAGATGAATGTAAAGCCGTATTTACGGCTAGTCGTATTAGTACTAAGAGCCGACGGCGACAAACCAAATCACAACACTGTTCGGATCGGACTACGCAACCAGAATAAGCATAAAATTTGTGGTCAGAACATTGTGAATGTACTTCTTCATACATGAAAAGCTAATATTAACCAAGAAAAAAGACTAATCCGTGTACCACTTCTATGAATGCTTCATATACACATTAATAGGATATCTATAGAAAAAAGAAACCACCTAGTGTCAGAGTTGTTTCCCGAAAACCGCGAATATAGAGATTTCGACCACACTGTGGTTAATCCTTCTAGGTAACTGCTCCTGCTCCCCAGCGTTCCCCATTCAGCTCAAAACATCATCTCGGACAAATTTTCGACGTTGTACATACCCACCTCCCCCTTGATTAAGCAAGACTGTCCGAGGAATGTCAAGATGAAGGAAATATTAGGGAAAGAACCTTTGGAATCAAGAACAACTGTAAGCGTTCCAGAAACCGAATATGATCAATCCTTCTCAACCGATAACTGATTAACCTATCGAAGACTCCTTTACATTAACTTGTCTTCGCCAGAGCGTCACAGTATCGTTACTTTGGAGGACTCTAATTACTTTCTTGCTCACCTCACTCAAACATGGTTCCACTACTTCCACTACTACTTACAACGCTGAATTCCCTTCCGTACAAATGATAGAAAAAATACCAGTCATGAAGAAGTAAAGGTCACACGGTTTTCAAACCGGACAGGTGCTACATTTTACCAACTCTGGTATATGACGCCATACAAATGGAATATTTCGTCACTCAGCCACATGGGATGCGCCACGCGTTCTAATTCCACTCAGAATACTGGGAGGGGGCGAGCATGCCATTTGGCCTATACAATGAGTTACAGGGGTCAGCCGGTGTACAAGTCAGTGCTTCCACCCTTTTAAACCAGTCTAATACCAATTCACCTACCCCGAGGGGTAGGCTTGCTTGGGTGGCTCGACCAGTGAGAGTGATGACGATGCATCACCTCACTTCGCCTCCTACCCTATTTCCATCAATCAAAATTTCGAGAGAGACAATGTGGTCCAACATGCATCTTATTACTACCACAGCCGTTTGATCCAAGGACATCACTTATTGAGGGCAGAAAATAATGATCCGAGCTCTACGTGATTCTAGGTGACACAAAATACTCTGAACCAGAGCTTTACCTGAAGATGAGAGCATGCAGCAGCACAGCATTAATGAGAGATGCTATCACAGTAAGGCAACGATGTATCCAGAAAGACAATACGAACCCCTCTATGCCTACCACACCTCATAAATTATGGAAGAAAGCCTCGACGAATCCTCCGCATTACAACGTTTCAGCAAGAATGATGTTCACACAAATGTGTACATGGCATAAAACATCCATCACAGCGGTCCAATATTCTATTGGTGAGAACCAGCTAATGGAGGTGTAAATGCTTTGATTAAGTGGCATCCTATATTCACGTTCTGCAGCCCAGATATCATCAGTCTATGGGTGTCCTCATACGTAGTAAATAAATAAAGGCTAAATTTGAGCCGAGTATTTTTCAGGAATAATAATGGAGAAAAGCTAAGGATAGACCCGTAGAAAATCAATATTAAACACTAATGGAAACACCGGGATGGTCAATTTTGAGCTACGGTACTCGCGTGTAGTTCGACTAATGCACAAAAGACGCCTTGCCAAGTCGTCGAGTATGGATTCGATGGATATTTTCTATCATAAACGTATTTTTTCGTACTCCTTCGCTTCTCCCTCCATTTGTACTTGTTTGTTCCTCTTTGCTGTTTCATTTGTTTCACATCGTCATGGAAGAAGTCAGTTCCTCCTATGCTGTCTGTCGCCGGCAGGCAGCTCGGCCTCTGGAGCGTGCAGTTCAAGGTGAAGCGAGCTATGATGGCACTAGCGCCACAAAGGCGCGTTTTCAAAGCAACTTTCGCTATTTATTATCTCTTCCGCGCTTAAATGTTTGATTACAGAGAATAGTGTTCCAAATACGCTCTCCCCTTTACTTCCTCCCGGTGCCTTTAATTAACGGCAACCCAGTCAACTATGGAATTCTCCAGATTGAAGAAATGCTCAACTGTAACTGTTCACAACTGTATTAAATGCAATACGTACCTTGGAAACAAGAACCGGTTGCTACATGGAAAAAAGACAAGCACTTAATGAGCGACCATTCCATCGCCAGGCTTCGAATGACAAGGTATGGGTCCAAGCTATGTACTCAGCCAACCCTAGCCGCTAAATTTGCCGATTCATAATCTAGGCATTCCCATCGACACACATTCAGTAGCGCTATGAAACATCAGATGCTAAAGTATGACGTTCTTTTTCAGGAAGTTATTATGCATATTATTTTATATCAACACATATTGAGACATGTCCAGTATCTAACAGCAGAAAAATTATCCTACAACCTGATATTTATCCTGCAGAACTCCACTCATGCAAATCACCTAACTTTCCCGGACTCCCTCCGAATCAGTTACAGGCTCCTATGCGGGAACTTTGAACTCTTCTTATCAGACGCGATCACAAGAAACGTCTCACTTAGGAATGCAATTCAAGCCTCAGGAATGCTATCCCCTTACATTATTCGATCCTAGAGATTCAATATCTGAGCACATCCAATGTTATCGATGAGTTTTCTTTTTATGCTCCCTGAGTCGATTAGTTGGGTACACGTGCTTGAAAAGACAATACTATACATTCAGTGTGGGGTACCTCCACAAGCCATGGTGCAAAATCACGCATCCAAACATCTCTACGCTTCTGGAGCAAGCAAGCACGTCCCTGAAGGAACCACTCGCCATTACCTCACTTGACTTTTTCGATTCCCACTCCTAACCACAATCCTTTGCCGGCGGTCCATTGTATATCGCAAGGTTATCCTTTGTCATTCTCCATAATTCCTGAAACCCCACTTCAATGCCCAGAAACAACCTCTTCGATTTTCCTTTCGCACAGCACGTTGAACCTCAACCTCAAAAATTTCACTTCCGTGTGCCACTGAACACAGGTTTTACCCAGCTGTCATTACATTTTACAATCGCTTAAACCAAGTAGCGGGATGGTGAAATGCTTGTCACCTGACCTTCGGAAAAAAGAGCCCATCTGTTGCAGCAGATCCCTTTATAAGTCAATAAAACAC
This sequence comes from Trichostrongylus colubriformis, assembly GCA_963978905.1. Lineage (NCBI taxonomy): Eukaryota > Metazoa > Nematoda > Chromadorea > Rhabditida > Trichostrongylidae > Trichostrongylus > Trichostrongylus colubriformis. The sequence goes on along the minus strand of OZ022256.1, from coordinate 51,894,528 downwards.
TGCCATCAATTTGCGCAACCGCAGTCAACCCCCTTATCGCAACCCCATCGATGGCAAAGAGAACGCAACGTAAGCAAACAAAAGCATCTCATCTAAAATTCGCTGTCGATCAGAACAAACTTGAGCACAGCCATCTCATAGCTGTGCATCATAATAGCCGATGACAACAGGAAGCTTCGTGGCTCGACATTTCAGACAACAATGAAGTAAAGGTGGAAACAGTGGCTACGCCGACGGACTAACCAATTGTACCAGAACAAATGACTGCAAGAAACAGCGTTCGTTCGGAAATAATTCAAGAAACAGATATTGTGGCTTCGGCAGGACTCCGGAGGCAATATGCACACTACAATTTTGGGAGTAACTCCACGTTGAGTATGAAACGCAAGTATGCTACCTTGAAAAAAAAACATCTGGGAAAGTCTTCAATCAGATTAAGAAAAAACTTTCCCAAAACTGTGCGAAAGTTATGGAGCTGTCATTCCAGCTGACTGTAAACGAAGATTTCGGACCAGATGAACACCCTCTAGACCTTCATCATAGTACAAATATAATCCTATGTAATTACTTCTGCAATATCAATTGCTATTACTTTAGTATTTAAGCTAGGAGTGACACTACAAGCACTTTCGCTCCTAATGACACCATTCACGACATACCGGAGACTATTCAGAGTTAAAAGCAAGATTATCAAGCCATCATTTTGACGGCTGTCCTCACTTCATTCCTTGCCCATGGATCCATCCCTCCAACCTTTGACCTCTCATAATCGTGTACGTGAGCAATTTTCGGATTAAACAGTCACATCGAATCAGTCATAAAGTGAAGAGGACTAGTTGATGAACTAGGAGGCAATGATAAACGAGTGAAAATGGAATCTCTAGACTGACTTCAGCCATCTCCCAATAGACATATCAGGGATAATCGCACAAAGTCTACAAAAAATAAACGAAAACCTTTAAAACTCGAACACCATCTGAACAACAGTAAGAGAGACACCGCGAAATACATCTCCCGAACGATGCTTTTTTGCTTCATCTCAAGAATGTTAGAAGGATGCGAAAACAAAATTCATGACTCAGACACAGATCTCTCTAAAAAACCAATCATTAAAGAGAATATGAAATGAATGAAGCACTGTAACGGAGATCATATTGAACCCTGACGTATTCACCTCATTTCAAATTCATCGCTGTACGTACATTTGGTCGCAGCTGTTCCCAGCAAAAAACCGGCACATTATGCTTGCACCTGCACGTCTAATGAAGCATCAAGCTATGCACATCAGTTCGAAGATCTCATAAATGAGAAGTGAAGCAGACCTCACCTCTTGTTTGTGGAACCTAGCCGGTTGAACCGAGGAACGTGTGAATATCACAAAGAGAGCTGAACATGAGAGGAACAAAGGCAATAGCACGGCGGTTGCATATCAATTGGTAATAAGCGTTGTGGCTAGGACAGTGACGCTTTCTCTAGATGATGTTCGTAAAAAAAGGTTATAGAATCCTTCAACACTGAACAGAGTGGCTGAGCAGCATATTGGTACGCCATAAAAAGCACTGAAAGACCAGCAGCTGCTCTCTTAACAAACTATGCGAAGAAGACAGCAAATAGTATGTTTTTTTTTCTTTCAGATTTATAAATTAGCCATTAATACATCAAAATACAGATAATGGTAGATAAGAAGATCTTGCATCCCTGGTTTAGCGCTATTTCAGTAATAGGACCAAAGCAAAGAAAGACAAGTAGGACTCGAAAAATCAAAAATGCTCACCCAAGAAAACTCCAAAATATCCCAGGAAATAAGCTGTGGTGAAAATTTCAAGTGACTAGAATTCCAGCTTTCCGAATCACCGGAAAACTAGAACGAACTTTACTTTCAGTTCGTAACTGAACGTTTATCACTCATAGTTCTATCAGGAATAATGACTGGCACAAATAATTGCTCGTGTGATTCCTCGGACAGAATAAAGCTTTCCTTCTCACTTACTAATCTTATCCCATTGCATGGAAACGCAAAAAAGAGATTTCAAGTTTCTAAGGCAGAAAATATTGTTTAATTCACCGTGTATTCGCACATTTCAACCAGCAAACTCGCAATGGCAGCTTGCAGCAGATTGTCAGCTACAGACAATGTCGGCTACTGCATTTAAATGAAAAACTTCAAATGTTTGAATAGCAGGCATTCTTTCAGAGTCCCATTATGGCCGTGCTAAAACTGCGGCCAAATTACCAGGATTAATATGACGGAATTAATCGAATTATCGCACAAATTGAGCGTGCAATCATATTCCCGTGCGAAACAGGTTTGAATTCTAACTATGTGCACAATCCCATGAGGCTCAAAGAGAAAGCGCAGTAAAACAACATCGGCGACGTGAAATTGGAATCGGTTGACAAATCAAGGACCTGGACCGGAGGAACATCGCCAAAAAACACAATGCTAACACAAAGGCTGTGAACGTGTGCAATGAGTGCAGTCGCAAACAGTACACAGCCTTTTTTAAGGTGTGAGAAAATAGGACATCACAATGACCTATGCGTTACGAAGGCGAAAAAGCACGATGAAAAACGAAAGTTATGAGAACAATCACATAAAGGAGCATGAAGGAAGGATAACCTCACCTGCGATAATAACTGTTCCTGTCCCTGTTGTACTTGAGTTTTTGTTGATGGTGATGAATAGTCTATAGACTCATGCTTGCGATTCGGGTTCCCACCACCTGGTGAGCCAAAGGGAAACCAGGTGTTTTCCGCTTCTTCAGCTTAACATATCCACCTATTATCACACGGGGGCAACAAATGCTCTTTGAAACCCATAAAATCATGAAGCATAACGAAAGCAAACCGCGAACGTAAGCAATAAATCAAACCTCGTTCACGCGCCCACTGGTCCTGCTTTTTCCGTAGCAAGGACCCATCACGTTGGTGCGTGCTCATTGCATCCGTTTCAACGTGAACGTATATGAAGATTCAGACGAAGAATTCAGATGAGTTTCCCGAACACAATTGTTGGTTAATTGGGCTGAGATGGCGATCTGAACAAAATTAATTGTGGAGTAATTGGCGATCACAGGTTGAAGGTTACTGGGCCAGACGGGTCAAATACCATTCGTATGGCACATAACGTACGTCTAATGAATGGTCGTAAATGAGAAACGTAGCAACCATAATGGCGCTGAACGAGAACTGGTACAAAACTCAACTACACAAGTTTTCTTCGAGTTCAGGAAACGAAGTTGTAAATCATTTAGAAACAAGAAAGACACGGCCAATTTACGTTTATGTGCACGTGGAAGCGAAACTATTAGGAGGTCAGAATAAGCTTGCCTTCTCGCCCGACACGTGTGACCGTGACCCATTGACAAAATCAGAGATAAACACCGAAACTATAGACACCAGCCTAATGGAAAAGCCGTTACTCAAAGAAAAAAAGGCAATCTGGAAATCTGCATCGCTGACTGTATTGAGAAGATAAGCAGTTATTCTTCTTTAAACTGCTTACAACAGTGTAACATAAGTCACGCAATAGCCTTGCAACAAGAGACATGAACAGGTGCGCATAGGAAGCTTACAGATTTATCACTCGACTACATGCAGATCAACGAGTAAACAAGCCTGTCAGCAGAAAAATGGTGGTTTGCACAAACTTGAGATGAAAATAGAATGCATGGCGCATGCTTCAGTCTACCACGATAATCTAACAAAACACTCAAAGCCATGTGGACCACTGCAAATCGCTTGCAGGTCAAATTCATGGCTTGAAATCAGGCATAAACAAAAGCGTCGAAACAAAAACATAAAAGTTGGTCGAACGGCTGGCAACGAGTGCACACCGTATGCGGTTGTTTTCCATCAGATCACAAAGGCTTCAATTACCCACAACCTTGCAAAAAACTCACTTTGATGTGATTGTAACTGAATTTGATAACAATGAAAAAACGAGGACGTTCAAGGCAGAATCAATAAAAGTGTTCTATATTGCAGTACTGTAAAAGAAATTGGACCATTTTATTTATTTATTTCATTACGTCACTAGACGTGCCATTTCCAAGTTTAAAGAGTAAAGAAGAAAGCTCAACAGTACTCATGCAATGTTTAGGCTAGTTACCGATTGCTGATAGCCAAAAAATTTTTGGGTACGAATAATCAAAAATTGGCACGTGTTTCACCTAACGTCCTACTTTTTTGTTATGTTTGAAAGTATCGATGAGTGAAAATCGGTTACAACAAGCGAATACGACCTTTTTGCATAGTTCAATTTGTTATTGCTCCAAGTGTATTTAAACTACAACTAATAGCGAGTTTTGAGTGAATTTGGTGATTTCGCTTGTTCGAGTCGCACCTATGGGCACGCGACAGTAGAGCAAGCATCTTCCGCCGCTGGGGGGGTTCTAACCAATTGGACGAATTTGAAAAGTGTTGCGGTTTGAACAAAAACACCATAATGGGAAGTGTGCTTTAAAATTGTCAAATATAGAAAACAATTCGACGGACAACATTAAGGACAATAGATATTCTAAACAAAAAACTGGACCTTCTTGGTAGGAAACTGGAGCAAATGAAGTTTATGAATCAGATTTTCTTCAACTTTTTTTCTGCATGGCTCTCATCCCAGTATCATAATACACATAAATAAAAAAAATCAAGAAAAAAATGGAGAAAGTAAGAAATGCATTAGTGAATAGTAATGGTTCACACCTAGTCATCACCATCCGCTATAGACCACATAAAATACTGAAATAACAAAAACAAAACAATGACCGTTATCTTCACCGGTCTGTTTATATTTACCTAGCAAACACTAGCACCCTGGGACTTAAGTAAGGAGCAACTTCGCAATGGAAAGCCGCACTTCAACCCAATAAAAACAATACTGCTTCCATCGAGAACTGCTCCAGGAATTCAGCAACCAGCCATGAACTTTCCTACACGAAAAACCCCATCAATTCAGAGCTTTCACGTCTTTCACGGGTTTTGGAAAAAAGTTCTGGACTACTTCGACCATTGTTTGCCATCAGAAATTGCAGTGTGCAGAGATACTGGATTATCACAAAAGTACGGAGTACGTTCAAATACTGAACCATCTCAATAGTTTGCGTCATGGATCAATTTCAGTGGAAAAACGGGAACCAGAAAAAAAACTGTTTGAAAGTGTACTACGAAGAATAGAACAAAAAGGCGCCATGAGACTTAACAACATTGAAATAAAGTGAGTAAATGTAGGAAGTATTGTGCTAAATGCATCCAATTCCACACTGTACCAATCAAAAAGGCCAATAAAATTGGATGACTATACTAAGAAAATATCAAGAAATAAGGATTTCACTCAACTTAAGAAAATTAAGGAGCTCCCTGTTGCATGTATACCTTTTGCCCCCCATCCATAACGTCGAAACAATCGAGAAGTTTTCACGAATTTCGAAGAAATAAGATGAATAAGGGTAACAGACACCATTAATATTCATAGATTTGCGCTTTGTGCGTTTTCTGCCGTTTCTATTTATAACCAATGTGTTTGTTGCTTGATGTTGAAACGCATCGACGCGTTCACAATACGTGAATAAGTAAATAAGCAAATTAATAAATGAACAATAGACGCTTAAATGCTGGGAATAAGTTTGAAATCCATAAAATTAGAAGTACGCAAACATAACAACTAGTTTCTATGCTAAGTATAAGGTAACAATTCATAAGATGGAGCGTAAATCTATCAGTTGGTGCACAGAATAACATTTTTGATTATAGGGAAAAAACCGGAGAAATCAAAGTAATCCAGAAGTGAATACTTTAAAATCCATGAAAATGAATAGGTTTCAAATCTATTTCAAAAATGCAAGCTCGCAAACATCTAGATTGGTTTATATGGCAGGAATAAGGTTACAGATCATAAGATTAGAAGCTCATAAATCTAATAATTGGTACATACGTATCGGATTATTGGTGAACAAACAGGACAAAATCGAAAAATTCCGAAGTCAATACTCGAAAATCCATGAAAGTAGGCAAGCTTTCGGCTGAGTTAAGGAAGCATGAAAATGATATTAGACTTCCACCATAAGCTTATGCCAACGATCCATTGGTAAAGCTTAAAAACCGAATAAAAGCTCGGAAATTCACTGAATGTTGTTTCCAATTGCACCGACGTTAACGGTGCAAAAAAAAGAACATTGAAAATGACAATGTCAAAACGAGTGAGATGAATTCAACAGTATGCTGAAGGCAATCGGCAACACAAACTTGTCCAGGTCAAAAGATGAACGTACAGAAACGCAAGGATCATCGGGGGGCACGCGCCATCGTTGGAAAACACTACGAGAAGATAGCATCGTTGCAGCGAGGGGGGGGGGACGCCGCCGCGTGCGCAGGCACCGCCATCGAGGCCCCGCCTACTCGCCTGTACGGGCAGACAGAAAGATCGGACCGGGTTGGCTTGGGGTAAGCAGGTAAGCAGGGGGATTGAAGGGCAGATGAAGAACAACTGGTTACTCATCTGCACCTGGTCATGCAGTCCACTTGACCCGCGTAAATGCACTCCTTTTTAGGGTTATTTTACGTATCTATAGAACATTTTCGTGTAGGGGCCTGAAAGTCAGTCCACTCAGGACCAAAAGGACCATGGTTCTGGAATTTCCTTATGCAAGCAGTCTCACTGAAAATTATAAATGAAAAGGTGGTGAAATACGCGGGCACAAAGCTGGTAGCCATGGTAACCCCCCTCAGCAAATGGGGTGTTATTCGAGCCTTGTTGCAGCGAAAATTCAGCAAACACTTAGGAGGCTGTTATAATAGCTATGTTATTATAATAGTCTGCAGATTAAATATACCGAAAGTAATGCAGTCTAAAAACTATGCAAGTGCACTTCAATGGAATTTGGAGGGAAATCCGAATCGGGGTTAGGCAAGGGTGGGATAATCGATGGGTCTTATTTGGGGAGAATCCACAACGATCTAACCTAACCCTTCTACTGACAGTGGAGGTGATCAGGAGTTCTCTAATAATCGTCAATCGATAAAGCCGATAATCATACTTTGTACTGGGTTTGTAGCAAGACTAGGAAGCGGCAATACAGGGCCGTATCGACGAAGAAGGGGACAAGTTCTATAGAGATTTTGCTTAACCCATTGCTTCACCCTGGTACCGTTTTAATACTTGGTAAGCAGGGAACTGCTCGCGAGCCCGATACTCGTTGTACAGCCCTTCCCACCTCCCCACAGCGTTCCATTATGGTTTCTCGTAGTTTCTTTTTGTTTGTGTGCTTGAAGGCATACTTCGTGAGTATCGGATCAGTGACTTACCTTCTTAAAGCAGGTAGGCCCTTGGATAACTGCCTAGGCTGCACACTGCGTGGTGCGCCTTTGAGTCGTGAGGAGAGGTGAGCATATGATATTTGCTCCGGTTCAAGTCGCCTAACTTTGTTAAAGACATCGGAAGGGGATAATTTAGGCTTACGGTAGAATAGACGTAGTGTGGACGACATTAAGTGGCCGCCATTGCACAAACTCGCCAATTGGACGCCTTGGCATGGTGCCAAAAGGAGATGTTTCCATTGTGAATTTGTTTTTTCCTTTCACTTTTTACTTTGTTCTTTCTTATATTGTTTCTAGATGTACTTACATGAATGCTAATGTAGTTGGGAATGGCCACTCCACTGCGTTGGGAGTCAGGTGCTACAACCAACGTTGGCCCGCGGCCCGTCTCCTACAGCGGACAACTCGGAAAGTCTGTGTGTTGGATGCGAATAGGATGCGAATACACACCCAGCGTCGCGCTTTTGAATCCGGGTTTTTTCGCCAATTATCGCTTCTAACCTTCAGTGTTCGTTACCAAATGCCCATTTCTTTGCATGTTCCTATTGTTTCGGACCCCTTCCGGTTCCTTTAAAAAGCTAAGAAAATTACGGATGGGCTTTACTAAAGAAAGTAAGGAAAGTTAGAAGTTAGCTAGTTACTGCGCTTAATCACAACAGAACGTTGTCAATCGATATCACAGTAATTGCTATCCTGTACAGAGTTTTATTTACTTATTTATTTATTGCACGCGTAGGTGCTCTCTTACAATAGGCTACGAAATCATAATAAACGCAAAACAAACACATGAGCACAGTGTTGTGTAAAAAATGATGGTTAAATGGCCACCTTTTTTAGAAACCACCTCATCGACGTAAAAATCACTAAAAGACGGTGAATCATGAGGATTACTCAAGGAGTTTACAGAGTTATACGAATTCACCTATTTCCTACCCAAAACATGACTCCCCCATGAACCCGAGAGTACTCTTCATCTCTTATCCCATGCTTGACCTTGTACAGCCTGCGGTCTAGCACTCGTCGTAAACCTGTGTAATCGAAATCCGGGTTCACTTACAGGCAAGGTCAAGCTTTTGTGGAAAAATCTGGAGATTTCCAGTCGGTTGCAGTTGTAAGGGGCTTTATTTGTTTTCGCTTCACTACCGGTTCACTTACACACTCAATGGAGGAAGAGTTGGGAAAGAGTTGATAGGTGTATATTGGAGCGCTCTTTAGAAAATATGATTTTTCCAAATAGGAGTTTCCTCCTGAATTTGTGCGTTTGTAAGAGCCATACACCATTCGAAGAATATTTTCGTGTTCTGTAAATATTATGTTTGGTTTTCGATTCCTTGAAATGTATGGGAAACTCAAGGGTGGCGAACATAAAGGTGCAATCGAAGAATATGGGCCAAACCAGCAATTAATCAAAACGCAATATTTCATCGGAAAAAAAAACAGCCTATTATGTATCACAGTCCGTTGTTTGATTGTTTGATAAGTACTCTAAAAGATTTTTAGTTTTATACGCCGGAAATATCATAAATGGCCAATATGGACTCGGTTTCAGATCTAAACTACCGAAAATTGGTGAAATATGGGAAGCGTTTGTGAACAGGGACGGGGATGCATCATACGGTATCCCTGATCGAGGGTTTAGTTCTGTTGATAACATCTTATGGGGTCTGCGCATCGTACGAGGTGAAACCCTTGACACCAACTTTCAAGAGTCCAACTTTCAATCGGACTTGGTACACGATCTAGCTATTTTATGTTCTATATTGGCGATCTACTAAGATTGTGCAATTATTTTTATGCTTTGAATCGATTTTCATGATGTACCACGATACTCACGATGAACCGCATTCATACTCCGCAGAGCTGCCGGCGTTCGGCGACGTTGCCATTTATGCGGGGATGATGACAAGTGTCACGCCGGCAGAGTGAAAGAAAGAAAACATGGTGTGAAAGAAAACGCACTCGGAACTGCGGGCAATGCGCCTCAGAGTGTGAAAGGAATCCAGTGAGCTGTTCATATATCGGTTCCAAGTTCCAGTATTTAGACAGAAGTCTCTCAACTACCAACTTCTTTGACGGATCAAGTCAGCTATAGTGTAACTGTGTATTCGCCACTGAATAAGGCCGCGTTCATACTTTGCGCACCGGCGGCGACAGCGTCAAACTCACGCTACTATTTGCTCGCCGTCGCTTCGAATCTTGCCGCCGTACCAATATGGTGAACGTGGCCGCTTCGTGTATTTGCACAGCGCCAAGATTCGAAGCGGCCACAATCACCATACTGTAGTGTGATTGGGTCAAGAATTTTGCAAACGCTTTGTTTATGGACACCGTCGTCGGCGGTGGGCAAAGTTGCGTGAGTTTGAAGCCGTCGCCGCCGCTGCTGGCGTCAATTTGACACCGGCACCGGCGGCCTCGGTGTGCAAAGTATGAACTCGGCCTTGAGGCGAAGCAAAGGTCCGTACGCTTATGCGCGGCAGCGATGCGCACTCACTTGCTCTAGAACGGCTGCTGGCTCACGTGAACTTCTTCGCGCGCCTATTCTTAGACAAAAGAAAAAAAAACCTCGGAAGATAAAAAAGAAAGCTCTTTCAGCGCAGCTCAATCAATAACATCCATGAGATGGCAAGGTATGCCTCCGTTGTTGGTTCTCTTCGAAGCACTTTTCAAGGACTCTAGAACTTCCGTAATCTTCCACTTGATGGCAGTGAACCACCTCACTATGACGGTTTTTCATAGTTCAGTATTAGGACGGGGAGAGTAGGTGAGACGCTGGAGCCGTTGTAACAAATGTGGAAAGGCTCTTACTTACTATAATTGTGGGGCTTCTAAGCTTGTTTGTTTGGCGACTTATTTACCTGTTTATTATGGGTTGTAATAAAAAACAGTAGGAATTGAAGATAACGATAGAGAAGTGGAAAAACTCCTGCATATGAATTGTAGGTGAATTTTCGACGCTGGCGGAGTTGTTCGCAAAATTCCCATAATGCTAATTCCTTATCGCTCTAATAGATACATTACATTAAAAGAAACACGGAAGGAAGCGATAAATTTCCTTTTTAATGCAAAGTCGAAAAGGGGAGGAACAGCAGCTTCTTTGAGTTCCAACAATTGTATAGCTGTCTGAGTATAAAGAGCAGTCCAAATTTTAGCGCCAAATTGTTTCATGCTTGATTTGTTTCTCGCTCTGCTCCGTCACCACGAGACGGTCGTCTCTTTGCTCCTGAGGCCCTCGCGGCACCGCCTCCGCGGACGTCCCACTTCGTAGGATTCTGGGAAGGCTGCACCTCATCCGAATTATCGTTTTTTCGCGTGAAACTTTGCATATTGACCGTAGTATGTGAATGCAGCATGAACATATGACTCAGAGATCAAATTTACCTTGACGATTCTCTCGATCACGACTGCGAACATTCAGACTGACATCGGCATCTCTTTAGTTCGGGTCAACACCTCGAAAAGAAAGGGGTCAATCTGTTTCGAGGCCATGCATTTGAGTTCCACTGGTAATTGGAGTCATCTGATTGTGGAGCTAGTAGATACAATGGTTTACGTGAGCAGCGGATGCAAAACGAACACGTTTTTTTTTCCACTGAATTAAGAGTTATTGAAGCCACTGATGGATAAGTGACTAGATTGACTAGGCTGGGTTCCATTTTGAGAACTGAAATCACCTCTCTTTCAATGAAAAGGCGATTTCGTTTTTTTTTTGGAAGAATCTTCGAGCCTGCATTTACTATGCGATTTTACACTCTTTACGTCGACCATCTGTCGTTCATGAGGCTCGAATCTGTCGCCAGAACCTTTTCACAATGTCGTTATCTCTAATTAGTGGCATATATGCTTTCGTTTTCAGATTGCTGGCGAACCGAAGTTGCCAGTCGTAAAGCTGTGCCTCGGCTTATTCAGCAGTTTTTGTGAACTTGAAGGCACAGTTCATGATAATTTTCGTACCTAATCGCCCTCGATAACCTCTCTGGAGGTGCAGAAGAACACAAAAGTATAAATAAAGAACAAATTAAATTCTCAAGAACTTTGGAAGAAAGGTGTTTCTGACCTCTTGCTTTGACGAGTTTGCACCTCAGAGGCAAGCATTTGGGCAGGTTTTCCCGTGATAATATTATCTGATGAGGTCGTTTTTACTAGGGGTTATCGTTTCTTATCGCAGTCATTATCATTCCTCTTATACACGTGTATGCCACTGCTGCTTTGCTGGTAAATCGTGAGATGGGAGTGGCCCATCTGGAGACGGTGGCCGCCGTGTGTGTGCAGATATGACAGCGAATCGCTTCGCGGCGTTTCATTCGCGGCGCCACCAGTACGACTCGCCGTATCGATTGCCCTAGGGAGCCGGCCGAGCGTGACTGCGACATCTGCTCTTCCACTCATGTCACACTGCCTCGCTTGAAGGCTGCCATGCCCCGTCACTGGCACTCGCACCCGCCGCGCCGCTCGCCGCGGGCGGCCACGCGATTCCCTGTCATATCTGCACACACCCGTGGCCGCCATCTCATTTGCAGGATCTCTACGCGTTTGGAACTCACTCTCGCGCCGTGGTGATGGCACACGTTCTGTCGTTCTGAAGGGTTTATCTACTTGCGGATTGAACCAAGATTTTCATATTATTGTGAACTATGCCTTTGAAGGCACCGGAGGATTAATCCAAGTGATTGTGCCTTATGAATGTCAAAGCGGTAAGTAGAGCGTTAGCAGTGGAAAAAAAGTGGATGAAACAGTCATAGACGCGAAAAAATAAGACTTCCTCCTTTTCTCTTTCGCCTCCATACATCGCTAGCCGCTGAGCATAGATGCAGGCAGTGAGGAACTATCACACCGACCCAACCGCTAACGTTGCCTCATCCTCGCAGCAACTTGGCCAGTGAAGCGCAATTAGATCGTGATATGGAGCCTTTTCAGATACGGTTTCGCTGCACATCATTCCTTCAGAGCTCAGTCCTCGTTTACAAATACTATTGTTCCCGGATCAGCTTTTCTCCACTGCCCCCCCCCCCTCCCCTCCTCCCTGCAGTGCTTTTAAAGACACTAAGTACCCGTATCCTAGACTGAGGATCTTGCATCAGTGATTCTTGAAACTTGCATAATTCTGTTGGAGAAAGTGGTCATTGGCTATCGGATGGCGCACGACCTGGTCATTTTTATGGTAAGCACTTGGGGATATATAAATGATCCGCATTCTAAGGTGCTATGTTGAGGGGCGATCTCAACAATATAGGGAACGGAACAGAGGGGAGATATGAGATTACGGCCATTTCTATAGCCCTAAATAGCAGCGTCTTCATGGATCACCACAAATACGATCCATTAGCCTCAGGCTACTCATCAATCGCAACAAATTATAGGGCAGCAGAGCACGCAGAATCAGGCTTATGATCGCGAGCTGAACGGAGATTCTTATCTTCTTTCATTTATTGCTACGGCGATTTCGTGGAGGATCTTGATGGAAAGTGCAATAGAAAGTGCAAGGCGGGAAGCGAAGACGTTCTGCAAGGGAAATGGGCCAACTGATGCAAAATTTTGACTGTGAAAATTGTTAAGACCAAGTTAAAGATGAGCATGGCTTTTGACAAATGGTGCAAAAAGGTGCTGGAAAGGATCAGATTCTAGAATTCAGGTACTCGGGCCTATTTCCTAGATGCAACCCCTGATCCTGTACTACGATATTCTGCCACATCGCCGTTTCCCATATGCTGCAGGCTTGCAGTTGTTTCAAAAATTAGAAGCCAGAAGAAAACCATTAAAGCGATTGTCTTACTGATGTAAAGGCTTGGCTTGATGGACCCTGTCGTGTCCCATTCAAAAAGCTAATGAATTAGCTAGGAAATCATAATACTGCTTATACTACTTGGTACTTCTCATTTTTCTTACTATTTACTACTTACTACTAATACTAATATTTAGTTACTACTCAATATAGTACTTACCAGGGAAGGGTTTCATCTTTTATGGAACTTTGAATTGAGGAGATCCAGATGGATCGATAGAGCTCTGAGTGCTGATTACAACTGTGATAATCAAAATTGCAAAATGCCATTGTGAAGCGAGTTAAGAGGGGTAAATTTTTTTGTGATATCGCATAGTCGAAGACCTTAGCTATCAAGTACGACTCACGCCGAGCCACCGAGGGCAACTGTGGATCGCCGGTAGTGTCCCGGATCTGTGGACGTAAGCCCGTGTTTTTACTCCCTGCCAGGGAGGTTTTTTTTTGCATTTCGTGTTTCATCGTCAACAGGTGCTTTTCTTTCAATACTGAACGTTTCCTTGTACTAATCGCACCCATCATTTACACTGTCACTGAGTCATGTTATGTTAATGTTGCACTGACAAGGGAAGCATACCAAGTCGAAGTGGCGATTTGCAATAAAACACATATGGCTCAACGCGCTTTTGGACGCTCATTTCAAATCTGTAGTCAAAATCTGCCAAACGAGTCTTCAAGTGGAGTTACGAGGGTTTTTCTGAATGTATTTGCAATTTGCGTGATGTGGGACCATGGATGAGATTCCCATGAAGACAATTTTTTTGCTTTTCATGAGGCTCTCTTTATGTCTGGAAAAGATCTACAAAAGTGTTGTCATGTACAATAACGTTATATTCGTTTTCCGCGTACCTATTTTTCATCTTTTTATTTTTCTTTCAATTTTGCAATGATTTTCTTTAGGGTGGAAGTGGCTGGCCTGCGGTTCTGTATTTCATGTTTCTCTAAGGCCACGTTCATACTTTTCGCATCGACGCCGGCACTTTTCTTGAGTCGGCATTGCCTCTTGTTTTTTTTAATGATCATACAGCCATTGTGCGTATCATTGTCGATCTTTTTTGGGCTTGTATTCTTCAGTGTACCCTTTGATATTTTCGTCTGACCTGGAAACTGCCTATTCGGCTTTTTGAATCCATTATCTTCCATCTAACTTCAGCAAAAGAAACTTACAATCAGCGTTGATTTTCAAGACTCCACGCAGCAACCCAGCAGTTAAACTTGTCTCCAAAGTTTTCCTGCTCGGTAACACAACGATTCGCTCTAATTACATGTTCTAAGTGGAAATGTATCATTACTAAAGTACAACAGTAACGTGTCACCAGTGAATGCCACATCACGCAGGAGGCCGCGCGCGCCGATTGCATAGCAAACGTGTGGTTTCGTATGATGCATAATTGGTTCTGGTACGAATACATGATGTGCTGGCACCAAGGGGACTGCTTGTGACGATACTCGGCTAGTACTATCATGAGGGCGTACTGAATTTCAAATTTTATCATGGGAACGATTTTGAATTACAAGAACCCATTGAAGTGAGAAAGGCTTGTATGAGTGTTGACATACTTGAACTGGGATGTCATTAGAGGCAGTGGTAGAGCTACTTCGGGACGAATAAAAGGTTTTTGAATATGAAAGTTGAGGTGCTTGGTAGTATGAGAATGAAGAGAAAGCGGAATAAAACGATCAAAAACCTGAGAAATAGGAAGCAACCCCTCCCCCCCCCCCCCCCCCCCACTTACTCCTTCCCACGTCCCCTCTGTGTCAGTATCCGGTTGGGGTAGATGCACAGGAGTTGCTGAGGATGCGGATAGATGAGGAGCTAAGTCAGTCAGCCAGAGAGTTGCTCCACCCTCGCAGTAACTCGCACGGCGAATGAGAGGCAGCGTGACTGGCATCGCTATGGGACGAGTTTCGCCACACATCTCCTCTCCTGTACTGGAATGTTTGTTCTCAGAAAACATGTCTTCTCAGATTTCGTTTTTTGATTCCCTCTGACGATGCCTTTGATCACGCATCGGTCTCTTCCACCTCGTGGTTAGTGAAATTGGCCAGAAACGTGACGATTAAAGGAAAACGCGCTTCAATACGACAGTCTTCACGCACGCTCCATTGTGCATCTGCGGTTGGTTGCGACCTCGAAGAATTTTTCAGAAACTGACGCTCTCTTCCATACACGAAGTGATAAAGGACGAAGAGCTCAGAGAAGCATCTTTAGAAGCAGACACAATTTCAAATAAAGATCATAAGCGCAGCGCATCTAAGCATGTGGTTGTTTGGCGCGGAGAGACTCATCATTTAAAGGAATTGTCCTCGCAAATTCGAGTTCAGTTACCCATACATATATTTATGTTATATGTTTTGTCCTGGCATACTCCGAGCCACATAAAAGTTTCACCCGAGAAAACAAGAATCTAGCTGAGATAGAGCTCCTCAAAGTGACGTTTGACAGAGTGGGGCGTCCCAGGGGCGAGGCCACGAGAGCACTCACTGAATCCGTTTCCAAGTGTAGGATCGTGGATGGGAATGGAAAGTGGAATAGTAGTGAAGAGACGGAATATTACTTGGGCCAACTTGCTTTATTCCAGCCATAACTTCGTACTAGGGTCGAAAGTATCAACTTGCGAGGAACCAGTCATCCATTATGGTGAAGTTAAGTCACAAGTCCTGTCCTAGTTCCTGGACGGCACTTCTTACAGTAGTCGCAAACGGAAAACAGGGATAAGTGGAAAGCATTGGACCGAATAAGAGAAATGGGGACGGATGGAAGAGGCGAGAAAGTCGAAGTAGGGGTCAGCAAGCCAAGAAACTTTTCGAAATAAATTATACACGATCTCGAATCAAAATCGAGGTAGCCATGTCATGCTCGTACGCTGTTTCAAGAAGAATGGAAATTGGGTGCAAAAGTAATTCTTAATTCCAGACTATTGAGCAGGATTGACGAGAAAGTGACAAGTACACCGATTAAAGTCCCATCAATAGCTAGCTGAATCTCCAGTCAAAGATTTCCGGTAAATGCAAGCTGCTGTAGCTTATAGGGCGATGGAGGACGAGTCACTCGGCGGTAATCTTGCCCGGAATGTGCCATGCCTTCCAATTCTAATTAGCATCGTTGCGGCACTTTATTGCGTGGTTGGCCTCTACAATGACTTGCAGAAGCGAGCGATATACACACGGGGTCAAGCAAGGGCTGAAGAATCGTCAAGGAGGTCGCATCTTCGATTGAACAAATCGTCTTTGCTGAGAAGAGTCCTCAAAGAATCTTGAAGAATTTTTACCACTCGCCTATTTTGACGACCTTTTTTCGGTGCATAATATGGGTATAACAACGACATCGGTCATGGAAGGGGGGGTGTGTTGCAAGTGTTCCCATTCCTAGAGGTCGGCACCAAACTGGGTCACCACCCTTCGCGAATTGTCCGAATGGTGGCGTGTCCTGCCGTCTGGGCTCTCCCAGATTTGCCTAAGCCCTTTCAGAGGAGAAGCTTTGGCAGCGTTATTTACCTGTCTTTACCTGATTGCAATCCGCCGCGCAACCTGACCTGACCTCACCAATCGGAACACTTGCACTCCACCCCTTTCTGGAAGGGGGGTTGTTTTGCTCATGTACTTCCCTCACCCCATTCTTCCATTTGATACTTATTCATCGACGCACCTTATTAGAGAACTGACTGCTCGTAATCGAATCAAAGAAAGAAATGCAAGAGTAGCGCCATATTGCCATACGCTGGTGGTTTGTGCTGATTTCGGTGCTAGAAGTGTAGTGCCGAGACGCTGACGTCCAGTCGTTTTCATAGCATATCTCTGCTCACGCACCCATCTGGGTGGAGTCTAGCTCCGTTCACATATTTTCTTCACTTCATGGTCCATGTCCTACATCTCAAACTTAAGTCGACCTCTCCAGGTAATGTTCTTGAAGCAATCAATTTCCTGACAACCAGAGCGGCAGACAGACAAACAGACAGACAACTGACTGACTGACTGACAGACAGACAGACAGACAGACAGACAGGCAAACTGACCGACTTACAAGCTGACTGACTGACTGACTGACTGACTGACTGACTGACTGACTGACTGACTGACTGACTGACTGACTGACTGACTGACTGACTGACTGACTGACTGACTGACTGACTGACAGACAGACAGGCTGACTGACTGACTGACTGACTGACCGACTGACTGACTGACTGACTGACTGACGGGCGCACAAACTGGCTAACTGATTGTCAGACAAACAGAGAGACAGATGAGGCGTTTCAAATGTATTAGAGAATACAGTCCCCTCCTCAGAAACTCAGCATAACCGTTACTTAGTTTGGACGGTCTCTCTATTTGTGGCTAGGCAGCAAATGATCTTTGAACAGGCCTTTAATCTATTACCATAAAGCCATCTCCCTAATTTGCTGCTCCTTTGGAATCAGACACAAAGGGAAAAAAGCAGCCGATATACGTTACAGTATTTCCGATCATACAAATGCGTGATGGAAATTTAATGTGGGACTCAAAGAATGGTCACCCTTATTCAAGAAATGCGTTCAGAACGACATGTTTTGGGCAGTTCGCAAACCTTGAAAACCCAGAAATTTTGTATTCGTTTAGCAAACGGGGCTGGGCTGCATCACGCATTCAGTGCTGGATCACCTCAATTTTTTCAGCTTTTTACCACCACCACCTACATATACCCCTATCCTTCTCTGCTCTGGGTTCTTTGCTTGAAGACACCATCAGGGGTAATTCCATCAGGTTGTGGAATGATTGTGAAATGTGAAAGTCCAGGTTATGGGTAGTGTCACGGTACAGATAGAAGGGAATAAAACGATCGAAAACCCGAGAAATAGGAACCACAAACCCCTTCTCACTCCTTCCCTTTCATCCCCTCTGCATTGATAGCCGGTGGGGGCAGATGCACATAGGTGAGGGGCCAAGTCGGCCAGCCGCGAACGTTGCCTTGCCCTCGCAGCAACTCGGCCGGTGGATGCGAGGCGGCGCGACTGGTGCGTTGCGGGATCGCGATAAACACCTTAAGACGCTATTTTTCAATGGAAGTTTCGTCACAGATGACCTCTTCTGGACTGAAATGTTTGTTTGCAGACAATATGTTTTACATTACATTTATTACATGAGCTTGACTCATGTGGATCATTAAAAAACATCTTGCGAATAAAACAACAAAAAATCAATCACGCTCTGCGGAACCAAGTAATCGTCAATAGCATTCTTGAAAGTTTTAACATTCCTAGGAAATGGCTTGATTCGATTGAGTTTAAAATAGTCCGTTCCGGCTCATATCGTAAAAAAGTGGTGCCGTAATTTATGCTTAGCGCGGGGGTCCACAACTTTCAGGCGCTCGCCTCTGGTCACCGTTGACCGCATTGAACAGAACTGATCAGGTTTGAGACCACACTTGCCCTGAATAATCTTATGAAACAAAATTATGTTATTATGTTTTCTCAGTTAAATGACCAAAGTTAGCATAAGTTAACAAACAAACCAATAAATATGTTATTTTCTTCTCACCCCTAGCAGTGTTGATTCAGAATATAACACTAGAAAGTATTTCTGATATTTCTTGGGCTATCATAAAAACAGTTAGCAGTCCATTTCCAGCACTAGATAGGGCGTGGCCTGAATGGTGAGAGTGGGAGTGTGGGAAGAGTGACAGAGTTTAATACACTCTCGCCTAAGTCCGTAGGCCTCGCCCTATAAAGCTCCCCGAAATGGGCTGAACTTGTTTGTACCAAGTGGTCCTATCCGGAATTTCTGCGAATATGAAGCACAGCTCACACTTTCAGTGAGGGGGTTACTAGATCAACCTCACTCAAGAATTAATACTTTTCGGAACAGAATACTACCAGACATCCCTCAACTTTGGTAGTACTTTTGATTTACTACAAAAAATTACACTGTTTTGGATGCTAGTCGGAAAAAAACGAGTTTGGTGGCTATAAGACACAGGTGGCTCACATTGTCCATAGTGGTCAACTGAGTGTGGCACATGTGTAAATCTTGTTGTCGTAATGGATTAATTATGTGATGTTAGATTTGATCGATCGTTTCTCCTTGAGAAGGTGACTCATGGGGCCCCAAATGTACCCGCAAAGTGTGCGGCGATCAGCTGTCCCCCCGTCGGGAGAAGTGGCGTGATGTCTGTGAGATGGCGTCATCACGTGTACTGGCTGCGGACAATCGAATCGTCGCACATTGGGACAAATGAATCCCTCCCTCCCCCAGTTGTCAATTTGAGAATCTGGGCGGACGTTTTTTGGCTGTATCTTCATCTCGCGGAGTTCCTAAAAGTCCAGAAATTTTCTTGCTCTACGGAAATTACTGTGAATATTTGCATAGCGTTCCCATTACATACTTTTTTATTTTTTCACACTGAATGGGATTCGTTATGACATTTCATTCTTACTGTTCATTTTGCATTATTGGTTTGTTTTTCATCGCGATGTACGAAATTCCTGTCTGGACATAGTAACCTTATTTGGATGGTGATAAGCCTCGTCAACCGTAGTATTCGAAATTGTGTGCTCTTGCAATCAGGTTTGCTGTAAAGAGGATCTGTATGTATGTGATAGGAACCTGTCCGTTCCTTATCACACGCCATACCACTCACGTACCGCAGTGTTTCCGCCATGAAAATATATCCTGTTGCCACTCATTTTTGCTCTTGCAATGCTTCGTTTTCAGGGAGACCGCACATAGTGCATGTCCTCTTTGAAAAAATGCCATTACACACCGCAAATTCGGTGCTCATATCGATCTAAGCGTTTTATATATATAATTAATATATGCATTCCGTTTTCTGAAATTTATGATTCGTATACGAGATTCGCCTGTTGGTAGAGAAGTTGAGGAGATGTGTAGTTCTCATCGGCTGTTTGGTGCGTGCTCCGATCGATGAAGCTTTTCGTCTGAACTTTGCAGACGGAAAACACCCACGAAGTACAGAGGGATAGGTCTTTGGTTATCGGGCGCTGAGAAACACACTAGTCGAGCAAGTGTCATTGCTCGCTGCTTCTTGGTCATCTACATTTCGTTTTTTTTTTCGTTTGATCTCTTTCTTCATAAGTCAGGCACATAAGGATGATTAAAGCTGAGTGACATCGAAGTGCCACGGCTTTAATCAACCTTACGAAGATCGAAATCAAGTCTCTGTACCTGGGTTTTATTTATTTCTGTTGATTCTAGATAAATATCACAGATAGCATGATTCTTTCATAGAGGGCGTAGCGAACTCGAAGGGGTGGGTCAGCACAAATCTTCAGACCAGCTTTACAATTGTTCAGAAGTTTTTGTCTTTCAAATCACAAAGTATCTCAGAACCTCGAAATTCCTGTTCGTACTCTGAGATTCACTCTTACATGCTCTCCACAATTTTTCATTTTTGAACACTGAGGTGGTTCGTTTTCATAACATTCGTTATTGTCAGACAGTCTATCTTCGCGAGATAATCCTCCACTTGATGTTCAGATGATACCCCGGGGAACCGTGGGGCTTCGTACGTTGTTACCGGTAGCTCGGCGAAGTCTCCATGCTTCGAGCAGTGTGCTTGGTGAAGCCCCTTCAATAGGTGAGGCCCCGGCTCATGTTGATGAAGCTCCTACTCCTCAACCAACTGATCCAAGCGCTGCTCCAACGTATATGGGATATTTGGCTGGAGCTATAAGTACGATTCTTGCAAAGGTAACAGTTTTAAACTCGTTTTTTGAACTATAGCTCGTTTTCTGTTCTGTTAACTGATGGCAAGGCTCAATTTTTCAGACGGCAGCAGCTACTCAAGTTTTGGGTTTGACATCAGAAGTCGACCCAAGTGAACAGACAAAGCCTGTTGTAACGGAGACATCAGTAAGCGGTGCACCTACGAAAGCTCAGTGAGTTACTAAATACTGTGCATGCAAACAAGCCAATTTTATTTGAATTCAGAGCTCTGCAGCGTTCCTTTGAAAAGCGTGTCTCAAGAACCGAGGTTACGCGTAAGACAAGGGCTCTGGTGAAGCAGATTTTGCTGGCTGAATCTTCGGATTCGAAACTTACTCGCATTCAAGAGCTTAGCTCTCACATTATCAGTTTTCCTCCAACCAGGATCGTCGTGGCTCAGGTATCGTATACTTATGTGTATCGTATACTCATCGCGAACAAATGTGATCTCAGTGTAAAATCTCTGTAGCATCCCCGTCTGATTGCCGAGTTACTTTCCACCGTAACATCTTCTGATGTCAGCGCAGAACTTCGAGCAGAAGCTCGTCAGTGCTTGACCTTATGTGGATGTCAACCCGCTGTAAAAAGTAAAGGTGAGAGGACAGATTCTTCAATATTTTTTCTTCCTTTTTCCTTCCTTCAGTTTTTTTTTGTGTCGTGCGACTTCCTTGCGTTTTCATGGAGTCCTCTCGAACTGTTGCGATGTTGTGGGGTTGCTAAGAGTTCAGAGTGCAGATGTTGATATTGTTGTTGTGACGGTAACTGTTATTGAATTAGGTCATTCGGTTCAGGAGATGCATTCTTGAAGGGCATAGTAGAAGAACATCAATTCGAAATGTGCACTAAATTAAGAATATAACTGTAGTATAAGTATAGTGTTGCTAAGATATCGACGACTTATAGGGGTTAATCTCCTAAGTATTGATGGAGGAGGCACGCGTGGCATGATGGGGCTGGAAATTCTTGAACAACTGGAACGGATCTCTGGGAAAAAGGTTGGTTTTTTTCTGTTTTTTCAGTGACCAAAACATTTGAAAGTTCTTTTGTGGCTTTACTTAAAGATTTCAGATATGCGAGCTGTTTGATCATGTAGTTGGTGTCAGTACAGGTAGTATTATCTCCAGTTTATTGATCGGGAAAGGATACGGTGTCGAGGAATGTCGCCAGGTTTACATGGATGTCTCAAGAAAGTATGTCGTCATTTTATCGTAATCGCATTTTTTATACTAAGTAATCATTGAATTATTGAGAGAGAATTGTCGTTTGTCTCCTCGACAATTCTCTCGTAAACTAATGGTTTCGACTTGATAGTGCATCAATTCAGGTTATTTTCGCAGAGCCGCATAACTGGCGTAAGTGGAGTTGTGTGGAATCACTCGTATTATGATACAAAGAGATGGATGTCAATTCTCAAAGAGGTGCGTGTTTCTTATAGATGAATTGATATGTTTGTATTTGTCTTGAGATATGCTAATAGAAATTATCGAACCCTGTAAATACCTTTTCTTTAAAGTTGCTTCAGGTCATCGGGGAGGATCTGACCATTATTGAAACTAGTAAATCTCCAGTACCACGTCTTAGTATCGTTGCCGCCATAGTAAATTCGCCTGTTATACAGGTAGACTTCACCTGTCTTACTTTTCTCTGCTGCTATTGCTAGCTATATATTTATTAAGCTATCAAAGGTTTCGTTTCGTTCTAATAAGCACTATTATAGCCATACATATTCCGTAACTACGAGGCTCCTGCTGGCCGTGATTCACACTATCGAGGAAGCACGGGACACTGTCTTTGGAAGGCTATTCAGGTTTCTAGCTTTTTTTTTTGGTTGGGGAGGCGGAGTTTGTTTCGGACCCATTTCCACCTTACAGGATGGCGAAATAAAGAATGATCACCGCTTTTTCACCCCCATTTGATCCGTTTTGCTTTTTTTGCGTTAATGCGTTGAGATGCAAATGAAAGCGGTCAATGAAAGGGTGAGAGTGAAGGAATGCCTGTGAAGAAGTCGAAATAAACGCTCAGTTGTTCAATGTTTTCTATTTTCATTTCTAGTCCTCTCATCTATTTTGTCCTATCGAGTAGTTATGTATGTTTCTTTACCATTACATATTCTAGGCCTCGGCAGCTGCTCCACTGTATTTTGAAGAAGTGAAAGTAGATCAGTATCTTCTGCAGGACGGAGGAGTGAGTGTTTAAAGGTTTTTCCTCTGTTCTCGCTTAGTTTTCATCGCACGAAGTGTTCTGATTTCACCTTGATTGTGTTCGCATTTTGTAACTGATTTTTGTCTCTAAACCAAGTCTTATTAGGTTATTGCCAACAACCCAACAGCGATTGGAGTCCATGAGGCGAAACTGCTTTGGCCAGAAGAACGATTACATTGTGTAGTGTCTGTTGGGAACGGCCGTTCGGTGAGTAGCGGTTTTGTTACCTATTTTCTGTAGTTTTTGTGATAAACATTCTCTGTATATCTAGGTATGTGATCTCGAACAAGAGCAGTCGATGAAGCCTTCTGCATTAAGTTCGCTGCAGAAGTTCAATCGAATTGTTGATAGTGCCACGAACACAGAAGCAGTTCATATGTGCATGCATGATTTGCTGGACCAAAACGTTTATTTTAGGTTTGGCTTCGGAATTATCAGTAATAAAGGTCGCGGTGGTGTAATCAATATAATGTATTCATCATTTAGGTTGAATCCATATATGACGTTCCCTTATCCTCTTGACGAGATCGATCCACAAAAGTAAGATTTTATTATTTTGTATTGGTGTTGGAATTAAGTCGAGACGTCTCTTTTCAGGCTAGATCAAATGCAGAAAGATGCAAAACTGTATGTGCGGAGGAACATGTCGAAAATCGAGGATGCTGTGGAGAGACTGCTCCAAGTAATATCCTTTTTCTTTTTATTCTGAATCTTTTTTTCATGATATATTTCCCACTTTTTTCTCATAAAATAGGAGGTGAGCACGTTCAACAAATTTAGACTAATCAGTTGACTTGTTTTGCATCTTATTCTTGTTCGTAGAAATGTTTGAAGCAGATGTTTTTTGTTTCTACGTCAAAGGCCGAGTGAGTTAATGCTTAGAAATTCGTTTCAGAAACCCACTGTTTTGCAACGGAGTATGCGGCGATTGGAGCAGTGGATGGATGAGAGAGGAATGTATTCACCTCGATAAATATTAGAAATTTGTACATAATCAGTATGTATAAATGTATGTATATAGTTACAAACATTCAAAATACGGTAATTTCAAATTAGTCAGTTGTAAGTTTGAGTATCGCTGCATTCTATATCCTATTAAATGCTTGCATAAATCACAACTGGAAACACGATGTCTTTAAATCTATAGGAAGGACTGTCAATGACTATGTATTCAAAACTCCGATAGGGAATGCTTACGTCGGCGAGGATAGCTCTTTTGTGTTGACTGTTTCCATAGCGAGTGATTCATAGGCGTTTCACTGAATTATCCACTTTGATTGTGACTATTTCTGAAATTCAGTGCAAATATCAAAACTATAGAATAGTTTATTCTTGTTGCGTAGTATCATGTGGTCAATAGTTCGGTTACCTCATTGCAATGTGCTCTCATTGATGAGCTTGATCCCTTTCGAATTTGGACATCAATTCTGTCACGCCTTTTCTGAATCGTACTGGTATGTTTAACGAAAGTCTGCGTCCAATCACTAAAATGGCGCCCTGTAAATAAACATGGAGAAGTTGTGGAGGAGTTATCTGTAGCATTTATTGGTACTACACAGTCTTATGGAAGTGTTAGAGTAATAATACTTCTAATGCGAAAGGATGGACAAGATAAGGAAGACTAAGCCGTAAAGCAATGTTACGTAACCGCTTGAGCTATTATGGTGTTTTTAACTCGCGATCCTGCGGTAGGTACATCGCGAAATGTAGGGTAAGCAGCGCGGTATCCCATTTGCTGCTACTCTCTACTTGCGCGTTCTATTTCACAGTCTTTAACATGGGCCGTTGCTCCGGGGCGTGCGCCGTTACTTCCGAAAATCGCGCGGCCGCCTACGGCGAGAGCGAGTTGTTTGTTTTATCTGCTGAAACAGGAGCAACAACATAGAGGAACTTCCGAAGCCAACCTGCAATCTTTGAAAATCCTTCACGGTACCAGCCCAATGCATCCTGAGCGGAATTCTACCGGCTGCGGCAAGTCGTAGTGATGGCGCCGCAACGCGATTTTTAGACGTAACAGACACACCCGTTGCTCCGTGCTACTCTTAGTGCCCTTCTGCCAAACGTCCTTTCGTACTGCATGTATCGCAGCGTTTCCGGTCTTGCCATGTTGCGATGACCAAGTTGTTGAATGCATAAAGTCGACCCCAGTTGCCATGTGTAAACTGGTCACGAAATATTGGGTAGTCTAAAAAGTTTTTTCGTATTTTCAAACCGCTTTTTCCCTCCAAACTGCTTTCCAGCAATCTCTTCTGTACATACACATGTAGTACAAGTCCACACGCATCTATAGGTATTATTGTCTTCCATCTCCCGGATAACACTTTTCGGCAAAATGAACATATCAACGGTCAACCTCATTTTCAATACAAAAATTATTAAAAAAATTTTCTTTGAATGGCGTTAGACAGGGAAAGGAAAAGGTGATAATCCGATGGAGCAAGATGAGGGCTATGAGGTGGATGGGGCAGCAATTTTTATCCAAGCTCGAGAATTGTTTGGCGAGTCATTTTTTCACTAGTGGTAAAAATTTTTTTAAAATTTTTTCTTTTAAAAAGTACTCGAGCTCGGATAGAAATTGTTGCCTTATAGCCCTGATCTTGCTCCATCGGATTATCACCTTTTCCTTTCTCTGTCTAACGCCATTCAAAGAAAAAAATTGGAATTGAAAATGAAGTGGCTTTCGATATCTTTATTTTGCTGAAAAGGGTTATCCGGGAGATGGAAGACAACAATACCTATAGATGCGTGTGGACTTTGTCGCGACGCGGGTAGGCTCCACGGGGCAAAAGGTTGTGGCACACAAGAATTAGTGTGAAGCCGCCCGCGCCGTGCGCCGAGAAGGAAAGCCAGGGAAATGCGCCCAATACTCAGCCTGCCACGAGACGAGGGACGGTCCTGCCCTGGATGCCCCAGATATACGACTTCTACTGCTCCACGACCTCTCGGCCCACCGACTGCGCCTAGTCCACTGCGCTTGGTGTCGGTATACCCCGTTTAACCCCAAGACGGACACTGCGCGTTAACCGACCAAACCCCTAATGTTGTAACTGGCACCTGACCAATCAATAAATAGTTATTGACACATGTGCAACACATCGATTGATCCCCACGCACGATATGCGCCAAATATACTTAGGTTATATACTCATACACAACACGAACACAATATACTAGAACGGCATTTATGCCTACTTCACAAGTAAGGTGAAACGCCTAATCTAAAAGGAACCTACGGGATCGGTCCTCTCCTCACTAGGGGGCGCCGAGGGCTAACCAACCCTTCCGTCGTGCTTGGCGGCGTCGACCAGGGTTTCGTCGGCACGTCCGGGCGCACACCAGCAGAGGACGGAAGTTCCTGCTTCCTCCATGCCACATCCTCGCAACGTTGTTCCACGATGGTCGACGACGGCTGCGCACCAGGGGCTGCTTGGGGAAGCAGCTGCGCAGAGATGTTCTTCGGAGACGATGGGTGCGCTGGATGACACTGCGCACAAGACGGACAGTGGAGAGCGGCGTCGTAACCAACCGCTCGGGATGCAGGACGAGCAGAGACTACTTGACAAGGAATGATTTTGGGCCTGAAGCCGGCGCGGTCCAGAACATTCCATGGTTACGGTAGATGCGCGATAGGACCCCAGTGCGTGAGTCCGCTTATCCCCTTTAGACGGCAAGGCCTAGACGATGACAAATGCGCGTATATCTCACGCACGGCCTAACGGGGATAAAGAAGTCGTGCACGAGTCACGACACTGGGGGGGCACACGACGAGGCCATCGCGCCGCAGGAGTTGACGCCCTCCTTACCTAGGCAAACTTACATACACGTTAAACGAAGTGGCGCCTACCAGAAGGGCCTACGTAGCCGTGCGTTTCCCCAACTCGCACGGGTGAGAGGAACCAATAGGGCAGCAATGATCTTCGAGGGTCATGGCGTTTCTCAATACAATAACTGTTAGTTAAACACACAAATACATGATGAACAAAATAAGTGAGTATCATGAGGTTAAACTGATCAGTGCGTACACGACTTCGATCTTCACTTCGGCTGCGACAGTGAGCGTGACGTTGATGATGTTGACGCTGAGACGGCAAGTGCGAGTAGTGACGACGAAATCGTGACGAGGTAGAAATATAAGGGCCTACTAATTTTTCTTGGAGGAGCAATCTTTTTGGCTCCGCGGGTCAATTTATAGCGTGAGGGGGAGATTTTCCTCACTAAAAACCGAAGGACATTTTCCCCATGGTAATGTAAAGAGGGCACGTAGCTTAAACCCGGGACGAGTGAAAAATAATATGCGGTCTCCCACCGCATTCCCCAGGAAGTTGCGTCCGCTGACGCTTATCACAAAAGACGACAAGTGCGATGGTATGCACGAGTGAGATGCGCGAGCTGATGTATACCGAAGTGGGCAGTTGCACGAAGCATGCACACCTCAGCATCCACCGACTGCGCTTGGCTAGTTTGCACAAAGATATTAGTAAGTGCGCCTGAGACATCGGCGAGTATATTTTAGTATACTACGCGGCGAGCAAGGTGGTTAATGCTCGATGTCTCCTGCGCGTACACGTCGTGCATAGGCTTTGGCTTGGTCTAAGTATTCTTGCAGCTCTACGCCTGCTATATCGCCGTCTGCGTGTCTGTTGTTGAGGCAGAAAGCGGTATGATGGTCGCGTGCGCGGCATGCCCTACAGCGCGTCTGCGCTTCACACTGCTCTTCGCCGTGATCGTCGCCACCGCAGATAAAGCATCTCCCGTTGTTCGCATGGATCTCGATCCTTCGCCTCAAGCTTGTAACATTGGGGCAACCCGATGAGAAATGCAACTGCGCGCAGAAGAAACAGCGTGCGCGTTTGGGGACTTCTGCTGGTTGCCAAGGCATGCTATACGGACCCGCTGCCTGCACTTGCGACTCTCGCGAGCGGCTGCGCGGTCTATGTGACGTCCCAACTGAGTAAGCGTACTCCGATTCCGCGTATGCCTGGGTGCTTGACGAACCGTGGTCCGTCTCGACAGACGGAACCCCCTCAGAAGGGGAAAATTCCGTCTCGACAGACGGAGCCTCCGGGCGCGCGGCACGTGGAGCGACCTGCTGGAGGGGGCCACGGGGCTCGTGACTTGGCGACCGTGATGGTGGTCTGCGCACTAATGGTGGTGCCTGTGGACGACTGGGTGTTGGATCCCGCCTGGGACGTGTTGCCGGCAGTGTCTGTGGCGGCTGAGCTGCTTGCATCGCGGGCGGTGCGCGTAGTGGTTGTGGGCGCTGCTGGAGTAGTGGTCTTGCGGGTGCGCGTGGTGGTTGTGCTACGTCGCGGACCGCTTGAACTGTGTCCAGTGTGGTGCGCATCTGTTCCCGATGCAAGCGTACGAGGTCGTCCAGGACTCTGCGGGCTTCTGCGATCGCCGCTGTGGCCGTTGCAGATGTGGCTTGGAAATCTGCGAAATGAATGTTGTAGTAAGCGAGCAGATCTGCCAAGTATGGTGGAGGGTCGTCCTGTCTGAAATGTGTGTTTTGAAAATGAGTTAACAAGGCAACGTGACGCTCATTGATGTTATCTATAAATCTATGAAGTTGCACAATTTGTTCGAACAACAGCGCGGGTTCAGCAGGCATTTGCTGCTGATGAGACAGCTGCGCGGTATAATCGAGAAGCTGCTGCGACAGCTGCTGAACACCCTGTAGATTGTGCGCAATTTCGTAGAGCGCTACCTGCGGATACGTAGTATCTTGATTAAGTTCCCAGTTTGGGATGAAGATCTCCTTTGTGAAGTAACTGCGAATTGTACGATGGAGATCTGAGCGCAGGAAAGCATCAACATGCAGAAAATCGTGTGCGCTTAAATGCCGTGTGTCGAACAACGTGGTTGGATTTGACGCAATGGTAAGGCGCTGTAGGAGCAAAAGCACTTGACGATCTTGCGGCGGTAACGAGGCCAGCTGCGTCTCATGGTCGTCTGCGCGGCGCATTGCTTGTTCTGGGTTCGACCGTCTCGCAAGTGCAATGATCCTTTCCAGCGTTGTTGGCGGCCTTATAAATGGCTCATTCCACATGGGATTGCCATGCAACAACACGTTGTAGTCAGTGGTTTGCGGCGGCTGCGGTACTTCTGTTTCTGCATGCTGAGGCTCATCTCGAACGCGTTGAAGTTCCTCAACCAGTTGGCGTAGTATGGGAGCATTGATATTAGGGTTGCGTTGGAGAAGCTCCGTCATCTGCGCGGTATCGAAGAGATCCTGACCCTGACCTGGCTGCGCGATAGATGTTTGGGACTCGCTGGTACCGGGGCGAGTGCGCAGGGAGGGTCCGGGTTGGTCTTCTGCGAATACCTGAACTGGTTGACGCGAGGGTTCCCTTGGGGGGACACGTGCATGGTCGCGAGGGCGACTGCGCGATCTACTATCCCTTTGACTTGGGCTTACCTGCCTTGGAACCTGGAATCGTTTTCGCGAAAGTGAACGTCCTGCCATTGTGAGGAATTGTGAAGTTGATTAGGTTTGCAATTTGTGCGCGATTACCTCAAAATGAACGCAGGTGAATTTCTATACGCGGACGGGGTATGGCGATATTGTTATCAACGAACGATAACCGAATGACCTAACCACGGATGTATTGTGCTTACTACAAAGCAGTTAGCAATAGAATTGTAGAAAAGGTAAATGATAAAAGTGAAGTGATTGGAAAAAGAGAGGTGCTATGGATTGTATGGGTGGACTTGGTCAGGGTGCGTGCGCGTGCGGCGGCATAGGGGGAGTACTGTGTACTGTGAGAATATAAAATTGAAAATTGTGCATGAAGTGAGCCTGTAAAAAACAATTGACACTATTGTTGTAAAAACGTACGTGAATGGGCATGGAAAATACTAATGTATAACTACCTATGAAAAAGAGACATATGCGCATGGTTGTCCACGAGGGGTTGCTGACGTACAAAGGGATGAAAATATGATGTTTGATAGTCAGCATGCCGATTTGGCTGCGTACCTCCAACTTCCTGTGGGGAGGGGAAGCAGGTGCGCGAATACAATGGACAACTATGCAACAACAAACAATGCGCAGTATGGAAACACTGCGTGATGAGCAAAAATGTGAAAAGAAAAGATACTTAAACAGTAAACAGTACACCGCAATATGCAAAACGCTAAAGCAACGCAAAGGGAATACCTGACCAAGTGCGCTTGTGGAGAATGACGAGGAAGAGATATATGAATACCAAGGCTGTGAGTAGTAGACAGTAGTTGTGAATAACAGTATGGAGATGATGAAGACAGAGGCCAACTGTGACCATCCATGGCCAACTGCGCAGATCGATTTTCGAAAATGGTGATTTGGCGCCAGTGTGCCGTCTTTGCACTGGAGCGCATTTTGATGACCCTGCGTATGACTGCGCAACGAACATGGAAGTAGTATTTAGATACTGACATGGCTATAATTTGTACGTTGGTTAATGAGATTGTCGCGCGCTTACGCGTACGACAATCTGCACGTGTACGAAATTGCCAAATTGAAAGTACTATTGACAATTGGCTCAGAGTTTGACTATATTTTGCTATTTTAGTAGTAACGCACGTGGATAGGCAATGGTTTATCGCTAGTCGACTGGATTTCTGCGTAGCGCATTCGTCTTTTGTGAATGCATTAACCCAATGGCTGAATGAACAGCCAACAACTTGCGCATTTTGGTAACCACGTCGACGATGATGTAAGCTCCTGACACTGATACTGATAGAACCGCAACGTTGCGTACGCAAATAAACAACTTTGCCCCCAGGGGACACTACTAGTTGATGTAAATAGCTGAACGTACCAGTAGTAGAGTAGTAGCGAACGATTGTACACACAATTATTGTAATACGTGAGACCGCTGTCAAAGTTGGTTAATATTGAATACGTACAACGGCGAACGTTCTAAGGTATGCCCATGTGCGCGCGAATGTGAGCAGTACTTTTACGACTATGCTACTAATAACTGTGGAGAGTTGGTTTAGGCTACTACTGGTCCCGCATAATGGGTATCCTCGCGAACAAATCCGCGTTGCTACGGAAATGTGCGCAAGGAGTCCTTTGTGGGAGGAGGAACGTGCGCAATGATGTTAAGCGATTAACCGACCAGTACCTTGAAAATGAACGCTTACATACTGTATGGTGCGCCTAGAGTGAAGATGTTGGGCAAATTGTGGCTGGAACTTTGCACGCACACTTCGGCGACCGTCTTGGTGGCTAACCAAGGCACGGCGAAGATGGTGATGATTGCGTCGTGAGTGGATATAGCCCCAGGATGTGGAATATGGGGGAACTGCGCAAGTGGGTTAATGCTATGGGGTGAGTCTCTTCCAGGGGCTCTTCCTGCTGCCACTGCCGTTCCGTCGTCGTCTGCTGTCGATTGTGTGACTGGTGGAGGTGAGTTATTGTGAAACGGGTTGGTGGGTTCCTGCGTAGTAGTAGTGATGGTGTGCGTGATAGTGTACGGCTTCGCTGATTTGGTCTGCATGTGCTGCCAGTTGCCTTGATGGGGAGTGGTGATAGACGAGAGATGTTGTATGGTCCGAGCTGAAATGGGGATGAACGGGCGTTGTATGGTGAAGTAACTGTGGCCATCAGCGCTTCTTAACAACGGTACAAATGCGAATAAGCGAAAATGGGTTGAAGGCAACAGTGGGTGACCACGAGAGTGCATGGTCGTATTGGTCGTGCATCTGGATGACTTGTGACATGTGCCGGGATGGTGAGCGGCTTGTCTGCCATGGGTGGCGACACGGAGCCCCGCTTCGAACGGACTGCCAGGAACGTGCGCGTGGGTATCAAGTCCACACAGGTGCCAACGGACCGGAATATACGGCCTGGGTAGGTGTGAGGTGGTGACGGGTACACTGGTCTGCCTCAGCAGCACGGACTGTCACTAACCGGGATTACAATGGAGCGGGTACTCCCAACCCCCTGGGCACTCCCATTGCAATATGTGCCCCGGCGTTACCCGCAGCTCCTGCGCCAACCTTGCCTACACTCTACACCAGAAGGGTAATCCTTCCCGCTGCCTTGGGCCCGGGCGTGCACTGTACGCCGTCGAGTTTCCTGTTGCCACTGCAGTCCCTCGCCATCCGTACAGCCGCCAAGGGGGTGAAGGTACGCCCTAGTCGATCTCCCTTCGCGACTCTCCTGCGGGTGCTCATATCCTCCGTGCCGTTCCGTGCGCGCGTCTAAGCGATGCTCCGGTCGCTCACACGCATGGGCGCGACAAGGTTCGATCACAAAGGCCAGACGTGTGTTACCACACGCCTAACCTCAGCCCGATGCACCATGTCGCGACGCGGGTAGGCTCCACGGGGCAAAAGGTTGTGGCACACAAGAATTAGTGTGAAGCCGCCCGCGCCGTGCGCCGAGAAGGAAAGCCAGGGAAATGCGCCCAATACTCAGCCTGCCACGAGACGAGGGACGGTCCTGCCCTGGATGCCCCAGATATACGACTTCTACTGCTCCACGACCTCTCGGCCCACCGACTGCGCCTAGTCCACTGCGCTTGGTGTCGGTATACCCCGTTTAACCCCAAGACGGACACTGCGCGTTAACCGACCAAACCCCTAATGTTGTAACTGGCACCTGACCAATCAATAAATAGTTATTGACACATGTGCAACACATCGATTGATCCCCACGCACGATATGCGCCAAATATACTTAGGTTATATACTCATACACAACACGAACACAATATACTAGAACGGCATTTATGCCTACTTCACAAGTAAGGTGAAACGCCTAATCTAAAAGGAACCTACGGGATCGGTCCTCTCCTCACTAGGGGGCGCCGAGGGCTAACCAACCCTTCCGTCGTGATTGGCGGCGTCGACCAGGGTTTCGTCGGCACGTCCGGGCGCACACCAGCAGAGGACGGAAGTTCCTGCTTCCTCCATGCCACATCCTCGCAACGTTGTTCCACGATGGTCGACGACGGCTGCGCACCAGGGGCTGCTTGGGGAAGCAGCTGCGCAGAGATGTTCTTCGGAGACGATGGGTGCGCTGGATGACACTGCGCACAAGACGGACAGTGGAGAGCGGCGTCGTAACCAACCGCTCGGGATGCAGGACGAGCAGAGACTACTTGACAAGGAATGATTTTGGGCCTGAAGCCGGCGCGGTCCAGAACATTCCATGGTTACGGTAGATGCGCGATAGGACCCCAGTGCGTGAGTCCGCTTATCCCCTTTAGACGGCAAGGCCTAGACGATGACAAATGCGCGTATATCTCACGCACGGCCTAACGGGGATAAAGAAGTCGTGCACGAGTCACGACAGACTTGTACTACATATATATGTACAGAAGAAATTTTGTGGAAAGCAGTTTTGAGGGAAAAAGCGGTA
Source organism: Trichostrongylus colubriformis (assembly GCA_963978905.1). NCBI lineage: Eukaryota > Metazoa > Nematoda > Chromadorea > Rhabditida > Trichostrongylidae > Trichostrongylus > Trichostrongylus colubriformis. The sequence goes on along the minus strand of OZ022256.1, from coordinate 51,861,184 downwards.
TTTAAAAATAGGAAAAGACTTTTTAGACTACCTAATATAATTGTGACCTAAGGGAGCGGGAAGAGTAGTGGTGAAATCTGTGTTTTTGCGGATTGTGGAATCTGCGGTAGACGTTTAGACAGAGATCGATTGGGAGAATTGTGGAATCTGTGTTGGTGGAAATGCAGAACTGTGGAATCTTCATTTGTCTAGTGCTCTCTTCTCTTCTGATGCTAGAAATCAATACGTACCTAAGGCCGCGGTCATACTTTGCGCAGCTGCGTTAGTTGACGCCGGTGCCGGCGTCAACTCACGCAGACATTTGCGTGAGTTGACGCCGCTACCGGCGTCAACTCACGCAGCTGCGCAAAGTATGACCGCGGCCTAATACTTTGCCGCACATTGCACAATTCAGCATTTCCACAAAAATGCCACTTTCACTTTCTCCCAATCGCCATGTATCTTTATCGTTTCCAGAGATTCCGCAAATACAGAAATTCCACCACTATGATCGCTGCCGAAAGCAAGTGTTGCGCATGGTTGACACTAATCGAGCTTCAACAAAACACGATGGGTCAGAATAAATGACAAAGTTTTCGGCGTTAATCAATCCCTTTCTCGGATGCGCCGCACATTCTAGTTCCATTCAGAATCGTGATGGCTGCTGAATGCGATTTGGCCTATACAATGACTTGCGGTGGCCAGCCATGTACAAGTCGGTGCTTTTATCCTCCCAGACGAGTTTGGTAGCAATTTGCCGACCCCGGTGGAATGGAAGGCTTAGTTGGCCTGGGGGGGGGGGCGTTGATGCGGGATTTGATCTGCGCACCATGAGAGTGGGGTGTGCGCCACCTGCCATTACACCACCGCCCTTTTTGGAGCTTATTTCTTCTAATTCGCATTCTTTTACTCCTCATAAGCTCAGCATTCCAATGCAGTATTGTTGCGTCATTAGAAGTTTTCGATGACATTTCATTTTATAACAAAAATCCAATTGAGATAGAGCTCCCCATAGTGGCGGACGAGCGGGTGGAGCGCCTGATTGGGTGTGGACGCTGGAGAGCTGAGGAGCAACGAGAAGACATTCACGTGTTTACGGTCGCAGAGTGCGAAGCAAAGCGACACTGGGCGGAAAAATTCGAAATACGCTATGACCGCTGTTGGGCCTCCAAATGCTGTGGCGGGAATTCGAGCGAGTTGTTCTTCATTCAGTTTGTCAATCTCTGCCTTGGAGTAAAGGAAACTTCCAAGCTGTCAATCGCCACGCCGTCCCTGTAACTCATTAGCACGCTTCTCTACGGGTATTTTGCCTCAACAAGCTTCTTTTCCTGTTTCTGTTCATGTTCGTGTTCAGTAGAGTGTTTTCAAGAAGTATTTGAATCGTGGAGTCTCCATGAACCATTCCTTTGAGCAGACCTTTGAATTTGATCTTCACTTGTCAATATGATCTACTGAACTTCCCAATAGATTCATTTCTCTGTTTGTCACGTGACCCCAGTCGTTCCTTCAATAAGTTTCTCAAATAAATTTCCATGTATTTGTTGATCAATTCTTGTTTGAGTAAATACTGTATTTCTTTGCATTTCTACATATCTTGTCTTTTAAACATTCGACTTTAGACAGTGCCATTTCAGCAACTCAGAGCGATTTGACGGATCGATTAGAATTTAGAACCCGTCTCCATGAGCTCCATTAATGATAGGGAATCGATAACTATTCGAAGAACTCTTGTATAATAATAGGGATCATTTTCCTCCCAATCTGAAATCCCGCGAAATCGCTCGAATCGATCCTTCAGTCCTTCAATTCAAAATTGTTCAATAAGGTCACTATGGTTGCAATACTCTGCGCTCCTTCTTTTCAGACCACAGGGTTAAAATACATCGGTAGCTGGTTACTGTTCGCCATGCAGATCTTCTACGCCTGTGAAACCGATCATCACCACCGCAGTGCGTGAATTCTGACAATGTGACGATTCAGAACAACAATCGGCATTTTTGAAAACATTATTTTCTGAATTTTAGGCAGTTGAGTGGTTTCTTGGTCTTCGTACTTTTCAATTCGAATGTAAGTGCTCAACGGGAGCGATAATTGCTTCCGGTGATGACCGAGCCTATATGGCCCATATGGCCTGTCAAGCCTGGCTCCTTCACACCGATATGTTCGACATACTTTGAAAGACTAAGTCAACTACGATGAAGCAAGCGGATTCCACGTGATTCAGGTTAGTAAAAGACTCTTGATTGGCGAATAGCAACTGAAGAATCGTTGCTTGGTCCGATGTAATATACAGTACGCAAAAAAGGGTAAAGGAATAGTCCACAGAAAAAGGAGTTTCTGTCTCACCCATATTTTCATTTCTCTGCCACCCATATATACATGTATCTGCCTAATAAGGGCAGCATGCAAAATTTACACGAAAAAGTTAGAATTCGGCTAAGATACAGCCTCCCAAACTCTCGGATGGGTGGGAAAGCCCCGAATAAAATCCCGTCTCGTCATCCGACACGGTTGGAAATGGAGGGTTCACATTTTAGCTGGATTCACATTTTTCGCGCGAAACTTTGCATGCGGCCCACATAGGGCAAATACAACATAAATACTAGGTAACAGAAAATCTCATTTTTCTATGAGCCAGTCCTCTAAATAGAAGACTATCAACGATTCGCGGAGTGTTCTGCATAAGGACCGTACAGTGCTCATAACAACAATCAAGTCCTATTATTTACATTTTATGTTTCTTTTGTGCAAATGGTAGAGGCATGTTTTACGGTCCAATCCCATGATTACAAATAAAAGTTTTTTCATATCTTTGAAAAAAACTCGCGTTTGAAACGTTCTGGTCAAAAGACGTTTTTCTGCGACAATAAGCATATGAAGAATAGTAGAGAGTTTCTGAAGCCCACATCTCAAAAAGAGATAATTCTGATCGGTATTAATAGATAGATCGTGATATGATTTCACCCTTGCAGATTATCCACCCGTCAGAGTGGTTTTTCACCCATTTCCGGCCCTTTACACAAAAGCCGATAAGTTTGATCGGTATCGATCCATACACATAGATTATAGAATTTGCTCTGTGTAGTTGTGTTCACCTGTTGGTGTAGACCAATAGTCGTTCGCTGCTCCTATTTGATGGAACTGGGTTTGATGGAACTCATCACTACTTCACATCGTGTTGCGCATTTCGATTTTGGCTCCGCTCACCTCGACGTGGGCCCATTTCCTGAGAGCAATTTGCTTCCAACTTTGGTTCATCTTTTCCCCGTGCCTACACTTTCGGAACCACGGTTGCGATTTTGTTTCATGCTCCGCCCATCAGCGCTTGAGCTCCGCCCACATTTGGCATTGATCTTCCGTCATAGCGCTGGCTATTACTGTCCACTCCCACTTTCTCCCTCTTAGAAACCACTTCTGAAATAAATTGCAATTTTTACACTGAGCGCCACCGGATCGATTACACCCTCCGCCCATAGTGAGCCGATTTCCGCTTACTTTGAGTGTGTTCAAGATAGCTTGGACTTTGGTCATTTCTAACGATCTTCATTGTGAGCACCTCCAATCGGGGTGCACTCCGCCCACTGCTCCCGAGCCTTCTTCATGTTTTTGAACTCATGGCTGACTTTATGCCATTTTCCCCACATTTGGGCCATTTTGGAGCTTAATTGGCAACTTTCGACTTGAGTACCAAGCACTTCATTGCACGCTCCGCCCATAGTGGCCAGAAATTGACTGTATTTCATATAATGCTTAACTTCTTGATAGGCGGACGGACGGAGGAATGAACTTCCAGGCAGACAAAGCGTTTTATGTCTGATAGGAATTATGTATATATAAAATCTAATTAATTGTCGTACCTCGCTTTCTTAACATCAGTGGCACGCAATGCACATGAATATATCGCATACGTAGGATTCCTACCAGTCATCCAGTCCGTAATTATCGTGAGTATTGTAAATCCGGTGAGAAATGGACGGCTTTACCTTAAGGGTCAGTAAATATTTTCAGTTGAGCTTAAATAGTTGCTGCTTCGCAGAGCACTTTGTCACCTCTTGACCCGCTATTATGATTGTGTACTCAGCTCGTCCGTTCGTACACACCTGTACACTTTGAAGTGGACCTCATTCCGACTAAGTGATTAAGCACCCATACCGGCTACAGTATGCGTCGCTCGTCGTTTTTGAGTCTCTATGAGTGGTGTCGCGCTCATGGCAACTGCGGCAACTTCAACCTTGGAGCCAACTCGAAATTCATAAAATCAATTCCATCGAATCACCTGACCGTTTACTCATGGAGTAACGTGGCGGGAGAGGGAAAATTGAAAGAAAGGCGGCGAGGCAGCGTTTAAACGTATAGTATACAAGCGTATAAGTATAGTTAGTGGAAGAGAAAAAGAGAACCAAAGTTTAACAAGGGATGTAATTCAGGACATCGGTGCTTTTTCACCTTTTTTTGCAGGGATTCTTTTTGCATAGTGCACGGGCGTGAAATATAGAGCTATGGACCCGGGGGAATGTGCTTGTAACACTTGATCGAAATTCATTTCATATATAAAATACGTTTCAAGCCGATCCAAGTGCCACCCAGTGTTCAGTGTGTTTAGAGGAATCGTGCACGGAAAAATGAGTCTCTCTGTTTCCCATATATTTACGTTGTACTTGATTAATTAAGGCCGCATGCAAAGTTTCTCGCAAAAAAGGTGGGAATACGGCTAAGATTCAGCTCCTCAAAGTGGTGGCCGAGGGGACGCAGCGTCAGAGTAAATGTCTGTCCAGTCAAGTCGTCCACTGCGTTAGGAGACAAGAGTGGGACTGCCCACGTAACTCCCTGTTTCCACTGTGCGAACCGCAGCGGACGACGGGGCTGGCATTTACTGTGAGACTCCGCCCCTTCGGCCATCACTTTAAGGAGCTGCATCTTTGTCGTATTCTCACTTTTTTTGCGAGAAACTTTGCACGCGGCTTCCATTATGCAAATACAACAGAAATACATGGGTAAAGAGAAACTCATTTTTCCGTGCACGATTCATTTGAACAGAAGTCTAGTGGTAAACAGACCTTATGAAGTTCATTTGTCTTGGGTGGTCTTCGGTACATGTGACTATAAACCGCTTTTCAAGGAAACCTTAACCTCAGCCGTCTCCCTATATAGACTCTGAAAAAGGTGGTTTTGTCAGACTCCCTGAGAGCCACCTTCATTGTCCCTCCTCTTCTTACCAGAGTCGTTCATTGTGCTCAAGAACCTTTTCACAGAAATACGATTCCCTCAAATAGAAAGGAGTCGGTCTGTTCTATTCACTACCCACTGATGTACTGGGGTAGGTAATAGTTGGTTTACACAGCAGTAGGTCTCCCCTTCTTTTTCTCATTTTGCGGGCCACATTTCATCTCCATCTGTGCATAAAGCATGTTGAGGATTCCTCAGCAGGGAATATGGTTGCATTCCTCCTAATCAATCCAAAATTCCAACCTCGTGGTGGTTTTACAACAAAACTTTGAGCATGCTTATCATTTTTCACCTATGCTCTCACAAATCTTTGTTAGTCTTATGTGAGCTGTCAAAATTTGAGCCCATTTTAACAATTTGAGTTGCAATATTGTTGAAGGAGGAGGGAAACACTGTTGGTATGCACATCTCCCAGCATGACATCTGATCCAAACATCCAGTAAACCATTAAAACCGGCCATTTCCAAAGCTACTATTATCATAATGATAGGGTACGCCCGCGAATTATAAATAGCATTCGTGGTATCGCACGATTCGTACTTAATGGGTGTGATAAGTGAGCATTGCACTTTCAAGTAAGCACTGAGCTGCTTACCCTTCCTATTCATATCCAAAAATTGAAATATTTATGTGGTTTGTTAGCTTTAGTTCCCATAACCTACATTTATGGAGTACATATTTTTTCATTATAGCTTGTGAATCTATGAGATGAGCTGAGATCTTAGATACTTATGATGCTCAGAGTTGATTGCTCTGCACCAGTTTCTGAATTGGTTCCCTGCAGTAACCTTGGAAACCAGTCCTACGGTCACTTCGGGGAAGGTCTTCCGGTATATAGTCAGTATGGGAAAGTAGCAACAAAAGAATTTACATGGTTCAGCCTTTATAAATCATTTTATAAGCCACATACTTGTTCGAAAGACCGATGCGTGGCTTATTCTGAGTTCATCCTTAGTTCGAGAAACCCTGATTCATCCTCACCGAAACTGCCTTTCTCCTGTCCTTGCGTTGAGTAACGACAACCTTCGCTCTACCTACATGAATGTTTGTGATCCAAGAAACCTTCATATGAGAAGATTAGCGGACTAAATTTCGCATCTTGCGGTCAGTTTGTACCGGATGTCATTGAGATAGGGTCTGTGAAGGTCTGAACTCCTCGTCATGAAAGGCGGAAATGACCTCGTAATAGGGTTGCGCATCGGAGCGTGAAGCGAGAAGTGCGATTTTCTGTTGTTCAACAAATCGCTTCATTGGTGATCGCCGAAAAAGATTAATCGCCTCCTACAATACGGCGCTGACCAATAATTTTGGAATGGGCCACAGATTTGAAACCCTTGGTGACTTGTTGTGTTAATGGAATGCGTTTGTGGTCCATACTTGTCTACATTTGAGGCGATGGACACCATTTTTCAGTCAAGTATGGCTGCAACTGAAATTCGCAGAGTCGGGGGCTGCCAATGTCTCAGCAATTCAATTCACTGTCCTGTTGATGGAGCCCAGTTGGAGCCGTTCTTACCATCACTACCCTTTCAGGTCACTAAGGGCGCATCAATTTAGTAGAAGCTCATCTGTATTCTGCTTTCCATTGGACTGGTCATATGGGCATGTAATTACAAGGCGTCCTCTCAGAGCTCCAAGGGTGACATCAAATTTTCATGAGACTTTCGTGACTCATGCCCATCATGTGGGCGGAGCACTCCCACGTGTCGAGGAAAACAACCGCTTCCGTACGATCCTCCTCTACGGTGACCGAATACGACCCCCGTCCTTTTTTCGACCACTAAATACCAATAACTGCTGCCGATTGCACAGTTGCAATGTGTTTTATTGCTATGTTTTTTTTTACCTTAAACGAAAGGATATTTATTTCACACGGATTCGCTGTGAAATATTCTTCACTTCTCATCTTCCGCTAACCTCTGCAAACACGACTGCTCCTATCTGGTAAAATACGCCTCCCCCCCCCACCCGTCGAAGAATCCTCGATTTCCAGTGCAACTTACCTGTGGGTGTGACCGAGCTCCAGCCATTCCTTGTCAAGTTTCGTCAGAGTGACGCAATAGACCACACGTGTTGCTAATTCTCATAAATCACCCTTTGGCTCGCTTTTCAATTCCTCTCTCTTTGACTCAACGGAACGTGAGCGATGTTCCGGCTTCACTTACCAACTGTCCCCTCATCAAACTTCCTTCATTATCGATCGTCTGAACTCTGCTAGTACGTCAAGTAAGAGGATTAGCGTGAGATTTTCACCTCATGTGAACTTCTATCGGATTGTACGCCCATAGTCTAGGGTATCAAGTGGTATTGCTAGAATAATCGAATTATTTGATTTTTTGATGAATGGAATTTTTAGTGATGCTAGAGAGATGCGTCCTTTAAAAAACCCGAAACACGACTGAGATTGAATATTGCTGAACTTTTTGTGAGGTCTAAGCTGCTTTCAGATGGAAAGCTAATGTCATTTCGTGCTTCCCTTGCGCAATACATGCCTTTTGGGCTAGAAGCTCGTGCGGATTTTGGAGTCGTATTAGTCTTGAAATGGAAAACTGCTAGAACGATTTTTCGACGAGTTTGTTCTTCAGTCGCAGAAAATACAGCAGTAATATTTGTTCGATGGAAAATTTGGATGAGTCGTGTTGAGTAAAAGACTGTCTTGAGATCCCAAAATGTGGAAACTGATTGATAATTAGGGCAACAAATTTTGCACTGCGCCCCATCTCCTGCAGTCTACTCAATATTTTTGTGGGCATAGTGTATCATTACATGCAACCCCATGTATTTCGAGCAAAACTGTCCAAGGTATGATTCACTGCTAGCTTTGCCAAGATCAAGGGGCCTTTGAATCTCAACAGAAATGCTACCGTTTAGCTGAGCAGTGCAAGGAATCCTTCAACAAACGCAGAACTCATAATTTGGGATCGAACTGCTTCTAGTTTACCCTGCACCAAGAAGGGAACAACTATAGATTGGTTTGGAGTTTGAAGCCATTACAACTAAAGGGATTATAAAAGGTGGTAGAGAGGAGTGTAAGTGAAAGGAGTATCAGGATATGTAGGTGATCTCTTTAGCCATTAAAAGGTTCAATTGAAGCTATCATAAATGAGCTTGAAGCTACATTTGCTACAAGAAAATTGCATTCAGAAAACCGAGTTACATTCTCTATAGATTCCTTTATGGATTTGTGCATGTTTATGTAAAAGATGTCCAAAATTTTCCCTAAATGTGCCCATTGTTCAGTATCCTTCACGATTCCGAACAGAAGACAAAGTTTGAACCATCCTCGTCACATCTTTCTTTTATGACATTTTTTCAAGCCAACCTCCTTTTGTTTTTGATCGTTTCAATGTCCTATGAAATAGGCAACGAGTAAATTTTAGTATTCTATACCTTCACCGTATAAGGAGGAACGGAAGCATCCCAGGGTTCGCCTTCTGATACTCCGAACAAGTGAGCATATTGTCGAAGATTTCTGAGTTTAAACTTTGCTGCTGTTTTCCTCGGCTACCATTGATCAGGTGACCGCAGGTATTATCTCATGTCTTATCACATTACCCTAGTACTAACCCACCTTTGCCTACGCCCTTGCTCTCTCAGTCTTTCTTATCTTCTCCGTGAGGCGGGACCACATCGATCGCCTTCGTACTCCCCCTCCCCTTTTTGCAAACACCCCACTCGCCGACATTCCACGAACCACTGAGCACAGCAGCGCTAGTTGTCATCATTAGCACCTTATTACGCCCATGTACTTCTACTTTGATTATTTCACAAGTATTCTGATTACTTTTAAACCGATCAACACCTAGGGGATTTAATAGTAAGTCCACATTAGGGATTAGTAGTCATTTGCAATTAGAGATAAGGGATGAAGTGTGAACGCTGGATAGCTTCAATAGCTTTTGTAACGCGGGTGCAGAGATCCAGTTGGAGAAAAGCGGGGGTACAACATCACAGAACCGATTCGGCCGCTCATTCTGAACCGTGTCCCGTCTATATAGAATAGTGTTCCAATTTTTATAGCGCTGTGCCATTGTTGTTGGGAGCACAAAGATCGTCTTCCGTAGGACCCATAGAGAATTTTTTTGGAGATGTCTTTTTTTCAATGCAGTCAAGAAATGTAGAAAGCTGGAAGTATTAAAAGTAGCTTTTATGTCAATTATAACTTGTAATAATAAAGTGAGTTTACACTCCAGCTATTCAACGTATGGAATTTTTGTAATTCTTATCATTTCTGTTTTTTAAGTAATTTCCGGAAGCTTGGAGGCTTTATAATTTTATAATTTTTGCCTTTTCCTTGAATTGTTCAGTTATTTATCTCTCGTAACACATTACTACCTTTGAATGCTTCTGATTTTATGTTGATACAACTCGTAACGGCGTTGTGATGAGCTCAACGGTTACAGGCAGTGTGTGAGTAAACAAAGCCAGGTTTAAACTGTTGGTCGCCGTCTGTGCAGCCGCCGAAGAACGTGCTCGTTGTACCCGCGATCACTGATCATTCATCAAAATGGCCACGAAGCAAGCTTTGATGGCAGAAGAAGGCAAGTCGGGTCAAGCCGCATTTGAAAAAGTGAGTTGACACTCCGTCGATCCATCGTTTAAAATCCTGGATTGAGTTAATTTTCGTTTCTTTTACTTCTTACTGTCTTTATTAGACCATTTTTTGTTCTGCTTTTTTTAAAATAATTGTCATTTTGACTCCCAAACAGATAGATACGTGATAAAGGGAATAAAGAAATGATTAAGTAAATTCTGAAGTTCCTCATCCTGCCACATAAAGTTCCGATGAAGTCGAATTTTTTGGATACTGCTTGAACGCATTGGAAATTATCGTTTTCAATTACTAGCAGTTCATCCACCCCTGGGAAACTGGCGAAGTAGATCTCTACCAGTCATACCTTCGAAATGTATGATTTTTTTCCAAGTTTAATCCTCTTGCGACATCCTTATTTTATTTAAAAAATTACTGGTTTTGTATGATGCCTGCTCTGATCCTAATAAGTGTCATTTTCGTATTTTCCCTGATTCAGTGTTGTAATTCTTTTGTGTTTTGATCCCTGTTGATCCTCAAGAAGTTGTAGATTCATTGCAAGTATTCGAAATTTGAAATTTTCAGAATGGCGAAAAAGTCATCTTCGAATTGGAGCCAAAAACCGTGGGTTTAACCAAAGATCAGCTTGAGAAATACCGTAATGACCCTTTCTGGAAACCAGTTCGGTGAGTGTTTCCTTGCCTTCACGAAATGTGACAGAGCAGTGTAGAGATTACTTCTACAGTTTGAGTGTCTACGACTGTACAAAGAGAACTACGAACTTAGTGGAGCAAAGGAACGCTCGAGGCTGATATAATAAGTGCTCTAAGTAATGAGAGATTTTATTCTTCTCCTTCATTCCTCATCTATTTTCTCTTCTTTTTCTTTTCCTTCACTACATATCCCTTAGCAATGCCATTGAAGGTTTCTGAAGTGGGACTTATGGTTCGGATAAACGGTTTACCATGTGGTGAGTTCGGAGTGGAACCTCGGCTGCACATTGGGAGGGGGATGGGATCGTTAATCTGCAGAAGGGATCAAAAATGCTCAACCTGGACTATTGGAAAGTCTGATGGTTACTTCCTTGTTTTTGAGGACATCTAAGAAAGCTGTCTGTTCTGTAAAAATAGGAATGAGCGAATATGCAGGAGGCCAGGTTTTAAGTGTTCTAAGTGCATTGAATGCAAAAGTAGAGCTTTTGATAGCGAGCCATCGATTCGAATCCTTTCTTCGACAATAGTTCTCAGAGGTTCTTGCAGGTGAAGGAGGGGGGGGGGGAGGGGGTGGGATGTCGAGTAACCTGAACCTTGCGTATGTTTGAACTATCGGCTTTAATATTGAACTTTCAATACTTAGATTACTTAGGATATATCTGATGCTTAAATAGTACACTTTTACCTTTGAAAGCCCTTTCTATTTTTCATCGATGATGCTTTGTCGAATTCTTCCTTGTTATCATTTTAGGCGCCTACTGCACCAGAAAATTTCTCTGGGACACTGCGAGGTATTGAATATTATAGCAAAAAGCCAACTTTATTATCCAGTCGAGATTTTATGTCTTTTTTGAAGGAACCGTGAATTGAGTGTTTTTGTATTAAGGGAGGATAAAACTGAACCGTTAGCAACTTTGCGGTGTTCCATTGTATTTATGCCATGCTTGACATTTTTTGCTATAATGAGTATTTTATTTTATTTCATTTTTCAATTTTTTGAAAACTTTTCGCTGGGTTTTATATATTATTTTGTTAATCATCCTTTTGTATAGCGCTCAGAAAATTTCTGAGACTGGTGGGTTAATTGAACGGAATCAAATTAAGCTAGATGAACAAAGAAACAACCATATGGCGAAGTCTATTACATCTCACTGGCTGGACTCGAATTGCCAAATTTGGCTTTTCGAACATCGGCAGCCTTTTCACGCTGCCTTTCCCGAGTGGTGTACTAATTATAGGAATGTTTGTTTTCCAATTTTTTATATTCTCGTCTGAGTGGATTGCTGTCGGTTTTCCTTACTTATTACTGCGATCCCTTCTTATTTCGTTCTCACTTTACTTTACTTGTGGCTCTACTGTGGTTTTACTTTACTGCATCCAAAACACAGCAATTTCAAAAAAGTTGGAAATGCTCCGAAATTCCAATGTCTGAATTTAGAGGGGAATTGCAAAGAAAAGCTAAATGTCTGTAAGGCGATCGATAATTGATCGACTCAATTTCGGTTTCTTTCAGGACTGTACTGTTTGCACTGTTCTGGATATCATGGCTTGCTATGTTCGCCGGTGCCATTCTTATCGTCGTGTTCTCACCAAAGTGTGCCGAAAAACAGAAGCCCGAATGGTGGCAAACGAAGGTCTCGTATCAGGTGAGAGACCTCTCTAACATCGTACCATGGCAGTGGCAGGTTACGTAACCGCCGTCGCCGCCAAACCGACAAGTTGTTATCAGATCGCTTGACCAGTCGATAGATGACTTTCAACCCAATGAGAAAAACGGGAATGTATATTTACTATCGTTTTCTGAGATGACCGTAAGAATTGTTCAATGGAACGTAATGACCTCGTTCGGCCTGATGATATCTTCAGTTCCCATCAACGTATTCAGCGAAGGTAATCTGTCACGAATGGCGAGTTCCCGCTAACAATAGAACGTTACCGTATGCCACCGTTCTTCTCGTGGGAACCACAAGATTTTTGGGGATTTTTATGTAGTTATGTAGTTATTGATTGATATATTTCACTAAATTTTCATTTCCCTTTATTATATAAGTGCAGACTCATAAAACATCGTCACTGTGTCAGAAAATCAATACCGATCAATACCTAATACTAACGCCTTAAGTCAAATTTGAAAGGGCAAAAAGGAATCCTGAAACCTTTCCATGGTACCTCGTCCAATCACTTCACTTTCACTTGGTATGGTGACTTCCTTCTGATCTTTTACCCATCTCTTTTTTCCTTTTGTCCCAATCTCCTATTGATTTATTGTTGGCAGTCTGCTCCAATCAATATAACAATTTTGGGGATACCGAACGTAATATTGATCGGTTAGCTGCTGATCTATGTGGCTATAAATTCGTTCAAGTATTCATTATTACATCGTCCAGCAATAACTCATCACTCACGCGTCCACGAGGCGAACCACCAATCAATCAATTAATCAATCATTGATTCGACGAATTGATCGATGCGTAGGAACGGCCTGTTGTTCGTGGAGTTCATGCCCGTTCGAATGGAGTTGTACAGGCAGAGGAAGGGACTGGGACCTTGGAAAGGCCACCCTAAATCATCTCTCTGACTGATGTCTGCCACCAACCACCTATCTCGGCTGTCATTACTTCCGCCTCATCTTGTCGTGGGTTGTCGTAAAGTCGGCAACGTGCCAAAGGATTGGCTTCACGGCTGTCAGCTTTGATGTAATCGTGACAAACCTAGCCAAAAATCAATAAATCTTGAGAATCGGTTGGATCGATCGTTGGCAGTACGCAAAAAATTAGTTTTATGCCGTAAATGACCAGAGAAGTTCCCATAAGGAATTTATGCGAGCACAGACTCATTAAAATGTTGGTCATCTGATATTGATTGAGATTATCGATTTTTGGACACAGTTATTTTGTTGTGGGGCTGACTATTCCTGTGCGACTTGATTGAACCTCTATAGGACCGTGTAGGCTATCTGCATTTGAATTGTTTACCATTTATTGCATGTATACCGACCACATGAAACATCCTGTACTAAAATAATAGCAAGCAAACAAGCAATCCGATCAACAAAAACATCTTCAATGTAAAAGTGACTAGAAAGCTGAAATAAAATTATAAGCAATATATAAAACAACGTGACACATCATACTTTGAGTACTTTTGTAAGTGTTAGATGCGAACTAGAAGTAATCCATAAGCCCTTATGCCAAATATTTGTGCAATTCATTTTTGAACATAGATTGTTTTAATATTATCCGGTATGATATAATAGTATATAGTATAATAGTATAATATTATTTGTTCAAAAGATAAATCATATTTCTAGCTACTAACGCCGACCTTCTACGATACCGATAATGATGGCGTAGGAGATTTCCGTGGTGTCAGTGAGAAAATCGATCTTCTACGGAAAATCGGTGTCACAACGATCTATCCGAGTCCCGTAATCGAAATCGAGAAGGTATGTGAACGGGAACGATGTGTGAATAGTAGTGGTATAGCCTGCCACCTTGTCCCTCTCCTCCACTTCCCGTATTGCTTTGTTTGATTTGAGCATTCCGTCAATGATTGCTCACCTCTCTATTCTCCTGTGAGGACTGCGTTAGGCTCGACTGAAGTCGTCATCGTCAAATATTCCCCCCCCCCTACACCCCACCTGCCGCGCGCTTCATGGGGCTTTTGGAGGGCAATAGGGGTCACTTGGGCTAAAGTGCTGATGAGAGAGTCAGAGTGAAAAAGGGCTTCGAAAATATAATTGTGATAAGCTCTGAGAATAAGGGAGAAAGGCTGGCAAGACTGGCTCAGAAAGTATCTCGTAGACAGAGGGATTGGATGAAATCAAACTTGAACTCCATCTCCTGCACGCTCGGAACCTCCTCAATCACCAAGTTCAAGCCAATAAGGCAGTTCATTGGGTTGAGCTGAAATTCGAGTGTTTAAGCGCTGTGTCACTTGCTGCCGCCTGAACACATTCCAGCATCTTGATTGTCCGCTCAGCGACATATTCCATAAACCTTTAATTCCTCCGGGATCAGCTAATTGGCGCCAGCGCTGCGTGAGAGAATGTAGAAAGGCTACGCTGTGATTATGCGAGTATAACTTTCCAGTGCGATGGTCAATCAAGGATTGGTGGCGTAGACAGTATTACTGAATTTTCCCATGGTTTTATGCACGAAAAACTAGGAGGTACCATGTGATCGTGGGCGGTGGGTCATGGGTTACGTTATGCGATTGTACGAAAGTTCTCAGAATTGAATACCTATAGCCTACAATTTTATTAGATTGCATAGATGTCTCGAAATTCTTTTCAGGATGACTATTTCAACCCGTACAATGTCATCGATCATATGTCAGTTGACAAGCGTTTCGGTACTGAGGAACAATTCAAAGAGCTCATCGAAGCTGCTCATAATAGAGGTTCTTCGTTATTTTTATTCTGTAAAGACAGCTTCATCAGAGGGCGCTCAGAATACAAGGGGTCGGGGTTGATTTCTGCGGCCTTGACGGTCAGAATAAGTGCCATAGAAGGCTTAACACTTTTATGGTTACCAAGTTGTCACAATTGATAGGTTCACTGTAGGACCTGTCAAAGTTTGACCTGGGACTTCAAAAGAAGTGGATATTTATTTAAATGATGTAGAAAAAAGTTACTGACGGCAATCAACCCTTGCTGTGATGCGCCGCTTATTTTACTTCTGCTCCATTCACAATGCTGGTGACAGGTGAATGCGATTCGGTGATGCACATCGACTAGTCCCCACAATGACTTGTGGGGGCTAGTTGATGTGCAAGTCAGTGTTTTCGTCCTTCCGGACGAGTCCATTACCGATTCACCTACCTCGGAGGGATGGAAGGCTTGGTTGGTCTGGGTGAACATCGGTGTGGAATTTGATCCCTGCACCATTAAGTGGAAGTGCGCGCCATCTGTCACCACACCACCTTCGTACTCCCTAACTTACCTCTTTATTTATGAAATTATGGAAAGCATAGTTTTCATATCCTACATTGGTTTGATCCTTTGAAAGTCATTCATAATCCTTCAGCTTCAATAGAAAAGAAGGGTATAGCACATTAGAGTCTCTAACAACTTCTGCTGACATATAATGTCACACGTGACATACAATCCAACAATATCTCTACCGTAATCCTTGGTTTCCATATCGATACTATAGGCGCAATACTTTTTTCAGATATGTATGTCGTAATGGATCTGCCTGTATCATCGGTGTCTACTCAGCATCCATGGTTCCGAGATGGCGATACAGAAGTGTTCGTAACAGCCACAGAAGGAACAGCCGCCTACAGTCAACCGAATTTCCATAAATTCCCAGGCATTAACTCCACAAAGTACTGCTCTTTACGAAAAGGATTTATTATAATAATCTATACATGCTGGTTTTCAAGGTATCTGGGCTACCCGACGGAGTCAAATCCAGTGCTGAATTGGTCTAGCGAAAAGGTGAAGTCAACAATTCATGACGCTGTCAAGAAATTTTTACTGCTCGGTATTGATGGCTTTCACATTGACCACGTTAGCCAGCTGGCTGTAGATGAGCTGGGAAAACCTGATGTGAGTTGGTTCTCCAGAGAATCTACAGGTTTTACTACGGTAATTTGTTATGCAGTTGCAGATTATATCTTGACTTTTAGCATGATGCAGCAATTGATGTGCTGAAGGAGTTGACGTCGTCGATCAAGCAGTTCATCGAATCTCATGACGACCTACGCGAAAAGAATATGTAGGTTTTGTCTCATATGAAATGCGCTGGTGTGGTCAATGCTCAGAGCATTCTGTGGATTATTAGCACCACTGCAGGCTTTTGCGACCCCCAGCCAATTTTAAACAAATATAAATATTCATCCGTGTTATATTCCTAGCCATACCTATGGGATCCGTACATAAGTAAGGTGATAAGGTGTATCATAATCACGGAGTACAAGGTTTTTAACTGACTGACTGTGTGGCTCCAAAAAGGCTTTGAGAAAACAAATTTCTAGAAAAAAACTTTCACGAATGCGCCGAAGGTGTAGGATTTCGTGGAGTGGGCGGTGTTCGTCGCTGCAGCCTTCATCCCTTCATTCGAGTGCAAAGAAATAAACAATAGTAAGCAAAGAAACCATGTTCAAAAAGAATTCAGTTGAAAAGAAGCGAAGGAGTAGTTTAACCTCCGTTTTGCACGGGCCCTTAGACGGATTTTACCATTTCAATAGTTGTTTGTTTTTTCCCAGCCAGTGAAGTAACCAATAAATTGGGATGAGGTGGGTTGAGAAGTATGCTCTTAACCACTCCCATGAAAGAAATCGGATACCTACAATATTTGCCCGATACTTATTGCATTTCCCATAGCGGCGGCGATGGTGGCGGTCTTTGAGCGGCGAAGTATGCTGTACTGTGGTATAGCGGTTCATTATCGGTTAGGAAGTGAAGGAACAGTCTCTTGAACTGTAGGTTTTTTAAGAACCCACTGCCGAAATACTTGCACAGTACTGCGTAGTACGTGTAGGAATCGTACACGAAAAAATAAGTTCCTCTGTTACCTATATATTTATGCTGTATTTGCTCAATAATGGCAGCATGCAAAGTTTCACACAAAAAAGTGAGAAACCGGTTAAGCTACAACTTCTCAAAGTGGCGGACAAGGGGGAGGGGTCTTCTCGTAAATCCGTGTAAGTGCTCGCTCCGGCGTCAGCCGCCGTTGGAGACGAAGAGGGAGGCTGTTCACGTAACCCAAGTTCCTGTTCCCAAAGGGCGTCTCCGACCGCGGCGGACAACGGGGCGAGCATTTACTCTGGGGCTCTTCCCCTTCGGCCACTACTTTCAGAAGCTGTATCCTAGCCGGATTCTCCATTTTTGGCATGAAACTTTGCATGCATCCCTCATTAGACAAATACAGCAATAATGTAAGTGTCAAATCTTTTCACGTGCACGATTCCTTTACCATGGTAGGATATGGGCGGGTGTTCGAGCGCTATCGAACTGCACTTATTTGTCCTGTCAGTGGATAGACTACGATGCTTCGACTGAAAAAACTCAAAGGTTACTTCCTCTTGCCGTCCTCGTCACTTTTTTTGTGTCGTGCATTTAACTCCGCCACAAACATGAAATTTCCACCGCTTCGTTTATGACTGCGGCGTACGCTGTTGAAGCATTGAGAGCCGCTCCAAATAAAGATTCTTTGATGAAAATAAAAGCTGCAAATAATGATCTTTTGATGTAAAATATGTATAGCTTGAAAATGAGAGGAGCGAAGGAAAGTTGGCTGAAAATGCGTCACCGTGTGCTTTTCGCCGCTGCATTCAATCACAGCTGCTTGTCAAGAGAAAATATTCATGCATGACGCATTCGAGCTCACAAGCCGCAAGTATAAGTGTGTGCTTTTCAGTGATGAACCTATTTCAGTGTGCTGTTCTCATCACTTCGTGATATCGAAGATCTTCATGCAAAAGCCAAAGAGACCGGTGATCTACATCATGTTATCGATAACACGTTCACCTCGTTATCAAGCGAAAAATGCACCGATGGAGTGGTCACCTGTGTTCACAACTCTCTAGATGCTGCTTATGCAAGACATCAGGTAAAGTTACCATTTCATTTGGCGTTAAAATTGATTCAAATGAATAAAAATCGAAATTTCATCAAGAAATGTATTTTTATTTAGTTTCGACAACTCTTCAGATAACATCTGAATGCTTGATGATTTCCTATAAAGTTCTGTATTAATGCTTCTGTGGATACTTCAATTTTAAACTGATACGATATCAAGTCTAGAATTTTAATAGTCTGGGTTCAGTACCTTATCTCTCTCCCTGAAACACCTTATATAGCATATAGTACTGCATTTTCTTGAAAAAAGTGAATTATCTTGCGGAGTAATAAGGAAAAGTGTCAGCTCAGTTTTTTTCTTTTGAAGGAAGCTCCTTGGAAAGTTTTTCAGAGGGTGAGTTGCATGTGAAGTATGTGATTTTTAAATGAAATGTGTGGAGTAGCCTCTATCACATGCGAGAAAATGCTGTACTACGAGAATGTCATCCTGATCGCCCGTGAAGATGCTAGACACAACACTGACTGAGGATGGAATGATTTATTCGAGAGTGAAGCACCCTTATATACACACTCTATCTATCATGCCTATCGTCTGTTCCTTCTTCATTCTTCACTCTCGCACATTCGCTTACACCCTCACAGTCTCCCAATTTGCCGTTTAAAATTTTTTTAAATAAAAATGTTTCCCATGTGGCCGTCAAACTCAGTTTGGAATCGAGGCAGGTCTGAGCTCCAATATGGTTTAACCATTTCTCACGTAAGAAACCTATACCTGTACCTAGAACCTGTTTCATCTACCCGTAGCTCCTTCCCCTCTCGAATCCTAAGCTAAACTTTCCCGCATCGCGTTTCCCCAACCCGCAGTCTCCCACCCGTTCCAACTACTACAGAGCTATTTATCCCAGAAAAATGCTAATCAATATCTCAGAGTAAGTGAGAGTAAATGTTCTAAGAAAGGTCCCACTTGTAGGTAACCTTGACGTTTGCTTCAATTTACCGAAAGAGAATCTTGGGGATTAAACTGTGTTTTAGATTTTAGTTTTTTTTTCTTCGTGAACTAATTGCTAACTGAAGTCGACCCTAGATTAAGCCAGGATAGCGAGTGTAAGGAAAGATTCACTTAATCTGTGCTCATTTGCACGAATGCACTGTAGTTGATAGTTCTTATAAAAAATCATAGTTCTCGAAAATCATCACAAAAGAATTTATCTTCAGGCCGATTCATTTACACCCTATTGGCAATTTTCGAATGCAGACAGCAGCCGATTAGCGTCTAGATTCGATGCTGAAACCGCCAATTTGCTCACTTTCATGCAGGTAAATTTTAGGATTTCTGAAATGAGCGTTTTTCGTGACATGGCTTGTGGGGGTTATGTTCCACGAGGATAGGGATGTGTTCAATTATCTACTAGTTTGAGATTTTTGAACCATCCATTTCACAGCTATGCTGGATAATCGTGATCCTGGCATTTTCCAGCTGACCCTACCAGGAGCACTGTCGTTGTACTACGGACAAGAGTTAGGTCTGACGGATGTCGGTAATCCACCAAGCCCCCGAGGAGTGATGCAGTGGACTCCGTCCGGTAACGATCATCATGGATTCCTTTCATCGAGCGAGTCAAACATCGGGAAGTTGTTCTTCGCCGAAAGTGACAACACCGATGAGCAGGACAATTTTGAGGTCAGGAATCTTTGCTGTTTTAAAAAGTAGAGAAACTTGCTGATTTTCATAGAATTCCCTTTTTCAATTTTAGAAAGCTGTCTGGGAACTTCTATATTTTCAGAGTCAATATGCCAAGGAGAACTCTCCACTCAAAGTCTATCAGAAGTTAGCAAACATGCGTCAACGTGACGAAGCACTGATTGTTGGCAGCACGATACGGCATACGGTAGAAGGCGATGTGGTCATCTATTCGCGATACGTTAGAGGTGAAAATGGAACTTGCGTTGGAACCGTGAGTGACTTTTTCAAGATAAAGGATGGGTTGAGGCCTTCGTATGTTTGGAATATATCACGCATTTGGCTCCCATTTGAAAAGTTCTTATATCTGAATGTTCATTTTACCCATATATACAATACCGCTCGCGTCGAGTGAGTAATTTTCGCCTTGCGACGGTTTGTTCGCGGACAAACCGTCGCAAGGCGAAAATTACTCACCCGACGCGAGCGGTATTGTACATTTTGCTAATGAGTCTGAACAACAGAAAAAGTACTAGGCCGCTTGAATTCCCGTCGCAAATCTTTGAAATTTCTGTTGGTCTAAAATCTTTCAAGCTAGTGAGCTTCGCGTGCGGCTCCAGCTCACAAGGAGCCAGGGAGACAGTTATCTTGGTGACCCGATTCACGTGATGAGCTGACCAAGCTCGAGTGTCCTGACCCACACACCCTTACGATGCTGTAGGTGGTTCTATTGTAGAATTTTCACAGGAAACTATTTTTCATGGCTGTTCCGACGTCTACCCCATTTGTTAATGGTTGAAACCGTCTGCGTTCGCCGAATAGTCTTTTTTGATCGTGATATCATCACTGCTAGCCAAGCGAGTTCGCTATGATATTGCTCGGAAAGGCGAATGCAACGGTTCCTAAAGCAGGCGCAATGTGATAAGGCCATATGAACATTTCTAAGTTATCTTCCTGCATTTTTGACTGATGGTGAAATGCGTGATGTGTCCCAAAATTTGGTTTAAAATAAAAATTCATTGGGCTTACTCACTTTGCTCTCATCAGGCTTTCGTCGTTGCGTTAAACTTCGGTTCGGACATCGTTCCAGTCAACTTCTCTCATTTAAAAGGCACTGAACTCCTGCCGGTGAACAAAGATCTTTCCAGAGCTGGGGTGAGTCGAATTTTCCAATTGGGCATTGCTTTTTTATGTTCATGTCTGATTCCTTTATTTATTTGGATTGCCTAATTGCTTAGTTGATTTCATTGTTTGCTTATGATTATATTACTTCTATAAACCTTCATTTCAGAAAAGCATTACATTTTTCAGATAGCCGCAGTCACTCCCGGTGTGGCTGAATATCGAGCACGTGATAAGATGGATCTCAGTGATGCAACTATTACATTGCCAGCAAAACAAGCCATCATGATCAAGCTTTGATAGGATTGTGGAACCTTCTCTTTTGAAACGATGCAATAAAACTTCTAATTTGTTTTTTCTTCTAAAAAAGTGACGTCTATTTGGTATTTGCGCGACCAAAACTATCGCTCTCTCACTCTGCAAGGTGCATTTTGTAAAGATTTTGTAAAGGCTTTTGTCATGAAAAGGCCTTTCGTATCAAGATCCTTTGTGGATTATAATAAAATTGATTTGTAGAGTTTATTCCGTATTACGGTATTCGAAGAAATGGGATT
This sequence comes from Trichostrongylus colubriformis, assembly GCA_963978905.1. Classification (NCBI taxonomy): domain Eukaryota; kingdom Metazoa; phylum Nematoda; class Chromadorea; order Rhabditida; family Trichostrongylidae; genus Trichostrongylus; species Trichostrongylus colubriformis. The sequence goes on along the minus strand of OZ022256.1, from coordinate 51,839,850 downwards.
CTCCTTGCTGGCGCCTTAAAACGGCTCGTTTAATTGCAGCGTAATCCGTGAGCGTGCAGGTAAATACACATAATTCATATTGCAAAGCTTATTACTATTTTACAGTAGTTGGAACAATTAATATATACACGATTATATTATTTATTCAAAGGCACTGTCAGGGGTAAAGAGGAAATCAGAAATGAGAAGAATATTTTCAAACATTTACTCTAGAAGAGATGATCTGTGGCAAAACTCCCTCAGAAAACTGGGCCTCGGGTCTTTATCGCGGTGAGCCAGCGCTGCCAATCACCCTTCCTCGCATCTGCCAAGCGAAGTGCTGCGAGGGCGGGGCTAATCTCTCGCCCCTCTGCATCTACTCCCACTGGCTAATGATGCAGAGGGAGAGAAAGGGAGGGAGTGAGGAGAAGGATTTCGGGTTCTTATTTACCGGATTTTTCGAGAGCTCATTCTACTCCTCCTCTATTGCTACCGGAATTATCCCTGACGGGGTATTTAGGAATCCTGAAAGCTATTGATTCCGGTGCAACCTGTAATCGTAACCTTCTGAAACTTTCCACGAGGTCAGCTTGATATGATAGGAAATGAGAACAGGTGGCGGAAATTTTGTGGCCTTCAAACTCCCCTCCAGCATCCCCTGATAATCTCTCGGGTTCTTGAGAAAGACTTGGAGCTCTTCCAAGCCTCACAAAGATGGGAAGACAACGAAAATGACAAGGCAGCACGCTAGGAATTTCTTGCTGCAGTCAGGTTAGTTGCTCAGAGATTCTGATGTCTACGCAATGGAGAAAACACAGGAAAAAGCGCGCGAAACATGAATGTTCACTGTTTTTAAATTCCCCTGTTGCGTAGCCCTCAGTGAAGCACCGGACAGGGGGAAAGCGATAGGGACATAGACAGCATGGTCTCGATGTCACGGCTGTTAGTTCCTAGTCATCTCAGTGTCAAAATATCGAATGTCTTGTTCCAATAATGGTGCAATCTGGATAGTTTTAAAAGGAGATATCTGCACGGTAGTGCACTTATTCCGATATTCACAAGATTTGCCTCAAAGGGAGAGGCGACCAATGAGGAGGGCGCAACAATTGGTTCAAACCCGCCCATCAGCACTATGCTCACTCTCTAGCAAGGGAAGAGCACCAATGAGAACGCCTTAGATTTTGTGCTTTGATTTGCTATAATCTAGAAAGTCTCAAAAAAAGTAAGAAATTCTCCTACTATGGGCAACTCCCATTCGTTTTCTAATTGCTATACTTTAACAAAGGCAAAATTTAAAAATGTTTTTTACTGCATTTATTCCTAAGATGCTAGAGTAACCATATTCATACATTTTTGTGACTAGCTACATCTATATATCTTAATTATTACACCTACACAGCTAAAGCTAGAGCATCCCCAGATCAGGCGACAGGATAATTGCCGCATTTTCTCCATCAGAAGCGATAGGAGGTGAAAGTAACGAGGGACTGAGCACGAATGCCGTATGATACATGGGAGAAAGAACCAACGGGGAGAGTAGGGCTGGGGATAGAATAACGGGCGAAGCAGCAAGAGGACTTAGAACCATTGGGGATAGCACCAATGGTGATAGAATAATCGGATTGAAAACCCCTGGTGAGAGGATATATGGTACCATAAGGAGAGGGCTAAGTATGGCTGGACTAAAAATGCCTGGTGACAGCACAAATGGTGACAACGCTACTGGAGAAAGAATAATGGGAACAAATGCAAACGGAGACAGAATGATCGGACATAAAGCCCAAGGTGATGTTATAAGAGCCGAGAACAGCCATGGTGATAGGATCAGTGGCCCAATAAGGGTTGGAGACGACACAAAGACAGAAAGCACCACTGGAGAAAAAATGGAGTTCAAATTGGTGATGGGCGCGTCTGAAAATAGAGATGTGAACAATTATATTTCCATCTTAATGAAATTTGCCCAATCTCAATGCTGGCAAGCTCGCGAGCCGCGCCGCAGGTAGGCCACACCCACTTCGGTTGCCTTTCCTGTTACTGGTCAAAGTAGGCATGGCCTCCTTCAGGAACAGAAGTTTTGGAAAAATCGAAATTCAAAACTCACTGACAAAAAGTGCGCCTACAGTTGGCGAACTGATGAGGTCATACTTCATTCGCCGATTATAATCTGATTTTCCGACCGCTTGTAGTCGTATCGTATTGATGAACTTCCTTTCCAGTTGATCCTTGCGTAATCCTTCGGTTCGTCGCACAAACTTTTGATTGTAATAGGGAGATTCCGGACCGTACACAAGACGACGTTGGCGGTCTGTCATGAAGGCAAATCCACGTTTTTTGAACGATTCCATCTGAAATAAGGCTTGGATCAGATTCAGCGCTAACTAGTCGGCGTCGCGAGCTAACTGACTATAACATTTTGGTACACTGGGTAGTGAATGGTAGGAGTCCATTGCTTTTCGGGCGGAAGCTGGTTCTTGTGGTTTAAAGGAATCGTACACGAAAAATATGTCACCTTGTTTTCATACATTCATGTTGTAGTTGTACATGAGGGCTGCGTGGAAAGTTTCTCGGAAAAGTGAGAATCCGGTTGGGATACAGTTCCTCAAAATTTTGGCTTAGGGGGCGGGGCCTAAGAGCAAGTGCCCGCCCCTTCGTCCGCTGCGAGGGGAAACGAAGAGCGGGATTAGTTGCGCAATTTTCTGTTCCCACTATGGATCTCCGATCGCGGTGGGCGACGGGGCGTGATTTATCCTGGGGCTCGCCCTTTCGCTCACCATCAACACTTCGAGGACTGTATTATCTCACTTTTTCGTGCGAAACTTCACGTGCGACTCTTATTGAGAAAATGCAGCGTAAGCATATGGGTAACAGCGAAACTCTTCTTCCCGTGTACGATTCCTTTGAACAGTTAGGTATGCCACGGTAAGGCAGCGATCATATTAGTAGAATATAAATTTCTGTAGAATTGCGAGAAAGGAATGAGACGTTTCGGAAGAATCGCGGAATTTGAGCTGTTGTGGATGTGCGAAATTGTAGAATGTGCAGAAAAAGCTCAGATACCGGACGATTGTTAAGCTTCACCTAGCTAACTGAATCAGCGAAGTGAAGCTTCTGTAACTCCGTCATTTCCATGAAAACGCAACTTCCACACCTATTCCGATCGATACTTGTCTAATTTTTCTGCGAAGATTTCACAGCTACGCTCATTCCATAATTTCGCTTTAACACAGAGCGGATTTTTTTGAATTTCCCGATCAATCTACTTCTTTGACACGAATTCTATGATTCCGCAAAATACGGATTCTACCATCATTAACGGTGCCTAAGGAATAAAAATCGTGCGGAGCTCACCAGCTTTTGTTTTAGAATGCGCATTTTTCATTACCTTTTTGTATTCAGAATCGTTGTGGTATTTGAAGAGCGCGATAAATCGCTAGTGCATATACTACTTCACGCCCCTGTAGCCGCTTTAGTATTGCCCCGAGATATGAACTCCGGATCAAGTGACTTGGAGCGGCACCACATGACGCTACACTGCTTCTGCTCATCCACATATATCACCACTGGAACAACGCCGTGTGATCAGTTTTTTCGTTTCTTCTTATAAATATTAGGCACCTAGTAACGTTTAGTGTGCGTCAGAACACTCGTATTGAGTCAGCTCAAAGTAGGCAAAATGGTGGCCGTTTTGACCTTTGGCACGTAGTTGATCCTCAACGGTACCAGCATGGCATTAATGCACCCGCGATATTTTCATTCGCGTGGTGCAATGTCCCGGTCCGAGTGTCCTGATGTGCGTATCCCAACTAACGCGGACATATGTGGATTGTTGCTTTCGCTGTACCACAGAGGAAGCTATTAGCTTCATATGTTTTGATATACTTCTCGTTGAAAAATATGTTACCACTTACTAGATTAATTACATTTTCATCCCAGGCGCACTTCAAAATTCACCTGATCATCCGAGTACGTTTTTTCCATCATCTCTATCACTTCAATTTTCTGTCGCTCTCTCTTCCCAATCGTCTTTTCCACATCATCTTTAGACATTTGTGGAGTTTCAGATTTGATCCGACTCTGAATTGAACACGTAATAGTGAGGAATTTCTAGTCGGTTTTCAGGTAACATTGAACTTTAACAGAACACCGTTACAAAGCAACAATTGGCTTTAAACGTTGCAGATTACTCACCAAAGCTTTCCTCATTCCGGCTGTCGCTCCGCTCACTTCTAGAAGCAATTCAAGTAGAGCATTCCTCTCAGGATTGTCATTATTCGAATCCATGGACAAAGGTATGTCCGGTGATAGCAACGATATCTTTAACGAAGTTTGCTATTAGTTGTTACAAGTATGCTGAGTTATGGGCAAAGGCTTCGGTCTCGGACAGGACTCGAATCCGCACTTCATGCTTTCTGGGCACATGCGCTAATCCATAACACTACCGAGACCCCTTTCACTTTAATTGTGTTGAGCCGGTCAATATCGGTACCAAACCGTGAAAGTGAAAGCTTGAGTAGATATTGATTTTGAAGTTTTTGATTTTTGGTAGCTGCTGATTTTCGCCGCAGGCCGCGATGAGATGGTTGTTACAAGTTTGCTAATTATGTTCAGTAGTGGTGCAGGAGGAACTGTTTCCCGCTGCATTTTCGCCATAGGCGCAGAGATACATCACGACGGTTTTCTCTTGCAACCCGTTTGTCTCATTTGAAGGCAGTGTTAGGGGAAATTCGAACGAAGAGTGAAAAAAGCAGTGAATATGAAAGTCGAGAGGTCTAGTCATAGCACAGAGAAGGAAAAACGGATGGAAATGGTCAAAGACCCGAGAAATAGGACCCCTTCCCACCGTTGATTCACGAGGTGGAGCCTTTCCGTGAAGAGGCGGGTAATTTGGACGAGTTTTCCACTGGCGTGTTGCCCTGTCGTAAACACAAAGGGATGTTCGGAAATGGGAAAGCATCCTTTTTCTGGAGTGAGCTTCAACCTTAAACTAATAGAGCAGGCCGCGATTCCTTCCATTTACACTCCAGCCAATCAATCGTAGGAGGCGGACCTAGCCACGAAAGGCGGCTGGAGCTATAAAGGCCGCTTCTGCCTCAACTCCGGAGCGCGCCTTTTGCAGGGAATTTCGCCGCAGTTAGGCTTCCTAGACCCCTAGTTTTTGAGTGAATGACTCCTTTTAGCGATTCCTCATCACTAACATTACCCCTAACACTGTTTAAAATAGAGAATGGTAATTATTACATGCAATTATAGTATTGTCACGTCTTAAAATCCAAGCTACATAAGGGATAATAAAAGGGAATAAAGCGACTAGCACTCAAAATTTATGCACAAATAATTAAAGTTCTAGAAGGATAAAGTTATTGGCGTTATCAACCCCTTCCTGGGATGCGCAGACATTCTATTAGGTTGGTGAAAAAGTCCTGGGACACTGAGAACTTTTCTTTCAAATTTTAAAAACTTTATTTCTTCGTCATTTCAAATCACAAAGTAATCACCTTCTGCCTCGATAACACTTTGCCATTTTTTGGGCAGATACGAATACCTTTTCTCCAGAAGGAAGCTGGCTGTGAGTCGAAGAAGCGCGTCACCTCCGATTCAAGTTGAGCTTGATCATTAAATTCCTTATCTCTGAGATTTTGTTTGAGGGCCCTAAATAGGTGATAATCGGAAGGGGCAAGGTCGGGCGAATACGGAGGGTGAGGCAGTACTTCCCATCCAAGCTCCTCCAACTTCTCCCGAGACATTCTTGCAACATGAGGGCGTGCGTTGTCATGAAGAAAGTAAACTTTGTTTCGTCCTGGCCGCTTTTGTTGCATTGCCTCGCTCAACCTCTGCAGCTGATTAGACTAGATGCTTGCGGTTACTGTGGTACCACTTTCGAGAAATTCGTGGCAAAGCATTCCTTGTGAGTCCCACCAACAGCACAGCATCACCTTTTCTTGATGGGTGTCTGTCTTCGATTGAGTCGGAGCCGCTTCTCCTTAGGGAAACCACTGGACTCTCCTGCTATGATTCGCGTAGAAGACCCAGGATTCATCCCCTGTAACGACCCCTCCCAGAAAGTCCTTAATCCGGAATCGACTGAGGAGAGACTGAGCGATGCTTAACCTCGATGACCGATCTGAATCGCTCAGTTCGTGGGACACCCAAGTCGAAATAAGTCGAAATAAGTTCAGTGTTATCTACGATTGTGTGGCTATTGATCTGTAACGTCGATCGACCCACGGATCCTTTTTTCGAATTTTAACTTTTTTTTGAAATTGGTGTCCCAGGACTTTTTCACCAACCTAATAGCTCCATTCCGAATCGTGATGACTGGTGACTGTGATGTGGCCTATACAATGACTTGCGGTGGCCAGCCGATGTTCAAGTCAGTGCTTTTCTCCTCCCAGACGAGTCTGGTACCGATTCGCCAACCCCGGAGGGATGGAAGGCTTGGTTGGTCTAGGTGGACGTTGATGCGGAATTTTATCCGCGCACCACGAGAGTGGGGTGTGCTCCACCTGTCACTACACCACCTCCGCTTACGCACAAATAATATCTTTATCTATCTATTTTTTATGAATAGATATAAGAACTATAATTGAATTAATATCACCTCATGGACAGCGTGTTTTGTGTTCCCAACTCTTGGTGATAATAAGCGAATCGTTTTATTCCCGACGACATGTCCTGTAGCTGCTGCTACAAGTTTAACCCCTGAAAATGTTCATTCAAAATACAATCATTTGCCCATTTGTAATTCCTGCTATTAATCTGACCAACCCTGGGCTAAGAATGTGTTCAATTTCTGGAGCCTTTTGCCTTCTTCAGTTTGCGTAGGATCGCTGTGTTGACTTGGATAGTTTTCTGGTGACGGATGAACCTTACTGCCGCTGTAAAAAGGGAATCATCCAGGAAAAGTGTTCAAGTGAATCTGGATAAGCTGAGCCAGTGATGTCAGTGAGCATTACTAGACCCCAAAACGGGGTGCGTGTCAGAACACTCGAATCGGCTTAGGTTGCGCCTGAAGGCAACGACCACCCCTCTAATGCAGTCAAATCAACGGATCCAAGAGGGGAGCTGTCGTGAGTTATGGAGCAAGCCACGTGGTGCGGTGACCTATTTCGAGTGTCCCGATGCAACCCCTCCAAGTATTGTCTTGGTCTTCAGCTCACTTTGTTGAATTCCTGTACGAACACCGACGTGGGTTAGTGGTTCGACTTCTTGCAGTACGAAAGCAGGTGTTCAGACTTCCTCATCGCTAATTTTAACGGCATAATTACCTGGTCAACATGGTAGAGAGCCTATTTTGCTTCTCATTGCGGTCACGATGATATATCAGTTCCTTCGCTAGAGATCTCCACCTGAAAACACCGCATTAAAAATATAGTGAAACAGCAAGCCTTGTGTACTGTTTACCCTCTGAGTGGCAAGGATTCCTCTCCTTTCAACAACGCTGCGGTTTTTCTCAGGTGATGAGAGAGCCTTGTAACGATAGAGTCACTTTTTTCGCTAAGCAGATGGTAAGACTCCTTGGTCATGATGGATCGAACGAATCTGAATGAACCGTTGCCGTTCCATCGCTTCTCGAGCTCCGGAAAAGATTCGTACCGTCTTTTTGGAGCTGTTTCTTTACGTTTCCTGAGGAGCATCTTCTGATCGATACTGGTCTTCCTACGAGAGATGCGTATTTCTAGAAATGAATAAGGATATTTAGGACACAAAACAACTTCATTTAGGGTGAATTTGGGCAGCCTATCGGGTTTCCATCACCAGAATGCAATAATGACGTCGCAAGGACGAGTTTGTAATGCTCTTAATCGTATTCCTTAACTAGCTATGACTAATTACAGTGGTTGTTCAATTTGTGTTGATGTTCTGGCTCGTCTAATGCACCCATGAATAAATAAATAAATAAATAAATAAATAAATAAGTACATAAATAAATAAATAAATAGTAAATAAATAAATAAGTAGGGTGTTTCCAGGATCGCTTTTATATCAGTTCAGTGTCATGCTGGGACTGTAACGAAGCGTTGGATCGGGATTCCCAGGTATTATCCAGGCATTGAAAATGGTTCAGTCTATCGCCTCACTTCGGGTCCTTATCCAGGGCGAAAACGGTTCAATCCAGGGGGCAACACGAAAAAAAAAATTGTGAAAAAGCGACAAAAACTCAAACTGATCGTGTAACTCATTTGCTGTATACACTGGTTACCGCTACTTCTTTACCTCTACTTTCAAGACCGTCAAAGGATCTCTAGAATGAGTTACCCGGATAAAAGCAAGGAGTCTAGGAAGACTAATGTGGTTAAATTCCCAGTGAAAGGAGCGCTACTGAGCTTCGGTGGAGGCATCTTTTCTACAGCTGCCACTTGTTCTAAGGTGACTGTCCCCTTTCAAAATTATTGGTAGGGAGGGGGTCCTATTTTTTGAATTGACCGCTTTTTCACACTACTGAACACCTCGACTTTCATATTCAGTGATCTTTTTGTATTCGCCCCAAATCGCCCTACCACTGCGTTTTGCTGAGTTTTCGATATAGTATCCTGTGCTGCTAATTGGTTTACACGAACCGAAGAAGAGCCGAATTCCGAGAATTTCGTTTCTTAGTAAGTGGAATGAGGAAGTAACCAGTGCGCACGATGTGTACGTGATGCGCTCAAGAAATGGAAGTGCGTAATCCTCCGTCAGTGGATTAAGACGTGTGACAAAGATTGCTTGTGATCATGGCACATACTGTACTCTTTTTACAATCATACCCAAATGGGAAAATGGTGCTCCCAATAATGACACATGGTCAAAGATCGTTACTCATAGGATTGGTCAATAGCTTTACTTTTGTTTCATAAGCTCAGAAGAATTAACCTACTGCGTTTCTGATGCTCATGAAGCATCGCGGTAGGTCGATTTCAAATTTATGTGCGACTCTTTGAAACTTACCTTTCCGGAATCCTCCAAATTTCACGTTTCAAATACGTGTCTACGTACATAATCTCGATATATGATCATGAATAGATATAATTAAAAAATTAATTCCTCAGAAATAGAGTTCAGTTTGGTGTAAAAATAGACATACATGAAGAGGAAAAAAATTACAAAGTGTCACAAAATTTTTCCCACAACTTAATGATATTTCGCAGTAACAAGTCACAGGCTTTTAAAGCACACCTTTCGGAGTACCTGTAGCGGTAGTTATAATTCAGAACACTGAAATAGAAAATTGAAATAGTATCGAAAATAAAGGAGTATTGGAACTTAGTTAAGAGTTTTGGCACTGACCTATACGTCGTAACACTTTGTGCCTGCTTCGTTTCTTTATTCTTCGCAAGCTTTCCATTAGTGCTACGAAACACTTTGCCTCTTCAGAAAAACTGTTCGATGTAGAGAAACACTGCTCAATTTTTAACCGATTTGGTGTTGAAAGCATGTCCATCCTGAAATAACATATGCACTATTCATAGGTGTGGGTAGGACTAGTTAGGGGGAGGCTTTTCGTAGGGAAAGATCTTTTGAGCAGTTGGAAGGGTTTTGATCTACAGTCCGTTTCGGAGCGCTTGATAGGGCGTGGCCTACAAACTTGGGTGAGAGTGTATCCAATTCTCTTACCCTGCCACACACTAACATTCTTGCCACTCAGGCCAGCCCTATCAAGCGTTCCGAAATAGACTGTATGTATATGCTTGATGTGCATATGAGCCTATAGCATGCAAAAAGCCGTTGTGAAAGCGCCTCTCCCAATGAGGAACTTTCCGGATGTGCGGCAAGTGTTCCGGTGATTAGTATGAGGTCAGATCACCCTTGTGTGGATCTGCTTTAGACAACTGATTCACTACCGATTTCAAGATCTAAGCTATTTAACTGTTCTACTTATGTCAAAGATAAAAGTCAAAGCCTAAAGACTAATATTCGTGGTGTAATAAAGCTGGAAGTATATAAAATAGATAGTTAAGTTGTTGCATCATCCATCAAATACAATTTCCAATCGGAAGCAGCAAGATCTACAGAAAAGATGGAAGATAATCACTATAACGATCCGTAATATAAGGTTCTGTAAATAAATTAGTCTCTATAGAAAGCTAATTTCGTCGTGTCTATAGTGGACTACTCTCCTTGCAACACTGGTGACCCTGTCTCCCGGACCACTGATCACAACAGATTCCAACTCTTTTATCGCAGAACCTTGGCATCGATATTACTAGTATAAGGCTTTTCTGATATGCCAACGAGGTTGTTAGGTGGAATATTTATTGATGGCCTGACGTTTCGACTGGATCGTTGGCATAACAGGAGAAGCCCTACTGGTCGGAACACTCATGTCTCCCAGAACTTCCATAACAAGACCCCCTGCACCCTGCAAGCTCACCTTTCTTTGGCTAAGCTACGTAGAACGGCACTGAATGCTTTCGTTGTCGCATTAGCATAGAACTCTTCGCCAAAATCTTGTGATACCGGTAGAATCACCTTATTTTCATCAAAGTTCTTCCTGAGGTATTCAGGTACGTCCTGCTCATCCAATCCATAACAAACAGCGAATAATAATATGACTGAATTGAATATAATCAAAATAAAAAAACAAAATATGAGCAATTAAATGACAGAATGTGATGACCCGGAAAAGGTTATGCTGTAGTGGAAAATGATACATAAAAGAGGGCAAACCCATACACATACCTTGGCCTAATAGACGCATGATTAACGGTCGCATATCGTTCGTAGCGTGACTTCATCAGAGAAATGTATCATTCGCGTACTGAATTCGTAAGAAGATTAATATACGGTTCAGTGGAGAGGTTACGCCGTGCGCACTAACCTTATCCTTTTCTCTCCCGTCATCTTTCAAGGAAGATATGGGCGCGGAATGATCACAAAATGGTGTTCTTTAGCATACCTGGTCATCCATCTTTCGACTGCCTGGAAATATTCCACTTTCTTTCCCTGTCCTCCCCCCCCCCACTTCCCATGTGCAACATTCGGGTATGAACTACTATTTATTCGATTGAAAAGGAAACTCCATCAGTTTTCATTGTGACGTTCTAAATTTGATTTAGTGGCAGGAGCACCAGCGTGATCTTGACTAAACCACGACAGAGTCTGGTGAGGGTCTAGCTTACTTAAGGGGGGAGGGGAGGGTGGATTAGTGAATAAAAAAAAACGGTGACCTTTACCATTATGATGGCAGGGCTCCAGATTTCCATGTGAATTGCAGCTACATAGCAAAAGGCCCGCTTCCTTGTATACAGGGGGTGCCAAAAAAAGCAATTTTTGTCCTCCACTTTGAACCCCACATTAGTCTAACTTCAGCTAATTCCAACCAGGTATTTTTATCTCTAAAATGGAGAGCAGACTTCACTCTACCACTGCCCTCCGTTACAGCCTTCCGCACGAGCAGGAATGGTTGTGTGTTCCGAGTGAACAAGATGTCTCACCTCAACTGGGCAAAATCCGAAACTTGGTCGCCCTCGTTCACAACCTTGCTAAAGTCCGTTGGTTTCCAACGCCCTTCGTTTCCAAGAGCCAGAACGTGCCATTACCACTGAAACCCCGCCGGAGGCAGGTTTGAGGCGTGAAAAATGATACTTCGGATCATAGCAGCGTTGTCCAAGCAGCAAGGGCTCTGTGACTTCCATGATCTGAAGGGCCAATTCGCAGGAAGCTTCCCACAAAAGACCTACCATGGAACCTGCTTAACTGATTTAAGGGGACCTTGATACCGTGGGTGCTCTGAAGCCCGACTGCGCCACTTGAAGGTTCCATACTTTTATGAAGGTGAAAGTAGTGAGTCTCAGCTTGTTTCTGCTTTCAGAGGGACATTCCTGGTGTATTTTGCCCCTGTACTTTTATCTCTTTCGTTTTCCTAGGTAGAATAGGCCGTGGGCGAATGGGCCGTGAGCAAAATTACTTTTTTGGCACCCCCTGTAGTGTTGGTGTTGCGCTTCATCTGATCCAGGCTCAGGCCTTCGTCAAGGAATCCTCGACGGAGGGAGGGGGATGGTATCCTACCTTGGGAGATAGGACGTCGTATTCAGGGGAGGCAAGATCGCTTTTTTCAAGATTTCCCTCTACGCCAGGGTCGACCCTGATCTGAACCCAACTGCGGCAGCAATCACCGTCACTGTTTGGACTGTTAGATGTAGCGCCCGACGTGATCAGCATTTTCATTATGGGCGAAAATATGTAGAGATCGAGAATTTTATGGCATGGTGAGGCACCACATCGCATTCGCCTCATGAGTTGAAGTGGTTCTGAGGGTGCAGTTAGGACCGAAATCAAACTCTCGACACCCTTATAAATAGTGATCGGGTCACAATTTATTCATTTGTGGTGCGGGTTAAGTATAAAATACACAAATAAATAAATTGCGACCCCGATTAATATTTATGAGGGAATCTAGAGTTAACTTTATCTGTGTATTTTATTCTCCTGTGTAATCTCACCATTGACAAATTTTGCTAATGATACGATTGCTCAAAAATATCGATTTCAGATGGAAATAAAAACAGCGCAATAATCACAAACATCAATGATTTATTCGCTCGAAAATGATTATGTACAAAAACCCGCAACTACATGACTACGGTAACGATGAGGTTAGACATTGTCGAGTAATTTCTGTATGGAACCGTTTTACGTAACTTCTAGAGATGTTCTCAAGTGGAAAAGTTCTCGACAGTTTAGTTAATATTTAATGAAGTCTTTAAAATTTTAGTTTCAGTGATAGTTCTTTGTCTCTGGAAGGAATGTTGTGAGAAATCCACAAATTGTACATAAAACTGCAAATGTGGCGAACATCAATCCGTTGAAAATATCATCCTGAAATATCCATATAATGTTCATATGTATTTCCTAAGTGTTGGTGGTCGCCCGGCCTTGATAATCAGATTGATTCCGTTAGCTTTTATGTTTCTCAAAAGTCCCTCTTAGGTTCTTCAGGCAATGTCCGGCAGGGTCGTAGTTTCCATATTCCATGACCCTCTGAGGAGATTCGTACAGAAACCTCCCCCTATTCTGCCTATTTGGGAGGGGGGTTGAGCCTGCGTATTATTCAAAAATTTTCCTTGGGGTCGACGCCAGACTCGACCCTGCATCCAATCCCTGAAAGTAGCCTCAGGGTTATCCTTGTAGTAAGCTGCTTGCAACACAATTTGAGCTGTATGCATTACCGTAGCACTCGTGATTATGACCCCTTTTCATATCAAAGAGCGCTGTTCCCATTTGGATTCCCATTAACTGCTTCTTTAATGGATCCGAACACCTACAACACACAGCTAGAGGTTTCTGGAGGGTACACAGATGCAAAATTAGAGCTCATAAATTAACTCACTTTCAACACTAATCTGTACCCTAATCGAAGCCAATTTTTGTGAAAGTGTAGTGATTTTTTAAAAAATTGCATAAATAAAAATCAGTTTTTAAACAAACCAGTATATTGCAATGTGGTGCGAGCATTGCTCCAATGTTACTAATGGTGGCACAGAATCCTAAGCAAATATTTCGATATTGCACGGGAAAGATCTCTGCGCCATACACGAAGCAGCACATAAAAGCGCTAGCCATTCCAAATTTGGCAATGAGCCAAATGCATAGATAAAAAGTAGGATGGGTATCTGAAAGTTCACGACAAAACATGTAGGATACGATCGACCGGCCACAAAGCTCAGTCTGGTTAAGAACACTGGGCATAATGAATTGGCCGAACTTTAAAAATTGAAAAATCAGATGAAATGATTAAGACCCGGGATATGAAATCACCAGTCTATCGACTGATTTTGGCGTCAGAAGCAACTTTGTGGGCAACATACTACTTTAGAATGAATAGAAATAACTCGGGTACGTGAATGTTCGGTGCGCAACCAATGACATATGGAGGCGGAGCCCTGCCAGGGAGGCGGCACCAGTCCGGCTCGATCCATCCTCTGAGTGCACCTCTCATGGCAAGGGGTCGTTGCCTTGAAACCCTAGCCTACATGCGTGGTGGACATATATATTCTCCTTCCTGGACGGCTCAGTCACCGCACCCATTCCCTCTAAAGTTTAAAGACACATTCCGCGATAATCAGATGAGTCGATTTACGTTCTTAGAACAGCAGATTCTCGGGTAACTAGTCAGGCCGCTCCTTTTCGCGTCGCCACGGTACGCTATCACGGCGCTACACCTCGTCGAACCCACTGCGACGCCACCCACTTGAGCTCCCTTATTGGTCAAGGGAGCAAAATGGGTGGCGACGCAGTGGGGTCGACCGGGTGTAGCGCCGTGGTAGCGCACCGTGGCGACCCGAAAAAGGTGCAGCCTGACTAGTTACCCGAGGATCTACTGTTTCAAGAAGGTAAATCGACCCATCTGATATCGCGGAAGGTGCCTTCAAGTTTACCTGCGTTCAAGAAACACATGAAAAACAATGAGGCTGCAGACAGTATGTGGCTGATGATCACTGTTGGCCTTCTTCCGAGCCTGGAAGACTGTTTTTTTAGAACTGAGCACATTCACTGATAGGAAATGAAGTAGTGAAAAGTAATGCCGCTACCACACCAAGGTCCCAGGATCAAGCCATGACTCGGGCTTTGCGAAGCCTTCATTTTGCAACGCTCATGACTTGTTCAGGACGATAAGGTTACTGGACTGTGCAATAGTAAACTTGTATAGATCACTATATGGGCATAATGTGCACGCAAATGTTACTGCAATCCCAAATGGAAGTGAAATGTGTGGCCGGGTGGTGCAGATATGACAGTGAATCGCGTGGCCGCTCACGGCGAACTGTGCGGCGGGTGCGAGTGCCAGTGGCAAGGCATGGCAGCCTTCAAGCGAGGCAGTGTGGCATGAGTGGAAGCGCAGACGTGACGCAGTCACGCTCGGCCGGCTCCCAAGGGCAATCGATACGGCGAGTCGTACTGGTGGCGCCGCGAGTGGAACGCCGCGAAGCGATTCGCTGTCATATCTGCACACACCCTGTGTGGGCACATTCCAGGAAAGAGGCTGTGGTTATGCTTAGTTTGATGTAACCCGTTATATTTTTGAACGTACCTATCGAGAGCAACTGGCATTATGAAATAGCAGGGAAGCTCTACAAGACCGGAGAACAGGAATGACCTGTCGGCATTGCCTTTGATGACCTGAAATTCATTAATGATGATTATCTATTGATAAATTGAAGTGGAAGTTAAGCACTTGCATCAGTGGCAGTTAACGAGAGGGTACTGTAAACCATGAAATCAACGACCCTGGAAGAATGTACTATAAGATAAAAATGATAATTTTTAATAAACGGCTGAAATGAGAATGTTGGCATCCCACGAGGAAAGCGCCAGAGTTCAAAGCGCAAGGGAAGTGATGACGTCTGCTCCCAAAAAGGTGTGGACGGACGCTATCAAAAGCGACCTCACCGAAGTGGAATCACTAGCTTTCTGCTCAAACAGAAACAAGTGGCGTTGTCGCGCGCGACTGTTCCTGTGGACGCACCGCAAGCCTAGCCCCACCCACAATCGTGGCTCTATAACCGGAGTTGCCTCTGCCAGTCGGTGCTTATACACTTTTCCATCCGAGAGGAGAAGAGCACCGGGCGTCAGCTACTGATATGCCGGGCCGGACTGTTGGGAGCGAGCGTGCCTCTCGCGCTTTGTAGTCGTAAGGAGGCGGTGCGGTCGGGCGACTGCGGTTGGCTTGGTTGAGCGCTGGTCCGCTATACCCGGAGACGTGGACGGCTGCAGATAGAGAAGAGAGCCTGAAGGATGCAGGAGTTACCGCTCACCGCATAACTCCTTTGATTGACAATTGGAGGGACGAAGCATGGTCGGGCCTGAGATCCGGCAGGAAGAAGAGTCGAGGTCGACTAATGTGAATAGTTGTGTATATAATAAATATAGTTGTCATAATCCTTGTACTTGCTGTTGTACTCAGGATAGTCTATAGGGTAGAGGAGAGGGCCTATACCTCTGGGGAACGGCGGCCATACTGTGGGGAAAGCAGAATGGTCCCTGGGGAATCCCATGTGGACAGTGACAGCCCACAGGCATAAGCAGCCGGGTGACGCGGGGTCTTGAGACCCGGAACACAATGGGGAGAAGAAGAAGAAGAATGGTTTTTTTAACAATTCGTTTATGCAAAACTTACCACAAAACCGTTTGAATGCTCATGTAAAGCGTCAGTCTCGAACTATGAAAGATATGTTCTGAAACGACATTACTTTCGTTTTACTTGTGGTACAGTAGTAAATGCCATTCATGTAATGCACCTGTGCACTTCACCTGAGCTAAATGGCATTAACGACTGTTCAGTGAGAATGGAAAGCGTGTATTGTTAACACAGAATTTCTCATTCTGAGGCATGCGGCACGATGCGTGCGATTTAGAGGCTCATGTGTGGTTGGGCCGTGAAGCGACTACATGCGGCGCCCCTAGCTCGCAAGCGTTGCGCGGCATTCCGCGTTGCGAAATCCTGTCCTAATGGTTCTCATACGAGAATTACGATTGGGAAGAAATAAAGTTAGTGGGGGAGATTAATAACGACTGGAAAAAATAATGTAATGGGGTGAAAGTTTCTGCTGACATAAATCTACATGCTCATATGCCTGGTGTAAAGCAAACTAGGTGTCTAGGTGAATGGTGTGGAGCGTTTCATCGTGATACGCGCACCCGATTTAGCAAGGTTCTATACATGTGACGCTCCGCCTTCGTGTCCACCTCCGCCTCCAAATAGCCGTGTAATACGTCTGGGGCTTGGCAATGATTGTCGGTACCTAGCTGCACACGAAAAGCAACATATGATTCAAGAAACCAACTTACGTAGACTTTCAGTGAGATTCTTCTCTTCTGGTACTCGAGCAGTTTCATTCGCGATTGTTTTCAGTACATCGCAATCGACTCGTTTTCTACCCCATCGATTTGCTCGTCCAATCCATTTCTGAGCTTCTATGGCTCTTTTCTTGGTGATCAGAAACCCGAGACTTTCAGGTAGGAATCTACAAAAGTTTAATCGTCAAACTGTTTCCAGCCTATCGTGTTATGAGGTGTGTAGAGCAGAAGAAGCTGAGCACCCCCACTTCTACTCACAATCTGCCAAGTTACCCCTTCCGGTACCTTCAAATGACCCGACATAGATTGAAAATGTACTGAGCAAGATCAAAAAGTAACAGATGATACTTCAAAATGGTTTAAATCATCCGATATGCGGGCGGTATGCTTTCTCTGTTGGCTTTTTGATTGGCTTAGAATTGCATGATGCGGCGTAGCACGACTTTCTCTACTTGCCGCTTCGTATACGGCACTTCATCTTGCAGACGCGGTGTTATCGCAACAAGGAGTGGAAGCATTTTATAAAAAGTTGCACATTTAAGCATTTTGGAGAGATCTTAAAGGGGTGAATCTGCTCAATAAAGCGTATATGTTTGCCTGGGGGAGAAGGGGTTCCTTTGCCCCTCTAGGCTTAGGTTAAAATATTGCCTAATGGGATGCCCCCTCACTGCGATAGCACCCCGAAAGCATTTATCAACAACACCTGTTCTGTGAGCCTTTTCACTTAAATTATAAGGCCGAAAAACTGAGTTCTTGATTAGCTATCTACGCCTCATCGGCGCCCCTGTCCACTGCAGGGTGCGTCCAAATAAAAGTTACATTGTTTTAAACTCACACGAACATAATTACACCGAATACTAGGGTCGGGAATGAGGTAATGAATTGGACAGCACGCCATGATTGAAAATGCATCGCTATAGGAGTTATAAGACAGTAACCTAAAAACAAAAAAAGTAAGAATAATCCGATCGCGACTCAGAATACAATGCGAAATTTTCTTAGTATGTCCCTCAGAGCCAAAGTAGCTAGCTAACTTGAAAATGGTTCATAAATACAATTTCACTCGAAGTGGTGAAACTGTGAGCACATAAATATTCTTCAAAAACAAAAAAAAAACTAAGAATGGGCCCTAGTCGGCAATCTACAAAATACAACTTTTATTTAATTCAGTCTCACTGAGATTATCGAATACCATGTAACGAAACTGCTCAAAATTTTTGCTCACCTCATCAGAATCTATTGAAAATTATAATATTGAAACATAATGCCTTTCACGGTTTTGCTTTCTTTGAATGAGCTTTTGGAGCTCATATGACCTATTTATGATACTCATGATAAATACGAGTGATAAGTGAAAAGTTGCTAGTACTGAACTGGTGGGATGTTTCGCTACCATCAAAGTGTTTACTCAGAAATGCTAAGGTTGATTTTATTTTGAAAAAGTAAAACTCGAAAATTGAAAAGTTTCTTAAGTCCTTCGGAATAAGATTCTGAAAACTTAAATTTTTGCACATAAGCTAATGTTCAATTAATTAAATAATTTCTTATTATTACGATTGTTCAATTAATTAAATGATTAATGTCAAATTCAAGAAGAAATAAAAAATTTTACCTGTTACCCAGAATATACCAAAAATCACAGAAGCATATGAATGACCTTTGAATGCGATTGATTCACAACACATAACCCAGTTGATCATGGTTATTGACTGAAATGTTTGTTATTTATTCTATTCATTTAATATGTAATCTGTGAACTGAATTATATCTCCCATGGAAAACACTCATGAGATTGATCAAAATTAGCAAAAATCCAGCTGAATGGTCGCATGGTTTCTGTTATATCTCAGTGGAAGTGCGACGCTGATATAACCCTCCCCCTCTACTTTACTCCATGGCATACATAAATAGATTTATTAATTGGGCCAATTTAATGTGAGGAGGGAGCTTTAGCCACACCTCTCCGCACGCCTAGAGTGACCGCTACCCCCTCAAGGGGAACGACGTCGAACGGATGAGCTTTGATGTAGCTCTTAATGGATGATGTAGCATAAGTAGCTTACTATTTTTCAAAAGGGTTGTGTGAACGGCCACCACAATCCACTCACATTGAAGAAAGATCCTTGAATGAATCGCCCGAAAAGCATTAAGTAAAAGTTTGAGGCAAAAGCAGCAAGAGTTCCAGCAAGTCCGGACACGAGCAGACTCCATACCAGTACAGGGCGACGACCAATCCTTAAAAATTTCTTGACATCAAATTTTTATCGGGCTGAAAGATCTCATAACATTCCTTCAAAAGCTCACCTATCAGCCGCCATGCAATACATTTGACCAAGCAGCAAATTTCCAAGAAAATACACTGATGACGTCATCTCGGCCGGGTCAATGGCGGTCCGTTGCAGTTGGAACTGAATGTGAAAACCGAAGGGTGGGAAATCAAACGATATTAGATCACCTCAGTATGTAGAGGAATCGGCCAGGGTCACATCTAGGGTCGGAGGAGATTTTGGGAGAATTACGATCCCCCTGCTTGACGCTTTCGGTCGTCAGACGATAATTATTGGGTTGGGGTAAGTCCCCGCCGTTTTTTTAATCCCCATTTTCGCATTGTTTCCTTCATCTTTCGACGAAGCTTATAGATGTTTTCGATAGAGCCTTTTCTGCTCTATAAAACACTACTATTTGTTTTTCGATTCCTTTGTCTACCTGATATTTATGAGGTTCGGAAATGAAGCAAGCTGAAGGCGAAAAATTGGCACTTGCGCACCTCTCTTTCTCGTCTGTCATCGAGATCAAAAAATGTGATTGTACATGTTTTCGATGGAGCTTTTTCAGCTCTACAGAACGGTACTACTTTTTATTCAAATCGCTCAACTTTTTGCTGTTTTTAAGACTCACAAAGGTAGTTGTTGTGTCTTCTCACTCCAATGTCGGTGACCGCTTTATTGTACTCCGGGAACACAGCACAACAAAAAGTGTCGACCTTACTCGAGGTCTGCTTATATAGGGTGAGGAATGGCTGTTTACGATTACACTTATTATCAGTCCATTCCTATACACAAGACAGTTCATTCCTATACACAACAGTAGTATTGGCAAAAGTGTGCACTTTCGTTATCTACTCCTCCTCGCCTACCATCGAGATTGGAGAGGTTGTTCATACATGCTTTCGGTAGAGCTTTTTTCGCTCTACAAGATGGTACCACTCTTCTTTTGTATACTCTCATATTTTAGCATGTAGAAATCGAGCATTTTCGACACATGGTGTTAAAAATGCTCGATTTCGTCGACTTTTAAATGTTCTAAAAAAATAGCAAAAATTAATTCCAACAAAAACCGTTAACACTATCTTGTAGAGCGGAAAGAGCTCTATCGAATGGTACAAAACAATCTGCCGAAAAAAGTCATTTCATTATGCAATACTGAATTGAAAAACAGGTGGAAACTTATTTCTACATGCTAAAATATGAGAGGATACAAAAGAAGAGTGGTACCATCTTGTAGAGCGAAAAAAGCTCTACCACAAGCATGTATGAATATCCTCTCCAATCTCGATGGTAGGCGAGGAGGAGTAGATAACGAAAGTGCACACTTTTGCCAATACTACCTTTGTGAGTCTTAAAAACAGCAAAAAGTTGAGCGATTTAGATAAAAAGTAGTACCGTTCTGTAGAGCTGAAAAAGCTCCATCGAAAACATGTACAATCACATATTTTGATCTCGATGACAGACGAGAAAGATGAGGTGCGCAGGTGCCAATTTTTCGCCTTCAGCTTACTTCATTTCCGAACCTCATAAATATTAGGTGGACAAAGGAATCGAAAAACAAATAGTAGTGTTTTATAGAGCAGAAAAGGCTCTATCGAAAACATATATAAGCTTCGTCGAAAGATGAAGGAAACAATGCGAAAATGGGGATTAGAAAAACGGCGGGGACTTATTCCCCAACCCAATATATTATGCCAGATTACTTAGTAGGATTGCCCATTGACCACTTTTTGGAGATCTTCCAATAGGTCCATAAGTCATTGAGAAAAAGGTGATTGTCGAGGAGTCCGCGAGGTAATTTCGAAAATTTTCTAAAGAAAATTTCGTAACCCAAATCACGGCTCAGGTTTCCTCGGCCCAAATTTGGCTTGGGGACCGAGGCCGCATGGTTTGGAATGTGGTGTGTGCAGATATGACAGCGAATTGCTTCGCGGCGTTTCACTCGCGGCGCCACCAGAACGACTCGCCGTATCGATTGCTCTTGGGAGCCGGCCGAGCATGACTGCGTCACGTCTGCGCTTCCACTCATGCCACACTGCCTCGCTTGAAGCCTGCCATGCCCTGCCACTGGCACTCGCACCCGCCGCGGCGCCGCGGGCGGCCACGCGTTTCGCTGTCATATCTGCACACACCCATTGGAATGCAGTCTGGGGCCTGCACGCTTCATCTCCTTCTAAGTTTACCTGTATATCTTGTTTCACAACCGACTTATTCAGTGTCCAAGTTCCTTATCCCAGATGGGATGTAGCGTTTAAACTGAAAAGTAAAAAATCGCAATAGTATCATTGTACCTCTTCCTGGACGGTGATAAAAGTGCAGTTATAGAGGCAGGCGGTTGGTGGCGACATGTATGCAGGTGACATTGTTGGCATCGCCGATAAGCACCATAGGAACGCCATTGACAGTGTGATGAAGATCGAATGAGGATTGAGCCTGAAATTTCGTGAAATTCATAAAATTTTCCCTTGCAATTTTTCCGTTTTTTTCTATTTTTCTTTTTGTAGCAGTAAATTTACATCGTGTGTGTCGTACTAATGCCGACGAAAAATGCTTGAGTTAGGTGAACTTCGATTTCAGACCGGGTTCAAATATCGTATTCAGTCTGGATCCCGCTTAATTATCGGCTCGATAATTAGCGGATCAGTGAGGGCAGTTACTTGGCAAAAGAGGCATGTTATTGATTGTGATAATATGTGACCAATAAAATTCTGTAGTAAAAACCATGCTGCTAAGAGAAAAAGAAAGAAATCCCCAATTTCGAGTAACGTGGTGTGAAAACTTATCCAAATCCCCGCGTTTGTGCTGTGATCATGTTCAAGCCGTAGATCACGACGCTGTCATTTTTCAGGGATTTTCAAGGGTTTTTTCATTTTTCCTCCACTTCAGTGCTTTTCTTTTTGTTTTACAACAACCCTCAATGTTTCATGGAGCGCAATCACCACGAAAAATGACGTGAATCGTGCCTTTGAAACAGTCACTAAGCCAATTCTAGTTCTTCTCATTGCCATGGTTCAATCATTCAATACAACCTAGCCAGAACGAATCCCTTTTTGGCGTAAAACGGCCTATTAATCGCCATGTTTTACTTTGCGTCTTTTTCACTGTGACAAGCTCAAAATTCTCCTACTTGAAGCTGAAGCTGATTTTTTAATGTTATTTTCATTAAATGTTTTGTCTAAATGGAGGCTCACAATCCTATTTCTGACAGGATTTCGTCTGACGTGGTGAAGTTTAGCGTTTTTAACGGTTTCTCCTCGTTCATATTCTGCTCGGCATCGCCATTTGGGACAATCTAAAATATCCTATTAAATTTGCTCGTATTAATGCACTCAAACGCAATTTACAAATAAATAGCATTTATGTTGTCTGCTGTTGGGATTCTGCTAATCGGATTAACCCATTTTCAGCAACTCAAGTTCATCGGTTCGCGGATACGAAGAAAGCCACATGCCAGATGTTACGCCCACAGAGACTGGCCACGTCTCTCAACCGATAGCCGCTTCGCGGTAGGTATGCTTGTGATTTATTCAAATAGAACAAGGGTGATAAGGCTTGCAAAGAGAAGATCGAGCGTATTTTTTATGGAGCTTATCTAAGTATACACTGACAGTAAGTAAAGTAAATTTGAACTTTATGTTGAGCAATTCAGTAGCAAAAACTTATCAAAACGGCAAATAACACTCAGGATCAAATAAATAAAAAAATGAGTTTTTTCAACTATTACAAAAATTCTTGAAAATAGTTTTACACCTTTTTTGCCATGCCGAGATCAGCTGCCGTGGCTATCAGGCGCGCCTCTTCCTCCTCCAATCTGAAACACGTACTCGTTGAAGTTATGAATAGTGAAGGAGTGGGGTTCAATCGAAAAATTTACGATGATCATCTTCGATCAGATAGCCAGTAGGCTGTGGCTGCCTCGATCAGGCACCCGCGGCCAGTTGATTGATGCTTTTCATGCTTTAATCCTTACGTTTCTCCTCATTTATTCTTCTCCATACATGAAATGGGGAAGCACTAGCTGCATCGAAAATAGTCCCCTCGTAGTTACTATAAAATGAAGATGCGAGATCCCTCTAGTTATTAGGAGCGAGCCTTTAGTGTTGGTCAACCTGTTTATGTGAATTTTCATCGATTATGCGGGATCGGGAACCTCTTATGCGTGCTCGGGTTTACTAGACAATGTCTTGGTCTTGTCGAGCTCGTCTGGCACTAGACAACCTATCCTTGATAGACCAATCTAGATTGAGTGACCACAATTCGTTCGCGACCCTCTTCGTCGCCACCCTTTTCCACTATTACTATTGAGTTGAGGAATAAGTTTCCGCGGTTTCCTTTAACCCCGTTTTTCACATTGTTTCCTCCATCTATCGACAAGGCTTATGTGTCATTCCGATAGAGCTTTATTTGCTCTACAAAATGCTACTATCTGTTTTTCGATTCCTTCGACTACCTGACATTGATGAGGTTTGGAGATGAAGTAAGCTGAAGGCAAAAATTGGCACTCTCGACACTTCGCCTTCCTCATCTGCCATCGGGATCAAAAATTTATGCGCTTATTACAAGGATGCTGAGTTAAGGTGAAAGGGATGTCGGTAGTGTAATGGATTAGCACATATCCCCGGAAAGGATGAAGTGCGGGTTCGAGTTCCGTCCGGCACCGAAGCTTTTGCCCATAACTCAGCATCCTTGTAGTAACTTTCGCATCGCGAGCTGCGGCGATAAACAGCAGTTATCAAAAATTAAAAAACATCAAAATCATTATGCGCTTCTGTTTTTGATAGAGCTATTTTAGCTTTACAGAATGGTAGTACCTTTTATAACAATCGCTCAACTTTTGCTGTTTTTGAGACCCACAAAGGCACAAAAATGTGCATTTTCGTTATCTCCTCTTCCTCGCCTACAATCGAGATCGAAACATCCAGGTATGCATTCGATAGAGCTCTTTTCGCTCTACAAGATGATACCAATCTTCTTTTGTATCCTCTCATAATTTAGCATGTAGGAACAAGTTTCTACCTGTTTTTCATTTCAAAATATTGCGTAATAAAAATAAGTATTTTTGGTTTTTGCCATTTTTAGGTCGTTTGAAAGTCGACGAAATCGAGCATTTTCATCACTTGGTGTTGTAAATACCCGATTTCGTGGACTTTAGATGACCTAAAAAACTGCAAAATCGATTTGAACAGAAACCGTAAATACTATCTTGTAGAGCGAAGAGAGCTATATCGAATGATATAAATTAAATATTCATTTCCACCACGCAATTTTGAATCAAAAAACAGATAGAAACTCATTCCTACATGCTAAGTTATGAGAGGATACAAATGAAGAGTGGTATCATCTCGTAAAGCAAAAAAAGCTCTATCGCATGCATACCTGAATATTCTCTTCGATCTCGATAGTAGGCGAGGAAGAGGAGATAAAGAAAGTGCACACTTTTGCGAGTACTGCCTTTGTGGATCTCAAAAACAGCAAAGTTGAGCGATTTGTATAAAAGGTACTACCATTCTGTAAATCTGAAAAAGCTCTATCAAAACATATGCACATACATTTTTTGGTCTCAACGGCAGACGGGAAAGATGAGGTGCGCAAGTGCCAATTTTTTGCCTTCAGCGTCAAAGGAATCGAAAAACAGTAGCATTCTGTAGAGCAAATAAAGCTCTATCGGAAACACACATAAGCTTTGTCGAAAGATGGAGGGAACAATAGAAAAACGGGGTTAAAGAAAACCGCGGAAACTTTTCCTCAACCCAATACATACATGTGATTTCTGTGGCGCCTTCCTCTGTGCTGAACTGGCCCTATTTTTGATGAAACACAAAAACCTTGCACTTCAGAGAAGTATATGATACGTCGGTAGCGCTGGTTTAAACTGAGGGTAAGAAGGACTCGTGGTGAGCTATTTAGGAAGATGGCCGGGGAAATGCATCGCTATAGTTTTTCACCACAGTTTCTATCGACTCTTTCTCATAGTAGCTAAGCTTAGTAAGGTAAAAACATCGCTATTACGACTTCCAAAATATATACAAGGGAAAATAACGTTTTTTATGTGAGCAAATGTGACAAGCAACGCTCTCTGTTACACAATAATCGGTTGAACCCAATCCAGATCATCCAGAGCATGGATTATATCCCGTCATAACACCTCGATTGTGGTGATTTTTTCGCTTCTGGATATCCAAATGGCATTTTCAGCGCAAACAACGATAAGCATAGTGCAGTGACAAAACGCGCTGGTTGTTACACGGTCCATAAGATCGATTTGAGAATCCATAGATAAGATTTCTTTTCTGTTTACGATGTTCAAGAAAAATCGTAGCAGGAACATATTAGGACTGAATAAGCCCCGTAACTATACCATACATTCAATATTCAACTATTTAAAGGCGGAGGCGATGCTCGGTAAGTGATCCCGCTCTCATTGTACGTGCAGAGATTGAATCACGGATGAGTGCAATCCCAGGTGAACCGAACTTTCCACTCGCCCCATGGTTGGAAGTATGGTACTAGATACTTTTGAACTTACGGATACTAGTTTGCACACTGGCAGGCCTCCGTAAGCCAAGCTTAACGGCGCAATTTGAATGGGTGTAGAAAGTACACATACAAAGGGATTACCAGAACCAAATACTTTTTATGTTGTTTTTATGTTTGATATTTTCAAATTCAAAACTCGGTTTCAATGAGACGTACGTCATCGTCATCCTTGATGCGTCGATCAAAGCTGTTTATCTTACGCACCTCTTGAAAACGCCTGTTTGCTCGCTTGAAAAATTCACATGATGTCGGCACTTCAGTCGATTCGATCCCATATGAGCTTTTCATGCCTCTGAGACTTGGTCCAATCGAAGTCGAGCAAAATTATCGGAAAATACGAGCCCCTCCCCCCTTATCCACCGATCGACGTATCTAGGTATTGTGTATACTATATGCAAGCTATCTCCCAAACTTCTCTAAAGAAAGTCCTGCGATCGATAATCAAACTATTTACACGTTTTTCTGCGTATGACTATCAACTGATATTTTGAAAGATCGATTCACTGACCTGGAATAATCTCAAGGATACGCGCGAGGAGAATTCAGAAAATCACGACCCCCTCCAAACCAAAATACGACCACCCGATAAGGATCCCTTGACGGAGGCCTAAGGCTGATTCCAACAGCAAAATAATGGAAGGAAAAATCAACATTCGCTTAGGATTCCTCCGAAAGCATCGCATTTGGTGGAATAGGTCATAAGTTTTTAGACCATTTTAGGCTCAAAAAAAGAAAAATAAATTCGCAAAGCTCAGAAAAGTCAACAAATATCATTGGCGAAAGTGTGAGCAGTTTAAAATACTGGAAGTTCATTGTAGTGTATATACTACCATTTTACTATGTTTTGTCACTATAGGTGATATTTTCAAAGTTCATTTACAGTTTGTCGGCATTTCCTGTCGATGCGCATCCACGTGTGTCGCATACATTATCGCCCCTGGGCCGAAAATCATTTGTAAAGCAGATGAGAAGGTTAGAATATCGATCCACTAGCTTAGCGTGGAAAGGAAATACAACAGAATAAGTAACATTACAGTATTAGCAAAATTTCCATTGAAAAAGTAACAGCTACTCCGTTGAATCAATTAATCTACTCTCCTTCGATCCAGGATCGCGGAAGCTTTGGTTTATGTAGCTGGGATGTACTATGACCAATGAGGCCAGCAGATGTGCAAATGAGTGATTTCAGTCGTTGTTTACACTGACGTTATAGCTTTGAATTCCTCTAAGGTTGTTTCATCCTAACCAGTCCCAAAGGATAAAGCTCGGTTGACCTCAACGAGGCTATAATCGGAATGGGATGCATACTGTAACGGCGTTACTTGTCATTATTTCACCTTTCTCATAATCTCAAATTGCTTGTGTTACGGCTGCTGGTCGCTAGTGTATACCTTTCGTTTGCATAAGGCAAGAGGGAGTGTGTACTCCTATGTCAGAATTTCGCACCGCGGCATGTCGTAAACGAAGCAATGCGGACGAGCTAAAGGCGCCATAATTTGGGTCCCAAAGCGTTTACAAGTCAACTGGGTATCGCACCTCTAGCTACCGTGTAATCGTTCTGATACCTAATTACCGCGTCGCGCATAGCTAGCACACACTGAGTCGCACGCCGCTCGTCATCGTGCGAAATCCTGGCATAAAGGTACACACCAGGCAGGAGACAGCCTGACATCTAACCATAAACAGCTGCACGGTTTCCTTGAGTTGCGACACAAACTTCACACACTATAATAGAACCGAGTATGAAATTGAATGCATCTGCAGTGACTACATATACAGGGGATGCCAAAAAAGTAATTTTGCCCACAGCTCACATCCGCCAATTATACAAAACATAGGGAAACGATAGAGATAAAAGTATTGGGGCAAAATACTCCCGAAATGTTCCTCTAAAAGCAGGAACAAGCTGTGGCTCCTACGTTCACCTTTATAAATATATGGAGCTTTCATTCGGCGAAGTCGGGCTTCAGAGGACCTACGGTATCAACGTCCGCTTAAAACAGTGAAGCCAGGTCCCGTGGTAGGTCTTTTGTAGGAAGCTTCCTGAGGATCATGCAAGTCACGGAGCTCTTGCTGCTCGGTCAACGCTGCTATGATCCGAAATATCACTTTCCATGTCTCAAACCTGCCTTTGGAGGAGTTTCAGTGGTAATGGTACGTCCTGGCTCTTGGAAACGAAGGGCGCTGGGAACCCGAAAAAAACGGAATGTTAAAGAACATCAGCCAGTATGAATCCCCTTAGATGCCCAGAGTGAAAGGACCTCAGCAAGGTTGTGAACGAAGGCGACGAAATTTCGGATTTTGCCCAGTTGAGGTGACACATCTTGTACATTCTTTCATCGCTCCCGTTCCTGCTCGTGCAGAAGGCTGCCACGGAGTATAGTGATAGAGTGAGGTCTGCTCTTGAATCTGGGGATGAAAATACCTTAACAGAATTTGCTGTATTCCGACTAAAGTGGGGTGAAAGAGGAGGAGACAAAATTACTTTATTTTTTGGCACCCCCTGTATAGAAGGTGCTATCATATTCAATACAATCTCCTGTTCCTGGAACATCTACAGGGCAATAGTAACGATACATTAACATTAGAAAAAAATCTGGATAGATGCGAAAGGAGTGAGTGAAGTACAAACTAAAAATGCTTATTGCTAATAAAATAGGAGATTTTTCCGGATGTGTCATGTGCCTTTTCTAAAGCCAAATTACGGTATGGTTACTAATTTACTATGTCTGCAGCAGCTGAACTTGTTGAAATTGCGATCCACATGTATTTACCTATTTATTTATTTACAAACAAACCTTGTGCTCATGTCGTTTTGTGAAACGTCGTTCGTTTAATACAGTGAAAAGTTGAGAGGGAAGCGGGTGAGTGAGTGACGGCGGCAGGAATGATTATGACGGAGGTCGTGATAATCGGCCTCCAGCATTCACCTTTGGCAGCGCTAAAAACCAGTTTTCGCAGGTATATCCCGTCTCTAACAACGCCCCATGCCATCCAATGGAAATATGGCAAACTGCCAACTTCGAACTTTTTGTTAACTCAAAGCCACTTATTTTGCGCACACTTGATTTTCAGAGAAGATCACATACAGATTCCTTAAGAAATACTACGTGGGTGAAATCCCATGCAGGCACTGCGAGTAGCTTAATGGACAGTACCGCTCATTCTGTTTATATGACAGGTTCATCGAATCTCACCCAAGGCAGACGAGTTTTGGCCTTACCCGAGATGCCTGATTTGTGGTACATATTTGCAGAACGGGCGGAGGAAGAATGGCAGGTGGCGCGCATTCCTATTCTCATGAAGCGGGAGTCATCTCATCAAGATCACAGCAAATAAACGCCCACCCAGGCCAATCAAGCCTTCCATCCTTCTGGAGTCGGTGAATTTATACCAGAATTAGAAAAAAAGCACTGACTGGTACATCGGTTTGCGTCTGCAAGTCATTGTATAGTCCAAATCGCAGAGTGTGGAACTAGAACGCGCGGCGCATCCAACAAGAAAATGAGTAACGCCAAAACTCCCTTTTTTATCCTTTAGTCATAGAATGGTGATGTATGAGCATAAGATTATAACCCCGATATGCAGGGGGTGCCAAAAAAAAGAGTAATTCTGCTAACGGCTCGCAACCGCCAAGTATACAAAACATAGGGAAACGAAAGAGATAAAAGTATTGGGGCAAAATCCTCCCGAAATGTTCCCTCAGAAAGGAGCAAGCTGAGCCTTACCACTTTCTCTTCGCAAAAATACGGAGCCTTCAGTCGGCGCAGTCGGGCTTCAGAGAAACCACGATATGAAAGTCCGCTTGAAACAGTGGAGCCACGTTCCGTGGTAGGTATTTAGTGGGAGGCTTCCTAAGGACTGGCCCTTCGGTTCATGGAAATCACAGAGCCCTTGCTGCTTGGACAACGCTGCTATGATCAGAAGTGTCATTTTTCTTGCCTCAAACCTGCCTCCGGAGGGGTTTCAAAGGTGATTGCACGTTCTGGTTCTTGTAAACTAAGGGCGCTGGGAACTCGAAAAAAAAACGGAATACTCAAGGGCACCACTCATGAATCCACTCAGGTACCCAGGGTAAACGGACCCTAACAAGGTTGTGAACCAGAGTGCCGAAATCTCGGATTTTGCCGTGTTGAGGTGACACATCATGTTCACTTGAAATAAGCGTGCAGAAGGCTGTTACGGAGTTTAGTGATGATCTGTTGGAAGATTTGGGGATAGAAATACCTCGTCAGAATTTGCTGTATTTGACTAATATAGAATAGGAGATGAAGGAAAAAATTACTTTTTTCGGCACCCCCAGTATATAGAATGTAACGGCGTCAAGTGTCCCAACCAAAATGTAGATAATCAAGTGCGTGGCGCACTTAAAAGGTAGTGAACAATGATAAGCATCCTACCACTTTGATTTCGGCACTTCGGCACTTTTTCGAGAAACTATCGGAATTATTCTCTTGTTATTCATGGATCAAGCATAAGCATGTAATGACCCTCCAGTCACGAAAGTGTTTGGAGCGTTTAAATCTTACAATAAAAATGAAAATGACTCAATTCTACACAATATAAGCCAAGAGGCGCAGAAGAGAGTGGCTCTTCGGTCCATCATTTGTGAGAGTGCTCAGCAGCTGGAAAGACGAAAATCATGAGCCACTGGAATAGTATAACGTTTTTGAAAACAAGGAGTTGCTGGATAGGTGAACTGTACACACCAGTAGGAGACAACTACTAACGTCAGAAGATAGTTATACGTCAGTAACTTCAGCAAACAAAGCAACAACAATGGCATTGATAAGCTGGTAGAGATCCATCTATCAGTCCTTCTGGTACTTTTACAGCTGAGAAAATTCCTCCCTCGTTTAATGTGGTCTCGGTTCACCCACTTCCTCCAATTCCTTACTTTCACGCTTCTTCAGTCGTCCTTTCACGCTCCCAAGGTTCTAGTTACTTGTTCTTCTTTATTTACTCCTTCCTGTTTCATTGTATCACTTCTGATGTCGTGATGGGCTTGCGAACGAGCGAATCCATGTTTTTGGCCGACAACCCCAACAACATGTCTCATCAGTATCGGGTCGGCGATCGATAACTGACCACACACTGCCAGGTGGGCAAGGAAGAGATGGGAAGAGGTCGATTGGTCGAATTTTCGCGCGACCGCCCGCGGCGAACGGCGCGGCGTGTGCGAGTCGTTTGGAATCTCGCTCAAGACGCAATGGGCTGGTACCGTAAGGACCTTTAAAGATTGCACCTATTTTCAGCGCGGGCAGCCATTTGCTTTTGATCTTATGCTTTCTGAGAGAACTAAAATAATAAAGGTAATTTAAATGTTATTGTTCTCTCAAATTCTGCAGTGAGTGATCCATAGAAGTTTCATAAGGAGCATTAACAGTTGACGAAACCTATCAAGATAACACAAGAATCAATAGCATCCTCAAGTACAATAGAAGCAGTGATAGCCATGCCTTTTAGCTTTGAAGGACGATGGAGAGCTCGTATCGTAGTCGGCGCCGCGAGTGCGACACCGCGAAGCGAGAATTCGACCAATCGAGCCACACTCGCACGGAAGTAGTGGTTCGACGTCGATGTCTCTCACTTTTTTTTTTATCGTGTTCTTTTACTACTGTCCTGGTAAGATAAGTAAATTTGTACTATCAGGAGCAAAGTTGGAGGGGACTCACTCTCAATTTCAGGCGACACTAAGAGATAAAAAATCGTAGCCACGTTCAATGAGTATTAGGTCCGTGCAGTAGATGTTTCCCTTCTCTGCTGAGCCTTAGGTGAAAATTAGTGTGCGATTGATGAGTGTAAGACAATAGTGACACCGTTTCATACACATATTTATGCAAGCTTGCCAATATATTTCATCATACGAGTCTGGCTACCTGTCCATGTCTATTTGGCCTGAACGTCTTGTTTCCTCGGTATTTTTGCTCCTCTCCGTGCTGAGCAAATTATTGGTCAGATCGGTTTTGTTTGGCCGGCTTACTGTATGTACAAAATGTAACATTTGTAGATCAATGGCAAGATCTGTATACGTAATTTCTTTGGTATTTTCTTTTTTTTTCTTCTCTCATCTACTCCATAGAAAATATAAAGTCTGCTGACCAGCTTAGATCATGAAGTAACGGAGCACGATTGTGAAGTTTTTTGTCTTTTACCATGTACGTATATTTTATATATTTGGTCAGTGCTGTGACTAATGCATTTCAATTTCGGCTCTGTTGAAGGTCTAGTTGGATCCTTGGGTTGATATCTTGTAGTTCTTGTGCTCGACTGGTATGGTCCTGAGATTTTTGTGCTCCTTTAGGCCGCGTTCATAGATCGTGATTGGCTCATCGGCAAATTTTGTTAAAAATACTCATCGGTCGCCTAGCCACGCCCTGCCGACGTTTTGGGCGCATAGGCGCATGGACGCATCGGCGAGTGAGCACAGCATATACACTGATCACAAAGCCATACCCTCCCAAGTTTTGGGTGCATCGGCGGCGATTTGGTTGATATAATGTAATGCATATATATTATATATTTGGTCAGTGCTGTAAACGTCGACAATCACCGATCATCACGTGCGCAGTGGTGCGCGCGGTCCCAGCGCTGCACCTGAGCACCGATGCGCTGAGGCGCCGGAGCGCCGATGCGCCAATCACGTTGGCTATGAACGCGACCTTAGAAAAGTAATGCAAACTTGAGGGTCAAGAGGACAACGTTGAACTGAACATCAGTTGTGGTGTGTTCTGTCGGAGTGAACTGTCCAGTATTTGAGGGGTTGATTTCGATTTTCAGGTAGGACATTTACGACCAACATTTCAAGATGACTAACTTTACGGCTTCCTTCGAATCGACTACTTTCCTGCTTTCAAAAATTAAACCGTGGTATAGCAACGCGTAAGCTCATAAGCGCCCCAACGTCGCCATCGCGTCTGCAGTGACTTTGAGTGTGGACAAAAATATAGTGCTGATTAATGCACAGTCATATTCAATCTCTATTCCTACGAATTTCACCTTGCGGGCTGCAGTGAATTGTTGCTTACAATAAGCTCGGGTCCATACGAAAAATGGAGTGATCAGATGAAGCCAGCGTTCTTGCTCATAAACCGGGCATATTCGCCACCGGACATGTTAGGGTATCCGAAAAGTAATTCAGTTTAGTAGAAATTCTAGAAGTATGTTCCGGGGCCTAGCGCTTTTGATGGGATTTTAAATAATTGATCCAGGTTTTACTTTGTTTCGCAACTTATAATCGACCGAACTAAGAGCATTCAACGAGATGACTGCTTCAGTTATTACCAATGTGGTCGCTCCACCACTTAGCCCCAAAACAAGTCTGGTCGTCGATGGGCAGCAGTGCATTCTCCTTTTGCGAACTTCGTGGACAAGTCGCAGTGCAACCGCTCCGCTACTTCTACTCAATAATTTATATCCGTGAATTATGACTTAGTGATGTGCTATTAAAAACCAAAAAGAGATGGATGAAACTGTGGACAACAGTCATCCTTTTTGTCTGGTGAACCACCTAGCTGCAGTCAGAGTCACAGCGACATTTGAGAGTATTTTGGCTTTCAAGATACTTGGGCGGGGCAGGGGAGTTCGCTGACCCTAGAGATGTGGGAAGCTCGGTTCGTTTGTACAGGATGTAGGTCCTACAGTTCAGAGACTAATGAACAACTGATTTTAATATGAGAGCGCGACTTTAAGGCCCTCACACAGCTGTGAAAGATCCATTAGCTTTCGAACATCATATTGATCAGACTGATGAACTCTGTATGGTGGGAAAGAGTGCCACGTACTCATGCTGCTGGCTACGTGAAAAAGCGATAGTCGGGGAGGTGGGGGATCTGGCTAATTCTCTCCAAGTACTGCCATTTCTTTTACCGCGCGCGCGTGGCTGCGTCGCGGTTTTCTTACTTGAGTGCATAATATTCTCACGTGAGGAACTTTATATTGCATGTTCGTGTTTGGAAGACCATTTCAGTGAACAGTTTTGAGTTGGATCTTGAGTGCAATTTGGATGGGTAGAAGTTTGTTTGTGTATCATTAAACTGCTAATTCTTCCGATAACTAGGTGCACCAAATTATACTTTCGAGCTTGTTGTGTTGGACCTGCATAAGTGCTTTATGGAAATACGGTGAAGTATCGCAGTAATATTTCAAGTACACCTGACAAAAAATTACTGCACCTTATCGGTTGTGGGGCTTTTTTGAGCAATATCAAATTTTGGGTGCTAATGTAGTTAGGGAGGGAGGGGCTCATTAACACGCTTGTTCCTAGCCTGATCCATCCTATAATCATTAGTTGCTTGACTTATGGGTACCTTCACGTGAGCCTCAGTGAAGAGAGGAGGACTTATCCCTCAACTAAGGCTTAGGCTAACATTGGCAAAAACAACGATGGACGCTGGGCACAGTGGAGTGTGCGCACTCAATCAAATACATTAGCACCAACCTTTGAATCAGAACTTTCAGTGAACCAAATGGATAGAGGCTCTTTTCATAGTTTCTTGTGCCATTTTTTTTGAGTATGTTGTGTTATAGCGTACAAAAAGCATCGCAAGAGCAGTTTCCGTATTGCACTTAACAAAAATTTAAGCACACTTTCTGTGTAATCACTTACTTTCGCTAAAATTGCATGGAATTGCAATTCGTTCTCAAGTTTTAGTCTACTCATTTTCATATCATATCCATTTCCTTTATATTCACTCCAAGCACATAAAAAAGGTATCCAGCAAATCAGTTTCAAGCCTTAGCCTAGGGAGAGGGAAGGAGCGCCGCGTGAATGAACCACTTCTCACGTGAGACACCAATTCATGCAAGTGGCAACGGATCACCCACCCGGGAGCTAACAGGCACAGGCTAACATTCACATTAATATCCGCTCCCTCTACATGAAAAAATCACATATTGTGTCACCTAATAGGGTCTTAGAGGCCACTGTCACTCACAGAAGTCACTGTCACGAGTGTCAATTATAAAAATTTATAGAAGTCATTTTCCATAAATAAGCATCTAGTCACAAAGGATGACTTCAAGGAAGAAGATTTCGAAGACACATCAATCTGCTCAACTCTAAACACCAACACATGCATTGTGGGCATCTCATACAAGTAGCAACCGCGCAAGAGAGAATGTTATTCACCGTTTAAGTCCTTCTTCCCAAAAGACGTGGTATACCAGTGTGCGTACACCGGATTGCATGGAAATGTGTGTGCGCGTGGGAAAGTGAAATGGCAGTGCTTGGAGAGGACTCAAACTGTTCACTGAAATGGTCCTCCAAACACGATACATGCATTGTAAAGTTCCTTACGTGAGAGTATTATGCGCCCAAGTGAGAAAACCCCGACGCAGCCGCGCGCGCACGGGAAAAGAAGGCAGTAAGTACTTGGAGAGAATTAGCCACGATCGGGGGGGGGGGGGGAGGGTAACTTTTCGCTATGTTTTTGACATTATCCACTATTCCAAATTTCATAGTGTGTACGACCTCTACAACCTGTACAAATTGTACAGTTTTATCTTTAACAGAGGAAAATCTATTTCACAGATGGTTGCGGTCGTTTACAAAGCGGAGACACCCCTACGGTAGCACCAGTCCGTCCTCACTGTCGACAAAGGAGCATGAATATTGCTGTTATTACACTCATAATGTTATAGATCGGAATTTCTTTTCGAAAGTCACACCGAAAGTGTTGCAAAAAGGGTTGAAAAACGGTTCATCCTCTCGCTCCATCGCAGAAAAGGTCCAGAACGTAAAATGGTTGTACAGAGCTTTGGGTCGTTGGTAACAAAAGCATGACTCAAGTGGTCCTTAGAATTTTTTCGGCAAAATGGTAAAAGGTGGACAATTGTTCATAGTTCGTGTCAATTTGTGATCTATCGTAATCGAAGTCGTCACTGGACACGGTCACAGAATCACAGCAGCATCGATCGGTAAGACGCGCACAATTAGCGGATCCGCACTTGTGTTTCTTCGATATTTCTTTTTGAAATCGCTCACGACCATTTTCAATTTACGCGGATCCATATTCGAGTTCACTTTATACGATAGAGCTTGTTTTTGGTGTAATCGAAGAATACCGTGAACTTTACATTGTGGATGTCATTTCCCTCAATTTTTTCTGCATTACCGTCAAATTTCTCTTTACATCTATTCCGAGCACTTCGATAACTTTGCGATTGTCGTTGGCAGGCCTTCCCTTCTTCAAAGAATCACCGAACATTTTTACTTGTCGTCATAACTGAATAGTAACACTTTTAAACGTAGCGCATTCTGAGAATACTAGCTAGTATCAGGTTAGTGCATAATTATCATTTGTTTTATCCTAGGATACCTGTGAAGGAAAAACATTTGTTCACAGTTGACTTTATTGGATTTCATCCTTGAATGCAAGTCATTGAAGCACGTGACGGCCGGAATCAGCCCTCAGGAGTTTTTATGTTTGGCCTTTTGTTCTTTTGAAGGATAATGCTTGGAAAAACATCTGATAATTATGCACCAACTTGATAGCTTCGATAGTAATATATGCTATCTGCTCATTTTTTCAAAATTGCTCTTGAAGTGGAGCCTTTCATATGGTTGACTCATTTGATAGAGAGATTCGGTTTTTTCGCGCCCTTCGACCCTCTCATTATCGGTCGCCTGTTATGAGAATCCCTGCTAAGATAGTATGTCGACTTTATTGACTTATAACTTTCTGTGACAATAGAAAGCCGGAGATTCGTTTTCATCCAGCGCATAGTACTCCATCACTGCAAGTAGTTCCCGAAGGGCAGGCCGAGCATGGAAAGCCTGGCTCATAGATACGTTGGTTCACGGTTGCTCTGAAGAAGGAAAAGTCATTTTTCTCAATTCAAGTATTTTTTCCTAATGATCACGCGACTCATTTTCCCATAGCAAGTTCTGAGCTCGTTCATAGGGGAATCCATAGAATTTTCAGGAATTTTCATCTCACATAAGCAGAAAACTGCTCTCACTAAGAGAAAATATCGCGTAAGCATAAGGTTATAGTGAAGAAGAATCCAGGCGTACCCGGGTCTGTAGTGGCACACTATAGACCAGAAGCCACCACATTTGGCAACACCGCAACCGAAAAAGTGCGTGTTCGCCCATGCCATCTGCAAATAAGTAATTTTCTGATGCTAGGGAGCATCAGCTCAGGGGAACAGTCCTATGCATTCAAGAGAGGAGTGGTACATCCTTACTCTCAACAGAAAAGGGAGACGGTCGTTTGGCGCGGCCCCTTGGAGCTAATTTGCCAATGGGGCGCTGCCGAAGCTCCTCCCCTAAAAAGGCTTAGGTAAATCTGGGAGAGTCCAGACGGCCCATGCGCCCCATTGGCAAATTAGCTGCAAGGGCCGCGCCAAACGACATACACCCAACAGAAAATGCCATACCCTAATAAACCACTCCGTTGGTGTGTTTACGTTCTTTGATGTGAAAGTGACACGTTGACCAATACCACCGCTCTCCCTTACTTGTCTCCACCAGACTTTTATAGCCTGAACAGAATGTGCTT
The DNA here is from genome assembly GCA_963978905.1 of Trichostrongylus colubriformis. NCBI lineage: Eukaryota > Metazoa > Nematoda > Chromadorea > Rhabditida > Trichostrongylidae > Trichostrongylus > Trichostrongylus colubriformis. The sequence continues at coordinate 51,802,790 of OZ022256.1, read as the reverse complement.
TGTCAGTATTAGGTGTATCTGATGAGCTTTGAAAACGGAAACCGGACTATACTCACTTCAACTATTGCATCTTTGCGCCATTTAGCACTGCTTCTCAGCAGGATGTTAGTATTTTCCTGCACATCAGGGGGAAGAGTTCGCTGAGGTTCAATAGAACATGTAGCTGCAGCAGCCACAGCACTTCTTTCCAAATCACAATCGTATCTCTGCAATTGACATCTGAAATTGAAATTGAAATTGAAAATTGAAATTTCCGGTTTGCAGGTGGCAGGTGTGTGATATTAAATAACGGTGGGATTAGGTATCCTTAACTCCACAGTGGAGATATCCTCATCTTTTGGTACTGTAGAGTACTATAGTAGGGCAGAGGCTCACTATTGCCTTGAAGTTGCGCTCTCTCACCCTCCGAAAGCGTTGAGATGTCATTAATGTGAAGTCGCACAGAAAGATTCTCGAAGTTGTTTCGTAATTACTTGAATGCACTTCTATGGTGACGACTTCCAGCAGTACAAGGGCAATGCAGCGTGCATCCGCAGTGTTAGAATGATTCTAGAAGAATCAGGTACATTAATTGGAGTAGCAAAGCCAGTTACCCGACCAAAGCTTCTCTGACTCACTATAAGGAAGCGTAGAAGCGAAAGCGTAGAAGCGAAAAAATGGAATCCTATCCCTCAGTTGACAGTGAGATCCTTCACCGACTCCATGCTCCAGTGTAATGTAATGTAAAGGTAATGTTACTTTTTGCGCTCTTTTTGTTCTCTCTTTTTGTTATGGTATACGATTCTTATAGGTTATTGAAGTTTTTGAAAGATTTCGCATTTCCGTTAAGTTTCAGCTGGACGATTACTTCGGCCTCCTTTCTGCACTCTATTTAGCTGTGTTTCACTCAGTGGTAGCTACCTTCAAAACATAAAAATTTGGGTGAGGTATAGCCACGTCGACCAGCGTTGTAAACAAAAATCAAGAACCGTGCACCCTTTCACATTGCGCAGGAGACCTTCCTTAATCTCCAAAAGAGCTGGCCCATATCAGCGATTTTAGTAGTTCGTACCGTACCTTCGTGACATAAATGGTTCCCAGTATGGTATCCCCACAGTTCGGTGGAAGCGGAACACAGCCTGTCCAAGGGGCCACCCCAGTCCCGTTTACGGTAGTCTCAAATTACAGTCACGGTCCGGGCGTTCACGGTAATCATTGTGTTCAGTGATATCTTGTGGAACCGAATCAATGGATTGAAAATGGTGGGAGTGTCCACTAAAAGAAGTTTTTCCAGCTCTTTCTGAACCATTAGAGAGCTGAGAGCACACTAAAGCTGCAGATTGCTTTCACGATTGCGTCCCGCAAAGCGAAAAAAAAACTAAAAGCTGTTCATCCCTCAAACTACACTCTGGTTGGTACAAATGTAATGAAGAGCAGCGAGAAATGAAGTACCAGTTTCCGCATGTTGGATGCTTGGGGCAAATTTCTTCCTTTCCTGTTGATGACGGCTCCTCGTGCTAGTTGATTTCTGAAGGCGCATATTTGACAGCGAAGCGAGTCATCCCTTTAGGCTCACTTACCTGCGGAAGTTGTGTGCTTCGAGAGCTTTGCTTCTTATTCTGTCGTTCATACCTTGATTATCAGGGCACATTCTGTTGATAGCTGAAATTCGAAAAAAGTAGGAGGGAAGCTCATACGTATGCGAGTAAAGTTTTTAAAAATTAGCTGCACTATGCACGTATTTTCGCAAAAAAGATTTTTGGGCAATATCATAGGAATAGCTATTGAAAATATCTCACCAGGATTTACAGTTGATCCTGCTAGCCCGGGTGCAGGCGTTGTTGGTGCTGACGTTGATGACGTTGCTGGGGACGCTGGTGGGTTGCCGCCCGGCGCACCTGGGGCTCCTCCTGGAGCTCCTCCCGGAGCGCCACCTGGAGCGCCACCTGGAGCGCCACCTGGAGCTCCTCCTGGAGCGCCACCTGGAGCTCCTCCTGGAGCTCCTCCTGGAGCGCCACCTGGAGCGCCACCTGGAGCTCCTCCTGGAGCGCCACCTGGAGCTCCTCCTGGAGCGCCACCTGGAGCTCCTCCTGGAGCGCCACCTGGAGCTCCTCCTGGAGCGCCACCTGGAGCTCCTCCTGGAGCGCCACCTGGAGCTCCTCCTGGAGCGCCACCTGGAGCTCCTCCTGGAGCGCCACCTGGAGCTCCTCCTGGAGCGCCACCTGGAGCTCCTCCTGGAGCGCCACCTGGAGCTCCTCCTGGAGCGCCACCTGGAGCTCCTCCTGGAGCGCCACCTGGAACTCCTCCTGGAGCGCCACCTGGGGCTCCTCCTGGAGCGCCACCTGGGGCTCCTCCCGGAGCTCCTCCTGGAGCGCCACCAGGAGCGCCACCTGGAGCTCCTCCTGGAGCGCCACCTGGAGCGCCACCTGGAGCTCCTCCTGGAGCGCCACCTGGAGCACCACCTGGAGCTCCTCCTGGGGCTCCTCCCGGAGCACCTCCTGGAGCGCCACCTGGGGCTCCTCCTGGAGCGCCACCTGGGGCTCCTCCCGGAGCTCCTCCTGGAGCGCCACCAGGAGCGCCACCTGGAGCTCCTCCTGGAGCGCCACCTGGAGCGCCACCTGGAGCTCCTCCTGGAGCGCCACCTGGAGCACCACCTGGAGCTCCTCCTGGGGCTCCTCCCGGAGCACCTCCTGGAGCGCCACCTGGAGCTCCTCCTGGAGCGCCACCTGGAACTCCTCCTGGAGCGCCACCTGGAGCTCCTCCTGGAGCGCCACCTGGAGCTCCTCCTGGAGCGCCACCTGGAGCTCCTCCTGGAGCGCCACCTGGAGCTCCTCCTGGAGCGCCACCTGGAGCTCCTCCTGGAGCGCCACCTGGAGCTCCTCCTGGAGCGCCACCTGGAGCTCCTCCTGGAGCGCCACCTGGAGCTCCTCCTGGAGCGCCACCTGGAGCTCCTCCTGGAGCGCCACCTGGAGCTCCTCCTGGAGCGCCACCTGGAGCTCCTCCTGGAGCGCCACCTGGAACTCCTCCTGGAGCGCCACCTGGGGCTCCTCCTGGAGCGCCACCTGGGGCTCCTCCTGGAGCGCCACCTGGAGCGCCACCTGGAGCGCCACCTGGAGCGCCACCTGGAGCTCCTCCTGGAGCTCCTCCTGGAGCGCCACCTGGAGCACCACCTGGAGCTCCTCCTGGGGCTCCTCCCGGAGCACCTCCTGGAGCGCCACCTGGAGCTCCTCCTGGAGCGCCACCTGGAACTCCTCCTGGAGCGCCACCTGGAGCTCCTCCTGGAGCGCCACCTGGAGCTCCTCCTGGAGCGCCACCTGGAGCTCCTCCTGGAGCGCCACCTGGAGCTCCTCCTGGAGCGCCACCTGGAGCTCCTCCTGGAGCGCCACCTGGAGCTCCTCCTGGGGCTCCTCCTGGAGCGCCACCTGGGGCTCCTCCTGGGGCTCCTCCTGGAGCGCCACCTGGAGCGCCACCTGGAGCGCCACCTGGAGCGCCACCTGGAGCTCCTCCTGGAGCTCCTCCTGGAGCGCCACCTGGAGCTCCTCCTGGAGCACCACCTGGAGCGCCACCTGGAGCTCCTCCTGGAGCGCCACCTGGAGCTCCTCCTGGAGCGCCACCTGGAGCTCCTCCTGGAGCGCCACCTGGAGCTCCTCCTGGAGCGCCACCTGGAGCTCCTCCTGGAGCGCCACCTGGAGCTCCTCCTGGAGCGCCACCAGGAGCGCCACCTGGAGCTCCTCCTGGGGCTCCTCCCGGAGCGCCACCTGGAGCTCCTCCTGGAGCGCCACCTGGAGCGCCACCTGGAGCTCCTCCTGGAGCGCCACCTGGAGCTCCTCCTGGAGCGCCACCTGGAGCTCCTCCTGGAGCGCCACCTGGAGCTCCTCCTGGAGCGCCACCTGGAGCTCCTCCTGGAGCGCCACCTGGGGCTCCTCCTGGAGCGCCACCTGGAGCGCCTCCCGGAGCTCCTCCTGGAGCGCCACCTGGGGCTCCTCCCGGAGCTCCTCCTGGAGCGCCACCAGGAGCGCCACCTGGAGCTCCTCCTGGAGCGCCACCTGGAGCGCCACCTGGAGCTCCTCCTGGAGCGCCACCTGGAGCTCCTCCTGGAGCGCCACCTGGAGCTCCTCCTGGAGCGCCACCTGGAGCTCCTCCTGGAGCGCCACCTGGAGCTCCTCCTGGAGCGCCACCTGGAGCTCCTCCTGGAGCGCCACCTGGAGCACCACCTGGAGCGCCACCTGGAGCACCACCTGGAGCGCCACCTGGAGCGCCACCTGGAGCACCACCTGGAGCGCCACCTAGAGCACCACCTGGAGCGCCACCTGGAGCACCACCTGGAGCTCCTCCTGGAGCGCCACCTGGAGCTCCTCCTGGGGCTCCTCCCGGATCCCCTGGTTGGGCTGTAGTGGGCAGCTGCAAAAGCGTTTTAATTTTATATACATATATGGTCCAGGAGTGTGTATGAAAAAACGTCAGGACGTTAAGCTCACCGTCAGTAGGTATAGTACTGCCTGAAAGAGTAGCAGGAGTGTTTTGGTAGTCATTGTGGAGCAACCAATGGGGCTCATAGTCACGTCCGCCTTATATGCTGTTACTAGACAAAGGCGCGTTTTGAAATAGTGTTACTGAAAACATAAAGTGCAAAGCTTCTCGCGTTATGAGTTTTCAAATCGATGAATATACAAAAAACCTGGATACAATTCCTATGGGAGCTAAATTTTTTTCTTTTTACCATTCAGTGGAAGTGTTCACAATCCACGTCGATGTGAAATCCCCAACATTGAGGTCAGATGCTGTCTGATGTGAATACATCAGAGTGTGACCTACTCCATATATCTTCACCTTAACGTTGAGCTGTGTGAGAGCGTGAGACCTTCCAGGGGTGAGGGTCTTTAGTTCCAATAGTATACTGTAGGTGTACGGTAGTATAATTACCGAATTACTCAGGTCACTTCGCACCTCACCTCGCTCCTCCTAGCTTGCCTAAAGGGTGGCCCCACTTAATTGCTCGCACCGACTATTGACCTTTGAGTAAAAATGTAATGCACATGTAAAAGGGAAAAGGAGAAAGAGAATAAACAAAATATCATTCGTAGTTCGCAGTGAAACTTTACTGATACAAACCAGACTCTCAAACTTTGATATCAATAACAGAATATCAAGGTCGATAATATGGGGTACATAAAATTAAGTTGCCCTTCAATTAGTGGCAGAAGCCCATCTCATAAGTTATCAGGAGCTAAATACATGTTTTGTTCATGACTAACAGGGAGATCTCTCAGGACATGACACAGTGTCTGGAAACGGTTTCTATCATCATAGCACGTGCATGAAGCATAATGATGTCCATTTTTGTGGAGCGCCCCTATGATTATCAAAAAAGAAATGAAGATATTTTCTTTTGAAAAAGTGGCTTCAATTCAGGTATTTAATTCAAGGCTATTCACTGATGCTTGCTTTCCGTCTGAGGGTCCGCGCGAAGTGGAAACCAATCTATCTCGTTGTTACAAGACCCTCCCCCCTCTCCCCCTCCATTTTTCGCTTTAATCTTGGTTCCCCGAGTGAGCATGTGAAGAGATTGGCTGACATGGTGGATAAGGCAATGGACACACACGGAAACGGTGAGCATGGGTTAGTGATTTGGATCACCGGTAGAATCAAAGTTCTGAATTTCCTTGATTTCTCTCCATTTCCGTACATTCCCTATCTTTGAGAGCCCCCGTTTCTAGCCGAATTGAGATTTTGACTCTAATCTCGAGTAGATTGGATACGGTTCATGGTCTTTTTTAAGGGTGCGTCAACAATTAGCCAAGATGTTTGATAAATTACAATGAAACGTGTGCATGCATAGGTGCTTACCATTCTAGCTCCGTCTACGGAGCACCAACAAGAGCAGTAGTAAGGGGTTTGCGACAAATAATACGCAGAGGTGTACCAGTGCCTAATTCAAATTTTGCTACTGGGTCAAATATAGTTGGCAAAGTGCCCCGAAGGTATTTATCAATAATAAAAGCGTTATAATAAAGGACATAATTATAGTTGTAATTACACATGTACACTTTCCAGTGGATCCATTGCATATCATAATTCAGTCAGTGGGGAAGATGTCAACGGTCACTGCGGGCATTGGGAAAGTTCACCCCGTCGGCAAGGCTAGGAGGTGCGAGGTGAGGTGCGAAGTGACCTGAGTAATCTTGTAACTATACTACCGTACCCCTACAGTACACTATTGGAACTAAAGGTGCACACCCCCTTCCAGACCAGAGGAGAAGCCGGATTTTCGAAGCATTTTGTGATAGTGAACAATCTTTCGCAGCGAAATTTCCTGTGTTCGGCCACATCCTAAGTTTGGAAGAGTTCGATCCATTTTCAGTCATGCCTCTTGAGCGAGTCGGGTCTCGTTCATAAACAAAGACAAAGAATTATAGCTGCCTCAGTGTTCGATACCTCCTATACGTCTGGTCTGATACAGTGATGTGCTGCGCATTAGAATCCAAGGAGGGGCGATGAAGCAAGGACGAACCACATAGGTGCATTCAAAATTACAGTAGCATTTGAGCGATTCTGTCTTCGAGGTACTTGCAAGAGGTCTGTCGACCACAGAGATGTGGGAAGATCGCTTCGCTTATACAGAGCGTAGGTCCTATAGTGTTTCCTACAAGCCTATACAGGTCCTATAGTGTTGTAAGCAGTGCAGTTGTTACATTTTCACTTGTCACTTCACAACACTGATTAACCCTGTGCTTTTTGTCAGAGAACGATTTTGAAATTTCATTGCAGGTACTTAGGTTTGAAAGATCCATTAGCTTTTGAACATCACAGTGATCAGACTGATGAGCTTTGTATGGTAGGGAGAAGTGCCAGGGTATCTGCTCCTCTCGACGTGAAAAAGCGATGGTGGCGCAGCGGAGTTTTTGCTGTGTTTTTGACATTTTCCATTGTTCCGAAATTCATAACGTGTACCATTTTGTACAATCTGTACAACTTGACAATTTTAGCTTCATCCCAGAAAAACCTGTTTCACACATGGTTGCGATCCTTGCGAAGCGGAGGTACTCTTTTCCAGGGCACCATCCTTTCTAGATGAGCGCTGAGCAATGCTGTCATTTCAAGGCATGGTGGTTCGTCTGAGTGGAGGCGAAACGAACCACTTTATATATTCTAAAGATCTCCTTCAAAGAACTTTATTTGTTTTTGTTTTTTGTTAAATATAGCAATAGGGATAATGTGGGAAAGGATATTGAGAAATCACTGAAAAAAGTTACCCACATGAACTAGGCACCTTCTAAGCGTACTTCTGGCGAAACGCCTGTCGAAAAGCATGCCCTCAAGTTGTCGAGACAGAGTAACGGTTAACAGGTCGTCTTCAGATGACAGACCACGCCTCCAGGCGAGCGACACTCTCGCACAGTATTTGCGTAGGTTTACGGAGTAAAATTTTGCAGTACAATATCATCTGTGAAATGACAGCATTGCTCAGCGCTCATCTAGAAAGGATGGTGCCCTGGAAAAGAGTACCTCCGCTTCGCAAGGATCGCAACCATGTGTGAAACAGGTTTTTCTGGGATGAAGCTAAAATTGTCAAGTTGTACAGATTGTACAAAATGGTACACGTTATGAATTTCGGAACAATGGAAAATGTCAAAAACACAGCAAAAACTCCGCTGCGCCACCATCA